>JAWDJE010000002.1:114705000-115988000 GCA_035047345.1 Bradypodion ventrale
GACACTTACAACAAAACAAGCAAAAGTTGGTCGCCACAGAAATGAAATGTCTGAGGAAGGCTGCTGGAGTGACTAGAAGGGATAAAATCAGGAATGAGACTATAAGGGGAAAAACTGGAACAGAACCAGTCTTGCACTACATAGAGACAACACATAAAGTGGTTTGCCTTGCCCATTTGGAAGAAAATGTCTTGGAATTCCATAAGGCTTGAGTGTGGAAAGTGGAGGGCACAGAGCAGGAGGCAGACCCAGAGGAAGGTGGCGAGATAATATCAAAGAAATATTACAAGAACACCAAATAACACCAGTGGAGGCCGCTAGCGCTAGAAAGTGCCAGAACAAGAAACCTTGCATATCTCTCTCTCTCTCCACCCAACGGGGTAAAAAAAAAGGAAGCAAAGAAGAGGAGCCCCCCTTGTTTGTTATTTTGTTTACTCTGTGATATGCAAAACCCTGGAAGGGGTTCAGGTGGAGATATGAATTCGGGAGCGATGGATGGCAGAAGCCCCTGAGAGGAAAGTCACCTCTGTGCCCTAAGAGGTGGCTGCTGCTTGGCTGCAGCGCGGGAAAGTAGCGGAGAGGCTCTCGCACTCCTCTCTTGCGCCTTGCCTCTTCTTTCCCTTCCTGGCGGGCGGTGGTGGTTATTAGTTATCACCCTCTAGTGCTGCTGTTAGGGACTGCAGTGGCTCAAGTGCCTAAGACGCTGACTGGGAGGCAGAAGGTCAGCAGTTCGATTCCCGAGTACTGCAGGACGGAAATGAGCTCCCGCCTTTGTTGTCCCAGCTCCTGCCAACCTAGCAGTTCGAAAGCAAGACATTCCAAGTAGATAAATAGGGACCACTTCGGTGGGAAGGTAACAGCGTCTCGTGCGCTCCGGTGTCTAGACATGCCTGCCACATGACCACGGGAACGTCTGCAGCAACAGCCAGCGCTGGTTCTTCGGCTTTGAAACAGAGATGAGCACTGCACCCTAGAGTCGGATGCGACTGGCTTTCGAGCAAGGGAAACCTTTACCTTTAGTGCTGCTGTTACTGCTCAAACCTTTTAAGATGTAGGGAGCACTGGATTTGTGTGGGTCCCCCCCACCCCCGACAGGGTTAGGGAGCAGGCGCTTAGGTTGCAAGACCCGTGAGGGTGTGTGTGTGTTTGTGTATATGGAGGGAGTTGTTGGTGGGGCAGGGAAACCGGGCTCTCTTTACGTGTGTACACACACACCATAACCTGGGGAGGACAAAACCAGCCAGGCAAAGCGCACAGTGTACGCACTTGGGTGCCAAACAGGGAGGATGCATCTTTGTGTATGAGGAGGCAGACATTGCGCGCTCATGTGTGTCGACTCTTTGTGTGTCTTTTGCGTACAGGGACGGTGACGTCACTCCTTGCCATCCTACTGTTCCCGCCCGGAACGTACATAAAACTCCCCTCCAGCTTCCCTCTCCCTCCCCCCCCCCCCAACCTCGCTTTTGTTTTGTCTCTTCACACAGATACAGATTACTACATGGTTCCACGAGGGCGAGTGAACGCGCCACTGTGTTGTGCCTGGAGAAGGAACGCAACGCTTCCTAAAACGACCCCATGAGCGGAGGAGGATATCTATTACTCTCCCCTGCCTCTTCCCCGCCCGCCCTCTGTCTCAGGTGAATTTGCAAAATCCTGCAGGGACTGCAGTGGCTCAAGTGGCTAAGACGCTGACTGGGAGGAGGAAGGTCAGCAGTTCGATTCCCGAGTACTGCAGGACGGAATGAGCTCCCGCCTTTGTTGTCCCAGCTCCTGCCAACCTAGCAGTTCGAAAGCAAGACATTGCAAGCAGAGAAATAGGGACCACCTCGGTGGGAAAGGTAACAGCGTTCCATGCACTCCGGTGTCTAGTCATGCCTGCCACATGACCACAGAAACGTCTGCAGAAGCAGACAGCGCTGGCTCTTCGGCTTTGAAACAGAGATGAGAGTTGGATACGACTGGCTATCGAGCAAGGGAAACGTTTACGTTCTCAGAAAAGGAAGGGAGGTGAAGAGTTTGGAGGCGGTCGATATTTTTTCCCTTCCTCCAACTCAAATGCCAATTTTGCGGAGTTCTGATTTCATTTCTGGAAACGGGATCTACAGATGTCCATTTGAGTTCACCTTAAATCGCAGGGATGAGCAAATCTCTTGCTCTTGAACCCAGTGCAACCCCAAGGCTGGGTACATCCTGGAAATCCCATTGGGGTATTCTTTACTATTTGCTCATTCACACTAAATTGCAACTTTCAGATTTCAAAATTAAAATACAGTAAAACCCCTACTTAGGGGTGGGGGGGGGGTGGGAGTCCATTCTGTAGGCTTTTGTTTAAATTGAATTTTTATGTAACTTGAAGCAAACCCATAGGAAAATGAATTTTTTATGTAAATCGAAGCAAACCCATAGGGAAATGAATTTTTTATGTAAATCGAAGCAAACCCATAGGGAAATGAATTTTTACGTAGCTCGAAGCAAACTCATAGGAAAAAGAATCTTTATGTAACTCGAAGCAAACCCATAGGAAATCGTGTAAATCAGGACATGGTTTTAGCACAAAATCATTATGTAAGTCGACTTTTATGTAACTTGAGGCATTTGTAAGTCAGGGTTTTACTGTAGTGTTATCCCTGGTTTCTAGGAAGCAAAGCAATCACACTTAAATACCACCCCATAGTGCTTAGTACACTCTATAGGCAGTTCACAAGTTAATTAGCATTTTTCTTCTTGTGCCTTATCAGATTCCAAATATTGGCGAGCCTCGAATATAATGCTGTGGCCTTTCATCTGCCTTCCGCATCACAACATGACACCCGTACCACTGATCCAGCTCTGCGAGTCACTTTCTGGTCCTGAGCCCTTTTGGTACACAAAGTCCTCCTCAGCCCCAGGCCAGTATTGATGAAGCTGTTGCCCTCCATCAAGATGGATTCAAGTAGGATTTAATCCACTTGGGGACCATCACCCTTCCCTGTGGGCTTTGCCAAGGTCACTAGTCCTCAGGGTTGTCAGGTTAGTTAACCACCACCTGACGCTCCGTGTTGAGTCGCTGGCAGTATGGTCTATTACCATAGCAAGATAACCTGACCAGACTTGGAGCATTTTTATAATGGCATTTTTTCCAAAAGGCAAAAGAAGTTTGTTCCATGCCTCTCAGATCCTGCAGATCTCATGCACTGTTATTAGATGTATTTCACAATAGATAGGAGACTGATTCCTCAAGGTCAGAGTCCAAATGTTATGCAGATTTCTTCCACACAGTAACCATGTACAGTTTCATTGTTGTTGCTTCAGTGATGACCCAGTTCTGTACCAATATAGCCACAGACAGAGCAGGAAAGGCTTCTCCTTGTATTCCATTCATTTCCGTGTATGATTTTCAAGGAAAGCTGTGTGAGCACAACCAGACAAAAATACAGTAAAGCAAAAACAGAGCAGCACCTTGAAGATGATCTGTTATAGTTCGTTGTTAGCATCTGTGGATAAATCCACTTTGTCAGATATTTACCCAGGGAAGCTCACACTGAAATGTAACGGTTAGTCTTTCAAGTGCCACTATGCTTTTTTTAGTGTATGATGCAAAAATAGTAAAACGTGGACCTTCTTGCTGCTTCCCTGAAGTATGTTGGCAGGAGCATAGTGGACAAAGCGATGATGGAGGGGGAAAGCTGCTGTGATCATGGATCTGCTTATTATCAGCTAATAATTCTCCACTGAAAGGTGAGAAGCAAAAGTACTGTTAGGCACCAGGGAGCAACCACCATATTATAGGCAGCTGGTGGCAACAGCAGCTCTCACCAAAATGTCTGGGTTAGGCACTCGGGAACCAGTGTAGCACCAATACCAGCCATACCAAGAACATGCAATGGTCTGTCAGTTTCCTTCTTCTGTTATCAGTAACTCTATGGCTTCCCTGCAGCACTACCATTCTCAGGATAAGGGAGTCATCCCAAGAGCTGGAGAGGTGGAGGCTGATGTACAGTCATCATCTCCCACTCTCTGCCACCTGGCCTCATCCTCTCATTGATGTCACTACCACTTCTTTTGTGTCCTGATCAAACCCTGGACTATCAAATTGAAGCCACTTTCTTGGCTTTGTCGTTGGCCAAACTTAAGTCCTCATTGGTGCATGTTTCTGGCCCTTGCTGTCCTGCAAACAAAAGGTTGTGAGTTCGATCCTGACCAGGGCTCAACGTTGACTCAAACCTTCCATCCTTCCAAGGTCGGTAAAATGAGTACCCAGATGTTGGGGGCAAAATGCTAATTAACTTGTGAACTGCCCAGAGAGTGCACTAAGCACTGTGGGGCAGCATAGAAGTGTTATTGCTTTGCTTTGCTTTAGTTGGCAGACCAGCAAATGAGCCGGATTCTATATTTCTTCACATAACTCCTGTATTTTAATGTTAGCTTTCATGGGTCAAGTCTACTTCATCAGACATAAGATACATATCAGGCACAGAGGTACAGAATGGTTGGCTAGCATAACAGGTAAGTTTACAAATCAGTGTGGCTTTTTCTAATTGGTAATAATAGTTGTGGCATTTCAAATAGGATAATATCCCAAAAACCCTTGACTAATATTCAAACCTTTGAGATTCTGAATACCCATAGCCTCACCATTGTCAACTGCCAATACATCTCATATTTCCTCCAAAGGTTGAGATAGCATAATGGCTTTTCTCCCCTAAATTTTATCCACACAACTGCCTTGTGAGGTAGGTCATGTTGAAGCAAGGAAAAATGTGGCTCCGAGGTCACTGAGTATCATGGCTTAACAGAACCTTTATGGTGAATATCCCTAATCCCAGTTCAACACTTCACTACAACACACTGCCTTTCACATTGCCTAGCATCTTCTCCTATTACTATTAAGTAGTGTATACTCGAAAGCAAGAAATCACAAGTAGACAAATAGGCACTATTTTGGTGTTTGGTGGGAAAGGTAACAGTGTTTCATGCACTCCCATGTCGTGCCATGCTTTCCACATGACCATCGAAAAGTCTGCAGACACAGCTAGCACTGGCTCTTTGGCTGTAAATAAAGATGACTCCCACCCCCCACCCCCAAGTCAAACATGCCTGACTTTCAAGCAAGGGAGACCTTTACCCACTACTGAAAATTGTGAGAGTGATTGCTCCATCTTTTGTGTGCTTGGACATACCCAGGCTGGACTCTCAGTTGTGTGCCTTCTTGTGTGCTTGAATGAACAAAGATGGTTAGTAAATAGCAGATGACACTTATACAATTCTAATTGCACATTTGGTAAACTGCAATAGGATTTTGGCCATAATTTGTGAAGTGGTGTGGCATGATTAGGGCAGTGTCATTTCAGCAGTGGTGCCGACTGAATTCACAAACTGATTTTCCAGATTTCCCATTCAGCTAATGAGAACCATTGATGTGGCCTGTCATGATAGCAGAAAGGTAAAGTTATTTACCTGTTAGTACACTGCCTCTTGTTTCTATACCTGTTTCGCTTCCTGTTCCACTGCTCAGGAGTGTTCAGACTCATGCCTATTTATGCTTGTATTCTGCAGCTCAGGTGCACGGATCATCGAGCTCCTTAGAAAATCAAACGTATAGCTCAGTATGAGTCCTCGAGAAACGTACACATGCTGACACATTTTTACGTTACCTACATTTCAGGGTGGAAGAGTTAATTAGGTAAGTCTGTTGTGGAAAGCAGCAATAAACGATATATTGGTATCTTAAATATTAACTTTTTTTAGTGTTTTGTATATACTTCTGTGGGCTGTAGCTCACTTGCAACTGATAAAATTGGCTGCAGTCCATAAAAACTAATGCCAAATAAAATATGTGCCAGCAAACCCATTTGTGGTTGTTACATATATTACAAATAAACCTTAAAACAAATGCAATTCTACTTTTTCAATCTAGATCACCAGGATTCTTAATATTACACTTTTGTATGATCAAACCTTACATGTAAAAAGAGCTTTTTGTGTACATCCAGTGTTCATTTTAGTATTTTCTTCTTTCAGTATACACCCAGTTCATGGCGCATACTCTATTCCAATTTAAGAAACCTTGATCCGACTTCATCGGTCTGAAATCTCCATGGATTTTTATCACGTGATTAATTATCAGCTTCCAGAAGTATTTTTTCTCTTTCTTCAGTTTCTTTAATACAAGCCAAGATAAAAATAGAAAGCATTGCAAAAATAAATTTTAAAAAGTAAATGTACGTCTTTTTATTGCTTTATTCTTTAGACATCCTTTCCTTTAAGTACCAAAGTTTACCACTTGATTTATAAGAACCACACAAGTTTAAAAAGATAAAAATAAATCACTGGATGAGTCTCTAGAGACACCAAATTAGCACTTAAAACACATGCATAGCCAAGGTATGTCTGCAGAGTTTATTATTTTTATTTACCAGCATTGAATATATTTATTAGCCTAATAAATTTCAGTATTAACTGGGAAGAGTAAGAAAGTTGTGTGTAGGGTTTCAAATGAGAATTCCAAACACGTTAATTGAACAACTGTAGACTGTTTCTCTTAGTTATTTAGATATCCCAGGATTACTATATGTGTTAATGAAGCTTTATGACTAATTATATGTAAAATGTAGTTGACAGCTTGTCATATTGTGGCTGTAAATAGTTGGGATACAGTGATGTCATAATGCATGCAAATAATTAATAATAAAGATAGGAGAACAAGCAACCCACAATTTTGCTTTGATTCGGCATAGTTAGTATGTGTATTGCTGACACCATACAATAATTTTTACAGCCAGTGAAAATCTTGTGTAAAGCTTTGTTACAATTGTTTTTAGCAGTGGTGGGCTCAAAAAAAATTTGCTACCACACTGTGGGCATGGCCTACTCTGTGGCCATTGCTTATTCTGTGGGCATGGCTATATGACTGGGTGGGCAATCTAGTCATGCCTGCCCAGTGGTGGGATTCAATTCTTTTTACTACCTACTCTGTGGGCATGGTATGGTAGGCGTGCCCGGGGGAAAGCCCTGCATTGCACTCGAATTAGGACTACTGTACTTTATTTCAAAACTTGGGTGGGTGGGGCCAGCCAGAATTTCTGCCAATGGTTCTGGCAAACTGGTGCGAACCTGCTGAAGCCCACCACTGGTTTTCAGTCTAGCTAGCAACACATAGTCAGTTCTACCTGTAGGTGTGCACAGAAAGAGCCTCCTCAAAGATTGTGGTATTTATGAACCACAATCAGGCATACCCTGGTAATGGCCACCTTGTGCTGCCGACTAATCTTTCTCCCACTGGATCAGGCAAAAGGAACTGCAGAATGAACTCACCCAAAGGTGGCTTCATTTTGGCAGTTTCATGTCTGGCCTAGAAACAGAAGAATAAAGTTCTACCTGTAGATCCAATGCAAGTTGTGTTAGTATCAGTGCATACGTAGTTTACATTTTGGCCTTCATTATATAATGACATAATTTAATGACATTGTCAGCGGCCTGTAGTGGTTTAGTGGTTAAGACACTGAACTTGATAACTGGAATGTTGGCAGGCCAGCAGTTTGAACCCCCAAGTGCTGCACGATGGAGTGAGCTCCCATCTCTCACCCAGCTCCTGCTAACCTAGCAGTTTGAAAGCAAGAAATTGCAAGTAGATAAATAGGTACCACTTTGGTGGGAAGGTAAACAGCATTCTGTGCACTCCAGTGTCTAGTCATGCCTGCCACATGTCCACAGAAACATCTGCAGACACAGCCAGCGCTGGATCTTTGGCTATAAATGGCTCAAGTGCCTAAGACATTGACTGGGAGGCAGAAGGTCAGCAGTTTGATTCCCGAGTACTGCAGGACAGAATGAGCTCCCGTCTTTGTCCCACCTCCTGCCAACCTAGCAGTTTGAAAGCAAGAAATTGCAAGTAGATGAATAGGGACCACTTCAGTGGGAAAGTAACAGCATTCTGTGCACTCCGGTGTCTAGTCATGCCTGCCACATGACCACGGAAACGTCTGCAGAAGCACTGCAGACAGTGCTTTGAAACAGAGGTGAGCACTGCACCCTAGAGTCGGATATGACTGGCTTTCGAGCAAAGGAAACCTTTAGAGTTGGATACAACTAGCTTTCAAGCTAATGTCAGGCAGATTTCCAATCACCCCTGCCACCAAATTCCCCATTTATTTTTTCTCTCACATGCTCCTCTTCATCCCTATTATTACACTTGTTCCCAACCTTCTATAGCCTTAGTTTTTTCTTCCATCCAAGGCATCCCACTTCCACCATACTTCTATGGTTATTTTGATATCATGTGCTATATTCATATTGAATACATGCTGACATTCATTTAAAAATATAAGTTGTGATCTTGTCGTGCATCTTTGTATTAATCACTGCTGAAACAGAGGTCTAAGGAAACAGTAAGCTTAATGTTAACAGCCTACACAGGTTGTAAGTATAGGTTGATGAATCTGGTGAATCATGATTGATTTCAGACGACTATACATTTAGTTTACAGCTTTGCAGCGTAAAATATAACCTATCACTATCACATAGAGTCATGCCTCTGCAAATTCAGTTCTGGATTGTGCTCAGGAGAACAAGAAATGGATGAGATTAAAACAGAGCTTGGAAACCTATGGCACGGGTGGCATGGGCTAGATGATTTGGTGTCGCAGGCCAGGTCCAGCCCACGGGCCATAGTTTGGCCATCCCTGCCCTAGAGCCAGGATAGCGAACCTTGGCACTACAGGCATTGAAGTTCAATTCCCAGGAGCTCTGATTAGCAGATGTGCTGACTTGGGCTTCTGGTAACTGAAGTCCAAGAACACCTGGAGTGCCAAGGTTTGCATTACTGTCCTAGAGACTGCAGAAAAGATGAACAAGTGGGTCCTAGAGCAAATCAATCCTAAATTGAGACTGTAAGTCTTTGGGCACATCACCAGAAAGCAAAATTTCCTAGAAAAGACAATAATGTTGGGAAGGCATGAGAAAAATAATGAAAACCAAACACAAGATAGATTGAAAGCGCGGCGCCAAAATGGCCGCTGCGCTCTTTGCAGGGCCCCCCCCCCAGACATCCGGGTGAGTTAGGGGGCATGGCCACCCCTCTATATAAGGGGTGGCCACGAGGCAGCCGAGCTGCCATTTTAAAAAAGAGTGACGGAGAGGAGAAGTTTTCTCCGTCGCTGCTTGTTTCCCCTTGGTCCTTCCCGGCTGGGAAGGAAGGATTTGGCACGGAGCCTTTGGCTTGCGGGTTCCTCTGTGCCTTTTTCTCTGCTCTTCGATCCCTGGAAAGGGATCCTCCTCCTTCAAAATGCCTCCCAAACGAAGGGCCTCTGCGACGAAGCCTCGGCCCGCGGGGAGGACTTTTGGCCCTGCGCAGCGTGGGGGCCAGCCCTTGGGTCGGAGGACCAGGGCTGCGCCCACGCGCCAGGACTCTACCCCCACCGATACCGGTGGGGCGATGCAGGCTGCTTGGCCCTCGGCCGGTCAGCCTTCAGCTGGCCCTTCTGGGGCTTCGGCCCTTGGGCCACAGATACCGGCCATGGGTCCAGGCAGCGGGGGGCGGGGTCCGGTGCTGGTGCACAGCACGTTCCACCTCCAGCCCCTCATGGGCCGGAGTTTTGGGCATGGCCCTATTCGGGCCTAGGCTCTCATGTTGGGGTTCCTGGTCCTATGCCTGGTGGGCCGTCCGGCCCACCCGGCCCTCCCTATATTGGGGGATCTGTGGCAGTCGATGCATTGCTAACGTGTTTAGCGGTGCTCGAGGCGTCCTTAGGGATGGCACACAACCCCGTGCCGGGTGGCTCTTCATTTGCTGTGGGGGCACCTTTGGGTCCTCCGTCTGCCTCAATGGCCGCCACGCTGCAGCAAGCGGCTAGCCGGGTTGAGCTGCTGGAGACGCTCCGGCCTACCCCGGCCGGTGTCTCGCAGCTCCCAGTTTGGCTAGAGATACAACAGGAGAGTGGTCAGGTGCGGCCCCAGAGCTCGATTCCGGTCGCGAGCTCCGACGCCCGCCGTGGGCCGGAACCCCCAGTGGGGGCGGCTCACGGGGGTGCAACTAGTGAGTATCAGGTTCAAGTTAATGCACCCACATCACAGTCCACTTCAAATGGTGGGGTTCAGTGGCCATGGCCTCGTAATGTCGAGGCGAGTGGGCATCAGTTGCAACCTTATCCCAGTGCCCTTTGGTTCCATACAGGTGCAACGTTGGGGGTGGGGGTTTCCGCCCCCGGGCTAGTGCCGGGCATCGCAGGGACTGTCCAAGTTCCGCTGTGCATGCCCTGGGTACCTAATGTGCCGGTGACGGCTTTGCCGACGGCTGGTTATTCTTTGCCCCTTGGTGATCATTTGTCCCAGGTCACGAGGGAAAAGATTTGGCGGGGGGAGTATGTGGATATATTCTCCCTATTGAACCGTGAGCCCACTAAGGAGGAGAGAGAGGGACAGGATGACAAACACAAAGAGCTGTCCCGCCGTCGTAAGCCACCACGCACCTGGGCCAACTGGTTACCCGCATATCTTATTTATATGGCGGTGTATCTCAGGGCCCGGCCAGACCTGGCCATTCCTATGGTCCAATATTTGGACAATATTTACAGAGCGATGGTGGATTTTCCAGGCCCATCGTGGTTGGCTTACGATGAGGAATTCAGAATGAGGGTGCCATAGCACCCGGAGATGAGATGGGATGAGCCCTGTCAGAAATTGTGGCTATTGTACATGACCCCCACGCGCCCGGCGCCTGGGGATAGGTACCATTGTGGCCATGCCATTCAGCGAGCTGCTCCAACGCAGGCTTCCCGCCAGCTGGCGGGGCAGGGGGTTCCAGCCCGCTTGCTGTGTTGGAGCTTCTCGGCCAGCGGTGTGTACAATAAGCGGCAGTGCCGATACAAACATGAGTGTCCCTCTTGCGCTGGCCTCCACGCCGCCGCCGCGTGTCCGCGGGCCGGTGGGTCACGGGGCAGAGGTAGAGGTGGACAGGGAGCGGGCAGAGCGGCTGCTGAGGGAGCTAGCCAGACAAAAGGCCCCCTCCCCAGTTAATGTGTATATGTTGGAGCGATGGCTCTCAACTTATCCTCGGAGAGAGGATGCACAGTACCTCCTTGAGGGTTTCCAGTGGGGATTCCGAATACCATTCAAAGGAGTGCGGGGACCCCAAGATGCACCTAATTTAATGTCCCTGAAGGGTAGAGAGGAGGTGGCTGCCCTGAGTATTGCGAAGGAGGTTGGGGCCAAGAGGGTGGCAGGCCCCTTTTCTTTGCCACCCTTTCCCAACCTGAAGGTCTCCCCTCTGGGGTTGGTACCCAAGAAGGCCCCGGGGGAATTTCGTTTAATCCACCATTTATCGTACCCAGCGGGTTATTCTGTCAATGACGCTATCCCTGATGACCTTTGTTCGGTCAGGTATACGTCCTTTGACTAAGCCCTACGGATGGTGCGCTCTTGTGGTCCTGGTGCCCTCCTGGCAAAATGTGACATCAAATCGGCATTCTGATTGTTGCCAGTGAACCCTGAGGACTTTGAGCTATTGGGTTTTAGATCCCAAGGGAAGTTCTATGTAGATAAGGCCATGCCTTTTGGCTGCTCTATATCCTGTTCAGCATTTGAACGTTTTAGCACCTTCCTTCAGTGGGCCTTTGTTCGCAGGTCCGGGTCTCGGTCTGTAGCCCATTACCTCGATGACTTTTTGTTCGGGGGTGAACGGGGCTTGGACACGTGCACGCGTCTCCTCATCACATTTCAGACGCTAATGCAGGAACTGGGTGTCCCTTTAGCGCCCGAAAAGACCAAGGGCCCATCTACTACCCTCACATTTCTGGGTATCGAAATTGACACGGTCGCACAGGCATCCCGGTTACCCATTGACAAGGTTACCCGGATCTCTGCGATGATTTTGGCCTTGCTGGCCAAACGTAAGGTGTCACTTAGAGAGCTTCAGGTACTGCATGGCCATCTTAACTTTGCCTGCAGGGTGGTTACGCCTGGCAGGGCATTTGCTCGGCGCCTGTGCGATGCCATGTCTGGCTTGACAAGGCGCCACCATAGGGTCCGACTAACCAGGGGCATGCGGGCTGACCTTTTGGTTTGGCTCTCATTCCTGCGGGACTTCAACGGGGTATCCTTTTGGAGGTCCGACCTTTTAGTTTCACCTAGGTTTCAAGTGCAGTCGGATGCCTCCGGCTCCCTGGGATATGGGATTTACTTCCAGGGGAGGTGGGCTTATGGCCAATGGCCTCCAGAATGGCGGGGCACGGATCGCCTCCGCGATCTTACATTCCTTGAGTTTTTTCCAATCTTGGGAGCTTTGATGCTATGGGGCAAGGAGTGGGCCGACTCAGTGGTCCATTTTTGGTGCGACAATGCTGCAGTAGTGCACATTGTCAATGCTCAGACATCTAAATCACCCAGGGTGATGGCTTTAGTTCGCCAATTCGTGTTATGTAGCCTACGCCTTAACGTCCTTTTCAGGGCCAGACATGTACCAGGCATTGATAATGATATTGCCGATGCTTTATCCCGCCTGCAGATCCCCCGGTTCCGCGCCTTGGCTCCGGACGCAGAGGAATTCCCCTCGCCACTTCCGGCCGAGATCTGGACATTTGGCAAGGAGAGGTGAACCGGGCGATTGGCATGTCTTTGGCGCCCCGCACGCGTAAGGCGTACCATCATGCTTTAGTTCAATTTAATAGCTTTCGTGCGCAACTTCAGTTGCCTGAGGCGTGGCCCATTCCAGTGGAACAGGTCTTACAATTCATGGTTCATTTACACAGTCAGGGCCTCGCTCCCCGCACTATAGCATCAAGGCTGTCAGCATTGGCATTTGTTGCCAAGGTGGGGGGTTTTGCTGACAGCATGAACGATTTTCGCATACGGCATGTTTTGGAGGGGTGGACACGGGAACGTGGCCGCCGCCCGGACACTCGGCACCCAATTTCCCCAGGGGTGCTCACACACCTTGCATGAGGCTGGCCTGACCTATGTTTTGACAGGTATGAGGTAGCTCTTTTTCATGCGGCTACCACGGTGGCCTTCTTTGGAGCGCTCTGCATCAGTGAGTTGGTAATACTGTCTAAGGCGGATGCGACTCGTAGGGCACTGGAACTCGACGATGTCTATGTCTCTAATGAGTGGGCTCAGTTGAGGATACGGTCCTCAAAAGTTGATCAGCACGGCGTAGGCAGTGGAGTTAGACTGCTACGATGTTTCATTGCAGACATCTGTCTGGTTGGTGCCCTACAGGAGTTCTTGGCAGTGCGTGGCACGCACCCTGGCCCGTTTTTCTGCCACCAGGATGGGTCTCCCCTTACTAAATTTCAATTTTGGAAGGTGACCGGTATGGCACTTTCCAGTGTTGGCCTCCCTGGGGCTCGTTACGGCATCCATTCATTTAGAATCGGCTTCAACTGCAGCTGCATTTGGGTACTCTGAGGCTGATATACGCCGTATGGGAAGATGGGGATCTATGCGTTTTGCATTATATGTTCATCCTCTTCAGACGTGAGTACCAATTAAGTCACTGTTCTCCTTTTTTCTCTTACAGACCCTGTGTGTCCACGCACACTGGTGGCAGTATGGCTGGTGGGCCACAGTTACGTGCACTGGGCAGCTCAGTATGCTGCGGCGACAGAGTGGGGACCCCAGCTTGGACTGCGTGCGGCCGCATGCATACGTTGGTACGGTAAGCGTGGAATGAGATGGCGGGAACTGTTGCCATTCCTTTTCTCCATTAGGGATGCTGAACCGCCCAATGTCCTTGTACTGCACCTCGGGGGCAATGACCTAGGCCAGGTCACTGGCCTTTCCTTAAAATTTGCGATTTGCAGAGACCTAGCTTATTTACACTATGTGTGGCCGTTCACCAGGCTGCTATGGTCGGACATCATACCACGTCACGCTTACAGGGGAGGTATTGACCTCCGTGCCCTTGACCGCGCTCGTCGCTCGGTGAACAGGGCAGTTGCCCGGTTCGTGACAGACAAGGGTTTGGGGATGGTCGTCTGACACCCCACCATTAGTTTACAAAATTACGATCTGTATGCAGGGGATGGGGTCCACCTGTCGGATAGAGGTATGAACCTCTTTTTGGAAGATTTGCAAGCAGGCCTGTTGACCGAGCTGACGGTCTGGGGGGGGGGGGCGTGAGTCTTCATTGAAGCCTCCCCGTGTGGCGGGTAGCACTGGTAAGGTAAAGATTTATGACCCATAGGTATCCGGCAGGTTCGCAATTGACTGGCCAACACTTAGACAGGTACAGGTGTAATAACGTTGACCGGTCAACGACGAACCAGGCAAGGGGTGATGGCACGAGCTTTTCAGCATGCATCACCCCGTGATTTGACGGATACACGTCGGAGGGTGGGGTCAATAGATAGTTTATTGACTACAGTCAACAATTTGTTTGTCTCAACAAACAAATTGATACAAATGGATACATTGTAGCCAATTGCCGTTGGCAATTTTGGGAGGAACCTTACCAGTGTTACTGCGGCCTGCTTGCCTTAAAGAATTATAATTGGATGAGTACCAATTGAAAGTTATAATTCGGACTAGGGCATTATTCAATAAAAGTGGCCCAATGCCTTTATCCATATACCGGTGTCTGAGTCTTTCTTTGCGGGGTGCGCCTGCAATGACTCCGCGCAGGAAGCCACAGTCTTGAATTTACAAAGAGATGAGGAAAGCATCTGAGTACCTGACATTCTCGATATCTCCCATTCATAGGATCAACATAAGTCAGAGATGACTTGACAGCACGTGACAACAACAATGGATCAGTCTTCGTGTTATCACCAAAGCTGGAACATTTCCTATAGTTAATAATTTCATGTTGCTAAGTTGACTCCAACTTATGACAACCCTTTCAGGGGTTTCTAGGTAGAGAATACACAGAAGTGGATGACATTCCCTTCTTCTAGGGGTGTTATGGAACTATTCAACCTCTTGCTCTGCAGCCAGATACTTAAACCACTGAGCTACCCAGCCAGTTTTGATTAGCCTGCAACAACAGGCAACTTAATAACCAGCGTAAGATGCTAACAGTAGTACTAACAAGTAGTACTAACAGCAATTTGTCATATCATTTTATATAATAAATTTCTTCTAAACAGTTGTGGGTTCGATACATGGCACTTTTTTAGGTTTAAAAATGATCTCTGGGAATTTTGATCCGATTTGAGATTATTGAATCCTCACCAATACATTCTGCATTAGGCACCAATAGTGAAAAGCTCTAAAAATTAGAGTTTCAATACAAAAGCTCTGGATTACATAATTTTAAATGGAGGGGGGATCAAAGCGAAAAATACGGACAAATTACATGGGGGAGGGGAGGGGGTCATTTTCCCCAAAAAAATAGATTGCATAATTTTTGAATGGCCCTTTAACATACATGCACTAGGAAGGAACACTTTATTCTCCTTTTAGTGTCAACAGCGTTTACCTGTAGAACTTTAAACTATCTCCACAATTTTATGATAGAAAGAAAAAACAGTCAGTACCAAAAATGCCCCAACAAACATGTTGCTTTTGCCAATGGGATACTTTCAGCAGGGGGAAAGGGCCAATTGCTTCCATTTGAATCAGGAAATAGTATTTCTGGATCAAACACAAGACAAACACCAATCCTTTTTACAGTCTAGAACTGACATCACAGCCGAGATGGATAAGGAATTGGTTGGCTTTGCTTTTTAACACAAAATTATTCATTTCATACCTTTCACACTCAAACCAATATCCAAAGACAATGTATCGTATATATCTGTATTTTCTGAGCTTGCAGTACTTTTCTTGTGCATTCTCATTTTACACACATGTGTATCCAAAAAGGCAGAGATTTGAAAAATGTGTTGATCATAAAATGAGCACAGATTTTAATCATGGGGATGTGCATACAGAAATGTATTTATCTGAAGAAGACATACAAATGGATAGCATTTTAGCAAATGTACACAGAAACTTATTCAGTTTCCCTGCAAGAAAAGAAATACTCACAAAATGATGCAAACCAGAGTTGGAATAAAACTGACAATGGGAAAAAAGGACATCAACAAAAAATGAGCTTGACTGATTCTTGCCTTCCCACATCACAATATTGATTGATGTAAAACTCTTATTAGCCTGCCTCAGAGAGTGCAGCCCTCTCAAGCCAGCTTAAAAGCAAGAAATAATACAGCATAAATACAATATCATTAAAATTAATTAAAAACACAAACATTACTATTAAAACCAGCTTTCTATGGAAATACTAGTAAAGTAAGTTTTCAGAGCTTTTCTTTAGACTTACATGGAAGGTACTTGCTGAACCTTTGATGGAAACTGTTTCTATAGATACATCACGTCTCTTGTATTCACTAACTTAATTTGCAACAAGTGTCCCTAAGGGCAAGCTAGCAAGATTGTGTTGATGTTCCCCTGACTATGACGGGGGCAGGGGTTGTGCCCTAAATTTTGGTGTAAGTTGCCTTCTGTCCTAGCCCGCAAGACCACTTATGAGTGTGATACAGATGAAGACTCCCCCTCAAGCACATACAACTTCAGCTACTGAAACATTTAACAAGGAAAAACCAGAACTTTAAATTGGGCTCATGAATATTCTGGAAGTCCAAAAAGCTGATTCAATACAGGTAGCAAGCAAACATTATCACATCTATCATACGTTACAGGTGGCAAACGAACATCATAACATCTATCAAACATTATCACATCTGTCATACACAATACATAGCTTAGAGGCAGGACTGTGATAACATGATTTTTCCATGTTTTCGGGTGAAGTGACTTGATCTGTACATTCTGGGTCAAAGTGTGGATTAGAATGCAGAAAGCTTTTGGATTTTGCACACAATCTGGATTTATAATACAGCTCAAAATATACCAAAAAGCAGGCAATGAATCATATTTTAGGGTGAAACAGATATTAATAAGTATTATTTGGGACGAAAACATTCAGAAAAGCTTAGTAAGAAAGTATGTTCCAAAATCTTTATATTTAAGGGCATTTTTTAAAAAAATCTGATGAATAAGCAAATGGGGCACAATTGACATACAACAAACAACTGTGAATAGAAATAGTCTGATCTATTCATCTCTATGCAGAATCAATATGCAGTTCACTTTTATCTGTTTAATATCTATTTGCTTGACCACAGATTTGAAGTGACAGTCAATTGGCATCCTTGGTATTCTACTGCCCCTAGTCTTGCATCTTGGTCTTGCTAAGGACCTGCTCCGTGATAATCTTCTGGAGTCTTATATTTAGTGTTAAAATGGTCCCACACATAATGCGGACAGAAACATCCATCATTTTTGATGTTAGTTGCTTTGAGGATGTGGTTACAGAGAGGCTTGCAAATAGTTTAGAAGGTAAACTGTTATCTCATGCTGATGTTGCTGATTCAATACATTTTGCTAACTGAAGTAGAGTCCAAATGATGCTGACCCAGCCCTATGCTAGTGCCGCCTCTTTAAAAAGTCCCATTCAGATACCAAGTCAGAACTTAACCTATCTCCTCTGATGCCATATGAAGCAGGTAGCAGACAGCAGACAAGCCTGCTATCTTAGCTGACAGATTCAGCCAAGAAAAGAATGGGAGAATTAAACTACATTCGTTGTTCAAAGTTAAATCATCAGACCCTAAAGTTCACTTGAAGCTAATCTGTCAAGAAAAGAGCTTCGTATGCTGTTTAGGAGGGGAGAGGATATATTAATAATGAAAGGCTGCAACCACAACTTCTTCCTGCATGTTGCAAATCAACAGCTGATTGATGTAAGTCAAAGAAAGGAAGCGAAAGCAATATGAACATTTCTCTGTAAAACTGGCTCTCATTCCCGCATGTTCTAACACCACCTTTACTCTACAGCGAGCCAATTTTTTTTTAAAAAAGGAGACCCATTGAAAGACAGAGGTGGAAAGACGGAAAGGGAAATTATCAGTGTTCCCCACTGCCACTGATTTTCCAAAAAGTCTAGTCAGCAATAAAGGGCTGAGATAAAGCCAACAGAAGGAAAATAAGCAGCTCAGCATATTTTAAAATACATGGATATATCAGGATTACTATTTATTTTTGTAGTATGGCTCTCTCTGTATTTTATTGTGACTAATACCTTGCACTGACATAGTTGTGATGCTCATTCATTACAGAGGTATAAATGCCAGGTTGGACTAATCCAGTACAAACAGCTGCCCTGTTCTAGCTGGAATTGAGGGGATTTCATACTTCACTTGGGCAAACATCTGGAGCCATTCTGCATCTCAATTCTCAGGTGACAATATTGGCCAGGAGAAGTTTTTATAAGCGTGCAAATTGTAGCCCTATCTGGAAAAATCCTATCAGCTATTATCGTGACTGAGCATCTTACAGGTTGTGTTTTTGTAAAAAGGCAAAAACAAAAAACAACAACAACACTGCAGCAAGTACTGCCATGTGGTCTAGGTGGAGCCACCTTTGAAATGAGTTCAGCAGCTTCAGCTCCCAAGATGCTTTTGGGCATAAAACCTTCTGAACTTATCACCTCAGTGTTTGTTTTTCAATCATACCGGTCACCAGTTCTACTCTTTCCCCATTGGGAATGGCAGAGACAATACCATTATGTCTGATTAATGATGGGCAGTTAGCAGAGACACTTCCCATGTATTTGTCTACAGCAAAAAGACACAAAATAAATGTCAGAGACAGAGGGCTATGTGTGTGTCCACTAGTCTGAGGAAACAGCAAGATTTGGACATGATGTCTCATGATGTCATCCGGCTTTTGGCTGCTTCCTTGGAGGAAATCTTGCTTATGGGCTTTTTTTGCACTTCATACTAATGTCAAAAGTCTTCATCATATTGGCTACTTTTCAAATTATGTCAAACATTGGCATGGTCGTAGCCTTTCATCCAACACTGGGCTCTATCTTGTGACTTACCTTAAGAAGTTTCTTCAAAAGGTTCCCTCTTTTCATAATTTGATGTGAGGACCTGTTTCAATTTCCCAACCTATTTATTACTCTTCTTGACTAAAATGGTAGTTCCCTCGTATCTTCCTGATCTGAATATTTTCACGTTTAATCATATATCTTTCTACCCTCCTGTTCTGAATATCAGATATCCAGAAAAAAGGCTTAATAATGGAGCTCTTACTTTTCCAGAAACATTATCTAGCTAATTCATGGTTTAATCAAACCCATTTTTATTTGTTTTTATTGATGCCAGCCAGACTTTCCTCTTTAGTAGATCCAGCAGTGTCACAATCAATGCATTCATTTCTTCTTTTGCTGTCAAAAAGTTTTACGTTTATTACTACAAGGATCACAGTAAAAAAAAAATTTAAAAATTGAACATTTTACTTTTTTATCTTTATAATAGTTGCTTCTGTAGAGAATACTGCCCATTAAGTATAGCACATTAATATTATTGAAGGAATATTAATGATTTTATTTATCATATTTCCATAAATCAGAATTATCCTGATAGCACACAATTGCTAATACTACGGTAATACTGTACTACTTTGATACTTGCAGGAAAGCAGATAAATTGTTCTAAATTCAACTTTCTGAAATCCAGCTGTGGCTTTGGCCAAGGTTTTTATTTCCTACACAGAAAGATACATTTTCAACAGGGGACAATGCTGATTGGACAATTAACCTATGTACACTTCTTAATCCCTTCATTTGCATGAAATGGATACATAGCGCGCCTGTCAAACTTCAAACTTCATGCTCTCCGAAATCTCGCGATACTACGCTATTTGCCAAGATTTCGTGGCTGTCAAACAGAGACGCTGCTTGACAGCATTTTGCATGGAAACTCAGCAGTTTGACTCTTTGACAGTTTAATAACACAGTTATCATACATAACATTTCTCCATCATGGAAATTTTGGTCTTATTTATAATTTAAATTTGATAAGATTGCACTTAGCCATTCAAGGTGAAATTGGATACCAGAGGAAGAAGATTTCCCACCATCTTTCTGAAAGGAGACATCCCGGTGAAGCTTCCATTCCTTCCATTCATTAGCCTATGCTCACAGTTTGTCTTCTGCTGATCTTTGTACTGAGCACCATCTAAAATTAATCTCTATCTGTGTTCAGCTAAAAAAAACTGACATTTTCTCTGTATTTCAGATCTATGTTTCACCCTAGTTTAGTTGGCCTTTCTATAAACAGAAACTGAGCAAGAGGACCATTACTTTCACTATGTATCAGAAGGTATAATCCAATATCTTTACACCCAATAGTGACTCATTCAGGCAGTAGGCTGCATCTTTAGACTACATCTAACTCCAGACCTCATGGATATAACAACGGGCCTAATTTTTTGATATTTCTGCTTTCTGTCTCCCTCACTACTTTTCTGTACCAGCTAGGTGGACAAGGAGTTCTGGAAAATGTGAATGCATACTCCACTCAGTCATATTTAAT
The DNA here is from genome assembly GCA_035047345.1 of Bradypodion ventrale. Classification (NCBI taxonomy): domain Eukaryota; kingdom Metazoa; phylum Chordata; class Lepidosauria; order Squamata; family Chamaeleonidae; genus Bradypodion; species Bradypodion ventrale. Next base: position 114,725,358 of record JAWDJE010000002.1, read on the forward strand.
TGCTTATTGCCCAGCTGTGAAATGGCTTGTTTCTTTTTGGTTTTGTTTTCATACTTTGACATACTATCTCATATATATATGATGGCAGGATATATAGGTGACTAGTAATTATTCTGAGTGTTACTAGACAAAAGCAGGCATGCAATGTAAAGTTGTGATTTTTAAGCCAAAACAAAAAATAATGTTGAGTGGTATAGAGCATAAGTTCAAGTATGACAGTTACTTTACTGTATAATTGCTGGGATGCAGTTAGGAGGAAGCTAACAAGGAGAAAGAGAGAGAGAGAGTGCTTCTGTGTGACAAAAAACACAAACTAAAAGTGGAAGGGAATAGGCACAGATATTAAAACAAAATCTCAGTTCTCAAAACACTGATTTCTTCTAGGTCACTGGCCCAGCCTAAGTTACCAAAGCAAACAATACTGCCACTGTCTCCAATCCTGTTGTTCCTAGGTTATAGTCTATCACAAGAACACCATTTGAAAAATATTTTGGTCTCGGTGCTGCATGCTAAGTAGAAAATCACTAGTATTCTACCCCAAACAAACAAACAAACAACACACACACACACACACACACACACACACACACACACACACACACACACACACACACAAATCCCTAAAATAATTAAACTTGTTTCCGGCCACACCTTTAATTATTTATGCATACAGAGTAATAATCAAAGTCTCACACCATACTCCCAGAAAGTATTTCTCACTTCGTTTATTTTTGCTTCCTGTTGTTGCATAAAGACATAGGAGTTCATGGTTTTACAACTAATGACTGCTGCACCATTTTAAAGGAAACTTCTATTGCCTAAAAATTAGCATTACAGATTTGTCCACAGATTTCATTTAACTTAATAGTAAAATGAAGCAAATCAGAATCACTTTGACCTTCCAGATGTTTTGCCTTAGAAATCCCATGATCTTCATCTATCATGTCCAATGCCAAGAAATCCTGTAAATTACAATCCAATACCTAAATTCTCTGCCCATCGACAAAAGGAAACAAGATTAAAAGTGTCAAAATTCCACTGGGTTCAGAGGGGACCACGGAAACCACTCACCCACACTACCCTATTTATCCTGGTGTCCAGGGAGTAAGCCAGAGGCCTTCTGTGCTGCTGGCTGGGGGAATCATTCTCTCCTGGCAACATCTCAAAACATTAGTCTCACCTAACTAAGTCGTGCTTCAAGGGAGTGCAAAAATTAACAAGATTAAGCACCTTTGACTCTCATGTCAACCCTACAAGGTAGAATTGCCACTATTCTCACAAACTTATTGATTCTCAGTAGATAGTCAAGGCAAGAACCTGCTTGAAGAGCCACAAATCCTTTTTGGTTCATAATTCAAAAATATTGGGTGGGTTCACTCTTTTTTTCCAGTGATTAGACTACCTGATTTGTAGAGTGGACCTGTCCATCCCCAGTATGCCCTTATCTATGCCTTTTTGAGCCCTAGTCAGGAATTTCAACTATTTTTGGTGTGGGTAGGTGCACTCTAGTTTGATCTGTTCCCAGTACAGTATGTGTGATTGCTAGGAATGGGCCAAATTGAGCCTTGCAGCTCTCATAGCTGCCAAAACGCATTCCACTCTCAATTTCTGGTATTGTGAAGCGGCTTAACAAGCAAGCCATTCCAGGATATCAACAAACTGAACACTACCCCCCAAGTCCTCTGTTGAAGGACAGGGGAAGTGAATCATCGTGAAGCCTATATACATTACTACCTCACTCCTTCAGAGGAAAAAAAATGGCACCAATGCAAAACAAAAATGAAAGAAAGGATAGATTAAATATACAAATCTTAAATTTGTTATCATAAATTTAAACCATCATTAACTTTTATTAAAAATAGACTTGTAAGTGATGAATTGTTTGTTTTAATTTTCATTTGCCTCACTTTTCCTCCTCCCTTCTCCTTTTTATCAAAACAAAAGAAATAGTCTTCTATAGCTGCTTGGTCTGGCCCTGGCAGAGAGATTTTGTCCATCGTGACTCCATTCTGATGACCCTTGTCTGCTTGTGAGCTTAATAAAAGGGAAATAACACTTTAAATACCATTCTCTGATTTCCTACCACAGCTAGATTCCATGCATGGCCAAACCAACTGTCACTTGATGAAGATATTCCTGAACTAAGTAACTTAGTCCCATTGACTTTAAGCTACAGTTTCAAAGATACCTTATATAATTTGTACTACATAGAGAAATCAGATGCAGATTGTTTCATAGAAATAAAAACATAAGAGCTATGGCATCTTGACAATTACAGATGCATTTCAGTGGATTACAATCTGCAACCGTTCACACTGAAATAAATTTATTAGTCTTTAAGGTGCCACAGGTTTTTGTTTTCATCTTTGCTATACCATCTGAAACAGACATATACAGCTGTCTCTTTGAAGCATGACTATACACTGTTTGATAGTGTTCCTTCCATACTGATGAAGAAGTAAAAATATAGGTGACTTTTCTGTCTTGGAAAAGCCTCCAGTTGATGACAATAATTTGAAGGGGGAATGGGACTACAATTCACTGTAGTTTCTTGCATGCACTACATCAATAGCTCTTTTTTATCACTTGGAGCCCCAAAGCTTCCTGAATAAGTAGCAGAAGAACAGCTGGCATGCAGGATGAGACTTGAAAGAACCACTATGGACAGCTGCCTCCATTCCATTGTGAGCATGTGCACAGACTGAAATTGTTTATTACAAGGCAAGTCCAAGCAGAAATATCCAAAAATTAATCGTTTTGGCAGACAACCATACAACTAAACAGCAATGTCTTAATATGTTTTAAATTGCACTGTTGCTTGTAGATAGCATTTCACTTCACATCTTCCAAAACATCAGATATTGGAATTAAAATAATATGATTCCCTATTCACAAGTGAAGTTAGTATCAGGATTTTGCTGGTGATGTCTGCTCATTTTGTTTTTGTTTTTTTGTAAAGTAGTATATAAAATCTAATATTTGATTTTCCAAATGGATTTCCTTATTTTTTTTATTTTTTTAACCTTACATGAACATAAATCAATATGCACCTAATACAAATATAATAGCTAATTATAATATATGTTTACACAAAAAGAGCCTCCTCGAAGATTGTGTCATTTTTTAAACCTCAATAGGATGTACTCTGGTAGTGGCTGGCAAATCTTTCTCATACTAGGTCAGGCAGTTTCACGTCATCTGGCCTACACATGGAGGAGGAGGAAGAAGAAGAGGAAGAGGAAGAAGAAGTATAATACAAGCTATGTGACACACACACCCCTCACCTTTGGGACTTTGAAAATATCTATTCATTTTCTGTTAGCTCATCTCTTTTAGTTACCGTGCCCCACTTCTCTCCAAAAGGACATTGTTTCATTCACTGGCATTTGATCTTTCTTCTTTAATAGGACAAATTCTGTAAAATCATCTCCTGTATCTTGAAATCTATTCACTTTTGACAGCTTTCTTTCTTTCGAATATTAATAGTATTCATCATAAGTGATATATCCCATATTAGGTTATTCCTGTATCATCTGTAAAAACGTTCCAAGCTCTCAAACACTAGCTCTTAAGCATTTGGGCTTCTATATCTACCTGTAACACGGATGTTTCTGAATGTGGATTCCAGCGACAACTCTGCTGAAAAAAAGCAGACCAGCATGTTCAAGGAACTGCTGAGCACATCATGGGAGGGATTTTATTCCAAAAATATACGAGAACTGAAAATACTTTCAACAGCTTGAATAATATTAGCAAAACAATCATTGTTGCAAAAATGCAAAGATTGTTTGCTAGGCAAAATTGCAGATAAAACCACATCTAATGCACTATGTACTGATTGTGCGGTAATTGAGAACTGGTACATTAAGTTACATTGTGGCATTGGTTTCTCATCAGAAACTTGTCATGCATTCAAAATAATGTGCTAGAGGTTGTAAAAACTGAGGCTAGCTTGAAGTATTTTTTAAAATAAACATTTTTAACAATTCTGCATTCTTCATATAAAAACAGTAAGACTATTTTTTAAACTTTTACAACCCTTATTGATTTATTTTAAAATAATGCTACCATCAGCAAGTGTGTACAACTCTCAAACCTCATATTACAACCCAGAGATTATTTATTTACTGTGTCTAGCCTTTCTTTAGCATGTAGCACTGATCTTCAAAGGATCCCAGGTCATTTAGCCTTTGAGACAATTGTATTTCTTACAGATTACACGTATTGGCATTTAATGGCTGAAATCCTGTTGTACAACAACGAATAACTTTGGAAAGCAAATTGCCACAAGCCTGCACAAACATTTTACATCTGATTTCTTAATTTATGGCAAATTGCTTCCAAAAGTCATGCCTTTACCATAGCTATTCAATAGCAGATTGGCCAGTGTTTTGTTGGCATAGTGCTTTTCAATGCACCAGAAAATAAAGTGGATGAGGAAAATGGAAAGGTTTTCCTTTTTGTAGTAGTTCAATCAATTAATCTTTATTATGGTACAAAACCAGTATAGTACAGCCAAAAACAAACAAACCAGAAGTTAAAATGAGGATAGTTAAAATATATCAAGAGACAGAAGTTAAAATGACGGTAAAGGTAAATGTTGCCCTTGCTTGAAAGCCAGTCATATCCGACTCTAAAGTATTTTCTTTTCTGATTGTATTTATAATTTTGATTATTTTTGTGTGAATTATTAGCTGCTGCCCATTAAGTTTATCTATTTTTATCTTACTGTATAGTATGCATATGGCATTGTTGCATTTTATTTACTTGTTATTCATTGCCTTGAGTATTGCGCCCTAGACTAAGTCATGAGGTGTAAAAATGCAGGCAAGCAGGCAAGAGAGCAAGCTAAATTTTGGATTAGTTCAGAAATAAAACTGGAATTTCGAGTTCCAATATACAGGTGAAACTCAGAAAATTAGAATATCGTGCAAATGTTCATTCAGTTCACTAATGCAACTTAAAAGGTGAAACAAATATATGAGATAGAATCATTACACGCAAAGCGAGATAGTTCAAGCCTTACTTTGTTATAATATTGATGCTTATGGTTTACAGTTTATGAAAACCCCAACCACCCAATCTCATGTACACCATAATCATCACATAATCTCATGTACGCTGTACGCCATGATCATCACAATTATAACGAATTAAGGCATAACATCTCTCGCTTTGCATGTAGTGAGTCTATCTCATATATTTGTTTCACCTTTTAAGTGAAATGAATGGACATTTGCATGATATTCTAATTTTCCGAGTTTCACCTGTATGTCACCTTACCCTTGTTTAAAAGGGACTGCAGTGGCTCAAGTGGCTAGGACGCTGACAGGAAGGCAGCAGGTCAGGAGTTCGATACTCAAGTACTGTACGATGGAATGAGCTCACATCTCTGTCCCAGCTCCTGCCAACCTAGCAGTTTGAAAGCAAGAAATTGCAAGTACTGTAGATAAATAGGGACCACTTAAGTGGGAAGGTAAATAGCGTTCCATGCACTCCGGTGTCTAGGCATGTCCACGGAAATGTCTGCAGACAGTGCTGGCTCTTTGGCTATGAAAAAGAGATGAGCACTGAACCCTGGAGTCAGATATGACTGGCTTTTGAGCATGGGAGACCTTTACCTTTACCCTTGCTTAAAATAAAGTGCATTTATCATTTTAATGCTAATTTCCCCAATTCAGAGAGATACTTCATGAGCTTATGAAATTCGCTTTTTAACCACTCTAAATACATTTTACTCCCGACACCAGGCCATTTATAAACAAAATTTTAATAACCCACTAAAGACACTTGTGTAGCCCATAGCTTACATTTATCTACTGCAAGAACCACCTGATTATTTTAACCCTTGTTTTCTGTTCTTTAACTAGCTTTCAATTGTGTGTGTGTCATACTTAAAGTAATTTGAAATAATGTGGTTCAAAATTACTTTGGTATTTAAAATACTTGAAACTTGTAAAAATGTTTGTTTCTTGGTGTATAAATTACAAAAATCAACTTAAACTCAACCCTACTAATATGTGTGTTCCATATGAGAAACAAGCAGGTATCTGAGAAACCTCAGGTTACTTGGAAGGGCATCCATTTACCAGTAGTTTCCAATGTGAAGCCCATGCCCCACATTGGGACTTCAATTCCCAGAAACTCAAGTCAGTACATTGGCTGATCAGTGCTTTGGGGAATTGAATTAAGCTTCTAGGAATTGAAGTTCAAAAACCAAAGATTGGGAAACAGTGATTTAGACCATTGTTTTGCCCCCAAGTACCTAGGAATTACCTAGGATCATATGCTATACTCCAAAAGCTATCAGGAACCAATTAGGGCACAACGCTATAAACCCTAAGAACTAGTGCCTTGGCTTTAAACTACCCAGCAAGTGATTATGGCAGCATGATGTGGTATAATTCGGCTCTTGTAAAACAGTATTCAATGAGAGAGGTAGAATTATTACAGTACTAGATACCTGAAGCCAGCTCGTATTAATAAAATCAGTTACCTAGCAGACACTGCACTCAGTGACATATGGAGAAAGGTTGTGATTAAGCTGACAGTGAAAGACTCAAAGTATCTGCATCAAATGTGCATCCTCTCTTTGACTACCAAAGAACAATGGGCAGTCCTTTCAGATTAAAATAAAGGGGAAAGTCCCACCCCACCCCCAACATCTGTGAATCTCGAACAAATAGAATCAATTGTTAGGACTATAACGTGAAAGGAAAGAACTTCCCACCTATGAAAATGGATGGAACCTCAGAAAATTCTACCTTCCACGGAGATCTTGATTACTTGGAAGTCACTTAAAGACTGAAGTTAGCAGGACCGAAGTAAACCTAAGAAAATGGTGGGTTTCCACTGATAACGACTTTTTGCAATTGAGAAGGAAAACTGGCAACTTCATACCTGTTTTCAGTGTGCTCTATTCCCCTCAACATGTACTATGGGAGACTTGTTGTTAGCTGCCCCAGATGCTCTTGATGTTGTCCAACAATGGGCAAAAACTATATGATGTATTTATTAATTTTGATGTGTTGCTCATAACACAAACAAACAAAGAAAATGTTTTTCAAAAGGGCTTGACATTTCAGATCTTGTTTTCTCATGCCATGTCCTTCATACTAGGAATGTTAATTACAGCAGTTAAGTGTTTTAAAGCAATGTCACACTTTTTTCCATTAAACACTATTTGATTCAGAAATCTCTAGAGGGAAAGAAGGCAGCAACTGATAAGCAGATCATTTCCATTCCATAGTTCCATATTCATGCTTTCATGGTTACTATTTATGCAATTATAGTTTATCTAGATGCCCAACTGAAGAGAGTGGTTTTGAACACAGGTTTACAGCGAAACCAAGGACTTGTTCGGTTTTTCCTTAAAATATATTCTACATGGATATGGAGAATCTTTTTGTAGTTACTAGCTGAAATCTAATAGTAAACTGCAATTGGAGTAAGACCACTGAATTAGTGGAAAGAACACAGATTAACTCACCAAATCCCCACTGATTCATGTAACTTACTATGAGTTTTAACCAAGGTTTTCTTCTAGGGAGAATAATCAGTTTTTGAGTGTTATTAAATTGCAAAAAAACAAGTATGTAAAGTAAAAATGTCCTCTCTACAAAAAAAAGAAATTAGTGAAACAGAAGGTTTTGTCAACATATTTTTGGACACTCCTCAGACTTCATTTATTTATTAATTACACTTATACCCCTTGTTTTCTCTAGAGACACTAGCCACAGTTCTCTGTTAACCCCCAAATATGGGTGGGGGGACTGTCTTTACTGGAAGATGGTGAATGGTGTAGCATCACCTATAAGTCACAGTAAAGACTAGAATCTGGGTCTCCAAGTCCCAGTTCAACACTCCAACAATCACTACATCATGGTGGCTGCTAATATTCCATCGCATTCCATAGCCATTTAAAAAACTGGGCATGAAGCTTGTGCTAAAAGTTATCAGACATGTCATTTGCATTGTTCAAGTAGGTGCCTTTCAGCCACAGAAATAAAGCACAGATCCAAAAGGTGCTTGACTGAGGAAAAGTACATAGCAAGTTGTAGGAATCAAATATGGATGCAGCTTTCCAACTCATGAAAAACATCCCAATCAGTAAGAATATGTCATTAGCCTGTTGTCTAATCAAGGAACTAATGAAGGTAGTGCAAAGTAAAAGATGTGTCTGTATCTTCAAATAAGCTGACCTGATTATCACTTGCTGTATTAACATATGATCTGAATGAAGTTATTATCTAGCATTTCTCTATGTTTAAGAATAGGGTCCTTATTTCAAATACACATGCAAACACACATGCCCTAAAATGTGAATGATGATGAAGTCTGCAGAAAAGTAATGTATTTTAAAATAAAATGCATGTGAACAATTTTCATGATTTAAATTAAAGAGCATAAATTGGTTCAGAAATGAGAGGGAATATACTTATGAATGAACACAAGCTTCCAGGATAATTTCAGTATCAGGAAGCTTTACATATCCATTTCAATGCATGTTGACAGCTAAACGTTGGCATTGTAGCAGAGGGGAATCTCTGATAGTGAATGCTTATTACTCAAGGCACTGAAGAATCCTGACATTTCAAATTGTAATTGTGCAGTTTAACAAAATGAGTAGGTTTAAACAAGTTTATCTGCAATACTTGTTTGCATTCTAGAGAATAATTAAACTATTTTCATGATGCTTTCTTATATACAATGTGAGAAAAAGTCCCGTCTGAGGCAATGCAAAAATTGAATCTTCATTTATTATATAAGGGTAACCAAAAATACTTAATTCAGTGAAAGAAAATTGAAATTCAAGGATGAGTTATTCAAACTTCATAACTTCAATTTTCTTGATCATTGCTTTCTTATACACAACAAGATATATCAATATATTAAACAAAAGGCCGGGCAAGGCTTGCTCGAAAGCTAGTCATATCTAACTCTGTTTACAATCAAAGAGCCAGTGCTATTTGTGTCTGCAGATGTTTCCATAGTCATGTGGCAGGTTTGACTAGACACTGGGGTGCATGGAATGCTGTTTACCTTCCCACTGAAGCAGTACCTATTTATCTACTTGCAATTTCTTGCTTTCAAACTGCTAGGTTGGCTGGAGCTGGGACAGAGACGAGAGCTCGCCCTGTCGTGCAGCACTCCAGTCTCAAACTGCTGACTTGCCAACCTTCTAGTTGTCAAATTTGGCATATTAACCACTAAGCCACTGCAGTCCCTATTGAACAAAAGGATACAGGAATAACTACTACACAAAGAGGGAACACCTGCCATCAAGCTATCTTTGTTTAAAAGTGCCAAAATCTGCTCCACAATTTGAACTTGCAAGTACATTACAGAAAAGACAGTGGTCTAGGGAAAAAAGATGTATATTATTTAGTATGCTAATGCTGATTGTGTGGCTTGAAATTAGGAATGCTAAAGTTTCCTCCACCATTCACTTACCATTTGTTTGTTTAACAGTAGAATACCCAGCTCTGTTGTGATACCAGATTGGTTACATTGACTGCTAATCCAAAAAGAGGCCTCACTTTCTCTTTTGACCCACTGGCTAACAATTTTCACAAGGTCATCCTGCTAGTATTTTCCTTATTTGGGGTGTTAAAGCTATAGTTCTAAAGTGTGTAATCTTGATGGACTCAAACACCATATTTCTGCTTCTCAGACCCCACCATGGGCTATACTGGGCCATAGGGAATGAACAAAATGCTCAGATATAAAGGACAATTACTGTTTAGGAACTGGATCTTAAAGTTCTTTCCTTTACACAGATAAGCAGCTCTTCTTAGGTACTTCAGTCAGGATTTAATTTTAATTTAATTTTAATTTTTATTTAATAGTCATATTTATATATGCCGCCCACTCAGGTAGAACCCGACTCAGTGTGGCATTACAACAAGTTCTAAAAACACATAAAAACACTTTAAAAGCCCCATACCCCACCCACCCATCCTACCCACTATAAAAAGAAGAAGAGAGAGTTCTTAATTGTTTACATAAGCCAGCAGGCGGGGGCCGTGTTCCCATTCGGGCCCCACACCTGCCCTGCCAGCCAGGTCTTCAATCCTTTCCTGAAGGGCAGCAATTCTCTTTGAAGTCTTAGATCTGTTGGCAGGAGGTTCCAGAGGGTTGGTGCGGACACGGAGAAGGCCCTCCTTCGGGTGCTGGATAGATGTGCACCCCTAGCTGATGGCACTATTAGAGAGCCTCTCCGGTCCGCTCTGGTTGGATGGGCAGACACTCTTGGGACGATGCGGTCTCTAAGGATCCCTGAAGATCAAGCTATGATTTTTTAATTTATATACCACCAGGACATGCGAGTCAACCTAGTCTCCTTCTGCTCATAGGAATAAAGTAATTTGGGTAGCAACTTTGTTATAAGATTGTATCTCCCTTAAATGTCTACATCATCACATTATGGAAAACCTGTAAGTGAAGGAAGCCACCTGCCTTTCCTTTTCTTTCTCCCTGCAATGCAAGCGCGGTGCCAAAATGGCCGCCGTGCTCTTTGCGGGCCCCCCCATCGGACAAAGGCATCCGGGTAGTTAGGGGGCGTGGCCAGCTCCCTTATAAAAGGGGTGGCCATGAGGCAGCCGAGCTGCCATTTTGCGAAGCGACGGAGCGGAGAAGTTTTTCTCCCTCTTGCCTCCGTCGCTTTTACCTTTACCGGGAAGCCTCTTGGCTGCTGACTTTTCTCGTTTTCGGCTTCCCGTCATTTGGCTGAGATGCCCTCGAAGAAGAAGGCGGCTGCGAGCGCGGCTCGTGCGGTTCGGAGGCGCAATCCGGGTCGGAGGACTGCGGCTGCGCCTCCCCAGCAGCCACCTTTGCCTGCACTCACTGGGACCGGTGGGATGGGGTTAATCCCCCCTTAGCCGGAGACCGGGGGCCCGCACATGGGCCCAGTAGGGGCTGCGGCCCTTGGCCCGCAAGCGGTGGACACCGCTCCTGGTGTTGCCCATTCCGCTGGGCCTTCCTCTCTAGGGGCGCAGCTCGCTCAGGGGGCTTCCAGCCTTGGGGGGTGGTGTGGTCCCCTTCCCTGGCAGGTTGCTCCATCGGCCCTACCGGGCCCGGGTTTGGGGTCGTGGCCCTATTCGGCCCCCGGGGTACAGGGACCTGTACCCATGCCTGTAGTGGGCGGGCCGGCTGGCCCTTTGCCCCATGTCAGCATGGAGGCTCTACTGGCCCGCATTGCGGCCCTTGAGGCACCCCTGGCCCGGGCTAGCCACCCTGGGGCCCCCTTTTGGGGTACAGTTCGATACGTCGTCTGCTGGGCAGCGGCAGGCGACAGGATGGGTCGAGCTGCTGGAGGCGTGTGGCACGACTTTGGCCGCTGCCACGCAGCTCCCCAATCAACAGGCCAGTGCGGGTCAGGCCCCATCGATGAGCTCCACGGCGGTCGTGAGCTCCGGCGCTCCCAGTGGGCCGGAACCCCCGGTGGGGGCGGCCCATGGGGGTGCAGCATGTGAGTATGCGGTTCAAGCTAGTGCACCTACACACGTGGCCACGTTGAGGGGGGGGGCTTTTCAATGACCTTGGCCTCGCGCGGGTGGTGCGGCAGTCCAGCCGATGACGCCCCACCCGGCGACGTCAACTACCACCCAGGGCCCCGTGGTGGGGGGTGTTTCTTACCCTGTGGGGGAATGTTTTGGGGGTGGCCGGGTTAGTCCAGCCCCCTTTCCAGATGCCCCCAGTTTCTGCTGTACCTGTGTCGGCCTCCCTGACAGCGGGGTATTCCTTACCACTGGGAGACCATTTGGCCCAGACCACCGAAGAGAATATCTGGCGGGGGGAGTATGTGGATATCTTTTCCCTCCTCGACAGAGAGCCCACCAAGGAAGAGAGGGGGGGCAGGATGAGAAGGATAAGGAGCAGGCACGTCGTCGCAAGCCACCATGTACGTGGGCCAACTGGTTGCCGGCCTACCTCATATATATGGCGGTATACCTCAGGGCCCGGCCGGGTTTGGCGATTCCGATGGTCCAGTATTTGGACAACATCTATAGGGCGATGGTTGACTTCCCGGGCCCGTCGTGGTTGGCTTATGACGAGGAATTCCGTATGCGGATTCCCCTGCACCCCGAGGGATCTCTTGACACTGGGGGAGTGGGCAAAACAGTGGCAAATGAGCTTCAACATCAGTAAGTGTAGAGTGATGCATGTTGGGGCAAAAAACCCCAATTACATTTATAAACTGATGGGGTCTGAACTCTCTGCGACAAACCAGGAAAGGGACCTTGGTGTCCTGGTGGACAGCTCAATGAAGGTGTCAACCCAGTGTGCCTCAGCAGTGAAAAAAGCAAACTCAATGTTAGGGATCATTAGGAAGGGTATAGAAAATAAGTCAGCAAGTGTCATTTTGCCTCTTTATAAATCTATGGTGAGGCCCCATCTGGAATATTGTGTACAGTTCTGGTCGCCATACCTCCAGAAGGATATTATGGAGTTGGAGAAAGTACAGAGGAGGGCAACCAGAATGATTAGGGGACTGGAACACCTTCCTTACCATCTGAGGCTGCAACGGTTGGGCCTTTTCACTCTTGAACGACGGCGTCTAAGAGGTGACCTGATTGAAGTTTATAAAATCATGCACGGTGTGGACAAGGTAGATAAGGAAAAACTGTTTTCCCTATCGCACAACACTAGAACTAGGGGACACTCCATGAAACTTTTGGGTACTAGTTCTCAAACCAATAAGAGAAAGTACTTTTTCACCCAGAGGATTACTGGTCTATGGAACTCCCTGCCAGAAGAAGTGGTGACAGCTGTCAGTCTTCACAGCTTTAAGAAAGGATTAGACAAGTTCATGGAGGACAAGGCTATCAATGGCTATAATTATGGCTACCTAAGGACAACCTCCGGGTTGGAGAGATAGGCAGGATATCTCTCAATGCCATTTCCAGGGAATCCTAAGCAGGTGAAGGCATCTCCTTGGGAATACCCTGAAGGAAATGGTGAGCCACTGTGTGAGACAGAATGCTGGACTGGATGGGCTGTGGCCTGTTCCAGCAAGGCTGTTCTTATGTTCTTATGTTCTTATGAGACGAGGTGGGATGAGCCCTGCCAGAGGCTTTGGCTTCTGTACATGACTCCCACGTGCCCCACGCCTGGGGAGAGATACCATTGTGGACATGCGGTGCAGCGTGTGGCCCCAGCACAGGTCCCCCGCCAGGTGGCGGGCAGGGGGTTCCAGCCCGCCTGCTGTGCTGGACTTTCTCGTACAATGGTTCCTGCAATGGGAAGAGTTGCAAATACAGACATGAGTGTCCCGCCTGTGCTGGCCCCCATGCGGCCTCTGCATGTCCCAGGCCTGGAGGGATGCGGGGCAGAGGGAGGGGCGGACAGGGGGCTGGCAAGACTGCCTCAGGTGGAGCTGGTTCACCGAAAGGCTCCCTCCCCGATTAATGTGGACATGTTGGAGCGTTGCCTTGCATTGTACCTGAGGGGGGCAGATGCAGTTTACCTGCTTTGGGGTTTTTGACTGGGGTTCCGTATTCCTTTCATGGGTGGTAGGTTCCCCCAAGACGCCCCCAACCTTTTGTGCCTCAGGGGAAGGGAGGAGGTGGCTGCTGCCAGCATTGCTGAGGAGGTTAATGCGGGCAGGGTCGCTGGCCCTGTCCCTGCACCCCCGTTCCGGGGAGCATATTATTTCAATCATGCCATGCCTTTTTGGCTGTTCCATTTCGGGCTCGGCATTCGAGCGTTTCACCACCTTCCTGGAATGGGCTTTTGTCCGCAGGTCAGGGTCCCAGTCTGTAGCCCATTCCCTGGATGATTTTATTCGGGGCTGAACGGGGCTGGGACACGTGCACACGTCTCCTCAACACATTTCAGACGCTAATGGAGGAACTTGGTGTCCCTTTAGCGCCCGAAAAGACCGTGGGCCCATCTACACAACTAGTATTCCTGGGGGTGGAGATTGACACGGTAGCCCGGGCTTCTAGGTTGCAGAGGGATAAGGTGTCGAGGCTAGTGGCCCTTATCTCGGACTTGCTGGCCGAGCGCATGGCATCACTGAGGGAACTGCAGGTGCTACATGGTCACCTCAATTTCGCTTGCAGGGTCGTCGCACCGGGCAGGGCATTTGCTCGGCGCTTGAGCGACGCCATGACAGGCTTATCCAGGCCCCACCATAGGGTTAGACTTACCCAGGGTATCAGGGCAGACGTGCTTGTCTGGCTCCAGTTCCTGAGGGAGTTCAATGGGGTCTCATTTTGGAGGTCTGACCTCCTGGCTTCCCCCCGCTTTCAGATTCAGTCTGATGCCTCAGGATCCCTGGGTTATGGGATGTACTTCAATGGGAAGTGGGCCTATGGTGGGTGGCCACCGGCCTGGGCAGGCACGGATCGCCTGCGGGATCTCACATATCTCAAATTTTTCCCTATCCTGGGTGCTTTGATGCTATGGGGCAAGGAGTGGGCCAACTCGGTGGTGCATTTCTGGTGTGACAATGCGGCTGTTGTCCACATTGTCAATGCACAGATTTCTAAATCGCCCAGGGTTATGGATCTAGTGCGCCAGTTTGTGTTGCGCAGCCTGTGCCTCAACGTTCTTTTCAGGGCCAGGCATGTCCCAGGGGTTAATAATGATATCGCTGACGCTTTGTCCCGCTTGCAGATCTCCCGGTTCCGTGCCTTGGCCCCGGATGCGGAGGAATTTCCCTCGCCACTCACGGACGAGATATGGACCATGGGCAAGGAGAGGTGAACCGGGCAATTGGCCTGTCACTAGCGCCACGCACGCGTAAGGCGTATCACCACGCATTTAATTCTTTCAGAGCATTCTGTACCCAATTACAACTGCCAGGAACCTGGCCGATCCCGGTAACCCATGTTCTGCGGTTCATGGTTTACCTGCACGCTCAGGGCCTTGCACCTCGCACCATAGCATCTAGGCTGTCGGCATTGGCTTTTATGGCCAAGGTGGGAGGTCGTGTGGACAGTACCACTGACTTCCGCGTGAGACATGTTTTGGAGGGGTGGGTGCGGGAGCGTGGGCGTAGCACGGACGACCGCCACCCGATTTCCCCAGGGGTTTTTACCCGATTGGCCCGGGGCTGGCCTTGCCTCTGTTTTGATAGATATGAGGCAGCCCAATTCATGCGGCTACAACGGTGGCCTTTTTTGGAGCGCTCCGCATCAGCGACCTTGAGATGCTGTCTAAGGCGGATGCAAGTCGTAGGGCACTGGAACTCGAAGATGTCTGTCTGGACAATATTGGGCTCAGTTGGGGATACGCTCCTCTAAAACGAATCAGCACAGCGTAGGCAGTGGAGTAGACTGCTACGATGTTCTTTGGCAGACATCTGTCCGGTTGGTGCCCTACTGGATCTCCTTGCACTGTGTGGCACACACCATGGCCCATTTTTCTGTCACCAAGGTGGGTCTTCCCTTACTAAATTTCAATTTTGGAGGGTGTCGGGAAGGCACTAGACAGTGTTGGCCTCTCTGGGGCTCGCTGCGGCACCCATTCGTTCAGGATAGGGGTGGCTTCTACTGCAGCTGTTTTTGGGTACTCCGGGGCTGAAATACGCCGCATGGGAGGGTGGGGTCACAATGTTTTCAGTTTTGTGTTTGCCCTCTTCAACCGTGAGTACCAGTTTAGTCACTGCACTGTTTCTCCCCCCCTTTTTTCCTTGACAGACCCTGGGTGTCGTTTTACACCGGTGACGGTATGGCTGGTGGGCCATAGCCACGTGCACAGGGCAGCGCGTTACGCTGCATGGGGCAGCGCGTTACGCTGCACAGGGCAGCGCGTTACGCTGCGGCGACAGAGTGGGACCCCGACTGGGACTGGGTGCATCCGCACGTCTCAGGTGGTATGGTAAGCGCGGCATGTTATGGCGGGAACTGTTGCCATTCCTTTTCTACATCAGGGATGCTGACTCGCCCGATGTCCTTGGGGGCGATGGCTTGGGACAGGTCACTGGCCTATCGCGGAAGCTTGCGGTTTGCAGTGACCTGCCCTACTCACATTATGTGTGGCCTGCCACGTCCCTCAATTGGTCGGACACGATACCGCGGTATGCTTACAGGGGGGCGTTCGGCCTCGGGGCTCTTGACTGAGCCGACGCTCCGTGAACGGGGCTATTGCCCGGTTCCTTTTCGACAAGGGCGGGGGACGCGTCATTAGCCTCCCCGCTATCAGTCTGCAAAATTACGAGCTTTACTCAGGGGAGGGGGCCCATCTGTCGCAGGGAGGTATGGACCTCTGGTTAGTGGACTGGCGAGCAGGCCTGTCGACCGAGCTGACGGTCTTGGGGGGGGGGCAGTGAGCCTTTTGGGAAGCCTCCCCATGTGGCGGGTATCACTGGTAAGGTAAACATTTATGACCCACAGGTATCCGGCAGGTTCGCAATTGACTGGACAACACTAGACAGGCATAAGTTGGTTAAACATTGTCCGGTCAACGACGAACCAGGCGACGGGGTGATGGCTACAGCTAGACAGCATGCATCACCCCGTGATTTCACGGATACGCGTCAGAGGGTGGGGTCATTAGTTAGATATTGACTACGGTCAACAATTTGTTTGTTGTCAACAAACAAATTGATACAAATAGATACATTGTAACAATTGCCGTTGGCAATTTTGGGCGGTACCTTACCAGTGTTACTTCGGCCTGCTTGCCTTAAGAATTATGATTGGTCAATTACCAATAGAAATTTATAATTCGGACTAGGGCATGAATCAATAAATGTGGCCCAATGCCGTTATCCACTTTTACCAGTGTCTGAGTCCTTTATTGGGGGGTGCGCCTGCAATGCAAGCGCGGCGCCAAAATGGCCGCCGCGCTCTTTGCGCCCCCCCCATCGGACGAAGGCATCCGGGTAGTTAAGGGGCGTGGCCAGCTCCCTTATAAAAGGGGTGGCCATGAGGCAGCCGAGCTGCCATTTTGCGAAGCGACGGAGCGGAGAAGTTTTTCCCCTCCACCCCCTCCCTAGTTAACAGTGTGATATTTTGGTCGCTTCGGGGCCAGGTGGGAATTTTTGGCTGGGACCCACAATTGGCTCTCGGGTCCTGGTTTTTTCGCCCATCCCACACTGTTGCTATGGTTTGATATAGGGGTTTCTGTTGCTGCTGTTGACTTTGGTCACATGGGCGGGTATCACTGGTAAGGTAAACATTTATGACCCACAGGTATCCGGCAGGTTCGCAATTGACTGGACAACACTAGACAGGCATAAGTTGGTTAAATGTTGTCCGGTCAACGACGAACCAGGCGACGGGGTGATGGCTACAGCTAGACAGCATGCATCACCCCGTGATTTCACGGATACGCATCAGAGGGTGGGGTCATTAGTTAGATATTGACTACGGTCAACAATTTGTTTGTTGTCAACAAACAAATAGATACAAATAGATACATTGTAACAATTGCCGTTGGCAATTTTGGGTGGTACCTTACCAGTGTTACTTCGGCCTGCTTGCCTTAAGAATTATGATTGGTCAATTACCAATAGAAATTTATAATTCGGACTAGGGCATGAATCAATAAATGTGGCCCAATGCCGTTATCCACTTTTACCAGTGTCTGAGTCCTTTATTGGGGGGTGCGCCTGCAATAGGCTTAGCCTTTGCTCTCTCAAGTGGTGGAAAGTGTCTATTTGTCATGGCACATGTTTTTCCCCTCAATTCTGCATTTTGCATTCTTTTCAGCAGTTGATAATTGGTCACTGGTACATAAATATGTGTTTAATATGCAAGTCTGATTACTGAAGCACATATCACCAAGGACATCTCTTTGCTGGAGGCAAAATATCATAACTGTAAGAAATATGCATCCTACCTCATGCCTAGTTTGACCCCCAAGTTGACTGCCTTTCTTGTGTGCTCTCATTAAGCACTTGACAGAACTTCAACAAGAATGTCTCAGTATGCCAGTTGCTTAAGAACTGAGAACAATCCTCTTCCATTTTACATAGTCATTTTCAAACAGCAGCCCATAACCCATTCACCCCAGTTGTGCCCTGGCAGCAACTACAAGGAATGCTTTTGCCAACATAATTACTTTCCCTAATGATTAGATTATAATAAGGCAGTGCTCCCATACTGTTCCATGAAAGTGGCTTATTAGCAGTGTCTTTTCCATGCTGTTAGGGGAGTGTTTTAATTTTGCTGAGCACGACACAAAGCACAGAGCTTCAGTGTCAGTATACTGAGACAAAATAATCATGTCTATATCTAAGATGCCTGAAGCAACTTCATTAACCCCTCCCAGAATCTTGTGCACAAAGGTTGAAGACATTTGATGACCATCAAGGCTGCAGATTTGAACTTTTGGCTCCAGCATCTATAGTCTAAACACATACTTTAGAAATGATCAGCTGTGCACAGTTGCTTGAAGAATCTGGATGAGAAAAAAATGTCATCCTACTGGTGACCGCACAATGACAAAGTTCTTCAGATACATACACTCTCGTCTTCTCATAGATGCTGATTTCTTCTGGACTGCATATATTGGCTACAACAAGGTAGTCAAGTCTTGAGTGATGAGGCACATGTAACTTTTGAGTAAGTCAACAAAGGGGGAGGAAATAAAAAGAAAAGTACCTGCAAGTGGCTCAAATGGAAAAGATGCTGAACTCGGGGACTGGAAGGTCAGAGTTCGATTCCTAAGTACTGCACGACGGAGTAAGCACTGTCTCTGACCTAGCTCCTGCCAACCTAGCAGTTCAAAAGCAAGACATTGCAAGTATATAAACAGGTACCACTTCAGTGGGAAGGTAAACAGCCTTCCGTGCACTCTGGTTTTGAGGCATGGCTGCCACATGCCCACGGAAACATATGCAGACACAGAAGCACTGGATCTTTGGCTATAAACAGAGTTGAGCACTGAACCCTAGAGTCAGATACAACTGGCTTTTGAGCAAGGGCGACCTTACCTGTTTCTACTTTGGACATACATTAGAACCCCAACAGAGATTTGTTATTTTTCTTTTTACCATTCTCATGTTAAAAAAATAAAAAGAGAAACTGTTAGGCTACATGGTTTATGTAGTCCCCACTGTGTATTGCATTGGATCACAGTCTGTTCCTTTAAGAGCCTCTCTGTGCTCTGCCCCACCTGAACTGAATCAGAGAGTGGCTCAGCAGTTTTGTTACAATAAAGGAAATGCACTCTGAGCATTCTCTTGGGGGAATATTCTCTAGGGGCTACAGTCTCTTCAAGGACTATACTGCTACACTGCTGGAAGCTATGGTAAGCTTTGGAACTATGAGCTATGAGGCTGGATACTGACTGACTGCAATGATCCTGTTAAAGACTTCTAAGAATTGAATTCTGTTTGCCTCATGCTTGCAACTGGCTAACTAAGCCTGCTTATTGCAACTGGAAGAAAACTGCTCTCTGCATCTGCCCAGAGGTAATCTCTGTAAATAATTTTACTTGGACATTTGCTATCTCTTTTGGACTGCTGCCAACTGTACTGAGAGCTGCTTATCTCAGGCATGTGTTTTTGCTTCTCCTGTGTTTTTCGCTGAAAAGTAAAGCTACTGTCTTTTCCTTATACAGCCTGCTTGTCTGTGTGGAAATTTCTCCCAGCTGTCACTGCGTACACAGCTAGCCACTTTGCTCTGCTAAACACAGCCAAGCCTCATTGGGGTACCCCCAGCACCCAAACATCCTATCAGAAACATTATTGTGAACCTGGCTAAATGTAAATATTATCATCTGCACTGTTTCAGCAGCTGAGAAATGCTAGCAAAATATTGCAACATTAGAAAGCATTTGCTCTGCTGCCCTGTTGGCATTAAAAGTTCCTGCTGTAGTTTTGACAGCACAGACGCCACCATGGCGCCAGCCTTGAGTGAAGGCCTCTGTCAGGAATATTAAAGAGAAGTACTCATATATGGCTTATCTCAGTGTCAAGAGAAGAGATCATGTTTCTACCCTCAGGAATACAATTTATGGGAATTTATCAGGTTCAGGAACATAAATAATGTGATGACATCCATTCAATAAAATAAAAGAATGGGTCACTGCTGATTTCTTTTTTACTATATGAAAACACTATGGAATGGGAGCGTAAAGTGAGAGGAGGTGAGAAAAGTCAAGATATTCCCATGAGCAACAATGCTGTGTTGAAGTGAAATGGCACATTATTTCTCCCTAGCAAGCCGTCCCACCCCCATTTTATATTAAATATGCTTCTGTACATGGGAGAAAGGGACTTGGTATACAAAATGGATATTTGATTAATTGGTGTGTCCCCAGGAAGCACCTGAGCAGTTGATCAATTTTCTGCAGAAAATAATCAATGAAACCAATTTTCTTAACACAAAGAAATCAAAAAGCACAAAGCAGTTTGCAAAAAGCCATGTTGGTGTTACCAGGCTTTCCATGTGATCACTGACCCTATTAACTCAGGGCATCTTCGGATGACAGGCCAGTATTTCTGATTAGGAAGTGTTTGAGGCTCACTACCGGAACTGTCTCTCTGCCACTGTTGAGAGACAAGATGAAAGGAAGATGATACACAAGGGCCAAACCGACAAAATGTTGCAATTACAACTGCATTTAGCTTGTGTGTTTTCTTTCCTTATGGAAAAGTGGTCACAGAAGATCATGCATAAGATAAATACAGAATGCAAGGAAATGGTGGAGCTACCTCTATATTTTCATTCTTGTCAAAAAGCCTCCTCCCTAGGGTGGCATTTGTTACAGAAATGCTCATTCCAAAAATTAGAATGTTCCTAACCCTGATCTCCATTCACATGGCTTCTAATTTTAAAGAAAAAGAGATAAAACAAAATGGTTCAAATATTTAATATACATCTATCTCCCTTGCTTGAAAGGCAGTGGTATCCGACTCTAGAGGACGGTGCTCATCTGTTTACTTATAGCCAACGGGTCAGCGCTGCCTGTGTCTGTAGATGTTTCCAAGGTCATGACTAGACGCCAGAGTGCATGGAATGCTGTTATCTTTCCCATTGAAGCAGTACCATATTTATCTACTTGCAATTGCTTGCTTTCGAACTGCTAGGTTGGTAGGAGCTGGGACAGAGGATGGAAGCTCATTCCATCGCTTAGCACTTGGGTCTCAAACTGCTGATCTGCCAACCATCTAGTCATCAAGCTCAGGGTCGTAACCACTAAGCCACCAGAGCCCTTCCTCTTTTCTACAAGATATAAAACTGCTGCCATACTACCATTGGTGGAAGGGAAATCCACGCTTAAATTCAGTACTTTAGCATTTTTAATCATGTCAGAATCACACACAGGTGTTTTCTGGGTGGAAAGGATTTTTGCTAGAGGAACTCTGCTCAGGGGATGCCCGAATGAGGCTCCTTTCATGTCCCCAAGATCTTTTCCCACCGAAGTGGTCCCTACTTATTTATTTGCAATTTCTTACTTTCGAAATGCTAGGCTGGCAGGAGCTGGGACTGAGACGGGTGCTCATTCTGTCTTGCAGTACTCGGGTCTTGAACTGCCGACTTGCCAACCTTCCAGCTAAAAAGGTGAGTTTCTTAACCACTGAGCCACTGTAGCACAGTATCTGATGCTGGTGGAGGGAGCTGGAAGCAGCCCAAAAAGAAGTCATGATTTGGAATGGCAATTTGTAGAGCAGTGTTAACTCTTCCCTTGACCTGTATCCATGTATACTTCAAATTGTGTTGATATTGTACATTGTGTTAATATGTTATTGTGTTGATTTACCATGTAAGCCGCCCTGAGTTGGGTCCCCCTGAGTGGGCAGCATATAAGTGCAAAATTAAATTAAATTAAAATTAAAACCCAGGGAGTAAGCATTTTATGTACCCAATGTTGTTGAAGACAAGAAATTGCCCCAACTATATTTTACAACTGCTGCAATGCATCCTAAATCCATAGGTGGACTGTGAGGTTATGGCTCCATCTTCAGAAAGATGGAGGTGGTGAAACATAATTAAGAAACCTTCATGAACTTAGGTCACAAAGAAATTATTATTATTATTATTATTATTATTACAAAGAATATGCCAGCATCTCTTGTGCATCAGCTGTATTTCACATGCATTCACAAAGTCAGTGTGCATGGCTATTGGGGGAAAGGTACAAAATGCTGGATTCTGAATGCAGGGTAAAGAGAGGCACAAGCTGTACATTTATTTCACCAAAACTGATTAAATAGAAATATCCTTAAGAAGAAAACAAATATAACGAGAGTCCATCAGATTAAACATCTCCTCCCCCCACTTCAAATAATGTTTATGAAAACAGTGTGATCACTGAAAACCGTTCACCACTGTAGCAATCACTCTAGGCTTTAGCTTGTGATTCAAAAATTGTTTAAAATTAATAAAAGCCATAATCCGTATATTGAAAAGCCTTCATCCCTGAGTTCAGGCTTTTCATATCCCCTTCTTTCGCCAAAATGAATGCTTAAAAGTGGCATGCCTTCAGAGAAGGGCAAAATGAAACACAGCGCTTGCTTGCCTCTGGTAGTTTCCATGGAGCAAAGG
Organism: Bradypodion ventrale; assembly: GCA_035047345.1. Lineage (NCBI taxonomy): Eukaryota > Metazoa > Chordata > Lepidosauria > Squamata > Chamaeleonidae > Bradypodion > Bradypodion ventrale. The sequence goes on from JAWDJE010000002.1 coordinate 114,747,806, forward strand.
AAAAGGACATGAAAAAGGTGTAAGGACTCCAGAGCAAAAGGAAAAGAGTAATAGAGAAGTGAAGCAAAGAAGAGCACTTGGATGGGTTTTGGTGGCAGAGGTTGGGAAGATGAAGCAAAGATGATGAAGAAAATAATACCCCTTTTAAACTGTGCAAATCTTCAGAAAGTGTTACACCTTTTAAAAGTTCTGATTTTCTATTTATAGTGTGCTCTCCTCTAGAATAAAACAGGAACACGTGCAATCTGATGGTATGAAAGTTCACCAGTTTCAGCTGAAATGTCAGCTGAGTTCAATGGGATTGACAGGGCAGGTGTTGATAGGATTAAAGCCTTAGAAGCACCAGGCTTTGGAAGTAATTGATAAGGAACACCTCTCGAGTTCTGTAAAATAATTGAGGCTATTCAAATTTTTTAAAAATGTTTTACTAAGAACTGCTATGACAGGGTCAATTGGTTTTATTTTCTGTGGGCCTTCGGAGTTGGGCGGCAATACAAATTAGTTAAATAAATAAATACGATAAGACAAGATAAGATAAGATTGTAAAATCAAAGAGATAAGTTTCTAAAAGGTAAAATGTTATCTGTAAATTACAACCCTTTTTGAAACGGAGAGTAATGAATATTGGTATACATGTCCTAGCAACCTCTCATGGAGATTACTTGAAGACTGCTTAGAAACTCCGTATAGCCCCAAATATAGCAATTAAACATATATATCAGTGATGGTGAATCTTGGCACTCCAGGTGTTCTTGAACTTCAATTCCCAGAAGCCCTGATCAGCAGGAGTGCTGACTCTTGCTTCTGGTAATTGGGGTCCAAAAACAGCTGAAGTGACAAGGTTCATTATCACTGGTATATATCGTCCAATAGCACTTAGAGCACTTTCAGGGCGGTTCACAAGGTAATTAGCCTTTTTTGCCTCCAACATGCTGAGTAGTCATTTTACCAACCTCAAAAGGATGGTAGGCTGAATCAAGCTGAAACTTCATCAGGATTGAACTCACAATGTGAGCAGGTTTTTTTTGGGTGGGGTATGCAGTGGCTCAATTAGTTAAGATGCTGACTGGGAAGCAGAAGGTCAGCAGTTTGATTCCCGAGTACTGCAGGACGGAATGAGCTCCCGTTTTTGTCCCAGCTCCTGCCAACCTAGCAGTTCGAAAGCAAGAAATTGCAAGTAGATAAATAAGGACCACTTTGGTGGGAAGGTAACAGCGTTCCGTGCACTCCGGTGTCTAGTCATGCCTGCCACATGACCACAGAAACATCTGCAGAAGCAGACAGCGCTGGCTCTTCGGCTTGGAAACAGATGAGCACTGCACTCTTGAGTCAGATATGAATGGCTTTCGAGCAAGGGAAACCTTTATGGATTACTACAGTTTAGCCACTGTGCCACGAGGGCTCCAATATGAGAAACCACACTTATACCTGCTAGGATGTAAGCTGCTGAGACTGTAACAGATGTTCTTTGTGGATCCCCATGGCTACTAATTTTCAAGAAAAATTTCAAGTCCTGATTTTATTGTTGCTGTTCAGCCGCATAGTCACCCTTCTCCTCCACCATCCTCCTCAACCTGCCCAATTATGTGCCCATTGTGTCAACAATACCATCTAGCCATCTCATTCTCTTCCACCCCCTTCTTTTTTTGCCCTCAACCTTTCCCAGCATCAAGACTTTCTCAAGTGAATCCTCTCTTTTCATTTTATGTCCAAAGTACTTTAGCTTCATCTTCAATATTTGACCTTCCATGGAGCAGTCGGAGTTGATTTCTTTTAAGGTAGACCTATTTTTTCTCCTTGCTGTCCAGGGTACTCTCAAAATTCTCCTCCAACACCACGTTTCAAAGGCATCTATTCTTCTGCGCTCAGCTTTCCTAATGGTCCAGCTCTCACAATCATACATTACTACCAGGAATACCATTGCTTTGATTATGTGGACTTTTGTTTGCAAGGTGATGTCTCTACTTTTAATTATGCTCCCCAAGTTTCTCATAGTCCTGAGCAAAGTTCTGATATTCACCTTTAATAATTATTATAATTATTATTATATGCTGTCAAGGCAATTCTGACCTATAGTAACCCTTTCCAGAGTTTTCTAGACTACTCATTCTTTTCTTTTGGAAGTATCCTGGAACAGTGCACTTTATCTAAGGCTATAGATGCTGGTTCTTCTCCTGAGATGCAGAGTGGGGATTGGAACTTCCAACCTCTGGCTCAGCAGTCAGATACTCCCTTTCACCATGTAGCAAAGACTCACATCTCTTAAAAATTATATTGTTAGACTGACTTTACACATTAGAAACTAGGCTCAAGGCATCTCATAATATGCCTTTCAAAGAATAAAATTCACAAATCAACAATATTTCAGTACAAATATATGCTTAAAGGTTTCCGTTGCTTGAAAGCCAGTTGTATCCAACTCTAGGGTTCAGTGCTCATCTGTTTCAAAGCCGAAGAGCCAGCACTGTCTGCTTCTGCAGACGTTTCCATGGTCATGTTGCAGGCATGACTAGACACCAGAACACATGTAACGCTGTTACCTTCCCACCCAAGTGGTCCCTGTTTATTTACTTGCAATTTCTTGCTTTCAAACTGCTCACGCTAGTACATTTCATTAAAAAGTGTCAAACTTTTAACTGATATTAAAATGACATCATAGTAAAGTACTATCAATTGTTAGTCCAGAAAGTGAAGCTTTTGAAAATTGATCAAAACTTTTCATGATATATTCCTTCCAACCATTAAAACATAATCAAGCTTGGCTCCACAAAATAAAAGAAATTACTGCACATGCGCAGATGTGCACGCTCAGTAACCCATTTGCACATGCGCACCATGGCCGTGCATGCGCAGTAACCCATTTTTACATACACACCATGGTTGTGCATGCGCAGTAAGCCCTTTCCCCACCATTCAAATATGGGATGGCAGCGGGAAAGGGGAGGAATGAGCGCAGAAAAATGGGAAAACCCGACCAATACAGGATACTTGACATGAATGTATTAAAATATGGTGAGATTGGCATTTCTTTTGCCCTCTTTCAGGCTGGTGGCCATCAACAAATGTCCAATTTAAGAAACGTTTAACTGTCAGTAAAGCACAACAGACCCACAAGCTTGCTCTTTTTTCAGCAAGATGTTAAAGTCACATCATGCTCATGATTAGATTAGTTGTAGTTCCTTAATTAGCAAATATAACCTAGTGTTCTTCTACAGGGACTGCTGTGGCATAGTGGTTAAGATGCTGAATCACTGGAAGGTCAGCATGTCAGCAGTTTGAGCCCCGAGTGCTGCATGATGGAGTGAGCTCCCATCTCCCACATGTCCACAGAAACATTTTCAGACACAGAAAATGCTGGCTCTTTGACTATAAATGGAGATGAGCACTGAACCCTAGAGTCAGATACAACTGAATTTTGAGCAAGGGGTCTTCTACATATTTTCCAGGAGCAATACTTTGGATGAACTGAAACTGAAGACAAACACATGAATAGTTGGCCGGTTGGTAAGTTTTCTACTAGCAAATTCCCAAACTTTCAAACAGCCTTAATGTGTCACATCTAATTTTGAAAATCAGTACATCTGACTTCCATCTTATATTATCTAATATAGCCAGAGATGGTGCATGGACTTCTGGAAAAGCCAAAAAAATCCATTCAAAAATTGCTTCTAGTATTAGATGTCACCCACACAAAAACCTCTGTGCTAATAAAAAGCTGTGTCTTTCCCCTTCCGACTTTGTACTTGTTAGTTCAACACTGACTTTGCAGAATCACTGCACTGAGTTGCAAATGATGTATGAAATGAAAAATCCCTGCCCATGGCACAAAGAAAATCTATAGCTAGTATTTCTGCAGTCTTTGTGTGCTGTTTGCTGCAAGATTAAGCTTGGCTGTAGTGATTGTCTAAACATCAAATATCAGAAAAGAAGTTAACTGCTTGTTATCAGCTTCATTTTAGTGCCTTTTATATCCCTCTTGGTTTAAAATTTTATAATTACGTTTTGCTGATTACATTTCTCATTTAAGACTGTTGTGTAAGGCTGATTCACTGCACCATTTTAGCATGATGAAAATACTTTCTCTACACTTTACACAATATAGGTCTAGCTGAGTATAGAGGGTAAAATCCACAGCAGGACAATCTTCTGTTCACTTTAATATAGGACAGGATTATCATTTAGCACACACATACACAATCCATTTTTAGAAGGTTTTCAGTGGTATTGGCAAATGTGTTAGCATATTTAAGGCAGATGGAAGATTGGAGATAAGATGAAATGAAATGGAAAATAATTCCTCAAACACATGGGTCTAATTGCATTCTTGGGGACTTCCCAGGCCACACCCTAGAAGAAAGGAGATGGTATCTTCAGGATCTTTCCATCTGGGGAGCTCTTCTCCCCACCCACTTTAGAGAAAGAAGAGGGGAAATAAAGCCCAGTTCCTTGTGAGTTCAAGGAATTCCAGGGTCAGGAGTCACATGGTCCCAAACAGTTGAATGTGGTCAGTGGCTTTCCTGAGATATGTACTCTACTGTACAATGCAGAAATGGCGTTCAAAGAGTAATTGTAAACAATGTCAAGAAACAGAAGCGACACAGCTAGTTGACTCAATTTGCTGAGAGAGTAGCAGTATTCACTGGATTCAAGAAATAAGACACCCTAACACAGCTATCTTCTTCTTTCGTTTCCTGATCAAACCCTGGAGTGCCAAAATGAAGCCACTTTCTTGGTATTGTCATTGGCTAAACCTAAGTCCTCATCAGTGCATGTTTCTGTCAGTAATTGGCAGACCAGAAAATGAGTTAGACTCTGTATCTCTCTACATTCACACAGCATGTTGTTGTCCGCCAGTAGCCCCTACTTGAGCATGATGGTCTTGCATTTAGTAACTCCAACCCTTAGCCTATTCAGGGTCCTCCAAGTAATGTAGAGGAGGTTGAGTTCCTCAGCTAGATCCTCCTTTAATTTAATTTAATTTAATTTACTTGTCAAATTTATATACCGCCCACTCGGCCAAAGCCGACTCAGGGCGGTTCACAATGACAATTTTAAAAACTTGTTAAAAACAGTTAAAACTACCCACCCCTTAAAACAAGGGGTGCAGGATCCAAAGGCACCATGAGGAGGAGTTCTTCTACACCAGCCACCCAATGGAGGTTACCCTTCCACCTGCACCCCACACTTGACCCGCCAGCCAGGTTTTAAGTTCTTTTCTGAAAGGCAGCAATTCTGTCCGGAGACGTAGCTCTGTTGGCAGGAGGTTCCAGAGGGCCGGCACAGACACGGAGAAGGCTCTCCTCCTTGTGCCAGAGAGACGAGCCCCTCTGGCTGATGGAACAATTAGAGAACCCCTCCGGTCCGCTCTGGTTGGACGGACAGATGTCCTCAGGGCGATGCGGTCTCTTAGGTAATCTGGCCCACTACCATATAGGGATTTAAAGGTCAAAAACAGCACCTTGAATTGCACCCAGAGACAAACTAGCAACCAGTGCAGTTCCCAGAGCAGTGGCGAAGCACGGGCATAATGTTGTTCCTTGGCTAGTGAGCTCTTTCCTCCATCTTCTAATTTGGTTTTGCTCTTGCATACTCTCAAGGCTGTTTGTTCTTGCCATAAAGCTCTTCCTGGATCTGAGCCAGCTATAACCATATCCCTAGCTTGCTGTTAACCCTTAGTTCAGGGGGGGCCAAACTACGGCCCATGGGCCCAAATAGGCCCATGCATATCATTAATACAGCCTGAGTGAGTACCCGGGCTCACAGTGGACCGCCCTTCCACCCACCTCACCGCCTGGCACCAGCAGCGGTGATTGTGCTTTGTCCCGGCTGCTCCGAGCAGCCTCTGGCTCAGTCCCATCCACTTTGCAGCATTTGCCAAAACCAAACGCCGTGTTGGGGAAATTTTTGGAGGTTCCTTTCTTTTAAAATATGTGGCACTAGGAGAGCCCCCTGGCATGCCTGGGATGACATCACCGCAGCGCGTCAGGTTTACCTTTCCAGCACCATGGATTTTGAAACAGAGGTGGTGTTAGGATTTTGTGCCTGTGTGTGCGTTTAGCAGAGCATGCGGTTAAGCAGGACACAGCAGGGCATGGGTGCGAGATACACGCAGGCACACAGTTTAAGTTGAAAGAAAAGATTCATTTATAAACTGCAACTGAAATAAGATATCTTCTCTCAACAAAGTTCAAACACAAGCATAGTCTCTATAGACGTTGGCAACAGCTGAGTGACACAGAACTTGGCAACAGTCCCACAAACAGAAGATAAGCCGACACTGGCCCGGGCAGGGCTCGGCGTCGTATCAGAACAGTTAGAGATGGAATGCTTATGCAGAAGTCCAGGCTTGGCTTCAGATTCTTTTCTCCCTCTCTCTTTGCTGCTTCAAGAAGCTTTCAGCCCCAGGAGACCTGATGCAGAGATCTTTGCTGTTCCTTCTTGCAGATTTGTCACTTGGTTGCTCTTCTTCCAGATTCAGCTCACTCTCCTTACACACTCCTCTTGCTCTCCTTTAACACTCCTTGAGGTGGGCTTCTGTAGCCATTGTTTATATTACCCTGAGTTTGCTGATTCACTTTGCAACCATCATAAGCTGTGACTAAACCCTTAAAGTGATACACATTTCCCTATACAACACTTAGAACCCATGTGGCCAACAGGAGGCTCCAAAATTTTCCCCGACATGGCGATCAGCTTTGGCAATGCAAGCGCGGCGCCAAAATGGCCGCCGCGCCCTTTGCGGCCCCCCCCCCACAGGACAGAGAATCCGGGTAGTTAGGGGCGTGGCCAGCTCCCTTATAAAAGGGCTGGCCACGAGGCAGCCGAGCTGCCATTTTACCTCAGCGACGGAGCGGAGAAGTTTTTTCCCCTGTGTCTCCGTCGCTCGTTAGCTTACCGGGAAGCCTTTTGGTAGCGATTCTGCCTTGCCGGCTTCCCTTTTTTGCTTCGGTGGAGATGCCTTCGAAGAAGAAGGCAGCTTCGAGTTCAGCTCGCGCTGTTAGGAGGAGCAACCCAGGTCGGAGGACCGTGGTGCCGCCTCCTCAGCAGCCACCTTTGCCAGCCCCGACCGGGGCCGGCGGAATGGGGTCTATTGCCCCTTGGCCCGCTGTGGGCGAGCAGAGTGTGGGCGCGGATGGCGCTCCGGCCCGCGGCCCACGAGCGATGGACACCGCTCCTCCTCCTGCCCACTCCGTCGGGCCTATTCCTTTTGGGCCGCAGCCTCTCCCCGGGCCCTCTAGCCTTGGGGGGTGGGGCGGCCCCCTGCCTTGGCAGGTTTCTCCACCAGCTCTGCCGGGCTTCGGTGCTGGCCAATGGCCATATACGGGCCCCGGGGTGCAGGGACCTGTACCCGTGCCTGGATCAGGCGGGCCGGCCGGCCCTTTGCCCATGGTCAACGTGGACACCTTACTGGCCCGCATTGCGGCCCTGGAGGCGTCTTTGGCCCGGGCCAGTCAGGCGGGCGCCCCCTTCGGGGTTCCTTTTGAGGTGCTGTCGGCAGCAGGACAACAGCCGGCGGGGAGGGTCGAGCTGCTGCAGGCGGGTGGCGCGGCTTCGGCCACTGCCTCGCAGCTCCCCAGCCAGCAACCTGGTGCGGGTCAAGCCCCGGTGATGAGCTCTAGGTCGGTCGTGAGCTCCGACGCCCCCAGTGGGCCGGAACCCCCGGTGGGGGGCGGCCCGCGGGGGTGCAGCATGTGAGTATACGGTGCAAGCAAGTACATCCACACACATTCCCAATATAGGGGGGGGGGCTTTCAATGGCCTTGGCCTCGCGCGGGTGGTGCGGGGGCCACGCTGTCTACGGCCCACCCGGCGACAACAACTGCCACCTTGGGCAATGGGGTGGGCATTGGTCCTTACACTGCGGGGAATGTTCTGGGGGTGGCTGGGTTAGCTCAGGCCCCTTTTACTAGGCCGGCTGTCCCCTTTTCGGCTTTGCCGACGGCAGGGTATTCCTTGCCATTGGGTGATCACTTGGCACAGGCTACTAGAGAAAAGATATGGCGAGGGGAGTACGTAGATATCTTCTCACTCCTGAACAGAGAGCCCACCAAGGAGGAAAGGGAGGGTCAGGATGAGAAGGATAAGGAGCAGGCACGCCGCCGTAAGCCGCCGCGTACCTGGGCCAACTGGCTTCCCGCTTATTTAATATACATGGCGGTATATTTGAGGGCGCGGCCGGATTTAGCTATCCCCATGGTCCAATATTTGGACAACATATATAGGGCAATGGTTGATTTCCCGGGCCCCTCATGGCTAGCATATGATGAGGAATTCCGTATGAGGATTCCTCTCCACCCCGAGATGAGATGGGATGAGCCGTGCCAGAGACTGTGGCTCCTGTACATGACACCCACACGCCCTGCCCCGGGGGATAGATACCATTGTGGACATGCGGTCCAGCGAGCGGCTCCAGCGCAGGTTACCCGCCAACCGGCGGGGCAGGGGGTTCCAGCCCGCCTGCTGTGCTGGACTTTCTCGTCAAATGGTTCCTGCAATCGGAAGAATTGCAGGTATAAGCATGAGTGTCCCACATGTTCTGGCCCCCACGCAGCCTCTGCTTGTCCCAGGCATGGGGGGGCACGAGGCAGAGGGAGGGGTGGACAGTGGGCTGGCAAAGCTGCCGCGGATGGAGCTAGTCCTCCAAAAGGCCCCCTCCCCAATTAAGGTGGACATGCTGGAGCGCTGGCTCGCATCGTACCCAAAGGGGGAGGACGGGGAGTATCTACTTCAAGGTTTTAAGCAGGGATTTCGTATCCCTTTTATGGGTGATAGGTCCCCTCAGGATGCTCCCAACCTTTTATCCCTCAGAGGAAGGGAGGAGGTGGCTGCGGCCAGCATTAAAAAGGAGTTAGACGCGGGCAGGGTCGCTGGACCTTTCCCCGCACCCCCGTTTCCCAATCTTAAGGTTTCACCACTGGGTTTGGTGCCCAAAAAGTCCCCAGGTGAGTTTCGTCTTATTCATCATTTGTCCTACCCAGCCGGCCGATCGGTCAACGATGCTATCCCTGATGACCTTTGTTCAGTCCGGTATACATCGTTTGACCAGGCGCTGCGCATGGTGCGCACGTGTGGCCCGGGTGCCCTGCTGGCCAAGTGTGACATTAAGTCGGCTTTTCGCCTCTTGCCGGTGCACCCGGGCGACTTTGAATTGCTGGGTTTTAAATTTAAGGGGGAATATTATTTCGATAAGGCCATGCCTTTTGGATGCTCCATATCATGCTCGGCTTTCAAGCGTTTTAGTACCTTCCTAGAGTGGGCCTTCGTCCGCAGGTCAGGGTCCCGGTCTGTAGCCCATTACCTGGATGACTTTTTATTCGGGGGTGAACGGGGCTGGGACACGTGTGCACGTCTCCTTAACACATTTCAGACGCTAATGCAGGAACTTGGTGTCCCTTTAGCGCCCGAAAAGACCGAGGGCCCATCGACCAAGCTAGTATTCCTGGGAGTTGAGATTGACACAGTAGTGCAGGCTTCTAGGTTGCCGGGTGATAAGGTGTCCAGGATAGTGACCCTTATCTCGGAATTGCTGGCCAAGCGTAAGGCATCCCTGAGGGAACTGCAGGTGCTCCATGGGCACCTTAATTTTGCCTGCAGGGTGGTCGCTCCGGGCAGGGCTTTTGCCCGGCGCTTATGTGACGCCATGGCAGGGTTATCCAGGCCCCACCACAGAGTCAGGCTTACCCGGGGTATCAGGGCAGACATGTTCGTCTGGTTGCAATTCCTGAGGGAGTTTAATGGGGTCTCATTTTGGAGGTCTGACCTCCTGGCATCCCCCGATTTCCAGATCCAGTCTGATGCCTCAGGATCCCTGGGTTATGGGATGTACTTCAATGGGAAGTGGGCCTATGGTGGGTGGCCACCGGCATGGGCAGGCACAGGTCGCCTGCGGGATCTCACATACCTGGAATTTTTTCCCATTCTGGGGGCTTTGATGCTATGGGGCGAACAGTGGGCAAATTCGGTGGTGCATTTCTGGTGTGACAATGCTGCCGTTGTACACATTGTCAATGCACAGACTTCCAAATCGCCCAGGGTTATGGATCTAGTGCGCCATTTTGTGCTGCGCTGCCTGCGCCTCAACATCTTGTTCAGGGCCAGGCATGTCCCAGGGATTAATAATGATATTGCTGACGCTTTGTCCCGCCTGCAGATCTCCCGGTTCCGCGCCTTGGCCCCGGATGCGGAGGAATTTCCCTCGCCACTCCCGGACGAGATGTGGACTATTGGCAAGGAGAGGTGAACCGGGCGATTGGCCTGTCACTAGCGCCACGCACGCGTAAGGCGTATCAACAAGCATTCAATTCATATAGGGCATTTGCTACTCAATTTCACTTGCCAGAGACCTGGCCAATTCCGGTGGACCATGTTCTGCAGTTCATGGTTCACCTGCATGCACAGGGCCTCGCACCTCGCACCATAGCATCCAAGCTTTCGGCGTTGGCTTTTATGGCCAAAGTGGGGGGTCACGTGGATACCACCTCTGACTTCCGTGTGAGACATGTTTTGGAGGGGTGGGTGCGCGAGCGCGGGCGTTGCCCGAACGACCGGCACCCTATTTCCCCAGGGGTTCTTACCCAGTTGGCCCGGGGCTGGCCAGGCCTCTGTTTTGATCATTATGAGGCAGCCCTTTTTCATGCAGCCACAACGGTGGCATTTTTTGGAGCGCTCCGCGTCAGCGAACTCGTGATGCTGTCTAAGGCGGATGCAAGTGGTAGGGCACTGGAACTCGAAGATGTCTATGTTGCCAAAGAATGGGCCCAGTTGAGGATACGCTCCTCTAAAACAGATCAGCATGGCGTAGGCAGTGGAGTAAGACTGCTACGGTGTTCTTTGGCAGACATCTGTCCGGTTGGTGCCCTACAGTAATTCCTGGCACTGCGTGGCATGCACCACGGCCCGTTTTTCTGTCACCAAGATGGGTCTCCCCTTACTAAATTTCAGTTTTGGAAGGTGACAGCCAGAGCCCTCACCAGGGTGGGCCTACCAGGTGCCCGTTATGGCACACATTCGTTCCGTATTGGTGCAGCCTCTACAGCAGCTGCTTTTGGGTACTCTGGGGCTGACATACGCAGCATGGGGAGGTGGGGCTCGCAATGTTTTCAGTTTTATGTGCGCCCACTCCCGCCATGAGTACCAATCCAGTCACCTTGCCGCCTTTTTTCTCAATTTTCTTACAGACCCTGGGTGTCGTATTACACCGGTGACAGTATGGCTGGTGGGCCACAGCTATGTGCACAGGGCAGCGCGTTACGCTGCGGCGACAGAGTGGGACCCCGACTGGGACTGGGTGACCACGCCAGTCTCGCATGGCATGGTAAGCCTGGGATGTTATGGCGGGAGCTGCGGCCTTTCCTTTTTTCTGGCCTGGGTGCTGACCCGCCTGACATTCTAATCATCCACCTGGGGGGCAATGATTTGGGCCAGGTCACCGGCTTATCGCTCAAGCATGCGATTTGCGAGGAACTCGCCTACTTGCATTATGTCTGGCCTGCCACAACCCTGGTTTGGTCGGACATTGTTCCGCGCCATTCTTACAGAGGGGGCGTTAACCTCCTGGCCCTTGACCGCGCTAGGCGCACGGTCAATAAGGCAGTGGCGCGGTTTCTTGCCACCAGGGCTTGGGGACGGGTTAGTCATCACCCCGATATTAGTCTACAAAATTATGACTTGTACGCAGGGGATGGGGCCCATCTGTCGCGAGGAGGTATGGACCTCCTGTTGGGTGATTGGCGAGCAGGCCTGTTGACCGAGCTGACGGTCTGGGGGGGGCGTCAGGTCTTCTTTGAAGCCCCTCCGTGTGGCGGGTAGCACTGGTAAGGTAAACAGTATGACCCACAAGTATCCGGCAGGTTCGCAATTGACTGGACAACACTAGACAGGAATAAATTAGTTAAACGTTGTCCGGTCAACGACGAACCAGGCGATGGGGTGATGACGATTGCTAACCAGCATGCATCACCCCTGTTATTTCACGGATACGCGTCAGAGGGTGGGGTCATAAGTTAGTTATTGACTACGGTCAACAATTTGTTTGTTGTCAACAAACAAATTGATACAAATTGATACATTGTAACCAATTGCCGTTGGCAATTTTGGGGTGGTACCTTACCAGTGTTACTTCGGCCTGCTTGCCTTAGGAATTATGATTGGTCGTTTTACCAATACAAATTTATAATTCGGACTAGGGCATTGAATCAATAAATGTGGCCCTATGCTGTTATCCACTTTCAATGTTGTCTGTGTCCGTTATTGGGGGGGTGCGCCTGCAATGCAAGCGCGGCGCCAAAATGGCCGCCGCGCCCTTTGCGGGGCCCCCCCCACAGGACAGAGAATCCGGGTAGTTAGGGGCGTGGCCAGCTCCCTTATAAAAGGGCTGGCCACGAGGCAGCCGAGCTGCCATTTTACCTCAGCGACGGAGCGGAGAAGTTTTTTCCCCTCCACCCCCTCCCTAGTTAACAGTGTGATATTATGGTCGCTTCGGGGCCGGGTGGGAATTTTTGGTTGGGACCCATATTGGCTCCGGGTCCTGGCTTTTTTGCCCATCCCACACTGTTGCTATGGTTTGATATAGGGGTTTTTCTGTGTTCCTACTGTTGACTTTGGTCACATTGGCGGGTAGCACTGGTAAGGTAAACAGTATGACCCACAAGTATCCGGCAGGTTCGCAATTGACTGGACAACACTAGACAGGAATAAATTAGTTAAACGTTGTCCGGTCAACGACGAACCAGGCGATGGGGTGATGACGATTGCTAACCAGCATGCATCACCCCTGTTATTTCACGGATACGCGTCAGAGGGTGGGGTCATAAGTTAGTTATTGACTACGGTCAACAATTTGTTTGTTGTCAACAAACAAATTGATACAAATTGATACATTGTAACCAATTGCCGTTGGCAATTTTGGGGTGGTACCTTACCAGTGTTACTTCGGCCTGCTTGCCTTAGGAATTATGATTGGTCGTTTTACCAATACAAATTTATAATTCGGACTAGGGCATTGAATCAATAAATGTGGCCCTATGCTGTTATCCACTTTCAATGTTGTCTGTGTCTGTTATTGGGGGGGTGCGCCTGCAAAGGCTGCAGAGGAGACAGGACCAAGCCAGAGGGTGCTCGGAGCAGCCAGGACAAAGCACAATCGCTGCCACTGCTGACGTCCAAACTGTCAGCAGCGGGAGCAGCCCGCCTCTGCCCCCCGCAGTTGTTTTTCGGGGGCGGGACCGGCCTGCAAAAAAAAAAAAAGGTTTGGGCACCACTGCCTTAGTTTATGGGAATTCACACAGGAATGAGAAAAATAACCCACAGCTAGTTCAACACAAAGTGGTAGTAGTTTTTTTTAAGAAATAGCTAAATGGAATCTACAATAGCTAGATTATTTTTAAATATATATAATAGAGCTCTCTATTTGTGGCACATCAGAGAAACAATCTATTTTGTATTACAGAATATGTATTGAAATAACTGGCTTAAACCTTTTCTCCTTCTTTCATTGCGGCTCTTCATCAGTAAAAATAAAAGCTAGTGTATTAAGTAATTTGTACAACTAAGCTCTGTTTATCCATATGTACAATGTGTGAAGAACTGAAGTTTTAAAAGTCAAGATAGACACAAGTATCAGATCACAATGTTAAGGCTCTGTTCAACAACATTTATAACACAATGGGAAATCCACCTATGCAAACGCACACTGAGAACTTCACAAGCAATTCTTGTTCAATTTAGCCAAAGAACAACAGAAAGAGATCCAATCTAGTGTGAATCCTAAGGAGCAGCAAGAAGAAAGGATTGAAAAAGAAGGGAGGGGGAAAATATACAATTTGCAGAGATCTAAAGTGACTGCACATCAAAATGTCTGAAGAAAATGCTAGGGTCTATCAATCAACTGGATTTCTCCCCCTGAACATCCATTTATATTTGTCACTACCCAAGTCTGTGTTTATGATGGAACCTGGTTACAGGGTGTTTATGTTGTCATCGAGCTAAATGACCCCTTCCGAGGAAAACATTCCTACAATCAAGCTTCTTTGTGATCATTCCCCATCCCTCTGGAGAGTACTACAGGCACTTCTGTGATAATGCATTTTGCTTTCAGCACAGATCTTCAGTACGGTATGGATTATTTTCCTTTATGAAGGTTGCCCATCCAAAAGACATAAACATAATATCAGAAATGGCATTCAAAGGGTATACTTTGCTTATGATTCAAGAAGTAATCTTTTAATTTTGCGTATATACAAATATATGCAAAATTAGTTAGGCCAGAAATTGAAGCTTTTCAAAACTATTTACTATACAGTATATACCTTTCAATCATTAGCTCTGAGAACGTAAAACTTAAGCTATTGTGGATTCCTCCTGCCCACCTGAAGTGGACTTGTGTGTTATTTCTATCCACCAATACCTTTCAGTCCATCAATCATGGTTTATTAATTGCTTCTCTTCCTCTGCTAACTCTCTTTTATATACATAATGTATAAATTGGATGAGAGATTAACAGTCTGAATCCATGCACCATCCTGACTACACAATTACAGTACAATGAAACCTGTAGTTCAAAGAAAACCCCATAACCTTGTATTTTCCCCCAATTGCATTACTGGATCAAACACTGGATCAAACAGAAAGCATCAAAATAGCTTAAGAAAAACCTAGGAGGCCAATTTTATTGAGCACTCCAAAAAGCATACTTAGCAACATTTGATGCTATCTAAGGAAGGAAAGTCTGAGAATAACTTAGGATCTTCAAGAGTTTTCATTAGACTCTTGTTAGGGCTACTGTTATTTCACTTGACTACCAGATACTCGATTAAGTCTAAGTTTCACAATAATGCCATTATTTATGAAGAACATGTATGGGATGCACAAACCTGAATGTAAAACCGCACATAACTTGTTTATTTATTTATTTATTTATGATACTTCTTTTTGCCGCCCAACTCGACAATGACTCTGGGTGGCTTTCAGAAATAGACATTGTTAAAACCCACTGAAAACACATAAAACCCCGTTAAAAAAGACCCCACCCACAGACATAAAAAGAGAGAGAGAGTCTCAACTGTTGAAACAAGCCAGCAGGCTGGGGCCACCCTTCCACCAGTGCCCCACACCTACCATGCCAGCCAGGTTTTCAGTTCTTTCCTAATGGGCAGCAATTCTGTCTGCAGGAGGTTCCATAGGGCCGGTGCGGACACAGAAAAGGCCCTCCTTCTTGTGCTAGAGTGACAAGCCCCTCTAGCCGATGGTACAAATAGAGAGCCCCCCCAGTCCACTCTGATTGGATGGACAGATGTTCTTGGGGCGACGCAGTCTCTTAGGTATCCTGGCCCACTACCATATAGGGCTTTAACGGTAATAGCCAGCACCTTGAATTGCACCCAGGGGCAAATTGGTAACCAGCGCAGCTCCTGAAGTAGTGGTGAGGCATAACACCTGCACCCCATCACCACCCGGGCTGCCGCATTCTGGACCAACTGCAGCCTCCAAATGGTTGTCAAGGGCAGCCCCATGTAGAGCGCATTACAGAAATCTAGTCTAGAGGTGATCAGAGCATGTTATCAGCTTATCTAACTAGTTGTTGACAGGAATACTGAGACAATATGCAATAGTTCTTCATAAAAAACCAGCTGTATAAATGGCAGTGAGAATTGTTATTCTAACTGAACTTCCTTGAAAGAGATGCTGGTTAACGGAAGTACGTAAGATCTCTGACATTACTAGCATCTTTGCCTGTGCTGCTTTTGTGCTCCTCCTGCCAATGCCTCCTGTCCTTACATTAGATTTCTTGTATTTTATGCATCTGAAATCTTATGTTCTAGAAAATGTTCCATGAAAAAAAGGAAATATCTAACCATTAAGAACACTGTAGTATTTTGTATATGTGTATATACTGTATAATCTCAAACTGCAACAGAAGCATGAGTTCTAGAAAGGAGATATCCAAATGCTTACAAGATTATTTAAAAAGAAAGGGAGGGAGAGTTTGAGAAAAAAAGAAGTTAGGATTGTGTTTTTTCAAACATGTCCTTTTCTATTTCTGATAGCCATAATAATTAAATGACTCTGCAAGGTATCCATTAATCAATGTCAGTTGTGGCTATCCTTAAGTTCCGATTGGCTGCTCATGACCAGTTGCCCAGTAAAGGAGAAGAAAAAGGCAGCATCTGTTAGAAATCAGTTTTTCTTTCTTTCCCTCCGCCCACCCCGATTAAAAAAGAAGCTAAAATGGAAAGAACAGTGAAGACTCTAAAGAAATACTGTATGCAATTTCTATAGACCGCTCAGTAAGTGATATTATACATCTTGTTATTAAGGTGAGTTGATTTAACATGGCAGTAAACTCACTGAACAATGAATCTCTCCATTTGAATCACACCTTTGCCATAAAAACCCATAAAGTATCCTCAGGCAAATCTTTTTTCTCTCAGGCCCAAACTATACATTACCTATAGCACGTCGTTCTGTCTGAAATCATTTTCACATTCCAGAGCTGTTATTCTGACAGACTTGCAAACTGGACTTGTATTTACACCCAGAAGACTAATCACAGGGGCAGAAAGCTCGTTTGCCAACTATGAGAAGTGTGAAAAGCTCCTGTTTTGACAATCAGTTGACTCCAGCACTTAAGCAATTCCTCCTTCAAATTAAGTCTACTTTATAATGTATCATTTGACCCTCCATTTTTTGCAGCTAACAATGATTAATTAGTCAGGGAAGATAAAGGATAACAAGGAAAAAAGTGAGAAGCACTGTATAAATGAAATGGGTGAGGAATCGTGTCACTACTAGCGACCACCCCGGCAAGAGCAGACAGAACATGGAGTTCAACAACCTACGGAGGGTCACAGGTTTTTCATCCCTGGTATAAAACCTAAGTACAGTGGAACCTCATACAACAATCGCCCCGCATGGCAATGAAATCGCATAACAATTAGGTTTTGAGAAAAAATGGCATCCCACATAACAATCTTCCCTATGGAAAAAAATCGTACAACAATTTTTCAATGGGAAAAACCACTTAGCAAAAAAAAAAACCATTGTATGATGCATCCCATAGGGAAAATCGCTATATGATACATATAGTTGTTTCATACAACAACGAGCCCTGTGGAACGGATTAAAATCGTTCTATGAGGTACCACTGTATCATTATTATTTAGAAAGATGTTTCCCTTCAAATAGGGCATCACCTTTCCCAACACTGATCCAGAAGAGCCCTTGTATCGATGGGATCTTTGCAGGTATGCAAAGAAATGTGATGCAGTGAGAACCACTCCATGCCCAAAACCAGGACTGGACCAGACTGCCTGGAAAGAGGATTCCAGCGATGGGCTGAGTAATGCTGTCATCAAAGGCTGTTTATCCAACCTGCTATTTCCACTCTGAAAGAACTCTCACAAGAGGTGGGTTTTCAGAACTAGGTAACCAAATGTACACCTCCCACCTCAAAACCCTCCACAATCACCTGTAGGAGAAGATGTGTTGATACAACAGGTCTAAACATGCCATACAGATATAGTATCATGAGCATTTCAATCTCTGAGCCCTGTTCATAAGAAAGAAAAATAATTTAGTCCTGCTAATACAGGGGTTCCCAACCTTTTTGCACAGCGGGCCGGACTGTGCCACCCGGATAGCTGAGTGGGACGGTAACATGGTTCCTCCCACTGTAAACGCTGCCGTAAAATATGTCCACGGCTGTTTATGACAACCGTGGGTGCATTTGTAGCAGCATTTATGGCAGGCGTGAGTGCATTTATATATATGTGAGTGCATTTTACAGTTGTCATAATCATATAAACTTTCACTTTTGGTAGTGTCAAGGGTGCCATGGGCTGGGGCCGGCCCGTGGGCTGTAGGTTGGCCACCCCTGTGCTAATATCTCAAGAAGCTGATTGGCTAGTTCAGTGGTTTATGTATCTGCCTGAAGAGCCAGAGGTTGGGGGTTCTAGTCCCCAGAGTGCTTCCTGGGAGAAGAGCCAGCCAGTGTGGCCATAGGTCAAGTTGCATAGTCCCAGAGGACCCCCAGAAGAAGGGAATGGCAAACCACTTCTGAGTATTCTCTACCTAGAAAACCCTGAGATGGGTCACCATGACTCAGAATTGACTTGATGGCACATGGTTATTATTAATGCCTCAAGAAAGTGTGGGATGCCTAAAATCATCCAGGTACATATGGGTGAAATGCTCTTTTGGTGCCTATATACAACAGGCCCAGGTCCAGTTCTTATTTTCTGTTTCAGGACAGAGGAACTCCAGTCTCCAAATCCACAATATCACAGGCTGTTAAGACAGATAAGTAAAAAAAAAAAGAGGGATTGATTTAAAAGCAAGGTTTAAGCTGGCTGAAAGACAGCATCAAATGAAAGGTGAAAGCATCAAATAGGCCAACTGCCAAATGGCCTGATTTGTACCTTCAAAGCTCTTCTTAGGCAGGAAGGGATTCAGCAATGGGCAACCTCCCAACTAAGGAAAGACACCCTGGAAATGCAGACTGA
Source organism: Bradypodion ventrale (assembly GCA_035047345.1). Classification (NCBI taxonomy): domain Eukaryota; kingdom Metazoa; phylum Chordata; class Lepidosauria; order Squamata; family Chamaeleonidae; genus Bradypodion; species Bradypodion ventrale. The sequence continues at coordinate 114,766,303 of JAWDJE010000002.1, forward strand.
GATGTATATCTGCCAACCCTATCCAGTGCTTCAAGATTCTCAGGAGGCAGGTGAAGCTGTCCAGTGTTGAACAATAGCAGGTTGGAGTGACCTCTAAAGATGCAGACAGGACCAAATGGTAATAATCTATACATTAAAAAGTTTCTCAGGGAGATTTTACACACACACACACACACACACACACACACACACTCTCTCTCTCTCTCTCTCTCTCTCTCTCTCTCTCAATGGCTGCAATCTAATTTCCTAAATGGGCCCACAAAGATGTACCATAGGCCAGAAGAAATTAAGCACTGGATTGCAGTCAATATACATACATGCATACAGTATTATACAGTAGGCCCATGGTGGCAAACCTTGGCACTCCACATGTTCTTGGACTTCAATTCCCAGAATCCCAAGTCCCCGTGGATCCACATGATTGGGACACAGTAATCCCATTCGTGTGGATGCACAGAAGTCCAAGAACAGCTAGAGTGCCAAGGTTTGCCATCACTGCCCCATGCCATGTCAGGCTCAGCACTATAAATGGCAGCAAATATTGTAAAGATCAGCATAGTGAGCGGAGGTGTGGTTTGTATGCTTGCAGCTAGGATAACTCTCAAAAGGTAGAAATCTACCAATGATATTATGGCTATATGTATGGGATTTCTTCTCACAGTCTTCTTTTTATTGCTAGAAGAAAAGGGTCTCATCTGCCGTGACCCCAGAATTAGGGTATTATGGCAGCAGCACCCCATTCCCTGTGCTTTTAGGGCCAAAATCTCAGACCAAAGTGTGGAACTTTTGTGATGTTATGCAGGCAGTTTGGGAGGAAGGCCAGAACTAATGATGTTCCATGCAAATATAACCCCCACCTCCCACAAAAAATGATTGCAACTCAGTCCCACTGTTGACTTTGTTCTTCATTTAGTGTTTTTTTTAAAAAAAGGGGGGGGAGTCTTTTTGTTTTTCACAGCTTACCTGGAAGCAAAATCTAACCCAGCAGCGACGACAACAATCACCATTCTTAGTAGGAATGTCATCTCACCTAGAATCCTTCTCCTCTTCACTTTTTCTGCTACTTGGTTGAGCATAATGACAGTAGGGGAAACAGAGTGATGCATTCCTAAATAGACACACAACTCCACCATCCTGTTTTTGTGCAGCAGGTGTTTGTGACCTGAAAATTAGCCTCCATACATAGGCAGAGTGCCTAGGGGGCACCCATGAAGCCGAGTTGAGTTTAGATAACAGGGAGCCGGTAACCAAAGTGAAATGATCAAGAAAAATAATTATTGGAATGTCAGTCAGGCTCCATTAAAATAAAATAAAAATAAGGCCTAATCAGGTCAAAAGATGCTCATGGAACTCAGCCCAGAAGATGTTTGAGTCAGGTTGGCTGGAGGTCTATAAATCACAGAAGCAAAGCTGGTGAGAAATGGGCATTGTTTCTCAGCACTCCGTAGGTGCTGGATTCTGGTTTTATCTATCTTCAGCATGGGTACATTACACCAGTGTTATTAATTAGCTTCTTAACAACAGCTGGAATACAGACTGACTTTGCCTCAGCAGGCTTTATGCATCCATGTTCTCAGGGGCTAGAAGAGGATTTTCCTCCAAGGTTTTGTCTCTGTCTGGAAGGAGTGAACCTTCTGTCAACAAGCCAGGCTCCTTCTCAGCTGACTTTGAGCTGGGACCCCTAGCTGGGGTCACAAGCTCATCCCAAGAACCCTCCATACAAGGTGAAGTCAGCCAAGTAAGTCATGATACCAAGATGGCAAACCTTGGCACCAGTGATGCGCTGCAAAAAAAATTCTACCCCCACCATGGGCGTGGCTAACTCTGTGGGCCATGCCCTCTTGGCCTCCCTACACCATGGCCTGGGGTAGGGAGGGAGGTGTGGCCGGTCAAGTGGGCGTGGCCTGGGGAAATTTCCGCTACCTGGGAAATTTCCGGTACCTGTGGGCACCTGTAGCAGCGTAACACTGCTTGGCACTCCAGGTGTTCTTGGACTTCAGTTACCAGAAGCCCAGTCAACACACCAGCTGATTAGGGTATCTAGGAATTGAAGTCCAAGAACAAGTGGAGTGCCAAGGTTCACCATCAATGCTATAACACCTAAACAGGGCTCTTCTGTATTCCAATTATGTCCCTGACAAAACCTATAATGTTTTTATCTTTTTTAATCTCTTTATTAAACAGTAGTCTGTATTCCCAATCTTATCAATACTTTCTCTGTCAGGCTTTTCCTGTGCCTCAAGTCTTCTCCACAGAGTTAACTAAACAGCCATTAAAATTGGGCACACTTACATATCTTTCACATAACTGGATATTTGATTATTTGGAATCTTGACCTCTTACCAAGCTTGCTTTTCACCCATCAGAATATTCAAATTTTTACTGTAGGACACCTTGACTTTTGGTTATTAAAATCCTAACAATATGAAATATTCGTCCATGTATTGAACAAAGAGGTGACTGAGGAGTGCGTCTCACAACAAAATTCCAGGGGTCCAGTGTTAGATAGATACAAACAAATCTGTGTATGTATTTATAAGGATATGTAGTATTGAATGTTTGTGATCTCTTTCTTTTGCCACAGAAATAACTGAACATGTTGCTTCACATCTTGTCACATGACACAACATTAGACCATTAATCCTCAGTGTCCTCTGCAAGAAGACAATCAGACAAATGTGATCTTACAATGAACAGTCTTTAAACAAGTTTAAGAGCTGAAGAAGAGAAATTATTGCAATGCTAATTTCTTTTTTTGATATGTAAAGGACTCTGTGAGTCCCTGCTGAATGCAAGCCTCAGAGACACTCCATGGTAGATATCCAAATGGAAAAGGAACATTCTGATGGATGGGATGAGATCTGCAGCTAGCCAATATGCAATTAGAGGAGAGTTGTATACAGTTATGCCACCCAACAAATCCCACTCATTGGGTTGGGGCTTGATGCACACTGTGCATGTAAGAGGGATCCTTGCCTAATGTTAGAGCCCAAACAAAAGTGGTGCTGTTGTTCTGAAGGCTTTGTTTTGCAGAAAATTGGGAAAGACAACAGCTTGAATCAGAGGGAACAGATGGATAATCTGAAATATTTTGCCAATTCATCTGTTAAAAAAGCAAGATGCTCTACTTGTAGGCTGCACAAAGCAAACTTTTCTCTGATAATGACAACAGCCCTCAAGACACCCTCTGAGGACATCTTGGCTGGTGGACAACAATATGAAAGAATAGCCGTTCTGGCAGAAGTCCGTGCCAGCGCCACAGTTCCTCATACATCAAAGGATTATTTTCTTTCTAGCCCAACACACCTGGAGATATTTCATCACAGGGGAGAAGAATCTACTAATCGTAAGGCAGACTGAGTTTGCCCAGACAGAACTAACACTGAAGTGACATGAGAAAGGTTTTTTAGCTGGCCATATGCTCTGCTATTTTCCCAAAATAGAACACACACATCACCAGGTGGTTGCCACTTCTGCTGGTCGAGCTAATGTCAACACGTCTGTTACTTGCTCTATCCATCACATTCATCTTACTTGTTGTGCACTGCCTTGCCTGCCTATATTAGGATTTATTCACAGCACCAAGAATACATAATCATTCCCAAAACAGACATTATAGGATAAAAATAAAAAAGCACAGTAGCATTAATGTAGTGAGGCAAATGAAAACATTTGGAACCACGATCTTCCAATACTGCAGCGAGATCTTTTGCATGTTTATTCAACAGCAAGCTTTCCTCAACTAAGTGGAAAATCCTGGTAAGTGTCCCAATGGAATTTAGGCAATTGGCATAAGGCGTTCCTAGAAGCCCACTCACAGCAGCAAATGATTAACTCATCACTCCCAACACAATTTGTGTGCTTAATGAGATCCAAATATAGTCTGGAGCATGGGAGGAAGGAATCAGGAACTGTTGATATTTCTCATGTATTTATTATCTACCTGATGATCATCTTACCAAGCATTCGCTAAGGGTTGTCTTTCCTATGTTGTGATTTTAGCATTGTTTTCATCTTTCAATTGGCATAACTATTTTTTGCTATGAGATATCTTACCAAATCCTTTGAGTTTTTGAATGTCATTGTGACAGATGTCTGCTACAGATATTTAAACATTTAAAAATCACAGATCAGCTTGAGCATAATTCCCTGGTATTGGCCTGGGTGTTTGAACTGTTGAGAAATGCACGTGTCTGGGGGTACTTGTAATCATGCCTTGTAAGCCAGAAGCAACCATCTCAAGCAGTAGATGCTGAAGACAACATCAATAGTCACTCCAGCCATTCCCCTCTGTTGAGGAACAGACTTTTGTGTGTCATATATAACCTGATACCTCTTTTTACTGGTTATCCTGTGCTGTCAATAGGAGATCAACTTTGTTTCCCATCTTAGGCAACAAAATATGGTCAGCTGGAAACCCTTGAACACTACCATGGAACAGACACCAGATTGTCCTCTTGATAATGCTACTATTCCTAGGTAAGCTTGAAAGGGGAAGGAATGAGGGAGTGATGGCAGAGAGCTCTGCATCTGGTGTACCTAGCCCACTAGAAACAGGACCTAAATTTTAGACTCAGCTTTAATGGGCTTTAATGCGCTCCAGAAATCTAAGCTTATGAGTCTTTTTAGTACTCCTTGCTTTGAAATTTGATTCCACCAGTGATTGTAGTGGTATTTAACATCAATGTTGTCTGTCAGCATTGCTGGAAGATAGCCTGAAACTACAAAGTCAGCTCAAAAACTCATGTACTTTGAAATCTCAAAATCATAAGCACACTGTATTTTTTTTCTAGATCACTCCCATAGTCTTCTAGCCAACACCACCCCATGCTGTTAGCAGAAACATTAATCAGCACTATTCTTCTCCGATAAGGAATACTTAATATTAAAAATTCTAGTATTGGCCCAGCAACTTGTAAATGAGGTATGAAATTAAAAAACCTCTGCCCAATGCGCAGAAAGAACAAAGAAAATTAGGAACACTTACTCCTCTGTTGTGATATTTACAGAGATAATATTTCCTATATATCTTTCAAAAATATTCACAGGACCAGAACTCTTGAGTAGATGAAGAAAGGGCTTCCAGGACTTTAACATGATTTTAAGTTAACCGGCCGAGACAATGTTTCCGACCGTGAATCCAGGACAATCCCAGTTTTCTTGGACATATGGCAATCCTATTTGTGGGGAGTATGTCTTGTGGGAAACCATTGTTGATATACCTGTTGCAACAGATTATGCATTGATGGAGAAATTCAAGAACAAAATATGGCAGCACAGCAGGTTTCAGAATTTACTAGGAGTCTGTAGAACCTTCCATTTCCCCCATTGAATGTACATGAAAAATGACATAATTTCCAACAGTTGAGCAGTGGCTCAAGTGGCTAAGACGCTGACTGGGAGGTGGAAGGTCAGCAGTTCGGTTCCCGAGTACTGCAGGATGGAATGAGCTCCCGTCTTTGTCCCAGCTCCTGCCAACCTAGCAGTTCGGAAGCAAAACATTGCAAGTAGATAAATAGGGACCACTTCAGTGGGAAGGTAACAGCATTCCATGCAGCCCGGTGTCTAGTCATGCCTGCCACATGACCATGGAAATGTCTGCAGAAGCAGACAGTGCTGGCTCTTCAGCTTTGAAACAGAGATGAGCACTGAACCCTAGAGTCGGATACGACTGGCTTTCAAGCAAGGGAAACCTTTACCTTTACTTATAATTACCATGTCCAAAGTTAACCAATTTATTATTCAAACTATGGGATGGCCTGAGAATAACTGATGCTGAAAGCAAAACATTTGGAGACAGACATTATCAAGTCCCAATACTTGAGAGAGCATTCCATTTTTGGTTATTAATCTAGACACCCACTTTAGTCACAATAGTTATTCTCTAGACACAACTGGCAAAGATAGACATTTGGCCACAATGTTTTTTGGAACATATCATTACAACAGGCAAACCCATTACAGACCATTGTTACCTACAGTGTCACAATGATGTGCGTGGTACAGAAGCACAGATGTTTCATGACAGCTTCCTTAGAGTGCAAGAAGTATACTATAAGACATTTCAAATTTATTGAATGTTTAGTATAGGTTATCCAAGCCTAAATCTAGCACAGTAGTTGTGGACTGAAAATTCCAGCCAGCACAAATACACTGGATAACAACCTTTTGCACAACTGCTTGTGCCACAAAAACTGTATTGGATACCATTTTGTGTTAATGTTAGAAATACACAACTGCTTGGACATCGTAGGCTACAGACCCACACAATATATCCCATCTTCACATTTCATAATTCTATGATTTGACATTAATGTAGTTTTCTCATTAGCCCCCACAGCTAGTCTTAATCTGCCCTAAGGACCGGGACTCCTTGCTCATGGTCACTCACACCCTGAGGGCATTGTGGGCTTTGGGGGCCGGGTTTGGTCTGCGGGTCATAGGCTGAGAATGCCTGAAGTAATGTGATAAATTTTATTGAGTAAATTTTATATCTCGCTTTATTGTGATTGTATCATTCTACTTTCTTCTGTTTCTTTGTAATCATATTTTATCTAATGTATTTTATCACATCTTAACCTGATATGGTCTGATGACTAATAAGTTAAAGGATATTTGGTACTCTTTTTAGGGAAAGGAATCTGGGAGGACTGCTAGGTCTCATAAACCCCAGCCAACACAGCTAATGGTCTGGGATTATCAGAGATTTATTCCAAAACATCTGGACAACAGTAATTTGCCAACCCTTGATTTCAATTTCTACTCTTACCTTTCTCTGCGTCTTTCTTTTTTCTACCATTTTAGAAAGCTTATACTGGAAACAATGATTACTCGACAAGAAATCCCTTGGTTGCACCTACCACTTAACTGTGGGGCAAAGGAAGAAATAAGTGGAAGATACTGCCTAATTACCCCTACGATCTACAACTGTGTTGATAATATCATTCCCCAGTGTTTCAGCCTATAAATATATAAGCAAGAGAGACATAACTCTAAATCTCCAAGATTACTGCTGTGAGGACTCATCACAAAGTGACATGAAGTAGCTGTTTTTTGCAGGTGGTAATAGAAGGGTTGTTAGCTTCCCGTCTCCAAGCACCACCTCTGTGACAGTAAAATGGCATGTACAGAAGCAATGTCACTTTGATTCTGTTTTACTGCAAGTGCAAATTTCTATCAGAAGGCACAGGCTTCTTGCCTTTTAAGCTGATCTCCTCCTGGCTGTCTTTTGCTGAAATATGGTCTGTAGGGCTCTCAGCACACACTGGTAGATACCAAAGGAGCAAAATTCAGAGCAGTAAAAGCAAAGCAGTCACACTGATATACCACCCCATAGCACTTAGTGCACTTGCTGGGTGGTTCACATGTTAATGAGCATTTTGCCCCCAACATGCTGGGTACTCATTTTACCAACATCGGAAGGATGGAAGACTGAGACAACGTTGATCCTTGGTCAGGATTGAACTCACAACCTTTTGGTTGCAGTAAAGCAGTTTAACCACTGTGCCACCAGGGCTCTTCATGTTCTGTCATTCTTCCTCACACACTCTTTCATCACTCTTTCATCCTTGCCTTCTGTGGCAAATCCATATAATACAGTATATATTTTGTGTATAGGTATATATCGGTATGAATAGTAAGTGCGTAGGTTTTGACTATAAGTGTAAAGTTGGATGTTAAGAGCTGTGTGTGTTTGTGTGTGTATGTGTTTGTGAAGAAGCTGCTGAAATGTAGTTGAAACTTGTGTAAAAGTGTCTCTCTAGAGTCTATAAAGAATGCTTTGTGTAAAAAATATAGGAAAAGTGAGAAGTAAGATAAATGAGATTGTGGCTGAATGATAAAAACCTGAAAACTTGTACTTCTGGAACTTATTCTTGTGTGTGTGTGTGTGTTTTAAAATAAAACCCTTTACAAATTCTGTTTATCATTTTTCAAAATAGCAGTCACAAGATATTATACCATCCATTCCTCTTTCCAGCTCTTGAGCATGTAGTCAAGGTTGCATCACCAAAATAACAGGTTGCATTTGTCTTCAAAAAGTATCCTCCTTCTTTCAAAGAGCAATGCAAAGTCAGCTCTTGGCATTGTCAGTTTTTAAACAGCAAAGGAAGGAGAACACTGGATGTTTGTCTCGTATTGCTAAAATCCAGGTCAGACAGCAACCATAACCTTAGGGAAAGAGGTTTGCAGATGATTGTCATTTGATGGCAGTGACCACCAGATAGAGGAACACCCCATTCTCTCTCTCTCATTGGAAAGTCCCAATTATTTTGCAGAAGAAAAATAAAAGGGTTTCCATTTGGGGGAAAAGGGGGCACTAGGCCTGTGCATTCCGTTTTATAAGTATGATATTAGCCAGAGTATCCAAGCTTTTTAATTTATCGTGAAAGCCTAAGAACACTCTAGCAGTATTTCTAATCACATTGCTATATCTGTTGGTTTCTTTGACAGTGCCTTAGCTGATAGCTTCTCTGACTTTTATTTCCTTCCGGACACCTTAGCATGCTAAGTACAGTACAGTAATTATATGCTACACGAGATAGAAATTTTTGCTTTGAAAGGAAGAATCTTTTTATAAATTGAAGAAAATATACCACTTTCTATACATGACTTTTATCTTCCTCAAGCACTAAGGAGAAGATTTTGTTTTTTTTTTTTTAAAAAAAAGCCTTTGTCCTTAAGATTTGCTAAAATAATGATGATTGATAGATAGATACATAGATAAATCTTTATTGTCATTGTCCTGTACAGAACAACGAGATTGGGGGGGGGGGGGGGGGGAGACACTTAACAACCCAACAAAACCTAAACAAAATACAACTATACAAAATTATCAACATACTCCCACCCCACATATACACATTTAACCCCCAAAAAGCTCTAAAACTCTAAAAACTCTAAAACCCTAAAAACTCTAATTGACTGATTAGTTGGATAATTAATTAATTAATTGAAATTGGCACAATGTCATTGAAGCACTATAGCACATGAATTCCTTATTTATGTAAGAGAGTTACACAGTATTACACCTACAACCATTTAAAGCCTAATCCAAGGAAGACTCAACTGTGCACTTTCCACCTTTGAAACCAAAAGGCAGGGCTTGAGCTAGATGTTAAATGACAAGGGAATCAATTACAGCATTGTTAAGCACCGAAATACAATGGGTGACATTTGACAGGACACTCTCTTTTTAGCAGCACCGTCCTAATACCTAAGCTAAAGTTAATATAAGGAACAACATCAACAGGAAACTCACAAATTATAAATGGGGAACTCAACCGTTCACACTGCATACATCAGCTTTGCCTCTAAGCAACTCTGTGGCAAAGTATGCTGCTCTAATGTGGAGCACATCCACACAAGCGAAACAAGTTGACATTGCTGTTAATGAAGAAATGCATATACCGTATTTATTCGAGTATAACGCGCACTCGTGTATAACGCGCACCCCTAATTTTCCATGAAATCTTGGTATAAAATTTTTTTTCACACGCCTCGTCTCCCGCGCCACCCAATCAGATCCCGCCAGCCGCACGCCCCTGGGCCCGTGGGTGGGGCAGACGGTGCATCTCAGCAGTGCCTACCGTACTCGGCGCCGGCTCCTTGAGTCGCGCGGCCCGGGTAGGCGTGGAGCACGCCGCGGCCCTCTCCCGTAGGGTTCCCTTCTCGACCCGGCGGGTGCATGCAGGTGAGCGGCAGCGGCAGCGGGACCTGGGCGCCTGGGAGGAGGGCCGCGGCGTGCTCCGCGCCTACCCGGCGCCGGCTCCTTGAGTTGCGCGGCCCGGGTAGGCGTGGAGCACGCCGCGGCCCTCTCCCGTAGGGTTCCCTTCTCGACCCGGCGGGTGCGTGCAGGTGAGCGGCGGCGGCAGCGGGACCTGGGCAGGCACCCAGGTCCCGCTGCCGCCGCCGCTCACCTGCACGCACCCGCCGAGAAGGGAACCCTCCGGGAGAGGGCCGCGGCGTGCTCCACGCCTACCCGGGCCGCGCGACTCGAGGAGCCGGCGCCGGGTAGGCGCGGAGCACGCCGCGGCTCTCTCCCGGAGGGTTCCCTTCTCAACCCGGCGGGTGCGTGCAGGTGAGCGGCGGCGGCAGCGGGACCTGGGCAGGCGCCCAGGTCCCGCTGCCGCCGCCGCTCACCTGCACGCACCCGCCGAGAAGGGAACCCTCCGGGAGAGGGCCGCGGCGTGCTCCACGCCTACCCGGGCCGCGCGACTCGAGGAGCCGGCGCCGGGTAGGCGTGGAGCACGCCGCGGCCCTCTCCCGGAGGGTTCCCTTCTCGACCCGGCGGGTGCGTGCAGGTGAGCGGCGGCGGCAGCGGGACCTGGGCAGGTGCCCAGGTCCCGCTGCCGCCGCCGCTCACCTGCACGCACCCGCCGAGAAGGGAACCCTCCGGGAGAGGGCCGCGGCGTGCTCCACGCCTACCCGGGCCGCGCGACTCAAGGAGCTGGCGCCGGGTAGGCGCGGAGCACGCCGCGGCCCTCCTCCCCCGGAGGGTTCCCTTCTCGACCCGGCGGGTGCGTGCAGGTGAGCGGCGGCGGCAGCGAGACCTGGAGGTCTCGCTGCCGCCGCCGCTCACCTGCATGCACCCGCCGGGTCGAGAAGGGAACCCTCCGGGGAGGGCCGCGGCGTGCTCCGCGCCTACCCGGCGCCGGCTTCTTGAGTCGCACGGCCCAGTCCTCGTGTATAACGCGCACCCAAACTTTGAGCCTTTTTTTGGGTATAAAATTTTGCGCGTTATACACGAATAAATACGGTACTGACATGATGCCTCAAACCTACATCAGTTGAGAAAATATATCCTCTTGTTGGAATCTCTCTACCTAAGAAAAGGAGAGAAGTAGCAGCGGACACAGAGAACTAAGTAAGAGAATGACCTTCAACATCCTCTGAATGGATATGTGCCTCAAGCACACCGACTCATATTGAAGAAGAGCTTTATAGCAAGAACAAGCATTCTTGAGGGTACATAATAGCAAGCCAAATTAGAAGATGGAAGAAGGGGTTCACTGGACAAGGAGTACGATTAAAGGAGGATATAGCTGAGCAACTCCACTTCCCCTACATCGCTTGGAGGACCCTGAATAGGCTGAGAGTTGGAGTCGCTAAATGCAAGAACAGCATGCTCACATGGGGGCTGTTGGCAGACAACAACATGCTGTGTGAATGTGGAGAGATACAGAACCCGGTCCATTTACTGCTCTGCCAATTACTGCCAGAGACATATTCCATTGAGGACCTAGGTTTGGCCAATGACAAAGCCAAGAATGTGGCTTCATTTTGGCAGTCCAAAGTTTGATGTAGACATGAAGAAAAGAAAATCAGTATACAGTAAAACCCCATATAACAAAAGGGCTCTTATAATGAAAAACTCATATAACAAAAGGAATTTGAAGAAAAATATTGCCTCATATAGCGAAAATTTTGTTATGCGAAGCAATGTATATCCCAGGGTGGTTTTCAATGCATCTCTATGGAAATGTTTGTTATACGAAGCATCCCATAGGAAATTTCATTATATGATGCATGCTTTGTATAACAAACAAAAAAAATCACATACATGAAACTCCTGGAGTATGGAAACATCGGCTGATCATTTGTGTAGATAGTAAAAATTAATGGTACCTGAAAGCTACCCTGTAAGGAACCATTTATTTGATTTCTCAAGCCTACCTCTTCTGGAATTATTAGAGGTCCATTTTTAGGAGCTAGACAATTTAATATCATTCTTTCAAGTGTTTTGTTTAAGTGGTATAGTAGGGAGATCAGTCTGTAGCTTTTGAGATGTGATCATTCTTTGCCTGGTTTCAGTATAGCAATTAATTTAATCTCCCACCATATTTTTAGAATTCCTTTGCTCAACCAGCAGTTATTGAAGAGATGAAGGAATCATTCCTTTGTTTGCTCAATCTGGGTATCATTGAGTCTCACCGCTCATCATTCCTACATCTTCCTATGGCTTCTCCTATTTCTAAACAATAAACATATCACTAATAAATTAATAAACACACAGTGGTTAGAGGCATAATTAAAAACTCAGGTTATAGAGCCCCATTAAAGGAGAGGATGTTCTTGAAGGTTTCCTCGAAAGCACTGTAATATCTAGATTCTCGAAAAAACTGTAGGGAAAGGGCTTGATGAATCTCTGGATGGAGATCACTCCAAAGCTGAGATGCTACCACTGGGAAAACACAATTCCCAGTTGAGACTCTTTTCACCTCTCTTGGGGTGGCAATCCACAGTATCAAAGCCTGTGAGGATCACGTTGGATGGGTAGAGACGTCTGGTTGCATTAATTAGTTTTCCCACCAGGAGCAGTTAGTGTGCTATTTGGGTTGGGCTTATATTTGCATTTCACCCTTTTGCCTGGGTCACTGTTTAGTCTGCTTTCTAGCAGCTTCTTGCTATTGTAAACTCTGTTTTAGTGTTGAAACAGCAAGTCCTTCATCCCACAAAAGGGATGAATTGATTTCCCTACCTTTTCCACACCATTTGGGGACCTTATCCAACAACGATGTCAGCACCTCCGCAACAGTAAGCACTGCATTGTGACTTCGGGTGAAGGGGTGGCCATTTTGAAATCTGCAATGGTTGTGCCAGCCATTTTAAATATCAAAATGGCCAACACAACCATTTCAGAATTCAAAATGGTCACCCCTTCACACGAAGTCACAGTGCAGTGCTTACTGATGCAGAGGTGTCATCATCAGATAAGGTCCCCAAACAGCGTGGAAAAGGTAGGGAGATTGCTACAATTTTAGAGTTTAACATACTGTAGCACAATCTTCGGTCGTAAACCGAAAATTGGTCCTAACCCTGGGAAATTTTTTAAATTAAATATACTGTCGTAACCCATGGTAAACATAACCCAGGGTAGTCATATGCCGGGGTTTTACTGTAATCTAAAATGGAAGTTACAAATTGATCATAACATTACCATAAGCAAGGAGACCGGGGCTCCTTGCTTATGGTCACCCACGCTCTGGTCACTTCCTGACTAGACTATTGTAATGCGCTCTACATGGGGCTGCCCTTGACGACCATTCGGAGGCTGCAGCTGGTCCAGAATGCGGCAGCCCGGGTGGTGATGGGATACAGACAATATGCCCATGCCACACCGCTACTTCGGGAGCTGCACTGGTTACCAGTTTGTCTCCGGGTGCAATTCAAGGTGCTGGTTTTGACCTTTAAAGCCCTATATGGCAGTGGGCCAGGATACCTTAGAGACCGCATCGTCCCAAGAGTGTCTGCCCGTCCAACCAGAGCGGACTGGAGAGGCTCTCTAATAGTGCCATCAGCTAGGGGTGCACATCTATCCAGCACCCGAAGGAGGGCCTTCTCCGTGTCCGCACCAACCCTCTTGAACCTCCTGCCAACAGAACTAAGACTTCAAAGAAATTTGCTGCCCTTCAGGAAAGGATTGAAGACCTGGCTGGCAGGGCAGGTGTGGGGCCCGAATGGGAACACGGTCCCCGCCTGCTGGCTTATGTAAACAATTAAGAACTCTCTCTTCTTCTTTTTATAGTGGGTGGGATGGATGGGTGGGATATGGGTCTTTTAAAGTGGGTGGGATATGGGTCTTTTAAAGTGTTTTTATGTGTTTTTAGAACTTGTTGTAATGCTGCCCTGAGTCGGGTTCTGCCTGAGTGTGCGGCATATATAAATATGACTATTAAATTAAATATTAAATTAAATTAAATTACCTGTTGGGTTTTTAAATTATACATCCTATGGAATGATACAGATTGAGGTTGGATGTCTGAGCAGATGTGACATAAAATTGTTCTGTGCTGCGTGTTTGGGATTGGATCACCTACACCTGTGATGCTGAACCTTTTAGACACTGAATGCCCAAACTGCAAACCAAAACCCTCTTATTTATCACAAACTGCCAACACAGCAACAGGGGAGGAAGGAAACACTCCCATTGGGCTGCTGAGCAGAGGGGCGGGCTGAACTCTGTGCTGGGAGGAGGAAGCACTCCCATTGGGCTGTTGGGCAGGGGGCAGGGCAAACTTTGTGCTGGGGTGACTGCATGGGTGCCCACAGAGAGGACTCTGAGTGCCACCTCTAGCATAGATGCCATAGGTTCACCACCACTGACCTACACTCTTAATAGCTATTGACTCACTAACAAAAATTAGATCTGGATTGTAGCCTTTCTGCCATCCAGAAGCACTGTTATTGAAATGATACTTCACTAATAAAATGGTGAGTCTCTGTGTTATATGTCACCAAATTGTAGCCAATTTATGGTGACCATAACAAGGTACAGTATGTGAGATATTTAGGAAATTCATTTAACAATAAGTTTCCCTGGCTGAATAAGGATTTGAACCCTTGTCTCCTAGTCCAGCACTCTTTTCATTATACCACACTGGCTGCTGGTAAATGTGTGCTGACTTTCAAATTAGTAATTAATTGAATGGGACCTTCTCCTTTACAGGACCTTTATCATACCAGCCCATATGGACAGAACTTAAGATAGCAGGTTAAATAAATAGGGTGGAGGAAACAGTTTCACTTATAGAGTAGAAGGTTAATTGTAATTTAACATATAGCTTGCAGGAAAAAAATCAGTTATTTGTGTCTACTTAGAGTTACCCATCTACTAATAGTCCAGGTAAAAAGATGCGACTCAATATAAGCACCTCAACTGGGTTTATGCCAGGCCTTTTATAGCAGGGCAAGGAAGCACTTGGCAGCGCTTTATGTATGGTGACACACAAAAGGAGTTACATCAACATTGGCATTACTGTATGTTTTCAGTTCTTTCTTTTTTTTCAGAATCTGGCTAACTTGAGTTTTATAATAAGGCCAAGAAACCACAAATTAAACTCTGCTGATGGCAGCAGAATCCCTGATGGCATGAGCAAAAAGGTTACAGCCACAGATGCTGATAATATTACCAACCTAGCCTTACTCAGCCATAGTTATAACTTTATTATTATTACATTTCTTTCCCATCTTTTCTCCCCCAAGGAACTCAAGTCTGGATCACCCTTACCAAATCATGGGGAAAGCATGCGGAAACTGTAATGACAGCTTACCTGAACGGTCTGCAGATCTCAACATCTTTCAAACAAAAATACTTCACTCATTTCTTAGACATGACAAAGCACTGATTCCCTAAGAGGTATGTGGGAGGGAGGGAGGGACTTGTAGAAGTTGAAAGGTGAAGGTCAAGACAGAAGGATTTAGGAAAAGCAGCTTCAGAGAGCTATTATAAATGGCAGGCAAAAGCCCAGATGGGGACTGAAAGGAGACCATGAGCTTGAGGCAAAGTCTTCCCATATGTTGTTACCGCATCTTTCAATGCTTCAGGAGAAAGAAAACGTGTATGTGTGCAAGAGAGAGAGAAAAATAGTGATTGAAAGAGTGGGAGAACAAGTGAAAAGGGACAGTATTTTAACAGAGCTACCAATTACCTATTACCTGTCACTTTTTATCAATGAGAATTGGGGGGGGAGGTATTTATTTTTCTTCTTCCTTCTCCTGTCCTTCTCATCAATGAGCTGGTACAGGGACCTGATTGTCCCTCAGGCCTCACAAGGGATCCCCTTATCCTTGTAAATATGTTGTAGCTCAAACAGCAGTCAAAGATACTGGGAAATTTGCACTGTTAATGTGACTAGCCTATGCACTCTTACATGAGAGTAAGCCCACTCTGTCATGCTGTGAAAGAACTCTTTGCCTGCTTTCCCTCCTTCATTTATATTTACTACTATATCTATCTATCTATACTATATCTATCTATCTATCTATCTATCTATATCTATATCTATATATCTATATATCTATATATAGTAAAGGTCTCCCTTGCTTGAAAGCCAGACATGCCCGACTCAAGGGAGTGGTGATCCTCTCCGTTTACAGCCAAAGAACCAGCGCTGTCGGCCTCTGTAGACATTTCTGTGGTTATGTGACAGACGTGACTAGATTCAGAGGCATACAGAACACTGCTACCTTTCCCGCCAAAGTGGCACCTATTTATCTACTTGCAATTTCTTGCTTTTGAACTGCTACGTTGGCAGGAGCTGGGACAGATGACGGGAGTTCACTCCATCTTGCAGCAATTGGGTCTGGAACTGCTCACCTGCTGACCATTTTTTGGGCATGTGGCCTCTGCGTCCCAAGAAACATTCAAGGACTTTCCTGCAGCTGCCTTCAGCTGCTGATTGTCTGTGGGTCTTTGAGTTAAAACTGATTGTCCTGACTTTGCTCACATCCTGAATGTTTCCTTTCACCTTCACTGTGGTGGGGCTTAGAGGCCACATGCAAAAAAGAAAAGAAAAGGGAAAAGGTTATCCTTGTTCCAATATTTCTGGACATGACTGTAACCTTTCCTCCATGTCAATCCTACTGAGTTGCTGTCAGTTGAGTCTCCCCTGCTTCCCTTATGGTCTCTTAAATCTACCCTCCTAGTCCTTTTCTTCAGCATCATCTTCCATTTTACCACCATCAGATTATTCATCTCTTATGTTTGTCAGTGTATACATGGAAGTGAGTATTCAGTGTTCTGCTAGTGTTTCCACCCCACCCTCTTTTTTTGATATTTTTACAGTATTTAGGACTTTCTTCTCTGATCAGACTGAAATCAGCATGGTCCTCTTGAAGAGCTCAATTTGCATATAAATTGCAGTCTATAGGCATTATGAGTTTGGGAGGAGCTCTCAATAGGGAGGTGATAAAAAGGTTGTTTGATAGCTGCCTGGATGTGCTTTTGTGTAAGATCCACCCCGGGACTGACATTTCTCATTTAAGAAGCAGACTATCAATTAACCTTGTCGACAGCTAATCAAATGACATAATGTTGGATTATCTTCTGTGTGTCAAAGTGAAACATTCATGTAATGGATACAACTGCTCACAACAGAGTGCAGCAGTATTTCCTCCACAGTCACCAAGTTTGATTGGGGGGGGGAGGGGGGGGAGAGAGAAATCCTTTAAGACAGCCGAACATATTTTATTTTAATATGAACATCCTGAGGCTTTGTTTGCTGCTTGCAGTGATTTTCAGAATGGTATGGCTTAAGGTGAGCAGCTGGAAGAATAGGGTTTTTCCTCCAGGTATATTAGGAAATGAGTATCCATAATTCCAGTAATAACCTGAACTATTTTAGGATGAAAAGTAATAACGCAAAGCAACGGAAAACTGCAGAAGAATGGCAAGGGGGCAAAACCAACAAATTGGGAGTGTGGGAAACTGTCCTATCCTACTTAGTCCAGCCGTGTCTTCCTATAAGATGGGATCAAGTGGGTTCAGCAGTAAGAAGGAAAATAGTATTTATATTTTTGAATTATGGAACGGGGATACATTTGGATAGTCTGCATTTTTCCTCAACAGAAAATTTGGAAGAGGTTTGAAGTAATGCAATGTATTTTCAGAATTTCCCCCTCAAACAAATAGAAAATGAGAGATTATACTGAACAGCAGATAGTAACCATCATGATTTTATCCCCATGTCTAAAAACATAAAGGCTCAAACTGATGAGTGCCTGCTACGTAGAAGAAGATTCCAGCTGTTCAGGTCCAGTTTAAAAAGACAGCGTTCCAAAGGTCCATATGGTGAGCAGATGGACCACAAGATGTCAAGTTGCTGTTTGAAAACTGAATAAATGGAAGCGATATTTAAATGAGCTATCTGTGAGTTTGAGAAAATTTCAAAGCTATTTTTAATGTTTGGTGTGTGTGTGTGTGTGTGTGTGTGTGTGTGTGTGTGTGTGTGTGTGTGTGTGTGTGTGTGTGTGTGTGTGTGTGTGTGTGTGTGTGTGTGTGTGTAAGCCATTTATTTTCAGCACTTTTGTGTGAACATGTGTGTGTATGTGTATGTGCTGCTGTTCATTTTGCCTCTTTGCAAAGCGGGGCTTTCTTGAATTTGCACACTTTTACATAAATATGGGAGCACAAGTTTAAAAGTCTAAATATAAGAGAAAGCACAATGGATAGATTCAAGGCTTCAGCACAGAGGAATCCTAAACATTTAGAAAAGGGGTACCCAAACTATGGCTTGTGGGCAAGATCTGGCCCATGATTCCAATTCATCCGGCCCACACTGCCCTCATCACTCCTGAAAGCTGAAGTAAAATACACCCATATGGGCACATTTTTACTTCCATTTCCAGGAGTGATGAGGGTGGTGTGGGCCAGATGAATTGGCATTAGGGGCCAGATCTGGCCCATGGGCTGTAGTTTGGGCACCCCAGGTTTAAGCAGAGAAAATGGTAGCCTAAAACCTATCTCATCCTGTTGCAAAACAGATTGCAAGGCGTGTTTTACTTCTACTTCCAGTGGGAGGAGCCGCGTGACTGGCCCACTGAACCACATGACCGGCCTCCTGAGCCACATGACCAGCCCATGGCCCAAAAAGTTTGGGCACCCCTAACTTGAAAGTTTGACTTCAAATCTCCAAATACTCCACAGTAGTTATACTGTTGTGTCAGGGTTGCCATCTGCAGGCTTTTTAAAAATGGTTCCTCACCTTTAATATCTGTAAGGCAGGCAAGACCAACACCGGTCCTAATATTGTTACTTTTGCTTTCATTATGTTTATCATAATTTCATGGGAATGATCATGCTGTCCTTGTTCTATGTCACTTTTGTCTTCCTGTAGAGAAATTCACACATGGTTTGGTATACACTCAACTTTAGCAACTCATTTTAATGCTTTTTCTTAATGTACGCATTGATGTGCATTTTTTAAAACATAAACTACATGCAGTTGCTATTATATGAGTATATTATTGAAATTACACTTTTTTGTTATGTAGGTTTACTTGTGTATAATTTGCAAAAGAAAAGAGGATTTGATACAACGTCCTTCTAATTATGAAAACATAAAAATGCTGCAATCTTTTTGTCTCAGAAACTATGGATTGAAAAAAATATTTAAAAAACTAATTATTGAAACTTTGTGGGGGTTTTGTCCATAGCTGGAAATAACTGCTCTTGTTGAATTTGGCAGGTTTTTTTTAAGAACTTGCCAAAATGTGCAAATTGTTTCATACATTTTATTGAAAGATCTTGAGATTCTCAAAATTTGAATGTGAACCTGTTATTTCATCCTTCTCCTATATAAGTTTTTTTATTGTCCTATAGCAGTGGTGGCAAACTTATGGCACGTGTGCCAAAGAGGGTACTCAAAGCCCTCTCTGTGGGAACGCACCCATCACCCCAGCACAGAGTTTGCCTCACCCCTCTGCCCAGCAGCCCAATGGAAGCGCTTCATCTCTCTCCCAGCACAGAGTTTGCCCCATCCCTTTGCGGCCCAGACAACATCCTGTTGAGTTTGGGCACTCGGTCTCTAAAAAGTTCACCATCACTGTCCTATAGGAATTAATTTCTTCAGTGATTTTGCCCCATGCTCATTTTTGAAAGACTTCTTTTATTTTTAAAGAACATCCTAATAATATAGAAAGGTGGAATGTAATATACAGATTCTCCACCAATTCATAAATGGCACCCTTGTTCCATATTTCTCAAAGCCAGGCAGTCTCACTGCCTTTCCATTCTCTCATAAGTCAACCATCCCGCAATAACTATTTTGGAGCCATCACTTGCCTGGAGAGAAGATCAGAGAGAAGTCCAGTATATTCATCTATCAAGAGATGGCAAGGACGGAGTAACATGCATCTTTGTAGAAGGCACATCATGGTTATTTTAAAAAAAATATCTTTAGTTTTGTTTAAGATCAACTATATAGTTTTTAACAATCCAGTTAAGTCTTGTGTATTAGGATAAGTATTACATGTACTAATCTTTTCCTGCATGTACAATAATCCTTGCCCCACATAAAGTAATATCCTTCCTCAGGTGACAGGCATTCCTAAGAGTCACATTATATATGGCAAATCCCACATGTAACTTCCTCTACAATGATGGCTTTTTATAGCATTGACACTTGGACTCAGTTGTATAGATATTTCCTGCATTCCAGTCAACTACCAAGTAAAAATCTTCCAGGACAAAAAAAAATCCCCCCAAATCTCTTACATTTTACCAGTGGGGCATGTTTTTGTCACAAACAATATAATATATTGAAGTGGGGTGAGTGGGTGGAGTCCTATGCTATTCATGAATCATGATAAAGCAAAACTGAAAGAATGTACCCTGGTTGTCAATAAACTGGTAGAGTTTGAGGAAAACCAAATTTTCTTACTCTACACCAGTTTCTCAACCTTTGGTTTTTGGACTTCAATTCCCAGAAGCCTAAGTCAATTTTCCAAAGCACTGATCAGCCGATGGACTGACTTAGACTTCTGGGAATTGAAGTCCAAAAGCCAGAGGTTGAGAAACACTGCTCTACACTTGTGTCCCAGAACTCACACTATGAATTTTTTTACCCCAGTGTGTTAGGGTAAAAATAAAAATAAACAAAAAAATAATAATTTATGTTGCATAACTGTGAAGTTACTGCATATGTCAGTTACAGTGCATTTTGATTGTACAAAGAATTGGGTCCAAAGAGGTCACATGGTGCTTATCCCATGTTCATCATCTTTAGAAATCTTGCCTAAAAAGGTTTTCTTATTAACCCTGAAGCCACTTCCACCAAGCACCCCGCTAATCTCATCTAAGACCTGACCTGAGACATCAAAAAGATGTCTTTGAGGTTAAGCTGACCAATATTCTGACATCTGTTTTTCCTGATCTGCAGCTGAAAAACACTTTGAGATTTTATTCAGAGGTTTGGGGCAGACCCCATGCAAAAATCATGTGGATCCAGCAGAATTCATGCCTAGAATCCATGTTTCTGCTCCACTCCAGCACCATGCAACTAAGTAGTCCGTGGGCAAAGATGAAATATTTTATTAAATAGTGGTTAGGGTTGGATCCCACATACAAATCATGTAGGTCCATGACAATCAATGCCTCACATCCATGTTTTTGCACCACTGCAAAACGATGTACTGAAGGACCCATTATTTTTGTGGTCTAGTCTGTGCTGATAGATGAGATCTTTATAAACTAATAGCGGTTTAGGGGAGAATTCGATATAAAAATCACATGAAATCTGTGCTGCAGATCCATGTTTTTGCATCACTGTGGGGCCATGTGCCAATAGATCCTCCTGTAGTTTTTAGGCAGATATAGGATCTGTGATTTGACGGTGGTCTGGCAAGGAAGGATCCCACGCAAAAAATATACAAAATCATGAGGATCTGCCGCACCACCCGAGAACTCTCTCGCCTCTCCCCGGGACCCATTCCACCATTTTTGTCTCCGTCCTCCGAGCTTGGACTTGCCTGTGGCTGGGTGAGAAGAGCAAGGTATTCTTGAGCTGCCATTGTTCTGGTCTCTTTCCATGGAATGTTGTATTGTACTTTGTATTGTATTCAATAACATTCTAACTTTGTTTTTCGCTATTTTATGTCTTGAATTGTTGTGTTTTTGTACTGTTGTAGAAATGTATCTGGTTTCTGTCTCCTGTCTTCTGACACATATTGTAAACAAAAGCCTCTTTGCTTACTGAGAGACAACGCTTGATTGTGGGCATGCGTAGAATAGTGAAAAAGAATTCTCCTTTTGTGGGAGTTCATTATACTTTTAGCTTAAAACATTTTAGCTGGAAACTTTTAGCTTAAACATGTGTGGCATATAGCTGGCAATTGAGGTTAGCTCTTCTTGCGCTGACCACAACTAGGACTGCCACAACTAGGACTGCGGTTAGATACTTCCTGCATCAACAAGCGCTTCCTGCCTCTGAGATTCTACTTCTGAGCAGAGATTCTACCTTTATGCAGAGCGGGTTTGATGCAGAAAAGCGTCCCAATGTAATCTTCATATATATGCTTTTGGTATTAGCCTTTTCCAGCTGAAGTTAGATCGTAGCTACTGCTGAATATACAGGTAACAGCTTTTGCAAGGGTACCGCCACAGAGAATAGGCTTTGGCCTAGTCTGGCAGGATATAAGCTACTGCGCATGTACTAGTAAGAGATATAGGTCATGCCATATATGGTTATGCTATAGAGAATGTCATATTATTAGCTGAATACCACTGCACCTATGCTTGCGTATACATCCTGTGTATGCTGTCGTAATACATCCTGTGGAACCTGTGTATTTTTCAATAAAAACTTGCTCCCCGGTGCCGGAGCATTTTTCTTTCTTGCGCACCTTTAACTCTGACTGCTGTTTCAGTTTCTTTTGACTTTATGCTTACACCCTTGTTGAGCTGGATTCTCAACAAGTGCTTGGTCAATCTCTGACCTGATCTCCTTTTCTGTAGCCACCTTCTGGCTAGAATTTCTCCACATCTGGTGCCCCCCGTGTGAGGCAAATCAGATTGTAATCTACCGGATCCAGATTACAATCTCCCTTCACTTCGACCACGCTCACGACTTCAGCGCTGCGGCCCCACAGTCCTCACCCACGACCGGCTAGGTCCAGGACGTCCCTCGTCATCCGTGTAAGGATCCCGGGTGAGTGACACAGTCAAGTTAGAGTACTTAGACAAGACAAGACAAGACAACATGGGCAGTGGTCTCTCTTCTCTGCAACAAAAGTATTGTCAGGATCTTAAACACCTCCTGCAGAAAAATGGACATGCAGTATCAATCAATGAAATAGAGCAACTCGTTAAGGCAATTTACGATGTTTGTCCATGGGTCCCAGAAAACGGGACTTTAAAGTTACAAGTGTGGGACAAAATTGGGACTCAATTTCAAAACCACCCCAGAGTCAGTGTAACCGTACAACTCCTGTGGTGCAAAGTACGAATCTGCTTGCAAAGTCTCACCCCGAAAAATATTTTGTTGGATCAAGTAGTGACAGTGCCTCTGCCACAGATTCTGCTGCCATGTCCGTTACAAAGACTGGACTTAAAACGGGACTCTGATCCTACGGCACCACCACCATATGCCACTCCACCAGATCCTCCTGATCTGAATAATAAACAACCGAAGAACATTTTTTTGGCCCAAAGCCTGACCACCTCCATGCCACAAATACTGCCACCTGCTACTGGAGATCCTCTATCCCCAACAGCACCTCCGCCATATGGGCCACAATTGCCTCCGAAACCCCCTGATGAAGGTGGAACGTTTTATCCTGCTTTGCAGCAATCAAGTACTGTTACCCCGTTCTCTGCTGCTTTAACTGTGGCTGTTCTGGACTTGGAGGCTGCTATTACATTTCCAATCATCAGCCGTGCCTCAATAGTTGCAAATGCTCTAGCCCTCCCTGCCACCTCATCGCAGATAGAAGCTATTACTGCATGCAGAGGGGCAGGCAGAGAGGGTTCTGAGGGCAGCACAGAGGACCTTGGCTCATCCCTGAAGTGCCCCCCATCACGAAAGGTGGAGAAGAGGACCAAGCAGGAGAAGCCGAGTGATAAGCTTGATTCCTCACTTGGGGGCAGGAATTGGAAGGATGAGCCAGAGGGGGAGAGCAGAAAACCCAAAATCAGAAAGGGGTCTTCTCGCAAATCCAACATGACAGTTTTTCACTTGGTTAAGATTCAAATACTGCAGCTGAAAGAAGCCCAGAGAAAACGTGGCATGGATCCTTCCTCTATGGATGGCAGGTTTCTGCCAAAATACAAGGTGGGAGAAGATATACTCCAGTTTTTGGCTAAGTTACTTGCAAATTCTGGAGAAGCTGTTCTTTTGGGTTCTTGCATTTTCTACCTACTGAAATACAGATGGATGTGCCTGGAGAGTGAAGGACTGAGTGAGTAGCTGAAAAGCTGAAAGATGTGCTTGTTTGGAGGGCGGAGGGCTGCCTGGTTGTTTTGTGACCAAGAACTGTGCTGGAGAGAAGATGGTGTTTAAATTCTAGTCTGAAGAGATCTTCAATCAACATTTGGACTCTTAATTTGGACATTTTAATTTGGACTAAAAAGTTTGTGTCGACTCCAAAAATGAATTGGCCTTGTTTGCATTATAAAACCTGAAAACCTCTTTAAAATTGTCTAAATGCGTTCTGGTAGGAAATGTTAAAATGATATGTGTAGTTTGTTTGCTAGAATTGTTAGAGAAACTTTCTTGTAAGGAAGAAAGGAAATGTGCTTGCCTGTTTTAAAAATGCATACAGTGAACTATGACAAAAAGCATGATTTTACAAGAAGATCATGGTTTTTGTCACCCTAATGAGGGGGGTGTCGTGGAATGAAGGTCCTGCTCATTCCATGTTTCCTGCCTCCTGGAAGGGTGGGGGGAGATGCCTCTGCAAGATGGTGACACCTGGGAGCCATGGCCACATGGCAGACTTGGGGAAGAGGGGATGGAACCTGGTGTGTGATTTACATGTCTTCTTGTTGGAAGGTCATTGGGGGTAAACCCTAAGGAGGTGGGTCAAAGGGAGGATCCTGATGGGACGGGTCTTGTCCGAGAGGAGGAGACCCTCACACATTCAAGGAGTCGCTCTTGAAAAGCTGGCTGGCAAACAGCCAAAATGTAGTCTCTTGGAAAGGGGGGGCGACCAGCCTTCTTCCTCCCCCCCACAACAGACTGCTTTAACTATGTGTTTTTGATCTTTTACCTGAAATGTATTTTGGGACTTTGCTGTACTTGTAATACAATTATGAAAATGCCTGGAAGAGTTTTTTCACTGTAACCCTACATATGTAACTGAGTTTGTTATATTGCAATGGTGTTATTCGATATGTCAGGCATGTTTCATGTCTAGTTCCATGGTGCAATCTCTTGTGGAGAGGGTTGTAATAACATGGCACTGGTCATCAAACATGGCATGTTCATGTTTCTTAGAGGAGCTGGTTGCCCTGTAGGTGGGCCTCTTGACTCCCTCTTGCAACTTTATGGTGTTAAAAAATGTTTTCTACTATGGATGAAGATGCTCATCTTTCATCACCTGACATAGTCAATTTATTTGAAAGCCAGATATTGTTTAGATAAATTTTGACCCTGATTGGTTTTAAGCCAGATTGAGAAAGAACTTCAGGATCTGTAGGAGATTGTGACTGATAATGTGCATAATGATGTATCTACTGAATAGAAAGGAAGCCTCAGGTTGTGAGCAGTTCAGAATATGTGCTGTTTTACAGAATGCCTTGCCAGCATGGTAGGATGCATTATGGTCCTGCTTGCCGGGAGCAAGGTGGTTAAGACAAGTACTAATTGCCATAGGTGTTTTTATAGTAAGCTGCATTATGTTATGTTGTTGTATTCAATGTGTACCAAATCTTATGGCTGTGAGTAAGAACTGTTTTCATGCATCAGGAAGATCCGCAGGGTTTACTCAAAACCACATCTATCAAGCTCGCTATCAGAATGAGATCTGTCAGGGTAATTATCGAGCCGTTCCCCATGTGGCAGAGGAGAACTATGATGATGGGGAATATGTATATTGTTTGCCAACAAATAACGTGGAATATGAAGATGTTAACTCAGAATCTGATAGCGAGATTGAATTCCAGCGTGTGTATAATTGGCAAACGATGTCCCGCAAAAAATAATAAATTTAAGAAGTGGAAATGTGGGAGTTCATTATACTTTTAGCTTAAAACATTTTAGCTGGAAACTTTTAGCTTAAACATGTGTGGCATATAGCTGGCAATTGAGGTTAGCTCTTCTTGCGCTGACCACAACTAGGACTGCCACAACTAGGACTGCGGTTAGATACTTCCTGCATCAACAAGCGCTTCCTGCCTCTGAGATTCTACTTCTGAGCAGAGATTCTACCTTTATGCAGAGCGGGTTTGATGCAGAAAAGCGTCCCAATGTAATCTTCATATATATGCTTTTGGTATTAGCCTTTTCCAGCTGAAGTTAGATCGTAGCTACTGCTGAATATACAGGTAACAGCTTTTGCAAGGGTACCGCCACAGAGAATAGGCTTTGGCCTAGTCTGGCAGGATATAAGCTACTGCGCATGTACTAGTAAGAGATATAGGTCATGCCATATATGGTTATGCTATAGAGAATGTCATATTATTGGCTGAATACCACTGCACCTATGCTTGCGTATACATCCTGTGTATGCTGTCGTAATACATCCTGTGGAACCTGTGTATTTTTCAATAAAAACTTGCTCCCCGGTGCCGGAGCATTTTTCTTTCTTGCGCACCTTTAACTCTGACTGCTGTTTCAGTTTCTTTTGACTTTATGCTTACACCCTTGTTGAGCTGGATTCTCAACAAGTGCTTGGTCAATCTCTGACCTGATCTCCTTTTCTGTAGCCACCTTCTGGCTAGAATTTCTCCACATCCTTTCTTCTCCTTATTTGGGTTCTGACCTTCTGATTGGCTTGTAGCTTAAGTTTTGTTTCTATTATACTCTGCTTGAATAAAGAGAAGCCATTATTATCCTTTGTTCAGCCAAGACTGCAGTCTGCTTTCTGTCTATCTCTGTTCTTTTCTTACTCTGCCTAATGAAGCTGGACTTCACTAGGTTTTCACTCTTCCTCTGTTTATCTGGGGCAATAAACTGCTGCTTCATGAGACTGATTGAAGAGATCTTTACATGAATCGAACTCCGACAAGTGGCGCCCCGTGTGAGGCTTTGAACTACAATGAGAGCCTTCTTTGAACTCTGCTTCAGCAATTAACACCTCATAATTGGCGACCGGGGAGGTCTATTGTCACTCACTCACGACCAGAGGAAAGGTCAGTTGAGCGCTCGAAATTCATCCAATTCTACATTGGGTCCCAAAGGGTGAGTGAAAAACAATTTAATTATGGGATGTGTGCTGGCGTCGCAAATGCAGGAACTTTGTAAAGATATCTCAGATCTTTTGAATAACAATGGGAAACGAGCGGATGAGAAGGAGATACAACAGCTGGTCAAAGCTATAGAAAAAAACTGTCATTGGTTTAAATATGAATGTTTGGACTTAAAACAGTGGAATCAAATTGGAAATGCATTGCAAAAGCATGAGAGAATTTCTGTTTCAGTGCTATTTACGTGGGAGGAAGTTAGAAACTGCCTTCAGAGACTCACTCCAAAGAATATGTTATTCTCTCAGAGGCTTGATGGCCCCCTCCCACAGCTTTTGCCTCCAGCCAAGGGAGGGAGTCCAACTGCCCCTCCATCATATGAGAAACAACAGCCCCCTGATGAGGATGGGGGTGGAAAAGAAGATGGGACATTATATCCTGCCTTGCAGCAATCAAGCACTTTTAGCCCTACAAAAGACCTGTTCACTGCTGCAATACTGCCTGCTGAGTCTAAAAAACAACTAGTGCCAGCTGATGGGGAACAAATGGTGGGGACCTCATCACAGATTGAAGCTGTTAATGCATGCAGAGTGGCAGGAAGCAAGGAGTGTGTTTCAAAGAGCAGAATAGGAGATCTCAGTCCGCCCTTGAAGCAGCCCTCATCACAAAAGCAGGAGAAGCTGAGGGGTAAACTTGATACCTCACGTGTGGCCAAGAAGTGGGAGGATGGCCTAGAGGAGGAATGCAGAAAACCCAAGCAAAAGGGGTCTTCTTGCAAGTACAAACTAACAGATGCAGTTTGTCATAAAGTTGAGATGCTGCAGATGAAAGAAATCCAGAGGAAGAGGGGGGTGAATCCTGCCTGTATGGACAGCAGGCTGGTGCAAAAATACAAGGAGGGAGAAGACATACAGTTTTGGGCTGATTTTGAACTGCCCAACCCTCAAACAAAGAGATCCAGAGTGAGCTGTTCCAAGTTTCAGGCATCAGGATTGCAGGGAAAGCAACTTGGAATTCCCTGTGATTTTCTTCTGTGTGAAATTACTTGCAACTTCTGGAGAAGTTCTTTGTGCCTTCACACCTCATCGGCCTGCCTTAATACAGATGGGTGTGACTGGAGCAAGAAGGAATGTGTGTTTGCCTGAAAAGCTGAAAAGGGGGGTCTGGGTGTCTTGTGAATTCAGTGAGAGTTAATTTATGGCTTAGTTTCAGCTTGCCATGCCAAGAACTGTGCTGGAGAGAAGATAGTGTTTAAGAAGAAACATTTGGACTTTTAATTTGGACATTTTAATTGGACTAAAAAGTTTGTGTGGACTCTAAGCAAAGAATTGGCTTTGTTTGCATTTTAAAACCTGAAAACCTTTTTTAAGCAACCTGCTCATGCTATGAGTGTGAAATGCTCTAATGATATTTGTACTGTATTGATTTACCATGCTATGCTGGTTTTAAGTTATTGAATGCAATGGAGACCTACTTCATGTAAGGAAGAAGAGAAATGTTCATGTTTTGTTCATGCTTAAATGTTTGCTTATGTTTTGCCTTATGAAACTGCATATCTCAAGGTACCTCCAGAAGCACATGGAAGAGTTTTCAGTACCCTACACATGTAAATGGGTTTGTGACATTGCATTTGTGTTATACATCAGGCATGTTTCATGTTTAGTTACATGGTACTAGTAATAACAGGGCATGCTCCTGTTTCTTAGGGGAGAGTCTGTCTAAGCCATTGGTCGTTTATTGGCAACAAGGGGATCCTGGGTGTGTGGATTCCTGCTCGAGCAATCCGCCCATGGAGAGAGAAGAAGGTTACTCAGCTCCAGGATGGTGGTTCACCAGTAAACTAAATGTGCTGACATTTGTACTTTTCTTTCTTACTGTGCTTCCAGCTGTAAGAACAATGCCTCATGGGGGCAACCCCAACTTTTGGATTCGTCATGCTAACTATATGTTTGAGGTTCATGGTAAGAATGCAACGTTATACTATGAGCATCCACTGGCAGTGTCTCAAATGGCCTTTCTTCCGGCATTGTTCAACACGCCTGAGTTGGTTATTGGACATTTGCAACATCTTGATAGATCTACACTCTTCTCTAATCCTCCAGAACAATTTAACAACACCCGCTGGTGAAGCATGACATTCAAGAAATACACTAAAGGGCTTTGTTTCTGCTGTCATAGTTCTGGAGTCTGGAATAGTAAATGGAAGCACTGGACTCAAGCAAAAAGGGTTTTGCTGAATGTAGGCAATTATACGGGTTGTGATGATTATTTTTGGTTATGGGGTAGTTATAACAGTTCTTATAAGCTTAATTATACCTTGTTTAACACTACTATTGAAGATATATATGATGTGTTTCCTATGTTTACTCCTGATTATTCTGCTATAGATAGTGGTTCAATTTGCAATGGATGGCAAATCAAGGATCCCAACATGTGGTTCTTTTTTAATGGAGTTGCCACGAATTTCCATCCAGGACAGTAAAGAACTTCAGAATTTACAGGAGAGCATTACTAACAATGTACGCACTGATGTTAATCTCTTTGATTGGGTGCCTTCTTGGTTGCCTGATTTGTCTGTCCTTAGACAAGTTTTCTTTTATGGGTTCATTATTATTATCTGCCTTATACCTTTGTGTTTTTGCATTTATTGTATTCCTAATCTTATTTCTATGTGAAACACATGTCCACTGCGTAGAAGGGAGACATCGGGTTTTGCACGACGGCAACTGTACTCAATGAGGTATCACCCTCCGGAACAAGGTACCATGAGTCAGGAGGGGGAAGATGTCCAGGAGGACAGTGATGATGTATATGGAGGAGTAGTTATGGAGTATGATGACATGCAGGGGTATGATTAGCTGTCCCTCTCTCAAATTTAAATGAAAAAGGAGGACATGTAGGAATGTATCTGGTTTCTGTCTCCTGTCTTCTGACACATATTGTAAACAAAAGCCTCTTTGCTTACTGAGAGACAACGCTTGATTGTGGGCATGCGTAGAATAGTGAAAAAGAATTCTCCTTTCTTCTCCTTATTTGGGTTCTGACCTTCTGATTGGCTTGTAGCTTAAGTTTCGTTTCTGTTATACTCTGCTTGAATAAAGAGAAGCCATTATTATCCTTTGTTCAGCCAAGACTGCAGTCGGCTTTCTGTCTATCTCTGTTCTTTTCTTACTCTGCCTAATGAAGCTGGACTTCGCTAGGTTTTCACTCTTCCTCTGTTTATCTGGGGCAATAAACTGCTGCTTCATGAGACTGATTGAAGAGATCTTTACATGAATCGAACTCCGACATACTGTATCTTTAAATGTTGTGGGCCGCTTTGGGCCACCCATTGGGTCGAGGAAAGCGGGGTATAAATAAACATTATTATTATTATTATTATTATTATTATTATTATTATTATTATTATTATTATTATTATTATTATTATTATTATTATTATTATTATTATTATTATTATTATTATTATCATCCTCCTCCCATGGTTTTGCCTTTTACTCAGATTTGTATGGGTGGTGGAGGGGGGGCATTTTCAAGCTACAGGGAATCCTACAAACTTTATGGGGCAAGGAGGCAAAGTATGCTGAAGAAGGAGTGACATCTTAAGATTGCACACTGTCTCCTCCGTAAGATCTCCTCCTGTCCCTGGCAGCACCAAGCATGAGAAGAGGGGAGGAAAGAGCACAGCCCCACCACCCATCTCCTCCCCCTTCGAGTTCATACCTCTTCGCTTTTTCCATGCTCCTACCTGCTGCCCCTTTTCTGACAGCCGGCCCCTGACATGTCTCTTGTCGCAGCCATCACTGTCACCATAGCAGACCCAAGAGACCGAATGTGCACCATACGAGGCATGTGTGCACAAATATCACAGTGATTCAGGAATCAATGCAAAATAAAGGACCCCAGCAAGTGATTTAAAGTAACCCCACTTTCCAGCAAGATAACGTGATCTTCAGCTGTTCGTCCTATATTCTTCAGACTGTCAATTGGAATGCAACTTGGCAAAAATGACGTAAATGTAGGACTTTCTATTAATCAATATGCACTTTGACATAACCATTGTAGCTTCAAAATTCTGTATTCTTATCAGTGTACAACCCAAATATCTTGCAAAATAAAGGTGATTTTTATCCATGTATATAATTAGTACATTATTGCAAATATTATTTACTTGAAAAAATTATGACTAAGTTCTTATATAAAAAGAGCAAATACACCCATGTAACACTTTTTAACTAAAATTAGAAATCAAGTCAGAGAGTTCTATTAAGAAGGGGAGCTTACATACCCTATCCACAAATATCTAAATTACTATCATTCTCTTCCATCAAATGTCTAAATCTTTACAGTCACTGGTCATCAGAGATAATCCATGATATGTACAAGAACAAGGCTTCTGACATACACATTTTGCTGTGAAAGCATACAGTCACCTTTGAGTTTTATCTATTACTGTTAGCCAATAAATGAATCAAGGTTCATTGATGACGTCAATTTGATTTAATAGTAATAATAGTAACTCAAAAAAGAGAGGATAAATCATCTGCCATTTTCTTGTCACTAACACAAAACATTACATTAAATGTTGTGTCCCTATAGCAAGGTTTCTCAATGTATGGCCAATGGTCTGGATCCGGCCCATGGCCCCATTCCACCAGGCCATACCTGTCAACCCACGGCTCTGGAAAAACGGGACCTGCGCACATCGCTTGTGCGCAGGTCGCTTTCCACGCATGTGTGGAAGGGTTTTACTCCTTCCACGCATGCGCAGAAGCGCTACGCCGCTTGCGTAGGAGCTGCACAAGTGGCGTAGCACTTCCACACATGCACGGAAAGCGTTTTTCCCCGCTGCCAAATTATGGGGTTTTGGCAGCGCGGGGCAGGTTATGACGTTAATCGATGTTGAATTATGGGGTTTTCCCGGCCAAATCGTGATGGTTGACAGGTATGCATCAGGCCCATGCCCTTGCTCACACCACTGCTGTCCTTGTGTCCTCCACTTGGCTTGGCATGTCCCTAATGTCGCTCCATAGCAGTGCAGATGTTGTAAGAAGGCTTTACAACATCCACCCTGCTATGGAGCACCATTAGGGACACACCAAGCCTAGCGGTGGAGACAAGAATTGAGGCAGCAGAAGCTGCAGATGCACACGGCCACCTGCATCTTTCCCAGAGGCTGCTCTGGCCAAGCATGAGCAAGGACAGTCAGGACCCCTCCTTCACCCACGGCAGGCCGGGAAGCAGGGAAGCATCATGGTAGCCACAGCTGCTGTAGGGGGGTGGGTGGGCACCAGTCCAGCCTGCCAACAGTCTAAGGGGGTGTGATCCGGCCCCTGGCTTAAAAAGGTTG
Organism: Bradypodion ventrale; assembly: GCA_035047345.1. Classification (NCBI taxonomy): domain Eukaryota; kingdom Metazoa; phylum Chordata; class Lepidosauria; order Squamata; family Chamaeleonidae; genus Bradypodion; species Bradypodion ventrale. The sequence continues at coordinate 114,798,270 of JAWDJE010000002.1, forward strand.
AGAACCCCTGCACTATAGGAACAAACTGGTTCTATTCATCATTTCTTCTTACTCTGCCAATAGAGGTCTCTCTAGCTTATTGGGAGTGGTGTGGAACAAAATTGGATTAAACAGGAGGGCAATTTTTAAGGGACCCACATAATATGCAAATGCTCTTAGAAACCAGAATTAGCCTATGTTTGCCAATTAGAAAGACCCTGCCCTAGCATTATGCTAAATGAGGAAATTACCCCAAACAACAATTTTAATGTATCAGAAAAAAAATAGCACATTCTTCTGTTCTTTCTTTTAACTTTACACCTAGGAAATCTGTCTCTTGCCAAAACCAGACTGCTTGGCTTTAGTTGCTATGCACTTTGATTTAGGTTGGTAAGATGCCTTTGGTTGTCCTGTCTCAGGTAGCAAAATGACTTGGACCAACCTAATCTAGCCATTAGTATCGCCATGGGTGCATCTGCTTAGGGTCCTTGCTATCATTTTCAACAAAATGGGAATAAGGCAGGTTAAAGACTACTCGTGTAACTGATTTCCCAGGGATGCTTTGGACTGCTCTGTCTGAATATATTTTGGCACTGGCTGCTCATTCATTGGTGAGTGAATCTGAAATTAATATTGGTGGGCAATAAGACATTTAAAAGTAAGCAATAATTATAGCCATAGTCCTGTTATGCTTTGGGGAAATTGCATTTAGGATATCCTGACAAAAGTAATTTACATTGTTATTGAAACACAGGGGAAATTTTGTTATAACATTTTCAGACATTTGAATCCACAAGGTAAAGTTGCATCATCCTTCTTTAAATGTCTAATTATGCATTTTCATAAGTGTGCATAATACATGCTCACTTGGGTCAATAATACAAATTTTTAAAACCTGTCTAATGATTCACCCAAGAGACTGCAATCTTAAGGGGAAATACAACATTTTAATAAAAGTTGAGCTTTAAAATACTGCCTAATTACATATGCATCCAAAAGACCAGCTAGGGAGAAGAGCTCCAATAAATAATACAATAATCGCAGAGCCTTCTATGAAATATTTTCCTTGAGAAAAATACCACAGAAATCAAATACGAGAGCTTATGTTTAACTACCCTGAACCTTCTTACAAAATCAGTTTTAAAACACACTAGAAATTCTAAATGGAAAATTAAGTGTTTGCTTTTACTTAAATTGACACCCAGTTTACGTCAATGCCATGTTTACATCAATATGAATTTGCCATGTTCTAACTGATCCCAATCATGTATTTACTGAAGGGGTCTTTGGTATTTGATATTTATGTATGGACAGAATTCCCACTAGGTCAGCAGTTTCCATATTCCATAATAACTGTGGCTTTCTTTTGCTGCATTTCTGCAAATGTTGGTTTTTCTTCACTTTGAGAGCACAGTACTGTGAAATCCAAGTTTTCTGGGGCATTAAATTGCTGTGCTATTCCATAATGCTTCCTCCCTCTGGTACATAATTTTGTTGTCTGATTCCACAAGTAGAAGTGGTCATGCTATAGTAATGTAATAAGTTGGAACTATGCTGGTAGAAAGCAAATCTTTATCTTAAACTCAGCTATTAGACACAAAAATATCTATAGAAAGTTCATAATCAGTGGGGCTGGTGCCCATTATGATTGGTGGGGTGGAAGGAACTGCAGCCAGTAGTATGCAGAGCTAGGGGGACACAATTGGGGTCAAAACTAAATATTCATACATACACTACACATAGAAACACACATTCTCTCATACATACAAAAGTACTTACTCTCGCAACTTCATCTCATTTTTTTACTCCTCAACTTTGCAACAAAGAAATGAATTGTTGTTACCTGCTGTTGCTTCACTTGATTCCTGGTTTGAAAACTGGGCATTGGCTTACTCACTCACATTTTCTCTCTCACTTTTTCTCCCACACCAATACATATTCACTCACACACAAAGAATATGAGTTCTCACTGTAGCTGTTTCTCCCCTGAATCCTGCCTCAGTTGTATCGCTGCTGCTCTTTATCTCTAAAATCCTGTCTGCCAATACTTCATACAAGCCTGAAATTCTGTTGCTTAGTATACCTGTAGTAGTAGTTGCACTGGACTAGGCTCACAAAATCAGTAGGGGGCTGTTAAGTCAATTATTCTGTAAATTTCATAGATTTAATTATAGGTACCCAACTTGAGTTACTGATTCTATGGACCTACTCTAGTGAAACTTACAGGATACACAGAAAGAGACTCCTTGAAGATTGTGGTATTCTTGAATCACAATCAGGCATATCCTGGTAAGAGCAACTTTGTGTTGCCAGCTAATCTTTCTCACACTAGGTCAGGGGAAAGGAACTGCAAAATGAACTCACCAAATGGTGCCTTCATTTTGGCAGTTTCTCGTCTGGCCTAGACACAGAAGAAGAAGATTCACTGCATATGCCCAGTAGTAGAATATTCTTATTACCGATGCCTTCATTTTGGCATTTGAACACCTGGCCTAGACACAGAAGAAGTAGATAAACTTACTACCTGAAGCATAGGATTTCTGCCAATGAGTGTATCTCTCAGAGGCATCGTTAACAGAGGAGTTCTCTGTTCTATCAGGGAACATCAAAGAAAAATGTGATATAGTCAAGCAAATTGTATTGCAAATTCTTTTACTGGTCTTCAAAAAGAAACCAGTGAGAGAAGATTGTAAGCCAAGGCCAAAAAGAAAAAAAAATGAGGGGAGAAAAAACCTTCTTTTATGTATCTGGTTAACATAATCCTATAGGCAGAAGCTCTACTAAATGGTGGGACCAGTTTCTAAACGGACAGTAGAAGACCTCCTCCAGCAAACTATCAGATAGAGGACAGGGGGAGGGAAAATAGAAGATCTGCTTTTCCATTTTCAAGCCACACCACAAACCTAAAGCTACTAAATGAATATGACTACCAACAATACACATTGCAAAGTCTACCAGTGGACAAATAAACAAGCAAACAAATCTTGTTTCACATCCTGCCTTGGTTTTGCTTCTCTAGCCAAAAATCTCAGAGCATACAATCAGGAAATGGCTAATTTCTGTCTATTGGTCTGCTTCAATATTAAAACAAACAAACAAAATACCTTAGAGTGATGATTGTCAACCCCTGTCTTTCATTATCATTGATCTGGAGGCAAGAGGGTGACCATCAATGACAACATTATAGAATGGGTGATTTTTCTAGGTTACATCTGAGTAACCTGTGGAGGATATAGGATATTTTTTTTAAAAGACCGCTATAGGGCAGCATCTGGAGCTGCTGACGATTAAAGCTCATATTCCCACCAGTGTAGCCTCCTGATTCTTCAGGGATTGGGGGGGGGGGGGGGGGGCAATCTGCATAAAGAGAAGAGAAATTGCTTTTCTACACATTACATTCTTCTTTTAAAGTAGTAAACAAGAAGTTTGTAAGCACATATAGACAGGCTGAACTATGTTCTTGATAAGTCACAGTAACTCTTCAATAACAAACTCTCAATTTGAGGGAAATTAATATAATCAAATTGAAACCATCAGAATAATTGCTTATCATGAAGTAATACATTTCTGTATTCAGTTTAGACTACTGTAATTTCTAAATAGTAGATACCTACCAACCTAGCAGTTCGAAAGCAAGAAATTGCACATAGATAAATAGGGACCACTTCGGTGGGAAGGTAACAGCATTCCGTGCACTCCAGTGTCTAGTCATGCCTGTCACATGACCATGGAAACGTTTGCAGAAGCAGACAACACTGGCTCTTCGGCTTTGAAACAGAGATGAGCACTGAACCCTAGAGTCGGATACGACTGGCTTTCGAGCAAGAGAAACATTTACTAGCTTATAAATAGGGGTACGTGGGGCAAGAAAAATTGTATGTCTTTCATAGCTGTATCTCTATGAATGCCTCTTTTGTTCTCATTCATGTTTGTGTTTTAATGTGTTTAACATGAAAGGGATCTTAATGTTCCCCATTTGTTAATCCTGGTACTGCTCCAAATTAAGCACTACATAAATCTTTAAAATACTCCAAACTACACTGAGGCAAGACAACAGAGAATCAATCTGTTCCAAAAGCAGGCAATGCTACATTGTTAAGCCTATGCAAAATATACTTCCTTCACCCACCAACCAATGCAAAAGGCAATAAGGCATCCAAAAATTAGAAAAAAACACAATAACAACTCTTTGAGTTCAATGCCACCCACCAAGTTCAAAAGAGATTCCTGGGCCCAAGCAGCATAATACAAAAAAGGCGAAGAAGCAGCCAGCCAGCAAGACACCAGCTGGCTGCCTAGCACAATGTAAAGTAACCAACATCACAAACCCAAGCAGTACCTCCAAGTAAAGGTAAAGGTTTCCCTTGCTCGAAAGCCAGTCGTATCCGACTCTAGGGTGCAGTGCTCATCTCTGTTTCTAAGCCGAAGAGCCAGCGCTGTCTGCTTCTGCAGACGTTTCCGTGGTCATGTGGCAGGCATCACTAGACACCGGAGTGCACGGAACGCTGTTACCTTCCCACCGAAGTGGTCCCTATTTATCTACTTGCAATTTCTTGCTTTCGAACTGCTAGGTTGGCAGGAGCTGGGATGAAGATGGGAGCTCATTTCCGTCCTGCAGTACTCGGGAATCGAACTGCTGACCTTCCGCTTCCCAGTCAGCATCTTAGCGACTTGAGCCACTGCAGTTCTCCAAACCCAATCAAACCCAATCAAAATTTACACCTTTAACAGAATAAATACAGGTTTAACTCACCAAATAGTAATGTTTTAAAAATCAATGAAACAGGAAAATCAACCCTTCCCTCCAACAGGCAAAAAGAGAGAGAGAGAGAGAAAACCACACATGCAAAAAAAAAAAAGCAATAATGTAAATAAAGGGGGGAAATCCAATCAAAGCTCCTCCAAACCAACAAGAATATGGGGAGATTTCTATCCCCAGACACCCTTCCCCTCTTCACTGAGTCTCACAGGCAGCAGTAGGCAACCAGCCCAAAACAAGATGGAGGGTACCAGGGAAGAGCTCAGTTGCGCAGAGTAATCCCACCGAAGAGGAAGAGTTATGAAACAAAGAGTTTAGTTTCCAACTAACCAAGGCCCTTTTAAAGATTTATCATTCCTGCTCCCCATTCCTGAATATTTCAGTTGGCTACTGACAGCAGCCCCTGTGATACTGTTGGATGAAAAATAATTGGGCAATTTCACAAAGGGTGAAATAAATGTTAACCAAATGAAAGAAATATGAAAGAATATGACATTTATCTTTACACCTGGCCAGTGGATTGCTCTAACAGGGCCAAGTTCAACATGAGCCCGGCCAGCCATGTCATCGTATTTAAGATGGCTAAAGCAGCATCAAAAACACAGGCCTCAGTCCCCAATGCACCATCGGACCCTGCTACAGTAGTGGCAGGGCCTTCTGATGGTGAGAGGCTGCTAAAATCTCATGAGAGATGATGCTTCGATCCGCCATGTCAAACTAGACATGTGAAGTACTGATCAACCAAGTAACCAAGTAACCTGCTTCATTAATATAATCTCTTGTTTTAGGGGCTCCATTTCAGGAATCCAAAGAAAAGCATGAAAGCAAAAGAAAGTGTCTGTTCTGTTTTTTTCTTTTATGTAAGCATAAAAGGCCCCCTCCTACTCATCTGTGATCAATAGTATGAAAGAGATAAAGCTTTAGGGGAAGGAAGGCCTGTTAGCTCTCCCTTTCTATTTCCAGCATGTAATTGTAACTAATTAAATTTAGGGGTCCAAGTTTCCATTCTAAACTGTTGATGATTCATCAACACATATATTAATGCTACCCCATTATTTAAAAAAAAACACTTTAAAGCACTATACTTCTTCTTCTTCTAAATCCAAAACTGAATATAGGTGATCATCATGGCAATCAGCCTGGGCCAAGTTCATGTTGAACTTGGCCGTGTTAGAGCAATCCACTGGCCAGGTGTAAACACCAGGAAGACTGTACTGGGAATATAATGCAGGGGCCTTTCATCTGCCTTCCTCATCGCAGCATGATATCCTTACCACTGATCCAGTTCAGCGAGTCACTTTCTGGTCCTGAGCCCTTTTGGCACACAAAGTCTTCATCAGCCCCTGGCCAGTATTGATGAAGCTGCTGCCCTCCATCAAGATGGATTCGAGTGGGAGTTAATCCACTTGTGGACCATCACCTTTCCTTGTGGACCTTGCCACCCAAGGCCATTAGTCCTCAGGGTTGTCAGGTTAGTTAACCACCACCTGACACTCGGTGTTGAGTCCCTGGCAGTATGATCTGCTCTATTACCATAGCAGGATAACCTGGCCAGACACACAAAGTATGCAAAAAAAACCCCAAAAAACAATATATACAGTATGCAAAAAACAATATTATCAAATGCATGTCTGCATTTGGGTATATATGTGCAGAAAAATGCCAGGAAGCCAGGCTATAATCTCTGTAGGACTAAAATGTTAAGGTGACAAGGTACCAGATTTAGAGAAAATGGGAGACAAATAGTGAAGTTCTCATGGCACAGGTCATGTGTTACATGGCCTTTAAAAATTCTTCTCTTATGATGACCTAACTGTGGAAACAGAGTGTCAGATTTAAAACATATGTGAGCAAAGAAAATAGACTCTCAAGAATCCAATTTAAGCTTGAGCTCCATTGAGGCAAATGGAGGAAAAGAGCCAAGATGAGATAATTTAAGGATCTATTTACATCATCTGGAAGGATTTTAGTCCATTACTAGGTACAGGCCATAAGTATCACTTACTGGAAACGTGTGTTATACCATTCTGCATAACCTACAAAAATCCATTAAGGAGGAAGGGATCCAGGCATAAAAATCTAAGTAAATATTTCATTGCCCCTTAAGATTTTGCTTCTGGAGAAATATATAAGCTAGAAGACAGGACAAAAACTTAAAATCTTGATGCCATCTTATAACCTTTCTTCAAAGGCTAGAAAGATTTGCCCTGCTAAACTTTTAAAAGAGGCAGCAAGATGAAGGGGCTGGAATAAAAATAAATAAATCCTCCTAGGTACAGCAATTATTTATTGCTATGGAAACACAAGCACTCCTAGAAAAATGTGCTGTTTTGTACTGGTGTCCATCATTGGCCATATTGCTCTACTAGGAGCCACTTTACAGCTCTCAAAAAGAATACCAGCAGCTCCTCTGTGGGAAGAGTCCCATGGCTCTTGCTAGCCAAAGCCTCGTGCAATTTCATGTATTTGCTATCAATAGATACAAGGCAGGATATATTCAATTGTTAATCTACAACAATCTTGCAATGTCAAAATATGGCAATCTTTAACTCATTTTCACATAGGGCTGGGTTCATCATAAGGAACAGTTTATGGCATAATGAAACAATGAAAAGTAAAGGCTGTAATAAAGATTTTAGGAATTAATTTTGTTAATCCAAATGTGCCTTTTCCCTGTTCCATACTACAGTTGCCTCTGCTAGATTAGCTATATTTATAGGATTCCCCCTTTTATTTGTCCCAGGAATACAGCATGTCTGTGAACAGCAAATCAACAAACTAGGTAAACAGAATGTATTTAATTTATGTTCCATTTTTCTGATCTCTTTAAAAAGATAATTTGGGATTAACAATTCAAATTGAAGTTTTATCATAGTCTTTCATTTTCACATAAGAGATATGTATTAGGAAGGTACAGTATTGTTGTGTATTGAGGCACATTTGCAAGTAGCGTGGGCAGCGCCTTACAAGAGGAAAATGACGGCTTCCCGCCATCCAAATTAGGAGCCTAAAGTGGCACGAAAACCCCCTGCACAGGGCATGGTCATTATACTAATCCAAGACCTGTGATTGGTTACAGTTTTGGATCCTGCTCCCCATTGGTTAATTACATGTATGCCCTGTTATGATTGGTTAGTTATGGTTATTCGGTGGGCTGCTACTTGTATCACGAGGACACCGCCGGGGAGGCATTATATAAGCCTCATGAGTAAACAAGGGTGGGGCTGGACCAGATCCGCACAGATAGCCAGCAACGTGCTAAGCCTGGGTCTCCTCCATTATGCTACTGCTTCTTCAGTAGCTAGCCTTTGCCTCCTACATGGGAAGATTTCAGAGGGACTGATTCCAGTGGGATTGTATAGTCATCTCTGTGTCCGGAATGCCTTATAAGCTCACACCTTAAAGACTGTTCATTAAAGTGTTGTTGCTGTTCTGTTCATCGTTGTCTGGACTATTGCTTACAAGGGCTGGACATAAAAAGTATCTATCTAATGTATTTGCTTTGTTAAAAAAAAGTATAAAAGTGAAAAGCTGCTACCGCCACTCCGGACGCCAGCGCCTTTGGCTCCCTCCCGTGGCTCTGCTGGTCACGGGAGGTGGAAGCGAAGCCCAGCTGTTTGACATCACGGCAGGGGCCGTGAAAAGCCGCCACTGCCACTCTGGACGCCAGCGCCTTCGGCTCCCTCCCGTGGCCCTGCTGGTCACGGGAGGTGGGAGCGAAGCCCAGCTGTTCTCCATCACAGCAGGGGCCATGAAAAGCCACCACCGCCACTCCGGACGCCAGCGCCTTTGGCTCCCTCCCGTGGCTCTGCTGGTCACGGGAGGTGGGAGCGAAGCCCAGCTGTTTGACATCACGGCAGGGGCCGTGAAAAATCTGCCGCCGCCACTCCAAACACCGGCCTCCTAGGAGGTGGGAGCGCGGCTGAGGACTGTTTCATCAAGCCTGGAGTTGTTGGACTTACTGGACACCCACCCTGGTGGGAGCAGGGCAGGGAGGAGAGACTGGCTTAGCCGCCTCCAGAGCTCCCGGTCTCCTCATTCTTCCCTTAGTGTGAGTAGGGGTGGGTGGAGAGTTCGAGAAACAGGGAGATGGACTGGCCTAGCAGCTGTTGATGTTTCCTCCACTGATGAGCTGGGCTCCATCTGGGACATGAGCTGTGCTCTGTCACCTGGGGATTTTTTGAGTATTGTAATGTTAAATGATATTGATGTTGCTCTGTATTGCTATATTGTATTTTGTGGTTATTGTAATGTAATTTGTGGTTGATTTTTTGTATTGAACCTGCTTGTATATTTATTGCATTGACATGTTGTGTTGTAAGCCGCTTTGAGTGGCACTTGTGTCAGGAAAGCGGGATAGAAATTAAACGTAATAATAATAAAATTAAACGTAATAATAATAATATTCTGACTGCAGTTTCCTTACCTCTGTTCTGCCAAATATATCACAGATCAGATTAATAAAATTAATTTGGCTATAGAATTTTATCAAACATGAACCTGGACCAAAGCTGCCCTCCTACTTAAGCTCCAAAATTCCTAGGGTTGGGGAATGACTGTAGGCCAAGAGAAAACGAACATTTCCCAGTTGTCACTCATTAGAGAAAATAACTAACAGCAGAAACACTTGTCTGGTGGTCTCAGTGGTGACAGTTTCACGTCTGACCTAGACAAGGAGGGGGAGGAGGAGGAGGAGGAAGAAGAAGAAGAAGAAGAAGAAGAAGTGGCCTTCCCAGGTACTGTGAGAATCAGAAAGCCTTGCAGTGGTTAAGATGCCCCACTATCATTAGATTGGAAATAAACAAGAAAATATATGTTGACTTAAACAAAATGTATCAGTACAACCCAGAAAGGGTGTGGTGGGGTGGGATCAATCTCATGATACCTTAAAAGCTATTATATTGTTTTCAATACTGTTATACCTCAGGATATAGTCCAGTGCAGACATTTTCTGGAGCCCTGTTCTAGATCACAAGAAGTGCTGCCATTTACATACCACGTACAACACTTTCTGGTCGCACATACATGTACACTCACTTGGCTGGATTTGGGGAGAAACATTTATATGCTAGGTCTGGCAACTGGTCAAGAATATAATATTACAATGGCCAGTTGGCAATTTGAGGCTTGGACTGCTGCATATTTATTTGTGTAGACTCCTTGTTTATCACACATTCAGAGATGCCTGGAATGCTATCCCACTGTCAAGAGTAGCTAGGCCATGGGTTTTATTTTGGAAAAGGCAAGACAGGGCAGAAGCTCTGTGTGTATGTTTTGTGTGTCTGTGTGTGTGTGTGCATCATCTCCTAAAGCAAGGATTCTCTACCTGCGGCCCATGGGCCAGATGTGGCTCGCAACACCATTTCATGTGGCTCCCCACTGCCAAACCGGGAAGTGCCATGTGGTAGAGGAAGGGCAAAATGGACATCCAGCCCCCGAAATTAGCTGAGGGAGCATGACCCGTGACTCGGCTTTAAAAGGCTGAGAACTACTATCCTAAGGGATGTGTCTGTGACAATTTCAGGACTATGGAGGAAAGTGTATCACTCCTGCCACTTCTGTCAGGTGGAACTATGATGAAATTCCCCCTCTGACCTCCATCTCCGACAACCACTTCTTCTAAATCTGACTAGGCAAGTGCTGCTAAAATGAGCATGACTAGATCATGAAAGAGTGGCAACATGAACTGTAGCAACTAAGAGCGGATACAGAGGGATCATCGGGGATAGAGAAAAAGAGATCATGGGCACACTGGAAATGGAAAAATAGGTTTACATGTAACTGGAAAAATGGAGAAAACATGCATGAGGAAGATACACAGAGAAAGACTAAGCAAGAGAAGGATACTATGACAAGATAGCCAGTTCAATTTGGTTTCTTAGATCTGTGGTTCCCAACCTTTTCAAGCTGGGAGCCTGGTCACTCTCTCTCAGTCAGCTTCAAGGGCAGGATGGCCATTTTGCCTTGCCTACATGATAGTGGTGGCCATTTTGTCCCAACAGCTTCAAAGAGGTGGCCATTTTGTTTCTCAAATGCCTTTGGAGGAGTGGGAGGCACATGAAATGACACCATGGGCCAAATCTGGCCCACAGGCCTTAGGTTGGGAACCCCTGTCTTAGATGAAAGACTGGTACTGAGCTATTTGCTAGGGTTGAATTTTAGAGGTCCTCTTTGGGATAATTGGAAAAAGTAAAGCTGACAAAAACAGATTCCATATCAATCTTGAGACTCTACAATTGGCAAGCATTGATTTACTAGAGCATTAAGATAATTCATAAACAAGGCCTTTTCACATTAGTTGTTTAAACTGCTCAATGTTCAGATATACTGTACTCTGCCTTCAAATATGGACATCTATTTATGAGGATCTCCTGTAATTCTTTGAGCTGACCTGGAACCCAGTCCAACTTGGAAGTAATTGTTAATTCCTGGTACCTTGTTTTGGTTCTTCAGGGACATGCCAGACAGGTGAAAATTTATGGAATGGGATTCTATTATAATAGTTCAGTTAGTTCATGAAATTAATACTCATCTATACCTATAAATCAAAGCATTAACCGTTGGAATGTGACAAAGGCTCCTGCACCCGGCCACACTAGCCCGTACCGAGCCTCCTGCACTTGCCTGAACCAGGTCCGGAGGTCAACAAATGTTTGAGAAATGCGCCAGTGGAGCAGGAGCCCCACAAATGCGAACAAAGGGAAACAACTTCAATTCCCAACGTTATTTCCGCCACGCCACAGCCAATCAGGCTGAGAGGCACGAGCAAAAAGAACATTGGGAAACGCGTTGCGGCCAATCACAATCGAGACACATTTTAAAAAATGTGCAAGAACGCAAATCACAAAGGCAAAACTACAAGTCCCAGCATCCTGCATGCCGTGAGCATGTAGAATGCTGAGAAAGCCAGCGCGCAAAAAATAAACTTACAAAAAGCAATGGGAGCGCAAGTCCCCAGCAGGCAGACTCAGCGCCTCACAGCCACGCAAAACAAAAAGCCACAAAATGCCACCATGAGACACCCGCCGTCCTTCTTTCCCGGAGCAACGGGGAGAAGAGGGACTCCCTCTCCTCCACACTACCCCGCCAAAGACACGGCGAGACCACCACCAGCCTCAAGTAAAGTTGAGCCGGGGTGGAAAAAAAACCTCAAAACAGGCAGCAGTTCATCAGGGGAGGCACTCTCCCTGGCGGATGACTGGCTATTGCCTTTGTATTTCCAATTACAAAAACAACAGCCAGCAATCCGCAAGGAAGAGCTCCACCCCTTACGGATCGCTGCCTGCCCATCTCCAGTTAGGTAAGCCGGGAGAAAAAGGAGACAGAGAAGAGAGAACCATCTGCCTCCTCCTTCTACCCCAACCTACCTAACAAAAAAAATTAAACCACAAAATACAGAAACAAAAACATCCACAATGGCACAAAACTGCAAAGAAAACACCTAACTACAACACAAAAAAACCCACAAAGTACACAAACAACAACTAATTACAAAAATAAACAATGAAATAAAACAAATTAAACACAACAAGAAATAATCAAACCAATTAATCTAACCTAAAACTAAACCAAAACAAAAAAGAACAAACAGAAACACCTCCCAGCCCACCACCACAAAAGCAAAACAAAGGAAAAACCCAGAAAAAATAAAACCAGCCAACTCACCAGCACGTCCTCCCTCCATGACGACCGGAACAGAAATGAAGAAACAAAGAGACTACTTACCGGAAGAAGCCCCACCCAGAGGCCAGGAGAGAAAAAACAGTGAAAGTAAAACAGAACCCCTAGCAGCCCCACCTGCAGGGCAGAATAGTAAAAACAACTCAAAAAGACTCAACAGCCCCACCTAGAGGCCACAAGAGTAAAAACAAGTCAAAAACATAACAATAAATCACAATTTTACACAAACATATGTCAAAAAATAAAATAAAAATATTTTTAAAACCTGTGCTGAGTTTTAACTCAAATAAAAACCCAAAACATCTAAACACAGTTTAAAAACATTGAATGTAAAAAACATGTACTTTCACATTTTTAAAATTATTACCTATGGTACAACTATTTAAAAAAACCCACAAAATAAAACATTATTTGGTTAAATAAAACAATTTGAAAAAATATCATCCTTTGTTCTTTTTATAATCCACAAAAAAACCCAAAAATAAATGTTAATATATTTATTCTTTTTAAAAAAAATGTTTGTGTAACTAAAAATAACATATATGTTAAAACAAATATTCAAAATTACATTAGAAAAAATACAAACTACAAGTTATTATTACTTTATAGTATCAAAAAATACAACCTAACAAATGACAACATAAAAAATGTACATAAATAAAAAAAATTAAAAAAACAATTACAGACTAACCTCTTTTTTACATACATTACCAAAAAAAAAAAAACCCACACCTTACAACACAATTTAAAACAGCCTTTTGCTTGTATGAAATAAATACTTATGAGAAAAGTCTGGCTACACCAGTCCATCTGATACTTTCTCAGTGTGTTGGATTACAAATGTCATTCCATCAATGACTGCATTGTGGGGGTAGAGGTTAGGGGTTATTGTTCAAGGCCTCTGGGAAGACAGTTCCAAGGAAGCCTAGCTTTGTAATGTGCTTTTAACAGTACTTTCAAAGTGCAAATAGCAGAATTGGCTAGTTTCATTTCAGTGTATTCCATTCTTCTTTTAAAGTAGCAACTTGGCAGCCAAAACACCTGAGCTATATATTGAGCTATGCTGACGGGAGCTCATTCCATCCTGCAGTACTCAGGAATCGAACTGCTGACCTCCCACCTTCCGGTCAGTGTCTTAGCCACTTGCGCCACTGCAGACCCAATTCCAGATTAGGACTACATTAAATTCACAAAATGCATAGTGAATGTTACCTACTGTTGCAAAAAGAGACCAAACATACTGGTAAAAGCAATGCTATAAAATCCTCTCTATCTTACATCTTTTCTCTCTCTCTTATTAAAGATCTGTGACTGGAAGACCTTGATCAGAATGCTATAGAGAAACAGCTAGTTTGACAAGACATTTTAACATCTACATCAAAGTCTCTGTTTTTAGCAAGTGTGACATCGAATAATCTGATCTGAAGCATATCAAACCTCCAGGGTAGCACTCTTGATACATGTGGTAAGTTGGCTAAAATTAGAATTAATGAATATCTTTTCAAAGGCAAAGAAATTACTAAATTTACAACCATAACTGGTCACTAATAGTACTAGGGCAGGGAATATATCATAAGAATTAAAGGTAGAGCTCTTGGCCGTTTTAGAATCATGGCATTAAAACATATTTGGGAATAGCTAACACTTCCAAGATGCTTTCTGGAGTACTTGCCAACTTTCAGAGAAGCTCTGCATTTGTCAATACAGCTTGGATCTTTGGTTGGTAGAAATAAAAAAATGAAGAAGAAATTCGATTTTTAAAGAGAAAAAGAAAGAAAGAAGAAAACAGAGGTTTTTTCTTTCTTTCTTTGTGGGGATGGAGCAGACTGGCATGAAATGGTATCATAACTACAATCTCTTTCTAATGCAAGGAAAAGAAATCTCTACAGTCCTCATTACTTCAAAGAGAAAATTAAGGTTATTTGGGGAAATGTTTTACAGGTAGCATGTTAGAATGTAATGCATTTTTCCAAGTTGTGGTCCACACCTAGGAACAGTGTAGGTGCAGGGGCTCATTGTAACAGTCCTCAAAGCCACTTCACCCCATAAAGGCAGAGAACCATTGTCCAGCCACTTTTGATTGACGGAACCTGTGTGGAGAGGGTAGCAACATTCAGATTTATGGGCATTGAGATACAGGAGGATCTGTCCTGGAGTGCCAACACAAGGGGGCTTGCGAAGAAGGCGCAGCAGAGACTGTATTTTTTGAGAACTATAAGGAAAAACCATCTTCCAGAAAAGCTGCTGCTTGCCTTCTATCGCTGCGCTATTGAGAGCATGCTCACTTATGGCTTATGTGTGTGGTATGGGAGTAGTACTCATCGGGATAGGATAATGTTGCACAGAATTATTAAAACAGCGGAGAGTATCATCGGCTGTCCATTCTCCACTTTAGAACAAATTTACGCCATCAGGTGCCACAGAGAAGCATCAGATATGGTAGGAGACCCATCGCATCCTGGCCACTGCTTCTTTGAGCTTCTGCCATCGGGACGGAGATATAGAACAATGAAGGTAAAAATGAGCCATCTCAAGAACAGTTTCTTCTCCAGAGCAATTTTGGCCTTAAATGGAACTCTGGACTCTGAAGTCATCTTATCTTATTTAAAATTTTGAAATTTTAAAATTTTGAAATTTTGAAATTGTACTGTATGGTACTATCTTAATTGGTGCTTCTATATCTGTTTTAAATTTAGAGGTTTGCCTTATTTGAGTTGATATATAGCAACCGAGAATTTTTGTTGTTCCCGCAAGGGGACAATGACAATAAAGATTTATCTATCTAGCTATCTATCTAAAGAAAATTCGAACTGAGATATTGGCAGGCCACTGCATATCAACAATTAAGGAGACAGTCTTCTGTAAAGTCTGCATATCAACAATTAAGGAGGCAGTCTTCTTCCATTCAAGACCACATCATCCCCTGAGCACTTTCAACCGTAACAGGGACAGCAAGCAATAATAGAAAGTCCCTGTGCAATGTTTTTCTCATTTACTTTGTTTGTTAGAATAATAGCATTAAAACTGTTGTCCTATTAAAATCCAAGTAATGACTGAATGGGAAATTTCATGAATCTGGCCACAATCTTCTGGTGTTATGACATATAGAGACTATATCTAGTCTGTCTGGTAGGAAGGAGAATTCTGCCACACATATCAAAAATGTGGAAAATTTGACCATTGATTCATTTAACTGTAAGTCCATTTTTCCTGCAACAGTACATAGACTCTCCTGTTTCCAAGTCCTGTGTGTGAAAATTAATTGCCCTCTTTTTCAAAGCTCCCTTTTCCTATTGCTTGAATTCATTGATTTCTTTACCCACTTGCCTTTTCATCTTTCTGACTGGTTTTTCTTGCTCAGCCCATGGATTCCCTCCCTCCATTTCCCCAAGAACCCCAACCCATGTATCCTTAATTTTGTTATCTGGGGTCTTTATTTCAATTCAGTTTCCTGGTTCAGTTTTCTGCACAATACTTTTATCTCTAATATTTTTCCTGCAATTAAACTAGTTCTGAATTAGTATAAGGATTTCACACGAGTTCATTTTTTCTCAAGGCAAACAGACAGGCAGGCAGGCAGGCAGGCGAAGTAAATTTTAGAGCTGGCTAGGTTAATAAAAGTTGCCTGTGACACAGAGTTTTCTAAGTACAGATCTTTATGCCCCACTCCCAAAATCTCATCTTGAAAGAGGTTTGAGACTCCATAAATATCCTCCAGCAATTTCAAGTGACTCAGCTCAAAGATTTACTACTTCACCTGCTTTTGTGAGAACTTGACTCTTTATTTGAAGAAATGCACTGCAGCCCAGAAAATCCTATATCAAATGAAAATAGTTAGGCTTGCAGGTGTCACACGATTCCTTAACATTTCCCCCTCAACAGACTCAAAAGACTACCACCATTGAAAATGTCTTACTGCTCTAGCTGTTGTTTTACATTAGCCAATATAACCAATCAAAGAATAAAACAGTGATACCCTTCTCGCCAATTCATGCAAGACCAGCCTCAGTTAACTTTATGCTAATTTCTAAACTAGTCCACACAAAGGGACTCTCCCAACAGAAAGAATAGAACTTTAAGTTTCCTGGTTCAGTTTTCTGCACAATACAGAATAGAACTTTAAGTAACTGGGAAAATAACTGTTAAAATGCCTATTATTATGCAGTGTAATAATTAAAAAGTTGATTACTGGACCACATTTACTAATATAGTCTGTGATTATACAGAGGAAAAGAAGGAGGAAGGAGAATCCAACAGCAGTACCAGCTAAGGCAAACAATAAGCCTAAGATTTAAACATGTTATTAAAGTAGACATAGGGTTGCCATATGTCCCGGTTTTCCAGGATTTCCCCGGATTCAAGCTGTCCTGGCCAGTTCAAGGGGAAAATGTAAAAGTCCCAGATTTTAAAATTTGAACAAAGGAAGCAAGATCACCCCTCACCAAGGAATTTTTGCAAAAAGTTAATTCACTGCCTCCTTGCCTTTCTTTAAATTATCCTGCTTTAAAGTGGTGAAGGCAAAAGAGCACCCTGAGAAGCCCGCCGGGGAAGGGAAACACTTGCAAGCGAGATAATTGAAAGAAAGGCTCAGAGGCAGTGAAATAATTCTTTGCAAAAATCCTCACCTTGGCTCACCTTGAAGTTTGGGGAACGAGGAGTTGTCCTCAGCCCTTTTCCTCGAAAGCCGTGAGGGAACAAGAAATACCCATATCTAAGAAGCCAAACCTCCACCATACACTGGGACAGAGGATACCTTCTTCATGAAACTGCAAAGGGTTAATTGCATAGGGTTGGTATTCCTAGAGAGGAAGGGAACAGGGTGGACAGAAAGTGAAGAGTCCTCCATCACAAAGGTCCTCCTCCAAAATAAGTCCCTTCCTGTCTCCTGTTTTTCTCCTTCCAGAGGGAAACAGAGGCACCATGGACTACATTGCCATTCTGGGCCCCTCTTTAGAACGTTCTTCCAAGGGATCCTCATTGAGGGTGAGTTCACTTCAGTGGTGTGTGTGTGAAGGGGAGGGTGGGGTGACCTCAGGAGGAGGAAGGGTGGTTTCAAGAGTGGCCCAAGAAATTTTATTCAAAAAATAAAAATAGAACAATCAAGAATAGTCTTTTGCAAGAAGAATCACACTAGGAAAAACCTCTTGACAACAGCTTATTTTAAAATGCAGTTTATTTTAAAATGACTGAGGCTGGATTTCACAGGATCTTAAAGCTGCGGTCTCCCTGACAGCCCTATACAACACATGCATAATTTGAAGAATGCAATGATGCCATGTCACTGTCCCAGTTTGGCAGGAGAGAAGTATGGCAACCCCAAGTAGAGAGAACCCTCAGCAAAAGAACAGACCATCTTATTCTTAATTGCTGGTATTTATTGCTCTTTGGCCCCTTTACTCGATTACCTTAGAAGTTTTAGCTCATTCAGAAAGGGACAGCTGTGCAGTAATAAATGCCCTAAGGAAACTACCCTTTTATCTATCCAAAACATGCTTAGATTTCACAGCATCAATTGAGTTTCTGTCCTCCCATAAAAAAATTGCATGTCAATATATCACCAACAAGGCTTGTAACACTCAGTAAATGATTACAAATCAGAACTTTAGGCAAAAGTGTAGATGTGAGTAATACTGGCTTCACACTTCATATATTAATAGAGTAATATTACTATACAGTAAATATGTAAGTACTGTATAAGGACTGCCTTTGGGATATAGTCAAAAATTAGTGCAGTGAGGTAATTTTAGACTGCAATCTGTTATCTGCTTACCTGGAAGCAAACCCTACTGAAATCAAATGAACTTAATTTTTGACATACATGTATAGATTTGGGCTGTTAAACTCTGGAGTTCGTGGTCTTACAGCTGTGCCCCATCTTAAATAGTGATATGTGCTTCTTCACTTCAAAATGTGTTAGTACATTTTTGCTGCATTAAGAGGCCCATTTGCTCATTTTGCTGAGTGGTTCCCGTAAAGTCTTACTTTAAATGCAATGTGGTCAACAATTTTAAAAGCTGCTAGTTAAGAGGCTTCTTTTTTGTCACAAATGCTTGCTTCTGACAAAATACACATTAATAAAAATACTAGTAGGCTGTTCCCACCATGTTTAGATCACAGTTGAGGACATGTAAAGTGTTTTAAATTCTAGCCTCATATATCTTCAAATTTAGTCTTTTGAGGGACACAGTTTGTCTTTACATTGGTGCTCCCGTCCTTCGGTTAAAATAGTAACCAAAGTGAAGTGACTATGACTTTGACCAAGGATGTAAAATTTTGAGAATTCCAAAATTTGCTATGGAAAGGATATGGTCATGTACTCTGGGCCCAGGTCGATGGGGGGGGGGGAGGATCTTTTACTCACCTCCCCCTAGCCTCTCTGGATGGAAAATGGCAGCAGAGTTGGGCTTGTGTCTTTCTCCAGATGCCTTTTCCTTCTCTCTGGGCCCAGGTCTTTGGATGGGGGGGGGCAGGATCTTTTACTCACCCCCCCCTTCCCGGCCTCTCTGGATGATTGCCCAGTGTACATGACCATACCACCCTGATGGCAGAAAGTGAGGAAGACCTAAAGAACCTCTTGATTGGACTGAAGGAGGAAAGTGCAAAAGCTGGCTTGAGACTTAATATCAAAAACACCAGTATAATGGCAACAGGTCCGATCAGTCCCTGGAAAATAGATGGGGAAGAAGTAGAAGCAGTGACAGATTTCACTTTCCTGGGATCTAAGATCACTGCAGATGGTGACTGTAGCCATTAAATGAAAAGACCACTGATTATGGGGAGACAAGCTATGAGAAACCTGGGAAATATAGTGAAAAGCAGAGACATCACCATGAAAACAAAAATTCGCATAGTCAAAGCAATGGTATTCCCAGTGGTAATGTATGGGTGTGAGAGCTGGACCATTAGGAAAGCTGAGCTCAGAAGAATAGATGCCTTTGAGATGTGGTTTTGGAGGAGAGTCCTGAGAGTCCCTTGGACAGCAAAGAGAACAAATAGGTCAATACTGCAAGAAATCAATCCTGACTGTTCATTGGAGGGACAAAGAGTGAAGATGAAGCTAAAGTACTTTGAACATCAAATAAGAAGGGAGGACTCACTTGAGAAGGCCTTGATGCTGGGAAAGGTGGAGGGCAAGAGAAGAAGGGGGCGTCTAAAGATGAGATGGATAGATGGTATTCTGGACACAATGGGCAGAGAGCTTGGTGGGCTGAGGAGAATGGTGGAGGATAGAGGAAAATGGTCCATGGGGTCGCAGAGGGTCAGAATCGACTGTGTGACTGAACAACAACAACACTGGGCAATAGCTCATCCACTCTCAATAATGTGCCCCATAAGCCATAGAGCAAATTGAAAACAATTCTCAATGTCAGAGATCCCTTTTTACAAGGAAGAGATTCAATCATAGATCTCCTCCAGCTACTCCCTGGAAAGATCCATGCCCCTTCTGATCCTATTTCAGAAGTCCAAAAATAAATAATTTTGTGTCAGAAATTATTCTGGGTTGAAAGGATTTTCGCAGGAGAAACTCAACTCAGGGGATGCCCGAATGAGGCTCCTTTCATGTCCCCAAGATCATTTCCCATCAAAGTGGTCCTTATTTATCTACTTGCAGTGTCTTGCTTTCAAACTGCTAGGTTGGCAGGAGCTGGGACAGAGACTCAAACTGTCATGCAGTACCCGGCCGACTTGCCGGCCTTCCAACTAAACAAGGGGAATTCTGGGTATTGGAAGCAAGCTATGTGCCCAGCTTCTCTGATTATGGACCATAGAAGCCCATGGAAGCTTAAAAGGGGGGGGGGCACATTTCTGTAACAAAATATGTTTGGACTTAGAATCAGCTTTGACTGCTCCATTTAAAGAATATGTTTCTTATGCTTTCCAAATGTTATTGAAGAATGTCCTCCCATAATTGTGGCCTTTGGTTGGACAGAGAAAGACAGAGGACATTCTTTGACCAGTTTTTTTTTTAAAAAAAGAGATTCACATCTAAGTAATTAATAACAATCCATAGAGACTTACTTTTAAGGACAGCAAAAGCAGCAGGAAGTTGTTGATTTAATGCAAGTGAACCTTACGTTATCAAAGTCAACAGATTCCCAGACATTCAGTTTTTCTTCTGTTTGGTGCAACATCATTACTAATCATAATGAAGGCTTGTGTTGAACTCTTAGGACGCCTCTTAACCTTTTTCAAGAAAATGGCCCTTTTAACACCAAAAAGGGCAAATGCCTCATCAAGGTTCAAAACGTCAAAGAAATTCACTCTAGCTGGGGCCATCTCGAGCAGCAGGCTTTTACGTCTGTTCACTCATACAAGGCTTTTGAATATATATTTCCAGAAATAGCTGTACATACTGGCCTGCCATTTAACCCTCAACTTTTTAAAGAAGAAAAATATAATTCAAACCTCACTTATTTTGTTTATTCTATTAATATATCACTCAAAATGGAGAGACACTGTCACCTTGAAATCACCTTTTTCTGTGTATATTATGTTCTTGTTTCTTTACAATATTATGTTAACTTTAATGGTTATAACTCACATGTCTATTCTGTAAAGTATGTATACTGAATGCATATCAAAACTATTTGATTACACACCACATTTCTAACATTCAGAATGACATCTAATGATAGCATGCATAAACACATTCATATACAGTATGCATATGCCTAACAATCTATTGTGTACTTATATATCAAGTGTACACACACAGTACTTTGAGTCTATGTTTAGTTCACCATGATTTCACTATATGCATTTCTTGATTTATATACTTAAAGAATGACCATTTTTGTGAAAGACACATTGGTGTTCAGTATTGTGTGCTTAAAACATTTTTGGAAAATTGTCTAACCTAGTGATTTCCGGCCTGATAAAACAGAGGTGTATATTATTAGAAAGCATAATAATATACAATATCCACCACCACTCAAATAGTTGCCCCCTCAAGTGATATACACTCAGGTCCTGGAATATTTGAACAAGGCTAACTTTTTGGGCATGTGGCCTCTGAATCCCGCCACAGTGAAGATGAAAGGAAACACTCAAGACGGGAGCAAAGTCAGGACTCTCAGCTTTAACACAAGGGCTTTGGCAATGGTGGGACATTAACCAATCAGGAAGTACAGTCATTGACAGACACATGTCCCCATATTGGTGGCTCATAAATAATGGAACAAATTAACATCAGCACAAACATAAAGATTGCTTTCAATACTTGGTTGAAAATCCTTTGTAGTCAATGACTGCCTGAAGACTGGATCCCATGGACATGACCAAATCCCTCAAGATGCTTTGCTAGGCCTTTACTGCAGCTGCCTGGTTGTTCATGGGTCTTTCTGCCTTAAGTTGTGTCTTCAGTAAGTGAAAAGAATGCTTTGTTGGTTTGAGATTCAGTGACTGACTTGCCTATTGAAGAATATACCAAATCTTTGCCATGAAATACTCTTGGATAGCTTTTATTGTATTCCTTGAGTCATTATCCATCTGCAGTATGAAGTGGTGTCCTATCAGTTTTGCAGAACTTGGGAAAATCTGAGGAAAAAGTATAGCCCTATACACTTCATTTTGCTGCTTCCATCAGCAATTCGGTTATCAATAAACATCAGGGACCCAGTTCGATTGGCAGCTATACATGCCCATGTCATAAAACTGCATCCACCATGTTTGACAGATGATATAGTACACTTTGGATCATGAGCTGTTCCTTTCCTTCTCCATACTTTTCTCTTCCCATTATTCTGGTAGAAGTTCATCTTGGTTTTATCAGTCCAATGAATCTTATTCCAGAACTAGGCAGGCTCTTTCACATGTTTGTTGGCAAAGTCCAATCTGGCCTTTTTATTCTTGAATGTTACCAGTGTTTTACACCTCGTTGTGAAGCCTCTATATTTACATTCATAAAGCAGTTTCTTGATATGCACAGTGATATGCCTACCTCCTCAAGAATGCTCTTGACTTGGCAAGATGTTGTGAAAGGGTTCCTCTTCACCATGAGCAGGATTCTGTGCTCATCCTCTTTGGTTGTTTTCTGTGGTGATCCAGGCCTTTTATCAGCTTGACTGGCCATTGTGAACCAAGGAAACAGGCCACACCTGGTCATGCAACTGTTTGTCAGCCATTTGTTTCATTACATATTAGCCAACTGCAGAGATAGGAAGGACCCCAATGGATTAAGTCCAGCCTGTAAAAACACTGATTTAATGTATTATTTGTGCCAGCTTTCTCTGACTGTCCTCAGACTGTTGCATTCAAAAAACCTTCCTCTCACATAATCATGAATCAGTAATTTGACTCTGAAGACTCAGAGTCTGTCCAGAGGGGCATATAGCTTATTATGTGGATCATTTCGGGTGTGGTTTTATTCAAATCAATTACAGCATCAACATGTCTTGACTTAGAGTGCTCCATCCTACCCTGTTTTCAACCTATCTTGCCTCCATCTGATAGCTTTATAGTGTGATTCTGAGCACTCTTAATTATCCCATTCTGTAGTCCATGTGGATGGTTAATTCATACCTAATTAGGGTGTGGCCATTGTTATCTGAGGCAACAACCCAATGATTTATTTGGTGGGTCATGACATTTAAAGGGTGTGGGAGAGTTGGGAATCTTCCCGCCCCCAAGGCAATCAATTAAAACCTCTTCCACTTTTGAGATAAATAAAGCAGTCTGAGCATGATTCAGTGGGAAAGCCAATGATATCTGTACTGTAATGAAAACCAAACCACACGATGATGCATTAAGTTTTCTAGTTGATTCTTAAGCCAGGTGACATTCTCCGCCTCACAAACTTGTCCATGTTGGGATCCAAACATCTCACTTTCATCAACCTTTTCTTGTGAGGATCTGAAAACTGATACTAACACACAGAAAACATATTCCAGGAAGTGTCATTAATTGAAAGGTGGTGGGAAAATAGAGTAAGCCAAAGAGCTGTCAGGACCTTCCACAAAGGAATAAAATGTATATCAGTGTAAAGAGAAGAACTGCTCAAATAACAAATCATTGGATCATAGAATCACTGAGTGTCTATTATTGTATGATTTCTCACTTGAGGAAATAAAACAGATCTCACTAAAGATGAATACCTTTTACACTTGAACCAGACCACTCCAAATCTCCTCCCCCCTCCCCCTCCATGGGGTATGGACAAGTCCTCACTTCTCAAAAACAAAAAAAGCTTCTCATAGTAAAACTTGGATTCCCTTTGTATTTTAATCTGAATACAATGCACACATGCCAGAGTCAGGCATTTGTGATTTATCTGCTTCCTTGACAAAATCTGAAGATTTAAATCTTCATGAAAAATGAAATGCATTACAGGCAGCCTTAGCATTCCCCTGTGGCTGAAGAAACTACCTCAGCCAGAAATAAGGTGGGGAGAAGGAAAGAGAATTTTTCTGCTGTTGTAAGAGGAGGTTATTATATAACTGATGGTTTTTATAACCTTGTCAGCTTTCATGAGGATTCAGTGGGGAAATGACGTCATTTCTGCTACCGTGAGAGTGAATACCTAGTGTAGTTATTCATTATTGGAATGATAAGATATGGTAGGATATGAAAAGATAGAAACATATTCATGTAGCATTCATAGCTAACTTGCACATTTATCTAAGATTTCTCCAATTATAGACTTGTTACCAAGTTGCTGAACTCTGCTCGTCAAGAAAAAATTGCATTAAACGCACTTACATTTTTAGACTCTGCTCAATCATTAGATTAAGCCACTTGAGGAAAATGAAAAACTCACCTCTTTAGCTAAGTAATGTATATTAAAAATACCAATACCTTTTAATGTATCTACTACAAAACTGTTCTTCCAAAACTCTTCTAGATTAAAAGATTGATTCCCTCTCCAAAGTTAAGCACAACACAAATCACTATTTCAATATTATATGACCTATATAACTAACACCCCTCTCTCTTTGCAAGTATTACACATATATTTAAATAAATCTATTGCTCCAAGTCTTCTTGGAAGAAGTAATACTTTAGGAAAGAGCAATTACAGTTTTTGGACATTTTATTAAAAATTGTATTGGAGGGTTTTTTTTACTTGTTCCTTAACATTACAGAGTTCAGCTGCAATCCTGCTTCATTAAAATGAGTGGTTGTTTTACTGTCATCAAAACCAAGACTCCAGAGTTGGACTTCAAACCAAATTATATGTTTTGAACATTGATTTCCTCTTTAATCTCAAGGTCCTGACAATTTCCTAAACCATTTATTCTTAGTGGAAAAACATGATGTTCCACCTTGCTGCTTTTTATATTATTTAAATGCTCCCAAGCAACTGCAATTGTCAGCCAATTAGATCTTAAACTCTTTTCTGATATTTGCCTCTGGTATTCACTTTTAACTTGCAACTGGAAAGTAAGATAAACTTAGGAACATGTTAACATGAATTTTTAATACCGAGAAATCAGAAACATAGTCATTTGAGAGGAGTATAATGCAGTAGTTTATTTATCAGAGAGTAAATAAAACAAAAACACACCGTGGCATCTTAAAGACTGATTTGTAAATGTATCTGTTATGCTAGCCAAACACTGTGTACTTCTGTACCTGATATTAATGCCATGAAGTCTCACTCTTATGACAAAGTGGACGATCCCCAAAAGCTAACATTAAAATACAGTAGTTAGTTTTTAAATGCCACAATGTTTGTCCTGCATTTATCCACTAACTATTTGCAATTCAAAAGGGCAAAGCTTTACAACTAATCTGAAGAACAGGTATAACTAGTTGAAAACAAACAAACACAAAACCACTGTTTCTCTCTGGAAGGAGGGAGGGAGGGAGATGCCAACTGTCAACAGAGGATTCAGACCCCCCTCCCTTCCCCGACTGACATTAAGGAGATTAATTGCCTGGTCGAGGAAAGGGTGAGTGGGGCTTTTTAGCGAGGCTAATCCTTCTTTGTGGAGCTGGAGGTTATCTTTTGGGCTGGGGTCCCATAAAGGGGGGTGGGGGTGAGACAAGGCCAGGAGCCCAATGGTCCCCCCCCCAACATCATTTCATGTGGACCACCACTCTCACTCGCCTCGCCGGAAGCTGTGCCATGTGTGGTTCCTTTTTAATGTAAACAGCTTTGAAACAGCTTGCAGCAGTGGCAGTGGGAACAAAGGCGGCGGGCCACATGAAATGGTGCTGGGGGCTGGATCCAGTCCGTGGGCCATAGGTTGAGAACCCCTGACATAGATACCAACTGCAAAAGGTGGAAAGTGTGGAATAGCTTGGGCAGCCTATTATCATTAATTGTTATGCTAAATGCGAAGGACTTGTTGGATTTCTAATATCAGTTGCCATTTCATATATAGCTCACATGAAGTGAAAACTGATTGTCTTCTGCCCAAAACTCCCCGTCTATTCTTATGGCCCTACTAAATCTTACTAATTTATAAGTTTAATGGAGAAACATCCCATTCTTGGTCAGCAAGCCATTCTAGATGCATTAATTGGTTAGCCAGCAAATTCTACTTCTCTACTACATTTTCATACGATTTTAACCATTTTAGAGTTTTGGAGGGGGGAAATGGGAATGTTGTTAACACCTTGCATTTACAATTGTCTTCCGTAAAACCCATGATCCATAGCGGGAGATACAATGTCTTCCCCCAAATATTGGCAGTCCTATTCACTCTCTCCACAGCTGCCATATTACTAGGTTGATGTTTTAGTCATATTTCAGCATGGTCCCAACATCACATTTGCGATCTATTGCTGCCAGCTTCTGAGACCTCCAGATATATGAAATTAGGAGAAATTTTTAAAAGTATGTAATTTGTTTGTAGAGATCGTTTCTGAGCTCTTTGCCATGGCTTTTTTTGTTTTCAATGTCACCATCACACTCCCCACCCTTAACTTCAGACTATTTATAAACAAGTTAAAATACACTATTCCCAATAGCAATGGGAAATTACACTTATATGCCACCCCATAGCACTCAAAGTACTCTCTGGACAGTTCGTAAATAGCAATTTTGATAACAATTAAACTTATATACTGCCCCAGAGTGCTTAGTGCACTCTCTGGGCAGCTCAAACGTTAATTAGCATTTTGCCCCCAATATGATGGGCACTCATTTTACTGACCTTGGAAGACTGAGTCAACCTTGAATCCCGCCAGAATCAAACTCACAAATTTCAGGATGATGTATGGTTGTCTAACTACTGCACTACCAGGGCTCTTAATAAAAATCCTTGATGCTTATCTCATCCTTCTGGTTTAAAAAATATCCATGGGAAACAGAAATATCTCACAACCAAATTTCTCAAATTCTGTTTTTGTGGCTAATTATCCTGGTACATGCTCCATGCAAAACTGTGGCTTTGGCATTAATATGCTCTTTTCTGTGTTCCACTGCCAGGTCATGTTACTACACACTGATGAGCACTGCAAAAATTCATCCTTTCCTCACTCCAGCAAAAACTTCCATCCAGCTCATATTTTTACTCTCATTTCCCAATGTGTTCTACCATCATCCAAAGCTTCCTTTTTCCATATCCATCATCCTCAGTCCACTCAAACATTAACTGCTTTCTAAAGTCACTTTCCTTTTCTTTTAAGTTTCTTATCCTCCAAACAAAACCCTGAATTGGCGTATGGGCAAAATTTGCCCTCCAGTGGTTATTGAATTGCAATTCCCACCACCCTGACCATTGGTTAGGTTGGCATGGGCTGAATAAAATAAATTCTCCACCCCCAGCCTAGGTAATGCTTCTCTTCTTGCTTCTTCAAGTACATAATCAAGCCCTACAATTTTTGTGAAAATGTTGTCACAGACCCTGAATTCTCTTGTCCAACAAAGCCCAATTATGTATAATGGAGAAGAAGGCATGATAATTCCCTGTTTACCTTCACTTCCTCTTCCTTCTCTTATGCGCTAAACACACTGACGGCAATAAACAAGTTAATCATCCCTGCAAGTTGATAAGATACTTTGCTGGGGTGTCACAACCATTAATTTGGTTGTGACACCCTGTCAATATGCATCCTCAAATTGCAGGGACAATAAATAAATTATTACATAAATTATTATAATTATTAATTATATCCTTGATCACAGAAGGATTGTCAGCCTGTTTAGATGATTCGATGTGCCTATGGAGAAAAGCTTTTGGTTTGTGTTAAGAAGGAAGTGGAATCACATTTGCAAAACTCTATCCATTTTTGGAATTATTTAATACTACAAACAAATGACAACTACAAACAAACCTCTAATCTTAACTTCAGATCTTTTCTTGGTTGTCTATACAATCTCTACATTTGTAAAAGTCAAAGCATATGCTTTTGTGAGAAAACATGCAAAGACATGTGGAAATGCACTTAAGATCAAACCAGATAATAGGTTTAGCATGTTTTCAGAAGCGGTGCTTTATCATGTGGTGAAAAGTGTCTGTTATAGCAGGTTATTTTTAATTATGTATACCTCATTTAGCTTGAATTTCTAGTTTGATGTCGGAAATTCCACTTAAATTTCCAGTTAAATTTCTAGTTTTGAATGATACTGATAGTTGAGTGACTGCACATTGTTTGGGAGGAAGACTGGTTTCAACGACTCTTTTCCTCCCAAGATGTGCCCTGTGTACAAGCACCACAAATCAAAACAGTGCTTTTAAGGAAATATATCTGGTGTTCATTCATGTTCTTGTAGAAAGAGAAAAACTCTATTCTTGTTACTATAGAGAGGGACCATGATCACATATCTCTATATAACCATGTAAGCAATTATTGTTCTTCGACAATTGACCTAGATTTTTCAGGTCTACAAAAACTCTTAAGTGGCTCATTACACATCCTTTCCATGTTAACAAAAATCACTTCTATCAACAGAAGCCACATCACCTTGCAGACCTCTCTTGGAACACAACACTTCTTGATATTTTGCAAGCGAGCTATGGTATATCGTTTAGGTAGCAGCAATTTCACAAACAAATGTTTAGCAGCGTGCAACACATAAAATATATCTTTCTTCAAGCCAAGTAAACTGTCTCACAGGAGGTTCCTACCACTGTAGAAGTTTGCCATTCCCCCTCCCCCCAGATATAATATTATGAAGAGAAAATCAAAATCAAATGTCACATCCAAAACAGCAGCAAGATTTCTACTTCATTTACTGCAAGCCTGACAAGTCCAATTTTCAGATTAAGCATATATATTTTTTCTCTTCCTATACCCAAGACATTAAAAAATATCAGATTCTTACTTTAGTGTTCTTAAGATTCTGCTGCAGCAGAGATTCCTTGCCTAAAAACAGAAAACAGTTAAAAGCAAAGTTTTAGAAATTGCATAACATTTTTCATTATTCCAGCATCAAAATAGGTTTTCTGTTTTATTCTGCCAAATGAAATCCCAAATAATCCCAAAGTCCACGACAGAATGATACTCTACATATGACAGTAACTGGTAACGCTTGATGCTCAGTTCAATTTAGCAGGAGAAATGATGACAAACTGTTTTATTTATTAATTTAACTTCATTCATACAATCACGTGAGTTATGATATGTATCTTATGTCTGGTAGGGTGTTGGTTTTCTCTTACTCTTTTTGTAATTCAGCTGCATGAAAAAAAATCATGCAAAATTTGATTTGTATCTGAAAGACTCAAGCTATTATCCTGTAATCTTGAGGTGAGGGGAGGGATGCATTACTTGCACCCTGTAATTAGACCTTTTTTTAAAAAAGACCTATCTATTGTTTCTTTTCGAGTCTTTGTTTCTTTTGGAGTCTTTCTTTTGGAGTCACTGATTAGACTTAATTGACTTCATCCTCCCCAAAAAAACTTAGATTTTAGAAAGCCATCATGTAGTAGAGGAAGCCACCTGTGGCTGGGCATCTTAAATTCCTCACTATTATCTTCAAGGCAAAGTCATGGATGCCTTTTTGCCCTAAAATAGGCTTTTACAACCTTGAATCCACAAAATGTCCTAGTTATATCAACATAACAGCTGCATCAATTGTAAACTTTGGATTCTTAGACTACATTAGGAGGAAAAAATCCACACTGTTTCTGACACCCTCCGACCCCTCCGGGTGGTGCTGCAAAGAAAAACCTCCAGCTGTCGAAGGAGTTTCCCCTGCTGTTTTGCCTTGCAGCACCGCCCGGAGGGGTCGCGGGGTGTCAGAAACAGTGTGGATAGGGTCCCTTGAGCCTCCTAGAGGTGGCAAAGGTGGCACAGAAGCTGAAATGGGTGAAAAAATTCCATCACCACCGGGCTGGTTCTGACCTCCCCCGATCTCCCCCTGTACTGCTCCAAGCCAGAAACTGCAGCCAATGACAGAGTTTCCTTTGGTGTTTTGGCTTGGAGCAGCATGGGGGGGGACTCAGGGGAGGCCAGAAACAGCCCAGGTCACCTCCCCGGAGCCTAACAGAGGCACCCGGACTGCCTCTGCCCACCCTCGTAAAAAGGACGACGTGGTCTCCTACCTGTTCACACTGGTTGGAGACAAAAAAATTGCCATCTTCAGGTCCCTGTGTCCGGCTCTCCACCTACCCAGAAGTGTCTGGGAGGCTGGGAGGACCTATTCTGCACTGCTCCCATCTTCCTAGCACCTCCCTGGCCCACCCAACAGCTGAGAAAAGTTGTGTCTGCCATCTTATTTTTTTATTTTCAAAAACAAGATGGCAGTCACAACTTTTCTCAGCTGTTGGGCAGGCCAGGGAGCTGCTAGGAAGGCAGAAACAGCACGAGATAGGTCCTCCCAGCCTCCCAGACACTCCTGGGAAGGCAGAGTGCCAGACACAGGGACCCAAAGATAGAGATTTTTTCGTTTCCAACCAGCGTGAACAGGTAGGAGACCAAACACAATGCCTCGGATAATGACGTAATGTTAGTATCCGGGGCATGACTTCTCATAAAATCCAGCATCGTTATCCAAATTTGTTGTTGTGCTGATGGAACCTTATCCGGGGTTCCACTGTATTCAGGGGAGGCCTTTTTCTTAGCCCCCCCTCACAGGTACATTTGGTGGGGATATGGGACAGGGCCTTGTCCCTTGCTGATCTCAGACTCTGGAACTTCCTCTGACAGCAGGGCCACATCTTTACCATACTTCCACAAACAGGCACTCTTTCTTTGAGTGAGTGGCTATTTCTCAAAAGGAGAACTATTATATTTCTGTTGGTTTTGATGTACCATAGTTTCAGTACCGGTTTTATCTATGAGTATTTAATATCGGTGGTGGTGGCATCTGCAACTCGTATCTGAGTATACATATGCCAGTTGTGTGAGTTTTTTTAAGGTGGATCCCAGCTTGCCATGAAGTGACCCACACACTATGATCTCGGAGACATCTCCTGTGGCACATATGAAATGAGACATGCAGGATTTAACCCTGGGTCTGCAATGGACTGCTACAGCCATGAGGATATTAACAAGGTGTGTCCTCACAGCCAGTCTATCTGGCATGGCCTCTTCTGCCTCCATAACCATTGGGAATAAGAATAATAAAGTGGTTCCTCCTCCGCTCATTTTACTGTTGGGCCCAATATGATAGTTTCCATTGGCATTTCCTCCACTGAGGGGACCATCACCCCACCTAAAGGGGCTCATCCATCCATAGCCATTGGCCCCTTGAGGGAGTCAGTTTATTTACTGCCGTCCAACACTCGGCATTGAGTCGCTGGTTGTACAGTCTACTCCATTACCATAGTGGAATGTCCGGCCAGACAAGAGTATCTAATATGATATTTGTTGGATTCTTTAATATTGTAAAAATTTATTGTCTTTAGCTTCTAATGCTGTTTAATTTATTTTAAATGCTATAAGCCTTCTTTGGTCTCTGCTCCAACATCCAACATGTATGTACACAATTAAAAGAAAGCACATCAGCACACTTTTAAAACACACCAGAGGTTGGACTTAATGTCCATCTGGATGACCTCTGAGTCTATTTCACAGTGGTGAAAGATGTTAACATGAGATGTCTGTCCCACAACAGTGATAAAGGTAAAGGTTTCTCTTGCTCGAAAGCCAGTCGTATCCGACTTTAGGTTTCAGTGCTCCTCTCTGTTTCAAAGTCGAAGAGCCAGCGCTGTCTGCTCCTGCAGACATTTCCGTGGTCATGTGGCAGGCATGACTAGACACCAGAGCATATGGAACGCTGTTACCTTCCCACCGAAGTGGTCCCTATTTATCTACGTGCAATTTCTTGCTTTCAAACTGCTAGGTTGGCAACCGTGATACTCTAAAGAAAAACATCACTAATCACGCTCAGTGCTAAAAATCCTATCATTTTGACACTGAGAACTAACACTGAGCATAACTGAGGAAAGGCTTTTGGGGCTTGATTTAAGGTGTAAAAAAATGCTGCTGGGTGAACCTACTCAACCTAAGAACATATACTCACATTTCTTTGAGGCAAAAGAAAACATAGGGCTGTGAGGATCAGAGAGCAAACAGTATAGCTGTTGTGCCCTCAAATTCACAGTCCCTTCCTCCAGCTTTCCATTATGCTAACCTCGCACGACCAAATCAAACCCAACAAGGAAGTAAAGACCTGGGCACCAGAATTGCTGGTTATGGCTTATAGCAAACTGGCAGCACCTAGTCTTGTTGTCATCATGGTGTTGATTGCTCAAATCCAGTGGTGGGATTCAGCAGGTTTGCACCAGTTCACCAGAACCAGTAGGAGAAATTCTGGCTGGCCCCGCCCATCCAAGTTTTGAAATAAAGTACAGTAAAACCACCTACTTATGAAAAATTCCATTCCATAGGCTTTTGCTTAAATCGGTTTTTTATGTAACTCGAACCAAACCTATAGGAAAAAGTATCTTTATGTAACACGAAGCAAACCCATAGGAAATCATGTAAATCGGGACATGGTTTTAGCACAAAATCATTATGTACGTCGAATTTTATGTAACTTGAGGCATATGTAATTTGGGTTTTTACTGTAGTCCTAATTTGGGTGCAACGCAACCCTTCCCCCCCTGACCACGCCCACCATACCACACCCACAGCATAGGTAGTACAAAAAAAGAATCCCACCACTGCTCATATCTACATTGTTTTTGCACAACTGAGTCTGACCCTTTGTGACCCCATTTACCCCTCATGCCAGGCTACTTCATCATCCTAATATCTAGATTACTGTGTGCTCTCTCTCTCTTTTGTGTCCCGATCATACCTTGGACTACCAAAATGAAGCCACTTTCTTCGCTTTGTTGTTACCCAAATCCAAGCCTTCATCGGTGCATGTCTCTGGCAGCACTCGGCAGACCAGTAAATGAACTGATAATTCATCTGATAATTTTTTTTATCATATCAGAAGCACACCAAGATGCTTCCTGGGTTGAAATTTCCCCCCCTGGAGGAACCCCACTCAGGGGATGTCCAAATGAGGCTCATTTTATGTCCTCAAGATCTTTTCCCCCCGAAGTGGTCCCTATTTATCTACTTGCAACTTCTTGCTTTCGAGCTGCTAGGTTGGCAGGAGCTGGGACCGAGCTCATTCTGTCATGCAGTACTTGGGCCTTGAACTGCCGACTTGATGACCTTCCAGCTAACAAGGTGAGCGTCTTAACCACTGAGCCACTGCAGGAAGGTAAACCACACCGGGGACCCAAAAACCAGACATCTGACGAAGGTGATGTAATAATTTGCATGTGATTGGCAGTGGAATTGTCTCCTTAGGAATCCTCCCTCAACTGCACTCAATTGTTGTTTGCACTTTCCAGTTTCTTGCCCTGATGCTATGCAGCTTGCAAACATCCCCCTGCCCCCAACTGAAGTGTCAGATCTCTCCTAAACACCTGGTCCAAATTCCACACCAAGCTTAGAAGTAAGAGCTGAAGTTTACACGGGTGATGAAAACTCACGGCTGCACTTCTGTCATGGAAGCTTACACCTGTAAACTTAGTCTTGACTGACACATAATTTCCTCTGTGCACCCCAATCTATTTTCTGGCTCACTAAGCTTATAAAACTCTGCATAAATTCTCCCTCTCAGCCTGCTCGGTAATCCGGTGAACACATTGTCTTCCTGTTCATTCCTTCAACCAGCAAGTGCCAGCTGTTTAGTCCGGGGAAACAATTTTTATTTACATTCAGTGAGGGAGAGTAACTGGGTGGGTGGGGGTGAGTGCTGTGCTGATGTTCACAAAGCTGTGAAAACTGTTGTGGTTCTGTGCAAGTGTTTTGAGTGAGGCTGTTTGACTCAGGTAAGAGAAATTATTAGCGATTCCATCAATCAGCATGCAGGCAAATTTCCTTTGGATCTGTTCACTGAGGAGAAATGAAACCAGTTACACAGACAGTCTGTAAAGCTAATCCAGTTTTTATTGTTATGCTTATGCCTTAAAGGGATCCTGCTGAGAATCGAAAATAACCAGAACGAACATAAATGTTTTTTTATAATGTATTCTACCATTTTGCAATTGTCACACTTTGGTGTATGAAAACCAAGACACAGGACACAGCCTCGGGCTGGGTTAACTCAGGTTTATTGCATCGTGGACAGAGGGAACATGAGGTAATGGCGGATCGATAGCTCTTTATATACAGTAGTAATACATTTGAACGTGGTGCCATAGTAGCCCATTGGCTACTGCCTGCGTGACGTCATTGCTAGTCACGCCCTTCTTGTCCAGGTGTAGGTGGTGGCGGGAAAGCTTCCCGCGCTGTTGCCTTTGATGATTCTGACCAAGAGAGCTTGGACGCTCGCTGCTGCCAGCTGGTGGTCATCAGCTCGCGTCCTCATGCAGGGTTCATATGATACAGCTGAAGGTTACATTGTTGCTATAGGCAAGGTTACATTGGTTCAGATACATTGTAATCCCTGTGGAAGGTAAAACCCTTAGAACACAACATCCCTCCCCCCTAGGACGAGACAATGTCTCGAGCCCATGCTTCTAGACACTCCCCCCCTAGGAGACAAAATCTTTCAGCCAAGATGGCTTGTTTCGAACACGCTGGGGTCTCGATGCGGGCTGCCTCTCCCCGGGTTTGCTACCTTCTCTTTGTCCCCTGGTTTCCTGTCCTGTAATTTGAGAGGGAGACTCGTTAGTGATCTGCCGCGGCTCCGCGGCGTTGTTGGGAGGTGTGCTCTTACTTAGGGAGGAACCGGGGGCACTGGGGACTAACGAAAAACCCCTCTTCTCGCTTGGATGGGTGGGGGAACACTCCTGAAAACCCCCCCGGTTTGCTAAATCACAACCAAAATTCCATTCGGGGGCAGCGGTCGCGAACTCCTCTCCCCCTTCCCCGGCCTCTGACGGAACTGGCTTATCAAAAGGATATGAGTCGGGGCCGCTGCTTCTTCCTTCCCCCCTTGCTTGGGACTGTTGTCCGCTGCTGTCTCCCCCTTGGGTTACGCGGGTGGGGGAGAACCCTAACGCTGAATCTTGTTGGAAATCCTCACTGACTGGCCCACTGACTCGGTGCCTCAGTTGGTCTGCGTGCCTCCTCCAGAGGAGACCGGTGTGGGTTTCGACCCGGTACGACACTGGCCCCGTCTGTTCTACAACCGTCCCCGGCACCCAGGCTGGCCCCGCGCTGGCATAGTTCCTGCAATGCACAGGGTCGCCGGCGGCGAAACCTTTCGAGACTGCCAGCCCCACGTTTTTTCCCTTGTCCTCAATTCTTGTGGGGTCCAGCCTGGACAGGAGTGTAGTCAGTTTCCGCCGCATCAATAGTTCTGCCGGCGAGTACCCTGACGCTAAGGGGGTCACCCTATACGCTAATAAGAACTGACATACTTGGTGGTTCAGGTCCCCAGGGCCCATGCGCCGAAGCGCTTCCTTTGTTGTACGCACCAACCGTTCCACTTGGCCATTCGTGGCCGGGTGAAACGGCGCGGACGTGACATGCCGAATGGCATTCGCCTCCATGAATGCCCCGAACTCTGAGGAGGTGAAGCAACTCGCGTTATCGCTGACTAAAGTGTCGGGTAAACCGAACGTTGAAAAAACTCTCCGTAGTTGGTTAATTGTAGTGGTGGAGGACGTGCTCTTTACAGGAATGACCTCCAGCCACTTTGAGAATGCATCCACCACCAGGAGAAACATGGTTCCTCGGAAAGGGCCAGCGAAATCTACGTGCACTCTGGACCATGGCCCCCTCGCTGTGTCCCATTCCCTATGCGGGAGGCGGGCCGCCTCTGGTCGGGACCCCTGGCACGCCTCACAAGTGCCTACCATGTGCTCAATGTCCTCGTCCAGCTGTGGCCACCAAAAGTAACTGCGGGCCAGCGCTTTTGAGCGAACGATGCCCGGGTGGCTGACGTGCAGCAGTTTGAGAACCCTCGGCCGCATGGGTGTCGGGACCACCACCCGTTGGCCCCACAACAGGCACCCCCTTTCTATGGACAACTCTAGCTTCTTCCGAAAGAATGGGTCGAATTCCTTGCTTGGGGACGATGTTGGCCACCCTTTCTGCACCCATGAGCTGACTTTCTCCAGCGTCCTGTCCTTGCTTGTCGCCCTAGCTATATCAGCCGGTACTATTGGGGGTTCGTCTAAAACCTCGATTAGCAACACCTGGCGGTCTCTTCCTATTCTGGCTTTTTGGTCGTCCGACAAAGGCAAAGGAGATCTCGAAAGCGCATCAGCATGGCTGATCTCCTTTCCGGGCCGGTACTCCAACTCGTGTTGGTATGCGTTAAGAAAAATGGCCCATCGCAACATCCTCGGAGATAGTATCTGTGGCGTTGGCTTGCCTGCCGTGAAGATCCCTAACAGGGGCTTGTGATCCGTCACGATTGTGAACGGGCGGCCATACAGAAAATCGTGAAACTTTTTGGTCCCCGCTACTATTGCTAATGCCTCCCTGTCGGTTTGTGCGTAATTTCGCTCTGCTTGGGACAGGGACCTTGAATAAAACGCAACTGGGGCCTCCCGCCCGTCATCCAACACGTGGCACAGCACCGCCCCCACTCCCACCGGTGATGCATCACAGACTAAGACCACCGGCCGTTTGGGGTCGAAGTGCGTAAGGATTGCATCCGATGTTAACAGTTGCTTTAGTTCGTTGAACGCCTTCTCGTGCTCGTCACCCCACATCCATGTCTCCTCCTTTTTCAGTAACCGATGAAGCGGTTCGGCCACGGAGGCTTTCCGCGGGAGGAAAGTATGGTAAAAATTGAGGAGCCCCAGGAATGACTGTAGTTCGGTTTTGGATGTGGGGCGAGGGGCCTTCTTAATGGCTGCTACTTTGGACTTGGACGGCTTAATCCCCTCGGGTGTGATCCGAAATCCTAAAAACTCGACCTCGGTTTCGAAAAAAACACATTTGTCCTTCCTCAGTCTCAGCCCCGCTTTCTCGAACACAGTTAGCACTTTATCCAATCTCCTGGCTAGTTCGGCCTCACTCCCCCCTGTTATCAATACGTCATCAAAATAAGGCAACACCCCCTCCAGCCCCTTCAGGAGGCGTTCCACAAGCGACTGAAAAAGACCGGGTGCCGAGTTCACGCCGAACTGTAAACGCGACACCTGGAACGCTCCTTTATGTGTGACTATCGTTTGTGCCGCGGCCGTGGCGGGAGTTACGGGGAGTTGTTGATAGGCTTGTGCCAAATCGAGCTTAGCAAAACACTTTCCCCCATTTAGCCTGGCCAAAAGGTGGCTGACCACTGGCACCGGATATGCATTAGGGCGAATCGCCTTGTTAATTGTACACTTATAATCAGCGCAAATGCGCACCTCCCCGTTAGCCTTCAGGGCTGTTACGATTGGAGTTTCCCACTCCGCGGAATCAACAGGAATAAGAATCCCCTGGCCCACCAATTTGTCCAGTTCCGCCTCTATCTTGTCCTTTAGTGCGAAAGGCACCCTGCGCGGTTTGAGTCTTATCGGGCGGACCTCCGGGTCCAGGTCGAAGGCTACAGGGGGTCCCTTGAATTTTCCCAGTCCTTTTTCAAAAACGGCGGGGTGCGCGTCACACACCGCTTGTATCGGATCCGCGCCCACGGCATGCACCCCCCCTATGAACAAACCCAAGGGCTGAAACCACTGCGTCCCTAGGAGGCTACAATTCCCCCCTTTGAGAACGACTAAAGGGAGTTCTGCGGAATGTCTTTTATAACGAACCCGAAATTTTCCGACCCCCAGCACTGGAATGCTGTTCCCTTGTACGTCCCGTAGCGTGGACCTCAGAGTCTTAAGTTTGGGCCGCGCTTGGGGGTCGATCTTCAAGAACTCTTTCTGGGGAATTATGGAATAATAGGACCCCGAGTCAATCTCCATCCTAACAGGGGCCCCTTGTACTATTACCTCAATGAAGTAATGGTTTTGTCCCGCGGACACGCTGAACACGGGGGCGTCGTCCTCACTGCCGTCCGAGACGCGACCCACGCCGTCCTGCTTCCTCGTGGTTCGGGCGCCATCTTGGGGTCTCGCTGGATGGTCCGGTCTGGCCGAACGGTCTTTCGACTGCCTCCGGCCCTCTTTCCGATTTCTGCATGCCCTGGCGATGTGCCCGCGCCGGCCACAGCTGTAACATTCGGCTTTCCTGAAAGGGCACTTCGCACGCTCGTGGGCCGCCCCACAACCATCGCAGCGGCGCCCCCCTTTCCGGACCTTCTGTACCTCTTCGCCGTCGCTGCCATCTGTGGAGGATCTCGAGGTTCGCCGGGTCGCGTGCACCGGCTGTCCTGACTTGCCGCGCACCGAGCTTTCCGCTTTGCTGGCCCTAGGACGCCACTCACGCCACTCGTGTATTTCGTCCACTCCCGCATTCGTGGACTCCGCGGATTCCGCGGTCTCTACGACCTCGGCCAGCGTGGGTGGCGGCTCCCTGTTCATCAGGCGGCGCTGCACTTCCTTGTCCTTCAGGCCACACAGCACGACGTCCCTCATGATCATCTCCAGGTTGTCCCACTTGCAGGGAACGGCGGCTACCCTCAGGGCCTCCACGAACGCCTCTACCGACTCATCCGGCGCTTGGACTCGCCTCCAAAACGCACTCCTCGCAGGAAACATTGCCTTCGAGGGTTGGAAACGCTCACGCAGCAACTTCAGTATGTCGTCGGTTTTGAAGTCATCCAACGTCTTCGGTTCGATCATGCCCACCAGCGTCCGCTTGGTCTCTACACCCAGCATCCGGGTGAGGATGGCCCTCTTCCTTTCCTCGTCGTCTTTGACTTTGAGTTCCACCAAGGCCGCCTTGAAATCCATGTTAAAGATGGTCCAGTCTTGCGGCTTGATAATATTGAACCCGCTCTGTGTCCTGGCGCTTTGGGAATCCATGATCCCACCTTCGTCGCCAATTTGGTGTATGAAAACCAAGACACAGGACACAGCCTCGGGCTGGGTTAACTCAGGTTTATTGCATCGTGGACAGAGGGAACATGAGGTAATGGCGGATCGATAGCTCTTTATATACAGTAGTAATACATTTGAACGTGGTGCCATAGTAGCCCATTGGCTACTGCCTGCGTGACGTCATTGCTAGTCACGCCCTTCTTGTCCAGGTGTAGGTGGTGGCGGGAAAGCTTCCCGCGCTGTTGCCTTTGATGATTCTGACCAAGAGAGCTTGGACGCTCGCTGCTGCCAGCTGGTGGTCATCAGCTCGCGTCCTCATGCAGGGTTCATATGATACAGCTGAAGGTTACATTGTTGCTATAGGCAAGGTTACATTGGTTCAGATACATTGTAATCCCTGTGGAAGGTAAAACCCTTAGAACACAACACACACTTTTACAAGTCTCTTTTCCCCTGTTAAAGGTGAAGGAAGCAAATCCTAGGGCATGCATCCTTTGACTTTTATTCCTAAAGAAAAAGCACACCAACATTTATCTTTTAACTATTCTAACAGGTGGCTTTAAAAATGAGCATGCATTCTGAACAGATAGACTGTGGAGTGGCTAATTAAAATATTTACAATCCATGAATTCATACGTGAATTCATTCCGGCAAATGAAAGTAGAAACAAAAGATGAGGATTCTGAGTACTGATTTCTTTGCTGGCCTGGAAGCTGCATATGGAGATGTGATGAAGCTGCAAGGACAAATATGTGTTTGCACTGCAATTCAAACAAATAGCATCCTGTGCAATTTCCTCTGAAACTTCACAGGTGGTACAGAAACATGCATTTTATTTATATTGTCATCTATATCCTGACTTAGTGGTTGAATCCAGAACCCACTCAAATTTCCTTCAGGGGACCACCTGTTCACTATCCCTTGGCAGGAATCTGCAGCGTTTAGAGCCAATACAATTTCCAACAAAGCAGAGCAGGATCCAAGCACATTAATGATTCCAGAGAATTAACCAGCTAGAGTCATAACCCCATTGTGACTCTAGCCATCAGAGCTAAGACCTCAGGAATGTAGAAGGAGCAATGTGGCCGGAGCAATCTTTTCCAGGTATGGCAATCCAAGATCTTTACTTGCATCTGGCATACCTGGGAAGTGAGGACAAGCCACATCCATGCTACAAATCAGTGCCTGAAGCTGATTCAAGCATAGATAGAGCTCCAGACCTATCATAAAATTGCCTGTCCTTAGTTCAGGAATAGAGAGTCTATGGGTTTTAAGACCATGGTAGTGAGTAAGGGAGGTGGAAAATGGAGACCATTGAGATCTGGAAACGCACATGTTCCTTAGCAATGCTCTGCATAAACTTAGAAAGCATTGTGGCCCTAGAAGCTGCTGCTATTTTGATTCTGCTGGAAGTTGTTCCAGACCATCTACTCGAAATCAGAAAGTGCCATTTGGGGCATCCTCCATTGGTTGAAACAAGATGTGCCTTGCCGTGACCTCCACAGGGCACAATTTGCTTTTTGTGATTAACTGGGCCCTGTGGTAAGGACCTTAAACCGTTATTAGGACAATACAAATATATCCTCCATATGCCCTTCATATATGTTGAGGTCGAACAAGTATTCATGCTCTGGTGACCTACAGACTAGATTACTGTAATGTGCTCTACATGGGACTGCCCTTGACGACCATCCGGACGCTGCAGTTGGTCCAGAATGTGACTGCCCGGGTGGTGACGGGGTGCGGGTGTTATGCCTGTGCTTCGCCATTGTTCCAGGAGCTGCACTGGTTACCAATTTGCCTCCGGGTGCAATTCAAGGTGCTGGTGATGACCTTTAAAGGCCTACATGGTAGTGGGCTGGGATACCGCAGAGACCACGTCATCCCAATAATGTCTGCCCGTCTGACTAGAGCGGACCGGAGGGGCTCTCTAACTGTACCACCAGCTAGAGGGGCTTGCCTCTCTAGCACAAGGAGGAGGGCCTTCTCCATGTCCGTTCCAGCCCTATTGAACTCCCTGCCAACAGAGTTAGGGTTGCAGACAGAATTGCTGCCCTTCAGGAAAGAACTCAAAACCTGGCTGGCTGGGCAGGTGTGGGGTACTCATGGGGAGGTGGTGCCTGCCCGTTGGCTTATTGGAACTTATTTGAACTTCCCTCTCTGCTGATGGGGTGGGTGGGTTTTTAAATGTGTTTTAACGGGGTTTTAAAAATGTTTTTAGCATGCATGTTTTTAATGTTTTTTTACATCTGGTTGTGAGCTGCCCAGAGTTGCCCCAGGTGAGGAAGCGGCAATACAAATTTGAATAAATAAATAAATTCCCAGACCACAAGTCCTAGTTCCATACTGACTACTTTTTCTTTACAGTCCTCATCCTGAACAAGCCTGATGTAAACAACACTTTCAAGAGTGACAAATATAGCAGGTTACTTGTGAACACACACTTAGTTTCAGTTGGCATTAGATGTAGCATAGTATACTGAAATTCAATGGGATTTCTCAAGGAAAAAAAAACTATTCTAAGATTGTGTCCCAGGATATTTGTTTTCAGAGATGTAATTAAAAGATGTGTCTGCTCAGGGCAATTCTTTATCAAGCAAGGTGCATGAATAGTTTAGATGAGAAATGTAAATGAGAACAGATTTCTACAGAAATCCCCTTGTGTATGGGGAGTATGTATACTATTTAATTTGCAAGGCCACTGAATATCAGGAAGAAGTGCTGACCCAGTTCTTGCTACTCCCAGAAATAATGTTTCCTCGGAGAAGAGTGAACAAGAGGGCATCTGATTTGGAACACATTATGGTCTTCCGAGGATGAAAGTGATAGTATGTAATAGCTGTTTAAAAGATGATCCCTCCTCCCCACTTTTCATACCATTGGAAGATACTTATATATGGCACAAGCCCTTCATACCTTATTGTAACTATACACAAGCTCAGATTTTTCTGGTTAACACACCCTGGGGATAACCTGAGGCTTGGCAAGTCCAGAAGTGCAAAAAAACTGGCTGCCATGTTGTCAGCTCAGGTAAGCTGAGTTTGGATGGGTGGGGCCTTCCTTGGCAGACCAGAAAATGAGTTTCTCCTATGATTGGCCAGGGAAGTATAAAAGGAAAACCCTGGCTGAAGCTCTGGCACTCAATTTCTCATCTTAGTCCAACCATCCTCCCTTTATATATAAGGAAATTATAAATGGGGTACATGGTGTTGGAGGGGAACTTTAACAGTAGTCTTTATAGTTCAGATCAGGGGTGGCCAACCTTGGCGCTACAGGTGTTCTTGAACACTGACATGGGCTTCTGGAGTTGAAGTTGAAGAACACTTGGAGCACCAAGGTTGTCCACCCCTACTTTAGATTGTCACAGCTTCACTGTTTGCAGGGTTTTGTACATAGGAGTGGATCCCTGGTAAGGAAGACAAGGGAACAACCCCATCTCAGGTAAGAAAGCCCCTCCAGTGGAAACTAGTTATTAGGAGACCAACTGTGGTGTATCTGGTTCAGGAGGACTGCCACAGTCACCTGCAAATGATGGCAGTGGCTTTCTCCCTTAGTGGCCTTCACTTAGTGACCCACACCTGGTCACCCATTCTTAGTAGGGCTGGAAGGTTGGCATTGTCTGGCACATGCAAGGATTTCTCAATCTTGGCCCCCAGTTCTTGGACTTTAATTCCCAGAAGCCCTGATCAGCGCTTCTAGTAATTGAAGTCCAAGAACACCTGGGGACTCAATGAAAATAGATACCCATTCCCAAATCTTCCATTTGAGAAAGCACAAGGCGTCAACAACAAACCAAGCCCTGGTAAATATAATTCTCGTCTTTCATTTCTGAAGTTGTTTTAGACAGGAAGATAGCA
Source organism: Bradypodion ventrale (assembly GCA_035047345.1). NCBI lineage: Eukaryota > Metazoa > Chordata > Lepidosauria > Squamata > Chamaeleonidae > Bradypodion > Bradypodion ventrale. The sequence continues at coordinate 114,840,755 of JAWDJE010000002.1, forward strand.
TCCTTGGCCTATATGGAAAATGTCTACACCAGTGTTTCCCAACTTTTGGTTTTTGTACTACAATTCCCAGAAGCCTAAGTCAATTCCCCAATGCACTGATCAGCCAACTTAGACTTCTGGGAATTGAAATCCCCCATGGGAACCACTAGTCTACACAGTGGAACCTTTTTCTAAGTTGATATTGTTGTACCATCTTCCTGAACAGAATATCCAATAATCTTTGACTTAGTTGTGTGTGGGTTGTTGTTTTTTCCCCCAGCTTCTACCTCAAACTCTTTATATAAAATTCTTATTGTTTTACAAGAGAGACGGACTGATTATGCATTTGCTCATAAGCCTGCCTAAAGATGTAGCAGGGTTCACTAAATATCACCATTGACCAGAATTTGAACATCATGTTTAATGTTTAACATTAGCAGTGCTGCTCTACAAAGGAGCTGAAGAAGTGAGTACTGTAGTAACAACTGCAACCATCTATTTTGTATTCCCACCAAAGAGTTTATATTCCCAGAGGCCAATACTTGTGACCACATACAAGATTGTAACTTTATTACTGCACATGTGAGACAGGTTGGACACAGTGACAACCACAGGTTTTTGTGCTAGTCACAATTTATACTAGAAAAACATTTTTAAATAAAAGATACTGCTGTTTCATCTCAGAGGGATACTTTTTTTTTTAAAAAAAGTGATAACCAGTATAAACATTAATGGTATGAGACCTTCTGTGCAGTCATGTAGTTGTCTGTACATTTTTATGTTTTAATGGTCAGAAAGCTATACACCAATATAATTCTTACATTATCTAGCATCTCAATGATGAACTTAACAGTGGTTGTTAAAAGAGTTGCTCCACAGTCATAGCTAGGTGACAAGTACATCCAAGGATGGAAAAACATTTTAACATACATGTACTGAAGCTGAGCTTGAGACCTGAGTGCTGCATGATGGAGTGAGTTCCCATCTTTTAGACGTATTTGCTACGTCGTTCATATTTTAGACCATTGTCATTAGTTTTACTGCCATTCAGGGAAGTGATTCATTAACACTGCTTGTTATTAATGTGTTACTATTACTATTCTGCAGTTGAAAAGTATAGGATGATGCTCTGCTGTTCTTCCAAGGAAATCCTTTAGCAATAAAAATGACAAATGTAAAATTAGAAAATATTAATTAACTAATGATTAATGAGCAAATGAAATAAAAGCTGCCCTTTCATGATGCTACACTAACATGCAGACAGCAAAATGCTTTTAGGCAAGAAAAGATTGTTAAATAGGTGAAGCTCCTAAAGGTTTCCTCACACAACTTTGTGTGCAAGGCAACCATGACTCTTAATTCCACACAGAAATACTGTAGATCCCATTCATTTTAGTGGGAGAATCACTTACTACTTCCAGTATGCATGATAGCATTTCACTGAAGCCATAGATAACAACTAATCTCTTTCACCCTGAATGTTTAGATCAGGGGTTCCCAGCTTTTTCAAGCTGGGAGCTGGTTCACGCTCTCTCCATCAGCTTTGAGGGCTGGATGGCCATTTTGCCCTGCCTGCACGATGGAGGCAGCCATTTTGTCCCAACAGCTTCAAAAGAGTGACCATTTTGGTTCTCAAATTCCCTTGGAGGGGTGGAGGGCCACATGATATGTTGCCACAGGCTGGATCCTGCCAGCAAGCCTTAGGTTGGGAACACCTGGTTTAGATATTAATTATCCTCAGCCCACTACTTGTATAATAATTAATAAAAATAGAGGACCTGACTTGTTGTTTTTCCCCCCAGCTTCTACCTCAAACTCTTTATATAAAGTTCTTATTGTTTTACAAGAGAGACGGACTGATTATGCATTTGCTCATAAGCCTGCCTAAAGATGTAGCAGGGTTCACTAAATATCACCATTGACCAGAATTTTAACATCATGTTTAATGTTTAACATTACAGTTTGGGAAATCAAAAAGGGAGACATAAGGACAGGGATGGGAAGAAAGACTAGAAGTAAACACACACACCCCATTCCCTCCACAGCATCCTTGGAAAAGTCATCCCACTGCATCCTCACTTGCTACAGAACATCTTATCCATAAAAAGAGGCAAGTTAAGGCAGTAGCACAAAATGAATTAAGCTTGTGCTTCTTCTTTCCTTCCCTAGAAACTCAAGACCAATCACTATAATGAGTAACAGGCAGAGAGACACTATTCTTATTCCACTGAAAGTAGTGTTTTAGATCCATGGCTGTTACAGGCAAAAAAAAAAAAAAATTATTCCAGCTTCTTGCTGACAAAATATAACTCATTATAAAAATAACATTAGAAAAGGAAGATATTTCCAGGCTCTGTCTTAAGCCCTCTAGATATGCAGAACACTGAAATGGATTTTTATAAAGTCTTTCCATCACAGAATCCAAGTTGATAGTCAGCAAAGAATGTCACTTATCACTCAACCTAAGCCCCACTGAACATCATAGCATCTGCAGCCCTGAAAACAATACTGACCCCATAATTAAAGAGGCCAACCAAGGAGGGGCTGTTATAATCAGAAATAAGTTGGTCCAGAAATGACAGCATCTTTCCTTGGCTCATAAAGCAGAGGCACTAATGAGGTTAAACTAAGCACTCCAGTCATTCCCACCCATCATCAACCCAAACCAAGGCTAGTTCACATAAGAGGTTCACTTTCTAGACTCTGCTCTGCAACTATGTAATGGGCAAATATGAAAGGTGAAAAAGAAAGTTTCCCTCAACTGAATGCAGAATTCAAAAGAAATGCAAGGACTTCTGCCAACAAAAGTCCACATAGTCAAATCAATGGTATTCCCAGTGGTAAGGTATGGCTGTGAGAGCTGGACCATAAGGAAGGCTGAGCGAAAAGAATAAACGCCAGTGAACTGTGGTGCTGGAGGAGACTTTTGAGAGTCCCCTGGAATGCAAGGAGATCAAATCAGTCAATCCTGAAGGAAATCAACCTTGATTGCTCATTGGAAGGACAAATACTGAAGCTGAAGCTCAAGTACTTTGGCCACCGAATGAGAAGAGAGGACTCACTTGAGAAGGCTTTGATGCTGGGAAAGATTGAAGGCCAAAGGAGAAGGGGGCAGCAGAGGATGAGGTGGCTAGATGGCATTGTTGATGCAATGGGAGTAGATCTGTGTGGGCTGAGGATGACAAAGGACAGAGGAGCCTGGCGTGCGGTGGTCCATGGGGTCGCAAAGGGTCAGACTCGACTGTGCAACTGAACAACAATGGGCAAATAAGCATCACCCTCAACAGGCATGGCTGCCACAGACTAACATGGGTAGCCTTCTGGAAATACTTGAGTCTAACATCTCATCATCTTGAAGGAAATAATCCAGGAGTAGCTATATTGCGTGCATGTGGAGAACCATTCCTCTCCCATTTGTTTCTCTTCCAGTAAAGTTCCTTAGTATTCTTCATCCATGGTAGATCTCCTCTTTTTTCTCTCTCTATCTCTACACAATATTTCTTTGCACTTGATAGTGAGCATAACTGTTGTGCCTGCATTAAGGTATTCTGAATTTTACAATGTCAGCAGCCTATGCACCAAGAAAACATGAATTATATTATATTATATTATATTATATTATATTATATTATATTATATTATATTATATTATATTATATTATATTATATTATATTATATTAAGACCTGGCAGCGCAATGGTGGAACTGCTGTACTGCAGCCAGAACATTGTGAGCTGGACAAGGGTTCAAGGGTCACTCAGTCTTCTATCCTTCTGAGGTTGGTAAAATGAGCATGTTGGGGCAAAATGCCAATTAACTTGTTAACAGCCCAGAGAGTGCACTAAGAACTATGGAACGCAGTGATGCACTTTCTTGACTGCCTACTCTGTGGGCTGGCCAAATCTGTAGGCGGGTCTAATTATATGGGTGTGGCCAAACATTCTGCATTATGGGCTATGGAGGTGGGTGTGGCCTGAGGGAATTTCTGCTACCGGTTCTGCAGGACCTGACAGAACCTGCTGCAGTGCATCACTGATGGAACAGTATATAAGTCCAATTGCTATTGCTATTTCCTCCAGGATCTTATTTTAGGATTTGGACATTCTGGAAATGGCATGTCCCAGGGCCCTTTGTATTTGAATTATTGAGGTACTCAATAGATCAGTGTTTCCCAACCTTTGGTTCCTGGACTTCAATTCCCAGAAGCCTAAGTCAGTACATTGGCTGATCAGTGCTTTTGGGAACTGGAATTACCAAAGGTTGAGAAACTGGGTTAGGTGGAGAGCTTTGGGAAAACTTGAACACATTGAGCACTCTAATGTTGTTTCTGCAACTGCTGTCACCAGGCTAGGTCACTAATATTGAAGGAATGACAATATAATACTGTACTCACATGGCAAGGTTCAAAGAAGACTTTATTTTTTTTAACCATACTTGCTTGAGAAAAATATGTGTTTTCTAAGAATGCTCCAAAAACAAGATTGGACTGTCATTGGCTACCATGCCTGTCAAGTTTTGGATTTGGAAATAAGGGAAATTTCCCAGCAAATACGGGATACTTGACAGCTATGCTTATCCTTTGCTGCCCTCCAATGGTGGCAATAGGGCATTGCAGTCTAATTAATATGGGTTGATGGCAGGGAAGAGGGTAAAATAAGGGGTTTTCTCGGCCAATATGGGATACTTGACAGCTATGTTGGCTACCATGCTCACTGGTTCAGTACTTCACCCAATTCCAGTTTGGTAGTTGCTTTGTTGTGTTCTTAATATATTTGTGTAAGCCATTCTGGTTTTTTTACACTGGGTTAACTAGCCACAGAGATGATTTTTAGGTTGTATGAACTGGTTCCTGGATTGTCGGCTCTGTTACAATTATACTTATAACATTGTACCTCTGTTATTGCTGTTATTATTAAATAATTCATTATCTGTCTTTTCCATTTCTAATGGCATAAGAGCATGTCAATGGCCTAGTTTATTTACTCTTATTGCCACTCAGGGCTATGTTCTGCTTTTGATTTTTAATGTACCATAGTTCAGTACGTAACTGATTGCTTTTACACTGCTCTTCTTCTAAGAAGCTTTAAAAGGCATTTGGCAAGTAATTTACATTCATCATATTCCTGTTCTGACCAATTTTTGTTGTGGGTGCTACTTAATATTTTTAGCAAAAAGATTGCTTAAGGAAGAATCTGTCACACTACCTATTCTACAGTAAAGTCCTTGAAGAATCAGTAATGTATTTCATGTCAACTTAGCCAGGAAAACCACTGGAGTTTAATACGTTTCAACATTTTATTTATTCACAAGGAAAACTTGACTGAAATTAACCAGGTTCCATCCTGGCATGAGTTGATTAGTAAGATTTACACGAGGGCTGGAAAAGCAATTTTCGCAATTCAAAGATGCCAGCTTGTCAAAAGCTCAATCAAGGTGATTCTCTTAGAGTTCGTCTTGCATCAGGGAACCGCTTGCAAGTACAGTATAAGGAATAGCAGGTGATTTATTGCCTGTGTTCCCACTGAAGTATGGTAATATATAATGAGTGACATGACAGCATTCGTCCATCTTTGCTCTCTGTAGCTTATAGATCCAGTATTGTTTCCTCTTATCTTCAAAGCTGAAGAACATTCAGAACCCTGACCCACTCATTGCTAATTTCACGGATCATACCTGTTAACCTTCCTGGATTGGCTGGGATTTCCTGATTTTTGGTGCCAATTTGTGCCATTTCCCGCCCACAGCTGCCAAAACCCTGGAATTGGCAGTGGGGGGAAAATAGGTACTGCACATCCCTTCTGCGCAAGTCGCATCCTACGCATGCATAGCAGGCTTTTATGCTTGCGTAGAACCCTTTTACGCTTGCATAGAAGGCTACGCAAGCATAAAAGGGTTCTACGCAAGTGTAAAAGCATTCTATGCATGCGTAGAACGCAACTTGCACAGAACCGTTGTGCGCTGGTCCCGGATTGTCTGGAGCCGCGGTTGACAGGTATGTCACAGATTGACTACTGTCATACTCTCTATGTGGGGCTGCCCTTGTGTCTGATACAGAGATTAAAGTGGGTTCAGAATGCAGCAGCCAGGCTGGTGACAAGCATAAGGAAACTTGAGCATATTTTCCCAGCCTTGGCAGGCCTGTTACCTGTTGCCTACTGTGTGAGATAAATGGTGTTAGTGTTATCATATAAGGCCGTATATGGTTTGGGACCTTGTTACCTGTTGGAGTGTCTCTCCCTCAGAACAACTCCCCACATCACCCATTCATCACAGTCTGTGCAGCTCCAAGTGCGAACCCCAAGGATGGATTGAAAGTCTATAACTAGAAATAGAGACTTTTCGGTGGCAGTACCAACACTGTTGAACATTACCGGTGGAGCTGCACCAGGCCCCATCACTGGCTAGCTTTAAAAAAGCAATTAAAAACTCTCTTGTTCAAGGAGGACTTTCAGGGTGTTGTCCCTTTAGCCAGAGGTGGGATTCAATTTTTTTTTACTACCTACTCTGTGGGCGTGGTATGGTGGGCATGGCCAGGGGGAAAGCCCTGCATTGCACCTGAATTAGGACTACTGTACTTTATTTCAAAACTTGGATGAGCGGGGCCAGCCAAAATTTCTGCTACCGGTTCTGGTGAACTGGTGTGAACCTGCTGAATCCCACCACTGCCTTTAACTATAAATTACGAACAACGAAGAAGGCAGCTTGGAAGTGATAGGGATATCCAAGATAAACACTCCCAAAAAGAATCACGATAAAGGCAAAAATTTAATGTGCTAAAATAGTGCTGATAAACGTCGTGGCCCAGAAAGAATAAACATTTAGAGGCAAAGACGCAATATAAAGATATGGATTTTTCTGACTCTTGAGAAAGTCTGTCGAAATGTCCGCTTACCGGAGGGACATCGGAAATCCTTGAACACCGCTCCTCTCCTTTGCCTGCGTTGGATTTTTGGGGCACCGTCTCTAACTGACTTACGTTTGGCCAAGTCAAAGCAGAACTTACCTTTTGGACAACGTATGAATTATATCACACTGACGGAACATTAGGCTGGCCTCATGAACATAGACATTGCTTGGGTTATCCCATACAGGACCGCATGGGAGAGGGAGAACTTTTTTTCATGTACTTATATTGAGTATTTCTGAGTGTAATTATATTGTATACTCAAGTGCGCCTGCTGTACATGCATTGATATTATTAGACTCTCAAGTAGTATTCAGTCAACAATCAGTAGAGTGTTTAATTATAAATTAGTCAGTCAGGTTGCTCCCCTATGCCAGAGATGGTAAACCTTTTAGAGACCGAGTGCCCAAACAGAGGGGCGGGGTGAACTTTGTGCTGAGGGAAGGGAGGAAGTGCTCCCATTGGGCTGCTGGGAAGAGGGGCAGAGCAAACTCTGTGTTGAGGGAGGGAGGAAGTGCTCTCACTAGGCAAAGGGGCAGGATGAACTATGTGCTGCGATGATGGTACATGTGCCAACAAGAGACCTGTGAGTGCCATGTCTGGCATAAATGCCATAGGTTCACCACCACTGCCCTATGCCTTTAGACACCAGTTATTTTTTTTGAGACGTATTTGTCAGTTGTCTGTTTAGATTTGTTGTGTGTTCTGTCTTGTTATTTGATATCTGCTTGTACACTGCCCAGAGTGGGATACTACCCAAATGGGCGGTATAGAAATGTAATAAATAAATAAATTAACGTAAATAGCAGGTGATTGTAGAGTTCAAAGGATAATAGCTAAGTTTCACTGCAGTGATAAACTCACTTGTTGGCTTAAAGCAGGAGTTCCAAACCTATGACCTGCAGGCCTAATCTGGCCCACAGAGTTTATTAATACGACCGATGGGGGCACCTAGGCACCGCCAGAAGCTCCCACCATCACTGGAAGTCTGAAAATGTCACTTACCACAACAGCAGTGGTGGTGGTGGCGGTAATTGCACCATTTTTTTGGCTTCTTGCACAGCCTCCGCCACCACCACCCCCAGCAGCAGGAGGTTTTTCTGAGCATTTTCACTCTATTATGGGATTTTTTTCACTACATATCCACTGCATTTCGGCAGCCAAAACATGCCAATTTTGGACTTTTGGTGCCAGGTGGCCCTTCTGGCAGTCCTTGGGTTCCCAGCATGGAACCAAGTAGTGCCCAAATATCGCATTTTAGTTGCTGAAATGCAGTGGATATGTGGCAAAAAATATATATCTCAAAATGGAGCAAAAATGCTCCAAAAAACTGTCCACCACCATGGGGAGCAGCAGAGGCTGTGCAAGAAGTCGGAAAAAAAATAGAGCAATTGCCACCACTGCCACCACAGATGACAAAAACATAAGCACTAAGAGCAACCATACCTTTGGCCCCCACATCTGAGTGTCAGGGGCTGGAACAGCCCCTGGCAGGAAAACATTGGGAACCCCTGGCTTAAAGGAAATATCAGAATACCAGAAGTCCATGTTTTCAGTTCATGGGACATATGAAGCTAGCCAGGCCAAACCTCCATGAAGACCAAACTTCTTCTCCAGCGTTTCTTCAGGATTTCCTGTTCTACCTGAAGTGGCCAGAAATGGAAGTGGAGGCTCTCTGCATACAAATAAGTGCTCTGAGAATGAGCAATAACCCTCTGATAATGCAATGGCCATTTACAACAACACTGGCCAACACAACAGAGGGTCAACAGGATTGGTTTAAAGATAACCTTTTTATTTATTCATAAAAAATGTTCTATCCTGCTGAACATTGCTAAAACAGCTTACAGAAGAGGAAATGCCAATTTTGATGTGTCCAGGGTCAGTTTTGCCTCTCAGGGTGCTGCAAAGGGCTACAAATTATTCATGTTTTGACGTTTCCATTTCATAAGGGAAAAGCTGACCCCCAACACCACCTTTGTGTCTCACCAAAGACACCTACAGAGAAATAAATGCTGCAAGTGTCTTCCAAAATCAGAACATCTAAAGTTTGACACATACACCCCAAACTGAAGTGCAGAAACAATCTGGGAAGGGCTTAGAGAAGACTGTACATGGCACATTTTGCTGTAGTTGCTTAAACGCAGGTTAACATAATATAAGAACCCTCTTTAATTAATTAAAGGTATAACTAAACTTCTACCTATTTTTGTCAATTTCAAGGCAACTTGAAATATGACACCATTTCAAGTTGTCACATTGGTAAGTTTTTTGGCAAGAAGATGGAACTGTGGCAGTGGTGAGCTCCATTCTTTTTTTGCTACCATACTGTGGGCGTGGTATGGTGGGCGTGAGCAGGTGGAAAGCCCTGTGTTGCACCCGAATGAGTACTACTTTATTTCAACACTTGGATGGGTGGGGCCAGCCAGAATTTCTGCTACCGGTTCTGGCGAACTGGGGTGAACCTGCTGTTGCCCACCACTGATCTCTGGCCATAATTGAGTAACATCAAATATTGCTTGTTCCACTTTGCTACATTCATGCAAGATAATTCTCTGGGAGAAATTTGAGTAACTGGAACAACTATATGCCTTTATGATAAATTCCCAAACATCTTTGTGATTAGAAACATTTTTTTCAAAAAAATGCCCACCCCATAGTATTTCCATTATTAAAATAGGTTGAACCTTTGAATAGTAACAGAAAATAGTTTCAAGGAAGTAGTGGTGAGACAAAAGCAATTCTCATTTTTAGAGGTGAGTATATCTTTTATCCAGTCTGGCCGGATTATCCTGCTATGATAAGAGAGTAGACCATACTGCCAGCGACTCAATGCCGAGTGTCAGGCAGTTAACTAACCTGACAACCCTGAGGACTAATGGTTTGGATGCCAAAGTCTACAGGGAAGGGTGATGGTCTCCAAGTGGATTAAATCCCACTTGAATCCATCTTGATGGAGGGCAGCAGCCTCATCAATACTGGGGCCGATGAAGACTTTGTGTGCCAAAAAGGGCTCAGGACCAGAAAGTGATTCATGGAACTTGATTAGTGGTATGGGTGTCATGCTGTGATGCGGAAGGCAGATGAAAGGTCACCGTATTATATTCTCAGGACAGTCTTCAGGGCTGATCATCATGATTCAGATTTGGATACAACAGAAGGAACTTTCCCTCAATGAGTTGTTTAAATCTGATGAAGCAATGTGGGTTAAACAGTTTATTAAAACTCTTGTGGAAATTCAAGAAGAATAAAAGCTCTGCATTTTTATGTGAGTGGAAAATACTTTGTTTTATCCACATAATCCATGAAAGCATGTTTTACTCATCATGACATGTTCTGATTTTGACCACATATAGACTTACATGTGGTAAAATGAAATGTAAATTCCTATTTTCATAAAAGAAAAATGCACCAGAAACCACTGGAAACAAGATGTTATAAGAAAATCATTTTTCAAAAAGTCTCTTGTTTGGTTGACAGAAAGGTTTTAGCATCCTTGGCATCTTACAGAAATTGTCCCAACATGGGAATGGGACATGGAAATATCAAACACTTTGTAAGATAGATACATCATCCACAAAAAAAGGGGTGGATCCAGGAACTTTCATTCTTATTTCAGTGCCCCCTGTCCTACTGCCTGGAAGGTGGGTTTTAGGGATTCCTGTATTGGCTCAAGTGGCTAAGACACTGACTGGAAGGCAGGAGGTCAGCAGTTTGATTCCCAAGTACTGCAGGATGGAATGAGCTCCCATCTTTGTCCCAGCTCCTGCCAACCTAGCAGTTCAAAAGCAAGAAATTGCAAGTAGATAAATAGGGACCACCTCGGTGGGAAGGTAAACAGCGCTCCATGCGCTCCGGTGTCTAGTGATGCCTGCCACATGACCACGGAAATGTCTGCAGAAGCAGGCAGCACTGGCTCTTCGGCTTTGGAACAGAGATGAGCACTGAACCCTAGAGTCGGATACTACTGGCTTTCGAGCAAGGGAACCCTTTACCTTCACCTTTATATACTGTATCACCTCCATTTGTATTTTCCTTTGGCTGCAACTTCTCAAATGCATAAGGACCCAATGGAATGACCTTTGAAAAACATAAGGATGCCCATCCTACATGTTTCTAGCCTGCATAGAAACTGTATGTAAATATTAGGTCCAGCTCTTATGCACTCTGGACTGGGTGATAATTTTAAAAAAGCAAATAAATATTGTATTTCTTCAGGCTTTCAAAAATATAGTTGCCATTACAACTCCACAACTTATTTTCCTAGCTCTAGAAAATTGAGCTCTAGACTCAATATCAAGAATATCAAGAAAACCAAGATAATGGCAACAGGCCCCATTAGTTCCTGGAAAATAGACGGGGAAGAAGTAGAAGCAGTGACAGATTTTACTTTCTTAGGATCAAAGATCACTGCAGATGGGGATTGCAGCCATGAAATAAAAAGGCGACTGATTCTTGGGAGACAAGCGATGAGAAACCTGGGGAACATAGTGAAAAGCAGAGACATCACATTGCAAACAAAAATTAGAATAGTCAAAGCAATGGTTTTCCCAGTAGTAATGTACGGATGTGAGAGCTGGACAATTAGGAAGGCTGAACGCAGAAGAATAGATGCCTTTGAAATGTGGTATTGGAGGAGGGTTTTGAGAGTCCCCTGGACAGCGAGGAGAACAAATAGGTCAATCTTAGAAGAAATTAACCCTGATTGCTCATTGGAAGGTCAAATAGTAAAGATGAAGCTAAAATACTTTGGACATCAAATGAGAAGGGAGGATTCACTTGAGAAGGCATTGATGTTGGGAAAGGTGGAGGGCAAAAGAAGAAGGGGGAGGCCAAGGATGAGATGGCTAGATGGTATTATAGACACAATGGGCACAGAGCTGGGAGGGCTGAGGGGGATGGTAGAGGACAGAGGCGCCTGGAGGAAAATGGTCCATGGGGTCGCAGAGGGTCGGAGTCGACTGTGCGACTGAACAACAACAAGAAAATTCCACCAAGTTTGTTCTAGAATTTTTTTAAATTCACATTTATACCCCCACCTTTTGGCACAAGCACCACTCAGGGCAGCTTACAATGTGTGTCTTTTAAAATAACCTCAAGAAAAACGCAAGAAAAACCCACAAGTTACAGAGCCAATAATAGATTCATATGTAACGTGAGCTCCTGCCTTCAGAGTTGTGAATTACTTACACCAGTCTGTGAAAAAAGACCACATTATGGCCTTATGATGAGAGCCAGTATGGTGTAGTAATCACAGTTATAATCCTCAATGAGTTATAGAACCAGCCAAGTGACCCTAGACTCTGTCATCCTCTTTCAACATGATCTACTGCACAAAGTTACCATGAGGACAAAATTGGGAGGATTGGAGAAGATGGACATAAACGCAACTAAGAAGAAGAAATGATCCAGCCTTAGCATCATCAGCACAATCAAGAAGCAACTGACTGAACATGTGTCTGAACTAATTTCATGCAGATAATTCAACTGTGATTCTAAATCTTAGACAGATTGCTAACTTGCATTCTTTTATGCATTAATTATTCTTAAGATTTTTTTTTTAAAAAAAATGCACACGAGCCGGCAGATGGGCTAAACACAACTTTATTGCAACTTTATTTATCCCTCCCCCCTAGGATGGGATGAAGTCCCTCAACCATTGTGGGGGCCAGTGGGCGCACTGCAGCCGGCCGGTCAATTCAGCATTGTTGCTGGAATCAGCTGCTGTGCCTGAACCTCCGTGAAAACTTGCAGTGTCCCATCGAATGCCGGCAAGGGCAGGGATGGGGTATCTCTGAGTTGGGGAGGATGGGGGGACCTCTAGAACAACTCAAAACCCCGCTGCTCACTGGGACGAGTGAGGGAACACTCAAGAAAACTCCCCCAATCCTGTAACAAAAAATCAAACTGGGGTTGTTCATCTCCGTGTTGGAAGATGTTTTTCTGCAGGTCTATGCAGTCTGTCAAGCTGAGTCCTGTATAACCCCCTTGGGTTACGCGGGTGGGGGTTAACCCTAACGCTGGCTCGTCAAGGTACCCACTTCCCCCGTGGCTGCCGTAACTATTCTCCTAAGTTGATCGGCGTGCCTCCATCACAGCAGCCCTGATCCTGTCTTAACTTGGTACAATACGGGCCCGGTTTGTTCCACCACTTCCCCAGGTACCCACGCTGACCCTGAGCTCACATAATTTCTGCAGTACACTGGGTTGCCTGCCCCGAACACCTTTCTCTGATCTACCGCCACATTCGTGCCTCTATCCTCCACCCTGGAAAGATCCAAGTGGTCAAACAATGTTGAGATTCTTCTCCGCATTAGGATCTCCATGTCCATCGCATACAGAAACTGTTCCTCGTAGAGGTCCCATGACTCTGGCTGGGAGGTATCGAATGGAGAGAGGGTGACTCTGTGGAACGCCATTATCCCATCCTCATCGCCAATTTGATGTAGGCAGATTGATTGCACACGAGCCGGCAGATGGGCTAAACACAACTTTATTGCAACATGATCAATCTATACATGAGGCAATGGCGGAGCCTTGCCTCTTTATATATGTTACCTGATACATTTGAATCTCGCCTGAAGGCGCACATTGGTTACAATATCAGTGACGTCTTTCTGACGTACTGCATACCTGGCATAGTTCACCTGTGGTGGGAAGGTTTCCCGCGCTAGTTAATTATTGGATGAATTGGAACCACGTGAGTTTCCTCAGCTGCGCTAATGGCGAACAGCTGAACTGCATGCATACACAACAGCTTACTGGCAAATTTCACTAAGTTATTGTTATACGTTATTAATTTCAGAATGACTATATCTGCCTCATTGCTGTGGAAACAATATCCTAGTATTTCAGTCTTTTCAAGAAAATACAGTTACAGCCTTTTATTTTAAAAGCTGGTAATACCCATAACACTAGTAAAGCAATAGAAATATTAATGAACTAGTACAATGAATCAAAGGCAATCTAGTTTTTCGTCAAAACTTGACAAATAAGAGAGCTTTTTATAGAAAAATGACACTGGAGCTGAGTACAGTAATACCCCTACTTACACAAAAAGTCTGTTCTGTAGGCTTTTGCTTAAATCATTTTTTATGTAACTCGAAGCAAACCCATAGGAAAAAATTATTTTTTATGTAACTTGAAGCAAACCCATAGGAAATCGTGTTACATAAATTTATGTAAATCGGGATATTTATGTAACTCAGGGCATTTATAAGTTGGGGTTTTAGTATATTTTATAAGGGTAATCATTCATACTATTTTTTACAAACAGAAGCCCAAAAGAATAATTCACAATTGAAGAGCTTCCTACTTCATTCAAACATGCTGAAGAGCAAAATAAATAAATTAATAAAATAAAAAATTTATTTCTTTGCTTCAGGGAGGTAGAACCTTTTCTCTCAAAATGACCCTTTGTTGTATGCTCTGTCAGCAAGCGTTTGTACACATTTTTGATCCCTCAATTGATTTCTTCTGGTTTTTATTTTTATTTTGTTGTCACCACTTTGAATAGATAAATAAACTTTCACATTGTTACTGACACTTTAAGCCAAGGACACTTGTAAAGAGCTGCAGTTCAGTGAGGTCACTACTATCTCTGACATTTAGCTTTTTGTCTTCATAATTGCCCATTTGCTTGTCACAGTGTGAGATGGAGGCGATAAAGGTCCTAGTCTCTCCCCTCTGTGCTGTTAAAAGACAGAATCATTGCCCTTGTTTCCATCTCTCTTTTTAACTCCCTCTCAAGGAGAGCCCAACCCACTCTCCATAACACTTTACGTCAGGAATTCTTTGTCAAAATTAAGTGCTATAATAACTTCTGCTCAGGGCTAAGTGATCCATGACATCTCTGCTGGAATATGCAACAAGCTGGTCACTGTCCAACAGAAATGATGTGAACAGAGTTAGTACAAGGGTCCTCAAATGTGGCTCTCCAGATATTCTTGGACTTTGATTCCCAGAAGTCCTGATCAGCAGGTGTACTGATTTGGGCTTATGGTAACTGAAGTCCAAGAAAACCTGGAGAGCAAAGTTTGAGGGCCCCTGAGTTAGTAGAAACAACACAAACTACTTCCCCCCCCCCATCAACTTAAGATGAAATGTTGACACAGACAGTTTTTATAGGACCTCGCTAGAGAGCCCAGCCATTGTAAATAGGATGCTGATTGAAACTATGCATAGGGATTCAATGAGAATTTTCCAGGTGCAAAGCTGTTATGTAAGAACATGCTTGGCCTGACCTCATAGGTTTGTTGTGATGATAAAGTATTTTATTTATTTATTTTATTCAATTTGTGTAGTAAGGAGAAACAGCCATGCATACACCTACATGGCAGTTAAATCACAATAATAAGGGATTAAACCAGTGGTTCTCAACGTGGGGGACAGGTCCCACTGGGGGACTTCAATTTGCAGAAGCCTAAATCAGTAAAGGGACTGCAGTGGCTCAAGTGGTTAGATGCTGACTGGGAGGCAGAAGGTCAGCAGTTCGATTCCCGAGTACTGCAGGACGGAATGAGCTCCCGTCTTTGTCCCAGCTCCTGCCAACCTAGCAGTTTGAAAGCAAGACATTGCAAGTAGAGAAAAAGGGACCACTTCAGTGGGAAGGTAAACAGCATTCCGTGCACTCCGGTGTCTAGTCATGCCTGCCACATGACCACGAAAACGTCTGCAGAAGCAGACAGCGCTGGCTCTTTGGCTTTGAAACAGAGGTGAGCACTGCACCCTAGAGTTAGATATGACTGGCTTTCGAGCAAGGGAAACCTTTACCTTTAAGTCAGTACATTGGCTGATCAGTGCTTTGGGGAATTGACTTTGGCTTCTGGGACCTAAAAAACCAAAGGTTGGGAAACACTGGATTAAATAATAATTTGTTGCCTTTTCATGATGTGGCACAACTGTTGTCTCTGATGGTGCCCTCACTCTACCAAATGGCAATCCTAGTGATTCATGGATTTCAAGGACACGGGTAGTGGTTACATCTGTAACCACTACCCGTCCCTACCCTTACACACACATACACACATGGGTGCAGGAGTCCTGAAACAGTTTGTATGAACCACTACATGTCCCAGTTTCCACAAACACCACACAAGATGAACCCCCCCCCCCAGCAAGGGAATCAGTGTATTCAGTGGACTAGGGGAGCTCACCTGAGGTAATTTTGGAAGGAATATTATGGGTAAATCTATCTTGAGTTCTGGGGCAGCTAGACATGGGGATTTTTGCTTTGTGTAGCTACTGTAAGAGTCACAGCTGGGGACATAATTTACATGTTAAAATTGTTCTTCCAGTTTCAGAAAGGTGCAGTGAAGCTACAGATTGTCCTGTGAGACTTTGAATAAACTATTTCTGTGAAGAGAGAAGGATGGTGCTCTCCCAGCCATACGAAGAGTGCTGTTGAAGACACCTGGCCGGATGCAAGCTTATCTTGTATCAAATCAAATCTTTATTACGGTCCAAGACCAGAATGGAACAGCAGAAGGAACCGAAGTTAAAATGGGGGTACTAAAATATATCAAGAGACAAGAGTTAAAATGAGGGTGCTTAAAAAGGAGCATTTCTGTTCCAGCATAGAACAGCAGAGGGAACAGATGTTAAAGTGGGGGAACTAAAATTTATCAAGAGACAAAAAAGATAAAATGAGGGGTCTTGAAAAAGGAGAATTTCTGCTCAGTGTTAAGGAGGAATAAAATGAGTACATTGGTCACTAATATTACAGTTATTACTAGCCTATGCTGTGGCACAAGTATATTATTTGGTTGGAGGTCCTGCCAGGATTGTTCTTCTGATCTAAAAGTTGCAGCACAGTAGCTGGCAGTGTTGTGGGTGAAGGTGGGTCTTCCATCAGATAGAAGCCAGTGGTTGTATGTGGTGTTTGTCCGGACAGGATACTTGCAGAGCAGTGGAGATACAAACTTGTTCCGGATGTCTCTATAGAAAAGGCAGCTACATAGAACTTGTTCTGTGGTTTCAATTTCTTATCACAAACAATTAGGACTCTGGGATAATCCTGTCATCCCTGGATGGACTCGTGGAGATAAAGACAATTGCTGTTAACATCTTATCAATGCTTGAAGTTCCAGGCTGTTCCCTGAGGCGTTGACTGTGCAAAGGAGAAGCTCACCCTTTTTCTCCTGGAGCTTATGGACCTTTGCACCATATTGAGACAGCCCCACCCAGGGAGGCTGGAATACCAGCATGGCCTTCTTTGTTAACACTTGTGGACATTTAGAACTTCCTTGGATTATTCTTATGTAATAATTTGAACATTGAAAGCTTTGTAAGCCCTTTTGTCTTTGCTGATGTGTGAAAACTGAAATTCCTTTATGATAATGTGGTGTAATTTCCTGCTTTGGTGGAACTGTTTACCTACCTTGTGACAAGTGTGGCAAACAACTCCTCCCTCTTTAGTATTCTTTGCATATAAATATTTCTGGTTTAAACTGTACTGGGTTGATCTTTCACATTAGAAGGGTGGCCCTGTGGGGAGAATTTTTGTATTCATATCTTGGTACTTGGGGCAATAAAATCTTTTTATTTTTCTCACAGCCCTTTGCTTTGTGGTCTCATTTTCATTTCAGCAAGAAGGACATAAAGTACTGTAAATTGAAAGTTACCAAACATTTTCCTTTTCAGGTATTTGACTAACATGTGTTTCCAGGGTAGATGCACCCATTCACTAGGGATGCTCCAAACTTTGGCTTTTAGATATTTCCAGGTAAGGGTAACCTTAAGAACATAAGAACAGCCTTGCTGGAACAGGCCACAGCCCATCCAGTCCAGCATTCTGTCTCACACAGTGGCTCACCATTTCCGTCAGGGTATTCCCAAGCAGATGCCTTCACCTGCTTAGGATTCCCTGGAAATGATGTTGAGAGATATCCTGCCTATCTCTCCAACCCGGAGGTTGTCCTTAAGTATCCATAATTATAGCCATTGATACTCTTGTCCTCCATGAACTTGTCTAATCCTTTCTTAAAGCTGTCAAGACTGACCTTGGAAGGGGTACCCCCAAACTTCAGGTATTACTAGTTCAAGTCACTCATTTAGAATGGAGAGGTAGAAATGGAACAAGTTTAATGGATATTTAAATTAAATCTCCTGTAGGTTCCTTTCAGGTAAATCAACCCCAGGAACTAGGCATTAAATTTTATTTGCCAGTGTTATCCATAATTTAAATAATAATCCAACTTTCTGCTATGATATCTTTACTTCTTTTCAGTTTTACTTTGTTTAAAGGGTCATATATTGGCTGGCAAGCTCAACATCACTGTCACTTTCATGTGCAACCTTAATTAAGAGACCAGTGTGCAATAGACCAATATTATTTAATTAAAGGTCTATTTACACCCTGCAATACAATTGTGGGTTGTGCTTTTTATTTTAAAAAATCTATCTCTGGAAGCTTTTGCATGCTGTTCAATGAACGTGAGAATTTTTAAAATATGGCCTATAGCTTCCATGAATAGAATTAACTAGACACCAATTATCACCTCACTGAACGTATAAGTCACTGTGACATCTACAACTGAGATCAAACCCTGCTGTTCTTGCAGTCTGAATTAATTCACTGTGGTTAAAGCAATGTTAAAAGAGGTTGGAATGAGCACTGAGGAAAGAAGAATTCTCCAACTTCTAGAAAATGACATTGAAGGACTAACTTTAATCTGTACTGAATTTACAAGGACCTGCCTGGGAGGTTTCTATTGCATTAAATGATTTCCAACATCTCTAGTACAAGTACAATTGAGCAAAGCATAGAGAATCTAGCCTATGATTATTCACTTGGGAGATACAACTGATCATAATGCTGGCACCATGTTAATCAATCAACCAACCAGAGTTTGTTCTTGATGCAAACATATGTCATGTGGGGCCTTTAGTGCCACAAAAAGCACTTGGATGGGTAGGGTTCTGTATGCTTGGAAACCTATCTGCCCTTCACCAATTTCTCCAGCAGCACTGGTGCAAACTTGTCAGCACCATTCAAGGAAGAAGGAAAGGTCATATGCCCAGTTTATTAGGAGCTTTCACTGAGGGAGGAGCCAAAGTCTTGGGCAGACATACCCAAATCATACCTGTCAAGTATCCCGTTTTGGCCAGGATTTCCTGTAATTCACCACTCTGTCACGCTCCTTCCCGCCATCATCCCGTATTTGAACAGCCAGAAAAGGGGATTACTGTGCATGCGTGCCGCTGCTTCTGACAGGCACACATGTGCAGTAACCCCCTTTCTTGGCCAAAGGGGTTTCTGTGCATGCGTTCAGGGGTTACTGTGCATGTGCACAGGGGTTACTATGCATGCACATCACTGCCTCTGATGTCAGAGGCAGTGGCGTGCATGCACCAACATCGGCGACCAGAAACCTTCCCGTATTTGGACACTGGCAACTTGACAGGTATAACCCAAATCTAGGCCCAGAACAGTGTTTCCAAACATGAGACCCACACTCCACAGGGGGAGTTCAGTTCCCAGAAGCCTAGGTCAGTACATTGGCTGATCAGTGCTTTGGGGAATTGACTTGGGCTTCTGGGAATTGAAGTCCCAAAACTGAAGGTTGGGAAACACTGGCCTAGAATCATCAATTCAGAGTATCTGAGGTCATGAACTTGAGTTAGAAACTGCAACACTAGACAACAATCATGTTCAAGAAGCAGAAAATTTTGATATGGGAGCATAGGAAACTTCCTTCTCCTGAGTTAGACTATTCATCCATCTAGTGCCACATTGTTTGCTGTGACTGATAGCCAATGTTCTCCAAGATTTCAGACAGGACTCTTTCTGAGCTGTACCTCGAGATGCCTGGTATTCCCTGGTGATCCCCCATCCAGGTATAAACATCCAACCTTTACTTCTAAAATCTGATCAAACTGTTGTGTTTTGGATGGTGTAAAAATTTCAGACTCAGAATGTGGTGTCTGATTAGGGTTAAGGACAGTGCCAGGGAAAGTGGTGCACTGGCTACACAGATGAATGAATAGCAAGAGCTTTCTCCTGGGGCAGCTGGTAATGGGAGAGAGATGAGTGGTTCCTTTTACTTATTTTATTCATCTCCTGTTCATTTTTCCTATTGACTAAAATGTGTTTGTGTACATTTTGAAAATACAGTACACACTTATTTGTGGTGTTGATTTACTTCAATACATTTGAACAGTATGAAATCTGATGGTGCATGCTTTTACAAATTGTCTCACTGACACCAAATCAGATTTATCTGTACCAAAACAAAATAAAGCAAAACAAAAAAATAATGTGAATTTCCTTTTCATCCCTACTCCCAACTTAGCACTGACAAGTTCTTAAATCCAAGACTTGCTTATCTGTTGATAAGAATGACCAAATAACAATAATCTGTAACATGGCAACTCTAAACTCAGTGATATCATGGAGGCTAACTATATTTATTTATTTAGTAAATTTAATTATACTTTCTTTCCAATAACAGGCTTGAAACCAATAACGTTTGTGTAAAAATAGAAATACAGTACCATTAAAGTAGAAGAGAAATTTTAAACACAATTAAAACACTATTCCGTGCCTGGAGTCCTGTTGTTTAGAGATGATTTGATGAATCAGATGTTCTATTGATTCAAATAGGTCTACTCTAGTTGCAGCTGTCTATTCTAAAGTCAGTCATAGAGTAGGCCCATTTGAATCAATAGAATGTACAAAGGAGTTGACTCACCAAATTTCCACTTCTTCAATGAGCCTACTCTAGTGCAACTTGCTATGCCAAGCAACAGGATTTCAGCCAATATCTATCTTTATTTTCATCTAATATAGATTAATTAATATTAATTAATTAATTAATATGTTCAAAGACAAATATGGGATCCCCACAAGTGCTAGAAATTTGTGACTGTTATGCCCAAGTATAACACTTACAACTAATGAAAACTATGTACAAGGTGCTTCGGTGGCTGAGTGGTTATGAAACCCACCTTGTTAGCTGGAAGGCTGGCAAGTCAGCAGTTTGTGTCCCAGGTACTGCATGACAAATTGAGTGCCTGTCTCTGTTCCAGCTCTTGGGGACATGAAAGGAGCCTCATTTGGGCGTTCCCTGAGCGGAGTTTCTTCTGCAAAAATCTTTTCAACCCAGGATAATTTCTAACATGAAATTATTATTATCTATGTGCAAGATAAACATAATGCTATTCAGTTGACCTGGGTGGTGCAATGTTAGAGATGTAGCTTCCAGTAGAGACAGCAATAAGCAGAAGTGACAACCTTTGGTTCTCCCAACCTCATGGTACCTTGAAAATTGAATATTCATCATCATCATCATCGATGTATGTTTAAAGTCTTATTCTAGTTTATGGTAATTGTAGTCCAGGTGCTCCTGGACTTCAATTACCAGAAACCAAAGTCAGCACTGCTGCTGATCATGGCTTCTGGGAATTGAAGTTCAAGAACAGAACTTCAGCTGGAGTGCCAAGGTTCGCCATCGCTGTCATATGCTGTGTTGCTAGATGGTAATCAAAGGGTGATCTTTAGTTTGCTAACCATAGCTGTGTGTAAATCTTGTAACTGTGCCCACCAACCATTGGGACACAACACTGGGTTTAACCATCTGCTCCTAAATATGACTGCAAGCCTGCAGCTATTCTCTTTTGGCACAGGAAAAAAAGAGTATTTTAAGAAACCAATAGGGACTTATGAATACACCAGGTTCAGACAGGTGCCTTGGAAAATCACCCCAGTGACATGTGTTTCTGTAATGATGATACATATCTCTTTTCACAGTACCATGAGTTTGTAATGCAGTGGGAGAGCAGAAGGCTGTCACTTCTGCTCATCACTGTTTTTTTTTTTTTTTTTTTGGAAGCTGCAGCTCTAACCTTGTACTGCTTGGGCCAATTGAATAGCATGATGTGTGTCTTGCACATCAATGTAATTAGTCTGATGTTTAGGCATAATGCCCCAAATTGCCAGCACTTGTAGGAATACCTACTGTACATCCCATGACAGGAAAATATACAGTCTTTAAGATTGCAGAGTCTCTTCTGGAAAAAAAATGGCAAACATTAATCTGTACATTATCTGTCTAGAAAATAAATGATCTCTTCCTGAGATGCTTAAGAGAGCAATTAAGCGCAATTATTTACCCAATTTTCTCTCTTTTGCCTAATTTAAGAGAGATTAGGACCAGTGATCAGGATATTTACATACTTTTTTGTAATACAAGTTAGTTTTTATATACAACTGCATTATTTATAATCCACTAAGCAAAACAATGCCAATCTGGAAGAGATAGCATCCTGTCAGGCTTGTAACCCTAAGCTATATATTTTCACCTGTGCACAAAGTCCAGTTTAGCAATATTCTAAATTCACTGGTCCTGTGCATTTTATAAAATAATTTTTTAAGTTCAGTTTTTTCCCTACCTATTCTAATCTGGACATTTTCCAACCACATCCTTTGTTCTTTGTATCATGTATTAATAGCAAAAGGTGGCTTCATTTGGGCAGTTTCACCTCTGGCCTAGACACATAAGAAGAAGGAGCACAACTATACAGTACTTACTATTAGGAGACCTTCTAGCTAAATGCTTCATCCATATTATATCACAAAGTGCAAGAATGAAGAAGAAACAACATAGAGCAAGGGTTCTCAACCTACACCCCATGAGCCAGCCCTGGCTCATGGCATCATTTCATGTGGCTCACGACGCCACTGGAAGCAGATGCATTTGCAACAGCCATAAATGTGCCCACAGCTGTCGTAAACATGTTTATGACAGCCACGGATGCGTTTTACAGTAGCATCTACAGCGAGGGGACCACCAGTCCGGCCCACTCAACTGTCTTAGGGGGCGTGGTCCAGCCCACAGTTTTAAAAGTTTGAGAACCCCTGACATAGAGATTATCAAGTGTATGTACAAAATAATGTTATTTACTATACAAGTTAAGAATCAGAAGTAATAGAAACCTTTACGGAATGACAGCCAGACTTGTTCTTGAAATTGAAGATGTTCAAAACAAAAAAGTAACAACAACAGTCAGAAAAAGAGGAAAATTGGATTCAGTGGCTACTGACTTTGGCATATTCTCAGTGATGTTAAAAAAAACATGCACATGTAAATAATAATGATTTAATTCCTTAATAATTCCAATGCTGTTCATGGTGCTGAACTATGTCTCTAATAGCATACATAACATTTTGACTCCTTGAGGAAGTCATGGCAAAACTTATTTTTCAAGACAGGCAGAAAAGCATTCAAAACATCCATGCAAATATACTCCTAAAACACATAAAAGTCATTTGTTGTTGTATAGAACTGATTTACAGTGACCCTAATAAGGCTTTTATGGTACAATATATTAGTCCTAATTAGTCATATCTTGCACTTTGTGATACCCCTCCCCCCCAACAGTTGCCATGGCTGAATCTCCCGAGTCCTAATTAGTCACTCTATCCACTACACCAAACTGGTTATCACCTGTTTAGTTATAATTATATCATCATCCACAAAAATGAAAAAGAGAATTACAAAACGATAGTGCAGAGATGTCTATTAATAAAGGACAGAACAATGAAGATGACTAAGACTTACATTTTTGCTTGACACCATGATTGACACAAAAAGATAAAAAACATAAGCAAACAAACAAATGTATGCAACAAGCTATCAAGTTGAGTTCAACTCATGTTAACCATAGGAAGATTTCTAAGGTATGTGAGATATTTAAGAGTGGTTGTACCAATGCCATGCCTTATACAGACCAGCAATTTTCCATGGTGGAGCAGGTATTTGGACCAAAGTATTTTGAGTTCTGGTCCAATACTCTATCCACAGCAGCACATTGGCTGTCAAGAACAAGCAAGCAACCAAGCAACCAACCAACCACAAGGTCTCTAAAACAGAAAGCTCCTGTGGTGAGCAAGAACCTTACTGAAAGCATGAAAAGAAATCTTCTGTTCACATAAAAATTTAAAAGTATATTAAAATGGCAAGAACCAATAAAATTCAACAAATGACAAACTGGAACATCAAACTAATAGGGGTCATTCATGTGGACAAATCATTCCAATAAAGTTTGGTTCCCAGTGTTTCCCAGTTAGCACAGCCACTGGAGGATTATAAGGATAACTAGCATATTTGCCGGGCGTGAATTGTAGGTGCTGGTGGTGTGGTGTGATTATTTGACTTTTTGGGGTGGGGGGGGGGGGTGGGGGGGTAGGCTGCACGCCTGACTCCATGCCCCTGGACATGTTTTGTAGTGTGCATGATCATCAGTGTCTCTCTTGTAGCTCTAGCGTATGGTTCCTCCTCTTCCACCTCCCTCTTCCTCACAGGGAACCACACGGCATTGATTCCTTGGCACTGAGGCTGCTGGGAGATGTAGTGCAAGTGGATTTCTCAGTGGCATGTCTCCCAGTTTCGAAGCCGCAGTTCCCTGTTGGCTGCCCTCCAGGCAGCGGCAGATCCCAGTAGGCTGATGGCTCTCACTGCTGCCTATGTTTTTTCCTTTTTTCCCATCCTCCTCCTCCTGCTCAACTGCATTTTATCACCTGTATTTTATCTTCTCCTGTATGTTTCTTCTAATTGCGGAGCTTGTCATTTCCCTTTATTGTTTTGCGCCTCCTGTTCTTTTTCTTCCTATGCGATCTCTTGTCCCTCCCCCATCCCCCTCGTTAGCTCTCTTATGTCATCCCCGTCGTCCTGCATTGTGATTCTTTCTCTCCACCCAACCCCAACCCCTCATTCTCCCCTTCCCATATCCCTTTCTGCCTGAGTTTTCTCCTCAGGCCATGCTGGGTTCCCTTGTTGCTTTTTTCCTTCATTGTCCTTGTGTGTCTATTCCTGTAGCCTGTTGTCTTCTGTTCAGGCCGCCTCTTTCTCTTCATGCTCATTCTCCCCCCCCTTCCTCCTGTGTTACTTCTAATCTTTCTGCCATTGCCATTTGTCTGGCACCCCCTCTGTTTTTCCAGGGCTTCATCTTTCAACTTCCCCCCTTTATTTATTTCTCGGCTTTTGTTTTTTTGTTGGCTCACTGGTGAGGGTGGGGTGTGGATGGAGGAGACCATCCCTGGGTAGGTAAGTTTTGGTGTGTGTGTTGTCTGAGGTGGGGGATCTTTGTGTTGATGCGTGTTCCTTAGATTTACCCCCGGACCTTGGGTGTTTTTCTGGGGCAGGACCTGGGGTCTGCTCTCCCTCCCCAGTCCCTGTCCCTCGTCGTACCTACCAGCTGATGGCTGGTCTTCTTCTGCCAGCGCCTCTGCAATCTGCAGTTTTTCCTGACTGCCCCACAGTCGGTGGCTCTGTGGACTAGGGTGCTGGATATTCGAATGGCCGCTCCCTGTGTGCACGTTGGCATTTTTGCTGCGTGACCGCTGTGTTGTCTATTCTGCATGCCGTCTGGCCTCCCTGATTGGGCACGGCTTGCCCCCGAGGACACTGTGAGGTGTAGTTTTTTTGTTTTGTTCAATTTGTGGGGCATGGGGCCCACCCGCGGCCTTGGGATACTTGCAGTGCTGATTCCTGTTGGGCAAGGTAGATGTGTGGCGCACATCACAGAATAGGCTCCACGGGTGTGGAAACACATTCTGCACACATACGGCCACATTGCTTCCTTATTGGTTAAGAAGATACCTCAAACATATGATTCTTCCAAGATTTGCTTCAGTGTTGTCCTAGCAGCATGAATTCTTCTTCATTTTGAGCTAGCTGATAGTTACATCCTTTGTCTAAGTTTTCTTTAAAATTACACTCAGATGAGAAGTTGCTTTAAAAATGAACTGGCTCAAGTTCAGTCAATCAGTATTTGCTCAGTTAATGGTTTTCATGCCATTATTGCATGAAACTAGAAACTCATTGCATCTGAAGAGTTTTTTGAAGGCTGATCTGTCCTATTAAAGCAGGGGTGGCCAAATCTTTTAGGTTGCAGGCTGGCCACGTGGTTCAGCAGGCTGGTCACGTGGTTCCTCCCACCAGAAGCAGAAGTAAAACAGTCTTGCAATCTCTTTTGCAACAGATATGTTTTACAATAGGATGAGATAGATTTTAGGCTGCCATTTTCTCAGCATATTTTACTTCCGCTTTCAGGAGCGATAAGGGTGGTGAGGGCTGGATGAATTGGCACCTCTGTATTAAAGACTATTTGCAATTTTTATAAGAGCAGCATTGGAATACATGAAGATCTACCTGAAAGAATTCTATCCTCTTTAGCAACTCTTTTATTTGCAGAGAGGCCTAGGTTTGCTCCTTTGCCCAGCAAGCTATAGGAAGCAGGGGTGAGACTTTTGCTTAACCCAAATGCACCAAAAAAACACACATCTGGGCTCTTCAATGGCTCTACAATACATAGCTTCCAAAATATGTTAGATTCAGGATTTTGAAAAGGGGGGATGGGGGGGGGGGCAATGAAATGATAGCTTTTTAAAAAATATTTTCTCATTACTTCCATTTGACCTTTTCATGCAAGATTACATCATTAATATTCCAGGATCTGCTCATGCACCCAAAAGGTTACTTGATGCTTTGATGCTTGATATTGATGATGGCGACGACGACGAGATAAAATAAAGTATTGCTGCCCTTACACAGTTCTGAGGAATGACAATGATGATCCGATGATGTTTCTGATACTAATCTTTCTCATTGGTACTGCTTCATGTTGCTGCTAGTTATAATTTATATATCGCTGCTGCTGCTGATGTGATGTGAATGTTGATGGTACAGCCCTGCTGCATAGGTCAGACAATGATTTGTTTCTCCTTCTCAGGTATTGCCTTGCTTCTGCTTTTGTGGAGTAGCTTTGAGGCTTAACTTAGTGTAAGGCCAGGGATCTTGACAAATAAATAAATACAAAAGAGCCCCAAAGATTTGAATCTTTTTGGGTTTACCAAAAGGGCCAGTATATAAAAGATAACAAAATGAATGAAGAACACCCCCCCCAAAAAAAAAAAAACCTGAGAGAAACACAATATGTATTTTTCTCCCTGCACATTCCTAATATGAAAAGCTAATAAGAATTACATTTGGTAGGCATCTAGTAGAGAAGTAAAAGGCCTTAGGAGAGTGTAATGCCCATGGAATGCCCACTGAAAGCCCATTGTCATGCTTCTCTGCCAAACAAGATGAAGCACCCTGTTACTTAATTTTTCCACCATATTCCTGCCAGATCTTTACATTTTTAATAGAAAGTGGCTGCTCCTGGAGAACTTGTGTAATGGACAGCTAATACATCAAGTTTCCTCTCATTCTGGTTCATTTGTTTCCACTGGTAGGCATATTTCAGCCTGGTTCTCAAGGAATGGCTGAGGGACTCGACCTCCCCTATGTCACTTGGAGGACCCTGAATAGGCTGAGGGTTGGAGCGCCTAAATGTAAGACCAACATGCTCAAATGGTGGCTGTTGGGAGATAACAACTCATGGTGTGAATGCAGAGAGATACAGAATCCGGATCATTTGCTGATCTGCCAATATTACCGGAAACATGTACCAATGAGGATTTAAGCCAAGAAGATGGTTTCATTTTGACAGTTTAAATTTTGATCTGGAGATGGAAAAAGAAGAGGAAGAGGAGGAAGAAGAACCCACATTCTGCATCACCACCTTATAGTTTTTTAAAAAAGGTTTTTCTGAACTCTGTGACATTCTGGTTATTCAGACCTTATGCAACTACTGTACAACCCTGATTTGGTAAATTTCATAACAGTGAATGTTTCAAGATAGTATCCACTGATAGCAGCACCTATATATTCCCTCTTCCAGAAGTGTCCCTCACAGTGTGTATTTCTATGAATGTATTGTTAAGAAGAATAAAGCATTGGAAAAATATTGATGCTTTGAAATCTGTGACCTAGTAATATCAACAAGCTTATGCCTTTAATTTCATATTTAACAAAAGGAAAAGTGGATTGAAAGTTCCCCATTGTCAAACTCAGAGGAGCTACTTGCATCAAAACATGACAGCAGAAAGTCTTTTCTTCTTGGCTTATGCAAGTCATTTTTGAACTGGTTTCACACTGTTTATCCCTCTCGCTCCAGCCCAACGACTGACAGCAAGGAAGGTTGTGATAGAAAACCCAAAGCATCTTTCTTCCTTTCCTTTCTTCTTCTGCCATATCCAAATCCAAATACAGTGGAACCTCATACAACAACTGCCCCGTATAGCAACGAAATTGCATAACAATTAGGTTTTGGGGGGAAATGGTGTCATACATAACCATTTTCCCTATGGAAAAATCCGTAAAACAACTTTTCAATGGGAAAAACCACTTAACAAAAAATAAATAAAAAATCGTTGTACAATGCATCCCATAGGGAAAAAAGCTATACGATGCATGCATCGTATAGCAATTGTTTTGT
This sequence comes from Bradypodion ventrale, assembly GCA_035047345.1. Classification (NCBI taxonomy): domain Eukaryota; kingdom Metazoa; phylum Chordata; class Lepidosauria; order Squamata; family Chamaeleonidae; genus Bradypodion; species Bradypodion ventrale. Next base: position 114,868,959 of record JAWDJE010000002.1, read on the forward strand.
ACAACAACGAGCCCTGTGGAACGGATCAAAATCACTGTATGAGGTACCACTGTATTGGCAATCAGCCATGAAGACTGTCCCGAGAACATAATGCAGTGGCATTTCATCTGCCTCCCACATCACAGCATGACCACTGATCCAGTTCCATGAGTCACTTTCTGCTCCTGAGCCGTTTTGACATGCAAAGTCCTCCTCAGCCCCTGGCCAGTATTGATGAAGCTGCTGCCCTTCATCAAGATGAATTCAAGTGGCATTTAATTCACTTGGGGACCATCACCCTTCCCTGTGGACTTCAGCACCCAAGGCCATTAGTCCTCAGGGTTGTCAGGTGAATTAACCATCACCTGACACTCGGTGTTGAGTTCCTGGCAGTATGATCTGCTCTATTACCATAGCAGGATAACCTGGCCAGACGCACAAAGTATGCAACCCCCCAAAAAAACAAAAAAACAAACAAAAAAAACCCGATATATACAGTATGCAAAAAACAATATTATCAAATGCATGTCTGCATTTGGGTATATATGTGCAGAGAAATGCCAGGAAGCCAGGCTATAAATCTCTGTAGGACTAAAATGTTAAGGTGACAAGGTACTAGATTTAGAGAAAATGGGAGACAAATAGTGAAGTTCTCATGGCACAGGTCATGTGTTACATGGCCTTTAAATATTCTTCTCTTATGATGCCCTATATATTTGGGGGTCCTCCTGGACTCACGGCTGCTGCTTGAGGAGCAGGTGGCAGCCGTGGCCAGGAGGGCCTTTGCACAACTTCATGTCATCTACCAATTGTGTCCACTCCTGGACCGGGATTCCTTGCTCATGGTCACTCATGCTCTGGTCACCTCCAGATTGGATTATTGTAATGCGCTCTACATGGGGTTGCCCTTGATGGCCATTTGGAGGCTGCAACTAGTTCAAAATGTGGCTGTCCAAGTAGTGATGGGACATGGGCGTCATGCCTCACCACTGCTTTGGGAGCTCCACTGGTTTCCAATATGCCTCCTGGTGCAATTCAAGGTGCTGGTTTTGACCTTTAAAGCCCTTCATGGCATAGCTGACAAGTCTCCCGTATTGGCCGGAAAATTCACATTATTTACCCTTCTTTCCTGCCATCATCCCATATTTGTATTTTCCCATAAATCTCCCGTATTCTGTAAAAAAAAATTAGATGGGCCAGGAACTACAGCCCCCATGGTGCCTTGCGTGGAAGGAAAAGGCAAAACCCAAACTGTGCATGTGCACTAGTGCAAAATGGGCTGGGAACTACAGCCCACATGGTGCCTTGTGAGGAAGGAAAAGGCAAAACCCGAACTGCACATGTGCACTGGTGCAAAATGGGCCAGGAACTACAGCCCCCATGGTGCCTTGTGCGGAAGGAAAAGGCAAAACTCATACTGTGCATGCACAGTGCACCCTTATTTTCAAATCCAAAACCTGACAGGTATGTTTCATGGCAGCGGACCAGGATACTTAAGAGACCGCATCATTCCAAGAGTGTCAGCCCATCCTACTAGGGCAGACAGGAGGGACTCAGTAGTGGTCCCATCAGCAAAAGAAGTACATCTAACTGGGACCAGGAAGAGAGCCTTTTCTGTGTCTGCCCCAGCCCTTTGGAACCTCTTAACTCCAGAGGAGTGTCTCCAGACGGAACCTCTCCCCTTCAGAAAAATGTTGAAGACCTGGCTTTGCCAGCAGGTGTGGGGCATTATGGGCTCCACTTCCCAACCCCGCTGGCTGGTTTAACTTTTCTGGGGAATTTTTCCTTTTGTCTTGGTTTTAATGTGGGGGAAGGAGGGGGAGGGTAGTTTTTAGGATAAAGTTAGATTTATGTGTTTTTATTCCTGTTTTTAGATGAAGGTTGTGTAATTGTTTTAATTGTAAATGTTTTGATTGTTTTTATACTGTATTTTTACCTTGTTGTTGGCTGCCCTGAGTGGTGTTCTCACCAGGAGGGCGGGATACAAATTTTATATACAAAGAAAGAGCCTCCTGGAAGATTGTGTTACTTTGTGCTGGCTAATCTTTCTCACACTAGTTCAGGCAAAAGGAATTGTGGAATGAATCATCAAAAAAGTGGCTTCATTTCTCAGTTTCACATCTGGCCTAGATACGGAAGAAGTTTATTTTCATGATCCTGCTGCTTTCCAGTTTTGCTGTACTCACACAAGCTCCCTAATATATATATGGCTACACAATAGGATTTTGCCCAATGCATCGTATAGCTTTTTTCCCTATGGGATGCATTGTACAACGATTTTTTATTTATTTTTTGTTAAGTGGTTTTTCCCATTGAAAAGTTGCTTTACGGATTTTTCCATAGGGAAATATAAAAATCAAGTGTCCTGCGATATACTTATAAACAAATATAATGTGATTGTGATTACATCTTAAGAAAGGTAGGTTAAAAAAGAAAGATTCAAAGAGCCATCTATGGGCTGATTTTGTTTGTTTACTGCTGCACATCACTACTTTACCGATGGGTTCATCTAAAAACTGGATTGCTCCAAGTTTTTGCAAATATTTATTTTAAGATATTTATGTAGTCCACAACCACAAACATTCCCCAGTTCCCTTCTCCATCTTCCTCTATGTGGGTTCTCTATTTTTTTCCTACTAGAACAGAACCCTTTCCTGCTTTTATTACCCCACCAACAGTGTTAGCATATTTGTGTTTATGTTTTAAATACCATGCACTATTTGAACGTGTTATCCATTGTTCAAAGCATAGTTAGACAGTGTTACATATGCTTTCAAAAGGTATGCATTTTATGCAGCTTTCAAAATTTGTGTTTCTTTGTAGATCTGTCAATGACCACCTGTGTGTATAGATTCTGGTGTACAGATTGTGTCAACTCCATAGGAAGTCTGCACTAAGAGAGGCTCATTGAAACTTAAATTAAATTGGATATAAAGATTCCCATATGGAAATAATATGCATTAGCCACTACAGAGAACTATAGTCATATTTAACACAATGTTCTTTCTAGCACAAGATGAAAACCACAATATATAATGTCCTCTGTGCTGTTCACACCCTCTAACATCACTGTACCACATTTTCCTCAACATGAAAGAATTAAGTCAGTGAACAGCATGTTCATATATAGTTTGAAACTTATTTAATGGAGCCAGGTTGTGCTTGTAAATGAATATAGACATTTTGCTAATGCTTGATAGGAAAGTACATTACATATTAACTACAGTATGTGCAAGAAAATGTTTTGCTAGTAGCCATCTTTCAAAAATACAGTGGAACACCACATAATGAACACTTTGTATAAGGAAAAATTTGTATAATGAAGCATTCATTATGCAATGGCGATACACCACATAACTATTTTTTACGGGGTTTTCGCTAAGTGGGATATGCCCTGGTTAATGGAAACCCCATATAATGATTTTTTTTTTGTTATGCGTGGGATCTTCCATTAGATCTGCATTGGGGAAAAACCGCATAGCAAAGAGCTCCGTGGAATGGAGCTTTTTTGCTATGCGGGGTTCTACTGTACCAGAATTGGAACCTATCCACATGTTTGACACTGACAAAAATCCTGCGTATAGAAGTACATAAGCCAGTAGCCTTATGATAAAGCCAGCCTAAAAGATCACATGATGCTAAACATTACCCGACAGGCTATCGTGAACCAATGGAGTCTTATTGGTTTGTTATCTACTTAGAAACCAAAATCAACTAGAATGTGGTTAAACATTTATTCAGTCAAAGATCAGATTGGTTAACTGAATTTAGTCTGGCATGTCACAATTTGTGTCATGGTCTACTTCGATGTAGCCATTTCATTGGGCAAAATCCTATTGTGTAGCCATGATAACTAACTTTTATAGCATCAAGGCAGAAAGGCTATCCATGAAGTACTTCTGCTGGGGACTGGTGCAGTTGGTCATACTGGGAACATGCAACCAATTGAATAACTGAATTGTGCAATTCCTTGTTGCTAGATGTAACCGTCAACACCAGGAGTTCTCAACCTTTTACAGCCGGGGCTGGGTCATGCTCCCTCAGACAGCTTCAGGGGTCAGATGGCCATTTTGCCCTTCCTCCACCACATGGCACTTCCTGGTGTGGTGGAGGTGGTGGGGAGGCCACATGAAATGGTGCCACGGGCTGCAGGTTGGGAATCCCTGGTCAACACATTTATGCCAATATGACTCTATATTATGCTACCATGAACATTAATAAGCATTAACAAATATAAACTCAAGTACTAACAGCTGACTCAAGTCCTGTTTTGTCAACAGAGATATACATTGATTGATTAATCACACTTTGCCTGTTTATGTCTGTTTTCTTTTTGGTAGATGTCATTGGCTGTGCAATATAAGATTAATCAGTTTTTCAGTAGTTACTCTATGATGCAATTCTGCTTACAGAGTTATGCCCTAGAGAACTAGCACTGCATTTTTACATAAAAAGTATCCGAACAATGGGAGCATTCCTAAGAATAATTTTTCCTTCTGCTTCTCTTGTTGCATATATATAGGGTATCTCCTAACTTAGAACGTTTCACTTTATCCCCTCCCATTCCAATGCCAGTTGATGCTCTGTTGGCATCCAAAGCTTCTTTTCACAACTACTGTGATTAGAGCCATAAAGTGGTTTGCTTACACCACTATTGCAACAGCAAGGAAGTAGTGATGGGAGGAGAAGAGAAAATCCAGCAGAGGTCAGGGATGAGCAGCCAGCAAGAAAGCAAGAGAATGCAGGTGAGATGGAGAAGTGAGAAAACAGAGGAGATTAGAGGAGAGTGGTCAACAAACAAGCTAGAAAGAGGAGTTATGAACATTCTCTAGGATCCCCATATTTGTTTTAACACTGAGAATAATAGGAAAGTAAGATTGGATTTACAACTCCACAAGTGCTGTCAGGGAACTAGTGAGGTTGTAATTGCAGCGCTCTTCTAATTTCCCCCCTATCCTTCACATTATTGTGCTTTCTTAAATGAAGTTGGAAAGAGCAATAGAAGGGAAAAAAGAGAAAACAATACCATAAACTTGAACACAGCAGTTGAATTTGTTACCTGTTCTGTTCTCACTTTATTTCTATGTTCCCCTCCCCTGCTATTGCCATTGCCCTTTAATCATTGGTAGAATTCATATTCCTCCCTACTTGCTTCTGGCTAAGGACAATTTTGAATTATTCTACCCATTAGCATTTGCCATTGATCTTTTGTGGCATGAGAAATGGTTAATGCTTTAGTGTTGATTGTGATCTACCTCCACTGTGGAATCTTCATTGTTTTCTCTTTTAGCTAAACAACAACTTTAAAACACCATTTCTAGTTTAGCTTCAGGCTTTCATAACTTTTACAGAGTGGAGGAGGAAGAGGGTGAGAAAGAGAATCTAGCAATAGATGTTGCTTCATGGATATTTATTATGCTTCTATCTCTCCATGTCTTATGACTTTACTTATTCTATATGCTTGTGACTGGTGTTTCAGATTTCATGATACAACCTAATCAGCGTTCATTCATAACCTAGACAGCATAGCAAGCTTGCAGAAAATGGAGGCAATGTTTTGCATATGCAGCATACTGTAAACTGTATAGTACATGAGGCAGCTGACACCACCCAACTCTGACTTCTTTAGTTTTGGCAACCCGAATGAGTTTGCGCAACTGTCCTCCTTGAGATATAACATAATTTATGAAAGCAAAGCATAATTCAAATGGCATGCAAGCTATCTTAAATATTAAGCAAAATCCCTTTAGTAAGACATTCTTGTCTCTTTAACACCTATACATTTATCTCTCATTCTCTCTTCTTTACCTAGCATATATGAAAAACATTGGGTATTTTTTATTTGGATATCTCTTCTTTCCCCCCTATGCAAATCAGAACTGTGGATACACAAATCTTTTCAACAGAACAGCCAATAGCTATTGCTTTTCTATCACAAGTTGTAGAAAAAGCTGTTGTGTTCTGAATTATGAGAAATATTTTAAAATAAACAAGATTGGCATACTTGTAGAGGATTACCCAATATGAGGAATCATAATCTGTTGTGGGACTCATACTGTAGCATAATGATTAATCCAGTTTTGCTTGAGTAGGGTGGGGTTGATGTGCATCCCACATTGTGACTCCCTGTTTTTATTAATCACAACAGCAGATGGTCTTTGCCACCTGGTAAGATTAATTTCTAATACAGGATTGATAAAAGACCTAGGAACAGGTTTTTGGAGCATGCTGTTCTGATTCCTTTTTAAAGTTTAATTGTTTACTCTGTTTGTCAAATTATGTATAATGCCAGTTCAGGAATTATGGCAGTAACAGTGATTTTGCATTAGAATATTTACTTGCGCTATCTGGATACTATTTTCAGTCAAAGGATGAGTCATATCCTAAGGAAATCTTTGTTACGTCCCATAATTATCTGTGCTTGTTTGCTCTATTTCTTTTCTCTCCTTATATGCATCATTCAGGGGCTTTCCAAAAGTAACATTCTTTGTTTGACTTCCGTTTGAAATTATCACCTCACATATTGGCAATTCTTGTTAATCCCATATCCAAAAGTAGTTCCTATTCTCTGATTTGCTGGCACTTGTCTGTGTTCTCTCCCACCCTGTTCCAACCACATCACGGGATACATTTATTCTGACATACAGGCTGTCTGAGCAAAAAGACATCGGCCTCACAACACACCTGATATAACTGTTGTGGAAAAGAAGGTGATCTGGTTTATTGACATTCCTATACCAGGAGATGCACCAAATAAAGACAAACAACTGTAGAAAATCACAAAATATTGTGACTTGCAAATTGAAGTCGAGCATCTATGGAGGAAGAAATCTGTTGTTCCTATAGTGATCGGAGCCTTACCTAAAGGACTCCCTAGATATTTGGAATTTTTGGACTTATTTGACTTGAACATCCTAATTCACCCCCCCAAAAAACAACAACAACCAACAACCAAAAAAAAACCCCAACTCTACTAGGAACTGCATAGATACTCAGACATTATCTTAACAGTTCTTAGGACCTTGTTTCTGGCTTGAACTGTTAATTTTATTTCAGTCCTTGACTGTGAATCAAATGGTTGACTTGTATCCAATAATAGTACTACTACTTGGGATTTCTTTCCCTTTTAACCATAGAGTAGTGCATTTGTCCTCCCTTGAATCACGTTTGCTTTCTGGCATTTCAGAATCATGACATCATTTTAAAGAGAGATTGCTGATATTTTTAAGAGAGATTGCTGATATGTAAAAGGATAGATTTTCAATATTCCATTTTAACTTTTCAATGTACCTAGCTAGAAACAAGAGTTAATAAGCTACATCTTTCATACAGCCTAAGGGAACAACTGAACAAATTTTATGAGGTATGATTCAATTATGATGATTACTCTAATTTTAAAGAATACACTTAAAATGTTGCCTAAGGCTACATAAGATCAGCTTTGAAAGAGTCTATATGTCATAATGTTAGGTAGGCAACTCTGTGTCCCCTGAAATAAGCCCATTTAAAAAGAATGTCTTTCCCCCTACAAATGAAGAGCAGTTCCATTTAATTTACTAATGCAGCAAAACACATGATAAAACTACCAACTGTGAAACTCCTCCGAGCCTTATGCTAAATATACGTACCTAATCTGGTTGCCAACAGGCCCATAAAAATCATTTCGGATCAGTAGGTGCACAAACAATTCTAATGCATTTCTATTAACCTTTTTATTGTTTGCATTTTTCTGTTGTATATCAGTGTCATAGGACTACATAGGCCTGTTTCAAAGCACATTAAAATCACTGAATTTGATTACAATGTGCCTTCAGTTTAGACTCCATATATGACTTGCAAATTGAAGTCGAGCGTCTATGGAGGAAGAAATCTGTTGTTCCCATAGTGATCATAGCCTTACCTAAAGGACTCCCTAGATATTTGGAAATTTTGGACATCCATATTTTTTTTTAAAAAAATTATCCATATATGATTAACATTTCAAATTGTCACTGAAAAGCATATTCAGATTTTAAATTGACTGAATACTACAAGTATACATACAGTATAGCAAGTTACAGTACATCCTAAAAACCAATAACACTCCAAACAATTCTACAGTTATTTACAGTGTAATTTGCATTTCCTCCCAGCTGCTTTTTTTGTTATGGTTAGAGCTGCTTTTCATTATGGTTCAAACTGAGCCAAGTCAATGAGAAGGCTAGGCGTGAGAAACATCTAAAGGCCAATACAGATGTTCTCTGAGAGCATGTTTGTATATGCATTGTATATGCACGCACATACTAATTTACATATGTCAAGTTCATCCCGCCTCTTCATATTTCCTACTTACTTGCGATGATCACTTAGTAATCTTTATTGTAGCCCAACAGTACCCGGTTATGAGAGGAGACATTTAACACCACCAGAGTAATCATGTATGGAGAAAAAGATAGAGAGTCATGGACATCCAGTCCATACTTGCACTAAATACAAGTACAAGGAAAAATATATTTCATTCACATAGAGCATTGCATTTCACATTCACACAGAGACACTAAGCAAGGAAAATGCGAGAAGTTGACATTCCCCCCCCCCCCCCATCATTTAACTACTTCTCATCCAAACACAAAGTAGTTGTCATGCCTATTTTTTCTACAACTATGAATGGTAGTGAGCACAAAACGGTATCCTGTAGACCAGTGATTCCCAGTGTGGGGCTCACACCCACACGAGGACTTGAATTACCAGAAGCCTAAGTCAGTACATTGGCTGATCAGTGCTTTGGGGAATTAACTTAAGCTTCTGGGAATTGAAGTCCAAAAACCAAAGGTTGGGAAACACTGCTGTAGACCATCTTGACTGCTGCCATTGGTGTTTGCAATGAAAAGCTTGGTATCCTTTTTCCTGCTGGCAACGCAGGTACAATATTGTGAAGCACTATTGGGCCATTTTTTGGCATTTTGAATAATACATATAAAAGCAAATTCATAACCTTTGGCTCTCCCGGTGGGGCGGGGAGGCTCCCGTGAGGATGGACACTGAGCCAACCCACCACCAGCTGGCGTCCCAAGCCCTGCCTCCAGCCCGGGACTTTTAAAAGGCTGTCGAGGCGGCTGAGCCTTTGCCACCACCTTCGGCACTCCCGGTGGGGCGGGGAGGCTCTTGTGAGGATGGACGCCGAGCCAACCCACCACCAGCTGGTGTACCAAGCCCAGCCTCCAGCCCGGGACTTTTAAAAGGCTGTCGAGGCGGCTGAGCCTTTGCCACTACCTTTGGCTCTCCCAGTGGGGCAGGGAGGCTCCCATGAGGATGGACGCCGAGCCAACCCACCACCAGCTGTCATCCCAAGCCCTGCCTCCAGCCTGGGACTTTTAAAAGGCTGTCGAGGTGGCTGAGCCTTTGCCACCACCTTCGGCTCTCCCGTTGGGGCGGGGAGGCTCCCGTGAGGATGGATGCCAAGCCAAAACACCAGCTGGTGTCCCAAGCCCAGCCTCCAGCCCGGGACTTTTAAAAGGCTGTCGAGGCGGCTGAGCCTTTGCCACCACCTTTGGCTCTCCCGGTGGGGCAGGGAGGCTCCTGTGAGGATGGACGCTGAGCCAACCCACCACCAGCTGGCATCCCAAGCCCTGCCTCCAGCCCGGGACTTTTAAAAGGCTGTCGAGGTGGCTGAGCCTTTGCCACCACCTTCGGCTCTCCCGGTGGGGCGGGGAGGCTCCCGTGAGGATGGACGCCAAACCAAACCACCAGCTGGCATCCCAAGCCCTACCTCCAGCCCGGGACTTTTAAAAGGTTGTCGAGGTGGCTGAGCCTTTGCCACCACCTTCGGCTCTCCCGGTGGGGTGGGGAGGCTCCTGTGAGGATGGACATGGAGCCAACCCACCACCAGCTGGCATCCCAAGCCCTGCTTCCAGCCCGGGACTTTTAAAAGGCTGTCGAGGCGGCTGAGCCTTTGCCACCACCTTCGGCTCTCCCGGTGGGGCGGGGAGGCACCCGTGAGGATGGATGCCGAGCCAACCCACCACCAGCTGGTGGCCCAAGCCCCGCCTCCAGCCCAGGACTTTTAAAAGGCTGTCGAGGCAGCTGAGCCTTCGCCACCAGCTGGCATCCCAGCTGCTGCCACCACCAGGACCTTCATGACTGCTATTTTCCTTCTGCGAATTTGTCGTCGGGAGAGGGAGGGAGTCATGGGTTATTCTATTTTTCATTGTATTTTGTATCTACTGTACTGGATTTTGTACCTATTGTATTTTGCACCATGTTTTCTATAGTGTATTTTTTGCTTTTTGTGATATTGGAACTGTACTTGTATTGCATTGTATTTTCATATTGGATGTGCCCTTTTGGTATATTGATTTTTATTATTCTGACATGTGCTGAGATATTGTATCATTATTGTGGAATTTATTGTAAACGTATTGACTATATATTTTCTGTATCATTATATTTGTATTGTTCTTGTATTAACTTGCTGTAAGCCGCTCTGAGTTGGCCTGTGCCGAGAAGAGCGGGGTATAAATCCATTAAACATAAACAACATAAACATAAACCAGAGTTTTTTTTAAAAAAAAATGCATTCCCTGACTTTTTAAAAAGAAAGTTTAATATTGTATACTCATACCAGACAGAAATTCAAACAGAAACTTCTAGACTGCTAGAACAGTCCAGAAGATGAGCACATGATCTATACTCTGGTTTCTGAGGGAGAACAGAAGCAAAAACTGCTGTGATGTGGCTAGAATCCCTCTGTGCCTAAATATTTTAAAGGGCTGTTTTGGACTTAATGAAATTTTAGAAGCAAAAGTGTAAGTGCAATGCAACAATAGTCTGACCCCTTGCAACCCCATGGACCACTGCACACCAGGCACCTCTATCCTACACCATCCTCTGAATGGTGTAATAGAGCAATTACTCAGCTCTATGCCCATTGCATCAACAATGCCATCCATCCATCCACCTCATCTTCGGCCACCACCTTCTCCTTTTGCCATGAATCTTTTCCAGCATCAAGGCCTTTTCGAGTGACTCCTATCTTCTCATTTGGTTTTCAAGTACTTTAGCTTCATCTTCAATATTTGTCCTTCCAAGGAGCAGTCAGGGTTAATTTCCTTCAGGATTGACTTATTTGATCTCTTTCTTGTCCAGGGTACTCTCAAAATTATCCACCAGCATCACATCTCAAAGGCATCTATTCTTCTGTGCTGAGCCTTTCTTATGGTCCAGCTGTCACAACTATACATTACTACTGTGCATTCCATTGCTTTGACTATGCGGACTTTTGTTGGCAGGGTGATGTCTCTACTTTTTATTATGCTGCCTAGGTTTCTCATAGCTTGCCTCCCAAGTATTAATTGTCTTTTTATTTCATGGCTGCAGTCACCATCTGCAGTGATCTTGGAACACTGCTTCCATTTCCTCCTCCCTCTATTTGCTGGGGAGTGATAGGGCTGATTGCCATTATCTTGTTTTTTTAATTATATATATTAAGTCTCAGGCCAGCTTTTGCACTCTCTTCTTTCAACCTAATCAAGAGGTTCTTTAGGTCTTCTTCACTTTCTGCCATTAGAGTAGTATCATCTGCATATATCAGGTTGTTGATGTTTCTCCCAGCAATTTTAATTCCAGCTTGTGATTCATCCAGCCTTGCATTGCACATTATGTGCTCTGCATATAAGTTAAATAAACAGGGTGACAAAATGCAACCTTGTTGTACTCCTTTTTCTATTCTAAACCAATCAGTTGTTCTGTATCCTGTCCTAACTGTTGCTTCTTGACTCATGTGCAGATTTCTCATAAGACAGATGAGGTGGTCTGGTATTCCTATCTCTTTAATTGCTTGCCACAGTTTATTGTGGTCCACACAATCAAAGGCCTAGGTGTAGTCAATGAAAGAGAAGTAGACTTTTCTCTGGTACTCCTTTGTTCGATAGGGACTTGCATGATTATGCAACTTCGAGGGTTTACCGATGGAAATATCAGCCTAGAAAGTTAACCAAAAGGGTCACATGGCAGAACCCTTTGACATCATCAGAAGTTTCCACTAGTGATACTGACGCCTCATCTACCTCTAATGATGAAGGTTCTAATAAATCATACAATAAGAGACAGGCAGCCTCAACAAGCCAAGGTCCTCTATCTTCAACTACACCATCTTTTTTGTCCAGAAAGAAATCTTACCACAAGAAAAGGACTTAGTGTTTAACCTCTCTTCCAAATCACTTACTCAGAAGGAGCTGAATCTATTGTCATTAGGATTAGGATTTGTACCTACTCCTGTGTATCGTGACTTTAACACAAGATTATATGTTTATAAACTTATTCGCTTATTGAAGCTAAAGGTGTTTTACAAAGGTATGAATATCTATACAGTGGATAGGTTCAAGCCAAAATCTTCCTTCTGTCCCAATGTGGATGATCCGAATATTGAGGTATTTAAGAGATTAACACTAAACAACCTTGAACATTTAGAAAGAGGTAAGATTCGAACTCGCAACAATTTGAGTAAGGACGACAGAGCTGTTTTAGAGAGGCTAGCCAGTGATAGGGACATCACGATCAAACCAGCAGATAACAGGGGAGGAGTAGTTATCTTAGATACAACAGATTACATTGCGGAAGCTAAGAAACAGCTTGCAGATGAATCCTTTTATAAGAAACTTATGAGTGATCCGACACCGAGAATTTTGAACATCACTAAAACAGTTTTGAATGAGGAGTTGGCCCTGGGGTATATTAGTAAAAAGTCAGCGGATTTTCTTTACAATTGGTTCCCAAGGGTACAGTTATTCCATCTACTTCCAAAAATACATAAGGCATGGGCTCCCGATGGGTTACTCCCAGGGAGACCTATTGTCTCCTCAATTAATTCAGCTTTTGAGCCCCTTGCAAAGTTTTTGGACACTTTTATTCACCCCTTCTCTTGTAAAACATCTTCTTATATCAAGGACACCACTGATTTCATTAGACAGGTTGAGGGTATTAAGGTTCCACAAGGTGGTGGTTTTGTCACTTTAGATGTCCAGGCACTGTATACACATATTCCTTTAGATGAAGGACATACTATTACACAGGTAGCCCTTGACTCAAGAACAGAATGGCACCCCCTACTCATTTTCTTTTGGATATTTTGGATATTATTTTGGATTATAATTTCTTTAGATTTGGCCCTGATTTTTATTTACCGACACATGGAGTTGCAATGGGTAGTGCAACTATGCCCAGTTTAGCAAATTTATACGTGGTTAGTTTCGAACAGGATTTTATTTTCAGTGGTTCAAATTCTTTTAGTCATAATATCATTTTCTATAGAAGGTTTATTGACAATTTGTTTTTTATTTTCAATGATTTAAGTTGTGTTCCCAATTTTGTCACATGGATCAATGGTGTCAATTCTAATCTTAAGTTTTCACATAATATCAATGATTTCTCTTTACCATTCCTCGATGTTTCAGTGTACTTAGATTGTATACGCAATGTAAGGGTTAAGTTGTATCACAAGCCAACAAATAGAAACGCATATCTGAATTATGCCTCATACCACCCTCATTACCTTCATAATAATCTACCATATGGGCTATTTTTGAGAGCCAAAAGAAACTCATCTGCTGCAGCTGACTTTGAAAGCACGTCTCGTTCTATTCAACTTTTCTTAAAGCAAAAGGGATACCCTGAACAAGTAATTTGTAACTGTTATAATAGGGCTTGTGAGATTTCTAGACAGCAATTATTAAATGGTAGACACAATAAGGACATGCAGAGATTAACATGCTTGTTTGAGTTCTCCCCATTGGCAACCAAGATCAAGGTGATTATTTACAAACATTGGCACATTATTAAACACATCCCTGGATGTGAAAAACCACCTCTTATAGGTTTTAGAAAGACGCGCTCTATTCATCAGATTGCCACAAGATCGGACCTAAGTGATGATTCTCCTCTCCCCACACCGATAGCTGTAGGTCATTTTCGGTGCGGTCACTGCATGCATTGCACATTAGTTTGGGAAACCAAGGAAATTCAAATACCTGGTAGCAATTTTAGAGTTACGCTAAGAGAACTGACTACATGTAAAACAAAAGACTGTATTTATATTATTGTCTATAAATGCAGTCTTTGTTATGTGGGGTGCACCACTCGTGAAATAAAGGTTAGGGTGGGGGAACATCGGTCCAAAATTAGATCAGGTGACACACAAGCACCAATGGTCAATCATTTCATAGAATGCCAGCACAGTGATAAGGATTTTAAATTTGCAGTACTAGAAACTATCAGATCGTCCCGCTATGAACGTGTAAATATTGAACGACTTTTGCTCCGCAGGGAGGTATATTACATACGTTGTTTTAAATCTATTTAGCCTCATGGACTCAACGTTGATTTAGATTTGTCCTGCTTTCTTTAAGACCGACTGGGTGTACCTTAATGTCATTCAGCTGTTATGCATGATTGTACCTTTAAATACGATAGAGGTTTTGGGGCTTCTTTGACGTCTGGTGAGCACTGAAAGAAGTTACTATTGAGGCTCAAGATGCAAAAAGAAACTCTTCTGTTATGAATTAATAAGTGGGATTTATTCTTCTAGCGAGCAGGTAATTATCTACATCCATTTTCTCTGATTTTGTACGCAACTCTCTGATCTCATTGTAAATATTGTATATATTACTTTGTAACATTACAATGATACATTGTTTTTGTGTATGCATTTAGATTCCTGAAAAGCCTTAAGTAAATACCGGAAGGGCTTCGAATCTAGTTGCACAATAAATGACAAAAATATTTTGAAACCTTTTGAACATTTCTACATTATTGCCTCAAATGGGATTTTCCTTTGTTCTACTCCTTTGTTGTCTCCATGATCCAGCGAATGTTGGTAATTTGCTCTCTAGTTCCACTACCTCTTTGGAACCCAGCCTGCACTTCTGGAAGTTTTTGATCCAGATGCTGCTGAAGCCTAGCCTGTATTATCTTGAGCATGACCTTGCTAGCGTGTGAAATGTGTGCAATTGTTTGATAGATTGAACATTATTTAGCTATATATGGAAACCCATATATAGCTATTAAATAATGACTTGTGCCGTCAAGTCAAATCTCTAGCAAGTACAAATATTTTTGAAAAGCTCACTTTACTTTAGCGCAGTGTTTCCCAACTTTTGGTTTTTGGACTTCAATTCCCAGAAGCCTAAGTCAATTTCCCAAAGCACTGATCAGACAATGTACTGACTTAGGCTTCTGGGAATAGAAGTCCACCTGTAGGGTGTGTGCCCCACATTGGGACAAGAAACTGAAAAGAAAATTCATTTTCAGTTATTGATTGATAGAGACGGTATTCTCATTTTGGTAAATTCTGGATCCAAAGTAAATGAACAGAAGAACAGAACCTTCCAGAAACTGATGAAACTGGCACATAATGATGCATTATATATAACATGTAGTATAATGAAAAGAACCAAATGTACCAAATCTAATAATTCTTACTCACATAAATGCATACTGGCATGTCCCTTGGGTTTAATAGTTTTATTAGAGAAAGAGACAGAGAAGGGCCAAATATTATCAGTTGCTAACTTATTTTCCCCACAGATGTGAACTTGGTCCCATTTATAAAACACAAGCAGATGTGAGAGCTAGGGGAAAAAAGCTTGAATGTTAAAAGCCAGCATAAAGGGAGAACATAGTATGTATATCCAACAGAGCAATAAAATGAGAGATTAAAAATCCTGAATTTTATTCTACTTTTTAATATTGAACTCTAAAAGACAAGGTGCAGGCGAGTTATAGGCCAATTATGCCTTTGTGGCTTATTGGGAACACATTGCACACTAATGCCATTTTTTCCTTGAAGGGAAGCTGTAGCATGTTATCTACACAGAAACACAGATCACATTATGAACTGAACAAAAAAAAATACCAACCACTATTTCCCCATTTAATTGACTATTTATAATAGAAACTGAAGGAGGACAAGAGATCTGAGTGTCCAATCGAATTGAATAGTTAATACTTCTTGAATTAGCCCCCCTGTGACCTTGTAGCTATACTTGAGCTATCTATTTACATTCCAAGGGATTTTTTTACTTGTACTGATGCACAGGGAATCTAAGCACGTAATTCTCTATTAACGTTAATGGGAATTATCCATGTAAGTTGCCTGAGCTGTGACAGAAAATTCACTTCCAGGTTTCAGTGTTTTTTTCATTGCACCTCAATGTTCAAAGCTGCATGCTAGTAACTGAAGCGTAAAAAGCGGGGTGGGGGTGGGGGTGATGCTAGAAGTTCAGAATGCCTTCATTTTTAATGGCATTTCTTACTACACTGGCAGATGAGATCCTACTACACATTGCAAACATCTGTTTGCATTTTGGAGGGACCTTTGCTGTAGGCTATGCTTTTTACTTCCGCTTCCAGGAGCAATGGAGGCAGCGTGGGCCGGATGAATTGTAGCAAATCCATTCATGTGGATTCATGGGGACTTGAGCTCCTGGGAATTGAAGTCCAAGAACATCTGGAGTTCCAAGGTTCACCATCATGGTATTAAATGAATCAGTTTTTTTTAATGTCCAACTTTAACACCAGTATATAGTAATCAGCAACGTAGTGTCCAGTACCTGAATAATCTCTTTATACATGTTGTTCAAGTTACTATGTTATTTTGTTCTGTTTTATGAAAATGGCTGCAGATTTTTGTTAAGTTGTTAACAAACAAAAAACCAAACAAAAGTCTCATCCATTCTGGTTAAACATCAGTCTGTTTAGTTTTACATATATCTTCTCATATGTTGGGAACTCAATTTATTTATTTATTTATTTTAATTGAATTTCTATACCACCCATCTGGGTGTTATCCCACTCTGGGCGGTGAACAAACAGAAAACAAATAACAACAATACCCACAGCAAATCAAAACCAATAAAAGCATCATAATGCATCATAATCAATGCAATAAAAGTATCATAATGCCTTTATTGACTTTGTTTAGTATGGGAAAATGCCAGAAAAGAAGAAACGTATGCAGATTTATTAATAATTAATACAATTATATATGTTCTGATACTGCTAGAAGTCCTGATTAGAATGCTGTGATGATAGTTACCACCGGTGTGGCAAAGTGGTTAGTCCAACTTTATTAAACTCATGATGGAATTGTTCATGTTTTTCATATTTCACAAAGCTCAGTATGAACACACAAAGCCGCTGGACAGACTAAGTCATGTAAATTGAATGCAGGTGCAATTAAGCAAGAAAAGGCTAAGGAGGAGAGTTATTGAAAGTTTAATTAGTCCCAAGGTAGTGGAGTAGGAGTGATGTTAATCTAAACTCCTATTGTACCATTTACAATAGGGGTGTCAGCAAAGTAAATTCCTACAGTGTAACAACTGTTTCTCAATTGCAAATGCTGAATAGCCCATGAGGCTTAATTACCAAAGCCTGTCTTACTGTACAATTAGGGGGTCATGTCTCCCTAGGAGTAAACATTACCAGTTTTGAGCAGATATAAGGCATGGCAAAGGAGTGTTGTGATCTCTTAAAAGGAAAAAATAAAAGACAAACATTACTCTTTTACAGATGCACAGTTCTACGGTAGTTTATATCATGAGTCCCCTCACTGGGAGAAAGGATACCTAGAAATGAAACAAAGTAATTTGCTCATTGATGGGCAACGAGGCTAAAGTAGGGTACTTTTATTTTAATCTATTCACAGTTGCACATTAACCATGTCCTTAGAGGAGGATCGATAGCTCTGAAAATCAGAGTTACCTTAACTTGATGTGGATGTTAAACACCATTCTTTCTGCAAAATCACCAGAGAAAGCTTAGACAAAACCAGATGACCTTTGGAAGGTATATGCAGAGATGCTTGTTTTTACAGTTGAACCAAGAAACCATGTATTTCATTCTTGCTCCAGCATTTAACAGGAGAACCTTTGCTTTAAGCTCTTCATTATGACAAAGGTTTTCTACCGGACAGTGGCTATCCTTATTATGAAATGCACTTTGACCCAAAGAGTTTCACTGCTGTTTTATCTCTCATATCTCATAACTTGACCTGCAACTTTTTCTCCTGATGAACCATTTTGCAGACACTTAGCAATTGAAATAAACGGTACTTGATACTCCTCTGTACAAGAATGTTAAGAATTCCTCAGCCCATTAATGCACCTTTTAGCTTTTTCCTATTTGGATGATAAATTTTCAATCTAATTTTGCAAATGGCTCCTTACTTTATTCCCTGTAGGAAATCAAGTGTCTCACAAATTTCCCTGGCACAGAAATTGAAAACAAGTACCATCCATGAGCTAATAGCAGCACAGTATTACATTCAGCGCAGGGCTATTTAACTATAATGGTTTATTTTTAAGCTACCAGGGAACAAAAGTTTTCAAATTGGATATACTTCTCAGTTTCTAAAACAAAGTTATCTGTATAAGGCATATAATCCTCATTGTATTAATGAAAGGTAAACAATATCAAAAGTGAAACAGTTCCCTGATTCTCCTCCAGTTTAATTACTGAATTGTTTGATCTTAAATGCTTGACTGCGGTTTCTTTCTGTGCTTAACCAAACAGAGGATCAGAGTTTCTAATAGTATGGGCAATACTCTCAAATTTATTCTCCTCAAAACAGACTGTTCAAAGACAATATTGCTATGCTTATGAATGATGATCAGTACACTTGTGTTTGAGTACTATAGTTGATGTTCCAGCATATATGTTTCTAATTTTAGTTTATAATGTAAATTATATTGCATATGAACATTTAGCCTCAAAATACTTCTTAAAATACTTCTATTCATAAGCATTGTATTAAATGAGAACAGTTCACTTGACAATTGCAGCCTTATGCATGCTTAAGCACAACTTGCAATTGTGTCCAACAGGATTACCTTACATATCAGTATACACAGAATTCCAACTTTAATGTCTCAACCAATTCACACTTGCCTGATGGATAGACACCAATAGACATCTATGGCTCAACTGGGGAAGAGGCCTAAGATTTGTGGCCTAGCAATACGCCTCTCTAGCCTCCCTGTTCACAAAGGTAGTTCCCAAGTTGTCTTAAGTACAGGGAAAACTTCCTATTAAAAAAAAGAAGGTACGGTAAGCGTGTCTAGCACAGGGGTGCCCAAACCTTTTGGGCTGTGGGCCAGTCATGTGGTTGAGCGGGCCAGTCATGTGGTTTCTCCCACCAGAAGTGGAAGTAAAATGTGCCCACACACATACATAGCAGTGCCATAAATGCACCCAGGGCTGTTGTAAATGTGTTTATGACAATCATAGGTCATTTATGGCAACATTTTGCACATGCGCAGGAACTTTTACTTCTGCTTCTGGGAGTGGTGAGGGCAGTATGGGCCAGATGGACCAGGGCACCCCTGGCCTAGGACTATGCTAGACCATGACATCTTCCAGATTAGGCCTTTCTCTCAGGTGAGAAACATGTAGGTTTCTGTAGGCATCTGTCACACGGGTCTCCTGGAATGGTGAATTCTAGGATTTATATGCAAAAGTAAGGAATGGCATATCACTAATGTTCCTTTCTGTCTCTGTCTCTTTGGAACACAAAAATGCATGTTATGAGACTACTGGTACCCCTACTTCAGCATTTTCTATAATCATTGAGAATCTACACTTGGAACCGCAAATGATGTTGGGCTATGACTCCTAGAATTCTTGAATACTGGTCCTGATGGTGATCCAACAACATCCGGGGAATGCAAGTTTGTGAACTACTGACATACACCAATTAAAAGGGGACTGCAAGGTTCTCAAAAAGCAGTTGCTTTCTTAGTATGGCAGATGCCAGATGGGATCTGAGATATTTTCAGGCCCATGATGGGGAGAGATTTTACTAGTATGGATGGATGTGCGCTGCTGCTCAAAGCCCATACCTTAAAGGGAAACTCCACCTCGGCATTTTCCGCTTTGGTTCCTCTTGCCAGTCTCCGCTCTGCTCCATGGGAGAAAGCCTAAAGCACTTCAGGTAGCTTTGACAGCTTGTCCCGAAGCTGTCCGAAGATTTTCGGGCTTTCTCCCACAGACCAGAGCAGAGACTGGAAAGAGGAACCAAAACTGAAAATGCCAACGTGGCTTTTCCCTTTAAGGTATGGGCTTTGAGCAGCAACACGCGCCCATCTGTCCTGGTAAAATCTCTCCCCATCACGGTGATGGATATTTTACGTTCAGAATTTATTCTCTGTCATTGGACTATGGCCATTTCTTATTAGTTAAGTCATTACTTGATACTGGCTCATCATGCAAACCTTCTCTCCTCCTCCCCCCCCCCCCCCTTAATCATAAAAACAGTTCCATTATCAGTTTTATGATTCCTCTCACAGTTCACGAATTCAATTGATTTTGATTTTGTTTTGCATTGAAATTGAAAACAAAGGTGAATACTGTGTGATCACAGGAAATGCCAAGTCTGCTTGCATGTACCCTATTGAAATGTTCCATACTCGTGCAGACCAGAAAATGACACAACTTCTACTGAAGTAGTGTGGGTTCTGCTGGTGCCATCAATGCTTAACCATCTTGCACAGTGTGGCCAAGTTTTAATAGAAACTTGCTATATTTACTATTAAGAACTCTAAAGATGAAAAGCATTATAGACTAAGTGTTGTACACCATATAGAAGTACCAATAATCTACATAGTCTACATCTCTTTCTTCTCTTGCTACTACGCAAAAGGCAATAATCTACAGCCGCCTCATCCTCATTAGTCACAACAAGGTCAAGGACAACCTCTGGGTTGGAGAGATAGGCAGGATATCTCTCAATGCCATTTCCAGGGAATCCTAAGCAGGTGAAGGCATCTCCTTGGGAATACCCTGAAGGAAATGGTGAGCCACTGTGTGAGACAGAACGATGGACTGGATGGGCTGTGGCCTGTTCCAGCAAGGCTATTCTTATGTTCTTTCTTTTGCTTATGCTGGGCAAGCCCTGTCCTAGGATCATCCCCTTCTGGGTCAAGTTATCCAATTTCCATCTATCAATCAGATTGGTGCTCAAGGATGTTTTAGTGTAATAAAGCCTTTTCTGTGTACTGTCATCTGCACTACTAGCTTCTCCTTATTTTCCCTATCTGAACCCTTCTGAGACTCTCGTATTAAGTAGCTAATGGCTTTCTTAATATTTTCCTCATTAAAACTTTGTTCCTTGGAAAAGCTTGACTTGTCTCCATTGTTTCCTAAATAACTTCTAAGGGCATATCAGACTGAATCATGATGAAATAGGACCAAAGTTTTGAGGGAGTATTTTTCCATAAAGTAAAGGTTTCCCTTGCTCGAAAGCCAGTCGTATCTGACTCTAGGGTTCAGTGCTGACCTCTGTTTCAAAGCCAAAGAGCCAGCGCTGTCTGCTTCTGCAGACGTTTTCATGGTAATGTGGCAGGCATGACTAGTCACTGGAGCACGCGGAATGCTGTTACCTTCCCACCGAAATGGTCCCTATTTATCTACTTGCAATTTCTTGCTTTTGAACTGCTAGGTTGGCAGGAGCTGGGACAAAGACTGGAGCTCACTCTGTCCTGCAGTACTCGGGAATCGAACTGCTGACCTTCCACCTCCCAGTCTGCATCTTAGCCACTTGAGCCACTGCAGTCCCTAGCAAACCACATAAGCAAAATTCACTCAAGCATTTATAATCCAGACATGTTCATGGTAAACTACTTTACAGATGTATTTAGAGTCTTGAATCCTGAGCAAGTAATAAAATTAATGGATCCGCATATAATGACAAATCCTATGTAGAAATGACTTAAACTGGTCGTGACATGGCAGACATAATGTGTGCTAGCACTTAAAATGTGGTTATTGAGACTTTGGAACCCATATAAATAAGATTTATCTATTTGGCGATTGTGTGCTTATCATATATCATTTTGATTATACATCAAGAACAGATGTGTGATAAAACAGTAATCTCTAATTACTTTTAGGAATAATTGAAGTGCTTTAAGGAAAAAAGTTCTTTTCTATGGGCCACCAAATCAATGTTGCATTAGTGTTAAATTGCTACCAAAGATGGGAGAAGAGAAATGAAAAGAATAATGATTTTAAATGTGTAATACTATCAAAGGTTGGAAAAGAACTTCTTCTGGGTCATGTAATCCATTTTTCATCTATCAATCAGCTTGGTGCTCAAGGAAGTTTTAATATAATAAGGCCTTCTCTGTGTACTTGGAGGTAGAAGTGTTTCCTGTTGCCGAACAAAAACAACCATGTCAATTTCAACTCCAACCAAACAGAGAGTACAATGCTTGCCAAGAGAAAATGAATAACTTTGATAGGCCTGGGTAGGAAAGGCCTGTGTATCATACTTTTGAAGCTTCTCAGACATAATAGAGAACAAAAGAAAGAGCAAACCTTTAAGGCTACATGACAGCATCCTTTTAAGAAAAGTGCCTCTTAAAAGCTTCATAATAGACAACCATTCTGAGATTGCAGGTACCATGTTCCCCTGAGTGGGTCTTTGGATTTTGTTCAGGGCAGGACAAAATTATAATACGCAAAGGCAGTACATTTAGAAAGGGGAAGAAAACTAGTAGCTAACTGATATTTATCTCGCAGAAGCATATAATGGTGAAATATTCCTCTGTCTAAAACAGGGATCAGCAATCTTTTTATGTTGGGGGCAAAGTCATGCTCCCTCAGACAGTTGCAATGCTGCCATAAATGTGCCTGCGGCCATTTCCGGCAGCAGTGGTGGTTGGACCAAGGGCGGGGGCTGGATTATTTTGCACCACAAGCCATATTGGGCCCATGGACCATAGGTTGCCAACCCATGGTCTAAAGCAATAGGTTGGGGTCCCCTGATTCCTTCCTTTCTTCCCATATGCAGTCTACTGCTAAACCGCAACATCCATTCCACTTACACATTACTCTGGTTCTGAACACTTGACATTCTTGTCTAAACATGTAATTACTATCCCCCTCCCCCTTTCTGATAATGTGTTTTTCCAGTCCAACATGATATGGAAAGCCATGTTTAGCAAATCCCTGCTCTCAATAAAAGGGCCTTAATTAAAAAGTGCACATTCAGTCATAATGGCAAATTAGGGCTTCATAGGAACTCCAGCATATCAAGGATGAACAAGCAGATCAGTCCCATTGGCAATGTGCCTACCTAGCAGGGCTGCCACCTTGCTGAGAAACAACAATATTATGCCACTATTTGTCCTATGGTTCAGCTTCTTACTTTTGGGGGCAAAACTAGTGATAGAGCAGTCTATAGTTCAAGCAGAGATGGACTTTGCATACTGTCATGCTAGCATCACAATGAGAAAAACACAAACTGAACTGGTGCAAGTCTGAATTCTTAGCCTGTGTGTCCCAGCATGTTGGCTCCTCCACAACAAGCTGAAACAAAAAAATTGCAGGTCAAAAAAACAACACTAAAACATAAATTGCACTGACATTACATATTACAATAATTTCATATCAGAAATTATTCTGGGTTGAAAGGATTTTTGCTGGAGAAACTCCACTCAGGGGACGCCCGAATAAGGCTCCTCTCATGTCCCCAAGATCTTTTCCCACAGAAATGGTTGCTATTTATCTACTTGCAATTTCTTGTTTTCAATCTGCTAGGTTGGCAGGAGCTGGGACAGAGACAGGCGCTCATTCTGTCATGCAGGACGTGGGTCTCAAGCTGCTGACTTGCTGACCTTCCAGCTAACAAGGTGAGCAAGTTTTGCTGCTTGAGTGGTTATATTCCTATCCACAAGCAACATACATAGCTGAGGGTTCTACAACACAGTGATCTAAAATTGCTAGCAAGTACTTATACAAATGGTGGCATAATGAATAATGAAATATATCTTCAACCTCCCATGATCCACAAATACAAAATCTTTGGTGCAATGAGAAATTATCAACATACGTGATCTCCATTCCAAAATGGCTGATGGCATGCATCGAAAGCTGGAAGCCGTAAATGATTTTCTTAAAGGAACTGCAATTGGATTGACAAAGTAATTCTCCAAGCCAAATGATATTTGCAGGCGCACCCCCCCAATAACGGACACAGACAACATTGAAAGTGGATAACAGCATCGGGCCACATTTATTGATTCAATGCCCTAGTCCGAATTATAAATTTGTATTGGTAAAACGACCAATCATAATTCTTAAGGCAAGCAGGCCGAAGTAACACTGGTAAGGTACCACCCAAAATTGCCAACGGCAATTGGTTACAATGTATCAAATTGTATCAATTTGTTTGTTGACAACAAACAAATTATTGACCGTAGTCAATATCTAACTCATGACCCCACCCTCTGACGCGTATCCGTGAAATCACAGGGGTGATGCATGCTGGTTAGCAATCGTCATCACCCCGTCGCCTGGTTCGTCGTTGACCGGACAACGTTTAACTAATTTATTCCTGTCTAGTGTTGTCCAGTCAATTGCGAACCTGCCGGATACCTGTGGGTCATACTGTTTACCTTACCAGTGCTACCCGCCAATGTGACCAAAGTCAACATTAGGAACACAGAAAGACCCCTATATCAAACCATAGCAACAGTGTGGGATGGGCAAAAAAGCCAGGACCCGAAAGCCAATATGGGTCCCAGCCAAAAATTCCCACCCGGCCCCGAAGCGACCAAAATATCACACTGTTAACTAGGGAGGGGGTGGAGGGGAAAAGACTTCTCCGCTCCGTCGCTGAGGTAAAATGGCAGCTCGGCTGCCTCGTGGCCACCCCTTTTATAAGGGAGCTGGCCACGCCCCTAACTACCCGGATTCTCTGTCCTGTGGGGGGGGCCCGCAAAGGGCGCGGCGGCCATTTTGGCGTCGCGCTTGCATTGCAGGCGCACCCCCCCAATAACGGACACAGACAACATTGAAAGTGGATAACAGCATCGGGCCACATTTATTGATTCAATGCCCTAGTCCGAATTATAAATTTGTATTGGTAAAACGACCAATCATAATTCTTAAGGCAAGCAGGCCGAAGTAACACTGGTAAGGTACCACCTAAAATTGCCAACGGCAATTGGTTACAATGTATCAAATTGTATCAATTTGTTTGTTGACAACAAACAAATTATTGACCGTAGTCAATATCTAACTCATGACCCCACCCTCTGACGCGTATCCGTGAAATCACAGGGGTGATGCATGCTGGTTAGCAATCGTCATCACCCCGTCGCCTGGTTCGTCGTTGACCGGACAACGTTTAACTAATTTATTCCTGTCTAGTGTTGTCCAGTCAATTGCGAACCTGCCGGATACCTGTGGGTCATACTGTTTACCTTACCAGTGCTACCCGCCACACGGAGGGGCTTCAAAGAAGACCTGACGCCCCCACCCAGACCGTCAGCTCGGTCAACAGGCCTGCTCGCCAATCACCTAACAGGAGGTCCATACCTCCTCGCGACAGATGGACCCCATCCCCTACGTACAAGTCATAATTTTGTAGACTAACATCGGGGTGATGACTGACCCGTCCCCAAGCCCTGTCGGCAAGAAACCGCGCCACCGCCCTATTGACCGTGCGCCTAGCGCGGTCAAGGGCCAGGAGGTGAACGCCCCCTCTATAAGAAAGGCGTGTAATAATGTCCGACCAAACTAGGGTTGTGGCAGGCCAGACATAATGCAAGTAGGCGAGGTCCTCGCAAATCGCATGCTTGAGCGATAAGCCGGTGACCTGGCACAAATCATTGCCCCCAAGGTGGATGATGAGAATGTCAGGCGGGTCAGCACTCAGGCCAGAAAAAAGGGAAGGCCGCAGCTCCCACCATAACATCCCAGGCTTACCATGCCATGTGAGACTGGAGTGTCCACTCTGTCGCCGCAGCGTAACGCGCTGCCCTGTGCACATAGCTGTGGCCCACCAGCCATACTGTCACCGGTGTAATACGACACCCAGGGTCTGTAAGAAAATTGAGAAAAATTGAGAAAAAGACGGTAAGGTGACTGGATTGGTACTCATGGCGGAAGTGGGCGCACATAAAACTGAAAAAATTGCGAGCCCCACCTCCCCATGCTGCGTATGTCAGCCCCAGAGTACCCAAAAGCAGCTGCTGTAGAGGCTGCACCAGTACGGAATGAATGTGTGCCATAACGGGCACCTGGTAGGCCCACCCTGGTGAGGGCTCTGCCTGTCACCTTCCAAAACTGAAATTTAGTAAGGGGAGACCCATCTTGGTGACAGAAAAACGGGCCGTGGTGCATGCCACGCAGTGCCAGGAACTCCTGTAGGGCACCAACCGGACAGATGTCTGCCAAAGAACACCGTAGCAGTCTTATACCACTGCCTACGCCATGCTGATCTGTCTTAGAGGAGCATATCCTCAACTGGGCCCAGTCTTTGGCAACATAGACATCCTCGAGTTCCAGTGCCCTACAACTTGCATCCGCCTTATACAGCATCTCAAGCTCGCCGGTGCGGAGCGCTCCAAAAAAGGCCACCGTTGTAGCCGCATGAAGTGGGCTGCCTCATTTCCAAAACAGAGGCCAGGCCAGCCCCGGGCCAATTGGGTAAAAACCCTGGGAAAATCTTGCATCCGCCTTACTCAGCATCTCAAGCTCGCCGATGCGGAGGGCTCCAAAAAGGCCACCGTTGTAGCCGCATGAAGTGGGCTG
Organism: Bradypodion ventrale; assembly: GCA_035047345.1. NCBI lineage: Eukaryota > Metazoa > Chordata > Lepidosauria > Squamata > Chamaeleonidae > Bradypodion > Bradypodion ventrale. Next base: position 114,895,506 of record JAWDJE010000002.1, read on the forward strand.
CCTCATTTATCAAAACTGAGGCCAGGCCAGCCCCGGGCCAATTGGGTAAAAAACCCTGGGAAAATCTTGCATCCGCCTTACTCAGCATCTCAAGCTCGCCGATGCGGAGGGCTCCAAAAAAGGCCACCATTGTAGCCGCATGAAGTGGGCTGCCTCATCTATCAAAACAGAGGCCAGGCCAGCCCCGGGCCAACTGGGTAAAAAAGACCCCTGGATAAATCGGGTGGCGGTCGGCCGGGAAACGCCCGCGCACGCGCACCCACCCCTCCCAAACATGTCTCACCCGGAAGTCATTGGTGCTGTCCACACGACCTCCCACTTTGGCCATAAAAGCCAACCCGACAGCTGAGATGCTATGGTGCGTGGTGCAAGGCCCTGGGCATACAGGTAAACCATGAACCGCAGAACATGGGCTACTGGGATCGGCCAGGTTCCTGGCAGTCAGAATCAGGTACAGTAATACCCTGAAGGAACTAAATGCGTGGTGGTACGCCTTACTTATGCATGGCACTAGTGACAGGCCAATCGCCCGGTTCACCTTCTCCTTGCCAACGTTCCATCTCTCGTCCGGGAGTGGCAAGGGAAATTCCTCCGCATCCGGGGGCCGAGGCATGGAACCGGGAGATCTGCAGGCGGGACAAAGCAGCAGCAATATCATTATCAACCCTTGGGACATGCCTGGCCCTGAAGGGCACGTTGAGGCACAGGTTGCATAACACAAACCAACGCACTAGCTCCATAACCCCGGGCAATTTGGAAATCTGTGCAGTGACGATGCGGACCACAGCCGCGTTGCCATGCCAAAATTGCACAGCCGAGTTGGCCCACTCTTTGCCCCATAGCATCAAAGCACCCAGGATAGGGAAACATTCCAGCTCCGTGAGACCATGCAGGCAACCCTTGCCTGCCCAGGATAGTGGCCACCCACCATAGGCCCACTTCCCATTGAAGTACATCCCATAAACCCAGGAATCCTGAGGCATCGGACTGCATCTGAAAGCAAGGGGGAGCCAGGAGATCAGACCCCAAAATGACACCCCGTTGAACTACCTCTGGATCTATGGCCAGACAAGCACGTCTGCCCCGATACCCCGGGTAAATCTGAGCCTGTGGTGGGGCCTGAATAATCCCGCCATGGCGTCGCCCCAGCGCAGAGCAAATGCCCTGCCTGGTGCGACGACCCTGCCAGCGAAACTGGGGTGACCATGTAGCACCAGGAGTTCACTCAGTGATGCCATGCGCTCGGCCAGCAAGACCGAGACAAGGGCCACTAGCCTTGACACCTTATCCCGCTGCAACCTAGAATTCTGCACTACCGTATTACTCTCCACCCCAGGAATACTAGCTGTGGAGATGGGCCCTCGGTCTTTTCGGGCGCTAAAGGGACACCAGTTCCTCCATTAGCGTCTGAAATGTGTTGAGGAGACGTGTGTACGTGTCCCAGCCCCGTTCAGCCCCGAATAAAACCATCCAGGGAATGGGCTACAGACCGGGACCCTGACCTGCGGATAAAAGCGCAATCTAGGAAAGTGGTGAAACGCTCGAATACCGAGCCCCAATGGAATAGCCAAAAGGCATGGCAACATTGAAATAATATGCTCCCCGGAACGGGGGTGCAGGGACAGGGCCAACGACCCTGCCCGCATGGACCCTATGTCAAAGCTGGCAGCAGCCACCTCCTCCCTCCCCTTAAGGGATAAAAGATTGGGGGCATCCTGAGGGAACCTATTACCCATGAAAGGGATCCGGAACCCCTGCCTAGAACCCTGAAGGAGATAACCTGCATCCTCTCCCTTCGGATACCGTGTGAGCCAACGCTCCAACATGTCCACCTTAAATGTGGAGGGAGCCCTTAGGTGAACTAGATCCATCTGCGGCAGTCTTGCCAGCCCCCTGTCCGCCCCACCCTCTGCCCCGCATCCTTCCAGGCCTGGGACAGGCGGAGGCCGCATGGGGGCCAACACAGGTGGGACACTCCTGTCTGTATTTGCAAGTCTTCCCATTAGAAGCCATTGGACAAGAAAGTCCAGCACAGCAAGGCGGGCTGGAACCCCCCGCCCCGCCCCCTGGCAGGTGACCTGTGCTGGGGCCGCCCGCTGAACCGCATGCCCCCAATGGTATATCTCCCCGGGTGCAGGGCGCGTGGGCGTAACGTACAAAAGCCGCAGCCTCTGGCCTGGCTCATCTCGCCTAATCTCGGGGTGCGGGGAAATCCGCCTACGGCATTCCTCGTCACCAGCCAACCACGCTGGGCCCGGAAAGTAAACCATCGCCCGGTAGGCGTTGTCCAAATACTGGGCCATCGGAATTGCCAGATCCGGCCGGGCCCTAAGGTACACCGCCATGCATATGATGCAGGCCGGCAACCATTTGGCCCACATACTTGGTGGCTTGCGACAACGTGCCTGCCACTATCCTTCTCATTCTGCCCCTCCCTCTCTCATTGGTGGGCACACTGTTTAGGAGTGAGAAGATATCCACGTACTCCCCCCGCCAAATTTACTCTCTGGCGGCCTGTGCCAAGTGGTCACTCATCGGTAAGGAATAGGGGCTTGGACCAACCGGACCACCCAAAACATTCCCCTAAGGTAGGGAACACCCCCCACCACGGGGCCCTGGGTGTTAGCTGTCATCGCCGGGTGAGGCGTCAGCGGGTGCACCGCCACACCACCCGCGCGAGGCCAAGGCCATTGGAAAGCCCCCCCCCATATTGGGAATGTGTGTGGATGTACTCGCTTACACCGTATACTCACATGCTGCACCCCCGCGGGCCGCCCCCACCGGGGGTTCCGGCCCACTGGGGGCGTCGGAGCTCACGACCGACGTAGAGCTCATCACCGGGGGACCTGCACCTGGCTGCTGGCTGGGGAGCTGCGAGGCAGTGGCCGAAACCGCGCCACGCGCCTGCAGCAGCTCAACCCTCCCTGTCGGCTGTTGTCCTCCTGCCGACAGCGCCTCAAAAGGAACCCCCAAAGGAGGGGGGGCCCCGCCTGACTGGCCCGAGCCAACGACGCTTCAAGGGCCGCAAGGCGGGCCAGTAAGGCTTCCACGTTGACCTGGGGCCAAGGGCCGGCCGGCCCGCACGGTCCAGGCGTGGGTACAGGTCCCTGTACCCCAGGACCCGAATATGGCAATTGGCCAACACCGAAGCCCGGCAGGGATGGTGGAGAAACCTGCCAAGGCAGGGGGCCGCACCCCCCCCCCCCCAAGGCTAGAGGGCCCAGGGGGAGGCTGCGACCCAAGAGCAGCAGGCCCAACCTGGTGGGCAGATGCAGGAGCGGTGTCCACCGCTCGCGGGCCGCGGGCCGGAGCCCCTACCGCGCCCGCACTCTGTTCGCCCGCTCCGGGCCAAGGGGCAATAGACCCCATTCCGCCGGTCCCGGCAGGGGCCTGCAACGGCGGCTGCTGGGGAGGCGGCACCGCGGTCCTCCGACCTGGGTTGCGCCTCCTAACAGCGCGAGCCGCACTCGAAGCTGCCTTCTTCTTCGAAGGCATCTCCACCGGAGTGAAGGGAAGCCAAAAAGGAAAATCGCCGCCAAAAGGCTTCCCGGTAAGTTAAAGAGCGACGGAGACACAGGGAAAAGACTTCTCCGCTCCGTCGCTGAGGTAAAATGGCAGCTCGGCTGCCTCGTGGCCACCCCTTTTATAAGGGAGCTGGCCACGCCCCTAACTACCCGGATTCTCTGTCCTGTGGGGGGGGGGGGCGCAAAGGGCGCGGTGGCCATTTTGGCGCCGCGCTTGCATTTGTATAGTGGCAACCAACAAGTATAGGATATTTCTAAAACAGAACACGGATCCAGCCAATTACAGTAAAGGTTGATTTTTCTTTTCTTTGACCAGCTACCTAACTCTGTTAGTGACAGAGATGGCCAAAGACTCTGTATCTATCTCATAGCTCGGTGCATGGGCCTAATTAGTTTACCCATGACTCTTGGGATGGATTCTAAACTTGTTCTTTAAAACACTTTTTAGAAGACAAAAATTGCTCATATAGACCAATTTCAGCCAGTACTGTAAACAGCAAATGTGATGTGGGAGTATATTTTAATTGAAATGAATCCAACTTCAGTCCTTAAGGGTGAAGCATGTGTGCCTTGGGTGAAAGCAATGATAAATCATATAAGAGTTTTAAGCCAACTATTGAATGGGGACCTTTTCATATCTTCATAACTTTGCCCCATATGTTATTTGGGGAACTATTTTCTTAGCAAACACATCAACTGTAGGGACAACCAAGCTCCTCCATGTTCTCTGGTAATCTACAAAAGAGATTGAATAGAATGAGACTATTCCAGGTTAATCACATTTCAGAGGATGTCTCTGAAAAGATTTGTCATTGATCAAAGCCCAAAATATCTACAGCTTCTAACTGTGCAATAGCTTTTCCATCCAGCTTCCATATGATATTGTTCTCTTCTTTCCAAAGGCAACTACTCTGAATGGATATGACCCTGAAGTCCACCAGCTCAGATCCAGGAAGAACTTTATGACAAGAACATTCTTGAGGGTACACAAGAGCAAAACCAAATTAGAAGATGGATGAAGGAACTCACTGGGAAAGAAACATTATTAAAGGTGGATATCGCTGAAGATCTCAATCTCCCTTACGTCACCTGGAGGACCCTGAATAGGCTGAGGGTTGGAGTCTCTAAATGCAAGATCAACATGCTCAAGTGGGGACTGATGGTGGACAACAACACACAGTGTGAATGTGGAGAGCCACAGAGTCTGGCCCATTTGCTGGTTTGCTGGCTTGCTGGTTGCTGCCAGAGACATGCACTGATGAGGACTTGGGTTTGGCCAATGACAAAGCAAAGAAAGTGGCTTCATTTTGGCAGCCCAGGGGTCTGATCAGGACATGAGAGAGAGAGAGAGTTAGCCAAAAGTCTCAGATTGAAAAAGAGAAAATCTCAAGACCACTCAACTCTTGCATGATGCTATTAACATATAAATTGAAAAGTAAGAATAGACTTTCAATCAGATTCTCCTATCTGTCAGCATTGTCTCTGATAGCAGCCCATTTGCTCCCAGTTTTACCCTAAATTTGGTGTTTGAGTGAAGCATTGGAATTAAAAATAACAGCTTTCTATCAATATTGGTGGCAGAAAGTTTTCACCACAGGCAATCACTATCTATAAGGTCAAGTGCTGAACAGAAATCAACAAAGTCAAGATAAAGCTCCATTGTACATAGTTGATAATATTTTTGTATCAAATGATGGAGCACAAAACATTGATCTACAGTGGATTTACCCTTTATGCACCCTGTCTATTATTCTGTTATTACTGGGTTTTTAGCAGCCCAACACCCTAATATTCCCACTAAATATTTAGAATAAAGGGTACTCTCAAAACTTTCCTCCAACACCACATTTCAAAGGTGTCTATTCTTCTGTGCTCAGCTTTCCTAATGGTCCAGCTCTCACAACCATACATTACAACTGGGAATACCATTGCTTTGACTATGCAAATTTTTGTTTGCAAGGTGATGTCTCTACTTTTAACTGTGTTTCCCAGGTTTCTCATAGTTGTCTCCCAAGAATCAGTTGCCTTTTTATTTCATGGCTAAAATCATCATCTACAGTGATCTTGGATCCTAAGAAAGTAAAATCTGTCACTGCTTCTACTTCTTCCCCATCTATTTTCCAGGGACTAATAGAACCTGTTGCCATTATCTTGGTTTTTTTGATGTTGAGTCTTAAAGCCAGCTTTTGCACTCTCTTCTTTTAACCTAAGCATGAGCTTCTTTAGGTCTTCTTCACATTCTGCCATTAGGGTGGTATCATCTGCATATCTCAAATGCGGTTTCATTAAGCGAGGTATACCTTTCTCAATGAAAACCCTGTATAACGGGGGGAAATCATTATGGGGGTATCGCACAGATCACATGAACGCTACACTGTATAAATTTTTTGTTATTCAAAGCGTTAGTTATACAGGTTCCACTGTGATTGAAAACAGTTATCTGGTTTCATTCTGGAATCAACCCTTTTTCTGGGACAAATTGCAGCTGTGATAAACACAGGCTTCTGATTTTCCCTAGGGTTGTATAGGTTGTATAGCCTGTTAGAGAGATGTTCTAGTGTTAATGTTTCTGACCTGATAACCAAATTTTATGGGTTATTTTCTATTATATTTTTAGATGTATACTTTGAAGGAACAGAAAACTATATACGAATCAGGGAAATAAATGAATAATACTGATTGGTGGGTTAGTCTTAGAGGAAGTTACTGCTTCAAGGTTAATTCTTAGCATACCTGTCAACCTTCCTGGATTGGCTGGGATTTCCCGGTTTTCAGAGCCAATTTGAACCATTTCCTGCCCTGCGCTGCCGAAACCCCGGAATTTGGCAGTGGGGGAAAGGAGGTACTGTGCAGCCCTTCTGCGCAGGTTGCCTTCTACGCATGCGTAAAAGGGTTTTACGCTTGCGTAGAACCCTTCTATGCTTGCGTAGAACCCTTCTACGCATGCGTAGAAGGCAACCTGCGCAGAACCGTTCTGCACAGGTCCCGGACTGGCCAGAGCCATGGTTGACAGGTATGATTCTTAGCTTCTTAGAGTTTGAACAAAGGTTTCCTGAATCCTGGGTCCAAAAATCTATTAGATTAATCATGCCAGGTTTCTATAGAATGTCATCTGCAACCTGCTGTCAATAGTTTTTCTTCCACCCTTTTGGTTTGAAGCATTTGCCCTTCTTTACTGCATGGTGTAGTGTACTATAGCAGTTCTTATCTTTCATCTTTTATATTCTATGAAATACAAAATGCTCTTTTGTCTCTAGAGAAGGACATGTAACATGTTTACAAACATTCAGTTCAAATTGTTTTTGTTAAGTTGATGACTAGAAACTACTGTACTACCAGCATACAAAATAGTTGAGGATGGATAATTCATAACAGGTATAAATTTCATCATGCTTATAGGTGAACATGGACATTAAGGAGAGTGAGAGATAATCTTGCATCCCACGTACTCTACCTTTGTACATGCCCCACTGGCTGAGAACCACTGGTATATATTCCTGTTAATGCAGGGGTTCTCAACTTTTCAAGCTGTAGGCCAGACTACACCCCCTCAGACTGAATCCCAGCAAGACTGAGTGGCTGCAAGTCAGGGCCCCCGCATTATCTCAGGAGTTACCATCTTTGGTTCTGGATGGGTCTATTTTGCCCCAAACAGACCCAGTGCGTAATTTGGGGGTCCTCCTGGACTTGTGCCTACTGCTCGATGTGGTGACCCCTGCCTGCTGGCTGATAAAATAATAGCAACATCACTCCCTCTTTTAATCCTCTTTCTTTAATTCTTGGTCTTTTAATTTTTGTAGTATTTCAAATTTGGTTTTTATGGGTGTTGTTTTAAAGTTTTTTGTTTTGTTGTATTGTTTTTAATGCTGTGAGCTGCCCTGAGTCATTTTGAGTTGGGAGGCTATACAAATTGAAAATTAAAATTAAATTATTTTTTTAAAAAAAAACAAGGAAGGCTGAGTGCAGAAGAATAGACGCCTTTGAAATGTGGTGCTGGAGGAGAATTTTGAGAGTACCCTTGACAGCAAGCAAAGAAATCAAATAAGTCAATCCTGGAGGAAAGCAACCCTGGACTGCTCCTTGGAAGGACAAACATTGAAGATGAAGTTAAAGTGCTTTGGACAACAACTGAAAAGAGAGGACTCACTCGAGAAGGCCTTGATGCTGGGAAAGATCGAAGGGAAAAAGAAGAAGGGGCGGCAGAGGATGAGGTGGTTAGATAGCATTGTTGATGCAATGGGCATAGAGCTGAGTGGGTTATGGAGGAAGGTGGAGGATAGGGGGTGCTTGGCGTGCACCGGTCCATGGCGTCACAAAGTGTTGGACTCAACTATGCGACTGAACAACAGCAACAAAAAATGAATTTTAATTTCTCAGGTCAGGCTTAGTTTCTATTTCTTTACAAATCCAATACAGTTTTGCAGAAGGTTGCTCTTTTCTACCTTAAAATAAAAGACTAGGCTCTGGGATCTGAACCAGTGTTGGGCATCAGCAGGTTTGCACCCTTTGATGTTCTGGTAAAAATGCAAAGCAGCCAGCATAATAGGGCCAAACAACTTTATTAGGCAGTCAGAACATGGGAAGCAATGGCGCAGCACTGCTAAATATATACAATCAGGAATGGATGCATTTTGGGCAGGAAACAACATGATTGGATGGGAGAGGAGTGGGGTGACTGGGAGGTCATCAGACCGGAGTGAAGACTTTACATGACTCCATAGTTAAGACGGGAACGCAAGTCCCGCAATACTTTAAGACCAAGAAGAAGAATACAAAATGGAGGATTGTACTGATCCTAATAATATTACACAACATTAAAGCAATATATGTATTCAAACACAACATACCTGTTTGCTAGAAATGGTAGCAGAAATTCCGGCTGGCCCCACCCATTCAAGATTTGAAATAAAGCAGTCCTATTTCGGGTGCAACACAGTGCTTTCCCCCTGGCCATTCCCACCATACCACACCCACAGTGTGGTAGTAATTTTTTTCGGAGCCCACCACTGATCTGAACCTATATAATGGGGGAAAGGTATTAAGCTATTTTAATTTTTTAAAATTGCTTGCAAAGGAGATTCTTCCACCAGAATCAGAATTGAAAACAACAAATTTATGACACATACTTCGGGCATTTAATAACCTTCTGAATAGAAAGGAAAAAGCTAATAGGCCATGCTGACAACTTAGGCAAAACCAGGGAAACATATATTTAATTTCCAACAAAATAATTCTACACCAGCGGTGCAAACCTCCTCAACTGAACAAATAACCTCACAGGCAAAGATTTTGCATTTTTAGGAGGAGTCTTACAGTGACAACTGCCTGTGTTCATTCTGTCTAGAAGGTTCAGCTAACAGCTACAGGGCAGACAGCGAATAATCCCTGAGAAGGGATATTGTCTTCTGTAGTAGACTTCTCTAGAAATGATAACAAACAAAACCCAAACTGTTTATGTACTGCAAATGTGAAAAGAATATAAATAAGTATGAAACAAAAGTCTTTGAAACATTTTTCCTAAGCTGCTATTGTCTACCAGGATTGGATGTGGCTTTCCAAAGGTTTCAGTCCCACTACTTTCATATTCTTTAAGTAAAGATGTTGAAGATCAGATCTTGAGCTGCATATGTTTGTAACCTTATACATACAGCAGATGTACTGGATTGTGGATTATAATAGATTTCCAACACCCTAGGTTCTCTGCTCAGAAAGCATCATTTACAACAGAGAGTGGCAGCTTTGATATACTTTACTGCTCTGCCATAAGGGCCATAGTGAATAGAAGAAATTTTTTTGAGTGGTAGCTCAACAACATTTGAAGGATCACTGTTGCCCATCCCTGTGTTAAAGGATCTAAAGCAGTACACCTGAAGCATTTACTTTCAACCTCTGATATTGTTGTGTTCTAATGGTTTTCCTTCCACATGGATTACAATGTATCGGAGCCAATGTAACCTTGCCTATAGCAACAATGTAACCTTCAGCTGTATCATATAAACCCTGTAATAGGACGCGAGCTAATGACCACCAGCTGGCAGCAGCGAGCGTCCAAGCTCTATTGGTCCGAACTCATCAAAGGCAACAGCGCGGGAAGCTTTCCCGCCACTACCTACACCTGGACAAGAAGGGCGTGACTCGCAATGACGTCACGCAGGCAGTAGCCAATGGGCTACCATGGCACCACGTTCAAATGTATTACTGCTGTATAAAAAGAGCTATCGATCCGCCATTACCTCATGTTCCCTCTGTCCACGATGCAATAAACCTGAGTTAACCCAGCCCGAGGCTGTGTCCTGTGTCTTGGTCTTCATATACCAAATTGGCGACGAAGGTGGGATAATGGATCCCCAAGGAGCAGCCAGGGCACAGAGCGGGTTCAACATCACCAAACCGCAAGACTGGGAGCTGTTGGAGATGGACTTCCAGGCGGCGCTGGTGGAACTCAAAGTCAAGGAAGACGATGAGGAGCGGAAGAGGGCCATCCTCACCAGAATGCTCGGGGTGGAAACCAAGCGGACGCTGGTGGGCATCATCGCTCCGAAGAAGGTGAGCCAATTTAAGGCGGACGACATCATGAAGCTGCTACGGGAGCGCTTCCAACCCTCGAGGGCGATGTTTCCCGCTCGGAGCGCGTTTTGGAGGCGAGTCCAAGCGCCGGACGAGTCGGTTGAGGCATTCGTGGCCGCCATGAGGGTAGCCGCCGTCCCCTGCAAATGGGGCGACATCCTAGACATGGCCCTCAGGGACGGCGTGCTGTGTGGCCTGAAAGACAAGGAGGTGCAGCGCAGCTTGATGAACAAGGAGCCGCCACCCACGCTGGCAGAGGTCGTCGAGGCCGCCGAAGCCGCGGAGTCCACGAATGCTGGAGTAGACGAGATGCACCAGTGGCGTGAGTGGTGTCCCAGGGCCGGCAAAGCAGAAAATTCGGTGCACGGGAAGTCCGGACAATCGGTGCACGCAACTCGGCGGGCCTCAAAATCGTCCTCGGAAGGCAGCGACGGCGAGGAGGTCCAGAAGGTCCGAAAAGGGGGGCGCCGCTGCGATGGTTGCGGGGCGGCCCACGAACGCGCGAGGTGCCCATTTAGAAAGGCTGAATGTTACACCTGCGGCCGTCGGGGGCACATTGCCAAGGCATGCAGAAAAAGAAAGGAGGGCCGGAGGCAGTCACCAGACCGTTCGACCAGACCGGACCGTCCCGCGAGGCCCAAAGATGGCGCCCAGACCACGAGGAAGAAGGACGGCGTGGGCCGCGTCTCGGACGGCAGCGAAGATGACGCCCCGGTGTTCAGCGTGTCCACGGGACAGTCCCATTACTTCGTTGAGGTACTAATACAAGGGGCCCCTATCAGGATGGAAATTGACTCAGGGTCCTCCTATTCCATAATCCCCCAGAAAGAGTTCTTGAAAATCGACCCCCACGTGCGGCCCAAACTTAAAACATTGAGGTCCACGCTACGAGATGTACAGGGAAACAGCATTCCGGTATTGGGGGTCGGGAAATTTCGGGTTAATTTCAAGAGACATTCTGCGGAACTGCCCCTAGTTGTCCTCAAGGGGGGAAGTTGTAGCCTCCTTGGGACACAGTGGTTTCAGCCTTTAGGCCTGTTCATAGGGGGAGTACATTCGGTGGGGGGGGATCCAATACAAGCGGTGTGCGACGCGCATCCCGACGTTTTTAAAAAAGGACTGGGAAAATTCAAGGGACCCCCTGTAGCCTTCGACTTAGACCCGGAGGTCCGCCCGATAAGACTCAAACCGCGCAGGGTGCCCTTCGCACTAAAGGACAAAATAGAGGCGGAACTGGACAAATTGGTGGGCCAGGGGATTCTTATTCCTGTTGATTCCGCGGAGTGGGAAACTCCAATTGTAACAGCTCTGAAGGCTAACGGGGAGGTGCGCATTTGCGCTGATTATAAGTGTACAATTAACAAGGCGATCCGCCCTAATGCATACCCGGTGCCGGTGGTCAGCCACCTTTTGGCCAGGCTAAATGGGGGAAAGTGTTTCGCTAAGCTCGATCTAGCACAAGCCTATCAGCAACTCCCCGTAACTCCCGCCACGGCCGCGGCCCAAACGATAGTCACACATAAAGGAGCGTTCCAGGTGTCGCGTTTACAGTTCGGCGTGAACTCGGCACCCGGCCTTTTTCAGTCGCTTGTGGAACGCCTCCTGAAGGGGCTGGAGGGGGTGTTGCCTTATTTTGATGACGTGTTGATAACAGGGGGGAGTGAGGCCGAACTGGCAAAAAGATTGGACAAAGTACTAACTGTGTTCGAGAAAGCGGGGCTGAGACTGAGGAAGGACAAATGTGTCTTTTTCGAAACCGAGGTCGAGTTTTTAGGGTTCCGAATCACACCCGAGGGTATTAGGCCATCCAAATCCAAAGTGGCAGCCATCAAGAAGGCCCCTCGCCCCACATCCAAAACCGAGCTACAGTCATTCCTGGGGCTCCTCAATTTTTACCATACATTCCTTCCGCGGAAAGCGTCCGTAGCCGAACCGCTTCATCGGTTGCTTAAAAAGGAGGAGACATGGATGTGGGGTGACGAGCACGAGAGGGCATTCAAAGAGCTAAAGCAACTCTTGACTTCTGACGCAATTCTAACGCATTTCGACCCCAAACGGCCGGTGGTATTAGTCTGCGATGCATCACCGGTGGGGGTGGGGGCGGTGCTTTGCCACGTATTGGATGACGGAAGGGAGGCCCCGGTTGCGTTTTATTCAAGGTCCCTGTCCCAAGCAGAGCGAAATTACGCACAAACCGACAGGGAGGCATTAGCCATAGTAGCGGGGACCAAAAGGTTCCACGATTTTCTGTATGGCCGCCCGTTTAAAATTGTAACGGATCACAAGCCCCTGTTAGGGATTTTCACGGCAAGCAAGCCCACGCCGCAGATCCTATCCCCGAGAATGCTGCGTTGGGCTATCTTTCTCAACGCATACCAACACGAGTTGGAGTACCGGCCCGGAAAGGAGATCAGCCATGCTGATGCACTTTCGAGATCCCCTTTGCCCCTGTCGGATGACCAAAAGGCTAGAGTAGAAAGAGACCGCCAGGTGTTGCTAATCGAGGTCTTAGACGCACCCCCACTAGTACCAGCCGATATTGCTAGGGCGACAGGCAAGGACAAAACGCTGGAAAAAGTTAGCTCATGGGTACAGAAGGGGTGGCCGGCATCGTCCCCGAGCACGGAATTCGACACATTCTTTCGAAAAAAGCTAGAGCTGTCCCTAGAAAGGGGGTGCCTGTTGTGGGGCCAACGGGTGGTGGTCCCTACATCCATGCGGCCGAGGGTGCTCAAACTGCTGCACGTCAGCCACCCGGGGATCGTTCGTTCGAAGGCGCTGGCCCGCAGTTATTTTTGGTGGCCACAACTGGACGCGGACATTGAGCACATGGTCGGCACTTGTGAGGCATGTCAGGGATCCCGTCCAGAGGAGGCTCGCCTCCCGCATAGGGAATGGGACGCAGCAAGGGGGCCGTGGTCCAGAGTACACATAGATTTCGCTGGCCCATTCCGAGGAACCATGTTTCTCCTGGTGGTGGATGCGTTCTCCAAGTGGCTGGAGGTTATCCCAGTAAAGAGCACGTCCTCCGCCACGACAATTAGCCAGCTACGGAGAGTCTTTTCCACGTTCGGTTTACCCGTCACGTTAGTCAGCGATAACGCGAGTTGCTTCACCTCCTCGGAGTTCGGAGCATTCATGGCGGCGAACGCAATTCGGCATGTCACATCCGCACCGTTTCACCCGGCCACGAATGGCCAAGTGGAACGGTTGGTGCGTACAACAAAGGATGCGCTTCGGCGCATGGGCCCGGGGGACCTAAATCACCAAGTATGTCAGTTCTTATTAGCGTATAGGGTGACCCCCTTAGCGTCAGGTTACTCGCCGGCAGAGCTCTTGATGCGGCGAAAACTGACCACGATTCTGTCCAGGCTAGACCCGACGAGAGTCGAGGAGAAGGGAAAAAACATAGGGCTGGCAGTCTCGAAAGGATTCGCCGCCGGCGACCCTGTTCACTGTAGAAACTATGCCAGCGCAGGGCCAGCCTGGGTGCCGGGGACGGTAGTAGAACAGACGGGGCCAGTGTCGTACCGGGTCGAGACCAGCACAGGTCTCCTCTGGAGGAGGCACGCGGACCAGCTGAGGCACCGAGTGAGCGTACCAGACAGTGGGGCTCATCAACAGGATTCAGCGTTAGGGTTCTCCCCCACCCGCTTAGCCCAAGGGGGAGACATCAGCGGACAACAGTCCCAAGCAAGGGGGGAAGGAAGAAGCAGCGGCCCCGACTCATATCCTTTTGATAAACCAGTTCCATCAGAGGCCGGGGAAGGGGGAGAGGAATTCGCGACCGCTGCCCCCGAATGTAATTTTGGTTTTGGTTTTGCGAGCCGGGGGGGTTTTCAGGAGTGTTCCCCCACCCATCCAAGCGAGAAGAGGGGTTTTTCGTTAGTCCCCAGTGCCCCCGGTTCTTCCCTAAGAGAGAGCACACCTCCCAACAACGCCGCGGAGCCGCGGCAAGTCACTAACGAGTCTCCCTCTCCAATTACAGGGCAGGAAACCAGGGGACAAAGAGAAGGTAGCAAACCCGGGCAAAGGCAGCCCGCATCGAGACCCCAGCGTGTTCGAAATAAGCCATCTTGGCTGAGAGACTTTGTCTCCTAGGGGGGGGAGCGTGTTTGAGTGGGGGCTCGAGACTTTGTCTCATCCTAGGGGGGAGGGGTGTTGTGTTCTAATGGTTTTCCTTCCACATGGATTACAATGTATCGGAGCCAATGTAACCTTGCCTATAGCAACAATGTAACCTTCAGCTGTATCATATAAACCCTGTAATAGGACGCGAGCTAATGACCACCAGCTGGCAGCAGCGAGCGTCCAAGCTCTATTGGTCCGAACTCATCAAAGGCAACAGCGCGGGAAGCTTTCCCGCCACTACCTACACCTGGACAAGAAGGGCGTGACTCGCAATGACGTCACGCAGGCAGTAGCCAATGGGCTACCATGGCACCACGTTCAAATGTATTACTGCTGTATAAAAAGAGCTATCGATCCGCCATTACCTCATGTTCCCTCTGTCCACGATGCAATAAACCTGAGTTAACCCAGCCCGAGGCTGTGTCCTGTGTCTTGGTCTTCATATACCAAAGATATACATCCAGGCAACAATTTAAAATTCTTGATTTGGCACAGGTGTTGGAGAAATGTAGCCTTTTGGATAATTATGGACTAGAACAGTGGTTCCCAACTTTTTTTTGCCATGCCCCACCTAAGCATCTCTAAAATCCTGATGACATATAATTCTTATTAACCAAAAAGTGTACTCCTATTCATGTGGAGGAAGCCTAAAAGGCCATTAACTTGGACTAAACAAACTTTCAAAGAATTCACTGTTAATAACTCATTCTCGAATTGCCCCCCTTAAAAATCAAATTGCCCCCATGTGGGGCATGTGCTCCATGAGACTAGAACTTCCATTAGCCCTGGTCAATATTGCTAATAAGTAGGAACTCTGAGATCTTTGGTCCAACATCTGAAGGACACACAATGTCGGTGTTACTCTGGAGCAGGGGTGCCCAAACTACAGCCTGGGGGCTGGACCCGGCCTCTAACACCAATTCATTCGGCCCACAAAGCCCTTGTTGCTTCTGGAAGCGGAAGTAAAACACACACATACG
Organism: Bradypodion ventrale; assembly: GCA_035047345.1. Taxonomy (NCBI): domain Eukaryota; kingdom Metazoa; phylum Chordata; class Lepidosauria; order Squamata; family Chamaeleonidae; genus Bradypodion; species Bradypodion ventrale. Next base: position 114,910,708 of record JAWDJE010000002.1, read on the forward strand.
GGCGCATTTTACTTCCACTTACAGGAGTGACGAGGGCTTCGTGGGCTGGATGAATTGGTTTCGGGGGCAGGTTACGGCCCCCAGTCCATAGTGACAAGACCCCTCAACCAAGTGACCGGCCCCCAGCTCAAAATGTTTGGGCACTCCTGCTCTGGAGCCATTGCTTAGTCACAGAACCTGTTTAACCACATCCCCTGTGAGGCAAATTTTCAGATGCCTACTGGTCCACAAAAAAAATTATACAGTAATACCCTATATAATGATTTTAATTGGTTCCAAGGGGTCCATCATTGTATGAAAAAATCGCTATACGATACATGTATCATATAGCGATTTACCCTACGGTATGATTCAAACAACAATTTTCGCCCTGCTTTTCCCCTGGGAAGTGTATTCCCAGGGCAAAGGCAGCCCTGCAGGGATCGGGGAAGGCATCTACAGAAGTACCCTTCATGTTTCAAAGCAAGGGGACCTCCGTAGATGCCTCCCCCGAAGAGCACTGGGCTGCTTTTCCCCTGGGAACGCGCATCCAAGGACACAAGCAGCCCAGTGCTCTTTGTGAAAGGGATTCTAGGTGGTCTCCTAGCCATTTAAAAATGGCAAGGGGTCCATGGATCCCGTTGGCTAAGAGCACTGGGGTGCTTTTGTCCTGGGAAAGCACTACCCAGGACAAAAGCAGCCCAGTGCTCATAGCGAAAGGGATCCATGGTTGTCCCCTTGCTTCGATCCCTTTCTTGAAGCCCGCTGGGATGCTTTCCACCCTAGGGAATGCACTTCCCAGGGTGAAAGCAGCCCAGTGCAGCCAGCTCACAAAGGGGCTTGGGTGGGGTGGGGGAAAGGCTCCCCCCATGCCACCCCAAAGCCACTGTGCGATCCAATCGTTATATGAGGTATTACTGTACTGAGAAACAGCAAAGACTGTGAGGTCACCTATAACTCTGACAAGAGCTCCTTCTATCATGAATCACATTGCAATCAACACAATGACATGTAAACACAACTCTGAGGTTTCTGGTTAAGTATCAAGGGGAAACACACATTTCTTGAACAATGGTTGTGCATCATTGGGGATTCTATCAGAACTAGAAATATTGGTCATTCTAACTATCAATTACAAAGTTATTTCACTGTTATTATTGGATTCAAAATAGCCAAACAATGCCCATTCGAAACAAAACCCAAATCTCATAGAACCCAAATCCGGGAATGAGGGGGACTTAAGTATAGAGGGATATAGAATGACAGATTTTACAGCTAATCTTGTTGATGCTAAAGGAGAGAGTGAGCAAGCGAGCGAGCATATTTTGTCTCTTAGAGCAAATGTTCAGTGATACTTTTTTCAATCAAAAGCTTTCCTAACAATACATCTTGAAAATATTTTCCACACAAAGCATTGCTGATTCCTGTTGCTTTCTTCTCTACAGTTTGATAGATCTCTTGGTCTGAGATCATTGTCTGCTTCCCCTCTGCTGCAAAGGAAAAACTAAGAAAAGAAGTGATAGCTCTGAAGTCCACTCTCTCTCTCTCGTGCAACGTAGTTTTTCATGGAACAGATAATCTCTGTGACAAAGGCAATAATGTATCATATAGGAACCAAACATATTATTGTTTCCAACTCCAACAAAATGGTTTGGACGGTAGCCAAAAATCAGTACATATTGCATATTGTTAGAAATTGATAGTGGGTAGCCAAATATTTGATACAAAAACAATCCTAGAAGCAAGAAGCTTTAGTAAGTGTATTTCTATAGGGCAATGAAGAAGAAAGAATTTGAGTACTGTATTCCACTGCTTCATGTTACTTTGGTTTCTCCCTAATCTTTTTTTAGGAAAAACCTAGGAGGAATAGGTCAATTCCAGATGTTTATAAAGGATGTATTCCATACAAGAAGAATAGATTGGGTTAACCCTACCTACACTGTCATCAGCTTCTTCATACAAAAGTTATGTGTCTGAAGACTACACCCTGTTGTATTTACGAAGGCTTTATCTGTGAGACAGCATCATATTTATGATAGGTTTTGAACCACTTTTTCCATTGCCAAGATGTGTGCTCTGTTGTTGGGCTTTTTTAATGTGTGTGTGTGTGTCAATTTCCCCCTGCTATTTATAATATACCGGGCAGTTTCTTGGGTGTTTTTGTTGTTGTTGTTGTTGTTGTTAGGGGTGGTTTGGGTGGTGGTGATTTGAATTTGTTGTTTTTGACTTTATTTGATTTTGTTTATCTATTGTATTGTTTATTTTGATTTAATTATATTTTGACTGTTTTTACTCTTGTGGCCTCTAGGTGGGGCTGTGCTTAAGAGTACTGTGTTTGGGTTTTTTTAAAATTTGTTTTGATTGTTTTCACTCTTAAGGCCTGAAGGTAGAGCTGTGGTAAGAATTTTCAGTTTTTTAAAAAAAAATCAGTTCGTTTCTGTTGTCATGGAGGGAAGACGTTTCCTGTAAGTGCTCCCAGTTTTGTTGTTTTGGGTGGGAGCGTTTTATGTTTGTGTGTGTGTGTGTGGGGGGGGGGGGTAGGAGGGTTTAATGTGGCCCTGCCTTGCTGGCCAGGCCACGTTAAATCCTGGCGTTGTTGGGGGGGGGGGAATTATTTATTTGTTTGTTTGTTTTTACAGGGGGGCTGGCCTTGCCATATCCTGTGTAGGGGTGGGAAGAGGGGGGCATCCCCTCCCCCAAGCTACAGGCCAGCCTCTGAGGCTGCAAGGGAAAATTGTTTTTCCCTGCTGCCTCACCAAAGCATGGGTCGGGGGAAAGAGAGGGGTATCCTCTCCCCCCCCCCCATGCTACGGTGGAGGCTTATGCCGGCCTCTGAGGCTGTGGGGAAATTTTTTCCCCTGCTGTATTTGTGAAGCCTGGGGGGGAGAGGGGGTATCCTCTTCCCCCCCATGCTACGGTGGAGGCTTATGCCAGCCTCCGAGGCTGTGGGGAACATTTTTCCCCTGTATTTGCGAAGCAACTATTTTAAAGGTGTTTTTAAGGTTTTTTGTCTTCCTTTGAAGATGGGGGCCATATCTTTTGGCCTCTGTCCTCCTAGGAAGATGAACCGCTTCCCTCAGGGAAATGGGGGCCGAAAAGGGTGCTCTGTTCTCGGCCTCCATCTCCTCTAAGGAAGCGTAACAGTTTCTCTCAGGGAGATGGAGGCCTGAGACTGGAGTGCCTTTCTGGGTCTCTGTTTTTGTGAGGGAAGCTTTTTGCCACGTTTGTGGAGAGAAGAGGGTCTCCCTCTTTTCTCTGCAAACCCACCAAAGTCACTGCTGGTCTGGGAAGCAGTCGCGGTGCAGTGGTTGTTTGTTTAATTTCCGCACGCCGTGCTTTCCCAGCCTCCTTCATGGTCATATCCCTCAGCCTGATTGGCTGAGGGGTGGCATGGCGTGAAGGATGTTGGGGCTTGAATTTTTTCCTTTTGGTCGCATTCATGGGGCTGCGGCCCCACTGGCGACCACCGGAACCCTGCAGCATTGGGAAGGCGGGGGTTAAGGTAAGTGCAGAGGGCTCGGTCGGGGATGGTTGGGTCGGGTGCTGGAGCCTTTGAACGAACCCAACGGTTAAGGGCACTTTTTATAAGTATAGATTTAGTGTGTTTATTATTTATGTCTAATTTTCTATTGTAAAGAGTGATTTAAGACCACCCAGAGTGGGAAAATATTCCAGATGGGTGGGATGTAAATCTAATTAATAAAATAAATAAAATAAAATACGTTTATCTACATTCTGATTCAACTCTACAGTTCTTATAGTTATAAGAGGGTACCATCTTCAGAATCACTGCTCTAGTGAAGGCATATGGTCATTCCAAAGTGGAAAACTTCAATAATTTACAGGATTAGTATTAGCATTAACTTCCCATTCTACCTGAGATTGCTTAACTGTTTAAAATTGAAGTGACAAAATCCTAGGCTCATTTAGCTTCTGTGGATAATTTTTCTCTGACTGTTGCATGCTATTATTTTAAGAGGGAAATATTCAAATATAACAACATATATTTGAAATAGACCTAATAGGTTTATCACATTTAGAAAATAACTAAATATTTATGCCAATATATAGGAACTATCTACATATTGTTCTCTAGGTAAAAATAAATAATAACTGAGTAACTAATAAAAACTAAATAACAGTAATCATTGGCATACCTACTCAGAAGTAAGTGCAATTGAATTCAATTGAACCAAATGCCAGGGAAGTGTGTAGAGGATTGCAGCCTAAGTGCAATTTTATAACCATTAGCAATGGCATGAACTTCCCTTCCCTTCTTGGCTAATGGCATTTAAAAGACATCTACTTTGTAGTGTGTTATTACTACATAGAATATATGTAACAGGAATACAAAATTCAGAAATATGAGTAAAATATATTTATGCAGCTAATGTTTGGTGAAGGGTCTTATTAGTTATGGAATGAAAGTCTCCCCCTATAAGCAGATGTTCTGCTCATAAAAGTGGTGTGAACTTTAGGGTCAAGTGGTCCATTATTTCTGTGTTACTATGCTCTGTAGCCAAGTTTCTGACAAATGAAGGTGGAAAGTATCTCCTCTCATTAGGAACATAAAATGCAACATTACGGAGCAGCTACTAAAATGAGGTGATGGAAAAGGAAATTTTCTGCCATGACAGGTTTTTATTTCTGCTATGTCTACTATGTGATAATGTAAAAGAGTTGCTATGCAATTTAAAGTAATTTACAAAGCAGTGAATAATGTTTCATAGTAAGCATGCTGCTAGGGAACTTCGGAATGACTTACTACAATTTGTCACTTTCTGAGAGGATTCCAAGAAAGTCTGCTGACACATACTAAAGAGCTTTCAATGAAAGCTGAAATGGTTCATTTGTTATGTCAACTGGAAGGCACTAAGTGATGTCTGAAAACCATCTGAAGATTTATTGAAGTGATTTAAAATATCCCTTAACAGAATGTTGGAATACTGGCATAAGCCACATTGATATTGGGCAATATAAGGAAACCATTTCATCAAACTTACAATTGTACATATAATTCTATGGACATAGTTAGAGTACTAACAAAAATATGTCAATTTAAAAGCTTCATATGAAGTCCAAAAAGCATTTCTGCCAACAAGGAAATTGGTAACATGAATGGTATTCATACTCCACATGAAGATTAATAAAATAAATGCAGAACAGGCAGATAAATTGCTTCAAATGAAGCTTTTAAAGAGAACAGAAAGGATTTGCACATTTCTGATTTTCTCAGTGTAGTTTCTAATCAGCAAAATTAACATGATTCCTCACCAGACGGGTTGATCTTGTCCTCGAGCACATACATTTGTGATTGAGAAGAATTTTGGAAAATGAAAAGGGGAAGTTCTCCTATCCAAAAATCACTAAGCCCTTCACACATTTTTATTCAGTAATAGTGTATATCAGCATATTATATGATACTATTTCTTACTTCCCTTCACTCCTTTGCCAAAACTGAAGTTGCCGTCTCCCAGATAAACAACAGATGACTCCAGATGTGGGTGTGGTGGCTTAAATTGTGGAATGGCATCACTGTTTTTCTGTTCCAACTTGAGCTGAATAACTTATTATCTTTTAAATCCGGACCTTGGTTGACCATTCTCTTTTCCCAGTCTGAATTGTTAGGGAAGTCACCAATATAATGGAATAGGTTGAGGGAAAGATAAACATTTCATCTTCCAGTTTATAGCCCTGAGTGTGGCCTCCTTTTATTTATTTTAAAAGTAACAAAGAGCAATGCTATTTAATAATGGAAGAGTAAAAGTGAAACCATTTTAAAGACCAGGGGCAGACTACAGAAATAAAATATACTGCACCTAGAATGACTTATGCAATTCATGGTAGAGAATGCAATCCAACCTCTTATTCTTCTTCTATGTCTAGGACAGACATGAAACTGTCAAAATGAAGACAACTTTTGGTGAGTTCATTCTGCACTTCCTTTTGCCTGACCTAGTGTGAGAAAGATTAACCAGCAACACAAGGTTGCTGTTTCACCAGGGTACGCTCGGTTGTGGTTAAAAAAAATACCACAATCTTCAAGGAGGCTTCTTCTGTGTACCCCTGAAATCCAAATGAAAAACAGTTTGGAGACAATGACTTTCAGGATCCCCCAGTTAGCATGGCTATGAGCTTTTTGAAGTTGTTCTCCAAAAATGTTTCCAAGACCAGCTGTAAATCTACCAGCCAGGTTCTTTATGGATCACCTGCACCTGAAAAGCTTGTCCTGCTTCTTTGTGTTTCTTTTTAAAATTAAAGGTAAAGGTCATATCCTCGCTGAAAAGCCAGTTGTATTTGATTCTAGGGTTCATTGCTCATCTCTGTTTATAGCCAAAGAGCCAGTTGTCAAGCTCAGTATCTTAACCCCTATTCCACCATGGCCCCTGTCTTAATCGCTAAACCACTACATTAGCAGTGATGTATCCCATAGTGGTCTAAGTACTGAAGGTGACATCATAGCACATCTGGTAAAACACCAGATCTTACAGAACATATTTGCAGAAACATCCAATTCTAGCTAATGATTCAGATCTAGTGAGGTCTTAATTAATTAGCTGCACAATATTTGGAGCTCTAGCTATGAGCTGCAGTTTGATACAGGAAGTATAGGTGAACTTCCTCACTCCTGTTGAGAACATCTGCATAAAAATGAAATGAAATAAAACATCCTATACTTTGTTAGGTCAAAAAGCTTTGATATTTTAGTTGGCACATTTCAAAGAGGTAGGCTGACCTATCAGCCTTAAAACAAATGTCCTATAATTCATCTTGAAGTAGGTAAAGGTAAAGGTCGCACTTGCTCAAAAGCCAGTTGTATCCAACTCTAGGGTTCAGTGCTCATCTCTGTTTACAGTCAAAGAGTCAGCACTGTCTGCATCTGCAGACATTTCCGTGGACATGTGGCAGGCATGACTAGACACCGGAATGCATGGAACACTGTTACTTTCCCACCAAAGTGGGACCTATTTATCTACAGTACTTGCATTTCCTTGCTTTTGAACTGCTAGGTTGTCAGGAGCTGGGACAGAGATGGGTGCTCACTCCATCATGCAGCACTTGGGTCTCAAATTGTCGACCTGTTGACCTTCCAGTCATCATGTTCAGCATCTTGACTAATAAGCCACAGCAGTCCCATTTTAAAATCACATATTTTTAAAAGCACAAGTGAGAGGTTGTGGGGGTCACATTTCCTAGCCTCATATACATTACCAACACAAACATCAATCATGCTTCCAAATATTTGAAGGGGCTAATATGTGTTTCCAAACACAGACTCTATCACTCCCTGGCAAAGAGAAAGAAAAGAAATGGAAGCAGTGACAGACTTTATCTTCCTAGGATCCAAGATCACTGCAGATGGTGACTGCAGCCATGAAATAAAAAGACGATTAGTCCTTGGGACGAAAGCTATGAGAAACCTAGGGAACATAATAAAAAAGTAGAGACATCAACCTGCCAACAAAAGTCTGCATAGTCATAGCAATGGTATTCCCAGTAGTAATGTATGGTTGTGAGAGCTGGACCATACGGAAGTCTGAGAGCAGAAGAATAGACACCTTTGAAATGTGGTGCTGGAGGAGAATTTTGAGAATACCCTGGACAGCAAAGAGATCAAATAAGTCGATTCTGAAGGAAATCAACCCTGACTGCTCCTTGGGAGGACAAATATTGAGGATTAAGCTAAAGTACTTTGGACACCAAATGAGAAGAGAGGACTCACTTGAGAAGACCTTTATGCTGGGAAAGACTGAAGGCAAAAGGAGAAGGGGGCAGCAGAGGATGAGGTGGCTAGATGGCATTGTTGAGCTGAGTGGGCTGTGGATGGTGGTGGAGGATAGAGGTGCCTGGCATGCAGTGGTCCATGGAGTCCCAAAGGGTCGGACTCAACTATGCGACTGAACAACAAAACACAGACCTTTAGAGCTTCTTGCCATGAGGAAGAATTCTAGGTCAGCATCTCTTCCCTGTTATTAGGAGGAGCCCTACAAACACAGCACTCCTTCACATGGGTGCATACTGAGAAACCAGGAGGTGACATCCACCAGTGAAAAGGCAGAATAAAACTGCAACAGATAAAACAAAATAAATAAATGATATTGATAGTTTATGCATCATCAGTAGGCAATAGCAGAATGTTCAAACTAACATCTGCTCCATGTGTGACAGAGGTTCTGTGAATTTCTCTGCATCTTCTATCTGCTTCAAATAAAGATGATAATTGGAGAGAGAGGCCTGTCCCTTCTATCAGGGCTGACATCAGAGATTTCCGGGCCTGGTACGCCCCCCATTTTGGCCATGCCCCTCGTGGTTTCTGCGCATGCATGGTCTGCTTGCGCATGCGTACATCAGTGGTTTCCTGGCAGCACCATGCCCCTGTGGTTTTCTGTGCATGTGTGGTCTGTTTGTGCATTTGCACATCATTTGTTTCCCAGCACTGATGGGCCCCCATCATCTCCGGGCCCGGAATGGGAGTCCTACTTTCCCCCCCTGATTGCGGCACTGCCTTCTATGTCTGAAGAAGTTTACTTGATTTCCTATGTCTCTTTTATTTCCAGACTTCTCAAATCCAATAGTCAAAACACTGTTGTCCTCATTCTGTATGGTTTGCAAATATATTCATAGAAAATACTTCAGTTCAGCCTTGATTTCACAATAAATGCTGATAATAAGACACAATCACTGAACATACGGGAGGAAAAGCCAATGTAATCCCCTAGTGGATGCATAATCTAGCAGTGACCCTGTTGAATGAGTAATGGGAGTTGGTGTAATTAGATTCTGACATTTTTACTTGGATGTGTTCACTAAAAACACTAAATGAAAAAATAATTAAATATCATCCAAATAACAAACAGTGTTGCTTTTTGGGGTGGGTGGGGGTGGGGAGGTGTTGTTGATATTTGTTTTAACTTAAAATGGACAACAATTGCATTTTTGGATCTGAATTAACAGTGCCTAAAAGAAGTTGCATATTTCAATAGCTTCATGTTTTTAGATATATAAAACATGGATAAACTATTTGAAAGGACAAAGAAAAATTCAGCATTTTCAACACCAGAGCTACCTTTGTCATTTAAATGTCTGTTATATGGGAGAGGTGGGCTCTGTTACAGTCTTGAGTAAAGGTCAGTGCTGTCCCATTCTGCATTGTTTCTGAACCCAACATGATGCTCATCTAATCCAAAATCATAATCAATTTACTAATGTATTAATTTTAAAAAATTAAAAATGCTGTTTTATTGCAAAAGCCGTTTGTATCTTGATAAGCCTGCAGTCTGCTTGTACCATAATTACACTGGATTACTCAGCAGGTAGCTTCTTAAAAGATTCTGCCATAGGAGAAATACTTGAATTGGACTGCATAGTTCCTTCCAAATTACCAGAAAAGAAATTCTAACTAACTGTTAGGAATAATAAAAGCTTTATGACAGTGGAATGGATTACATGGGTAAGTAGTAGACTCTGCTTTGTTGAACATTTTCAAACAAAAGATGAATAATAATCATCTGTCAAGAATGATGTGGAATTCCTACACCACTGGTTGAATTGCTTGTCTATTTATTTGCTTATCTGAAGGCCTGGGAGTTGCTGAAATACACTGCATGTACTGTCACATTTTATAACACTTTGTAAAGGTGCAGTCCAGAAACTGTTGGGAAATGACTGGAGGGCTCAAAAAGACGCTGACCCTGCCATTGCTGCTGCAGCTGCCAAGGACCTTCTGCCTTTCCACAGAACCAGCAACACCAGCCCGGGGATGAGAGGCAGGTGTGTTGCCACCCTGCCCCTCCGAGCCCACCCAGACTAGAGGGCTCAAAAGGACGCTGACCCTGCTGTTGCCGCTGCAGCCGCTGAAGACTTTGCGCCTCTCACCAGAACCAGCAACACCGGCCCGGGGAGTGGGTTATTGTGTGGCTTTTCATTGCTTAGTATTGTTTTTCTGTATTAGTCCGTAATCAGTTTATTGTTTGAATTTATATTATGCTGACATTGTTATCTTGTATTTGTAATGTGTATGTATTTATTGTGGTTTGCCGCTTTGAGTTGCACTGGTGTGAGTAAGGCGGGATACAAATAAATCTATAATATAATAATTATTTATCAAATATGGGTTGAATCCAGCTGCACTTACATCACGCATATGCCACTCATGTATACAAATAATCACTGTTCAAACAAATTAATTAGCTAATTAATAGGAGCCCAGATTGCCTTATTGGACTTGCTTTTCAAAAAAGAAGCAGATGGTATCATCTTAAATATAGTTCACTATAACATCATCATTGTAGGATTTAAGCAGGCATATATATAGGAATGAAACAAAAACCTACCAATTGCACAATTAGTAGGTTTATGGTAGGGTGCACAATCACAATCAAGTCTGCTTTTTAATATTTTTCTTTAATCAATGCACACATTTATATGGTCCTGGAAAATGAAATGAATACATAGTGATGGCCTATTAAAAATCCAAAAGGAAAGATGAATGGAAAACTGTTAATTGCACTGACTTGAGTTTAAAAAAAAACAACCTATAGAGGAACTCAGAACTTCCAAAGCCTGAAATACATTCAAAATTCAAAGTGAATCATTTGTTGGTGTTAGTGTTAATGGAGCAAGCAGCAGCCAGGTTTAATGTGTGAAAATTAGTCCTTGAAAATTGGAATCATTAGCATTGTTCTCCTTCTGGAAAAAAGTCACATCCATCCATCTAATTCTAAGAAAATGAAAAAGCTAGTCTTTATTAGAGAAATATATTGAGATAGGAAGGATAATAGGCATCCTAATTCTAGCTAAGTAAGGTGGAGCTGTAGGGAGACATAGCTGACCCCTAATCTTTCAAGAACAAAAGAAAGATGTCTTTTATCTTCTCTCAAAGAAAATCAAAGGGGGTGGGGTGGGTTTGAGAATCAAGGAAGTGGTGTCATCAAAGCCAGAGCTGGTAGAAAAAAGTCTAGAAAACATGACAAATTCTCTTTATCTCTTCTTTCACACAATTATTTTGGCCTAGTTTAAACTAAGTGTAACCTAGTCACCTACAATAGCAGAGTGAACAAAAACGAACTATTTAAAATAATTATTGAGTTTAATTTTTTTTAACTCAAGACAAATGTTATTCTTAAAATGCTCTTTTCTCCATTAAAATATCTAGATGGTTTCAGTTTTATTTTAAAATGTGTTAACAGATCTAAGATCTCACTATGGAATAGGGATTTTAAACTTGAATTGCATTATTTGAATTCTAAACGAATTCTAATTGAATTATTTGTGTATAGAAAGTCTGGTCCTTCCTTTTCTCTGTAGACATATCAGTAGAGAGAAAATAATCAGAAATAAGTCCATGTGGAACAAGGAAATTGTGAAAAAGCATATACAGTGGTACCTCATACAACGATTTTAATCCATTCCACGGGGCTCATTGTTGTACGAAACAATAGCTATACGATGCATTCATCGTATAGTGATTTTCCCTATGGGATGCATCGTGCAACAATTTTTTTTGCTAAGTGGTTTTTCCCATTGAAAAATTGTTGTACATAGGGGAAATTGTTATGCGGAATGCCATTTCCCCCAAAACCTAATTGTTAGATTAGATTAGATTAGAAGTTTATTTATACCCCACCCTCCTGGTGCAAGCACCACTCAGAGCGGCTAACAGCATAGGGGAAAATTTTAAGAAGATGTAATACAATAAATACAATAAATACAATAAAACACAGTTCCCAGCAAAAAAATACAAAGTACAGTTTTCAAATTACAAAGTTATAAAAGTAAGATACATCTAAGTTACAAAAGTAAGATGCATCTAAGCTAAGACACAAAATCATGGTTAGTGAGAGCAAAGCAGGATGGAACCATAGCTACAGATTTATGTATTACATTTTTATACCACCCTTCTGGGATATTTATACGATTATATGATTTTGTTGCTATACAGGGCGATTGTTGTATGAGGTTCCACCGTATTATTTAAAATATATAACAAAGAAGCCAAAGTGAGTTTTGGGAGCAGAAGAATAACTTACCCTGTCCAACAGTTTAGATATTCCAATACTTTCATCCTTCATTCTCAGTAGGGTCAAAGACACATTTTAAGATTATATAACTTTGAGGCTGCTATAAATGTGATGTGCCCCCTGTCCTTTGCCCCTTCTTCCTCAAGCAGTGTGACATAGAATTTAAATGCTATTTCATGTGCAAAACTGAGTTAAATATGAAAGTACACAGATTGAACACCAAACCACAGTAATGGGAGAGATCGGCATCTTTATTAGCCAAGAAAGGAGGGAGGACTGAAAGTGTATGTGTGTGTGTGTGTGTGTGAGAGAGAGAGAGAGAGAACACATCTATGTATAAAACAAGAAAAGGACCAAGATCAACCTGTTCCCTTACAACTGAGAAAACAGAAGTGCAGCAAAGCTTAATCAAATCTGCTGTGATCAAAATCGCATCAATCAGTGGGTTTTGCAGCTTCAGAGAAATGCTGTCAGGCACAAGTGGAGGAAATGCAGAGAAGATAGATCTGACATGTAATTTTGGGATTTCTTTTCACAACACAAGATATCAGATCAGAGAGCCAATATTTAAAACTATATATCTCAGAGGACTTTTTTCTTTTCTTTTTTAACCAATTTGATTAATATTTAAGGGCTAAGTGTGGGAATCTATCTGGCAAGATCTCAATAGCTAAGGAAGGCATGGCTGCCATCTTTGTTATGACTAATGGTAAATGGTACACAGGTAGATTTGCTTCAGACCAAAGGTAGAGAATGAGTGGCTTTTTACATTGCCAAGCTACAAGTGCTGCCCATGCTAATTGAAGATAATGGAAGCTGGGGTCCAGCAACAGTTCGAGAGCCCTAACAAGAAACAGATAGCCATAACTTTCCTACCCCTTCTTTAAATACTAGAGCATCAGAACATAATGAAAACTGAGTCTCATTTCTGAAAAGCTGGAGTTGTTTCTTTTGTGATCAAACACCCAAAGATTTAACCCTCAGCAGAATTTGACTCCAGATTATTTATCTGGTGTGCGTACATTATGTAAAAATAAGGGCATCATCTGAAATTCAGGATCTGAGCCAACAGAAGACCATGCAAGGCCAACACTACCATACCTGTCAAGCGCAGCTCCAGAAAATACAGGACCTGCGCAGAACCCTTCTGCGCAGAACCCTTCTGTGCAAAAGGGTTCTGCACATGCGGAGAAGGGTTCTGTGCATACGTGCATGTGCACTAACTACTTTCCCCACCGATCAAATTATGGGATGGCAGTGGGAAAGTGGAGGAAGCAGCACGGAAATACGGGAAATACTTGACAGGTATGAACACTACCAAAAAGCTGAGCAGCCAATCTGGAATTGCAGACCTGGGAAAAGTCAAAGGTTGCTGTTACCAAAGAGAAAGTGATAATGCCCAGGACTGGGGGACAATTACTGGCCTGTGCAAACAGCATTGTATGTTATGTTTTGTCTCATGAAGTGTTTTCATGGTAAGTGAGATATTTAAGGACTGATTTTACTAACTCCAGTTGGCTAGATAGCTCAATAATAGGCTGCAGAGTCAAAGTCTGGGAGTCAGGGGTGTGTTGGCTATGCTAAAAGGGTGCTGGATAGGGAGGGAAGGGGCAGTGCCTATGGAGGGGTACTGCATATCATGGATTGAGCACCCACCTCAGGTCCCAGCTCCGGTCAACCTAGCTGTTCAAAAGCAAGACATTACAAGTAGAGCAATAGGGACCACTTCAGTGGGAAAAGATCTTGGAGACATGAAAGGAGCCTCATTCACCCTCCTCGCAGAGGGGGAGAGTAATGGATGGAGCCCCGCCTCCCCATAAAATCAGCAGATGGGAAAGACCCACTGGGTTTCTACGCAGCTTGTGGCTTGCAGCGACGGCTACAGCAGCGACAGTGCTTGGTTGAATTGGTTGGTTGGTACACAGCAATACCCAGCATGCACCAACCAGCAATGGCAGGGTGTGGTGTGGTGTGGGGGAACTGGTTGGTGCACATCAATATCTGTCCCACGGAAACAGCACCTCACCACCTGGAAGTTTCCACCTTGGTGGAAATCTAGTATACCCACCAGGTGACATACTTCTGCTTGCCTCTGGGGGGAGCCAATCACTGGGGCACACCGGGACTTGTCCCTGTGTCCCAAATGGCCAGCATTGGCCTGCTGGGAGTCCAGTTCTCCACTGCACTTCCCAGAAGAAGAACCAGCCTAGTAGCCATGAGCAAGCTGCAGTCCCTGGGCACCCCTAGAAGAAGGGAAAAGTAAGCCACTTCTGAATACTGCCTACCTAAAAAGCCCTGAAAAGGGTTGCCATAAGTCAGAAATGACTTGACAGCACACAATTGTTTTTTATCATTTACTAATTACTAGAAGGGACTGTGGTGGCTTAATGCTTAAGATGCTGAACTTGATGACTAGAATGTCGGCAGGTCAGCAGTTTGAGACCTGAGTGCTGCATGATGGATGAGCTCCCGTCATCTGTCCCAGCTCCTGCCAACCTAGCGGTTCGAAAACAAGAAATTGCAAGTAGATAAATAGGTACTGCCTTGGTGAGAAAAGTAACAGTGTTCCATGTGCACTGGCATCTAGTCATGCCTGCCACATGACCATGGAAATGTCTGTAGGTGCAAACAGCGCTGGCTCTTTTTGTGTATAAATGGAGATGAGTACCAAACACTAGAGTCAGATACAACTGGGTTTCGAGCAAGGGTGAACTTAATCTTTACTAGCTACTAGGCCTCCTGAGTCCTAGCCTGTTGTTCTATCTATTACACCTCATTGGTGAATAGCAATTATACTCCAATACACTCAGATTGAAACATCAATGGAAAGTTTCGAATGGCATATAAAATAATGCACTAGCCTAAAGAGTGAAGTGTGATGGGGAAAAGGTTTCATTTTACATGGAACTCAGTGCACAACTGAAGAAAAAACATAAATGCCAGTTTTACTCATGTTTTTGTGCATCATCACATGATGCACAGATTTTCTGCTGCAATGGTTTGTACTTTGTGATACCATTTTGCCCTGAACATGCTGGCATCACCCTGTTTGAAACAGGCACATCTTTTCTGTATAATGCTCCCTAGCTTTTTTTTTTAAAAAAAGGGGAAGGAAAGCAGGAGAGGAGAGACAGGCATCTTATGCTTGAAATGGGAAATCTCACAGGCAAGAAATACTGCATGCATGGTGAAAAGAACATGACAGAAAAGCAAACATGTTTGAAGTATATGTCATATCCCTGTACCAAGCCGCTAGAGACCCTGGTTTTTGCTGCACTGCCTTGAACAATCAAACCTAAAAGCTATGCATTTTATTCTTTATGTATTATTTGATTTCATTTATAGATTCTAGACTGCATTTAACAGAGCCCAGAGCAAGCATATTTTAAAGCCATCAAAGACTTACAAGAAACATAAGAGGAAAGCTGGTTTTAGCTTTTGAAAGATCTCAATAGCATGTTCCCAGTCTTCACCAAGATATGGTTGGTGTAAATCTACATTCAGCTTTCCAGTCCTTCAGTCTCGACAAGAAGCACATCTTCAGTCCATCAAGAATGTCCCACATATGGCCCCAAAGACCAGAAGCATATCAACTTTTATACAACTTCTTCTTCATCATCCAAATATTGGTGATCATTATGGCAATCAGCCATGAAGACCTTTCCTGAGAATATAATGCAGTGGCCTTTCATCTGCCTTCCACATTGCAGCATGACCCTCGGACCACTGATCCAGTTCCGCAAGTCACTTTCTGGTCCTGAGCCCTTTTGGCCTGCAAAGTCCTCCTCAGCCCTAGGCCAGTTTTGATGAAGCTGCTGCCCTCCATCAAGATGGACTCAAGTAGGATTAAATCCACTTGGGGACCATTACCCTTCCTGGTGAACTTAGACACCCAAGCCATTAGTCCTCAGTTTTGTTATGTTAGTTAACTGCTGCCTGACATTTGGCATTGAGTCGCTGGCAGTATGGTCTACTCTATTACCATAGCAGGATCACCTGGCCAGACTGTAATCTTGTCTACTATGTACTGTACTGGAAAACATTTCTGGGTGTGAGAGAGATTAAATGGACCAGGCTAGAACCAAAAGCTCTAGCAGTCCTTTTAAATAAGCCATTTCATAGAGTCTTGGGATTTTCTGTTTCACGTTTCATTTGTATGGAAAGAAAATTTATGAATGTTCATAAAATTGATAGATGGGAAGTACAAAGAATGAAATGAAAGCTGCTATTTTTGATGGGATTGATTGCCGTGTAAAATATGACATAAAATGAAGGAATAATTAAATTGAAATCAAAGTCCTTGAGGATCTCCCTTGAGCAACACAAACCCCTATGCTAAACACAACTCTTCCATATTTCCCATCTGTTACACTGTCATCTGTTGCGAAAGAATTTGCAGTAAATATCCAATACATAAACTTAATTTTGCAACAGGATTTCATGGACCACTCTGTTAAACCAAATACTGCATATGCCATATAAAAAAATACAGGCACTTCATCCAGGAATATACAAGCAGCTGCTCGGCCAGCTGTAACACTCAGCAGTTTGAGCAGCTTTTGCTACATCGGTCTCACAACAGAACTAACCATTCCAGCAGAGGTCAGCAGGACAATTAATGCAGAATAACACGTGATTTGAAAGGATTCATTTGGACAACCCCACTCTGGAGGGACATGTTACAAGCCAGTGATGGCAAAGCTTGGCACTCCAGCTGTTTTTAAACTTCAATTCCCAGAAGCCCTGATCAGCAGAAGGGAGTGCTGACTTGGGCTTTGGGTAATCGAGGTCCAAGAATACCTGGAGTGCCAAGGTTTGCACATCAACAATACTGTCTAACCATCTCATCCTCATCCTCATCCTTTTGCCCTTTATCTTTCCTACCATCAGGGTCTTCTCCGTGAGTCCACTCCTCTCATTTAGTGATCAAAATACTTGAGCTTTAGTGTTTGTATCTGTCCTTCCAAGGAGAAGTCAAGTTTTATTTCCTTTAGTACTGACTGATTTGATCTCTTTGCAGGCCACGGGACTCTCAAAAGTCTTCTCCAGCACCACAGTTCAAAGACATCTATTATTCTGCGCTCAGCCTTCATTATGATCCAGCAGTCACAGCCATACATTACTACTGGGAAGACCATTGCAATAACTATCTGGACTTTTGTCAGCAGGATGATGTCTCTAATTTTTATTATGCTGCCTAAATTTGGTAAAAATATATCTCACCCTCAAATACAAATAATGTAGAGAGCAATATGCAAATTTTAAATAAACACAGAACCCCTGCTCTAAAGTTTTTTCCTCCTGTTTAATATTGTCAGGGCTGCCCAAGCTATCTTGACTTTGCCTGAGGCAAAAATAAATAAATAAATAAATAAATAAATAAATAAATAAATAAATAAATAAATAAATAATATCACTCCTCCATCTCCCATCAAGATATCTGAAACCAGTCAATTTACTGTGGTACATGAGGCTGAAAATCTCAGAGGCATATCTCACCCAACCCTGGTAGTAAAAATGCAATAATACAGATAAAATAACTAATTATGGATTGGTCTTCATGACACTAGATAGAAGAACTAACATTAGATTGACTCAGTAAAGGAAGCCATGGCCTTTTGTTAATTGACATAATTCTGAAGCTCTGTTAACTGAGTTGTCTGCCTATTCTATTTATTGTTTCTCTTCTGGTTCTGGTAGAAAAATGGTGGCACCTTTAGTATCTATATCTATTAAACAAAGGTGTGGTCTTGTATGTCCGCGATGGACTCCCACATCCCTGGATGGATCCCGCTGAAACTTGCCACACACCTTCTTTTGCCTGGCAAAATGGCCACTAGGTGAGTAGTGAACCCCATTTGGTGGTTTATGCCCCCAATCGGGTCACAAAGTGAGCACCCCCATCCAAAGGGAAGAATGGCCAGGAAAGGCGGTAGTGCACATGCGCAGAAGTTCGCACGTGGGACATGGCCTCACTGTGATCCAGTCAGCGGCGTGCACACGCAGCCGGCCCAGGAGGCAATGAACGAGGTGACAGTGGCCAAAATAGCGGTGACAGAGACGTCAGAGGCCGGGGTGCAAGAGGGAGTGGCAGTGACAGTAGCCAAAACAACAGCGGGGTCCAGGCTGGGGAATGGCCAGGCCGGCGACGTGCCCCCTCACACAGCTCAACAGGCTGGAGCATCAAGGAGCATTGGCTGTGCTGTGTGCCTGGCCCTAAAACAGCCGATGCCGGTGGCGGATGCCCCCCCCCCCGACACAAGACGCCCTCGGCCAGCACCAGCCTGGAAGGAGGAGTGGTGGGCAGCAGCAGCTGCGTGGAAGGCCAGGCCGTACAGCCACCGGATGAAGAGCAAGAGCTTCACACCAGGCCTGGCCATGAACCCGCCGTCGCCGTCGCCGTATGGCCATAAGTGATGCAGCAGCAGTGGGAATGGCCCTGGCCCATGCCCGGGATGCCTCAGCACGGAGCCAGACCCTACCTGGGAAGGTGAGCAAAAAAAACAACCCAGGAAAGGCCAGGTAATCGGCTAGTAGCTGTATAAGGATAAACTGCTCCCTCTGATGCTCTGCAGAGCCTCAGTATGGACCCTTTCAAACATTTCAATATTGGTCTGTGTTCAACATAAATTTCTAAACAGAGCATTAGAGGCACCAAGACCTGCTTTGAAGACATTAGTCTAATTTGAGATATTAAGCTACTCTGCAGATACTCTCACCATTAAGGAAGCTATTTCCTCCCACTCATGAAAATATTTAAGATGGCCTCACTACTAGGTTTACGAAATGGCGACTACTGAGTAGCTATGACATCTGCACTTATATCCAGACTAGGTTATTCTTTAGCATACCTCCCCAGGAGGAGGTTTCCCGAAAAGATAATATTACAAGACTATATGACATTGAGATGCCTTTCCAATATGACAGGGGTGCCCAAACTTTTTGGGCCATGGTGTGATTCAGTAGGCCAGTCACATGGTTCCTCCCACCAAAGCAGAAGTAAAATGTGCCCATGCATGTGCAGAACACTGTCATAAATGCACCCATTGCTGTTGTAAATGCATTGGCAACAGCCACGGGTGCATTTATGGCAGCATTCTGCACATGTGCAGGTGCATTTTACTTCCGATTCTGGGAATGGGAAGGGCAGCATGGACCAGATGAATTGGTGCCGGGGGCCTGATCCAGCCCATGGGCTGTAGTTTGGGCACCCCTGCAATATGATATACAAAAGTTTTTCTTTCCCTCATATTTGTCCCGTATTAATTCAAAAGAGCTGAGATAGCTCCTGACCAATTGAAAACTCAACTCTCTGTAGTTGAAAGAAGTTCAGGAAAACTATAGAGAACAATATGATGCAAGTAGATATTACCCAGAAGGATATTCTGAGTGGAGGACATGGTATATTTCCTAACAGAATGCCTTCTTGTTTTGAGGAATCAAGTTTCTAAACTTTTAGCAATATAATTAGGAACAATTCTCCTCTTAGTACAGTTTTATTTGGGCTTGCTGACATAGGCTTAAAGCCAATGTACACTTGCCATTATCCCATATTTTTGGTTGTTTCTGTTGTGGTTTAGATCTACTTTCCCCTTCCTTGTAAAGTGCACTGAGGGAATATGGCGGACTCTGTTCTTCCTCCTTCACTCACATGAGGCAGAGAGAACACCATGGAGAACACCATTTCAACTCTCTGGATGCTAACAACTAAAAAAAGGTGGGGAGAAAGGTGGCATGTCATCAGAGGGGAACAATATGAAGCACCTGAAATAAAAAGTATATAGAAAGTTGTCTCTAGACATCAGTAATTGCAAATGTAGATAGAAAAAGCTCTCAATTGAGAAATGAATTGCATCAAGGTAAAGAAAGCTTTCAGTATGGAACAGAACACTTTATTTTCTGAGTTGTAGGCTGGCCCTTATATATTAAGTTACCTTGGATACCTTGGAGTCATTATACAGCTAGGAGTCTGCACATTGGTGGACATCTCTTTGATGACATTCCGCACATGCAAAATGGACCTGGGAAATCAAATCTCTCTGCATGCAGTTTTTAGCCATTGACTAGGTGGACCATGATGTGTGCCTTCCGCTTTTCACCTTGCCAAAGGGGTCTGATGGAGGACGCTTTGGTGAGTCTTATTCCTGGCCTAACATCATTGACAAGTGATGGGCAACACTGCCTAGTTAGACCGCTCAAGCCCCCACACCTCGACAAGGCTTTCACCTATTAAGTTAGACTACCAAATTTGCTAAACGGACTATGGAAAGATGGAATTAATTGCCTACTTCACAATTTATGCATGTTAACCTACTGCTATATAGCAATAAAAAAGTTACTGTTCAGTGCAATCCTGTTCATGCTTCGCCTGGAGAAAGTTCCACTGAATCAGAAGACGCTAGAGAAGTGTCAGTAGGATTGCAGCCGAAGTGATATAATGTACTCTACTGAGCCTTAAATTAGCTTCCTCCAAGCAAAGAAAAAAATTAGCCTATAAAATTTTTTTGGCTTCCATTAAGTACTGAACTAATTTGCAATTTCCAATAACTTGTACTTAAACTAGTACTCTAAACTGACATATATAACTTAAAAAACGACAAAATAGAGAGGGCAATTTGATTCTAGGCCAACAACAAAAGTACTTAAACAGATCTTTGTTTGTCTGCTTTTCCTAACTCATTAATCCTAAATGATGTCAGTCAGTGAACCTAATAGCTGAGAGTGTTCAGTATCATGGTCAGTTCCAACTTATAGTATTGATTAATTGATTCTCTTCTCCTTGTTGTGAATTATATTAGTGCTGGCTCTGACCAACTGGCTAAAGGCCAGAGCTTGATCTCTTATGGAGGAAAGTGGCAAAGTACCTCAGATTCCTGAGCTGTTTTGAATGAAGAACTGTGTGCTTACATCAGATATAAATGTTGTGTATTTAACAATTCCTCCAAAATATTAAAAATATCAGGGATAGGTTAATATCTCACCACTAGGTGAGAGCCTTGTCGGGGCACAGGGGCTTGAATAGTCTAACTAGGCAGTGTTGCCCATCTCTTCTCAATGATGTTAGGCCAGGACTAAAACTCACCAAAGCGTCCTCCGTCGGATCCCTTGGGCAAGGTAAAAGTGCATCATGCTCCACCTAGCCAGTGGGTGACATGGTATCCAAATGGCTAAAACCCACATGCAAATGGACTTGATTTTTCAAGTTTAGTTTCATGTGTGGAATGTCATCACAGAGATGTCTACCAAAAACACAAAAGAAGCACTTTTTCATGTTCTTTCACTGATTTCCAATAAGAGAGCATCTGAAAACCAATTTTAAAAAAAGTAGGTGTGGCAAAAAAGATTTGGATTCTTTCATTTCTCCCTTCATCCACCCTTCTTCTGTCAAATCATGTCAGGGGGAGGGATCTTCTATCAATCAGAGTTGGGAGGGCTGTAGTCATCAGCCAATCACACTGCCCAGGAAAGGAAATGGGTGGGAACTTTAAAGTTGTAAAAGACCCTGCCTAAGTCTTACAAAATTTCTTGGGCGGCAGGAAGCAAGGTAGGATGGGAAAGGAGAGAAACAGAGTAGTCTTCTCATGTTGGGGAAAAGAGAATTAGATCACAGCTCAGTTTTACTCTTTTGTTCTTCCCTTTCTTCCTGTCTGAGTTGTATCAAAGGCTCAACACTCAGGATCAAAATTTAAAAATTTCTCACGGTATCGATTTCATTTTTTTGATATTACTGGTTTTTATTTTTGATAAAGGTAAACTATGTATAAAACTTTTCCGTAAGGGTACGGGTAGGAATGCCTACCTTCAGTATAGTTCTTTTCATCCTTTGTACTTAAAAATATATATCCCATTCAGTCTCTTCTCTAGGGCTAAGAGAAATTCCTCTACAGATAATTTTTTTTGGATTCTGCAAATATTATTAGGGACACTCTATCTATAACACTGGGTGATTTGGTTTCTCACACTGAGTGTGTTACTGAACAAGCATCATTAACAAGGGTTGTCTCAGGTCATCACAAGTGTTACAACTGTGTTAATTGCAAATTTACTTGGGAGACCAGGGTGGTGCCTTTTCCTGAAGTTCATTTTTCACTTAATCTGAAGGATTTCTCTAACTGCAACAGTGTCAATTCTATCTATTTATGGATATGCCCATGAAATAAAAAGTATGTTGGTAAGTCTAGGAGACCTATAAAAATATGGATTAGTAAACATAGATCAAGAATTAGAAATCAAACTTTTCATGCTCCCCTAGTCATGCATTATATGGAAAAACAACGTACTGATGAGCAATTCACATCCGTGATCATTGAAGTAATTCAGTCAAGACTTTATGAGAAAGTAGACATTAAGAGATCACTTTTGCACAGGGAAGTATATTATATCCATCATTTAAAGACTTTAACCCCTCTGGGCCTGAATCAGGAACAAGATTTCTCCTGTTTCATATTATTATTTCCCTGTAATCTTCTCTGAGGTGCTGTTCTCTTTAAGAAAGAGAGAAAATGAATAAGTAATGAATAAAATGACCCACATGTCAGATGATATATACTATCTGTATTTTAGTTACTTTTCTAATGTCCTTGAGCCCAATAAGAGGAGAAGCTTTTGCAGAGGCTTTTAGATGCGAAAGAAAGAACGAAACAAGTGCAGATAAGATTATATAACATCAACTACTTACGGTATGAAGGTTACCGTATTTTACGGACTATAAGACGCACCCAGTTTTTAGAGCAGGAAAACAAGGGGAAAAATTCTGAACCTGTACTTTCACCACCAACCAGTGGTGGTACTGCAGGGGAAATGGGTGGTCTGGCCAATTTCACTGAAGCAGGAAGCGATGCTCTAGGATAGCCTCTTGTTCTCCCTGCAACCAGGAAGCATTGCTTTTCCCCTCCATTTTGACTAGTGTAGCAGGGAAACATGGAGCAGGAACAAGGTAAATGAAACCCTTTCTTTTTATGCACAGGTTTGGTTTCCTACTTAAATTTATTTATATTCAAATTTATATAGCCGTCTAACTCACGAAAACTCTGGGCAGTTTACAATCTTAAGAAGCTTTAAAAGAACCACCCCATTAAAACAAATTACCTCGCTGAAACCACCACACATTATTAAAAAGAGGAAAATTACTTGATATTAAACCAACCAACAGGTGGGGGTCACAACATCTTCAGGACCCCACACCTGCCTCACCAGCCATATTAATCTCCAATGCATTTAAATGGGAAATTGCGATTTTCGCCCTCTTGTGGCCACCTGTGGCAATGGCTCTTAAAATATGCCCCCCACCCCTCTTTCTTCCACAGCCTGGAACAGCTGTGGGGTGGCGTGGAGGTCTTCGGCCAGCCGGGGCTGTTGTAAAATATCCTTCTACAACAGCCTTGCTGGACAGCATTTGGACTATAAGATGCACCCTCATCCCCCCCCCCCACTTTTTTTTTTGGGGGGGAAGTGTGATTTATGGTCCAAAAAATAAGTTATGCTCTGGTCTGACTGCAGACCACTTCTCCCCACTGTTGATTTCAACTAGGCTTACTCTTATACATGCATGGACTCAGTATCTCTTTGCATTAGTTCTAAAAAAAATCCCATTTCAATAGCACAGAACATTATATAATGGAATGGGACAGTAGGAGTCCAGTCATAAAAGTCTTCTTTGTCACACTAGCCAAGTTCCATGTTAGCAACTAAACAACATAATCCAGGCCATGTCTACTCAGAGATAGGCTGCACATTCAACTGGTATATATGGATTGCATCACAGCCTAAATAAAGTAACTGCATCAAATACCACATGCCAGCCCATTGCTCTAAAAAATAAATAAATGACACAATGTGTGTAAAATCAGCTACTTTTGGAGACATCAATCAATAATAGTGATAATACTATAGTGTTGTCCACAACACTGTAGAAAGCAGCAAATATATATCAGCTCTTGGATGAGCTTGCTCAGAGCTTGCAGAGTACCAGCATTACCCTTCCAGTTTATAGCTTCAAAAGCAGAACTGTCAGGTAGCATGCTTTTCATTAAAATACTCAAAGAAAAAAATACAGTTTTTATTGAGAAGGCAGGAAGCTCAATACACAGTTTATAGACTTTAATACTTATGTGAAACAAAACCATATCAGTTCTTAAGCTCTCTTCTGGGTAAAATGAATCATAAGAAATTGCAGTGCACATTTTACATAAAATTGGTGTTTCTTTGAGAATAAAGGTAACAAATCTGATAAGATTCCTGAAATGCCATCTTTACAAATGCAAGCCTGGACATTTAAATAACACACACAGGTCTTCATTTTCTCATTTTGCAAAAGTTCCAAAAGGTTATCACAGAACTGAAGCATTTTAATTTAAGAAATATTAATTTTATCAATCTGACTCATTAAAAGAAAGGCCCAGTTTTCATTTGGCCCTAATGACATTTGAATATTTTTTTTCACAGTAGTGATTGTTAAGCAAATTATTGTGTGTTTTATGGATATACGGCATGATTAACATTCCCTCAGTATCACCAGAAATTTGAAGTTTTGGCTGAAGCTTCCAATTTCTCTACACATGGAAGAAACTCATGTCACATGAGAAATACCAAGAATATTGTTTAGAAACTAGTGCATGAGAAGACAAACTCCTCAGGTTTGGGCTCTTGTAAGGTCATGGGTAAGCTCATTGCTTCACTAGAGACGTTCTTCATCTCCACAGTGTTGCAGAAAGTCCTCTCTGGTCTGTATGCAATTACATGATGAATGATAGGGCACTTGTTTTAAGGCTAATTTGTCAGCCTACCTCTTTGAAGTGTACCAACTAAAGTACCAAAGCATTTTAACCTAACAAAATATAGGATGTTTTATTTTATTTTATTTTTGCACAGATGTTCTCAATAGGGGTAAGGAAGTTCACCAATGCTTACTGAATCAAACTGCAGCTCATAGCTAGAGCTCCAAATAATGTGCAACTAACTAATTCAGACCTCACTAGATCTGAATCATTAGCTAGAATTAGATGTTTCTGCACATAGGTTCTGTAAGGACTTGTGTTTGACCAGACATACTGTGATGTTGCCTTCAGTACTTAGACCTCTATTGGATACATCACTGTTAATGCAGTGGCTTAGTCGTTAAGACAGGGACCATGGTGGCATAGTGGTTAAGATACTGAGCTTGATGACTGGAAGGTCAGCAGGTCAGCAGTTCAAGACACAAGTCATCTGTCCCAGCTCCTGTCAACCTTGAATTTTGAAAGCAAGAAATTCAAAGTAGATAAATTGTACTGCTTTGATGGGAAGGTAACAGTGTTTCATGTGCTCTGGCATCTAGTCATATCTGCCATATGATCATACAAATGCCTCCAGATGCAGACATCACTGGCTTTGGCTGTAAACAGAAATGAGCATCACCTCCTAGAATTGGACACAACTGGCTTTTGAGCAAGAGAGACCTTTCTAACTATACAATATATTTACAGCAAATTAAAGACAGCATGCATGTTAAAGCAGACTACTTGGATTTACCGTATTTATTCGTGTATAACGCGCAAAATTTTATACCAAAAAAAGAAATCAAAGTTTGGGTGCGCGTTATACACGAGGACTGGGTGCGCGTTATAAACGAGCCTCTTTTACTTCCTTTTTAGAATTGGGTCGGCTGTCTATTGCTGCGGCGGGTGAAGGGGAGGCGGGGGGTGGCTTTGAAGAAATTGACGGGATCTGATTGGGTGGCGCGGGAGACGAGGCGTGGCCCGGAGGTAGCTCGCAGTTCGAGCGAGGCTCCTGGGGATCGGAAGTGCTCGTTTCGGATTGCATTTTCTGCAACAGGTGGGTCTGATTATCCCCCCCTCCCTCAATATTTTAAGGCGTGCTCTTTTTCACCGATATAACTGGTTCCCCTTTAGATGGCATCTCAGGGTATCAAGCGTAAACGTTGTGCATATGACGCTTCGTTCAAGCTCAAAGTTGTTGATCATGCTGAAATGCATGGAAACCGAGCAGCTAGCCGAGAATTCACTGTACCAGAGACGAATGTTAGAGAGTGGTGTGAAACAAAATTTTATACCGAGGTTTCATGGAAAATTAGGGGTGCGCATTATACACGAGTGCGCGTTATACTCGAATAAATACGGTAAGCAAGTTTAGGATTATTTATTTCAATGAAAGCATTTCACTTTAAAACTTTCCATGGAATAGACTAATAAATAAACACACTACTTCTCCCATGAACTGAACTAGCTAAGTTTTCCTGTGCATTGGACTAGATCATATGATTCAGATGTTTCAGACAGTCTCAGATAACAGGTGATTTGCAGGTTATAAAATTAATGAGTAAAATGATTAATGTTTTTGAAGAGTACTACATTGCTCATTATCTGGATGCTGATTTGATAGGATCTATGAGACTCTGTGTTGACATACATGTAGGCAATAACTAAGAGAATTTGATAACTCTGTAGAGGTTATTTAGGACTTCGCTTCTCAGAATGCTATATCCCATCTGAAAGGAAGTCCAACATCAGTGAAATCATGCTGACAACTTATAGCTCCTTATCATTCACAAAGGGGATGCGCCAGGTAAATCTCTCATCCACTACATATTTAGGAGCATATGTTTCATGTGTAATATAAATACAGTACTCTCATATTTTCCTAGATAACCATGTTGGAATAAATTCATGTAAGAAATACATCATGGGGAACATCCTTCTCTCTGCAGTGTTAGCTCATTTTAACACACTGAAGGCAAGTGTTCAGATATTTGTCTGTACTAACAAACGTAAACATGAAAAAAGAAGAACTGGAGAATGCCACTCCATCACTACAACTTGTGAATATGGACAAAATTAGCAGTTCAAGCTACACTAATCATTATCACAGGACCAACTTCTTAGTCCATATTGATTGATTCCTTTCTTAATTTCTCCCTTGAGAGAAGGGAAGGTTTCACTATATTGTGACACTCAAATAATTATAAATCTCTATGTTGGAGCTATTCACTTGTTTCTTTCTCAAAAGCATTTTTGACCAAATACCTCGGGACAAACTATGTTGAACAGACATTGAAATGTTATATTTTAGAATAACCAACAGTTTAGAAAAATGCCCTGCTACTACTGTATAGTTCTCCTGGCCAAATGGTATCCGGAGACAAGGCTAAAAATGCCTGCAAAAATTTGCTTGCATGACAAATTATTTCCTTGAAAATTACAGAGAAATACATAGAAGCAAAAGGAGAAGATATCATTTCTTCCTCCAGACATTTCTATAATGAGCTTCTGAAACAGCATCCAGAAAATCATGTGTATTGTTTGCTACTTGACATTAATCAGCTGCTCTTCACCTAGCTAATGTCCATCGTTAGGACCCATCTGTGCTGCTTTTAGGGATTAGTTCTGTTTATATTAAGCAGGGATGGGTGGATTTTCCTTAAAGTAACTTGGAAATTAACCAAATTATTCTGAAAATAATCAGAATTACAGTAGTTTTCTACAAGAGCCAGGAAAAAAATGTCTCTTATTCGGCGGCGGCTGCAGCTCGTGTCCAAGTATACATTTTTTCATTAAGATTCCAGGAAAAAATGCCATTGGTGTGAATTTGTTTAAGGTGGATCACAGTTTGCCATGAAGTGACCAACACACTATGATCACAGAGCCATCTCCTGTGGCAAGTATGAAATGAGACATGCAGGATTTGAATGGACTGCTGCAGCCTTGAGGATATTGACAAAGTTAGGGATGCCATACGTAATGGAAAACTAGGAATTTAACGTGTTGAACCTTTCCTGGCCCGGTTCCAAAAGAATAATTTAAAATTCCCACTTTTTAGACTAAGGAGGTTTGAAGAAGAAAAATGCACTTTTTTCTTGTAAGTGAGCTGTGCTTCTATTGAACAACCAGCAGGTGGTGCAGCAATAGCAAAGGAAGACAGCCAAAAAATAACCCGCACCATTTTATTGCTTCCTCTATTGAAGTCGTTGCAGCAACAGCTTGCGTAATGAACTCCCGTCTTTGTCCCAGCTCTTGCAAACCTAGCTGTTCGAAGGCAAGAAATCACAAGTACCGTATTTTCCGGTGTATAAGACGACTGGGCGTATAAGACGACCCCCAACTTTTCCAGTTAAAATAAAGAGTTTGGAATATACTTGCCATATAAGACTACCTCTCTTCCAATGCACACCAAATAAAAATCAACCCACACTCAACCCAAAGACGCGCAGCCCTCCGAGTTGAATGGGCAGGTTCTGGTGGAGAGCCAATCCACACTCACGTTCTCCTCCTCGAGGTACAGGAAGATGTGTGCAGCTTGCTTCCCCTTGCTTCATACTCCCCGCACAGAGCAGGGACTCGGCCGCGGCACCCCCCCACCATATGCGCGGATATATGAAGCAAGGGGAAACAAGCTGCAGTTAAGTACCTGTCCTATAAGACGACCCCCGACTTTGGCACAGATTTTTCGGGGTTAAAAAGTAGTCTTATACGCCAGAAAATACAGTAGATAAATAGAGACCACTTCAGGGAGAATGTAAGCAGCATTCCGTGCGCTCCAGTGACTAGTCATGCCTGCCACATGACCACAGAATACATCTGCAGAAGCAGACAATGCTGGCTCTTCAGCTTTGAAACAGAGATGAGCACTGAACCCTAGAGTTGGATACAATGGGCTTCCGAGCAAGGGAAATATTTACTTTTACACATGGTGGTCCCAGTTTTGGAGGATAGGATTATGGTAACCCTTGACAAGGTGAGCCTTCACAGCCAGTTGATCTGGCATGGCCTCTTCTGCTTCCATGACCTTTGGGAATTGGAATTGTTCCTCCTCCACTCAGTTTACTGTTTAGCCCAATATGATAGTTTCCACTGGCATTTCCTCCACTCAGGGGGACCATCACCCCACCTAAAGGGGCTCATCCGCCTGTAGCCATTTGCCTTTAGGGAGTCAGGTTATTTACTGCTGCCCAATACTCGCTGTTGAGTAGCTGGCTGTATGGTCTACTCGATTACCATAGCAGGATGTCCAGTATCTTAGATAGGATGCCCCATCTAAGATACCTTATATCTGTTCCTTTAGAGATGAACGGATTCATATTTTGCTTGATCAATACTTGAGTGAGTCCCTTCATGCTCTAATTTTGTCTCAGTGCCTCTTAAAATTGACCACATGCAATGCAGAAGTAACCCAGATCCATTACACTGCACAGACATTTTTAAAGCCCCCACAATTTTAGTTGCCAAAGTCTTTTGTCATACCCTGCAAAACAGCAGGGATTTCTTGCAAAATAATAATAATAATTTATTATTAAGTTCCCTCCCGAAAGCAATTATAATTCACCCAGTAGTCTGTTGTGGAAGGAGGATGAATTTTGTTCATGCAAAGGTGAAACTGAAGCTGCCACTTGTTTCCAATTGTCCCCCTCCCCTGCAAGCCTCCCCAAAAGATGCAGGAAAAATTGGGATTGAACTGCGACATCACACATGTAATAGGCTCACTTAGCGAGCAAAGAGAATAACCCATAAAAGGATTAAAAACAACCATGATTTTGCAAAACTTAGAAAGTAAACAAATTCCTAAATCCAACCTG
The DNA here is from genome assembly GCA_035047345.1 of Bradypodion ventrale. Classification (NCBI taxonomy): domain Eukaryota; kingdom Metazoa; phylum Chordata; class Lepidosauria; order Squamata; family Chamaeleonidae; genus Bradypodion; species Bradypodion ventrale. Next base: position 114,940,273 of record JAWDJE010000002.1, read on the forward strand.
ATTCTATTCAAGAACCTGGAATCACTCATAAGTTTCATTGATGAGTACGTCTTCCCTGTCCCCTGCTCCAGATTTGTTCTGTTGTTTCAGTGCTTACTATGAATTTTTTGGCCCCCAGTTTCTGCTTGGTATGATTTTGTTTCATTATTATTATTATTATTATTTGGGGGGGAGCCAAGTTGGGAGAAAATTGATCTGAATTTTTCATTAACACAATTATGGCCTTGGCATATTATTTGTGCTACTGTGAAACATACAACTTAGAGTTTCCTCCAGCCAGGGACTCAGTTTTTGGTGTGAAGGAGTCAGAACATCTTCTGTCATTTGAGTGGGAGGAGGAGATGGTTCCCTATATGATCTGGTGTATTTAGGGACTCCAAGGAATCCAAGAATAGTTCTGCCACTACCTAGGAAGACAAAGTCCAAAATATACTATCATCTCTGCCAGCATATTTCTTCTTCTGTTTGCCCAGCATTTTGAGCTGGCTATGTTATGCCAAAACCTATATGGCTATGTTGCTATGGCAAAAAAACATTTCAAAGTATGATTAATAAAGTTGTGATCTGTTAATTCCAAGAATTGCTGTGTTATCTCCCATATTCCCGACATTATGCCTACTGTGGACACAAAGTTCTGATCAAAGCACTGTGGATGCATTAGTGATTACTCTTTTCTTTTGCTTTACAATAGCCACAGCTTGGGGAGTACAATAGGTATGATACTACTGCTGAACTATCTCATAGGCAGTGAGGATTATGATTTATACCAAAGTAATAAGGTGCACCACAGTAAGGAAGTATCGTGGAGAGAAACTATCAGTCAAAAGTATCTGAAATGGCAGAAAGGGGCTTTTCAAAATCATCAAAAGATCAACTGCTGAGGTGGACAACAGCTTACAAGATGATCTTTTGTGAGCTTAAGTTTTAGATTCAGGAGGTGGCTGTTCCCAAGATATTAGGCTAATATGCCTCCCCCCATCCCATTGTGTTTCAGCTTTGGAACTGATGTCTTGTTGAGGTACACAATTGTCTACATGGCTTTGAAGTAAGCTCAGCCACCATCCCATGCATGTTAAAATCTTCTGTTAAATCCACAGTTACAGTTTTTGCATTTTTGGGCATGAGCTACAAAAGCCTAATTGCATGGGCTTTGATTAAAAGAAAGATATTGCTATGAAGTGTGTGTGTGTGTGTGTGTGGTGGGATGGGGAGGGACACCACTATGTGCAGAAGGGAGGCCATGCAGTTTCTCATGAATGCCTCTTCAAAACCAATAATGAAATAACAATCTTCTTTAAAGAAACAGTAAAGAAAATGAAAGCGCGGTGCCAAAATGGCCGCCGCGCTCTTTGCAGGCCCCACCCCACCCGGACTCAGACATCCGGGTGAGTTAGGGGGCGTGGCCACCCCTCTATAAAAGGGGTGGCCACGAGGCAGCCGAGCTGCCATTTTAAAAATAGCGACGGAGAGGAGAAGTTTTCTCCGTCGCTGTTCCTTCGATTCTTCGGCTCTTTAGCCCTTGGCTTTCCTGGCTGGGAAGGAAGAAGTTGCACAGAGCCTATGGCTTGCTTGCTCTGTGTTTTTTGGCATCAGTTGATCCCTGGACAGGGATCCTGCTATTTCTACCGATATGCCTCCCAAACGGAAGGCCCCGGCGACGAAACCACGGCCAACGGGGAGGACTTTTGCTGGCCCTGCGCAACGCGGGGCAGCCCTCAGGTCGGAGGACCAGGGCTGTGCCCACACGGCAGGGCACTACCTCCACCGATACTGGTGGGGCGATGCAGGCTGCTTGGCCCTCGGCTGGCCAGCCTTCAACCGGCCCTTCTGGGGCTTCGGCCCTCGGCCCGCAGTTGCCGGCCATGGGTCCAGTCAGCGGGGGGGGGGGGGCGGTGCTGGTGCACAGCACGTTCCCCCTCCGGCCCCTCATGGGCCGGAGTTTTGGGCATGGCCCTATTCTGGCCCAGGCTCTCATTTTGGGGTTCCTGGTCAAAGGCCTGGTGGGCCGTCCGGCCCACCCTGTCCACTTTATACTGGGGGATCTGTGGCAGTGGATGCATTGCTAACGCGTTTAGCTGTGCTTGAGGCATCCTTGGGGATTGTACACAACCCCATGTCAGGGGGCCCTTCACTCTCTGCTGGGGGCCCTTCATGTTCACCGGCTACTTCGACGGCCGCCACATTGCAACAAGCGGCCAGCCGGATCTGAGCTGCTTGAGACGCTCCGGCCTGCGCTTGCCGGTGTCTCGCAGCTCCCTGTTCGTCCAGAGCTACAGCAGGAGAGTGGTCAGGTGTGGCCCCAGAGCTTGATTCCGGTCGCGAGCTCCGACGCCCGCCGTGGGCCGGAACCCCCAGTGGGGGCGGCTAACGGGGGTGCACCTAGTGAGTATCAGGTTCAAGTTAATGCACCCACATCACAGTCCACTTCCAATGGTGGGGTTCAGTGGCCATGGCCTCGTCAAGTCGAGGCGAATGGGCATCAGTTGCCAGCCTATCCCAGTGCCCCTTGGTTCCATACTGGTACAGCATTGGGGGTGGGGGTTTCCGCCCCCGGGGCAGTGCCGGGCATCGCAGGGACTGTCCAGGTTCCGCTGCGTATGCCCCGTGTACCTAATGTGCCGGTGACGGCCTTGCCGACGGCTGGTTATTCGTTGCCCCTTGGTGATCATTTGTCCCAGGTCACGAGGGAAAAGATTTGGCGGGGGGAGTACAGTTGATGCGAGCGGGCATCGGTTACCATCTTATCCCAGTATCCCATGGTGCTAAATGGTCCCTCGTTAAGGGCGGGGGTGTCCACCCCGGGGCAATGCCGAGCATCGCAGGGGCTGTCCGGGTCCGGCTGCGTATGCCCTTGATACAGAATGTGCCGTCGATGGCTTTGCCGACGGCTGGTTATTCCTTGCCCCTGGGTGATCATTTGCCGCAGGTCACGAAGGGTAAGGTCTGGAGGGGGATATGTGGATATTCTCCATATTGAACTGTGAGCCCACTGAGGAGGAGGGAGAGGGACAGGACGACAGAGACAAAGAGCTGACCCATCGTCGTAAGCCACCGCGCACCTGGGGCCAACTGGTGGTCGGCATACCTTATATATATGGTGGTATGCTGCAGGGCCCGGCCTGGTTGGGCCATCCTGATGGTTCCATCTATTGCTAATATTACAGGGCGATGGTTGATTTGATGGGCCCATCGCAGTTGGCTTACGACGAGGAATGTGGACGAGGGTGGCCCTACACCCTGAGAGGAGGTTGGATGAGCCCTGTCAGCACTTGCGCTCGTGTACATGACTCCCACGTGACTGGCGCCTGGTGATAGGTACCATGGTGGTCATGCTGTGCAGCGGGCTGCTCAGACACAGGCTCCACGCTAACTGGTCGGGCAGGGGGTTCCAGCCCGCCTGCCGTGTTCGACCTGCTAAGCTGGCGACGGGTGTACTAAGTGCCAGTGTCGTTACCGACTGGGTGTCCCCTTTTGCGCTGGGCCTTACGCCGCCTCCGCATGCCCGCGGGTTGGTGGGTTACGGGGCAGAGGTAGGGGTGCACAGGGGGCGATCAGAGCTCCGTCTGAAAGAACTAGCCTTGTCAAAGTCCCCCCTCCCCAATTAGTGTACTCAGGCTGGAATGATGGCACTCAGCTCATCCAAGAAGGGATGATGCGGGGTACCTGCTGGAGGGTTTTCAATGGGGTTTTTGTATTCCATTCGGGGGTGTTAGGGGTCCCAGGAGGCTACTAATTTGGTTACCTTGAAAGGTAACGAACAGGTTGCTCCACTGTACACAGCTAAGGGAGTCGGGGCTATGAGAGTAGCGGGTCCCTTCTTGGAACCACCTTTCCTAAGTTGAACATCTCCCCTATGAGGCTAGTACCGAGGTAGAACCAGGGTGAATGTCATTTAATCCTCCATTTAGCTCACCCTGTGGGTTATCTGATTAGGGATGCCATTTCTGATGACCTTGTTTGGTCAGGTACTCGTAGTTGGTTCAGCCCCTATGGGTGGCTCGATCATGCAGTCCCGGTGCTTTCCTGGCACAGTGTGATGTGCACTCGGCTTTCAGATTACTGCCAGTGCACCCAATGGATTTAGAGCTATTGGGTTTTTAGGTTCCAAGGTGAATTTTACTTAGATAAGTCCAACCCCTTCTGACTGAGTTAATTCATGTTCAGCATTCGAACGATTCTGGACTTTCATTCAGTGGGCCTTTGCTCGCAGGTCAGGGTCTCGGTCTCTAGCCCATTACCTCGACGACTTTTGGTTCGGGGATGAACGGGGCTCGGACACGTGCACACGTCTCCTCACTACATTTCAGACACTCAGGTGGGAACTGGGTGTCCCCTTGGCGCCTGAAAAGACCGAGGGCCCAGCTACTAAGCTCACATTTCTAAATCGACTCTGTCGCACGGGCATCCGGGTTAACCATGCATAAGGTGGCTCGGATCTCCGCGGCAATTTTGGCATTGATTGCCAAACATAAAGTGTTCCCTTGTGAGCTGCAGTTACTTCATGGCCACCTTAATTTTGCCTGCAGGGTGGTTCCACCCGGCAGAGCATTGGCCAGGCACCTGTGTGACACCATGGTTGGCCTGTTAAAACATCAACACAGGGTCCGGCTGATCAGGGGCATACGGGTGGACCTTCCGGTCTGGCTCAAGTTACTCCTGGGTTTTAACGGGGTCTCTTCCTGGAGATCAGACCTGATGGTCTGCCCTGGATTTCAAGTACGGTCGGATGCCTCCGGCTCCCTGACTTATGGGGGTTTACTCTGAGGGTAGGTGGACTTACGGCCGATGGCAGCACCCATGGCTTGGCACGGATGGCCTCCGCGATCTTACCTTCCTTGAGTTTCTTCCCATTTTGGGGAGCACTGATGCTATGGGGCGATGAGTGGGCCTACTCAGTGGTCCATTTTTGGTGTGATAATGCGGCAGTGGTGCACATTGTCAACACCCAGACATGCAAATCCCCCAGGGTCATGACATTAGTTTGTCTATTCTTTTTGAGAAGCCTACGCCTAAATGTGCTGTTATGGGCCAGACATGTTTTAGGTATTAATAACGACATTGCTGCTGCTTTATCCCGCCTGCAGATCCCCTGGTTCCGTGCCTTACTCCGGAAGCAGATGAATTCCACTCGCCACTCCCGGCCGATATTTGGACGATTGGCGAGGAGAGGTGAACCGGGCATGTCATTGGCACCTTGCATGCGTAAGGCATATCACTATGCATTCATGCGTCATGTTTTGGAGGGGTGGACACGGGAACGTGTCCGCCGCCTGGACATGCGTCACCGAAGTTCCCAGAGTTTCTGACCCACCTTGCATGAGGCTGGCATTACTTATGTTCGGATAGGTGTGAAGTGGCTCTTGGTCACGCAGCTACCACGGTAGCCTTTTTGGAACGCTCCGCATCAGTGAGTGGGTGCCAGAGTTGGTACCATCTTTGTAAGGCGGATGTGTCTCGTAGGGCACTGGAACTCGACGATGTCTCTGTCACACATGCGTGGGCTCAAGTGGGGATACGGTCCTCACAGGTTGCTCAGCACGGCGTAGGCAGTGGAGTCAGACTGCTACGTAGTTTTATTGGAGACATCTGTCTGGTTGGTGCCGTACATGAATTTTCGACAGTGCCTGCTGCGCGCCCCAGCCTGTTTTTCTGCCACCAGGATAGGTCTACCCTTGCCGAAGTAATGTTACTGAGGGTGACCAGTGCCGCGCTTTGCAGTGTGGGGGCCCGTTTTGGCACCCATTTATTAGGATAGGCGTTGCGTTGATCGCGGCTACGTTTGGAGTACTCGGAGGCGGACATGCGTGTACGCGCAATTTCTTGTATGTACGTGCCCTCACTGTACGAGTACCTAGTTATGTCCTTAACCTCTTCTCCTCTTTTACAGATCCTGTGTGTCTCTACACACCAGTGGCAGTGGGGCTGGTGGGCCGCAGCTATGTACACTGGGCAGCAGTATATGCTGCGGCGATAGAGAGTGGACCCCGACTTGGGCCATGTGCATCCGCACGTATGCGATGGTATGGTATGCGCGGCACATGGGGGCGGGAACTGTTGCCATTCCTGATGTCCATCGGGGATGCTGGACCGCCCGATGTTCTTAATCGGCACCTCGGCGGCAACGATCTTATACGGATCACTGATGTTACTAAACGGTCGAGGGGCTGTGACCTGGTGTTTTATATCACGTATGGCTTACACACGGTCGCTATGGTCTAACATCGTGCCGAGACACCAATTTAGGGGAGACGTGGATCTCCGTGGTTCGGACTGTTCCGGCAGTCAGTGGACAGGGCTTTTGCTCAGTCCCTTGCTGAGCATGGCTGGGAGACAGCCATTGGACACCTGAGGATAGGCTTACAAAAATTTTGCCGGTAGGCAGGGGAAGGGGTCCACCTGTCGGCTGGAGGTATGTACCTCGTTCTGGTTGTGGTGCAAGCAGGCCTGGCGACCGAGCTGACGGTCTTGGGGGGGGGGGGCGGTGAGTCATCATGGACGCCTCCCCGTGTGGTGGGTAGCACTGGTAAGGTAAATATTTATGACCCATAGGTATCCGGCAGGTTCGCAATTGACCGGCCAACACTTAGACAGGTACAGGTGTAATAACGTTGAACGGTCAACGACGAACCAGGCAAGGTGTGATGGCAGGAGCTTTTCAGCATGCATTACCCCGTGATTTGATGGATACGCATCAGAGGGTGGGGTCAGTAGATAGTTTATTGACTACGGTCAACAATTTGTTTGTGTCAACAAACAAATTGATACAAATGGATACATTGTAGCCAATTGCCATTGGCAATTTTGGGAGGAACCTTACCAGTGTTACTGCGGCCTGCTTGCCTTAAGAATTATAATTGGATGAGTACCAATTGAAAGTTATAATTCGGACTAGGGCATTATTCAATAAAAGTGGCCAAATGCCTTTATCCATATACCGGTGTCTGAGTCTTTCTTTGGGGGATGCGCCTGCAATGAAAGCGCGGTGCCAAAATGGCCGCCGCGCTCTTTGCAGGCCCCCCCACCCGGACTCAGACATCCGGGTGAGTTAGGGGGCGTGGCCACCCCTCTATAAAAGGGGTGGCCACGAGGCAGCCGAGCTGCCATTTTAAAAATAGCGACGGAGAGGAGAAGTTTTCCCTCCACCCCCTCCCTAGTGAACAGTGTGATATTTTGGTCGCTTCGGGGCCGGGTGGGAATTTTTGGCCTGAACCTACAATTGGCCCTTGGGTTCTGGCTTTTTTGCCCATCCCACACTGTTGCTAAGGTTTGACATAGGGGTTTTTGCTCTTGACTTTGGTCACTTAGGCGGGTAGCACTGGTAAGGTAAATATTTATGACCCATAGGTATCCGGCAGGTTCGCAATTGACCGGCCAACACTTAGACAGGTACAGGTGTAATAACGTTGACCGGCCAACGACGAACCAGGCAAGGGGTGATGGCAGGAGCTTTTCAGCATGCATCACCCCGTGATTTGATGGATACACGTCAGAGGGTGGGTCAGTAGATAGTTTATTGACTACGGTCAACAATTTGTTTGTGTCAACAAACAAATTGATACAAATGGATACATTGTAGCCAATTGCCATTGGCAATTTTGGGAGGAACCTTACCAGTGTTACTGCGGCCTGCTTGCCTTAAGAATTATAATTGGATGAGTACCAATTGAAAGTTATAATTCGGACTAGGGCATTATTCAATAAAAGTGGCCCAATGCCTTTATCCATATACCGGTGTCTGAGTCTTTCTTTGGGGGGTGCGCCTGCAAAGAGAACAAATGTAGTTTTCAAGGAAATAATTGACTGGGAGAAGGGACCAGTAAAATGCAAACAACAGCAACAGTTTTAGGAAATGAACTGTTAATAAATATCAGAGAATGCAGTAAAATGGCAAGTTAAGCTGCTATGTATGTTTAGCCTTTTACAAAATGGGAATCATTTTGTACAGAAGAGATGCTGATAAGAGCCCCTCCCTGTTTGACAGGCAATCATTATGCATTTTATATTATTTGAAAGGAACTTGATTATTTTTCCTTGAATGAAGCAAGATGATTCAAATTTAGCTGTCAACAGAGTTTTCAATTTCCCTGTTTTGCCTGCCTTAAAGGTGCATGATCTAAACAGTGAGAAGGCTCCAGTAGGATGAAAATAAACAATAACATATGACCGCAAATATTGCTTTTAACCCACTTTAAATTGAGGAAATTCAAAGGAAAATCCCAACATGATCAAAGTAAAAGCATTCATAGATATGGTTACATCTCTCTATATCTATGAGAAGAGGATTAACTGGACAGTCATATATTCTATGATCGTAAATTTTAAAGCGGTGTGTCTAGATTTTCAAAACACTGTTACCTTTCCACCAAAGCTGTACCTATTTATCTACTTGCAAGTTCTTGCTTTCGAACTGCTAGGTTAGCAGGAGCTGGGACAGATGATGGGAGCTCATTAAGTCTCCTATTAAAGGAAGAGACAAGGATTAACTGAGCAGTCATGTTTCATTACTAACAGATTATAAAGCTAACTGCTTTTTAAAATGAAGCTGGAAGCTTAGAACTGGAATGTGATAAGCAGTGTATAGATCTGTGAATATTTGAATATTCCTTACCCCACTTGGCAAAAAAATTAACAATTGCTGATTGAAATAAGGAAGAGTGATTATTTTGGCTCCTTGGTGTTAACAGAAGGAAAGAATTTGCCATATTGTCTACACACTGTCTGCATGACATCTTAGGATGCTTTGCATATGAGTCTCCCATGACCTCAAATTTAATGTTAAGGAGGGTCAAATGATCTTTTCAACTGGTTGCATCAGACACCCAAGGGTGTTTTGAATATGTGTTGCTCGAATGGAAAAATGACCACAGGCTTTTTAGAATGAACGGTTGACCTGGTTGACTGTGACTTGTACCCAGATAAGGAAATTAAATTCTCCACAACAGAAACTAAAAATTTTCAGCATACTGGTGAACATTACTTCTGAAGGCTTAGCACTCCAGGTCAGTATGTAAGTGGAAACAACAACAAAAGTCTCATTTTGTCAAAAGAAGGGTAGGTAAACATGTGTTCAATTCTGTAATTCTTGAAGTGGTAGCCATGTTAGTCTGTGTAAGCATATCAGAGAGTAAACAAAACAAAGCAAATGTCTATAATTGACATAAATGGGATTGCATCACTGTTTGGTAAATCTTTGTGTTTACACAGCACATCAGGTATGATGTTAGCTTTGATCTGGATGTGTGTCAAGTCTTGCCTAAGGCCAATTTCAGATACATCAGGACTGCTTACTTGATAGTACCACAACTTTAGTATTTGGTGGGAGATGTGAGGGAGGGCAGTGGGAAGCATGCAGACAAGCTTCCGACTGATTCAGCAAAGTTATTTAAAAATCAACCAGATTCTAATATTTGACTTGCATCCATTTACTAACCATTTACAATTCAAAAGGGTGAAGTTCCACAACTAATCTGAATAACAGGTATTACCAGTTGTGAAAGCCCACAATGATTTGTATAGTTATCTGTTATGCTAATCATACTGTACCTCTGTTCTTGATGTGCATAAATTGATGGCCATGAAGCCTCACTCTTTTGTCTGATGAAGTGGGCTTGATCCACGAAAGCTCACATTAAAATACAGCAGTTAGTCTTTTAAGTGCCACAACATTTTTGCCTTTTCTTTGTTTGATATGCTTTAAACACAGAGTAACACGGCTACCATTTCAAAAATGTCAACTAATATTTGACTGTTTCTCAAAGGCATTGCCAATCTCCAAGTTTCTCATCTTAGAACAAGATTCATGATTATGCTAATGACTGCCCTTTTTTCTTAACTCAGAACTTTGAAGCACATTTATCATAGCCTTTCTGATTAAATTTGCAACTTAAGCCATTGTTTCTTTGCATTTTCTTTCTGCCCTTTGTATGCCAATTTTCTCCTCACTGAAATGACCCACAATCACTAGCACAATACTTTAAAGGAGGTTAATTGAAAAGAAAGTTACAGTATATATTAGACTTCTTTTGAATTCACTGCCATTAAAGGAGCCTTCAGTGAATTTTGGTCCATTGAAGTGAAACACACACACACACACACACACACACACAGCCACATTGTGCTAACTCTGTGGTCTTTAGCAGGTCATTGCATTTATTAATTGTAGCAGTAATTTATTATTTAAAGTGTTTATAACCCCTTCTTCAAACACAAGGCTCTTGGGACAGCTCACAGATCAATAAGAACAAAACAATCACTGCTGTCAGGTTTACAATGTAAAAAGTCATGTTATAAAAGGAAAAAAGAGAAAAGAAGGAACAAGAAAAACAGAAAGGCACTCACTTCAGTGTTAAGAGGTTACTATGTCTATCATCATCTTGTGAAGGCTTTTTTTTAGGTATATAGGGCAATCTGTTGGGGCTTTTTTTATGTATGTAGGTGTTATGTCTGGCCCTTATAAGCACGAGTCCAGACAACGATGAACAAAACAGCAACAAGTCTTTATTCAACAGTCTTTTAGAGATGAGCTTACAAGGTGCTCTGGACACAGAGATGGCTATACAATCCCAGTGGAATCAGTCCCTCCGGATTCTTGCCCTGTAGGAGGCAAAGACTAGCTACCAGAGAAGTGTAGCATAATGGAGAAGCCCCAGGTTTAGCATGTTGCTGGCTACCTGTATGGAGTGGGAAGTGTAAATCCGGTCCGGCCCCACCCTTGTTTACTCGTGGGGTTTATATAGTGTCTCCCCGGCGGTGGCTCCTTGATACAAGGTAGTGACTTGCCGGACAAATGTAACTAATCAATCATAACGGGGTATATTTATCTAATTAACCAATGGGAAGCAGGATCCCAAACTGTAACCAATCATAGGGCTTGGATTAGCATAATCAACGTGCCCTGGAACTGCCATTTTCCTCTTGCAAGGCGATGCCATTTTCCTCTTGCAAGGCGATGCCTGCGCTACTTGCAAATGTGCCTTAATACACAACAGTAGGACAATCTGATTGGAACTAGAACTCTGAGGGACCTACCTAATGTTTTCACCATATGGAAGACCTCTAGAGGTGGAAAATCCTTGGATTTTACAGTCTCAGTGAAATTCCCTGTTTAATTTTAATTTAATTTTTAATTTTGTATGCCGTTTACACAGTATGAGAAGTCTCCCTTGCCTCAAGGATGCAGGCATCTGTGAAACTTATGTGATATTTTGGAAAACACACACACATTTTAAAATACAAGTAGCTAGAAAAATGTATGTATTTGAAAAAGAACAGACATAAGTCAATGGCCAGGGAATGTGCACATTAGGTAAAGGTAAAGGTCACCCTTGCTCAAAAGCAAGTTGTATCCGACTCTAGGGTTCAGTGCTCATCTCTGTTTCATAGATGAAGAGCCAGCACTGTCTGCTTCTGCAGATTTTTCCATCGTCATGTGGCAGGCATGACTAGACACCGGAACACACGGAACACTGTTTACCTTCCCACCAAAGTGGTGGTCCCTATTTAACTACTTGCAATTTCTTGCTTTTGAACTGCTAGGTTGGCAGGAGCTGGGACAAACACAAGAGCTCATTCCATCATGCAGCACTCAGGTATCGAACAGCTGACCTCCCGCCTTCTAGTCAGTATCTTAGCCACTTGAGCCACTGCAGTCCCTTGTGCACATTAGAAAACATAAATAAACAAAGGCTTTCACTAGGGACAAAGTTTACAAATATCAGGATGTAAAGAAAACATGTGTCAGAATTGCGCATGAAGCACAAATGAGGAGAAACCATAAGCAGGATTCTCAGAAATACAATGAAATTGAGAATGAAACAAAATAAGCTATACATAATAGTACAGGCTGGATAACATTTTTAACTGCAGTAGGACTTGCAACCTGTAAAGTGGTGGAAGTCGCTCCAAATTTTTTCATATATATATATAGTGAAGAAAAAACAGTGAAGCCTCTAAATGCTTTTTGTACCCAAATACTTAAATAGACCGACACTGTTTCAGACATTCTTTACCCACACCTTTGTGTCTGGCTTTTGCTACTTTATGCTGTCTTGCCAATTAACAGAGCAGTAATTTATACCATCTCTCTTTCATGTCCTGTGGGGAGTCAAATAAGACTGACATTCTTTCAGCTCCATTTTTTTTAAAGGTAATGTTAATCTTGACTAGGCCCTTTGCCTTAAGATATTTTTACACAGAACTGGATATCGGAACATATAAGCTGATGATTGTGTCTATTAAAAACAAAATATCAATATATTAAGAACAACTTTGGATGTTTTTTCTGCCAAGATTTTTAAAACCTCTCCTGGTAGCTTAACGTTGAAAATAAGCAGAGAACAGAGAGAGATGTTGTTTCAGTTTATCCTCCTATCAAAAAGAAGTGACAGAGCACAATACTTTCCCCAGACATGCTGAATTACAGGGCACAGATGTGAATGGAATCTGATTAAACATGCACAATGCCAGGCTTCAGTCTTTTAAGGTGCAACATGGTTCATTGGTCTTTCCAAATCTGAGGGCATTTTCTCCCCTGCAAGGTCCCAGCTGCTGAGTGACAAAACTAATGACACACGGAAACCTCAAATATAAACAGGCAGCAGTGAACAATGGCTAAATTGCATGTGTGCCTCTGTTTGCCTGACTCAGAGCTTTTAGCCATCCCACAGGAGTTCACATAGTTTCTGTTCAAACATTTTAGCTTTTTCTTCATTAAAGGCATTAAGCTATTTTGGAAAGCATTCTTTATTTGCTTTAAGAATGCATTGGTAATTGTGGTGGCCTGTGTGCTACAGTCATTAAAAGCATAAGCCACATCCTCTGAAGCACATCTCATGGTACAGCTGTGAATTCCTCAGGAAGGTATGCCTTCTTTACCTCAAACTACATGTGCAATAGGGGAAGAATGTTGGACCACCTGGAATAGATGTTTTGAAATCAGGAAAAGGTATGGGCAGTATTTTTGAAAGGGCAAAGTGTTACAAAAAGCTGAACAGTTTTAAATGGACAGAATGCTATATAAAACTTAACCGTACAACTTACATATTTTCTTCAGAAGTATGTTCTTCTCAGACCTTCAAAAGGTACTCAGGAAAAGGCTACAGCATGAAAAAAATTAACAAGATCCTTGAGGGATGAAAGCAGAAACTTTGCTAGGCTAGTGTCTCATTCTGACAAAATGGGATCTTTGTGTGTCTGAAACTGGGACAAAGAGAGCACTTCACACCATAATTTCTCTGGGCAGCACCGCAACCCTTGTGGGTCACAAGCTCTTTATGCTCTTCAGGGGTCCACATCGTTACAATGGTCTTTTTCCAATGTAGTTCGTCAGCAACTAGTTTTCAAAGGCCATGGATAGCCTTCTTCAACTCTACTTTGTCTAGGTAAAGGTCTCCATTGCTCAAAGGTCAGTCATGTCCAGTGCCAGTAGCGCTGTCTGTGTCTGCAGATGTTTCCATTGTCATGTAGCAAGCATGACTAGATGCCAGAGCACACTGAATGCTGTTATCTTTTGGATATGCCAATATTAGGGTTAATGATGGTCTCACAGAGGAAGTGAGATTAGAGGCTGGGACAAGACAAGGATGTCCTTTATCACCAATATTATTTATTATGGCGATGGAAATATTAGCAAATACAATAAGGGAAGATAAAAGCATAGAAGGAATAATGGAAAATAAAATCAGCTTATATGCGGACGATACTCTGATAATTATGAAACATCCTAGAAGAACCATGGAAAGCATCCAAAAACATTTAAAGGAATTTGAACAAATAACAGGCCTGAAGGTAAATTGGGATAAATCTGAAATGATCTTAAGTAATATTGAAAAGGAGGAGCGAGGGAAAATAAGGGACGAATTTAAACTGCAGATTAAAGAGAGTTTGAAATATCTAGGGATAAATATCTCTAATAAGTTGGATGATTTGAAAAGATTAAACTATGATAAACAAAAGAAAGAAATTAAAGATAAAATTTTGCAATATCAAAAATTAAGGTTGTCTTGGTTCGGCAGAATAGCGTTGGCTAAAATGATGTTATTACCAAAATTAAATTTTCTGTTTGATGCCTTACCAATTCAACTGACAGATAAAGAAATCAAGGAATTTCAAAAATTGTTAAATAATTATTGTAATGGGGGACGTAGACCCAGAATTTCAAAGAGAATGTGGTATTTATCTCAAAAAGAAGGGGGCCTAGGAATTCCTAATTTAAAGAATTATTATAAAGCATTTCATATAAAGAATGTAGTTAAGATCTTAATGAAGGAGCCGGTTATTTGGGAGGAAATTGAAATGAAGGAACTAAAGGAAGTGGGTAAGAGCTTTTTCTTAGACAAGGAAACATGGAAAACACCAGTTAAAAATAGAATGCTGAGGTCAATGTTGGGAGTATGGAAGAAAGTCAAAATGAAATTAGCTCCAAATATTTCACCGATAATCAAAATAGAAGATTTGAAAAAGTTTCCAATAAGAATGGGCAATGAGATGAGAGAAATCTTGTTGATGAATGGGGTTTTCCTGCTGAAGGATTGGATACAAGTCTGTAAAGATAAAGGGATGAAACGAGAGCTATACACTCAGATGAAGTTGAATTGGTTTCAGATAGCGATGGTGAACAAGTGGAATAATAAATATTTGAGGGAACAGAGTCTGGAAAGACACAGGACAGAATTTGAGGAATTAGTGTGGAAGATAAGGAAGAAGGAAATTGGAATTAAAGAAATGGTTAGTAAAATTTATAAAATAATAAATACAGAAGTTAATTCACAAGAAGCATTAAGAAATATATGGGAACAAGATTTGAATATGAAGATAACAGAAAAGGAATGGCAAAATAAATGGAGAAAAAGAATCATGAGATCTTTGTCGGTCAGGGTAAAGGAACATAATTTTAAAATGTTATGGAAGTGGTATTTGACCCCTATGAGATTATATCAGATGGATAAAAAGAACAATAAAATGTGTTGGAGATGCAAAAATACATTGGGCACATATGTCCATATGTGGTATGAATGCAAGGTGGTAGAAAATTTTTGGACAAAAATTGAGAATGAGATCGAGAAAATTATGGGATTGCGTCTCAAATTGGGGCCAAATAACATTTTACTGACGGACGTAGACAATATGAATTTAGATAATGATAAGAAAGAATTGTTGTCCATGATGCTTGTAATAGCTAGAATGTGTATCGCAAAAAATTGGAAAAATGACTTAACGTTAAAGGTGGAGGAGTGGTATAAGCAGATGTGGGATCTCACATTGAATGAAAAACTAACATGGGAGTTAAATTTTAAAAAAGGTATAATAAAAGAAAATAGATTTTGGAATATATGGCGAAAATTTGTTGATTATTCATTGACGAGAGACGGAACAAATAAATTGACACCAGACCAAATGAAATTTTGGGTACAATAGAAATTAATGGGAAATCCGACATCCTCCAGGGCAATGTACATAGCACAGGGTGATGATGTATGTAATGTGATGAGTTTGATATTGTTTTTGGAAAATACTTTGTAAATTTTAAAACGGGAATACAATAGACCTTGGCAAGGTCAAAGAGTTTAATAAAAGTAAAGCATGGATATAAAAGTAGAGTTGAAAAATGTGGACTAGACATGGAAGATAATGTTTAATAATAAGATAAAAGTATAGTGTGTAAGAATATTTTATACTGAAATAGAAATCAAGGCTATGACAGATTTTTTGTTCTTTTCCTATTTTTGATGTATATGTATATTGTGTTAGATTATTTGTTTTTTTTATTATGTTTTGAATGTTGTCATTATGTTTTGAATGTTGTCATATATTTTGAAAAATCAATAAAAATTAAAAAAAAAGAATGCTGTTATCTTTCCTGCCAAAACGTTGCCACCTATTTATCTACTTGCAATATCTTGCTTTCAAATTGTTAGGTTGGCAGGAGCTGGGACAGACAATGAGAGTTCATTCTGTCACAGAACATTCAGGTCTCGAACTGCTGACCTTCCATTCATCAATCTCGGCATCTTAACCGCTAAGCCACCATAGCCCTTCAACTTTGTCTACTCTTTCCCAAAAAGGCATCTAAATTCTATGGCAGCACATTCTAAAGCTTCACTATGCACTATGTTTAAAAACATTATTGACCATCCTAAATTTAACTCTTGTCTGTTGTGAATATCCCACCATTTCTTTAGTTGAGGAATGTCAGGTGTCGTAACCCCTTCGGCCGGCGCACGCCTTGGCTCCCTCTGTTTCAGAGGCCAACAGGTGCCGCACAGTTGAGAGACCATGGTGATTTGGCTAATGTGGCCGGGAAGGGTGTGCTTTCTCAAAGTTGGCCCGAGAAAGCCAGGTCCAGCATAGCTGGGCAACAGGTTCACAGGGAAATGGCAATGTGTGATTGATGTTGCAGTTAAAATTAAAGTAGCAAAGCCCCTTGTCACAAGACTTTGGATTCCCATGCGACAACACCCTTATCTAGTTTTGGGGAACAGTATGGCCTTGAAGCTGGGTAAGGTGTGTGGGAGGAAAGCAGTTACCTCAGCTGTAGCTCGTTCTTCTAAAGCTGAATTCCAAGCCTCGAAACAAAGTTTCTCCTTCGGCAACGCTCCCACAAAGTAACCCAAAAGTTGTAATCCTTCTCTTGGGAAAAAGGCTGTACTGTTAAATATCCCCATTCAATCTGCTCCACTTCGGGAGGAGCAGAAAGAGCACTTTTGACAAGCAATGTCCTTTTATGATTTATTGAAGAAATAAACAGAGTCCAATAAATGCGATAAAATAGAAAAATTGCACAGTCTCAGAAGAAATTCTAAGTGTTGATCTCTCTCAATGGACCTAAGTCTTGTCACCTCCTGTTTTTAGGCTAAGTGCGGCAGTGACCCGCCTAATACAAGATGGTCTGATGGAGGAGTCATGCTCAGATGTAAAAAGAGCCTCCAGCTGCAATCCAAATTCAACTTTCGAACAGAGCAAAAGCCCTGGTTATTATACCATTTTTCCTGGGAAAGTGACCTTGAGAAGTGCTAATTGACTTCTCAAAGTGACAGGTTTTATGCGTAGATCAAAGGATACCAGGTGGCTATCCTATCTGTGTTCCATCTCAACCCGTGAGATAGAACATCTTCCCAGACAGAGACCTTGGGAAGAAGAACCAAAATGTACTTTCCCAGAGAAAAGAGATGATGCCATTCAATGGCAGGTGCCAACTTAAAATGGCTCCACTTAGGCTAAGCAGAGACTATCGCACAAACAAAATAAAAGCAGATTTAAAATCCTTACTTAATAACCTATATGAATATAATGTAATAAATATAAAAAATGAAGTCTTCCCAGATGGAATCACAACATCAGGTTCTGGTATTATGAGCTGGGATACACTACTATAGATACTACTGTAAATATTTACTCCTCAATTTTTTTAGACGATGGTTCTTATAGCAGCATTATTGTGGTCTACGTGTTAGAGGTTGAAGTCACAAAACTACATTCTACAAGGCCACTGCAGTCCCAAACAATTTGTAGAATCCCATAAAGCTCCTATCTCTAACTAAATCAACATTTTAAAAAGTCTTTCAGCACTATTCGGCACATTTCAGACACTAATTACTCCCTTTGCTAAGGCCACTGGAGGGAGATGGATTCAAACGATGCGGTGTTGCTGGGCCAGGCTGAATGCCGTCTAATGGAAATTCCAGGACCTGTTTGCTCCTAATGAGAAATATATAGCAGTGAGGTCCTGATTCAGCAAAGCCCCTAAATGTTTGCTCCCACTCAACTGAAATTGAAATCAATATATTCAAACGCACAGAACTTATTGAATGCAGTCATGCATTCATCAAAAGAAAATGTCAGCATGGTAAAGAAAAACACACTGACATTGCATTGCATGTAATGAGGAGCACTGAAGAACTCAATGAATGAATATCAATTATGACAACTTATAGGACTAGCAGTTTTTACAGTGAAAGACCTACTGGGACAGAGACTACAACTGTCTGGATGATATTTACAGTATATTTCACCAAGTATAAGTAAGAATGGGTCTCCTATGGTGGAGAAGATCCTTAAGGACCCTAATAACACTCTCCAAGCTATTACAGAAAACAGGGGGAAAGACCTCTATGCAACTGGACCCCTGTTCACATGTATTCCACTCAGTGGTGGTTTCCAAAAAAATATACTACCACACTGTGGGCATGGTATGGTGCGCATGGCCAGGGGAGAAAGCCTTGTGTTGCACCCGAATTAGGAGTACTTTATTTCAAAATTTGGATGGGCGGTGACAGCCAGAATTTCTGCTACCGGTTCTGGTGAACTGGTGCGAACCTGCTGATGCCCACCACTGGTTCCACTGTTACTACCACAATCTTTTCTTCTATGCCAGCTGCCTCTCATGCAAGTATCAGTATCTCTTAAAACAAGTATGGTTACTTTGCTTCTTTAGAGAGTAACACCGACAGACTGGGTAGGAACAGCTGGTGTAGGTGATAATGTGGTCGATATGACCAGGAGGCATTGGTTCCTGGTGAAATCCTGCCAAATATAAATGAGTACATGGATGGGGGCTTGTGAAATGGGCTTTATCTAAGGGATTTTTCCTTCTGAAATTCATGTGATCTCCTTCTGAGTAAACATGCACAGGAATTAAATCTCAGTTACTGTTGCAGCCCTGTACTTAGTCACAGAGAAATAAACTTCATTGAGTTTAGTGAAATGAGATTATAAGGGAAAGAAAGGGAAAAGGATTGGAATAGAACCAATCTTAAAGTACATATAGAGACAACAAATAAAGTGATTTGCCAATTTGGAGAGAATGTCTTGGAATTCCATGCCTTACAAAGTATATGTGAAAAGAGGAGGAGAAAGACCACAAGGCAGACCCAGAGGAAGGTGGAGAGATAACATCAAAGAACATATTACAAGAACATAAAATAATGCTGGTGGAGGCTGCTAGAAGTGAAAAAACCTTGTATCTCCCTTGACACCAGAAGGAGTAAAAGAGGGAGTAAAGAAGAAGGGAAAAAAAAGAGTTTAGTGAAATAGAGTTTTGACTAACAATATGTAGGCTTGCATCATAACAACACACTAAACATATTAAAGCACATAGGCCCAAATCCTGTTTTCCTGTTAAGAGAAAGATGTAACTTTTATAATTCAATTACTATAATGTAGTAAATCTTGATAAACCTTCTATATGGTATGCTGAGGTGAATAACTTGGTATTCAGCAGATTAAGTTTTTGGAGGTTTCTTAATTTACAGCAATTTGCTTCAAAAAGTTAAACCTTTTGTGTAACTGTGCAACAGGATTACAGCCATTATTTCTCAGGTTATTGTCCCAGTTTATATTTCAAGTGTAATGAAGTTGTGTTCCATTTAACAAGAAGGCAGTTAACTCAGTACAGTATTTTATTTTAGTTTTAGTTTTTCTTCCTCAAGCAGTGCCTCTCTTGAAACAAGATACTGTACATTGGAAAGTTTAAGGGACTCTTTCTAAAGCCATGGAAATGCTCAAGAAATGGAAATTGTAAGCATACAAGACAGATACATTTGTATGAATTGAGAGGCTCATTAACACTAGAAGTAAATTTCAAGGTCCAAGACCTCTGTTCATAATGGATGAAAACTCATGTTGTAATGAAATATGAAATAAAAATGGAAATTGTTTTCTCCTAAAAGGAGAAAATAGTAAAATTCCAAAACTGAAACAACATTTATGTGAACTTGTACTGATAGAAGAGGGTACAGCAGAGATGGAGATGGTTACTTTTTCCAAGCCAAGCCAAGCTGGGTCTTGTAGTACAATGCATAACTTTCTCAAAATTTGTCTTAGAACAAGGAAATCAAATTTATTATAATCCTCCTTTAGATGAAAGAGATTCTTCTATGGGCTGTGGGATTCTGGGAACTGTAATCCAGTTTCTGCATCAGAATAAAGTGACTAGATCTAGCACAAGCCTCCTGCAGGTGAGAGGGCTTCTTTAGTCTGTTGGAGACTACAGATCTGGAGGGAAAACCACATTGGCACAAAAGAGCGGCAGTCTTCTTTATCTCCCCCTTTCCCCCTGAACCCCCCCCCCCAGTACCCCTCACCTGCTCTGGAATGACTGAAACTAGCCAGAATGACATAAGAACATAAGAACATAAGAACAGCCTTGCTGGAACAGGCCACAGCCCATCCAGTCCAGCATTCTGTCTCACACAGTGGCTCACCATTTCCTTCAGGGTATTCCCAAGGAGATGCCTTCACCTGCTTAGGATTCCCTGGAAATGGCATTGAGAGATATCCTGCCTATCTCTCCAACCCCGAGGTTGTCCTTAAGTATCCATAATTATAGCCATTGATACTCTTGTCCTCCATGACAGAAGAGGTTGAACTGCAGAGGGGAATTGGTAAAGTGAATCCCCACTCCTTTCCACCAGTAGAAAGAAGTATTCCAAAGGCTTCCACTCAGGAAATGCTCCTCCTTGCAGAAAAGACGTTGAATCAACCCCAAAGTGTTAAATTTCCACTGACTTTAAAGAACAGGTATAAATACGGGATGACTAGAGAATATAAATTAATTCAGTACCCTTTTGTGCATCTCTGTGGGTGGTAATTTAATCTAATGGGAATTTAATAATTCATATTAAGCACATTACTAATCTTATGTTTTGCTTACAGTAAATTACAACCATTGAGATTATAAATCACTTATTTAAGAGGAGGGGAGTCATCCTGCTTGAATTTACTGACTAACAGCAGGTACAGAGGAGTCTTGCTGTTCTTAAATGACCTCCAATCAATTTTTATCTTTGTGTGTTTGGCATAAATAAGCAATGCAGGCATTTCATCTTACACATTCTCCTTAAGCAACCATCACTACAGGCTATAAATTGTTTTCCTTAAGTCTCAAGCCCTGAGTTTTGATTATAAATTAAATCCATTGAGAGTTCCCTTTGGGTGTACAAAACTGTTTGTGTGCACTCAGCGATATTTTCAATCACAATCTCTTCCCTAAGGCTGAATCTAATTAACCAAAGTTCAGATCCTAAGCACATGAAGTACTCTTAAAACTATGGGCAAAATCCTGTTACATAACTTTGTGCCAAGTACAACTTGGATCAGGCACTGGAAACATTTAACTTAGGCTGGACTACACCAGTAGATAGCAAGGGATTTTGATGTGAAAGCAGAACAGGTGAATTAAATTTTTATAAATTGATTACATGGTAAATGTGAATCAGCCAGCCCTTTCTGTATCCAATGTAGAGTCCCCCCGCCTGCCGCCCGCTCGTGGGTCTTCTACTTTTTTAAAGTGAGAGCAATTACAATAGTGTTTCCCCAATATGATCTGTTATTTTGTTCCAAAAGGATGGGGGATGCAATTGTGGGTGGTATCATACCTGTCAAGCGCGGCTCCGGACAATACAGGACCTGTGCAGAAGGCTTCTGTGCATCCCCTTGTGTGCATATGTAGAAGGGTTCTATGCATGCGTAGAAGGGTTTTGTGCATGCGCAGAAGGGTTCTGTGCAGAAGGGGATGTGCAGTAACTACTTTCTCACTTCCAGCAAATTACGGGATGGCAGCAGGTCCGGGCGGGAAAGTAGAAAAAGTGACACTGAATTATGGGAAATCTCGGCCAATACGGGATACTTGACAGGTATGGGGGGGGTATTCTGATGACATGCTAAAATGTGTATGATGTTTTAGACAATGAGAATACTTCACCTCAAATTATTTTAAACAAACTACTGAATTTAGTGCTAGATCACTTTATCACTGCTCTGACTATTAGATTAGTGCTAGATCAGTTCTGCATGGACCAAAACAAATATAGAAAGAGATAAAATTGATATGAAATTTAAAAACTACTTGATGAACTATAGCAGATTACTATATTTCTGTGGTATGTATGTAAATGTCTGTAAATTATTGAGAACTTTGGAAAACTGTCCCTTTTAGCTATCATTGTATAAAACTTTAAACAGACCATCATCTTTACAATGAATCATAGAAGGAGAGTCGGGGATTAGTAGCGAGTGGAAACTTGATCGGATTGAGGGACCAGTGTGGGCACTGGGACTGAAACAATCCAGAGCCTTTAGGTGATCATTTAATCAGAATGAAAATATAAAATAGGCTGCAAATCAAGTGGCAGTAAAACTGAATTGCTCCAATGTGGCTTGCCAGTATAGTCACAATGTTATACTAATTTAAAAGCCCCCTACCCTCCATTTTATGTTCCAAGGCTCCTTTGGGCTCCTTTTTGCCCTAGGAGAGCCTTTCGGAACCTCTGGATTGTGTGGGATGTTAATTTTTTTTAAAAAACAACAACAACAACACACCCCATTTGATTACTGCTGCTGATCTGACAACAATTTTTGACTTCTAAAGGCTTCCTACTCACCCCTGTCCTCAGGCTCTCAGAGTCTTCCCCATGACAAAGTAGGGTCCAAAGAGTCTCAAATCTTAAACAAGGGAATAGGAAGATTATAATCAGCTTAAATTAAACGTTTCCAGCATTCAGTCCAAGTTGCATTTAATGCAACAGGATTTTGCCTTGTGATTGATAGGTTGCTTGAAGAAGGTGATTTTTCTATTTTGACCTTCTCCATATTTCCCCCAAAAGGCCAGGGTCAGAAACTGCTACTCACTAATGTGGTATGATACACAATAAGGGCTATAGAAGGAAGTGAAATCAGATTATGCTAATTCAATTTGTCTTGCATAACAGCTAAGTTCTCTGTATTCAGGATTCACACCAAAGCACTTGTTTAAAAGCACGAATTTTAACAACACTGCAAGACTGAGAAATCATCATGATCATCATTATCTGCCAGTTTAAAGTACAGTGCTTGTGTTCAATGAAATTGGGTACAGATTATGAATCTTATGTCAAATAAAGTGATCAAGTTGTTAAGATGCTAAAGCTCTTTTTTTGTTTTTTTTGGCTGAAAATGGTGATGATGGCGACAATGATGACACAGTTACAGTGATTATGACTTACTCCATTTGCACCTTCTCTGAAAAGGAAACAATGTTTCCTAATAACATTTTAAGATTTAGTTTTAAAAATCTGTCTCCAGAATTGATATATCTAATTCTTTTTTAACAACCCTCTGACTTGTGAATGAGAGATATAGTACGTTTTGCAATATCATGCTTGCATTGAAACACAAGAAAGGGCAACTTGAATGCTAACACAAATGTCAGATCTCGAGATGATTTACAGGATCCCCACTTGAGCTCGCTATCATTCACAAAGAACTAAGCCAGGGGTGCTCAAACTATAGCCTGTGGGCCAAATTTGGCCCACACCACCCTTTCTGATCCCAGAAGTGGAAATTAAACATGCCCACTCATGCGCAAAATGCACGCCATAAAGCACTCGTGGCTGTCATAAACGCGCTTACCACAGCCACATGTGCATTTACAGCAACATTTTGTGCATGCACAGGCACATTTTACCTCTGCTTCTAGTAAGAGAAACCACATGACCGGCCAACTCAACCATGTGACCGGCCCACGGCCAAAAAAGTTTGTGCACTCCTGGACTAAGCAAAGGAAAATCTCAGAATATAACTCAGTTTTTCACTAGTTAATTACTTCCCACCTAAACACAAAGCAATTATAGTGGCTGGTGTTTCTTTTTCTTTTCTTTTCTTGACAAATTTCCCATAAACGTTTCCATACCAGAAACAGCTATACCTACTCAGTACATCCCATGAAAATGAAAAGGAATTTCATTTCAGGTGTATTTAAAGAATTTACCTGTATATATTTCTTTATAGCTGGTGTGAAAAGAACGTGAACAGTTAAAATTTGGGAGGAAGATTTTCCCATCCCCGCTGCTAAAGATCCTTATTTGAGTAGCTTCCAACAGAAAATGGAACATGCATATCAGAAGTCCAATTAAGGCATGGAGTTTCATTTTGTTTTGTTTGCCAGATGCATATGAACAGGATCCATTACACCTGTTCCAGTTCTGGAAAATCAAGACAAGAATTACAAGCAGTCTGCTCAATGGTGTCTGAATATGTTGATCTTCAGTAGGCCGTAGGCAAACGAAGTACTTCCCAATTGCCCATGAGACTCCCTGAAGGTGTGTGCATGAGCCGGGTGAAGTCATTTGTTTCTTACCTAATTAAAAAAAAATGATATTAGGCATAGTCACATGGCCACTGATGACAGCGTTGCTATAAACAGCCCAAGTGCATTTTTTGTCGAATGAAAGATAACTGAACTGTTTTTCCAAGGAACACAGCAATCATTCCTATTTAGCAAAGAAAAACAAATATTAATCTGGAGGCATAACCACACACCTGTCAGTGTGACGTCATGTCTGTGCTGGTGATTATCTTCTTGTTCAAGTTCTGCTGGAAGATTATCCCTCTGTAATTCTTACCTGGGGCTACTTTATAGCTAGTGAATGGAAGTACGATATTTTTGTTCATCCTGAAGTTTATTTTTGTTTCTTGAATCAAGTTATAAGAAATCTTGAAAATAAGACATACATAGGGATACATGTAGGGAGAACATTAAAAAAATACTTTTAGCTTTTGTTAGGGGATGTAAGTCTTTGCCTCACACCCTAACTGCTTGCAAGGCATATTGAGTCTGTGGTTCCTTTACGACCCTACTGCAGGGGCACACAGGTGCTGGGACATTTCCCTGGTGTGCTCCAATGGCCAGTGTATTTAGGTCAGAGCAGGATTGCAGACTTCCAGCTACAATGCTCAACTTGCCTGAGCTTCAATGCTCACCTTCCTCTGCTGTCAGTCTGGACAAAGATTCCTGCATCTTCCAGAACCTGCTACTAGGACTGAATCTTTGCACTGATCCTGATGATGGCTTTTGCCTGATATGCCATCTGTGCTTGCTGGACAAAGAAGGGCTACTTGGGGTAAGTCTCCACCAGGAGGACAGAAACTATAGAACTCTTTGGCTTTGTCTGTAACTACAGCTTGCATTTACCCTGCTGGACTGGACTGCTACTGAACTGTATGGACTTGTATATAGCACAACTGAACTGTTTCAGTGAGGTCAACTAAACAGCTCAAGAAAATATATCTATTTTGTGTTACAGTTGTTGTACTGTATATACTTGCACCTTTTTACTTCCTGAGTAAACCTACCATATTTTCCGGCATATAAGACGACTTTTTAACCCCGAAAAATCTGTGCCAAAGTTGGGGGTCATCTTATACGCCGGGTACTCTGGAGCCAGGGGTCGCCCGGTGGGGAAAGACATTCGCCGCCGCCACCACGAGGCCTCCGGAGCAAGGGGCCGCCCGGATACCACCACTCCCAGCCTTGCAGCGGTGTATGGCTTTCCCCGCTGGTCAGCTGCTGATCCTCCTCCTCCTCCTCACCCCTCCCCTGGGGTGGTGGTATCTGGGCAGCCCCTTGCTCCAGACGCCTCACGGCGGCAACGGAGGCTGGTTTTCCCCGCAGGTCAGCTGCTCCTCCTCCTCCTCCTCACCCCCCGGCTGGTGGTGGTGGTGCGGAGGAGAAGGAGCATCAGCTGACCGGTGGGGAAAACCAGCCACCGCTGCGGCAAGGCCTCCGGAGCAAGGGGCCACCCAGATACCACCACCCTCAGCCTCGTGGCTGTGGCTGGCTCCCCCCCCACACCGATCAGATGCTGCTCCTGCTCCTCACCCCCCCACCCCCGGCTGGGGTGGTGGTATCCGGGTGGCCCCTTGTTGCGGATGCCTCACAGCGGCAGCAGCTGATTTTCCCCACCGGTCAGCTGCTCCTCCTCCTCCGCACCACCACCCCCAGCAGGTAAAGGGAGCCATCCCCGGCCCGGGAAGCTCCGAAGACGCCACCGTTGGAAGAGGGGTAGTCATACGGCGAGTATATTGCAAACTCTACATTTTAACTAGAAAAGTTGGGGGTCGTCTTATACGCCAGTTGCCTGATACGCCAGAAAATATGGTAATTTGAGTTTTTCTTCTGCACCAAGATTTGTCTGCCTGTGTTTTCTCACAAGGGGCCATGTTGCCAGGTGTGAACCTCTTGCTGGCCACTGCATACCACTCTGCTAACCATTTACATCAACAGCTATCTCACACAATAGCAGTAATTTTAGTTTACTGTCACAATGATATCTTACTAACAGGTTTCTTGGGGCTCCCTGCTAGGGATAGAAGTTTTAGACTTCCCCGGCATTAGTTGATGGACGCCATGCTCATTTCAGCTTTCAGAGACACAGCTGTTCTTTTTCCTTCTGAGTGATCTGCATTGCTGATTGCCCTCCAGCTAGTCTGTTTTTTTTTTTTTAATAAGGTCCAGTGGAGAGCTGCAAAAGAGCTGAATGCTTGGCTCCTAAAAACAGACACAGAACCAAATTTTACAACCAATTGTGTCTGCAGTGCTTCCTGATGTCACCTGATTAAATAAGCTAAAATTGGTTCTAGCGCACTGGCTTGGAAGAAATCCACAATGAAACCTCTTCTTTGTGATTTTTTTAATTTTTTTGTTTCTTTTAAAGGCAGTTAGCTGTCTGTTTGGAAGGAGGAATGAACAACTGGCAGATACTGCTCTGTAGCCATTTATTCCTCCTGCCAAAAATGAGGGAATCAACACTTAAGAGCAATATTTTAAGCCTGCATCATGTAGTTTCAATTTTGA
Organism: Bradypodion ventrale; assembly: GCA_035047345.1. Lineage (NCBI taxonomy): Eukaryota > Metazoa > Chordata > Lepidosauria > Squamata > Chamaeleonidae > Bradypodion > Bradypodion ventrale. The sequence goes on from JAWDJE010000002.1 coordinate 114,966,878, forward strand.
AAGACATATGGTCTGGATCTCATTACTCCACTAGCTGTGAGGATCCAGCAGAATAATAAATCCGTGAGAAACCCTCTGTATAGCTTCCCCCCTCCCATCATGAAGTCATGGTCTCTGGCACTTGAGTTGAACATTGCAAATATACCACTTCTGATACATTAACCTTTTACATGAACGCATTTGTGTCCACAAATGCAAGAAGAGTAAAAAAAGGATGCCATGTAGGATATAGCAAAGTATTTTCAATTGAAATGGGGCAGATATGTGAAAGGGTGGCTGGTTTGGTATATCAGTATAATTATAGCCCACACCTTTAGGGAACTGAAAGCTTTATGCAAGCATTCACGAGAAAACTGATCACCCATCAAAACAAAACATACTTAAAATAATAGATGATTGGAACACAAGAGTAGGGAAAAATAAGGATCAAATCCTGTTGGATAATTGGCCTAGGGCACACCTTTTAGAAACCAAGTGCCCAAACAGAGGGGTGGGGTGAACTCTGTACTGCGAGGTGGGAGGAAACACTCCCATTGGGCTGCTGGGCAGAGTGACAGGTGAACTATGTCCTGGGGTCGAGGAAGCACACCCATTGGGCTACTGGGCAGAGGATCAGGGTGAGTTCTGTGATGGGGGAAGGGAGGAAATGCTCCCATTGAGCTGCTGGGCAGAGGAGTGGGGCAAACTCTGTGCTGGGGTGACAGTGCACATGTCAACGGTGAGGGCTGGGAGCGCCTGATCTGGCATGTGTGCCATAGGTTCACTACTACTGGCCTTGGGGATAGAAATGAAGCAGGAGAATGACTCATAGAGTTCTGCTTGTCTAACTGTCTGTTGACTGAAAATGCATGCTTCAAGTAACTGAACAGAGAGATGTACACATGGACTTCACCCAACAATTAATACAAAAATGAGATGGAGTTAGAAGTAGGAACAACTGTATTCTCTCTGCCAAAACAAGACCAGGAGCCCTGCTCATGGAACGTTAATATCCAACATTAGAGTAAAGCTGAAAAAGAACTCTAAAAGAATCACAGTACCAAAATATAATTTAAACAACATTCTTGATGAATTTAAAGGTCACATATTTCCATTACTAAAGTCAACTGATCAGGAACCAGAAGAATTGTGGTTTGAAACAAGATTGAAATGAAAGTTATTATTAGGGAAGAAAGAAGACAATTCCTGTAGTCAAAAAAAGAAGAACTTAGATGGATGATGGAGATTTTTTTTTTAAAATGGTAAAGAAGAGGTGAGAAGCAAAAGTAAAAGGTGACAGAAATAGCTTCAGAATCCTGAATGCAATTTTTCAGTGACTATCACACAGAGAAAAATAGAACTATTACAATAACCAGTGCAAAGAAATAGAGAATAATAACAAAGGTGGAAAAACAAGAGGTCTTTTCCAGAAGATCCAATAAGTCTAAGATCACTGCAGATGGTGATTACAACCAAGAAATAAAAAGGCGACTGATTTTTGGGAGGCAAGCTGTGAGAAACCTCGGGAACATATTCAAAAGTAGAGGCATCACCTTGCAAACAAAAATTTGCATAATAGACGCCTTTGAAATGTGGTGTTGGAGGAGAGTTTTGAGGGTCCCCTGGACAGCGAGGAGAACAAACAGGCTGATCTTAGAATAAATCAACCCTGACTGCTCCTTAGAAGGACAAATAGTAAAGTTGAAGCTAAAGCAATTTGGACATCAAATGATAAGAGAGGATTCACTTGAGAAAGCCTTGATGTTTGGAAAGGTGGAGGGCAAAAAAAGGGGGCGGCTAAAAATGAGATGGCTAGTTGGTATTGCACGCGGTGGCCATTTTGTTTTACAGTTTGCTTGGGCTTCTGAGAATTGAAGCCCCCCCCCAAAAAAATATCAAAAATAAAAATGGTGGGTGCAACTTTATTCAGCTTCTGAGTACCCCAGGGATGTCCGAGGAGGGCAGCAATCACCCGAAAAAGGTCATCCAAACCTCACAGAGGGTGCACAAAGGTAGGAGAAAATGTCATCCATTTTGAAATTGGTGAAAAATCCTCCTTCATGACGGAGTCTTTCTCCCCCCCCCCATTTTGGGCTCTCTGCTGCCTGTGATGCCTCTGTGAGGCTTGGGGGGCCTTATCCATGCTGTTTCCGACACCCGCCGACCCACCTGGGCAGTGGGGCAAGGCAAAATGTGTGTGTGTGTGTGTGGGGGGGGACTCCTTCTTTGGCTATAGGTTTTGCCTTGACCCACAACCCTGGCAGGTTGGAGGACACTGGAAATAGCACAGATCGGGGCTCGAACCCTACTAGAGGCAGCCGGCTTTTTCCCCATTATCCAATCCATGCATCGTACAACATCGGAAATCGTACATCGTCCAAACCTTGTGGGACCAAGTCTGGACGTTGTACGAGGTATTCCTGTATTCTATAAGGACAATACCAATGTTACATTGAATTGTGTTTCTTTCAAAAATGACCTGTACTAGTTTCAAATCTGATTTCATTTGTACTGCTTGGATGTAATAATTCCTCGCCACCATGGAGACTTTCTCTCTTTTTTAGAGAGAGTAAAATAGGAAGTGGGGAAGTAAAATGGCTACTTGAAAAGTATCATTTTAGTAACTTTTACAGAAAAAAGTCTTTTGAAAGTTCAAAGAACCTTTTTAGATAAAGGGCAACACCCACCTGATAAAAGGACCTTTGAGGTTTTCAGAAGTCTTTCTAATGCTATTTCTGTTCATGAGATATCATTATGAAATTGAAGTTTGTTCTCATAATTCTCTTAAAAATATAGCTTCTGGCTTTGATAGCAAAGGCTTTGTGAGTTGGCTTGGCCCTGGAAATTGCTGGTTGTAGGCAACGGCTGTCCAAAAGAACAGAAAGGTCAATTTGTAAATGGGAAAATGGATATCTGCCTTGTGACTGTGAGGAATGTTAACTAGCAGCATGGCACTGAAGTTTAGAAATACTGTATATTGTCCTTGTGAAAATCAAGGAAATCAGCAGTCAACCTTCCTGTTCTGCTCTATAGTTTGTCTCATTAATAAAAGACTTGGTACAAATTTAGGCTGCCAAATACACTCACCTTTGAGAATCTCAAGCGATGTTAGGGGAAAAAACACAAAAAGGAATAGTTAAATTACAAAAATTGAGAGTAGTACTTGAATTCTGTATACACAGCAATGTTTTGTTCATTGTAGCCTTTGAGAGATGTCCAGTGCGTGCACAGTGCATACATGGAATATGGTAGCAATTAGTTTATTCCTATATATACATATCTAAAGACAGTACTGTAGAGAGAAACTCTTGTTCACAAATATATGGATATAGGAAAACTTTTCATATTTGCACATATCTGTTTAAGTTTTGGAGAGGAAGTCAGTTGCTGTGATACTATTTGTGTCCCATGTTCTCATTGTAACCACAAATAGTATCTTTAATTGGTAGTTTGCAAGAATGTTGAAGCCCATTACAAAATTAATATTTGATAAATACAAGTCCAAAACTGCAAAAATTTGAGACCAATTTTTCTTCCATTTTCTGAAATCATTTCCTTTTGCCAAATATAAGTCCTAGGGAAAAAAAATTCAAAATGATGACATAGATGGAGGAAAGGTTGAATGTTTCTATGTCATCTGTAAGACCATTGTAACTATAAAAGATTGTACAAAGTACAGCAAGAGATGAGTAGCAGATGTGAAAACTGAACTATAGAACAGGATGGTACTACCACTTATGAATCCAAGACATTTGATAAAACTACATAAAATTAGCAGAGTAGATATGCCAATTATTAGATAGAGTGATGGATTTGTGAAAGTCTGAAGACATTCTAACCATTAATCTAAGGTTAGATTAATTTGATAGTAAAAAAATGTGGATCAAAGTACAGCCAATATTGCAATGAATGGTTACTTTGAACAGCCCCCTCAGGCCACAGGTTGAGATCCCTTGTTCTAGAAAAATATGTTCAGAAAGTAGATATATCAAGTGGATTAGTAAGGCAAGTAAGACTTGTGTAATTATTATTGATCTGTAGGGAAATAGTAGCAAGGGTAAAGAAAAAATATATCTATGAGTGTTCTTGTTACATACAATTTTGCTTAATTACATTACACTACCAGTGGTTCCAGTGGGTTCCCTGTGCTGCATTTTTCATTCCACTCAATGGGTTATTCATACACTTATACTCTCCCTATACGGTGAAACAAAGAGGGGAATACAAAGGATGCTTACGTGCAAGGCAGATTCAATTATGAGTCATTCATGCATGCAACTCTGCATCATTTTCACTAAAGGATGAGTGGTTTGTGTGCATGAATGTGTGTGCACGTGCACGTGCATGCATGTAAGAAACACAGGCAAAATAGGCAACCCATCCACAGCAATCTATATATATATAATTGAGGGTTAACCGTTGGAACTTGCTATAGGCTCCTTAGCCAGGCCCCACTAGCCTGCACCCTCCATTCGGGAACACGTCCGAACTGGGTACGCAGGTAAATGCAGTATTGAGAATTGCGCCAGTGGGGCAACAGCCCCACAAACACGAAAAAAGGGAAACAACTTCATTTCCCAACGTTCCTTGTGCCGCGCTGCGCCGCACCAGAGCCAATCAGCCTCAGAGGCTCTGCCGCGGTGGGGCACAAGGAACATTCGGAAACGCGCTGCGGTCAATCAAAACAAAACAGTTTTAAAAAAACGTAGCACAAACACGAAGTATAAACCCATTACTACAAGCCCCAGCGTCCTGCGCACCATGAGCGCGCAGAACGCTGAGGAAGCCGGCACCCGAAAAATTAAAAACAAACTCACCGCCTCACAGCCACGCAAACACCAACCACCCTTCTTTCCCTCACCAACGGCGCCTGAAGGTCCCGATTGGAGCTTTGGAGCTTCCCCTTTAATATCAGTGGGTGGGGGGTTGCGATCCCCAATCTGCTGCCTCACCTAGAGTTGGGAGGTTTGTGGGGATCGATTCCCCCCCCAAAAAAACCCGTCTTTAAAGAGAAGAAACCAAGTGGTTTCTTCTCTTTAAACACGGAGTTTTCTTTAGGAGGGGGGGGAACCGATCCCCTCTCCCTGGTCTTCTGGGTCCAGAAGGGTTGTGGGGACATACCCCTTTTGTCCCCACAAACCTCCCAAACCCCGGGGAGCCAGCGGAGAGGGGGATCGACACCCCCACCCACTAATATTAAAGGGGAAACCCAATCTACTTTCACAGCTCCACACAATCAAAGCACCATAACACAATAAAGCCCGCAGAAATAAACCAACCCCCCCCAAACCACAACAACAAAAATTATAAAAATAAATAAATAAATATCCAAAATACCTTTAAACACAATCAAAAACATCCAAAAATACACAAAAACAATACAAAGTAAACAAAAACAATAAAAAACAAAACAGTCAAAAACAAAACAAAACCCAAACACCCCCCCCACACACACACACACACAAAATAAAGAAAACAAGCCAAATCAACAGCACACGTCCTACCTGCATGATGACTGGAAAGGAAATGAATAAAGAAAGAGACTACTTACTGGAAGAAGCTCCACCCAGAGGCCAGGAGAGAAAAAACAGTACCAGCACCACCTGCTGGCCACAATAGTAAAAACAATTCAAAAACACACAACAGCCCCAAACAAAAGGCCACAACAGTAAAAACAAATTAAAACAATAACAAAAAAATCACAATTTAACACAAAAGGTCACAATAATATTGTTGTTCAGTCGCAGTCGATTCTGACCCTTTGCGACACTATGGACCATTGTTCTCCAGGCGCCTCTGTCCTCCACCTTCCCCCTCAGCACTCCCATTTCTGTGCCCACTGTGTCTACAATACCATCTAGCCATCTCATCCTTGGCCTCCCCCTTCTTCTTTTGCCCTCCACCTTTCCCAACATCAAGGCCTTCTCAAGTGAATCTTCCCTTCTCATTTGATGTCCAAAGTACTTTAGCTTCGTCTTTACTATTTGACCTTCCAATGAGCAGTCAGGGTTGATTTCTTCAAATATTGACCTTTAACCTTCCAACACAATTTAAAACAGCCTGGCAATGCCGGGCAACCTGTGCTAGTGTATCTATAATAACAGTTCAGTTGCCACAAAATGTGAGATAAAAGGTAAAACATGAAAAAAGTGAAATAATATGCTACAAAATCCAAAGAAATATATGCATCATGTACAACAGCAAACAATAGTATATTTTAAGATATAAGGTTTTTCTGCTATTGACCAGGCACAGAATTCTAAGTACAGCAAGCATGACTTAGATTTATTGCTGCTGTAATGGAGATCAACCTGTATATTTTCTCTTATGAGGAAGCATGTCAGCTCTTTTCCCTTGCTCTTCAATTGAATAATGGAGCAATTCTAAACTCTGCTGATGTCTGACAGGAGCAGTTTAGAATAATAGAATAATGGAGTTGGAAGTGGTCAATAGGGTTAGAAGAGGACAACACAGCCCCTCTGCTGGCAGACAATGCAGCCCATCTGTGCCAGTATGTACTATGTACATACTAGCTTGTCTGCACTTGATGGAATTACTCTAGAAGCGCTATAGCAGGGATCCTCAACCTATGGCCCATGGCACCATATCATCCAGCCTGCGTCCTTGCTCTATCTGCTGCTTCTGCCATCACCACCTCAATCCTTGTCTCTTCCACTTGGCTTGGCATGTCCCTAATGTTCCACTTGGCTTGGCATCCCCTGCTACAGAGCACCATTAGGGACATGCCAAGCCAAGTAGAGGAGACAAGGATAGAGGCAGCAGCAAAAATGGAATCAGAAGCGACTGAGTTTCTGGTGGCCATGGGTGTGTTTCCTTCACCCACGTGATGCAGCTCCTCCAGGTGGGGATGGTGTTTTTTTGGTGTGGTGGGCTTGGGGTGGTTGCTGCCACTGCCAAAGGTGGCAGCGGCAGGGGGACCACAAGTCTGGCCCCTCAACAGTCTGAGGGAACAAGACCCAGCCCCCAGCTTAACAATGTTGAGGACCCCTGCTCTATAGGTATAGAATTACCACCTCTGGTGTTTCTACCAGTGGAAGGGCCCTATAATGTGGCAGGTGAAACATGGTAAGCAGGACTCAGCTGGAGGCAAAAGCTTTCTTGTCTAATAAGAGACCTCTAAATTAGAAGATCTTTCTATCTCAGGTTCAATATATTTTCTCCTGTCAAGTTCAGAATGCCAGCCTAGCAGTTCAAAAGCAAGAAATTGCAAGTAGTTACAGGTAGGTACCATCTCACTGGGAAGGTAACAGTGTTCCATGTCTAGCCATGCCTACCACTTTCCCATGGAAATGAATGCAGACTCAGACAGCACTGGCTCTTGGGCTGCAAATGGAGATGAGCACTGAACCCTAGAGTCAGATACTACTGGCTTTCAAGCAAGGGCGACCAAGTTTAGTAGAAAAGAAATGTTAGGAAAAAAAATAAAGCCTCCACCATAAAATGAAAGAGAAAAGATGCCCACATGATCTCTTCCTCAATAGCCAATGCAAGCAAGCCATACTGATGAAGCTTTAGATAAGTAATAATAACAATTTTGTGTCAGAAATTATTATGGGGTGAAATAAGTTTTGCTGGAGAAACTCCTCTCAGGGGATGCCTGAATGAGGCTCCTTTCATGTCCCCAAGCTCTTTTCCCAACGAAATGGTCCCTATATTTACTTGCAATTTCTTGCTTTCGAACTGCTAGATTGGCAGAAGCTGGGACAGAGATGGGCCCTAAATCCGTCATGCAGTACCTGGGTCTCAAACTGTCAACATGCTGGCCTTCCAGCTAACTTGGTGAGCTTCCTAACCACTGAGCCACCACAGCCCCTTGGATCAGTGATCAAATGTGTATAAATGCACACAAGCACACCACATAGCACTGCTAGGTTATTTGTTCCCAGGATCACGCTTACTTGTATTTGTTTCATGTAATTTATTTGTACAAACAAAACATAACTTTCTTGCTGCCTTAATTAAATTACAAGCCTCAGAGTTTGAACGCAGGGTAATGGAGGAAGCAAAAGAGGTAACATGAGTCAAGGAGAGTCTCCTGACATGGAACAATTGTATTAATTTATTTTGACATTTGACGTTAATATAGTCTGGCATTTATGGTGCTGAATGGCATTTTATGAAGAGGTTTAATAAAGGTATCTCCTCAGTATAGATTCAGGTATTTGTTGTGTTCCAGATGATTAAAAATACTAATTTTGCAGCAAAACAAAACAAAACAAACAAACAAACAGCTTCCCATCCATATCCTCTACATATTTGCTTCTGAAAATGTTTGGCTAAAGGAAGGTTCCTTATGATGCTAATTGTTCCGATTCCTCTTTTTAAATAGAAAATATATTTCCAACTGTACAAAAACTGCAGCTCTATTGATGGAGGCAGCAGAACTTGCACTCTCACTGTTGCTACAGCCATGTTCTTTTGGCAAAGGTGTAGAAGAATTCTTTTTTCCCTTGAGGTGGACTTGAGGCATTTATTTACTAACATGGTGAGGAAGGGAATTTTAGCCCTCTGGGATGTTCTTTTCTCTGCTCTTAGTGCTGACCACAAAGTTTGTGAGTGTTATTTATTTATTTATTTCTACTGTTCACTTTGAAGGAGAACACCGCAGACAAGAAGAGGCTAAGTGACAAACACGAAAGCTTCGTCAAACTAAACTATGCCCTCCACCATCTATTCAGTGTTATATGTGTGGTCGCATGTTTCATGCCAGGAGTGGCTTATTGAGTCACCAGAGACACATTCATCAACTGAGAAAATGATTTCCAGGGAAAATGTATGCTTGGATATGAGTAGCAGACAATTCATTCATTCATTCATTCATTCATTCATTCATTCATTCACTCACACACACACACACACACACACACACACACACACACACACACACACACACACACACACACCATTCTTCTGCTGCATGCACTAGTCAAGTGCTTTAGGGCAAATCACATTGCAATCCAAATAGTATTAAAATCAGGGAAAAGCATGCTAGAATAAGTAAGGCTTCAGGGACATACAAAAAGCTAGCAATGAAGAAACTGCTCCAATCTCTACCAGAAATTCATTCCAGAGGATGGGGGCTATGGCTGGTCTCTCAGTGTGACTACTGAGAGATTAGACATCTGGGCACTACGGGTATAATTTCTGAAGAAGAGGCAGTCCCTTAGATAGCCTGGTCCTAAAAAGACTTGTATATGTTTCCCAATTTATCAGCTAGGCAGTGAAGAAAAGACCGCTATTCTGGTGATGCTATCAGCAAGAAAAGAAGGGATGATGATCCCAGATCAGAAACAGACATTTTAAGCCAAGCAAGTAAGAGATAAACCAGAATTAGTCAGTCATGTATGAGGCAATGGCAGAACCTAGGACAGCGATGGAAAACCTTGGCACTCCAGCTGTTCTTGAACTTCAATTCCCAGAAGCCCTGATCAGCAGGAATCACGGACCTAGGAGATTGAATCAGCAGAATATGGCAAGTCAGCTCAAAGTTGGGCAACATGTATAGTTTCAGAGCTAATGTTTTAATTTAACTGATAAAATTTCCAGTTGTCATTGTTACTGTTCTATTATAGAAGCTTTGGGAAGAAAGGCTATAAATATTATTTTTTTAAAAAAACCTTGCATTTATGTGTATGAGATATTGTGCTTCTCTATCCATGATTCAAATGCCAAGAAATGGCTCAATATTGATACACAGTATTTTGTTTCAATGAGAGTAGGAAAAGGATGCCAAGAGCTTTACATTGCAAATTGCAGCCCGAATGTTGAGAACACCAGTAGCAGTAGCCAAGATGATCTACAGGATACCCTCTTTCACAAACTACCATTGACATGTCAAAAAACAGCCATGACAATTTGCTTTCTGTTTGAATTAGGAGTGGATAGCTGATGAAAAAAGGAGTCAGTTTCTGGGATTTTCCCTTGCATGGCATCTCTATGTAAATGTTAGTGAACAGAGGAGATTATCCTAGACCACCTTGACTGCTGCCATTGATGTTGTCAAAATTCAGGCTGCCTTTTGCTATGTAAAGCTTGCCATTATTTTTCCTGCTGGCAAAGCAGGTGTGATATCGTGCAGCAATATTGTGCCATTTCCTGGAGTTTTGAATCATGGATACAGAAGCAAAATCTCCCACATTCATAAAGTGGAGTGTTTTCACCCACAAAGAATTGAATTTCCCTGCTTTTTCCAACAAACGTTTAAGTATGTATACACTATACACAAATTCCAGAAGCATCCTTCATGTAGAATAACTCATTGCTAGGGATACACAGACAGAGCCTCCTTGAAGATTGTGGTATTTTTGAACCACAATCAGGCGTACCCTGGTAACAGCAATCTTGTGTTGCTGGCTAATCTCACACTAGGTGAGGTGAAAGGAACTGCAGAATGGACTCACCCAAAGGTGCCTTCATTTTGGCAGTTTCACCTCTGGCCTAGACATGGAAGAAGAAGAAGACCCAGTGCTAGAGGATCCAAGAAGATGAGCAAATGATTTGTACTACGACTGCTGGGAGAAGACAGAAGCATGGACAGCTAGGATGTGACTGTATTCCCTCTATGTCAAAATATTTTAAGGGGCTGATTTGGACTTAATGAAATGTTGGAGCAAACATGTGAGTAAATGCAATACAGTACATACAACAGAGAAACAGACACACACTTTAACCTCTTAGATAAACTAATGTTGCCATGCCTGCTCTGCAGAATGAATACTAGAAAGTTATTTTCCAATTTCCAAACCTTTTCTCTGACTTAGGCAAACTAAGAAAGACCAAAAGCTCTACAAAGATGTTATGCCCATTTCCCCCACAAAAGATGTCCCATTGCATTTTAAAATTAAAAAAGAGAGCTGGGAAATAACATAAATTGTCATTGAAGATCACAGTCAAAATCGCTCATTCTATATAAAAGAAAGACAGGTAAGAAATAAATTCATTTGAAACATGCTTTAGGAAGATGCCTTGCAGATACCATAGAGAGCGAAAAATGGGAAAAATGGGTGCTCAATTAAATCAACCCTGTACTCTCTAGAGCAAGAATGAGTAAATTGGAGCTACCCTACTATGCACATACAATGAAAATACAGAACTGACAAGAAAAGACAACATTACTGTGAAAAGGGGGGACAGTAAAAAAGGCCTAACATGAGATGCATTGACTCATTAAAGGAAGCCACACCTTTCAGTTTGCAACACCTGAGCAAAACCTACTGAAAAAGACAGTATTGTTAGGAAGGAGAAGGTGTAGGAATAGAGAACAACATAACATGCTATTGGTTCACAAGATCTAAGCTGTGCTGTTAATCATAGGACATCCTTGAGGTCATTCACTTATATAGTCACCACACATAAAAAAATGACATCTTTATTTTTTTCTTAATTATTAAACAAGTGTATGGTGTCAGGATAGGTTGAAAAGGCACAAAAGCTGTGCTAACATCAAACACGACCAACCCCAGCCACAAAGCAAAGAAACAGTAATTGCTCATCTTAAATTAATAAGCTTCTGAATATTTCTTCTTTTTACATTTTAAATCTCTGTTTAAATATTTTCAGAACCTGAACCAGAATCTCCTTTTAATTCCTGTTTGTTAGGAAGGAGTTAAAAAGTTCTCCTCCTGAGTGTCAACTAATTAGGTCTTTACAGACAGTCTAAAGTTCAGATTGCCCCAGAACTCACTGAACCTACAACAATATATCTCTACTTTGGAATGTTCCTGCTAGTAACCTTCTTCAGTGCATTTTATAACAGAAACAGTCACTGTTTTATCCTTTTCAGAGGACTTTATGGATCAATATTTCAGTCCCTGCAGCTGGGACTCCTAAATTAAAAAAGTGGTTGGGCCAACTATTCTCTTTCATGGTACATGAGACTGGTATTTTCAATTTATATGAGTTATTTTACATCTGCAGACATTAAAGGACACTTGTTTCTTTTGAGATGGGGTGTAAAACAGTTTAAATATTTTAAAAATATAATAACTGTAAAACCCATTGCCTGAGCTTTCCCAAATTTGATACAGAGTAAGAGCAGACTTTCTACTACAACTGTGTCATGTTTGGTGGTGATAAGAAATTCCATGTTCAAAGTTACAACTTTTTTTTCTTGGGATGACCCCATTTTTAGAATTGTCTTGAATAACGTTGATTTGCTCTGCTGCATGATTACATACTTTCACTTTTAAAATATTTAAATATTTATATATTACAGCTGCACCATCCAGTTATAATTGAACAGAAATAATTAAATCAATATAAGGAAATGCACTATATTTGGATAAGTTGTTTATTTGTTCAAATAAGGAGGAAGTTATTTCTGCCTGGTGCCCTCTCCATCTGCACCTCTTACTTCCCGATGTAATACTACCCCAAAGTGCCCCAGAACTCCCAGCAATAGATCTGCAACAGGGCAGGGACATAGAAAGAAAAGAGTAGAAGACCGTTCTGTTGAATTCTATTCATTCAAGCATTGGAATTCAGATCCAAGCCTTTTTCTGCACTAAACAGCACTGCTACTTATCTCAATTGTTTTTGACATCAATAAAATATTTCCAATCTTTGTGACAAAGATTAAGTACTGGAGCTGTATTTACCCGAGTAAAACTCTGTATCAGTTTTTAAGCATAAACACTCAATGTTAAAAAGTGACATCAAAAATAATATTCCCCCATCAACTAAATTTTTTAACTATTCTGATAGTTTTTCTTCTGTTTTTCAATGAAGAAGTGAAACTCTAACCCTTCCATATTAGAGATACTTGACGTATAGCTGCTTTAAAATTCTGGGAGGGGAAAAAAATCACATGAAATATTTATGGAGAAAACAAATTCAAAGTTATGCTGCCGAAGGCAGAAAAGATAAGACATCCAAACCCTTTAATTTCAAACATAAACATGCTGAAATTATTAAAATAAATAAGTGAAGCAAAGCTTATTTGCAGCTGGTGAAAGAAAGAGATTGCAGGAGCAGGTAGATATTTTTCTTCCTGCTATACTAGGATAATTTTTTGTGAACTTATTTTTAGACGACTATGATACATTTCACAGAGCAAAACCAAAAAATTATGCATATACTATTAATGAATATTTCACTAATGAAACTATGCAAATGAACAAGAGAGTGCTCAACATGGGGAACATTCCATCAGGAATTCCAACTTCGGCAGCTGAAAAAATATGTAGCATTTATTCTTTGCTTGCCATAGTAGCAATTTTCTCGGGTTTCTTTTATCCACTTTAAGAAGGAATACATGGTGTAATAAATGGGGTTAACTTTCATGAAAGGGATTCAGGTATAAGTAAAGCCCTGGTTGGATACTGGTTTAATGGTGTCCTTGCTGAACATGCAATCTCTTGGATGACTATGAGACATCTATGGAACTTTCACTACTGGGAAGCAAAAATATAGCAAAGTGGATTATGAAGCACCAAGGATTATTAGATTCTGATTTTGGTGGTACTTAGTTCTCTTCTTCTTTATTTTTCCCTTAGTTCTCCCAGGTGATAGATGAAAACATTAAAAAAAGAACTTTAACAAGCTTTACAGAATAAGCTTTTAAAAGGCATCCATAGAAGGATAGAAACAGTGGGGAACAAAAATAATATTGTTGTTGCTTTAAACTCCAGATCATCCAGCAATTGGATTACACAGGATGGCGTTTTCATGAAAGAGATTACAAAAATTTACAGAACCGTAGTAATAACTGAGGACTCCATCTATCCCGACATCTGTAGGAAACCCAACTCTGCTAAAGATAGAACATCCACTTGTGACTTGCATTATTGACAAGTTTACCTTTCAATAGGTGGAAGAAGGACTTGGCAAAGAAGAAAGAACAGCAGCAGAACTACCACGTTTGGCATTATGTTGATGTAAATTAGAAAGAGGTATGAGGATTTTTGTTAAGTACTGGCAGTGTATGACATTTAGCACTTTCTGTGACTATAATTTAGGGCTGCCTCTGGCACAATCTGCTTGAAATACTATGGACTGACGGTTCTGCTTTCTTGTGATAAAACAGCATTTTATGGAATAGGATTAATCATTATACATATATAGTAGGCCTGCTGCCTGCCATTTCTGCAGGGGATAGTTTCCAAGACCTAGCATGAATGCCTGAAACCATTGATAGCAGTGAACCCTCATTCTCTAGTGCAGTCTCTGCTTCTCTCCAGTGAGCAGTTTGGGTAATGCACCTTGGAAATGCATATTGATTATGTATTTCAGGGATTTTCCATTTCATACTTTCAGTCTGTGGATGACTGAAATTGCAGATACTGACTCCATGAATTCAGCAAGCCTGCTGTATTCACAGAGTCAGTATCTGCGGTTTCAGTTATCCACAGACTGTATTAGTCTGTTACAAAACCTGTTTGTTAGTTGAACTGTGTATTCAAGGATCTAAGTCAGGAGTTTTAATTGTGCAGGACCCTTGTTCTATTCATGTAAATTTAACAAATCATGATAATCTAGTTTACAAGTGATTTGGTTTAAAAAAACAAGTATTTTTACTCTAGTTGCAATTAATTATGCTAAATGTCTGGATTTCAGCCAATACGTCCAGATTTGCTTTATGCTGTTAAAAAAAAGGACAGACTGAGGTTGATACTAGTGATTTGATGAATTCTCAAAATGCTACTTGTTTTGATGGCAGAAATTGTTTCAACACACCAGAAAAGACTATTGAGAAATCATGGAAATCCACAAGATTTCTCACCAACATTGCAAGAATTGAACAAGAAGTGTTTATCTTTCCATAGTAGTTTCTGCTATTTGTGCAAAACATCTGTGTGAAAAATTAGCTCTTTTCCATTTGTGATGTCTTCAGCAAGTACAGGACCACCTTATTAATCAAAAAGATTAAAGTAATCCATCCAATGCTTATTTTTAAAAGTCCATGGGAAGAAGCAGCAGCTATTGTTATTTGCACAATCTGTGCCAATATTGTGTTCACATATGTGAGAACTCTTGTTAGCATGAGAGCACAGCTCACCAACTCTCAGGTAATGTGTAAAAAAATATATCAACATTTTAATTCCATTATACAAGGACAGGATGTGCATTTTTAATTGCTATCTCTATCCAGAAGCCTATAACTATATTCTACTTATCAAAAATGTGGTAATGAAGAATTCTAGTGAAATTTGCATTTATGCTTGAGACATGCATTACTGAGATTCCAAATATCCAAATATTTGTTTCATGTATATGTTTACATACAGTAGCACTCTATTGCTACAGTCCCACTGTGACATTCTGAAAACATGATAATGATGTCTGTCATGTACAGATACAAATATTCAGCTATATCTGTTGCAGAAAAGGAAGCTTCAGTTCATAACTGGAGAGTTCTGAATAAACATAAAAGAATTCTAAGGGGAAATGGGCTTTGCAGTATGCAAAAATGTAATCTTTTAGAGGGTTAGACATTTAATAGATTCCTACATAAGTAGTCCATGATACAACACGCTGATGCATCTATTAACTGACTTTTTTTCCTTTGTGATGAAAGAAAGTAAACTTGGCTCTTAGAATGTTAAATGTCATCAAAATGTGATGACAAATTACCGACATCAATTTTGTCCCTTAGAAAGTGGCTTTTGTACCAAAAGGGTGGGGTATAAATGTGAATGAATGAATGAATCTGACTCATTTACTGATCTGCCAATTATTACTAGAAACATGCACTGATGAGGGCTTAAGTTTGGCCAATGACAAAGCCAAGAAAGTGGCTTCACTTTGGCAGTCCAGGGTTTGATTGGGACACAAAAGAAGAATCTATTGCATTGAATGTAAAGGTTGCATTTAGTGTTATACTGTCCCTATGATGTCATTCCATGTAATTCTACTCACACCATTTCCCCCTTGATTTTCCTCTTTTTTTACATTCCCCAGTGTTAGCACCTCCTCCAGTATTTTAGAAAGTTCACTAACCTTCCGGAAAAGGAATATTTTTGAGTGTGTGTGGGTGTGGGTGTGAAGTATATAGGGAACTATAGTGGGAGGACAAATGAGCAAATTTTCCATTGTCCCCTGTTGCGGCAGAAAGAGGAAAAACTCTCACTGATAGAATGCGTTTCTCTATCTGTGGGAGGCTTTTGCTAGGTGTAGCCTATAAAGCCTACTTTTGTTCCAACTTTTTATGAGATCAAGTTCAGAATATAAACAGTCACTGTTTCCTGCAAAACACACAGCTAATGCAAATCAAATGTACGTTGTTTAATTACAGCCACATATTGAAAAGTTGGGGATTATATACTCTGTCTCTATGGTACTGAGTTAGGCCTGAGTAGTTCTGTAAATTACTTATTCATTGGTTCTCTATTTTTATTATTTAAAAAGTTCAGTTCCCTAAAAATTGGCTTTATGCCTGCATGACCAAAATTAATGTATCATATTATCATTACCAAGTTAATACAATAAAAAGCTAATTAGAAATATGGCAAATACTTGCTAATCCAGATAGTGGCTGCTCATTAATAAGGAAAAATACTTCTATTGTTTGTTTCCATGTATTTATTATGGCTGACAATTTTGAATAAGTATATTCCATTGTGTTCTGCTTCCCAGCTACATAATCATATTGGCTGAGCTCCAAAATTCCATTTGCAGAACCAGACAACATTTTCCCATGTTTACTGCGGTCACTGGTTTATCTTAGCTTTAGACTACCATGATCCACAAATCACTGGGCATTATAAAGTGGTATGAAGTGTGACACAGGGATTCCCCTTGCCCAGTCTACATGTAGAAGTACTACCCAGCTAGAGAGTCTATGAACTGCATCCTTTTTACATTTGATTTCCTCAACTGAATGGAGTTGCTCAAACAGTATTATGGTTGGTGCTGCTGTCTCATATTAAAACATTTGCTCTATCTTTCTTTAAAATATCTGAGGGAGCTTACAGACTAAAGATGAAAACAACAGATCGTGAGCTATTTTTTCTTTTCAAAAATGCTTCCACTAACACAACCAGACTATAAAGATTAAAATCAGTAATGGTTAACTATCAGAAGTAAGTCTTCCACAAAACCTTGTTATCACTGCCCACTTTAGGATCAAGCTGTATCTTACATTAAAAACAATGGTTTGCATTCAAATTCAGTTCTACTTAAAACAGGCTGCTTGAATTCAATGGAAGTTGAATAAGTTGTCAATTACAGGGATCTTCCAAATGAGGGAAGGAAATATCTGTAATTGAAGGGAAAGAAAGAAAGAAAGATCTACTTCTGTAGAGGAACTTCTCTTCTGAAACTTTCATTTCATTTAATTAATTAAAAGCCTAACAGAAATTCTCTGATTAGGAGACTCTGACAAGCACCACAGTACTAACATTCTACTTCTCAGAGTGAAGCAAAAAACAAAAACATGGAAAGCAAGATATTTTATTATTGCAACTGAGAGAAGATTTATGTTGTAAGGATGGGGGGGAATGGTGACACAAGCACTGAATTACACACAATATAGAAAATATATGAGCCACTTGCAAGAGTTCCTATATGGACTAAATCTTGGTTGAATTAACAGTATGCAAGTCCCTTCTCTTTTTTTGTTTACTCAGAAGTAAGTGGAGGGATCATTTCTTCCATCTGTACAAATCAAGGATCAAAGAAAAGATGCTAAAGAAAGAAAGAAAGGGTGTCTCCAGGGCTGGGAATATTTTGCAACCAGAGGGCCAAATTCCAATCTTAAATGGGTCTCAGAGGCCACACGCCAGCAGTGGGTAAGCCCAACAGCAAAATGGATGGAGTCACGCATATCATTTTTACTTCTTTTAAATCCCAAAGCATATTCCATTTGCAGTGCAATAATATGCATGTCTTCTCAGAAGTAATCCACTGAATTCAGTGGACTTTATTCCTGCCTAATAATGCACCTTGTACGAAAAGCATTTTCAGAAACCAACACCAAGGTCAGCAATTGGAAATAACTATTTAAAAACAAGTTAATTGTAATTAATTCTTTCCTGCAACAACAAGGGTTTACCATAAATTAATGCTTTTGAAATTTTAAAGTAAAATTGCATTTAGTTATTTTTACAGTTACAGCTTGTCTGCAGGCTCACTACTGGTCTTACTCCACGACAGAGTTTGTAGCAGTAGTAGAGTACATACCTGTCAACTTTTGGATTTGAAAATAAGGGAAATTTTGGCCACACCCCTCTGTGGGTGTGGTAAATCTGTGGGCATGGCCAAATATAGCCATGTGACTTGCTGGGCTCTAGTCATGCCTGCCACATGGCCATGAAAATGTCTGCAAATACAGGCAGCACTGGCTCTTTGGCTGTAAATGGAGATGAGCACTGCAACCTAGAGTTGGATATGACTGGCAGATTTTACTTTCTTAGGATCAAAGATATCTGCAGATGGTGATGGCAGCCGTGAAATAAAAAGGCGACTGATGCTTGGGAAACAAGCTATGACAATCCTGGGGAACATAGTTAAAAGTAGAGGCATCACCTTGCAAACAAAAAATTGCATAGTCAAAGCAATGGTATTCCCGGTGGTAATGTAGGGGTGTGAGAGCTGGTCCATTAGGAAAGATGAGCGCAGAAAAATAGATGCCTTTGAAATGTGGTGTTAGAAATAGGTCGATCCTAGAAGAAATCATCCCTGACTGCTCATTAAAGGTCAAATAGTAAAAATGATGCTAAAGTACTTTGGACATCAAATGAGAAGAGAGGATTCACTTGAGAAAGCCTTGATGCTGGGAAAGGTGGAGGACAAAAGAAGGGGGTGGCCAAAATAAGATGGCTAGATGGTATTGTAGATGCAATGGGTACAAAGCTGTGTGGGCCAAAGAACCCTTTTCCCATTTTCTTGGGGGACTTTTGTTTTCTTTTCTTTCTTGTTTGCTCAGTGGCTTAAGTGACTAAGATGCTGACTGGGAGGCAGAAGATCAGCAGTTCGATTCCCGAGTACTGCAGGACGGAATGAGCTCCCGTCTTTGTCCCAGCTCCTGCCATCCTAGCAGTTCGAAAGCAAGAAATTGCAAGTAGATAAATAGGGACCACTTTGGTGGGAAGGTAACAGCGTTCCGTGTGCTCTGGTGTCTAGTCATGCCTGCCACATGACCACGGAAATGTCTGCAGACGCAGACAACGCTGACTCTTCGGCTTTGAAACAGAGATGAGCACTGAACCCTAGACTCGGATATGATTGGCTTTTGAGCAATGGCGACCCTTTACCTTTATCTAACTCAGATCCCCTTACACAACCGTGCAAGCACACACACACACACCCTCCCAAGTTAACTCTAGAACAGAAACGGAACACACACACACCCTCTCTCTCTCTCTCATATAGTGTAGGAATCTCTGACTGTGATGGCGAACCTTGGCACTCTAGAAACGACTGTCTTTCGAGCAAGGGAAACCTTTACCTTTAGCATATAGTGATCTCAAGCACTTCCCCCCATCCCTCCCAAGTTAACTCTAAAACAGAAATGGAACACACACACCCTCTCTCTCTCATATAGTGTAGGAATCTCTGACCATGATGGCGAACCTTGGCACTCTAAAAACGACTGTCTTTCAAGCAAGAGAAACCTTTACCTTTAGCAAATAGTGATCTCAAGCACTCCCCCCCACCCCTCCCAAGTTAACTCTAGAACTCTAGAAACGGAAAGCAGGGCAGAAACAGCTCAATAAAGCATGAGAGTGGGAGAGAAGTCTCTGCCCCCAGACCAAGAGCTGATTTGCCCCTGCATAAATGAAATATTGCTCACCTCTAGAGTAGACTCCCGTCCCTAGTCTCAGCATGGTGCCTCTGACCAGCCACCATCTTGGACAGGAGAAAAATGAAAGAGAAAGACAGAATGCCCCCCCCCACCTTCTCTCTCTCCCCTTCAAAAAGCAAGAGCCTGCCACACATTGACCTCTGTTTTACAAATAAGGGAAAATATGGGGAAATTAATAAACCGTGAGGGGGTCGGCAAGAGGGGTAAAAATAAGGGGTTTCCCCGCGTAAAACAGGATGGTTCACAGGTATGGTAGAGTAGCCATTTGAGTTAAGTTTGATACAAATAAAAAGTTACTTTTTAAAGAATGCAACAGTAATGGTAACTCATTACTAAATAGGTACCACTTTGAGGGGAAGGTAAATAGCATTCCATGCACTCCGGTTTCTAGTCATGCCTGCAACATGCCCACAGAAACACCTGCAGATGCAGACAGTGCTGGCTCTTTGGCTATAAATTTTGCTGAGCATTGAACTGGCTTTTGAGCAAGGGCAACCTTTACCTTTTTATTACTAGGTAGGTAACTATTTTAACTATTAATTATGAGCTGTCTAATGGGGTACACAGAAAGAGCCTCCGCAAAGATTATGGTATTTCTGAACCACATTTGGGCGAACCCAGGCAACGGCCACCTTGTGGTGGCTAATCTTTCTTGCACTAGGTTGCAAAACAATTGCAAAACAAACTCGCCAAAAGGTGACTTCATTTTGGCAGCTTCACATCTGGCCTAGACATGGAGGGGGAGGAGTAGAAGCTGTATCTTAAGAGAACATCTATCAGCTTTTTTTTTCTGTGAAGTACAAACCCAACCCTAGTACAGATTTTCAGAGGGTAGCCATAACTATGCATTTTTTTTTTGGGGGGGGGGGGGGATTAACACAAGAGCAAAAAGAATCAACTATTACCTCCAAGATAGATGTGGATTAGATCAAGAAAAAGCTTTGGGCTGGTACGCCTTCAAAGGGGATTCAGAATAATCAAGGTCATTAAAACTGATTAGCTTGATAGATCATTAAACTGTTAAAAGCTTTACCCAGAAGGAGTGAAATCGGGTGACAGCTCACTCAGAAGGGAGAACTGCTTCTTCTTCTTCTTCCATGTCTACCCTAGATGTGAAATTGCCAAACTGAAACCACCTTTTGGTAAATTCATTCTGCAGTTCCTTTCGCCTGACTTAGTGTGAAAAAGATTAGCTGGCACAACAAGGTTACAATTACCAGAGTATGCCCGATTGTGGTTTTAAAATACCACAATATTTGGGAAGCCTCTTTCTGGTACCTCAGAGGAACTGCTGCTCTCACAGAAATGTGTCCCAGGGAAGAAGAGACTGGCGACTTCCCTAAACTGCCACATTGGACCCATAGCTTTGCAGGCGCACCCCCCCAATAACGGACACAGACAACATTGAAAGTGGATAACAGCATAGGGCCACATTTATTGATTCAATGCCCTAGTCCGAATTATAAATTTGTATTGGTAAAACGACCAATCATAATTCCTAAGGCAAGCAGGCCGAAGTAACACTGGTAAGGTACCACCCCAAAATTGCCAACGGCAATTGGTTACAATGTATCAATTTGTATCAATTTGTTTGTTGACAACAAACAAATTGTTGACCGTAGTCAATAACTAACTCATGACCCCACCCTCTGACGCGTATCCGTGAAATCACAGGGGTGATGCATGCTGGTTAGCAATCATCATCACCCCATCGCCTGGTTCATCGTTGACCGGACAACGTTTAACTAATTTATTCCTGTCTAGTGTTGTCCAGTCAATTGCGAACCTGCCGGATACTTGTGGGTCATACTGTTTACCTTACCAGTGCTACCCGCCAATGTGACCAAAGTCAACATTAGGAACACAGAAAGACCCCTATATCAAACCATAGCAACAGTGTGGGATGGGCAAAAAAGCCAGGACCCGGAAGCCAATATGGGTCCCAGCCAAAAATTCCCACCCGGCCCCGAAGCGACCAAAATATCACACTGTTAACTAGGGAGGGGGTGGAGGGGAAAAGACTTCTCCGCTCCGTCGCTGAGGTAAAATGGCAGCTCTGCTGCCTCGTGGCCACCCCTTTTATAAGGGAGCTGGCCACGCCCCTAACTACCCGGATTCTCTGTCCTGTGGGGGGGGGCCCGCAAAGGGCGCGGCTGCCATTTTGGCGCCGCGCTTGCATTGCAGGCGCACCCCCCCAATAACGGACACAGACAACATTGAAAGTGGATAACAGCATAGGGCCACATTTATTGATTCAATGCCCTAGTCCGAATTATAAATTTGTATTGGTAAAACGACCAATCATAATTCCTAAGGCAAGCAGGCCGAAGTAACACTGGTAAGGTACCACCCCAAAATTGCCAACAGCAATTGGTTACAATGTATCAATTTGTATCAATTTGTTTGTTGACAACAAACAAATTGTTGACCGTAGTCAATAACTAACTCATGACCCCACCCTCTGACGCGTATCCGTGAAATCACAGGGGTGATGCATGCTGGTTAGCAATCATCATCACCCCATCGCCTGGTTCATCGTTGACCGGACAACGTTTAACTAATTTATTCCTGTCTAGTGTTGTCCAGTCAATTGCGAACCTGCCGGATACTTGTGGGTCATACTGTTTACCTTACCAGTGCTACCCGCCACACGGAGGGGCTTCAAAGAAGACCTGACGCCCCCAGCCAGACCGTCAGCTCGGTCAACAGGCCTGCTCGCCAATCACCTAACAGGAGGTCCATACCTCCTCGCGACAGATGGACCCCATCCCCTGCGTACAAGTCATAATTTTGTAGGCTAATAGCGGGGTGATGACTGACCCGTCCCCAAGCCCTGTCGGCAAGAAACCGCGCCACCGCCCTGTTGACCGTGCGCCTAGCGCGGTCAAGGGCCAGGAGGTGAACGCCCCCTCTATAAGAAAGGCGCGGGATAATGTCCGACCAAACTAGGGTTGTGACAGGCCAGACATAATGCAAGTAGGCGAGGTCCTCGCAAATCGCATGCTTGAGCGATAAGCCGGTGACCTGGCACAAATCATTGCCCCCAAGGTGGATGATGAGAATGTCAGGCGGGTCAGCACTCAGGCCAGAAAAAAGGAAAGGCCGCAGCTCCCGCCATAACATCCCAGGCTTACCATGCCATGCGAGACTGGCGTGGTCACCCAGTCCCAGTCGGGGTCCCCACTCTGTCGCCGCAGCGTAACGCGCTGCCCTGTGCACATAGCTGTGGCCCACCAGCCATACTGTCACCGGTGTAATACGACACCCAGGGTCTGTAAGAAAATTGAGAAAAATTGAGAAAAAGATGGTAAGGTGACTGGATTGGTACTCATGGCGGAAGTGGGCGCACATAAAACTGAAAACATTGCGAGCCCCACCTCCCCATGCTGCGTATGTCAGCCCCAGAGTACCCAAAAGCAGCTGCTGTAGAGGCTGCACCAGTACGGAATAAATGTGTGCCATAACGGGCACCTGGTAGGCCCACCCTGGTGAGGGCTCTGCCTGTCACCTTCCAAAACTGAAATTTAGTAAGGGGAGACCCATCTTGGTGACAGAAAAACGGGCCGTGGTGCATGCCACGCAGTGCCAGGAACTCCTGTAGGGCACCAACCGGACAGATGTCTGCCAAAGAACACCGTAGCAGTCTTACACCACTGCCTACGCCATGCTGATCTGTCGTAGAGGAGCATATCCTCAACTGGGCCCAGTCTTTGGCAACATAGACATCCTCGAGTTCCAGTGCCCTACAACTTGCATCCGCCTTATACAGCATCTCAAGCTCGCCGGTGCGGAGCGCTCCAAAAAAGGCCACCGTTGTAGCCGCATGAAGTGGGCTGCCTCATTTCAAAAACAGAGGCCAGGCCAGCCCCGGGCCGATTGGGTAAAAACCCTGGGAAAATCTTGCATCCGCCTTACTCAGCATCTCAAGCTCGCCGATGCGGAGGGCTCCAAAAAGGCCACCGTTGTAGCCGCATGAAGTGGGCTGCCTCATTTATCAAAACTGAGGCCAGGCCAGCCCCGGGCCAATTGGGTAAAAAACCCTGGGAAAATCTTGCATCCGCCTTACTCAGCATCTCAAGCTCGCCGATGCGGAGGGCTCCAAAAAAGGCCACCGTTGTAGCCGCATGAAGTGGGCTGCCTCATCTATCAAAACAGAGGCCAGGCCAGCCCCGGGCCAACTGGGTAAAAAACCCCTGGGTAAATGGGGTGGCGGTCGCCCGGGAAACGCCCGCGCACGCGCACCCACCCCTCCCAAACATGTCTCACCCGGAAGTCATTGGTGCTGTCCACACGACCTCCCACTTTGGCCATAAAAGCCAATCCGACAGCTGAGATGCTATGGTGCGTGGTGCAAGGCCCTGGGCATACAGGTAAACCATGAACCGCAGAACATGGGCTACTGGGATCGGCCAGGTTCCTGGCAGTCAGAATCAGGTACATAATACTCTGAAGGAACTAAATGCGTGGTGGTACGCCTTACTCATGCATGGCGCTAGTGACAGGCCAATCGCCCGGTTCACCTCTCCTTGCCAACGTTCCATCTCTCGTCCGGGAGTGGCAAGGGAAATTCCTCCGCATCCGGGGGCCGAGGCACGGAACCGGGAGATCTGCAGGCGGGACAAAGCAGCAGCAATATCATTATTAACCCCTGGGACATGCCTGGCCCTGAAAAGAACGTTGAGGCGCAGGCTGCGCAACACCAACTGGCGCACTAGGTCCATAACCCTGGGCGATTTAGAAGTCTATGCATTGACAATGTGGACAACAGCCGCATTGTCACACCAGAAATGCCCAACCGAGTTGGCCCACTCCTCGCCCCATAGCATCAAAGCACCCAGGATAGGGGAAAATTCCAGATATGTGAGATCACGCAGGCGACCCGTGCCTGCCCAGGCTGGTGGCCACCCACCATAGGCCCACTTCCCATTGAAGTACATCCCATAACCCAGGGATCCCGAGGCATCGAACTGTATCTGGAAACGAGGGGACGCCGGAAGGTCAGACCTCCAAAATGACACCCCATTGAACTCCCTCATGAACTGGAGCCAGATAAGCATATCTGCCTTAATACCCTGGGTCAATCTCACCCTATGGTGGGGCCTGGATAAGCCTGTCATGGCGTCGCACGAGCGCCAAGCAAATGCCCGGCCTGGTGCGACGACCCTGCCAGCGAAACTGGGGCGACCATGTAGCACCTGCAGTTCCCGCAGTGATGCCATGCGCTCGGCCAGCAAGACCGAGACAAGGGCCACTAGCCTTGACACCTTATCCCGCTGCAACCTAGAATCCTGCGCTACCGTGTTACTCTCCACCCCAGGAATACTAGCTGTGGAGATGGGCCCTCGGTCTTTTCGGGCGCTAAAGGGACACCAGTTCCTCCATTAGCGTCTGAAATGTGTTGTGGAGACGTGTGTACGTGTCCCAGCCCCGTTCAGCCCCGAATAAAACCATCCAGGGAATGGGCTAGAGACCGAGACCCTGACCTGCGGACAGAAGCGCAATCTAGGAAAGTGGTGAAACGCTCGAATACCGAGCCCCAATGGAATAGCCAAAAGGCATGGCATCATTGAAATAATATGCTCCCCGGGACGGGGGTGCAGGGACAGGGCCAACGACCCTGCCCGCATGGACCCTATGTCAAAGCTGGCAGCAGCCACCTCCTCCCTTCCCTTAAGGGATAAAAGGTTGGGGGCATCCTGAGGGAACCTATTACCCATGAAAGGGATCCGGAACCCCTGCCTAGATCCCTGAAGGAGATAACCTGCCTCCTCTCCCTTCGGGTACCGTGTGAGCCAGCGCCCCAACATGTCCACCTTAAATGGGAAAGGAGCCCTTCGGTGAACTAGATCCATCTGCGGGAGTCTTGCCAGCCCCCCCGTCTGCCCCACCCTCTGCCCCGCATCCTTGTAGGCCTGGGACAGGCAGAGGCCGCCTGGGGGCCAACACAGGTGGGACACTCCTGTCTGTATTTGCAAGTCTTCCCATTAGAGGAGCCATTGGACAAGAAAGTCCAGCACAGCAGGCGGGCTGGAACCCCCCCGCCCCGCCCCCTGGCAGGTGACCTGTGCTGGGGCCGCCCGCTGAACCGCATGCCCACAATGGTATATCTCCCCGGGTGCAGGGCGCGTGGGCGTAACGTACAAAAGCCGCAGCCTCTGGCCTGGCTCATCTCGCCTAATCTCGGGGCGCGGTGAAATCCGCCTACGGCATTCCTCGTCACAAGCCAACCACGCTGGGCCCGGAAAGTAAACCATCGCCCGGTAGGCGTTGTCCAAATACTGGACCATCGGAATTGCCAGATCCGGCCGGGCCCTAAGGTACACCGCCATGCATATGATGCAGGCCGGCAACCATTTGGCCCACATACTTGGTGGCTTGCGACAACGTGCCTGCCACTATCCTTCTCATTCTGCCCCTCCCCCTCTCCTTGGTGGGCACACTGTTTAGGAGTGAAAGGATATCCACGTACTCCCCCCGCCAAATTTACTCTCTGGCGGCCTGTGCCAAGTGGTCACTCATCGGTAAGGAATAGGGGCTTGGACCAAACCGACCACCCAAAACATTCCCCTAAGGGTAGGGAACACCCCCCACCACGGGGCCCTGGGTGTGAGCCGTCATCGCCGGGGAGGCGTCAGCGGGTGCACCGCCACACCACCCGCGCGAGGCCGAGGCCATTGGAAAGCCCCCCCCCATATTGGGAATGTGTGTGGATGTACTCGCTTACACCGTATACTCACATGCTGCACCCCCGCGGGCCGCCCCCACCGGGGGTTCTGGCCTACTGGGGGCGTCGGAGCTCACGACCGACGTAGAGCTCATCATCGGGGGACCTGCACCTGGCTGCTGGCTGGGGAGCTGCGAGGCAGTGGCCGAAACCGCACCACGCGCCTGCAGCAGCTCAACCCTCCCTGTCGGCTGTTGTCCTCCTGCCGACGGCGCCTCAAAAGGAACCCCAAAGGAGGGGGGGCCCCCGCCTGACTTCCACGTTGACCTGGGGCCAAGGGCCGGCTGGCCCGCCTGGTCCAGGCGTGGGTACAGGTCCCTGTACCCCAGGACCCGAATATGGCCATTGGCCAGCACCGAAGCCCGGCAGGGTCGGTGGACAAACCTGCCAAGGCAGGGGGCCGCACCACCCCCCGAGGCTAGAGGGCCCCGGGAGAGGCTGCGACCCAAGAGGAGTAGGCCCAACAGGGTGGGCAGGTGGAGGAGCGGCGTCCACCGCTCGCGGGCCGCGGGCCGGAACCCCTTCCGCGCCCGCACTCTGGTCGCCCACTCGGGGCCAAGGGGCAATAGACCCCATTCCGCCGGCCCCGGCAGGGGCGGGCAAAGGCGGCCGCTGAGGAGGCGGCACCGCGGTCCTCCGACCTGGGTTGCGCCTCCTAACCGCGCGAGCTGCACTCGAAGCTGCCTTCTTCTTCGAAGGCATCTCCACCGAAGCAAAGGGAAGCCAGCAAGGCAGAATCGCTACCCAAAAGGCTTCCCGGTAGGCTTAAGAGCGACGGAGACACAGGGGAAAAGACTTCTCCGCTCCGTCGCTGAGGTAAAATGGCAGCTCTGCTGCCTCGTGGCCACCCCTTTTATAAGGGAGCTGGCCACGCCCCTAACTACCCGGATTCTCTGTCCTGTGGGGGGGGGGCCGCAAAGGGCGCGGCTGCCATTTTGGCGCCGCGCTTGCATTATCTCTGTATTCTAGTTGAGTATAGGGCCACAAAGATATCTGAACATCTGCATAAACGAACAGTATATTTGGTCATGATTTTTTTTAAAAAAACTTGCTATGAAGCAACAGTTTGGAATTGCTATTTCCCCTGATCCCACCCACCCCTCCTTTTTTGTTTTTCTTTCTTTTTAATAAAACTAATAAAATCCTGTCCTTTGGTTGGGTGGATTTGTATGAAGGGGAATTCCTGAGGCTAAAAAAAGGAGCCCTGGTGGCACAGTGATTAAACTGCTCTACTGCAGTTTGATCCTGACTGAGAGATCAAGCTAGACTCAGCCTTTCATCCTTCCAAGGATGGTAAAATGAGTACCCAGCATGTTGGGGACAAAATGCTAATTAACTTGCGGACTGCCCAGAGAGTGCACTAAGTGCTATGGGGCATTACAGAAGTGTGATTGCTATAATCTAGTGTCTTAGCCAGTGGTGGGCACCAAATTTTTTAACTACCACACTGTGGGTGTGGTATGCTGGGCGTGGCCAGGGGGAAAGCTCTGCCTTGCACCTGAATTAGGACTGTTTTATTTCAAAACTTGGATGGGCGGGGCCAGCCAGAATTTCTGCTACCAGAAGAAGTGGTGACAGCTGTCAGTCATGACAGCTTTAAGAAAGGATTAGACAAGTTCCTGGAGGACAAGGGTACCAATGTCTATAATTATGGATACCTAAGGACAACCTCCGAGTTGGAGAGATAGGCAGGATATCTCTCAATATCATTTCCAGGGAATCCTAAGCAGGCATCTGCTTGGGAATACCCTGAAGCAAATGGTGAGCCACTGTGTGAGACAGAATGCTGGACTGGATAGGCTGTGGCCTGTTTCAGCAAGGCTGTTCTTATGTTCTTATGAACTGGTGCAAACCTGCTGATGCCCACCACTGGTCTTAGTGTTGCATGCTATTGAAGAAGTGTACGAGAATGGGGGCAGCATAATAATAATAATAATGCATTCACACAGTGCAAGTGAATGGCAGAATGCGATTCCCATGAAGTTTAATAGTCTTTTTCCAGTTGCATGTCTCCAGAGTGTTCTCATCACATCAGGACTCAAGAAGAACAGTAGGGCTGAGAAGCTACCTGAGAGGATTTGACCCCTCTGATCCACAGAGCTATGGTATACAAAAGTTTAAGTCGAACAAAATGTGTTAGTCTTTAAAATGCCACAAGACTTCTCGCTTTTTCCCCATTCAGCCCCTGTTGTGTTTGAATTACATTTATTACTGTAAAGTTTTGTGAAATAATTGGGATCAGTACGAGCCTCCATTTTGTCTCCTTCTTCTTGGTCTTGAAATATTGCAGGACTGTGTTCCCGCCTAAACTATGTAGCCTGTACAGTCTTCACTCCGGTCCGATAACCTCCCAGTCACCCCACTCCCCTTCCTGTCATTTCCCACCCAAATGTATCCATTTCTGAGTGTATATATTTAGCAGTGCTGCGCCATTGCTCCCCATGTTCTGACTGCCTAATAAAGTTGTTTGGCCCGGTTATGCTGGCTGCTTCGCATTTCTACCAGAACATCAAAGCCCCAGATCTATGCTGCTGTTGTTTTATTTTCTCCATAAATCATTTCCATTGCAGCTGTCTTTCCAACACTTCCTTGAACAAGAAATTCTGAGTCAGGATGATATTTACTTTTCCCTAAAGACTGTGCATGTCCTTTTATTCCCTGCCCTCAATAATTTGACTTTAAGAAACTTTAGATAAGACTGAATGGAACCCGGAGAAAGCTGCAGCTGCAGCTATGGAATACTGCAGAGTTTGCAAAGCAGTCTATAGGTCTGAAATACAGTGATTAGGTCTGAAGATCATGGAAGAACATTGAAAGAAAACAAAGACCTCGAAAGACATCCAAAGATAATGGTAAAGGCAGTGAAAGGAAAGAGACAGCCTGGATAGATCTTAGGAAGTCTCTGGACCAAACTGGGAGATGCTTTACCCCATCCTTCCAGGATTATGCCTTGTTCAGACCATGGGATGCCAATGGGACAGATCATGATTGGGAGATGGCTCTTGAAAATAGCAACACAGATTAGTGAAGATCAAAGTGGAGAAAGGGGAAACAGTTGTGGGTGGCAGGGATTTGCCTAAAGAAAGAGTTTTGTGGCTTAGATTGTGATGACTAGTAAATAGAATACAGTTCAGGTACTGATCTTTTGCCATTCCTTCTTTAGGGAAGATCTGTTCTTGGTTTTTTCCATGAACCTAGTAGAAATTCCCATTGAAAAGGCTGCTTAGAAGCAGTGATGTATTCCTCTAATGGAATTGTCCTCAGAGACAATGGGCTGTTATATTAAAGAAAATTGATACCTATCAGACCACTGAGCATCAAAGACAATCATCCTAAAGGCTAGTTTATCCTTTATTTAAAAAGCAGGTTCTAGTCCTCATTATGTTTTAGGGATACTGCCCCAAACAACTTTCTCTGGCTATCACCATCACCAGATGGAACAGCCACTGCCTCCCTATGGCATTCTGTAATATATCTTCTGATACAGCTCTAAATTCCATGCCAACCACTTTTATGACAGTACTAAACTTCTATTGAGGTGACAGTGATCAGAAGGGAAACCAAATATATATTGAAATACATATATGACAGTGATACTGAACTGGGAAGACTCAGAGCAGAAAGTATCAAAGTCAAAAGCAACATGTAGATTAGCCACTGAAGTATACTGTGTAAGACATACAGGGAATGAAAATATCCTACACTAGTATAATATGGTGTTCTCTCTTTTTCACTTTCTTGAAGAAAAAATGACCAACTTCAGTCTCTCTTTAGTTAATGGAAAGGACATTATGAGCCAAGGTATATTATATAGTCTTGGGTAGAGTGCTAAGAAAGAATGAAAAGCTGGAGCAGGAAGTGGAGCCTGTCAGAAGACATTCATCTGGTTTCCATGGAAACGGTGAGTTCTCCAGTTATTTCCATATTCAACACACATCTGGTGCATTTGAACTCTGGCTCGTCAGCATAATGAATGTGTTGTGTGAAATGAATTGAAAAACAATGTTAAAAGATTAATATGAAATATAAAAATAAAACAAGGAAGTTCTCTGATGTCTTTTTCCTATAGATGATTTTTGGGTTCTTCATCATGTTTCATATTGCTTACCCCTTGAAACACTCTGTAAAGTCAAAGCTGAGAAGAAGCATCCACAAGTATGTATAAGGTTAGAATTCTTAGACACTTTGGAATACTGTATGGTGAATTCTTAACTCATATGACAAAATGTGAACAATCATAGCCAAAGAAGTGGTTCAGTTTTTTCAAGGCTCAGACAAATGACTAAAGAAGTTAGTTAAGGGCATGTCATGCATTTCTCCATGTTGATGAAATATTGTAAGAAAGGAAATATAATTCTTGTATTAGACATAAGGATGCAAATATTCAAAAATAAATCTTGAGTAAATGGCAGAGGCTGTGGAAGACATTAAGGGTTTTTCACCCAGAGGATCACTGGTCTATGGAACTCTCTGCCAGAAGAAGTGGTGACAGCTGTCAGTCTTGACAGCTTTAAGAAAGGATTAGACAAGTTCATGGAGGACAAGGGTATCAACGGCTATAATTATGGATACCTAAGGAGAGATAGGCAGGATATCTCTCAATGCCATTTCCAGGGAATCCTAAGCAGGTGAAGGCATCTGCTTGGGAATAATACCCTGAAGCAAATGGTGAGCCACTGTGTGAGACAGAATGCTGGACTGGATGGGCTGTGGACTGTTCCAGCAAGGCTGTTCTTATGACTTCTGTGTGAGCATTTTTCATTTTTTCTAAGTGCATTTGACAAATTAGTAGCAAACTATGCTAAAACATCAACAGACACAAAGAAGACAAAAGAGAAGCAAAACCAAACCAGCTTTCCTCTTACTGCCAACTTTTCTACACATCTGCTTAACATTAAGAATTTTGCAAAAGGAACCAGAAGTGGCAAGCAGTAACAGCTGGCCAGGTATTTTCTTTTTCTAGGCAGAATATGGAACAAGTTATTATGGCTTGTGGCATATAACGCCTAAGTGACATTCAGTACCCATTCTCACCAACAAAAATGAGTCCCCTCTTATACTAGCTGATGTCCAGTAATGAAATGGAAATTTGTCCACCTTTTCCCTAGAGCATCCTTTCAGCCTTCTTTGCAGGCGCACCCCCCCAATAACGGACTCAGACAACATTGAAAGTGGATAACAGCATCGGGCCACATTTATTGATTCAATGCCCTAATCCGAATTATAAATTTGTATTGGTAAAACGACCAATCATAATTCTTAAGGCAAGCAGGCCGAAGTAACACTGGTAAGGTACCACCCCAAAATTGCCAACGGCAATTGGTTACAATGTATCAATTTGTATCAATTTGTTTGTTGACAACAAACAAATTGTTGACCGTAGTCAATATCTAACTCATGACCCCACCCTCTGACTCGTATCCGTAAAATCACGGGGTGATGCATGCTGGCTAGCTATCGGCATCACCCCATCGCCTGGTTCGTCGTTGACCGGACAACGTTTAACTAATTTGTTCCTGTCTAGTGTTGTCCAGTCAATTGCGAACCTGCCGGATACCTGTGGGTCATACTGTTTACCTTACCAGTGCTATCCGCCAATGTGACCGGAGTCAACAGTAAAAACGAAAGGAACCCCTATATCAAACCATAGCAACAGTGTGGGATGGGCAAAAAAGCCAGGACCCGGAAGCCAATGTGGGTCCCAACAAAAAATTCCCACCCGGCCCCGAAGCGACCAGAATATCACACTGTTAACTAGGGAGGGGGTGGAGGGGAAAAACTTCTCCGCTCCGTCGCTTTAGGTAAAATGGCAGCACGGCTGCCTCGTGGCCACCCCTTTTATAAGGGAGCTGGCCACGCCCTAAACTACCCGGATTCTTCGTCCTGTGGGGGGGGGGGCCCGCAAAGAGCGTGGCGGCCATTTTGGCGCCGCGCTTGCATTGCAGGCGCACCCCCCCAATAACGGACTCAGACAACATTGAAAGTGGATAACAGCATCGGGCCACATTTATTGATTCAATGCCCTAATCCGAATTATAAATTTGTATTGGTAAAACGACCAATCATAATTCTTAAGGCAAGCAGGCCGAAGTAACACTGGTAAGGTACCACCCCAAAATTGCCAACGGCAATTGGTTACAATGTATCAATTTGTATCAATTTGTTTGTTGACAACAAACAAATTGTTGACCGTAGTCAATATCTAACTCATGACCCCACCCTCTGACTCGTATCCGTAAAATCACGGGGTGATGCATGCTGGCTAGCTATCGCCATCACCCCGTCGCCTGGTTCGTCGTTGACCGGACAACGTTTAACTAATTTGTTCCTGTCTAGTGTTGTCCAGTCAATTGCGAACCTGCCGGATACCTGTGGGTCATACTGTTTACCTTACCAGTGCTACCCGCCACACGGAGGGGCTTCAAAGAAGGCCAGACGCCCCCCCCCCAGACCGTCAGCTCGGTCAACAGGCCTGCTCGCCAATCACCCAACAGGAGGTCCATACCTCCTTGCGACAGATGGACCCCATCCCCTGCATACAAGTCATAATTTCGTAGGCTAATAGCGGGGTGACGAATGACCCGTCCCCAAGCCTTGTCGGCAAGGAACCGCGCCACCGCCCCATTGACCGCGCGCCTAGCGCGGTCAAGGGCCAGGAGGTCAATGCCCCCTCTGTAAGAATGGCGCGGGATCATGTCCGACCAAACCAGGGTTGTGGCAGGCCAGACGTAGTGCAAGTAAGCAAGGTCCCCGCAAATCGCATGCTTGAGCGATAAGCCGGTGACCTGACCAAAATCATTGCCCCCAAGGTGTATGATGAGAATGTCAGGCGGGTCAGCACTCCTGCTTGAAAACAGGAAAGGGAGCAGCTCCCGCCACAACATCCCAGGCTTACCATGCCATGTGAGACTGGCGTGTTCACCCAGTCCCAGTCGGGGTCCCCACTCTGTCGCCGCAGCGTAACGCGCTGCCCTGTGCACATAGCTGTGGCCCACCAGCCATACTGTCACCGGTGTAACACGACACCCAGGGTCTGTAAGAAAAAATTAAGAAAAAGGAAGGTAAGGTGATTGGATTGGTACTCACGGTGGAAGTGGGCGCACATAAAACTGAAAACATTGCGAGCCCCACCTTCCCATGCTGCGTATGTCAGCCCCGGAGTACCCAAAAGCGGCTGCTGTAGAGGCTGGCCCAATACGAAATGAATGTGTGCCATAACGGGCACCTGGTAGGCCCACCCTGGCAAGGGCTCTGCCTGTCACCTTCCAAAACTGAAATTTAGTAAGGGGAGACCCATCTTGGTGACAGAAAAACGGGCCATGGTGCATGCCACGCAGTGCAAGGAACTCCTGTAGGGCACCAACCGGACAGATGTCTGCCAAAGAACACCGTAGCAGTCTTACACCACTGCCTACGCCATGCTGATCTGACTTGGAGGAACGTATCCTCAACTGGGCCCAGTCTTTGGCAACATAGACATCCTCGAGTTCCAGTGCCCTACAACTTGCATCCGCCTTAGACAGCATCACAAGTTCGCTGATGCGGAGCGCTCCAAAAAATGCCACCGTTGTGGCTGCATGAAAGAGGGCTGCCTCATAATGATCAAAACAGAGGCTTGGCCAGCCCCGGGCCAACTGGGTAAGAACCCATGGGGAAATAGGGTGCCGATCGTCCGGGCAACGCCCGCGCTCGCGCACCCACCCCTCCAAAACATGTCTCACATGGAAGTCAGAGGTGCTGTCCACATGACCCCCTACTTTGGCCATAAAAGCCAGCGCCGAGAGCTTGGATGCTATGGTGCGAGGTGCGAGGCCGAGAGCATGCAGGTGGACCATGAACCGCAGAACATGGTCAACCGGGATAGGCCAGGTCTCTGGCAGGTGAAATTGAGCAGCAAATGCCCTGTAAGAATTAAATGCTTGTTGATACGCCTTACGCGTGCGTGGCGCTAGTGACAGGCCAATCGCCCGGTTCACCTCTCCTTGCCAATGGTCCATATCTCGTCCGGGAGTGGCGAGGGAAATTCCTCCGCATCCGGGGCCAAGGCACGGAACCGGGAGATCTGCAGGCGGGACAAAGCGTCAGCAATATCATTATTAATCCCTGGGACATGCCTGGCTCTGAACAAAACGTTGAGGCGCAGGCAGCGCAGCACAAAATGGCGCACTAGGTCCATAACCCTGGGCGATTTGGAAGTCTGTGCATTAACAATGTGGACAACAGCAGCGTTGTCACACCAGAAATGCACGACCGAGTTGGCCCATTCCTCGCCCCATAGCATCAAAGCCCCTAGTATAGGAAAAAATTCAAGGTATGTGAGATCACGCAGGCGATCAGTGCCTGCCCAGGCCGGTGGCCACCCACCATAGGCCCACTTCCCATTGAAGTACATCCCATAACCCAGGGATCCTGAGGCATCAGACTGGATCTGAAAATTGGGGGATGCCAGGAGGTCAGACCTCCAAAATGAAACCCCATTGAACTCCCTCAGGAACTGTAACCAGACAAACATGTCTGCCCTGATACTCCGGGTAAGTCTAACTCTGTGGTGAGGCCTGGATAACCCTGCCATGGCGTCGCATAAGCGTCAAGCAAAAGCCCTGCCCGGAGCGACCACCCTGCAAGCAAAATTTAGGTGACCATGTAGCACCTGCAGTTCCCTCAGTGATGCCTTGCGCTTGGCCATCAACTCCGAGATAAGGGCCACTATCCTGGACACCTTATCCTCCGGTAACCTAGAAGCCTGCGCTAACGTGTCAATCTCCACCCCCAGGAATACTAACTTGGTAGATGGGCCCTCGGTCTTTTCGGGCGCTAAAGGGACACCGAGTTCCTCCATTAGCGTCTGAAATGTGTTAAGGAGACGTGTGCACGTGTCCCAGCCCCGTTCACCCCCGAATAAAAAGTCATCCAGGTAATGGGCTACAGACCGGGACCCTGACCTGCGGACGAAAGCCCACTCTAAGAAGGTACTAAAACGCTCAAAGGCCGAGCATGATATGGAACAGCCAAAAGGCATGGCCTTATCAAAATAATATTCGCCCCGAAATTTAAAACCCAGCAACTCGAAGTCACCCGGATGCACCGGCAGGAGGCGAAAGGCCGACTTAATGTCGCACTTGGCCAGCAGGGCACCCGGGCCACACGAGCGCACCATGCGCAGCGCGTGGTCAAAAGACGTATACCTTACTGAACAAAGGTCATCAGGGATAGCATCATTGACCGACCGGCCGGCTGGGTAGGATAAATGATGAATAAGGCGAAACTCGCCTTGAGACTTTTTGGGAACCAAGCCTAGGGGCGACACCTTAAGGTTGGGAAACGGGGGTGAAGGGAAAGGGCCAGCGACCCTGCCCGCATCTAACTCCTTCCTAATACTGGCAGCAGCCACCTCCTCCCTCCCCTTGAGGGACAAAAGATTGGGGGCATCCTGAGGGGACCTATCACCCATGAAAGGGATGCGGAACCCATACTTAAAGCCTTGAAGGAGATACTCCCCATCCTCCCCCTTCGGGTACACTGTGAGCCAACGCTCCAACATGTCCACCTTAATTGGGGAGGGGGCCTTTCAGTGAACCAGCTCCATCTGTGGCAGCCTTGCCAGCCCACTGTCCGCCCCTCCCTCTGCCCCGTGTCCCCCCAGGCCTGGGACAGGCGGAGGCTGCGTGGGGGCCCGAACAGGTGGGACACTCATGCCTGTATTTGCAATTCTTCTTATTACAGGAACCATTGGACGAGAAAGCCCAGCACAGCAGGCGGGCTGGAACCCCCTGCCCCGCCGCTTGGCGGGTAACCTGTGCTGGGACAGCTCGCTGGACCGCATGTCCGCAATGGTATCTGTCCCCTGGCGCGGGGCGCGTGGGCGTCATGTACAGAAGCCAAAGCCTCTGGCACGGCTCGTCCCACCTCATCTCCGGGTGGAGGGGAATCCGCATACGGAATTCCTCGTCGTAAGCAAGCCACGAAGGGCCCGGGAAATCAACCATTGCCCTGTATATGTTGTCCAAATATTGGACCATCGGAATAGCCAACTCCGGCCACGCCCTCAGATACACTGCCATGTAAATTAAATAAGCCGGCAGCCAGTTGGCCCAGGTACGTGGCGGCTTACGACGACGTGCCTGCTCCTTATCCTTCTCATCCTGTCCCTCCCTTTCCTCCTTGGTGGGCTCTCTGTTCAGGAGTGAGAAGATATCTACATACTCTCCCCGCCAAATCTTTTCTTTGGTGGCCTGTGCCAAGTGGTCACCCAGTGGTAAGGAGTACCCCGCAGTTGGTAAGGCCGAAAAAGGCACCACAGACACCGGGAAAGGGGCCTGAGCTAACCCAGCCACCCCCAGTACATTCCCCGCAGTGTGAGAAAAACTACCCACCCCGGTGCTCTGGGTGGCAGTTACCGTCGCCGAGTGGGGTGCCGGCTGCTGTGCCACCGCATTACCCGAGCGAGGCCAAGGCCATTGAAAAGCTCCCCCCATAGAAGCAATGTGTGTAGGTGTACTGGCTTGGACCGCATACTCACATGCTGCACCCCCGTGGGCCGCCCCCACCGGGGGTTCCGGCCCACTGGGGGAGTCGGAGCTCACGACCGACGTAGAGCTCATCATCGGGGCCTGACCTGCACTCGTCTGCTGACTGGGGAGCTGCGGGGCAGTGGCCGAAGCCACGCCACCCGCCTGGGGCAGCTCAACCCTGCCCGCCGCTTGTTGTCCTCCCGCCGACGGCGCCGCAAAAGGGACGCCAAAGGGAGTCCCAGCCTGGCTGGCCCGAGCTAAAGACGCTTCGAGGGCCGCAAGGCGGGCCAGTAAGGCCTGCACGTCGATCTGGGGCCAAGGGCCGGCCGGCCCGCCAAGTCCAGGTGCGGGTACAGGTCCCTGTACCCCAGGACCCGAATAGGGCCATTGCCCAACACCGAAGCCCGGTAGGGTCGGTGCAGGAACCTGCCAAGGTAGGGGACCACACCACCCGCCCAGGCTAGAAGGCCCAGGAGGAAGAGAGGCAGGCCCAACAGGATGGGCGGAGAGAGTAGCGGTGTCCACCGCTCGCGGGCCGCGGGCCGGAGCCCCGGCTGCGCCCGCATTCCGATCCCCCGCGTCCGGCCAAGGGGCGATGGACCCCATTCCGCCGGGCCCGGCGGGGGCCTGGACAGGCGGCTGCTGGGGAGGCGCCACCGTGGTCCTCCGACCCGGGTTGCGCCTCCTCACAGCTCGAGCCGCAGTCGAAGCCGCCTTCTTCTTCGAAGGCATCTCAATCGTAGGAAAGGGAAGCCGAAAAGAAGATTCGCCGCCAAAAAGCTTCCCGCAAGGTAAGGAGCGACGGAGACACAGGGGAAAAAATTTCTCCGCTCCGTCGCTTTAGGTAAAATGGCAGCACGGCTGCCTCATGGCCACCCCTTTTATAAGGGAGCTGGCCACGCCCTAAACTACCCGGATTCTTCGTCCTGTGGGGGGGGGGCGCAAAGAGCGCGGCGGCCATTTTGGCGCCGCGCTTGCATTATCCTGCTTAAAAATCAGTTCTGGGGTTTTTCCTGTTTTTCTGTACCAGATTCAGAAAGTAGGCTTGGGGTTTCAGGGAAGAGGAGATATTCCTTCTGGTTCCACTAATAACAGCAATTTCAATGATAAAACTCATAATATCTTAGGGTTTTGTTACAAACCAGTTTAACCTTCATACATCAAGTGAGTATGGGGACTTGTACTGAATGAATTGTGAGCTATTTCTGGCCCCATGAGAAATTCAGGGTATCAACAGGATTAGGGCTGTGGTTTAATACACACATGGGACAGTAGTGGCTTAGTGGTTAGGATTCTAAACTTGATGACTGGAAGGTCAGAAGATCAGCAGTTTGAGACTCAAGTGCTACATACAGAATTAGCACCCATCATCTGTCCCAGCTTTGCCAACCTGGCAGTTTGAAAGCAAGAAATTGCAAGGAGATAAATAGATATCACTTTGGTGGGAAGGTAACAGCATTCCTTGCACACTGGTGTCTAGTCATGTCTGCCACATGACCACAGAAATATCTGCAGACACATACAGTGCTGGCTCTTTGGCGTAAACAGAGCTAAGCACCACAACCTAGTGTCAGAATTGACTGGCTTTCGAGCAAGGGTAAATTTTACCTTAATGAACACAATTTATATTTTGCAAATCCTCTGAGAATTCTGTGGAATTTTGTTGAATATTTTAGAGCAACCCCAGTATGCAATGGGTTGTTAATTTATCCCTGACTAACCAATAGAAAAGTCTTCTGTCTTCCCAACCTTGAGTCTAGGGTCACCTGGCATGATGCTTTAAAGTATTCAAGCCCTTATTATAGTCTCTTCCCTCCTCGTCATTCTCTTTCTTGCTATTTTTATCTTACAAGCAGAAGCATATGTAAGATCACCATTTTGTTTGAGCAGATGGCAACCTTTCTGAAAAGACTTTTAGAAACCAGACCACATGTTTATCTCTCTGAATCAACTGTAAGTAAAGAACTACTCTTGTTATCTTTCTAAACATCATGTGGAGTGTGCTTAATTGCTGGACTAAAACAGGGAGCAAAAGCATTGGAGAACTTGCAATTCAAACTAATGCTGCTTTACTACTGCTGCATAAAAACTATAAAAAAATTTGCCCCTTCTCAGCTTACAGTCCCTGAATTCTGCTTGTAGCACTACTAGGGTAAGAAAATATTTGTCTCTGTTTTCTTTTGTTAATTCAACAGCCACTGGGGAGAAATACATTTTAAAAGGTTTGGCATTTTTAAAATTCTTCAAAATATATAAAAACTAATCTACATTTTTTTTGCATAGCAGTGTACATTTTGTCGCACTACTATAAAAGGAGGGACCAACAGCTGAATCATGGGTGACTCTATTGCATTAGTTTTTAGACTCCAGTGAGTGTTTATGTTTTATTAGCAGCATGGGTGTATTTTGTATACAGAATGGATAATATGCTTTGAAAGTTTTTGACAAATTCCATGTGGAACCATTTAAGGCAGATTTTGTCAACAAAAGTCAGTTCTGCTAGACTACTACCCATTGGGAGATAATGTACCACTGGTACAGGGGCCTATACACAGTCTGTTTTGCTGATTTTTGCTAGATGGCTTTCATGTAGGAAACGGGTGCCTTCCTTTAAAAATAAATTGTAATTTTCTGATTTGTGTAAAACCAGCACTGGTAAATTCTAATCTCAAATTTGTTCCCAATTTTGAATGCCTGTCTAAAAAATTCCAATAAAAAGAGTACATTTGCTTGAAAAACTGGGTAGAAGAAATATGAAGAATTGATGCGGCTGCAGTTTAAACGTTTTGAAATTTAAAAAAAGAGCGAGCGAGCTGCAGTTTAGTGTACTTCTAAGCATGTCTACTCAGAAACAAATGTGATCACACTTCTTGTCAAATACAGTAAAACCTAGGGTTACAACGAAGATCCATTCCAACAGCCTCCATCTTGACATGAAAAATTGTAAACCGAAGCACATTTTCCCATAGGAATGAATTGAAAAATAAAAAAGTCCCGACCAGACCAAAAATAATCCATTTTTTTAAATACAAAAAAAAAAAAAATCCCCCCAAAAAATGCCAGACACGATCATCCAACACCCATCCAAAAGGGAAACAGTCCCAACTGGAACAAAAAAATATATCCAAGAAAAAAAACACCAAAAAATTCAAAAATGCCAGACACGATCGTCCCCCATCCTCACAAAAGTAACAAAGTGATCTCCCTACCCTTTCCACGCTATTTGTGGACCTTATCTGCTTGGTTCTGACCTGGGGGATGTGCGCATTGAGCCCATTTTCTGCCCTTACCGGCACCGAGAGAGTTTGGGGACTTTATCCGCTTGGTTCCCACCTTCCACTGATCTCCCTGGGCAGCACTACAGCCGGAAACATGCACCTCCCACAGGCATTGGGACTTCATGTGGAGGGGCAGTGACCATTTTATACTCTAAAATGGTGGTGGCAGCCATTTTAGAGTTTAAAATAGCACCATTTTTGGTCATAAATTGAAAAAAGGTCATAAACTGGGGAATTATTTTAATTAAATTTGTCATCATAAACTATGGGAAACATAACCCAGGACACTCGTAACTTGGGGTTTTACTGTTAATGGATGTTGTTTAAATATTTTAGGTAATTATACTAATCATCAACAATGATGGGCAAAATTCAAATATTGCCACTATTGTGTAATTATTATTATATTAAGTTTATATTTTGGGAGTGCAAATATTACATTCAGTATTTGTTGTACAAAGCAAGATCAACCTGCCCTAGACTGATTTTGAGGTGGACTAGATGGATTTGCTTCTTCAAATATTTTTGTATGTTTCCAGATTGGGGAAAAATGAAAATGTGGGTAGTAAAGGGCTATGTTTGGGGATGGGGGAATCATTGTGTAGTATCACCAATTTGGAAACTTTGGTGGGCCATTAATGTGCAAGCAAAGTTCATACAAGCTTCTTTCTTTCCAGGCAAAATCAGGAAAATGTGTGTTGGGTGTTTGGATGAGGTCATCTTCATGTCCCCAATCAATAGTCTGCTCAGGCCAAGCATAAAATAGAAATAGCAGTGTATGTGAGAGAGAAAGATGCTAGCATTGCATTGACCTGTTCGACCTAAACCCACACACACCAGTCAGTCACCCATCCCACATTTGCAAAAACACTCAACCCCAAATGAATACTCAATGTAACTGTCTAAAAGGAAAACCAAGAAAATTATAGAACATGTTAAGGCTAAATAAGTGATGTGCCACTCTCACTTAACCATGCCTGGCTATTACATTGATGTTCAGGTGATAAGAAATAGAGTTTATTGAGGTCAATTTTAGCCCTCCCCAATGCTCAATGACCGGTGTGACCTCAAAAGGTTTTGTCTTTCATTGGAGCTATACTTGTACATCCTTTGTTTTGGTGCTTCTTTCTTTTGGTATAGTAAATGGTATCAAGTACTGTACAGGTATTTCATATTTCAGCAATTTGAGTCCCAAAACATGTTGGAGAAAAGTTCATTGATTTGTAGGGGGATGCAAACCAACCCTAGAGTGACTGAAGCATCACAGAGATTCTTTATCTGATGTAGAAGTGCACAAATATCCTTCTCCACCTTATCTGAACACTTTTATTTGAAGCCAGCATGCATACCTAATTAATACCATCTCTTTCAATCATGTTGAAGCCTGGCATCACATGAAAAAAGCCCACATCATTAGGCAAGTTCCTCTCAAGGAATGTGTACTCCTGTAAAGTCTACACCAGCAGACATTTTCACTTTGCTTGCTCGATTGCTTTCTTTTTAATGGAACGAGATCTGTAATTTTCTTTACTTATTTTTCATCAGTTTGTGAGTGTCGCTTGAACACATTCCTCTTGACGAAAACATACATACATAAGCAGTGCTCTGCATGCATTAAAAATTTACATATTTTCCTACACCCCCTTTTCAAATACAGTATGCAAATCAGGGAGGATGCATCTGCAGTTCTCTGTAAATATGGAGAACTTAGAGTGCAAGGGAAGATCCTTGGAAAAAGAGGCCCTGGACGTAGACAGACTTTGTGGCTGAAGAAACTGAGAGACTGGTGTGGAATGTCCATGGAAGAACTGTTCCAAGGAGCTAAGAACAGGAATACTATCTCCATGATGATAGTGAATACATATCTGAAACGATATAGCACTTGAAGAAGTGTGTATGCTATTCCTGCTGTGTGGACAGCCTATCAGATGCTAACTAACCTTAAGATTGCAACTGAATCTGTCCAATACTATATCCACTGAACTACATTAGATCTCATATTAACTTGACTTTAGTCCAAAATAACTCCAGTCTCTATTAACTTCACGTTATAATTGCCTTTAAGGATATTAGCCTCAGGGACAGTTTACTTCTTACAGTGTTCAAATAACTTCTTTTTTTTCTCTTGATAACTGCAGTAAGAGGCATAGTGCCACCACCTAACCACATCATTTATTCACCAAGGAAGATCACATAACTTCTGCCATGTAAATCAGCTGCCTAACAGGAGCAAGGCTAAATAGTGACATAATCACTATCACATCAGTCACAAAAAACAGATAATGTCTATTTATGTCTTTGAAGATCGGTAAGATTACTGATATGGCTAATACAAATGCTATCAAATAGAGAGGACAGTATGACCTGGAGCTTAATAATCTAAAAGAGAAATATTTAAACATTTTAAGCAGAAAAGGGTAAGACAGTGAATGACCAGGAACAAACAAGGTATAGGAGATACAGGGGATAATTACCATATTATCACCCTGTAAAGGAAGACAGCTAAGTATGTTGCTCCTGCATTATAAATCACTGTCTAAGTAATAATAAGTAACAGCATGTCTTCAGTTCTCTTCCCAGGAATAATGTGCCAAGTAATAAAGAAAATATTCACATGCTTATAAAACTGTTGACAGGGTTAGTTTCCTACTGATTTGTGTGAATTTGGAATGCTTCAAAGTGGTTTTATGGAAGGGCAAAATACTACCTTCGCTGTTTATACGTTGATACATATTTAACTCATTAATACCATAATAGTTGCTTTCTCGCTCATTTCCTTATATACAGACTTTCACTCTTTGCAACCTACTGACAGTGTAATTTGTATGAGTAAGCGCTGAATAGAATCTTCCATACTACTGATTTAATAGGCTCTGAGAAAAAGAATAACTTGGGTTCTTACAGGCCTTAAAGAATGAGTTTTAGTTGCCACAAATTCTCTTGATGTTGCCTCATATAATTTCTGGGCTTTCAAGCTCAACAAAGAGCTTTCATCTCTACCATGGCCTATGACTGGTGGTGGTGGAGAACAGAACTGAAATTCTGCAGTACAGTGGAACCTCATACAACAATTGCCCCATATAGCAATGAAATCGTATAGCAATTAGGTTTTGAAAAATAAATGGCATCCCACATAACAATTTTCCCTATGGAAAAACTTGTACAACAATTTTTCAATGGGAAAAACCACTTAGCGAAATAAATTTGTTGTATGATGCATCCCATAGGGAAAATCGCTATACGATGCATACATCGTATAGCAATTGTTTTGTACAACAACGAGCCCCGTGGAATGGATTAAAATTGTTGTATGAGGTACCACTGTATTTGCTTTCCTGTTCTGTGCTAAAACATGATAGCTGTTCCACCAGTGTAAAAGTGGCTCCCACCCCCTAGCCTACATTTGTTATAGGAGTTTCCTCTTAAACTTTATAATCCATAATCATCCTCATAATTTCACGGATGGATTGAAATTTACTTTGGGTATCAATTTCATTCCTGGAGCAGGAGAGAATATATTAGTTATGGCATAAATTATGATTAAGAAACAGAATGCTAAGCATTGCTCTCTACTGATTTCCTCAGACGGAGGACATATGTAATGTGAACAAACAAGTAAATCTTGCTGTCAATTTCCATATTTTGTTTAGGGTAACAAGAATGTTCCTAACTGACAACAGCTTCCACAAATTAAATCCAAAAGAATAAGACTTTCCTTAGCTAAACATTCTGTGTTTGGGAAGAGGGGGTAAAATAATTATTAATTGTTTTTGATGCACAGTCTAGAAAAACAATCACATAGAATTACAGTGTATATATCC
Organism: Bradypodion ventrale; assembly: GCA_035047345.1. NCBI lineage: Eukaryota > Metazoa > Chordata > Lepidosauria > Squamata > Chamaeleonidae > Bradypodion > Bradypodion ventrale. The sequence continues at coordinate 115,010,953 of JAWDJE010000002.1, forward strand.
TATAGAACACTACAGAAGTTGAAGCTTTTGAAAGCATGCTGTCATTTCATACAGGAATAGTGGCTATAAAACAAGTGACAAAAAAGGCCTAAATCATATTGTGAAGCAGTTTTTGATATTTGCTGGCCACCGGTATTTGGAATAAAGTGTGGAACCAAGTGAATGATCTAGTGATGTCTAAGTATGTGACAGACGTCAGACAGCTGCAATGATCATGCACACCAGTTACACAGTTTTGGAGTTATGCTACACAAACCAAACAGGATTTTGTACAATGTGAAAAAAATGCACAACAGATTTTTTTCCCCTGATGCTGTTATCGACTTTGAGTCAAGGATCTCCGACATGATGTTGAGTCATGTGACTCTGGCATGATCGTTGAGTGCTGATTTAGGTTTATTTCGAATTGTTATATTGATTTATTATTATGTATTCTTGTTGAATTTTTGTATATGATATCTGATGGTCTGTAATTTTGTTTTTGATTCTTTGCTATTTGATTATTGTACTGATTTACTTTTCTTGCTTCTTTAATTATTGTATTATTGTATTGTATGGTATATATATGTTGTAATGGCCGCCTTGAGTTAGCTTTGGCTGAGAAAGTGCGGGGTATAAATTAAAATTTATTATTATTATTATCATTATCATCATCATCATCACTTACAGGGACATGAACTACAGAAAAATCTGCTGAAACTCTGGAGAACTGCCCTGATTTGGGAAAAGAAAGATTAAATGGAAGTCTTTGAAGGAACAAAATGCTTTGAAAAGAGAATAAATGGAAAACCCTCTTTATATGAGAACAGTGAGAATGCTGCATATTTTCTACAAGTGATAAATATTCAACAGAGTAAGTTGCTTTATATGGTCTCAAAGATGCCTAAAGCAATTTAGCTAATGGATTTTATTAGTGGGGGAAATCTGAGTAGAAATACAGGTTGTGTGGATTCTACATAATACAATATATTTTATAGCCTTGTGTAATTTGTCTGTCCATTCAGGAAGCAAAACAAGGATTGAAAAGTGTTAAATAACAAAGTAATAGAATTTTATGTATGTATTTAGATGAGAAACACAAGCCTTAGCCCTTTCAGATCATTTTTAATAAGCTTGCAAAATAATCAGAAGGTGGGAGCATATGCATTTAATACTTGCTATATGGATCTAATGAAAAGAAGGGATGCGCGGCGGTGAAGAATCTCACTGCCGCATGCTTTGCCAGCCCCGGCCCTTAGAGCTGGGCACTTAGGCCGAGCGAAGGGTTGGAGCTGAGCAGCCTATAAAAGGCTGTTCAGCATGCTCCTGACGGCCTTTTTCAGCTCGGCTGGGCTAGGATGCTCTCCCTGCTCAGCCGATCCGGCTCCTCAAGCGGAGGTTTCGGCGGCAGTTTAACTGCCGCTCGAACAAGGATCCCAGCTCGAGCTGGTCAGAGCAGGCCCTCAAGGGTTCGGGGCCTGAGGCCTCTTAGGCCAGCGCCACCAGGCAACAGGGCCTCTCCTGGGCCTAGCTCTGCCTGTGGCAACGGGCCAGAGGCCTCTTAGGCCAGTGTAGCCAAGCAACAGTGCCTTCCCTGGGATTAGCTCTGCCCGTGGCTACACACAAATGGCTAGGCCTTCCAGGGGTTCGGCCACTGCTGGGCATGGGGTGGCTTTTGGACTCCACACCGAGGTTGGACCACCAAGGCATGAGTCTCGGCCCACTCTGGAGACCTTGCCTCTGGATCCAAGGGACTCTGGTGAGTATGGTAGTCAAACAAGCTCACAACACACAGGTTTTGGGCCTCCGGTACCTGCGGCCCAATAGCCCTGGCTGTATGAGTCAGCTCCTGCTCTTGGCCCAACCAATTCCTTTAATCATTTCTTTGGGACAAGGAGACACTGCAGATAGTTGCAACCAAGCAGCAGTTTGTCCTGCACTAGCCAGATATTGCATAAATGATATGACTTTAACTGTGAGTTAAGAATGTAAAGGTCCTTATACTCATTGAAGGTAATGAGCATTACCAAACTGTCACTGGCACTTCCATAAACAAACAGATATTCAGTGTGTTTACTTATTAATATAAGGGTAATTAACCTGAATTCATTGATGTGCATGGCTCCTGCTGGGCACAGGGTGACTCTCGCCCCCCCTCCCCCATGGTGGTAGTTTATTGCCCCAGCCACGCGCTGGTCAGCCAGGCAGTTTGCCTGATTAGTGGCTGATTCGTCGTTTAACGATTGGCCCCAGCTGATCTCACTCCATATTCAGAAGCAAGAACAACTTGATGTTGCTCAGCCACCTTTGGTATTTAAGGCGGTGGGTGCCGCGCCGGCTTGCTTCTCTGCCTTCTCTCCGGCAGACTGCTCTGAATGAAATAAGTCGTTGAAACCTTTTTCCAGCCCGATGGACTCTACTTTGGTTGTGAGCCCTGATGCTTGGCGGCAGCTGGAACCCCCGGTGGGGGCAGTTGCTGTGAGTGCATCTGGTGAGTATGGTGGTCAAACAAGCTCACAACACACAGGTTTTTGGCCCCTGGCATCTGCGGCCCAATGGCCCCGGCTGTGTCAGTCAGCTCCTGCTATCGGCCCAATGCTTCAGGCCTTGCAGGTAGCTCCATGGTGAGAGCCTTATTCCCCGTACCTGGCACTGCTCCTGCGGGGCCCAATGTTTCATTTCCTATCTGGCCATATGGCTCTCTGGTGAATCCGTTTGAAGAGAAGAATAATTCACAAAATTCAGTATTCAAGAATTATATAGTCTTTTTATGTAAAGCGCAAAAATAATCAACATAAGTAATTCCACCATGGGCTAAATAAAAGTCTTCATATGATTAGGCTGTAATGAAGATATTTCTTGCTCGATATATACAACAAAAATAATTTGACTATGGGTAATAATTTATTCACTGAAAACAGCTGTTGCAAGAGTATCGTTTCAAAGTCGATACTAGTTAATTTGACTTTTCCAAACTTATTGTTCCTTCAGGAAATCTATTGATTGTAAGGAAGTATATTCTTATCACATCCTCGCCTCCATGTAATTTTTTCTAGGTGCGGCTGCAGCTTTTGGGGTATTTGGGGGATGACATACGATGAATGGGCCGGTGGAGATCTCATCGCTCTTGTTATATGTTTGATCTGTTGCAAGGAAAGTCTTGCTGGCACTTGTTTTCTGTTTTGTTTATTTCAGCTCCTGATCATCTGGACGTTCTGGCATGGGTGGGGCTCGTTGGCCACAGTTACAATTTTGGCATGCCTGATGTCTTGCTTCAATCAATGTGAGGGATGCATCTGGAGCTCTCTGATGTGGCGTTCATATGGTCGTACATCGTTCCACGTGCATTTTTAAAAATAAACCGGGGAGGAGGGCGACCATTGTCGCATTGACCGGGCCCGGCGGTCTGTGAACAGTGCTGTTGCTCGATATTTTTCTGAGCATGGTTTTGGAATAGTGGTGGAGCACCCCATGATATTGATGAAGGATACCAGCTTGTTTCGCAGAGATGGTGCCCCTCTCTGCTTGGGACATTGGCCTCAATCCGGCTTACTTTCAAGTGGGCCTGGCGAATGAGCTGGCAGCCAATGGTGGGGAGGAGAGTGCAGGGATCTGCGCCTGATTTGTCAACGTTGGCCGCAGGCCCAATTCCTGTGGTCATACATCACTCATATTCAATTTTCTGGGGAGGAGGTGACCACCGTCGCATTGACCAGGCCCGGTGGTCTGTGAATTATGCTGATGCTTGATAATTTTAGGAGCATGGTTTGGGAACAGTGGTGGAGCACCCCACTATACAAAATTTCCAGGGAGGAGGCGACCACTGTCACATTGACTGAGCCCAGCGGTCTGTGAATTATGCTGATGCTTGATTATTTTAGGAGAATGGTTTGGGAACAGTGGTGGAGCACCCAACTATATGAAATTTCCAGGGAGGCGGCGACCACCATCACATTGACTGGGCCCGGTGGTCTGTGAATTATGCTGATGCTTGATAATTTTGGAGCATGGTTTTGGAACAGTGGTGGAGAACCCCACTATACGAAATTTCCGGGGAGGAGGGGACCACTGTCGCATTGACTGGGCCTGGCAGTCTGTGAATTATGCTGATGCTTGATAATTTTGGAGCATGGTTTGGGAACAGTGGTGGAGCACCCCACTATACAAAATTTCCGGGGAGGAGGTGACCACCATCGAATTGACTAGGCCCAGTGGTCTGTGAATTGTGCTGTTGCTTGATAAAATTTATGAACATGGTTTGGTAACTGTGGTGGAGCACCCCACGATACGGATAAAGGATAACAGCTGGTTTTGCAGAGATGGTGCACCTCTCTGCTCGGGGCATTGACCTCATTTGGCTTCCTTGCAAGCGGGCCTGGTGACCAAATTAGCGGTCTGGGGAGGCAGTGAGTCGCAAAAGACTCCTCCCTGTTTTGCGGTTAGCACTGGTAAGGACAAAGCGGATGACCCCTAGGAACTCGGCAGATGTGTAGTTGATTGGCCAACAGAAGCACAAGGTAGAGGGAAAGTTGGGCTGGCCAATCAAGTGCGGACCATTAACAAGGTAATGCTAAGTACAGAGACTTGCAAGACCTTGGAGACTTCATCGGATGTTGGTCAGAAGCTGGAGAACAAGTATCACTTCTGACTGGGGTCAACAATTTGTTTAATGAAGTAAACAAAATGATACAATATAGCAAATTAAGATCAGGAAATAACAACTAGTCCTTACAAGTGCTATTCCGGCCCGTTTGCCTTAATTTATTTAAGTAAAGTTGCAAGTTAATAAAGTGGCCCAATTTTAAATCCAACACAGGTGTCCGTCTCTTTATTGGGGAGTGGGTCTGGCAATGCCGTTTGTATTAGGTTTTTACTTGAAGCCTAATGAAAAGAGGAAAAAAATTAGCTCACCCAAAACATGTATACAGTAAAACCTGACTTACAAATGTCCCGAGTTACATAAAATTCTACTTACATAATGATTTTGTGCTAAAACCATGTGCCGATTTACACGATTTCCTATGGGTTTGCTTCGAGTTACATAAAGATTCTTTTTCCTATGGGCTTGTTTTGAGTTATGTACAAATTCATTTCCCTATGGGTTTGCTTCGAGTTACATAAAAAAACAATTTAAGCAAAAGCATATGGAACCGACTTTTTTTCCAAAAGTAGGGCTTTTACTGTTCTGAGACATATATCCATACACAGCTGGTGATACCTAAAATTTGAATTGAAGACAGGTTTAGCCTGTAATGGCTCATGCATCCTTCAGAAGCAGGCACAGTGTTTTAGCCCATCAATAAGCAGCACTGCTTCCCCTCTGAGAAAAAAGCAGGAAAAAGGCAGGGCAAGGCAAAGCTCAACTAGTACTACCACTGATGATTGGTACGTTGGCCAAATATGCCCAGCCCAGAACAAATCTGACAGAGCAAATCTGCTCCACTTCTCCCCCAACATAGACACCAAGTTGCTTTACTAGTGTGGAAAAAAAATCAGACATTCCCTTCTTGGAAGGAAACTCAATTAACCCCTTTACTACCTTTTCAGACCTGGAACAAGCTGGAGTCATAAGATTGTCTGACATGAAAATATCCCTAGCAGCAGAATGTAAAGCAGTCAAACCCCTTAGTTGACTTGACCTTGCCTATTTCCAAAGATAACTGGAATTATGTTAAAGGTTTAGCCCAGGGGTGCCCAAACTATGGCCCATGGGCTGTATCAGGCCCCTAATGTCAATTCACAGGCCCACGATACCTTCGCCACACCCAGAAGTGGATAGGGGATGCATCTGCCAATGTGCATACGCATCCAGAACCACTTCTGGGAGTGGATAACCACTTCCTGGAGTGGTGAGGATGCATTTCCGCATGCACAGAGATGTCTGGAACCACTTCCGGGAGTGGCACAGACGCATTTGCACATGTGCAGAGACGTCCGGAACCACTTCTGGGAGTGGCCAAACCATTTCTGGAAGTGTCAGAGCCACTTCCGGGAGTGGCGTGGATATATTTGCACATGCACAAACGCATCCAGAACCACTCCCGGAAGTGGTTCCTGAGGCACATGCACAAATGTGCCCACTTCTGAGGGTCTGGTCAGGCCTGCTCAACTGTTCTGGGGACATGGTCAGGCCCCTGGTGCAAAAGGTTTGGGCACCCCTGGGTAGCTGTTCCATTATCTTCCCTTGATTTGTGGAAAGTAGATATGCAATCTACTGGCATGGGCCTTCAGGGGGTAAAGTCATACTCTCCCATTTCTCTTCCTCCTGTTAACACAGCATAATGTCTGGCTATCCCAAAGAACAGAAAGCAGGATGGTGTTAAAAGTCAGGAAGAAGGTCTTGAAGGCTTAAAATTTCAGAAACCACAATTAGAGAAAGGTGGGGTGTCATACCAGGAACAGGAGGGGTATAACTCCAGCCTAATATATTTTCCAGAATACACAGAAAGATCCTCCTAGAAGATTGTGGTATTTTTGAACCACAATCAGGCATACACTGGTAACGACAACCTTATGTTGCCAGCTAATCATTCTCTCACTGGGTCAGGCAAAAGGAACTGCAGAATGAATTCACGAAAAGGCGCCTTCATCTTTGCCATTTCGAGTCCAGTTTAGACATAGAAGAAGAAGATATGTTCCAACAGGCATGGATACCTGGCAATTCTTCACCCTAGGACCCACAAGAAGGCAAGACAGGCATTTGAGCCAATGAGAAGGCTACTGACTAGGGTAGAGATAACTCCTATGGTCAATAACATAGCTTAGAATCAACAACTTGACATTTGAGGACATCTTTATAATTTTAATTGCTTTGGCTACAGTGAAGTTAATGTTATGATTGTTTAAGCTGTTTCTAACATGTTTTCAATGTGTTCTGAGCTTGCTTGTTGCTACCCAGAGTGCTGGTTGCCCCCCCCCCCCCATGGAAACACACAATGGAAATGTACTAACAAATAAATAATAGATTATAATGATTTGTGTGACCTATACAGAGGTTTCAAAAATGACCTCACAGATAATAATAATCATATTAAAGCAATGTGATGTAGGGCTGACCCCGCCATGAAGCAAATGGAAACCTGCTACCCAAATCAAGGACTTTTGTACTCAAAGCCAAGCTAGGTGTATTTCTGCACAGGGGTCAGAAAATCTCAAAAGGTTTGGCCATATTTACACAAGACTAGTGAATTAGATTGTTTTTTGTTTTTTTAAAAAATGCTGCCTTTCCCTGACTCCCACATTTTGTTGCTTCAGGCAACTGTCTCCCTCTGCCTCATGGTAGGGATGACCTTGCATGATACCAGAAGAAGCAGAAATACAGCCAAACTTATCAGAGTGTGGAATGTAGACACTAATATACAGTAGATCCCCCTTCTCTAAATATTACATTGCAGGCAGCAGCCAAATAACTGAATGTAGATTTAAAATTGATCCACACCCCACTGACCTTTTGCATGACCTTTCATAATTAGAAAATATTATCACATCATTTCAGGATGTGAGAGACTTCACTGCCACCACAAAAAAAATCCCTTGTGATTTACAGTGTAGAGGCCATTTCCCATCTCCTGTATAGACTAGCATGTGTCCCTATTTGTACTGTAGAGATTAGAGGCAGTACATCAAATCCTCCAAAGCAGTTTGTACCCTTACATATATCTTTTCTAATATTTATATATTAATTGCAATGTGAATACAGTATTATCTGAATAGATGCCAGAGAACATTAAGGGAAAATAAAGCAGCATGGGATAATTCTAAAACAAGCTGTTAATGATCAAGATTCCTTACTAAGCAAAGCAACCATAAACATTATGTTTCATGACAGCTGCAAGCACAAGAAACTAAAATGGTAGTAGCCAATACTACAACATTGAACATGTAATTTACATTTTAGAGAAATTAAATGCAGCATAATGGCTTAGCTTCCAGGCAACAATACTATTAAATTTGCTGTAGCAGATTATGACATCATCTGAAACCTCAGGATACACATTTTGAGCTAGTTAATAAGGTTTGCATTATGTACTGCTGCTCTAGTCAGTTTTTCACTTAATTCATTGCAAGAATTGTTATTCTTAATGGCTACACATGCCACCAGTAGCTATGAATAGTGATGGCATTGATATGATGTGTTTTACTTAGGCTATGCAAAGTGATACTGTACTTGCATATTGTATGGATTTTATTTCATGAATTTATTTCTTCAGTCTCCGTTAACTTCAGATTTCTTATACCAAATCTTGACAACTGATTTTTGATCCAACCTCCTCTTGCTCCACCTATTCTGTTAATTTATTGCCATCTGAGTTCTTCCTTTCCCATCTGTTTCTATGGCTTATATGTGCCCTATACTCAAGATCAGGCATAGAAAGATCTGACCATTTTGATTTTGTGTTACTTCTGTACATTTATAATTTCATTCCATGCCATTTGCACATTAACTGTTTTCATTCCATGAACATTTGTCAAGAATGAAATATTTAAATACATATTTTTCATAACTGTGAAATAGCTTAGTAGGTTAGCAATTACCTGCAATTAACTGTAGTTAGCTATATAGGCCTTACACAAACACCAGTAGGAATCTGACCAATAAGTCCCATTTATTCATTGGGTCTACTCTACATGGGGCTAACAATTAATTTTAGCTCATCTGTTTCAATAGCATTATACACAAGTCATCCATGAGTAGTGAACTATAGCCACTAATGTGCCACCTCTTTGAAAGTTAGTTTTAAAATTGTTCTTTATAAATATAGTTAAAAGGCCTCCCAAAAGTAGTTAATTTTTAGTCCACAATCTTGAAAGAGATCTTTTTACTATCTTTCTTTTAACAAAATAGTAAGTTTTAGATACTTTTAAATACAACCTGTTAGCCTATCATACAAAATACACTCTCTTGTGATGCAAAGCATACTCATAACAAAGGGAGTGGCATATGGTACAGACAGAGCCAGCACTTGAACAATGTGCTATTCTTTGTATGCCATTTAATATGGACATATACCCACAAATATAAAAGCAAATAAAAGTTATAGTTACACTGTAAGAGAAATGAAGCTATCTCTGTGACACAGTGTAGGATTGTGATTAAGTTATCATCCCAATGGACTGTAGTTGAGAAAAGGAAATTAGAGCAATGTCCTGTTATTCTGTAATGCGTTCCTTCCAGCCTGTATTAAGTATGTAACAGACCCATGCCTGTGCATACTTGAAACAGAAATGAGGTTCAAAATTACGTTCATTGATATATCATTTTTACATGGATATGGATATTTTTGTTTGGATAATTTTGCAGTTTGACATTAAAATGCAGAAATCTTAGAATCCTAAGATTCTTACAATAGTTTTCTTGGAATCCTTAGAAACTGCACCCTTTGGGAAGAACAGCTCTGATTATCTCATTGCATATAGTGTGATCTTTTCTCTACCCCACTAGGCCTCTAGCAGACATGGTTGCCAAAACATCACAGACCAGTCTTTGCTTATTCATTGATGCCATTTTTGCAGCTATAAAGAGCTTTGCAGCTTGCATCAACCATTGCTTTCCCTTCTGTATTACCAGGAAAGCCAAGATCCTGTTCCTGCATAAAATAAGAGATTTGGGTGATTGCTTCTGAGAACAAAAGATGCAGCTCATTGATAAAGGAAGCAGAGCCAGAGAAAAACTGTTCAAAGAAATTGGAGACTAGCTTCTGCAACTTAAACCAATATCCTAATTCTTGATATGGGGGAAAAAAAAACTATTATCTGAGATGGAACACCACTGACAGCACCGGTCAGAACATGGTCCCTTAATCCAAATCTGACATTGAATGATAAAATCATAGCATAGAGTTGAGAATCAGTCTTTTGCCTGGGGGATAAAATGGATGCTGAGGATATTTGAGGCAGGGAAACGTCTGTCTTAAGGTTGAAGGTTGAATTTCTTCTGGCTTTCTGTTGAGAGCTACGCCTAGCCTTTACACTTCTTTATTTCAGAGCCTTCAACAAGGCTGTGCTGCTTTATATTGTTCAGCCAAATTCATTATTTCACCACCCTCTTCTACATCTAAAATCTGATCTTCCCCCACTGCATCACTCAGCAATTCAGATAAAATGACATAGTAAAGCAAAAATAGGGAGGCTGTAGATCTCCAACTGTTGTAGACTTTGACTCTTAGATACTCCAACGAGCAATGGCAGTTGCAGTCCGAAACCTCTCATGGCAAAACCTTTGCCACTATGAGTAGTCATTTTTTAGCAGGAAGAGGTCTTGAATCAGCCTAACTAAAAGACCAAAGGAAGTCTGGCCTGGTTATCCTGCTATGGTAATAGGGTAGACCATACTCCCAGTTACTCAACAGTGAATGTCAGGTGGTGGTTAACTAGCTTGACAACCCTGAGAACTAATGGCCTTGGGTGCCAAAATCCATAGGGAAGGGTGATGGTCCCCTAGTGGATTAAATCCCACTTGAATCCATCTTGATGGAAGGCAGCAGCTTCATCAATACTGAAATGTGTTCCAAAATGGCTATGGACCAGAAAGTGACTCATGGAACTAAATCAGTGGTATGGGTGTCATGCTGCGATGTGGAAGGCAGATGAAAGGCCAATGTATTATACTGTATTCTCAAGACAGTCTTCATGGCTGATCGCCATGATGATCACCAATATTTGGATTTGGATTCGGCAGAAGAAGAAGAAAGATCAAAGCTGACCTAAATCTTGATTCACCAATCTGAAAGTGGTTGGGCTGCAACTTCTATTAGCCCAAGCCAGCATTAGCCAATGACAAGGAGTCATGTGAGTCTCCATTCAACATTATTTTACATATATATATTCATAGTCCAATTGCTGTGATTGGAATTATACCAGCTTATCCTGACTGAACTTCAGGATATGTCTCCATCTAGCTTCATGGCAGAGGGGGAGAGATTTAATGTAATTTTTAGTGCCCTGCAAATTTTTCTCATACATCAGAGGGGAATTGAATGAGACCATGATTAGCAGTGGAAAGGCGAAGGCAATGCAGCTGCATGGAAAAAGGCAGATTGCCAATATGATGCTTTATATTCTTGACCACAAAAGGGATGGTTAATCTACTCCTCCAATTATGAAAACCAAACAAATGTTGGGTGGATGGAGATGACGGTCTGTAAGCTTGGCTCCACAAAAACTGATTAGAGAACACTAGGCTTCCCTTCCCCCATTCCTCCTTCAAACAACACACCACATGGCTGAATTGCTCAATTCTCTGATTTCTCTGAAACTCCCCGCACCCCATTTTTGCTCTTATCCCATTTATTCTTTAATAGCCATCGATATTGAAGCTGATGTCTGCAAAAGCGAGTGAGTTGATTAATAGGTATTTTATACATCTGGTATTTTCTCATAAAAGACTGGTAAACTTATTTCAATTATCATACCACCAACAACGATGCAATCTGTTCACAATGGCTGTTTACGAATGGCTGCTTTGGGTAATGGCTGTTTTCTTAGCTCGGGAAATGAAATATAATATTATTAAACAGAGATATGCAGAACAATATGTCAACTTATCCGTCTTTCTGATGTTTATGGGCTTCATTTTTTTAACAATGTTTATTTTATTTTATGGGACCAAACGGTAAAGCATCTACTCACAAATACCTCATTTCTTTTATTTTTCCTTTAATGTCCTTGAATATTAGCTTCTACAAACTTGCAAGCAATCAGTGCAGGAAACCTGTGGTAGGTACTTATTAATTCAATTCAGATAAGCGTGTTAGAATGAAAGAGATAATGAAGCGAGATGTTTATCTTTAGAGGAGGGGGTGGTAAGCTCTCTTGGCCAGAAGGCTGAGATATTTCCTTGTTTTAACACACATTCTGTGATGGTGTCACCGTTTAATTTTTAAAGAAATGCTGTGCAAATCATTTGTTTGCAGGTTTACCAAAGACATCGGGAGCCATGGCACTGGGAGAATAAGAAAAGAACCCACCCACCCCAATATCAACAGAACTGCAGCAGCAGAGAACATCTAATAAAAATATATCTAATCACTCTCTCTAATAGCAAACTCAGTTCACTGCATGCTGATCAAACTCAAGCTATAACAGTGAGAAATAAGAGAGAAGTAGCTCTCATGATTCTAAGATTTTAGCAATGCATGCATCCCTACCCAATAAAGCTGGAGTAGTGTTCAGTAGGCACAGAATGGTGAATGCATTGGAAAAGAAAAACAACATCAAAACAGGTTGGCGAGATGGGATAGCTGGTATCAACAGACTGGCTACCTGGTGCCCTAAATATAAGCACTCTTGTTCAGAGGAGGGATATCTGAGCAACAATTTGTTACCAACCTTACCAGCTCCCTCCAAAAGGAAAAGAAATGCAGTTACAGTAAAACCCCATATAACAAAGGGCTCTAATGGGGGGGGGGGGGGGAGGAATGGTACAGAAAAAGGAAATTGAACAAAAATGGTGCCTCATATAGCGAACATTTTTCAGAACTTTTTTCCCATTTTCAATGCATTCCTATGGGAAGTCAGTTGCACAACTAATCTTGCAAGCACCGTATGAAACCAGACTGGCAAAGGGGAGTGTGCTGGAGTTGGTTCCACTGTTTTACTGCTCTAACCATTAACATGTTTTTCCTGATATTCAGTCTATATCTGGCTTCCTGGTGTTTCAGCCTATTACTATGCATCATGCACACTGGGATGAGGGAGAACAGATCCTTCCCTTCCTCTTTATGATTATCTTTCAGATATTTGAAGAGTGCTATCATATCCCCTCTCAGTCTCCTTAAAGGTAAAGCTAAAGGTTTCCCTTGCTCGAAAGCCAGTCATATCCAACTCCAGGGTTCAGTGCTAATCTCTGTTTCAAAGCCGAAGAGCCAGTGCTGTCTGCTTCTGCAGACATTTCCGTGGTCATGTGGCAGGCATGACTAGACACTGGAGCATGTGGAATGCTGTTTACCTTCCCACTGAAGTGGCCCCTATTTATCTACTTGCAATTTCTTTCTTTCAAACTGCTAGGTTGGCAGGAGCTGGGACAAAGATGGGAGCTCATTCTGTCCTGCAGTACTCGGGAATTAAACTGTTCAAGTGGCTAAGATGCTGACAGGAAGGTGGGAGGTCAGTGTCCTTATCTCAAGGCTAAACATGCCCAGTTCCTTCATTCTTTTCTCATAGGGCTTGGTTTCCAGTCTTCTGATCATCCTTGTTGCCCTTCTCTGTACCTGCTGTAGTTTGTTTGAATCTTTCTTAAAGTACAGTGCCCAGAATTGGACACAGTACTTTAGATGTGGCCTAACTAGTGATGAATAGAGGGGGACTTGTACCTCACAGGTTTTGAAGACTATACTTCTGTTAATGCAGCCTAAATCAGCCACAGATTAAATTGTTGTACTCCAACTGAGACTGTCAATTTTATCTGGCTGGTGGTCTTTAAAAAGCAGAAGTCAGGCAGGTTGTAGCTATGACAGGGGTGCCCAAATTTTCGGGTAATGGGCCTGTCTTGTGGTTCCTCCCACTGTAAGTGGAAGTAAAACATGCATGCGCATAATGCTGCCATAATTGCACCTGCAGCTGCCATAAATGTGTTTACGACAGCTTCGGGTCATTTACGGCAATGTTTTGTGCATGTGCAGGTGTGTTTTACTTCCAGGAATGGCGCAGGTGGTACGGGTCAGATGGAATGGAGCCATGGGCTGGTTTGGACACCCCTGATCTATGAACTGAATAAAGGGGATCACATGAATAACATGAAGTGAAACCACACCTCTCAAACATGTTTTCAGTATAAGAAACTGCACTTTCTTTTTCTATAATATTCACATAATCAGCAAAGATATTAGCAAAGCAATTTGTAAAAATAAGTAGATATTTCTCATGATTAGGGCCCTTGCACAATGAGAGTGTCTCAGCATAATGCTTATGCATGAACAGCTGCTCGAGAAGAGGATAGCTTGCAGAGATCTTGTTCAATATGAAAAAGTTTGAACTAGACACCTTGTGTCCATTGCAGAGGGCAGTGCCAGTACACATAGTCATGCCCCCTTTTATGATGGAGCATAAACCTGATTAATATATGAAGTATGCAATGATTGAAAACAACTCCCTTCCTACAAAGAAATGTGGGTGGCAGGTGGTAGTTACTCATATTCAAGTTTGCAGTGATATCTTAGATGCATGTTCATCTCCAAAACTGTGCCTTCCCACCCCTCAACATATATTTATAAAATCTCTGGTGGAGGGGCAGTCTTCTGGTACTTCATAGCACAGCAGGAGAAATCCAGAGTAGAGGTGTATGAAATAAATATGTCCTTTATTCCTTGTCACTCCTAAAACACATCCATATCAAAGCTATAAACTGGATTCCAGGCTTTCTTCGCAAGTCATAAAAAGTATTTTGTGAGGGAGATGCACACTAAGGAGCACACTGCTCCTTAGAAGGTCAAATACTGAAGATGAAGATGAAGTTCTTTGGACATCAAATGAGAAGAGAGGATTCACTTGAGAAAGCCTTGATGCTGGGAAAGGTGGAGGGCAAAAGAAGAAGGTGGCAGCCAAAGATGGGATGTCTATTGTAGATGCAATGGGCACATAGCTGGGTGGGTTGAAGAGGATGGTGGAAGACAGAGATGCCTGGAGGACGGTGGTCCATGGAGTCATCACGAAGGTTCGGAATCGACTGTGTGACTGAACAACAACAACAAATGCACACTATGACATTCTGTTGCTGAACCAATGTATATAGGTTAACTGACCTGCAATCAGACCTTTGTACAACACAGTTTTCACTTGAGCTTGAGACACTGAATCATCACAAACATTTTAGTTTTCTTTCCATATTTCTATATATTTTCTGGGTTGCTTCTGGATTCAATGAGGAATAAAAAACTCCAGTAGCATGTCATAACTTATAATTCCTTCCTTTCAGCTATTTCCCCCTTTTTTTTTAAAAAAAAAAGAGCTGCTTCTTCCATGTCTAGGCCAGACGTGAAATTGCCAAAATGAAGTTTTGGTGAGTGCATTCTGCAGTTCTTTTGGCCTGACCCAGTGTGAGAAATATTAACCAGCAACACAAGGCATATCAGAAAACAAAAACAAAATAAAATAAAAACACTGCAGTATTTTAAAGACTAACTGCTATATTTTTACTGTGAGCTTTTGTGGATTAAGTCTACTTCTTTAGACAAAGGAGTAAAATTTCCAGGTATGGTTTATATAAATCAGATACTGAGGTAAAGAGGTTACAAGGTAAAGTGGTTACAAGGCAAAATGACAGATAAGCATGCATATCAGTACATCTTCCGACAGCTAGCAGTAACAAATGATCCATGGTTTATTATTCAGATTAGTTTTAAATGTCCCCTTTTCAATCTTAAAAGTGTGAAGTTGCCAAGCAGAGCATATGCTGATGGGTTTAACCTCTTACTTCTCTGAGCTCATCCTGTTATGCTCATGTTGTAAAAGAGAATATTGCAGGAGAGTTAGTGAAGGTGGTATAATACACCAAAATATAGTATATAAAATATATAGCAGCATATATCAATCTATGTATCAAATTTGACAATATCCCAGAAACCCTTGGCTAATATTCAAGCCTCTGTGATTGGTGTCCAACAGATGGATGTAATGTATTGTATTTGATTTCTGCTGTCTCTCATTGGATCCTAGTCTTGTAATTTCTGTTTTCCAGAATTGCAACTTTCAGGTATTGGATAGAGTGTCCAGATAGATTGAAGTGGTTTCAGACAGTTTTCTCTGTGTTGTCATTCCAGATGTCTGATTTATGTCCTCTAATTCTTTTGCACAAAGATTGTCCTGTTTGTCCTACATAAATCACAGAAGGACATTTTTGGCAAGAGATGGCATTAATCACATTGGCAGAAGAACATATGAAACTGCCTTTAATGTTGTGTGTGGTGCCATTGGGTCCAGTAATACTGTTTCCAGAGTGAATGTGGGAGCAAAGTTGACATCTGGCTTTGCAGAAAGGTCTAATTCCCATCTCTGTTTTACTTTTGTTTGTTCTGTTGTATGTCAATAGTTGTTTGAGATTGGAGGGTTGTGTATAAGAGAGTAGGGGTCTGTCATCAGGGGCTTTGGAAAGTGAAGTATTTTGTCCAAGTTGGGTTGGAGATCCCTCATTATGTGTTTTTTGTTGTTGTTGTTCAGCCACACAGTCGATTCCGACCCTTTGCGACCCTATGGACCATTGTTCTCCAGGCGCCTCTGTCCTCCACCATCCCCCTCAGTCCTCCCAGTTCTGTGCCCATTGTGTCTACAATACCATCTATCCATCTCATCCTTGGCCTCCCCCTTCTTCTTTTGCCCTCCACCTTTCCCAACATCACGGCCTTCTCAAGTGAATCCTCCCTTCTCATTTGATGCCCAAAGTACTTTAGCCTCATCTTTACTATTTGACCTTCCAATGAGCAGTCAGTGTTGATTTCTTCTAAGATTGACCTATTTGTTCTCCTTGCTGTCCAGGGTACCCTCAAAACTCTCCTCCAACACCACATTTCAAAGGCATCTATTCTTCTGCGTTCAGCTTTCCTAATTGTCCAGC
Source organism: Bradypodion ventrale (assembly GCA_035047345.1). Taxonomy (NCBI): domain Eukaryota; kingdom Metazoa; phylum Chordata; class Lepidosauria; order Squamata; family Chamaeleonidae; genus Bradypodion; species Bradypodion ventrale. Next base: position 115,027,478 of record JAWDJE010000002.1, read on the forward strand.
TCTCACATCCGTACACACACATTATGTGTGTGAGGGGTTTAAGTTGAGGGCTGAAAATGACAACCAGCAGTGTTCAATCGCTTTCTTTTCTGGGCCAGTCTTGTAGTAGGTCACTCCTGGATATTTGTCTAGCCCAGTTATAACAGTTAGTCTTCAAAGTGCTGCAGTGTTTTTATTTTATTTTATTGTTTTTGTCTTTTGTTTTCTGATATGCCTGAACCACAGATTAAACACGGCTAATATTCCAAAAACAAACAAACAAATAAAAAACTGCTAAATATGTTTACCATTATCAGAGCAGGCCCTATTGTGGTTCAAAAATAACACAATCTTCAAGAGAGGCTCATTCTGTGTACCTGTACATGAAGACTATCCTGATAATATAATGCAGTGGTCCTTCATTTGCATTCCACATCGCAGCATGACACCCTTACCACTGATTAAGTTCTGTGAGTCACTTTCTGGTCCTGAACCCTTTTGGCACACATAGTCCTCCTCAGCCCCAGGCCAATATTGATGAAACCACAGGAATACAGAAAATGGCCAGACGGTGAATATGAATCAAAAATCAAGCAGAAATCCGTCCGTAGGTAAGACTCAAGGTCTCAAGTATAATGATACAATATGGTGGTAACACAAAGTCCTTATATTCAGGTGTAAAGATAAACTTAAAGTCCTTTATTTCAGGTAAGTAGATATGAAAATAATTCGAAGTTCTAATCTAAGTAAAGAAAACCGAAGCTATCTGGTGTATAGCTTTTCACTTGCGTTTCAACAGGGTTTTCTATAGAAAAATATACACAAAACCATAATTATTACATGCTCTATAATACACTATTTACATACAATATAATACATATCAGTATACTGTGAAAAAACCAGAATTCACCCAATTCTTACCTCTCTAATAAAGTATTATTCCAGGTAATTAGGTAATATTTCAAATATATGCTGCGTCTCGGCCTCTAGGTTGATTCTTGTGTGCCTATGACGTTGTTTCCAAGTAAAAACCTTACTCATTTATACACTCTACTAGCATATTTTGCCCGGCAGTGCCGGGCTTTTTAAAATGGTGTTGGATATTAAAGGGTTTCTTTTTTTTCTTTTCCAAATGGTGCCGGGCTCTTTAAATTTGTTTTTGAAGGTGTTTTTTTTGTTTATGCAAATTTTATTTTAATTTTTTTAAAATTTAATTTTGGTTTTTGCAAATTTTATTTTAATTTATTTGATTTCTGGTTTGTTTGGAAAAAAATTGAGATTAGTGTGAATATTTTTGATTTTTTGGCTAATTTTTTTGATTTGTTTTGGAATAAATCTTTTATTTTGAAATATTTTTGAATGTTTTTTCTCTTGTGTCCTCTGGGTGGGGGTGGTGAGCTTTGTTTTCTCTCTACAATTCTTCTCTTCTGTCCTCTGGGTGCTTCCGGTTAGTGTTTCCTTTCTTAGCTCATTTGATTTCTGGTGGTCCTGAAGTCAAGACGTCTGTTGGTAAGCTCTCTGGGATTTTTTGGGTTGGGGTGGGGTTGGATTTTTTTGGGGGTGGGGGTCTGTGTGTTTTTTTGTTTGCTTTTGGCTGTGTTTGTGTTTTCTTTTTGGATTTTTGAGTGTTTTTGATTGTTTTTGGTTTGTTTTTTGGGTTTAACTTTTTCAGTGGCTTTCTTTCCCGTGGGCCATGCTGGCTGGCCCGTGGGGAAGAAAGGATGGGGGGGCTTTTTTTCCCTTTCTTCTCCACGGGCCATGCTGGCTGGCCCATGGGGAAGAAGGGCACCGGTGGTGGGAGGTTCCTTTTCCCCCCCGCGGACCATGCTGGCTGGCCCGTGGGGAAGAAGGGCAGTGGCGGCGGGCTTTTTTCTAACTTTTATTTTTCGTGCGCTGGCCGCCTCAGCGTTCTGTGCGCTAATGGCACACAGGACGCTGGGGCTTGTAGTTTTGCCTGCGCGTGTTTGCATACTTTAGCGGTTTGTTTTCTGTGGCTTTTTTTTTGATTGGCCGCGTCGCGTTTTTGAACATTCCTTTTGCTGTGCTGCTCAGCCTGATTGGCTCTGGCGCGGCACAAGGAATGTTGGGAATTGAAATTCCCTTTTTTTGTTTGCGACTGGGGGGCTCCTGCCCCTGGGTCGAAAATTTCAACCCGACAGTTACCTGCGAACCGGGTTCGGGCAAGTAAACGGAGGCCCATTACGGGCTAGTGGGGCCTGGTGCAACATCCTTTGTCACATTCCAACAGTTAACGCACCATTTTATAGGTATAGATTGCTCCCAGCTGGGTTCTCACTAATATCCTCACTTAAAGGAAACTCATCACTAAGCATTTACAGAAAGCAGGTAAGATCTAAATCATGATTCAGACCATGAGGCATAATGGAATCAAACCTGCTGAAGGGTTAAGCTCTGCCCACAGAACAAACAGATTGACAAAATAAAATAAAATAAAAGATGGGGAAAGAGAAAATGCACAGGGGGAAAAAGAAAAAGAAATCAAGCAAAGCAAGATGGGCAAGCCACCATCTCGATTTTGGAAGGATCTCCATTATCATCTATACTTGGCAGGTAACTTAAAGGGGTACAAATGGTAAAATGGAAGAGCTCTTAGAAGATTTAGAGCAAAATTAGTTTATTTCAAATTTTGCTTACCCTCAGTTATTAAATTTGTTAGATTATAGTCCCTAAGAGCAAAAATGACATTGATTCCTGGGCATACCTGTCAACTGCAGCTCTGGACAATATGGGACCTGTGCAGAACGGTTCTGCGCAAGTCACCTTCTACGCATGCGTAGAAGGCTTTTACGTTTGCGTAGAACCCTTTTACGCTTGCGTAGAACCCTTCTACGCATGTGTAGCTTTTTACGCATTTGCTGAACACGTCAGCAAAGTCAGACAGCTCGGGGGGCAAGGAGACTGCAGGGAAGGAGACTGCCTGGCCAGCGCAGGTGTGGCAGATGTGGCTGATGCACTGCAGGGCCGGAAAGACGATGGCATTTCGTGACCACGTCATCTGACGGTTGTGGGTCTGGAGCAATGCCATGCCTAGGACCAAAGGGAAATGGAGGTCCACAGTAATGTAGAACTGGATGGCCACCTCATGTGCCCCAATGGCCAGGCGCAAAGGTTGGGTGGCTGTCTTGATGGGCCCCGACACGAGTTCCCGCCCATTGATGGTTTTTACCTGCAATGGCGGGTCGACCGGGGCAGTTTGTTGTAGCTCCCGAGTCCACCAGTGCATGTGCCAGAATCTTCTCGGCCCGGCTGGAAACAAGGATCCGGGTGTCCAATACCAGGTGCCTATCTCTCCAACATGGAGGTTGTCCTTAGGTATTCATAATTATAGCCATTGATACCCTTGTCCTCCATGAACTTGTCTAATCCTTTCTTAAAGCTGTCAAGACTGACAGTTGTCACCACTTCTTCTGGCAGGGAGTTCCATAGACCAGTGATCCTCTGGGTGAAAAAATACTTTCTCTTATTTGTTTGAGAACAAGTACCCAAAAGTTTCATGGAGTGCCCCCTAGTTCTAGTGTTATTGCGATAGGGAAAACAGTTTTTCCTTATCTACTTTGTCCACACCGTGCATGATTTTATAAACTTCAATCAGGTCACCTCTTAGATGCCGTCATTCAAGAGTGAAGAGGCCCAACCGTTGCAGCCTCAGATGGTAAGCAAGGTGTTCCAGTCCCCTAATCATTTTGGTTGCCCTCCTCTGCACTTTTTCCAACTCCATAATATCCTTCTGGAGGTATGGCGACCAGAACTGTACACAGTATTCCAGATGGTGCCTCACCACAGATTTATAAAGAGGCAAAATGACACTTGCTGACTTATTTTCTATACCCTTCCTAATAGCATTGAGTTTGCTTTTTTCACTGCTGAGGCACACTGGATTGACATCTTCATTGAGCTGTCCACCAGGACACCAAGGCCCCTTTCCTGGTTTGTCGCAGAGAGTTTAGACCTCATCAGTTTATAAATGTAATTGGTTTTTTTTTGCCCGAACATGTATCACTCTGCACTTACTAGTGTTGGAGCTCAATTGCCACTGTTTTGCCCACTCCCCCAGTGTCAAGAGATCCCTCTGGAGCTCCTCACAATCTCTCACATTTTTCACTACCCTGTATAATTTAGTGTCTTCAGCAAATTTGGCTACCTTGCTATTTACTCCTACTTCTAGATCATTTATGAAGAGGTTGAAAAGCAGGGGTCCCAGTACTGAACCTTGGGGGACCCCACTCTTTACTTCCCTCCACTTGGAGAAGTGTCCATTTAGTGCTACCCTCTGTTTCCTGTCCCTTAGCCAGTTGCTGATCCAGGACAAGACCTGTCCCTTTATTCCATGACTGGTAAGTTTATTCAAGAGCCTTTGGTGCAGGACCTTGTCAAAAGCCTTCTGAAAGTCCAAATAAACAATGTCAACTCGATCCCCCTTATTCACATGCTTGTTGACACTGGCCAAATCTATCAATAACATTCCCTTTGTGTCTTTTATTTTTAGTGTTCCACCAAAACCTGTATATCTAGTTCTGAGAAAAAAGGAAATGAAAATATGCTTAATGTTACAAATATATTAAAAATAAAAAGGGATGAAAAGAAATAAACATACATCGTATTTCTCAGTTTAAACACAGAAATCTAAAAACGTACTGGACCAGACTATATTTAATTTAAACATCTTTAAAAATTAAATAGTGTTTAGTGTATTGCCTATATAACTTCCAAAACACAGTAAATGTTTAATTTTAGAATGGAGAAAGCAATGGGTTTCTGGAAACAGAAACCTCAATATTACTGAGCGGATGAAATCAGTTTATAGTGCTAAGAAACTCTTCAGAAAAAATATTACAAAAATCCTAGGCTCTAGGGAGGTGTTTCCTTTACCAATTAATTGGTATGGTCAGAAACATGGAAGCTAAAACAATTTCACTCTTATTGTCCAAATGTATTTAGTGTTGTAGCTGGGATTTTTAAAAAGTAACATTCCTGTCTCTTGGTTATAATTAATTTTGTTACTCTTGTTACTTTAAAATTGATTGGATGCTATAAGGCAGGGGTGCCCAAACCTTTTGGGCCATGGGCCAGTCACTATGGCCTATGGGCCGGATCCAGCACCTGATGCCAATTCATCCTGCTCGCAAAGCCCTTGTTGCTCCCGGAAGTGGAAGTAAAATGCACATGCTCAGAAGCCTGGCCGGAGTTCCAGGTGCCACCCTGCCTGGAACTCCAGGCAGGCTACGGCCTGTGCACGGATTCTGACGCATGCATATTACTGCCTCCCCGGCCATTTGCATGCTGCCAGTGGGGGGCTCCTTTGTGCCCGGTTTTCGGGGTGAAAGACCCCAAAATATTCTGCCGGTCCCCCGCGCTGGACACACCTGGGGTTCGAGGTAGGCTGGGTCGGCATTGTCAGGGCTGGGGGTGCAGGTCTGGCGCTCGATTTTAGTTATATAGATAATACAAAAGAAAAAACAAAACTCAGAAAGACCTAGCCAGTGTAAATGAAAAAGGAGGATCAGTAATATGCAAATGCCAATTTCTGGAATTAATTACAGATAGGTAAAGGTAAAGGTTTCCCTTCCCCAAAGCCAGTCATATCCGACTCTAGGGTTCAGTGCTCATCTCTGTTTCAAAGCTGAAGAACCAGTGCTGTCTGCTTCTGCAGTTGTTTTCATGTTCATGTGGCAGGCATGACTAGACACCAGAGTGCACGGAACCCTGTTTACCTTCCCAACCAAAGTGGTCCCTATTTATCTACTTGCAATTTCTTGTTTTCGAACTGCTAGGTTGGCAGGAGCTGGGACAAAGACGGGAGCTCATTCCGTCCTGCAGTACTCGGGAATCAAACTGCTGACCTCCTGCCTTCCAAGTCAGCATCTTAGCCACTTGAGCCACTGCAGTCCTTGAATTACAGATGCCACCACTCAATATCAGTGTCTGTTTCTTAGTTCCAACAGCTGACCCAGAAGAACATAATGTTTGATAGTCCTGGATGTTTTAGTCCTGAATATAAGTCTGAAGCCAGAGTGAAATATATCTCTATGATGTTCATTGGAGCATCTGGATCTGGACTGCAACCACATTTTTGTCCTTCCTTTTGACTGTTATAGTTGTAACCCTTGGAGGATGAAGGAAGGTAACATGGAAAACAATTTGACACTAGACTTATGCAAGATGATAAGATTGGTATGGAAAGCTAAAATATAGTTTGGAATTGTTACTGAAAAATTAAGATGACTAAATTATGACAAGTTACTCACAATTCCTTACTGCTTATCATATTTGTGTCTTGCCTTATCATCTTTGTTTTCCATTCATTTGTAGATAGGCTGTTACATAAGCTGTGTCTGTAATACTGAGACCTCAGACTACACTATATTTAAGCATTCTTTCTCTGTCTGTGTCTTCCTTTGACTCTCTCGTTGGTTGAGGGGCAATATTTTGTGCTAGTTGGCCTAAGTTGTGTAACTGAATACCATCATTTATGCAAAGAAAGAAAGAAATGTCATTAGGTGCCAATATTTAATGGAGAAAATGCTAATTAAATTATTAAAAACAAAGTTGCAAATAGCAATTACAAAGGTGGTTGCCATGCAACTGGAAAGATTCTAATGAATACATCACACAAATACATTTGTTAAGTGTGCTGATATTTTGCTTTGACCTTTTTCAGTTATACACCTCACCAGACAGTTTGCAAATGTGTTTGCGAGAATGATAACATTAAAGGTACTCGGTGAAAGCGGTAGAAAAAGTAACAGGAAAGATGAGCCTGTTACGTGATTGGAAATAATAGTTTTATTATATTCAAAAGGTTAGGGATAAGGAGTTCATGTGCTAAAAATAAAGAAGCAGTTTATATGAAGATGGTTGTGTCAGAATCAATTATTTCCATTGTAAACAAAGGTATCTAAGGCTGTGGGCCTTATTTATAAAGCATTCCCAATTTACTTTGTGAAGCAAAATGCCAAATTCTGAAGACATTGCAAATATTTCATTGACAAAGATTCCATACTGCCATAAGGACTCTGTTCACAAGAGCGTGCCCATCACATGACAACTTGCATTAGAGTTGAATGTGTTAAATGAGTCTGTCCAAACCCCTTGTGGATGAGAGCACTTTGAGTGATATCCAAGTACCATCTTGTGAGCTGGAAATAAGCTGAGTATGTTGGGGAAACTTTAATATAATTTAAAGGTGTAGACTCAAAAGGAAATTATGCCTTCTCTTCCCTGCCCCATCTCCATGGCCTGCCAGGGTTAGTTATTCATTCTTGAGGACCCAGAGCACACAACATGGCTCAATTGCACTCTGGGATTACTGAATACACTGATGAGACCTGTTGTTCATATGCCCACCAGTGGGTTTCTGTTTATGCATTATGAAGAGCCTATGTCAATATGTTGTAGCTTTGCCTTGCTTACAATCAGAGTTCATTGCCACAGGAGATGCTTGAAGAGAACTACTCTGGTTAGAATAGCTGCTAAAAGATTTTGAAGCAGATGCCAATCCAGATATGGAAGACAGCCAATGCAGCATAAAACTGTATCAGAGTGAGAAGAGGAATGCAAGCAACAACTACATTGATGTAAGGTATCACCTGGTACATGGCTTAACCAAGAAAGAGACCATCCAGATGATCTATTCTCCCACCATGAAGTTGATAGCAAACATCCTAAAAAAGTTTCTACCAAGAGATGGCCCAAAGAACCTGTGAAGCAAAGTAGGATTTGAGGGCTTTTGCATGCAAGCTTGAGAAGGCTCTGACCTACCTCTATGCAACAATCATAGAGGTTCTTTCATGTAATGGAGACTCCATTTTCCCCCTTATGGCTGTAACTACAGATGGGAATTGTAAGTAAAAATACATTTTTCTACATCAAATGCTTCTAAATGTTTCTGGAGTGATTTTATCATACAAAGTGCTAGTTTCCCAAAGAGGGAACAGCTGATGAGACCAACTGGAGTGGGGAGAGAACCGGGTTTAGTTGATATAAATACAGTTAGAGCAGTGGTGGGCATAAAAAAAAATCCTACCACACTGTGGGTGTGGCCATGTTACTGGGTGGGTATGGCCTGTTAGCCATGTGACTGCTCTTTGCTATAGAGCTTTGAAAATAAAAGCCTCTTCTACTTTCATTACTCTATAGCAAACCTCTGAAGCCATTTCTCCCTTTGTCCGAGGCTTTTCCAGGGCTTTGTTTCACCCCGAAGTGCCTCCCCAACCACTCTGGAGTGGCTGGGGATGTGCTTTTGAGTGAAATGGAGCCCAGGAAAAGCCTTGGACGAAGAGGAAAATGGAGCCAGCCCCCTACGAAGCCTCTTCTAGGAGGATGAGGAGGTGGGCGGGGCAGGGTGGTGGGGGCCAGCAATTTTTACTACTGGTATGCGCGTACTGGTCCGATCCGGCTCATACCCATCACTGAGTTAGAGTGTTAAAAAGACTGGGATGTACAAATGTTATAATGTTCTTCACTAAGAATTGAGATGGAAATGCTTTTAAATGGAGGGGAAAATTTATTTAATACAGACATTATTGGTTGAAATAGATCTACTTTCCCCCACAGATATATTCAATTTAAGGAAATGTGTTGCTTTTCCCAGTAGATGTTTTCCAGTATAGTAGGGTTTATCCTCAGCAATAAAGTTTATTAGAAGAGATAGTTTTTCAGACATTCACACTATGATATTTCCAAGAATACCACATGAAATGTTAAAAAGATACAGCAACAATTAACAAACAATAAACCACATAACCCTACACATTTCTGCTTAGCATTGTAGCCTCATAACCGTATTTTATTGTCATGAACAAGGACTTTAGAGACAATCTCTACTGAACATATGAACAGTCCCAGTTCTCATGCAGATTTCATCTGGACTAGATGGTAATCATGTATAAAGAGCTAAAGCCACCCCTGTACTGAAATGTTGGTGTGACTGTTCCACCCCACATGTCATCCACTGGCATGAATTGAACAACACATTATCAATTCTAAATTCCCATTTTTTTCCATCAGTACAAATGTCCTCAGTGATGCTTCAGATAGTTTCTGTGGACAGAAGCAGCAGTGTTTGAACTTATTCTTGGGTCATGACATTACTAATTCTTAAGTTCCACAAGCAAGAGTAAAACTAGACACTTGGTAGAATGTACATTCTCTGTGAATGACATTTTGTTCTCACAGTAGCATTTCTTCAGAGACTCACCCAGCTTTTTACCAATCATGCTAACAAATTAAAGCATATTTTAACCTTCTGATGACCAACTGACAAAGGGTTACAAATGCCAGATACAGAAAGAAAAATTATCCTCTCTACCAGTGGTCTTGATTTAGATTTCAGTTATCATGGTTCACATACCTATTTAGTTCTGCCAGTTTTCTAGATTTCTTTCTCTATCCTATTATCTTCTTCTAATTTCGTGTTCAGATCAAACATTGGATTGCCAAAATGAAGTCACTTTCTTTGTTTTGCTGTATCCTATTAGCTTAGATATGGGGAACTCAACCTCTCCTAAGTCACTTGGAGGACCCTGAATAGGCTGAGGGTTGGAGTTCCTAAATGCAAAACCAACATGCTCAAGTGGGTGCTGCTGGAAGACAATAGCATGCTGTGTGAATGTGGATACAGAATCTGGCTCATTTACTAGTCTGCCGATTACTGCCAAAAACATGCGCCAATGAGAAGTTTGGCCAATGACAAAGCCAAGAAAGTGGCTTCATTTTGGCAGTCCAGGGTTGGATAGGGCACAAAAGAAGATGATTTGGGGAACCTTATGTTTGAACATTTCCACTTGGAATTCTAATTCACCATGTAATTTGTCAAATTAGCAAATGATTTTCTTAATCTGATTATTAGTTTTCTTTTCATCTCGTGAACTAGAATATGGCAATCGGAGCCACAGATAATCATTCTCGCACATAGAAATCATTTTTGCAGAACTAGCATGTGAAATCAAAGGGGAAAAATAGACCTCTGAACTCTCAGGTTTCCCTTTAGCTTTTCATGTTCTGCAAGTTTTTAAATCGGAGAGAATTAAAGAAGGTAACCTTCAGCTGCAATCTGAAAAATTCAATCCTCATTCAATTTAGCGATCACTTTTTTATACAGCCATCTCTCTCCACGAAAATCATAATTATGAGCCTCTTGTGATCTTATGACAGAACTCTATGCCACTCAATATTTACAGTCACTGGTGACTACATATATTCATCTAAACATCATGGCTGCCAGAAAGAAAATTACTGGGGGTTTTCCATACTAAGTTGTGAGTATTTAGTGTGAACAAAGAGAAAAGGAAATTGTATATTGTCACTGAGTTTCTTAGAGGTTTTTTTTTAATTCTGCATAAATAAAGCTAGTAGGACTCAAAACTGTGCTTTAACAACAGTGTTTCAGTCATAGAAAATCAGAAAGTAGGAGACAAGAGATCACCTATAATTTGTACAACAGCCACACTTAATTTCATCAAGCAGTTTAACAAGCAAGTCTGAGATAATGCTCATATGCTTTACCGTTTCATTCTAATTAGACACTTCATTTATTTTTATTAAGATTGGAATCTTACCTCAACCTTGTGAACCACAGCTCCTGTAGAAAGACAGAACGAGAATTGTAATTTCTTTGAATTCACCAGCAGCTAGCAATCTCATTGTAATAAAAGAACAAATTAGTCAAGGCAATAAAATGATGTGGTGTCCAATCATCAGTGGTTTAACAGGAAGTAACATGTCTGGGAATCAGTCCAGACATACCTTGCTCACAGCTCTCATATGCTCAAGAAAGCTGCTGTTCCTTCACAAATGCCTACAGATTGCTGTGCAGGTACCAAACTATCCAATATTCAGCCTTCTCTTTATTGTTTGGTCATGGAACACAATTTTGGATTGTGAATGTGCAAGGGGACGTAGAGATATGCGTGCGTACACACACACACACACACACAGTGGTACATCGGTTAAAGAGCATAATGCATTCAACGGGATTGCTCTTTAAGCGAGTTTGCCCTTTAAGCAAAACATCATTGTAAGTGACCAATTGTAACTTCTGGCGGGGGGGGGGGGGGATTGCAAACCCCGATTTAGTTGTTAAGCGAGTTTTTGGTTGGTTTTACTTATTAAGCGAGGTGACCATTCAAATAACCTAGCCTTTCCTTCCAACAAATAACTTCAGATCCTGGTGTAATGGCACCAGGAAGGAATCTAACCATGCTACAATGTGCAGAAGCTAAAAAAAAAGGAAGTTATCCTTGTTGCTAACCAGATTGTTGTCAATACTTATGATATACCACAAAAATAGCTTTCAAAAATAGAATTCTCTCTCATAAGGATGTTGGTCATTTGATGGATAAAGTTCAGTATATTATTCTATTTCCCAAAAATGAAACTTCAACAAAGTGAATCACCTAATATGCATTTGCAGCTGTTGGGAAACAAGTATTCAAGTTCCTCAGATGGCTAAGTAATACAGCAAACAGATTACCATTTTTGTTTGCTTTATTATTCTACCATGAGTCAATCATTTGGTACATTATTTCCAAAAAACTACCTTCAGCATTGCAATTTATAAGAAAAGATCATATTTCATGTGCCTTCTACTGAAAAAGACTAGCAAAACCGGAGCTTTCTGTAAGAAGATCACATTATATTTATATAATATATAAATAAGATGAAAATTGCTTTCTTTCCCATTAACACCTCCACTTGGGACCACTAAGAAAAGAATTCATTATATCCACTCACTGACTCAATTAAACCTGAGGTGAAATCATGTCAGAATGATTTTTCTTCTTCAGGAAAACTCTACAGATGAGGGATAGGTAAGAAGAATAGAACAAAGTACTTCTTTCTGAAGATTTTTGCAAAAATATTCAAAAAGTAGCTTTATGTGTTAGTCTGGCAGTAATGTTTAAAGTTTAAATTCATCTCTTTCTCTCTCTTTTTTAACTTAGGAAAACAGTTTTGAATTATTTACATGCCACTTTTAACAGTGCAAGGAAGGATAATTCTTATCACTATCTTTTCATGAAAAAATACTGCAGAAAGTTACTGTTATCATTTTCCATGTAAAGAAGTGAATTTTAAAGACATTATTTGCTGTGGGCTGCTGTTTGAATGGACACATCTGACCCTTGCTCTGGATGGTTGATACCCAACCATGTAGGCAGCTGCCTACAATAACTAGTACAGAGCATGAAATATGAAAAAGGGTTATAAATAAATTATGCTTATGACTTGTTGTGCAGGCTTGAAAGGGCATGGGATTATGCTTAAGAGTCCAACATGATGGCAACAAGCTGTAAATTAAATAATTAAATAAATAATACATAAATAATAGGTGGACTTATGTCAACAGAAACTAACTACAGACACAATCGTTGATGGCTACAGCAGTGTTAGAAATTGCTCTCTGTTTGTGAGTCCAGATGAATAAATTAACTGCTTATTTATAATTATGGGAAGATGAGAACTTTAATTCCAAGTTATATTAAAATTCATCCACCCACCAAACCTCTATGTCAGGGATGCCCAAACTTTTCAGGCCAGGGGCCGGTCGCATGGTTCAGTGAGCCGGTCATGTGGTTCAGTGAGCTGGCCATGTGGTTCCTCCCACTGGAAGCAGAAATAAAACGTGCCTTGCAATCTGTTTTGCAACAGATCTGTTTTGCAACAAGATGAGATAGATTTTAGGTTACTATTTTCTCTGCTTAAACCAGGGGTGCCCAAACTACTCTGCTTAAATCAGGGGTGCCCAATATTTGGCCCGTGGGCCAGATCCAGCCCTGATGCCAATTCATCAGGCCCATGCCACCCTTGTCACTCCCAGACTTGTCTAGTTCCATGTGAGGGTCACAATAGCACAACTGGACAGATAGGCTAGAGTGGCTCACAACCTTTTTTTTGGCCCCGCCCCACCTAAGCATCTCTAAAATCCTGATAACTATCCCCTTTTTTTTATTCAACTCCTATTCACATGGACTAAGCCTAAAAAGCCATTCACTGTTAATAACTTATTTTCAAATTGCCCCCTGACACCCCTCTTAATTGCCCCCGTGGTGGGCATACCTGTCAAGTTTTGGATTTGGAAATAAGGGAAATTTCCTGGCAAATACGGGATACTTGGCAGCTATGCTGATCCTGTGCTGCCCTCCAATGGTGGCAATAGGGCATTGCAGTCTAATTAATAAGGGATGACGGCGGGAAAGAGGGTAAAATAAGGGGTTTCCCCTGCCAATAAGGGATACTTGACAGCTATGCCGGTGGGGTGTGTGCCCCGTGTTGGGAACCACGGGGTTAGACCTAGATCTTCTGTTTGTTTTAAACACTTTATGCATGAATAGGACTTATTTCACAGCAGCAGACATCTTTCCCCCTTGATTTTATTGATAAAAAGTGTGGGGAAAAGATACAAAACATTTTTGATATGAGCTTTGACACATGACATCAAGCTTTCCACTTTCAGTGGACTACCAAATATCCACAGGGTGGACACCCTCATCAGCAGCACTGCTGCTAGAACAAACTAATCACATTTTTCATAAAGAAGAGTTTGAATTCCAGCTGAAGTCTCCTATATGGTGATGAATGCTCTAATTCTCAATGGAATAAATTCTAGTAAATGGTTGTTAAGCCATTACCAAATGTAAAATGCTACAGATTGTTGTGATCCACTGTTATTTCCTCTATCCAAGTTTCTTTCCAACTACCGCTGCTTTTTTTCTTATTCCAAGAACAAAGCCTTCTTAGAAAAGAACTAGGTTATCATACTAGTGTCTTCAGATATCTACAAGGTCTGGAATGCCACATTGAGATTCACACAATTTGCATCTGTGTTGTTATCTACAGCGTGTGGTTCCTGCATCCATATTACTGAATTAATCTCAATTGGAAAATAAATAAGGTCCATAGCCAGGATTCTAGATGTGGGTGGGCGAATATTTTTTCAGGGTGGGCAACAAAGCCTCTTTTCTATGAATTTCTACAGGAAACCATGTTTTGCCAGGGTGGGCAAACTGCTAACTCAGGGTGGGCAAAGCCCACCCTGGCCCCACCCTGGTTACGGCCCTGAAAGAAATGAATATCAAACAGGGATCTTAAGTCATCACAAATTGTCTTAAAATCACTGTCTCTTTCTCTTGATGCCATGTATAAATGTTTGCCATATAGTCCCACTTTTTTTCTGAGTAAGTGGTGTTCATCCATGAGAGCACATTTTAAAACATAGCAGTTAATCGTAGGGTGCCACAACGTTTTTGTCTTCTTTTTTAACTATTGTTTTCTTTCTTGTCTGATATGTTTGAACAGACTAACACAGCTACCATTTAAAAAACTAATTTTTGATAGTACTGTTTTGGAATGTCTATTCTGAATATTGTGAAGAGATAGTGCTGTGGAGGTATAAAATATAGCCTTAGTGATTACCTGGCACTTGAAATATGAAAGAACTTTCTATGTTGCTTAATTTTGCTCAAGTACCTGGAGAGGTGAATCCAAAGGATACTGCCATCAGTTGAAATAAAGTTTTACACTGCCTTTTATTGTGCAAGTGGGTGCCATAAAGCAGCTGACAGATTGAGTAATAAGGGATGCTCTGAAAGGTGTAAAAATATGGTATAAAAATATCTTTACAATGATTAGCATGAACAGTTAAGGTATGGTAGACAAGTTTAAAGATTTATGGTAGAACATTATTTATTAGCTGTAACTATGGGTTCATCAATTGCCTTGTGGAATAATGACTTGTCAGCCATCTTGTTTCAAGGAAGAAGAAAAAGCCCAATACTAAAATGAAAAGTGGGGAGAGTATTTAGGACATGACTTTGTTCCTCTTGGTTCCTGAAGAACACAGGATTTATCAATTCCCTAGAGGGGTCAAAATAGAAACTTGGGGGATTTTGTCACTATTTGCCCCAATTCTTACTGAGGGAAGCCATATATAATCTGCATAGTGGTGGTGGTGGTGGTGGTGGTGGTGACAAGAACTTCAGTGACTAGTCAGGTACAGCTTGAAGAACAAGTGCTCCATCTGGATAAGCACTGAGTTCTCCGTTGTTAACATATGCTGCTTTTCACATTAAAAACCAAAAGCAAGTTGAACCGAACTGTACCTACCCAACTCAAACTAGCCCATCCTAGGTCAGAATTGACATATATATTTAAGATTTTAGATTTATAATTCCTTAGTTTAATAAAAGAGTAACAATTTTTTTCAAGACTGGGGGGTGGGGGAGGAGGAGGAAAGAAAAGCATCCCATTCTCAATCTCTCTCTTTCTATGTACCTGTATGTATTTATCCAGACGTAGACATTTGTGTAATCAGCAGCTAAATTTTCATTCACATTCAAGTATCCCATTTATGTAGGAATGTTCTCAAGAGACTCATTGTGAGATGCTGAAACATCAGCTTCAAAGTACTTGTGTTCCTTTTACACTGATGTAAAGAAAAATATAACTACCGAAGTGCATACACTACTCAGAAATCATAACCCCATTTGAATAAAAGATGTCTATAAATTGTCACCTTTAACTGTTATGTGCAAAACAATGAAATGGCAGAGGTATCATTCTTTTCTTTTCTTTTTTTGTAGACTATGAAAGGCAATTTTCTGCATAAATAAATGATGACTTTCAGGTTCTAATGAAGATTGGTGTTTTGGATAAGCATGCAATTGCAAACACAGAAAATGCAAGCGCAGCGCCAAAATGGCTGCCTCCCTCTTTATGGCCCCCCCAGACTCAGACATCCAAGTGAGTTAGGGGTGTGTGGCCACCCTCTTTAAAAGGGGTGGCCACGAGGCAGCTGCGCTGCCATTTTGGAAGCGACGGAGCGGAAAAGTTTGCTCCGCCGCTTTCTCCCCGGCTTTTGCCCCGATCTGGGTTGCTGAAGGCAATTTCCCCCTTTCTCTTGATTATAATTGCTTGGGAGACATGGCTCCCAAGCACAAGGCACCGGCTTCGAAGCCACAGCCGAGGGGGGGGGGGCTCTGCCCACCCCCCCAACATCTTGGGGGCCGCCACTGGGCCGGAGGGCTCGGGCAGCACCCCCTCAAGCAGGTGGTGGGGTTAGCATTACCACTGCCACCAATGCGGGTCAGGCGTCCGCCTGCCCCTCTGGGGTTACTACCCCTGATGTGCCTTTGCCCGGCTCGGGGCAGGGTGGCCCACTTGGGCCTGGTGCGGGTTTCCGCCCCACCATTCTTCCGGCCCCTCATGGGCCAGACTACCGAGCATGGCCCTATTCGGGCCAGGGATCCCCAGCTGGGTTTATCCCACAACAATTGCCCGGTGGGCCATCCGGCCCATCCGGCCCACCTTATCCAGGGGGGTCTGAGACCATTGATGCCCTCCTTGCATGCATTGCTATGCTGGAGGCATCAATGGGCATTGCCCCACCACCTCCGGATGGTGGGCTTGCAAACCCTCCGGTTCCGGCCCACACGTCAGCCACGACTGTCCAAAGGGCCACTAACAGGGTCGAGCTGCTTGAGGCCATCAGGCCAGCCCAAGCTGGCGCCTCGCAGCTCCCCACCAGACCATCACTTCGGGGCTTTCCGCCGGGGACCAGTCCTGCGTGGCAGAGGTGCAACGGCACGCAGAGCTCGATATCCATCGCGAGCTCTGACGCCCGCCGTGGGCCAGAACCCCCAGTGGGGGCAGCCCACGGGGGTGCACCGAGTGAGTATCCTGGTCAATTAAGCACACCAGTGACACTACCTAGCACTATTGGGGGGGGGGGTGTTTCAGTGGCCATGGCCATGACAGGTTACTGTAGGAGGGCAGTTGTATCAACACTGTCCCGTTAATTCTTGGTTTTCCAATTACCCCCCGGTTATGACAGGGGTGACCGCCCCTATGGGCATGCCTAATGTGTCAGGGGTTATTCAGGGCCCACTGCACGCACCCTCAATTCAATCCGTGCCGACAGCGGCCCTGCCGACGGCCGGTTATTCATTACCCCTGGGTGATCATCTCTCCCAGGCCACGAGGGAGAAGATTTGGCGGGGGGAATATGTGGACATTTTCTCCCTCCTGAACCGTGAACCCACCAAGGAGGAGAGGGAGGGGCAGGACGATAGGGACAAGGAGTTGTCCCGTCGTCGTAAGCCACCTCACACCTGGGCCAATTGGTTACCGGCCTATCTGATTTATACCTGAGGGCCCGTCCTGAACTGGCCATTCCGATGGTCCAATTCCTGGACAATATTTACCGGGCTGTGGTAGATTTCCCTGGCCCGTCATGGTTGGCTTATGATGAAGAGTTTAGGATGAGAGTGGCCCTCCATCCTGAGATGAGGTGGGATGAACCCTGCCAGCAGTTGTGGCTGCTGTACACGCGGCCGGTGCCTGGTGACCGGTACCACTGTGGCCATGCCATGCAGTGGGCTGCTACTACACAGACTCCCCGCCAGCCGGTGGGGCAGGGGGTTCCAGCCCGCCTGCTGTGTTGGAGCTTCTCCGCCAGCGGAGTGTGCAACAAACGTCAGTGTCGATTCTGGCACAAGTGCCCCTCTTGTTCTGGCCCTCACGCCGCCTCCGCGTGCCCGCGGGTTGGTGGGTCACGAGGCAGATGAAGGGGTGGGCAGGGGGCGGTCAGAGCTCCCTCTGATGGTGCTACCCATCCAAAAGGCCCCCTCCCCAATTAATGTACAGGTGCTGGAACGTTGGCTTGCTGCTTATCCTAGACGGGATGATGCGAGGTACCTACTTGAGGGTTTTCAGTTTGGCTTCTGCATACCATTTGAGGGTGTCCGCGGACCTCAGGATGCCCCGAACTTACTTTCTCTCAGGGGTACTGAGGATATTGCGGCGCAATATATAGCCAAGGAGGTCATCGCACTGAGGGTGGCTGGGCCATTTGCTGACTCACCATTCCCTAACTTTAAAGTGTCCCCTTTGGGTTTAGTCCCTAAGAAGTCCCTGGGTGAATTTCGACTAATTCACCACCTTTCTTACCCTGCGGGCTCTTCGGTCAATGATGCGATACCTGATGACCTTTGCTAGGTCAGGTATATGGCCTTACAGATGGTACGCTCGTGTGGCCCAGGGGCGCTACTGGCAAAGTGTGATATCAAATCGGCATTCCGATTGTTGCCAGTGCACCCGGACGACTTTGAGCTGTTAGGTTTTCATTTTCGGGGCAATTTTTATGTAGACAAGGCCATGCCTTTTGGCTGTTCTATCTCATGTTCGGCCTTCGAATGATTTAGCACCTTCCTTCACTGTGCTTTTGTTTGTAGGTCAGAGTCCCGGTCTGTAGCCCACTACCTCAATGACTTTTTGTTTGGAGGTGAACACGGCACGGATTCATGTGCTCGTCTCCTCACCACTTTTCAGGCGCTTATGGGTGTTCCCCTAGCACCTGAAAAGACTGAGGGACCAGCCACCACTCTCACCTTTTTAGGTATTGATATCGACACCGTTGCCCAGACGTCCAGGTTGCCCATGGAAAAGGTGACTCGGATCTCTGATGCGATTCTGGCAATGCTCGCCAAGCGTAAGGTGTCTCTCCGGGAGTTGCAGGTGCTTCACGTCCACCTCAACTTCGCCTGTAGGGTAGTAACACTGGGCAGAGTCTTTGCCAGGCGTCTGTGTGATGCCATGGCGGGCCTTTTAAAACATCACCACAGGGTACGGCTGACCAGAGGTTTACGGGCAGACCTTACGGTTTGGCTCACATTCCTACAAGACTTTAATGGTATCTCCTTCTGGAGATAGGAGCTTATGCTCAGCCCGCATTTCCAAGTGCAGTCGGATGCCTCCGGCTCCCTGGGTTATGGGATTTACTTTGAGGGAAGGTGGTCCTATGGTCAATGGCCTCAGACATGGCAAGGCACGGATCGTTTACGCGATCTTACTTTCCTGGAGTTTTTCCCCATCTTGGGGGCCCTAATGCTCTGGGGGGATAGGTGGGTTAATTCAGTAGTTCACTTTTGGTGTGACAATGCTGCAGTGGTGCACATTGTCAACGCCCAGACATCTAAATCCCCCAGAGTTATGGTCTTAGTTCGCCAATTTGTCTTGATGTCCTTGCGCCTTAATGTGCTTTTCAGGTCCAGACATGTGGCAGGCATTGATAATGATATTGCTGACGCTTTATCCCGCCTGCAGATCTCCCGGTTCCGTGCCTTGGCTCCAGACGCAGAGGAACTTCCCTCTCCACTCCCGGCCGAGGTTTGGACATTTGGCGAGGAGAGGTGAACCGGGCGGTCGGCATGTCTTTGGCACCTTGCACGCGTAAGGTGTATCTACATGCACTCCTCCAGTTTAGGACTTTTTGTGGGCAAAGGCAGTTGCCCGAAGTGTGACTGATACTGGTTGACTAGATTTTACAGTATATGGTTTACCTTCACAATCTATGGTTAGCCCCTCGCACCATCTCCACTAGGCTTTCAGCATTGGCGTTTATGGCCAAGGCACGGGGCTTCACTGACTGCGTGAATGACTTCCGCATACACCACGTATTAGCAGGGTGGACACGTGAACGTGGCCGCCGCCCGGACACACGTCACCCCATTTCACCAGAGGTTCTGACCCACCTTGCACGAGGTTGGCATAGCTTGTGATATGATAGGTATGAGGAGGCTCTCTTTAATGCAGCTACCACCGTAGCTTTCTTTGGAGTGCTCCGTATCAGTAAGCTGGTCCCATTGTCAAAAGGGGATGTGTCTCGTAGGGCACTGGAACTCGACGATGTCTTTATCAACCAGGAGTGGGCCCAGTTGAGGATTCGCTCCTCAAAGGCCTATCAGCACGGTGTAGGCAGTGGTGTCAGACTGCTACGATGTACAATTGCTGACATCTGTCCGGTTGGTGCCCTACATGCATTTTTGGCAGTGCGTGGCATGCACCCTGGCCCATTTTTCTGCCAGCAGGATGGGTCTCCCCTTACCAAATTCCAGTTTTGGAAGGTGACTGGTATGGCACTTCACAGTGTGGGCCTCCCTGGGGCTCGTTACGGAACCCATTCATTCAGGATAGGCGCCGCTTCAACTGCGGCTGTGTTTGGGTACCCTGAGGCTGATATAGTCTCATGGGCAGGTGGGGGTCCGCGCGTTTTTCTTTATATGTACGCCCCATCACTGCATGAGTACCAGTTATGTCCTTAATTCCTTTTCCTTCTTTTACAGACCCTGTGTGTCCACGCACACCGGTGGCAGTATGGCTGGTGGCCCACAGTTTTGTGCACTGGGCAGCGCAGTATGCTGCGGCGACAGAGTGGGGACCCCATCTCGGGCTACGTGCAGCTGCATGTATGCGATGGTATGGTATGCGCGGCATGAGATGGCGGGAACTGTTGCAATTCCTGATGTCCATTAGGGATGCTGGACCGCCTGATGGCCTGATTCAGCACCTCGGCGGCAATGATCTCGCACAGATCACTGGCCTTTCTTTAAAAATGTCGGTATGCAGTGACCTGGCCTTTTTACATCACTTATGGCCGTACACGCGGCTGCTATGGTCTGACATCGTGCCGAGACAGTGTTACAGGGGAGGCATTGACCTCCGTGGTTTGGACCCTGCTCGATGGTCAGTGAACAGGGCCATTGCCCGGTTCCTTGTGGATAATGGCTTTGGCACAGCCATTCGACATCCTAGGATAGGCTTGCAGGATTTTGATCTATATGCAGGAGATGGGGTCCACCTGTTGGCCAGAGGTATGAACCTCTTTCTTGAGGATGTGCAAGCAGGCCTGGTGACCGAGCTGACGGTCTGGGGGGGGGGGGCGTTGAGTCATCACGGACGCCTCCCCGTGTGGCGGGTAGCACTGGTAAGGTAAAGATTTATGACCCATAGGTATCCTGCAGGTTCGCAATTGACTGGCCAACACGTAGATAGGTACAGGGGAAATAGGATTGGCCAGTCAAGGGCGAACCATGCAAGGGGTGATGTCAGGAGCTTCACAGCCTGCATCACCTTGATATTGAACGGATACACGTCATAGGGTGGGGTCAGTAGATAGTATATTGACTCCGGTCAACAATTTGTTTGTGTCAACAAACAAATTGATACAAATAGATACATGTAGCCAATTTCCATTGGCATTTTGGGAGGAACCTTACCAGTGTTATTGCGGCCTGCTTGCCTTAAAGAATTACAATTGGATGATACACCAATTGAAAGTGATAATTCGGACTAGGGCATTATTCAATAAAAGTGGCCCGATGCCTTTAATCCAATACCAGTGTCTGAGTCTTTCTTTGGGGGGTGCGCCTGCAATGCAAGCGCAGCACCAAAATGGCCGCCACGCTTTTTGTGCCCCCCCCCCACCTGGACTCAGACATCCGGGTTAGTTAGGGGGCGTGGCCACCCCTCTATAAAAGGGGTGGCCACGAGGCAGCCTGGGTACCATTTTGCAAAGCGAATGAGCGGAGAAGTTTTTCCCTCCACCCCATCCCTAGCGGACAGTGTGATTTTCTGGTCGCTTCGGGGCCGGGTGGGAATTTTTGCTTGAACCTACAATTGGCTCTTTGGTTCTTGGCTTTTTCGCCCATCCCACACTGTTGCTAATGTTTGAGATACGGGGTAAGTTGACTTTGGTCACTTTTGGCGGGTAGCACTGGTAAGGTAAAGATTTATGACCCATAGGTATCCGGCAGGTTCGCAATTGACTGGCCAACACATAGATAGGTACAGGGAAAATAGGATTAGCCGGTCAAGGGCGAACCATGCAAGGGGTGATGTCAGGAGCTTCATAGCCTGCATCACCTTGATATTGAATGGATACACGTCATAGGGTGGCGTCAGTAGATAGTATATTGACTCCGGTCAACAATTTGTTTGTGTCAACAAACAAATTGATACAAATAGATACATGTAGCCAATTTCCATTGGCATTTTGGGAGGAACCTTACCAGTGTTACTGCGGCCTGCTTGCCTTAAAGAATTACAATTGGATGATACACCAATTGAAAGTAATAATTCGGACTAGGGCATTATTCAATAAAAGTGGCCCGATGCCTTTAATCCAATACCGGTGTCTGAGTCTTTCTTTGGGGGATGCACCTGTAAAGTAGCTTCTCAGAATGGGCTTATTTTTGAAAGATCAGTTCTATCTCTCTACTGCAATCAAAAGTGGAGACATTTGAAACTAAAAACAATGTTAAGGATGAGGAATCAAACATGTTAAACTATAATGATGTGACAATTAAGTAAGATGGAGTACAAATCTCTGGTAGAAAATTGAGTGACAGAAGGTTCTGGGACTGCCTTGGAAGGTGGTAGTTTCCAAACAGAATTTAGATGCCCACCATTGGGGATGTTTTATACCCCAGCTCTATGATTTTATAGCTCAATTGCTGAGCACAGAACTAAGTGAAAGATTTGTTTGAGCAAAAGATGGGCGGTATAAAAATGTAATAAACAAACAAAAAATGTAATAAACAAACAAACAAATAAATATATATTTTGGAGAAATGCACAAAAATGGGTATGATTTCCAACATAGGAATTAAAAAGCCATACTGCAAACTCATAGAATGAAAATGGAGAAAAGATTCAGGATGTAAAGGAATTAAAACAAATGTTCACATCGTTATATTTATCAGAAATTTGCCTTAAACACTTTAAAAACATTTTTTAAAAAATTTCAAAAAAGAAAAGCAAGAACAGTAAGTTTTTCATTGACTTTGACGCCATCATGGCAACATAAATTTCATTGATGAAATGTGGAAGTTTTGTTTGGAAACTTGTCTCTCTAGTATAGTCAGAGCAGAGAATCTTGAGAGAGAACTCTTCAAAAGTTTGTGGTGGTGAACATTTAGAAGAAATGCAGTTCATTGACTACAGTTACAAAATGTACAGTTACTCTCTCCTTCCTACCACACTTACTCTTCTTGTTTTAAAAACATTTTCAAGAAGAGCATGAGCTATTCCAATTGGTTAGAAAGTACCATGGGCTCATTATGGCAGCGGGCTCTCTCTCTCTCTCTCCTTTTTTCCAGTGTAGTAGACAGCAAACGATATTACATCACAGCACATTGTCATTGCTGCCCAATATGCTACATAGCATGGGAGGCTCTTAGTTTAAGTCTATCATCATTCTCAGGAACAAACACATTTCTGTGGCATGTGACAGGAGCCATATTCCCAGGTTCCTTGAAATTATTATTCCAAAATGATTCAAAGAAGAAACAAGTGAGGGGGCCCTCAGAGCCCATCATAAGTAGCAAGCAAAGAGGTTCAACTTTGTTTTTCTGACTACTAAGCAAGTTACTGAGGCAAAGTTCATTAGTAGCTGAATCCTATTGCACAGGTTTAATCCATGCAACTCAGATGTTGTCATCAACCATGGCCATTTGGGGAAAATTAAAAGTTCCCTACCCTCCCGCACACCCCAGGTTCTGGGGAGCCATGGTTGATCCTAGAGAAATCTTTGGGAGCTGCAGTATGCATGGAGGCCCCTTAAATGTCTGAAAATGTCTGCTTCTGTCACCATGACTGACAACTGCATTAATGACTGACATTATAAAGACCTTCCCATGATTTCCACAGCTCAGAAAGTCTTCACCAGGACAAAAGGGGTCCCAAAGAATCTCTAAAACCTGGGGAGAGAATAGGAAATTTTTACCTCTCTCCCAAAACAGCCATAGTTTATGACATCATCCATGGTGTGTGACAAGATTCAGGCTGAGGGGTGTACTATTTTTACATTTACCTTTTTACTTATATGCTTTTAAAATATTTTTAAATATTTTAACTTAGTGATTCTTTTAATACATTAATATGTTTACCATTATCTTAATAACTATTCTGTGCTTCAGCTGTTTCCTGTCATTTTGTAAGCCATTTTTGGTTCTCGTATTGGAAGAAAGGCAACATAAGACGGGTTTGGGGCATGTGTGACTCTTCTGTACAAGCCCGCTGGCTTATTTAGCCTGTTGACGGATCCTGCTTCTCTCTGTTTTCTTTGTCCTTTCTGTCTGTTTTTTGCTATTTTATGCTGGGTGGGTGGAGGGTGAGGGTGTTTTTAAATGATAAATTGATTAGTTTTATGTGTTTAATGCTGTTTTTAGTGGGTTGGGTTAGGTATTTTTTAGCAGTTGTTGTTTTATCTGCTATTGTGTTGCACTTTTATATATGTTGTTAGCCGCCCTGAGTGATGTTCTTCATCAGGAGGGTGGGAAACAAACAAACAAACAAACAAACAAATAAACAAACAAATAATGAAGTGTATGTGTCCTAATGTCTTTCATACAAGTCAAATTGCATGATACCTTCCCTCTATGTCTCGAGCCTCATCCAATTTGATTGAAGAGACTGAAATAGGCAATATGCATGAGATTTTGCAGTGTTTTCTCTATTGTTTGCATTAAGGCACAAGCTACATTGTTTAAGCATAATTATGTTGAACTTCCCTCTATTTGAAATCATTCAAATTGACCATAATGATACATAGAAAATTAGCAGACTATGATCAAGGCAGTGCATCGTGTATTCTTGCAAAGGTTACATGTCAACAGCATCAGATGATTGAAACAAAGATAATTTCACACTTCAGTGCAATGATGCCACATACTTCCCTAAATCCTATCCCACTTCATGAAAACTACAGAAAGGGGTTTAGAATGAAATCACAGTAACGGAAAACAAAATCATATAGCTAGCAAGCACAAGAGGATCCTCAATGTTTAAGTCCCAAGGATAAGTGCTAAGATGAGGTGTTAGTTGAACACAGCACTGTACAAGAGTAGGAAGGGGGTTGAAAGAGTGTCAGATAAAAAAATTAAGGGATTTTTGGCTTTGTTTGTGGTCAATTTGGTGCATCACTATGTCCTATTTAAATAAATTAGCTAAAGGTGAATTGAGGCAAGGAGAAAGGAAAACCTGGGCCCTACACTAACAACCAATCCAGGAATAAACCTGTCCTGCAGTCTGCTTTCCTCCAGGGCAGTCACACGTCTTTTGCAGAGTCTGGTTAGTGAAGGAATAGTCCATGATGAACAAATAGTGGCCCAGAGAACATTAAACCCCCAGTATCCCTCAGTATTGACTATGCAGGTTAGTGTTCATGAGTATTCAGTCCAGTAATATTGGGAAGACTACATTTTGCCTAAGTGCCTAAGATGCTGACTGGGAGGCGGAAGGTCAGCAGTTCGATTCCTGAGAACTGCAGGACGGAATGAGCTCCCGTCTTTGTCCTAGCTCTTGCCAACCTAGCAGTTTGAAAGCAAGAAATTGCAAGTAGATAAATAGGGACCACTTCGGTGGGAAGGTAACAGCGTTCTGTGTGCTTCGGAGTCTAGTCATGCCTGCCACATGACCACGGAAACGTCTGCAGCAGCAGACAGCGCTGGCTCTTCGGCTTTGAAACAGAGATGAGCACTATACCCTAGAGTCAGATACAACTGGCTTTTGAGCAAGGGAAACCTTACATTTTGCCCAACCAATGGCTTAGACTAGGATCAGAGAGACCCAGTTTCAAATCTCTGTCCATAAAAGAAGCTCCAACTGTCTTGGGCTATTAACCTAATCAATCTTGCAGAGAAAAGTGAGGGCAGAACAGGAGAATGGAAAAACATACATTCTACTTTGACTCCCCTGAAGGAAAGGAGGAGTTATACATAATTAATACACAACTTAAGAGGCAGCAGAGGTTTAATTTTCCTATATCTAAGCTATGTATAATTTGTGGAAAGGTTTTAGTGGTGATGGGGAGTATAGATGTTTTGGGTTCATAGATCTCTATGGAATCTTTAGTCAGATTTGTCCACCAGCCAAATTTGAGCAGAATCCAACTTTACAACTGCTCATGAATGACTTGCTCTAGAGCAGGAGTTCTCAACTTTTTAAAACCGGGGGCTGGTCATGCTCCCTCAGACAGCTTCAGGGTCTGGATGGATATTTTCCCTTCCTCCACCACATGGCACTTCCTGGTGTGGTAGAGGCGGTGGAGGGCCACATGCTGTAGAGGCTTGGGGAATTGTTTTCAGCATATGAGAAATAAGAACTGAAAAATGTATCCCAGCCTCTACATCTGCCTCTCCTAATCTCCTCTAGGGAATGGTAACATTTTGAAAAGTTTTGCCATGTATATCTCCCCTCTGCCCCAAATTATCTCTAATGCCCAAACATTATGAGTTGCCCTAGGGCAAGAGGGCAGGATATAACTTCAAATAAATAAATAAATAAATAAATAAATAAATAAATAAATAAATGGTCTGGCTTTTTGTTTTGTACTGAGACTGGGCTAGGGAACAAATGGCCCCTCCAGAGGTTGTCAAAGGGCAACCCTCATGGGACCTTTGTTCTAACAACAGCCAGAGGGTCATACATCTACCTTTCCCACACAGCATTGGCCATTATATGTATATTGGCACAGGGCCGTAGCCAGGGTGTAGCCAGGTTGGGCATTGCCCACCCTGAGTTAGCATTTTGCCAACCTTCAAACTCCCAGCTGCTTATATATATATGACATATATATACGACATTGTTGCCCATCCTGAAAAAATATTCACCCACCCACATCTAGAATCCTGGCTATGGCCCTGTATTGGCACCTTGGACCAATAAGTTGTTGTTTTTTTCAGGTTGCCCCAGCAAAGCTGCAATATGTTCACAAGCAAATTAAAACATTTGTAAAATTGAAATTTATGACAAATCTAACTAAATAACTGTTTCTCACATTGAACTTTTTATCACTTGTATTTATCTGAAACAGAAAATTTTTGTAGCCTATGACCATGCTGTGTTAATTACTGCTACAGAGCAAATAAGAAAAAGCAATTTCATATTCTTTGATTCATTGTGTTTAAAATTACACATTGGGTGGTATTTATGTACTAGCAGCTTTTATAAAAAAATCTGAGAATACATTCCACTGTGGCTGTAAATTAATAATGAATGCTTCTTTGTATTTAAAACTACAGTGTTAAAACTAAGTCAGTATTTGCATAACTAGAAAGGGAACTCTAATTCTAACTCTCAACTTTAATAAAATCCAGTGCTTATAAAAAGTAATGCATTGCAAGCGCGGCGCCAAAATGGCCGCCGCGCTCTTTGCGGGCCCCCCCCCCAGGACAAAGAATCCGGGTAGTTAGGGGCGTGGCCAGCTCCCTTATAAAAGGGGTGGCCACGAGGCAGCCGAGCTGCCATTTTACCTCAGCGACGGAGCGGAGAAGTCTTTTCCCCTGTGTCTCCGTCGCTCCTTAGCTTACCGGGAAGCCTTTTGGTAGCGGTTCTTCCTTTTCGGCTTTCCTTTGCTCTAGTAGAGATGCCTTCGAAGAAGAAGGCAGCTTCGAGTGCGGCTCGCGCTGTTAGGAGGCGCAACCCAGGTCGGAGGACCGCGGTGCCGCCTCCTCAGCAGCCGCCCTTGCAGGCCCCGGCCGGGGCTCGCGAAATGGGGTCTATTGCCCCTTGGCCCGGAGTGGGCGAACAGAATGCGGGCGCGGAAGGGATTCCGGCCCGCGGCCCGCGAGCGGTGGACACAGCTCCTGCACCTGCCCACCCTGTTGGGCCTGCTCCTCTTGGGTCGCAGCCTCCCCCTGGGCCCTCTAGCCTTGGGGGGTGGTGCGGCCCCCTGCCTTGGCAGGTTACTCCACCGACCCTGCCGGGCTCCGGTGCTGGCCAATGGCCATATTCGGGTCCTGGGGTACAGGGACCTGTACCCACGCCTGGACCGGGCGGGCCGGCCGGCCCTTGGCCCCAGGTCGACGTGGCAACCTTACTGGCCCGTATTGCGGCCCTGGAAGCGTCGTTGGCTCGGGCCAGTCAGGCGGGGGCCCCCTTTGGGGTCCCTTTTGCGGCGATGTCAGCAGGAGGACAACAGCCGACGGGGAGGGTTGAGCTGCTGCAGGCGCGTGGCGCGGTTTCCGCCACTGCCTCGCAGCTCCCCAGTCAGCAGCCAGGTGCGGGTCAGGCCCCGGTGATGAGCTCTACGTCGGTCGTGAGCTCCGACGCCCCCAGTGGGCCGGAACCCCCGGTGGGGGCGGCCCGCGGGGGTTCAGCATGTGAGTATACGGTGCAAGCAAGTACATCCACACACATTCCCAATATGGGGGGGGCTTTTCAATGGCCTTGGCCTCGCGCGGGTGGTCCGGGGGCCACGCTGTCGGCACCCCACCCGGCGACGACGACTGCCACCCTGGGCACTGGGGTGGGACTTCTTCTTACACTGTTGGGAATGTCCTGGGGGTGGCTGGGCTAGCTCAGGCCCCTTTTCCTATGCCTGCGGTGCCTTTTTCGGCTTTGCCGACGGCTGGGTATTCCTTGCCACTGGGTGATCACTTGGCACAGACTACCAGAGAAAAGATATGGCGGGGGGAGTATGTAGATATCTTCTCACTCCTGAACAGAGAGCCCACCAAGGAGGAAAGGGAGGGACAGGATGAGAAGGACAAGGAACAGGCACGTCGCCGTAAGCCGCCACGTACCTGGGCCAACTGGCTCCCTGCGTATTTAATATACATGGCGGTGTACTTGAGGGCGCGGCCGGATTTGGCTATTCCCATGGTCCAATATTTGGACAACATATACAGGGCGATGGTTGATTTCCCAGGCCCCTCGTGGTTAGCCTATGACGAGGAATTCCGTATGAGGATTCCCCTTCACCCCGAGATGAGATGGGACGAGCCGTGCCAGAGGCTTTGGCTGTTGTACATGACGCCCACACGCCCCGCCCCGGGGGACAGATACCATTGTGGACATGCGGTCCAGCGAGCAGCTCCGGCGCAGGTTACCCGCCAAGCGGCGGGGCAGGGGGTTCCAGCCCGCCTGCTGTGCTGGACTTTCTCGTCCAATGGTTCCTGTAATAGGAAGAATTGCAAGTACAGGCATGAGTGTCCCACGTGTTCGGGCCCCCACGCAGCCTCCGCCTGTCCCAGGCCTGGAGGGACACGGGGCAGAGGGAGGGGCGGACAGTGGGCTGGCAAGACTGCCACGGATGGAGCTGGTTCTCCAAAAGGCCCCCTCCCCAATTAATGTGGACATGCTGGAGCGTTGGCTCGCATCGTACCCGAAGGGGGAGGATGGGGAGTATCTCCTTCAGGGTTTTAAGCAGGGATTCCGTATCCCTTTCATGGGTGATAGGTCCCCTCAGGATGCCCCCAACCTTTTATCCCTCAGAGGTAGGGAGGACGTGGCTGCGGCCAGCATTAAAAAGGAGTTAGATGCGGGCAGGGTCGCTGGACCTTTCCCTGCACCCCCGTTTCCCAATCTTAAGGTGTCGCCACTGGGCTTGGTCCCCAAAAAGTCCTTAGGCGAGTTTTGCCTTATCCATCATTTGTCCTACCCAGCCGGCCGATCGGTCAATGATGCTATCCCTGATGACCTTTGTTCAGTCAGGTATACATCGTTTGACCATGCGCTGCGCATGGTGCGCTCGTGTGGCCCGGGTGCCCTGCTGGCCAAGTGCGACATTAAGTCGGCTTTTCGCCTCTTGCCAGTGCACCCGGGCGACTTTGAGTTGCTGGGTTTCAAATTTAAGGGTGAATATTATTTTGATAAGGCCATGCCTTTTGGCTGCTCCATATCATGTTCGGCCTTCGAGCGTTTTAGTACCTTCCTAGAGTGGGCTTTCGTCCGCAGGTCAGGGTCCCGGTCTGTAGCCCATTACCTGGATGACTTTTTATTCGGGGGTGAACGGGGCTGGGACACGTGCACACGTCTCCTCAACACATTTCAGACGCTAATGGAGGAACTCGGTGTCCCTTTAGCGCCCGAAAAGACCGAGGGCCCATCTAACAAGCTAGTATTCCTGGGGGTGGAGATTGACACAGTAGTGCAGGCTTCTAAGTTACCGGGCGATAAGGTGTCCAGGATAGTGGCCCTTATCTCGGATTTGCTGGCCAAGCGTAAGGCATCACTGAGGGAACTGCAGGTGCTGCATGGTCACCTCAATTTCGCTTGCAGGGTGGTCGCACCGGGCAGGGCTTTTGCCCGGCGCTTATGCGACGCCATGGCAGGATTATCCAGGCCCCACCATAGAGTCAGGCTTACCCGGGGTATCAGGGCAGACATGTTTGTCTGGTTGCAATTCCTGAGGGAGTTCAATGGGGTCTCATTTTGGAGGTCTGACCTCCTGGCATCCCCCAATTTTCAGATCCAGTCTGATGCCTCAGGATCCCTGGGTTATGGGATGTACTTCAATGGGAAGTGGGCCTATGGTGGGTGGCCACCGGCCTGGGCAGGCACGGGTCGCCTGCGGGATCTCACATACCTGGAATTTTTCCCTATTCTGGGGGCTTTGATGCTATGGGGCGAGCAGTGGGCTAACTCGGTTGTGCATTTCTGGTGTGACAATGCTGCTGTTGTCCACATTGTCAATGCACAGACTTCCAAATCGCCCAGGGTTATGGAACTAGTGCGCCATTTTGTGCTGCGCTGCCTGCGCCTCAACGTCTTGTTCAGGGCCAGGCATGTCCCAGGGATTAATAATGATATTGCTGACGCTTTGTCCCGCCTGCAGATCTCCCGGTTCCGCGCCTTGGCCCCGGATGCGGAGGAATTTCCCTCGCCACTCCCGGACGAGATGTGGACTATTGGCAAGGAGAGGTGAACCGGGCGATTGGCCTGTCACTAGCGCCACGCACGCGGAAGGCGTATCAACAAGCATTCAATTCTTACAGGGCATTTTCTGCTCAATTTCACCTGCCAGAGACCTGGCCTATCCCGGTGGACCATGTTCTGCGGTTCATGGTTCACCTGCATACACAGGGCCTCGCACCTCGCACCATAGCATCCAAGCTCTCGGCGTTGGCTTTTATGGCCAAAGTGGGAGGTCATGAGGACAGCACCTCTGACTTCCGTGTGAGACATGTTTTGGAGGGGTGGGTGCGCGAGCGCGGGCGTTGCCCGGACGACCGGCACCCCATTTCCCCAGGGGTTCTTACCCAGTTGGCCCGGGGCTGGCCAGGCCTCTGTTTTGATCATTATGAGGCAGCCCTTTTCCATGCAGCCACAACGGTGGCATTTTTTGGAGCGCTCCGCATCAGCGAACTTGTGATGCTGTCTAAGGCGGATGCAAGTTGTAGGGCACTGGAACTCGAAGATGTCTATGTTGCCAAAGACTGGGCCCAGTTGAGGATACGCTCCTCTAAAACAGATCAGCATGGCGTAGGCAGTGGTGTAAGACTGCTACGGTGTTCTTTGGCAGACATCTGTCCGGTTGGTGCCCTACAGGAGTACCTGGCACTGCGTGGCATGCACCACGGCCCGTTTTTCTGTCACCAAGATGGGTCTCCCCTTACTAAATTTCAGTTTTGGAAGGTGACAGGCAGAGCCCTCACCAGGGTGGGCCTACCAGGTGCCCGATATGGCGCACATTCATTCCGTATTGGTGCAGCCTCTACAGCAGCTGCTTTTGGGTACTCTGGGGCTGACATACGTAGCATGGGGAGGTGGGGCTCGCAATGTTTTCAGTTTTATGTGCGCCCACTCCCGCCATGAGTACCAATCCAGTCACCTTACCGCCTTTTTTCTCAATTTTCTTACAGACCCTGGGTGTCGTATTACACCGGTGACAGTATGGCTGGTGGGCCACAGCTATGTGCACAGGGCAGCGCGTTACGCTGCGGTGACAGAGTGGGGACCCCGACTGGGACTGGGTGAACACGCCAGTCTCACATGGCATGGTAAGCCTGGGATGTTATGGCGGGAGCTGCGGCCTTTCCTTTTTTCTGGCCTGGGTGCTGACCCGCCTGACATTCTCATCATCCACCTGGGGGGCAATGATTTGGGCCAGGTCACCGGCTTATCGCTCAAGCATGCGATTTGCGAGGACCTCGCCTACTTGCATTATGTCTGGCCTGCCACAACCCTGGTTTGGTCGGACATTGTCCCGCGACATTCTTACAGAGGGGGCGTTAACCTCCTGGCCCTTGACCGCGCTAGGCGCACGGTCAATAGGGCGGTGGCGCGGTTTCTTGCCGACAGGGCTTGGGGACGGGTCAGTCATCACCCCGCTATTAGCCTACAAAATTATGACTTGTACGCAGGGGATGGGGTCCATCTGTCGCGAGGAGGTATGGACCTCCTGTTAGGTGATTGGCGAGCAGGCCTGTTGACCGAGCTGACGGTCTGGGGGGGGGGGGTCAGGCCTTCTTTGAAGCCCCTCCGTGTGGCGGGTAGCACTGGTAAGGTAAACAGTATGACCCACAGGTATCCGGCAGGTTCGCAATTGACTGGACAACACTAGACAGGAATAAATTAGTTAAACGTTGTCCGGTCAACGATGAACCAGGCGACGGGGTGATGACGATAGCTAACCAGCATGCATCACCCCGTGATTTCACGGATACACGTCAGAGGGTGGGGTCATGAGTTAGATATTGACTACGGTCAACAATTTGTTTGTTGTCAACAAACAAATTGATACAAATTGATACATTGTAGCCAACTGCCGTTGGCAATTTTGGGGTGGTACCTTACCAGTGTTACGTCGGCCTGCTTGCCTTAAGAATTATGATTGGTCATTTTACCAATACAAATTTATAATTCGGACTAGGGCATTGAATCAATAAATGTGGCCCGATGCTGTTATCCACTTTCAATGTTGTCTGTGTCCGTTATTGGGGGGGTGCACCTGCAATGCAAGCGCGGTGCCAAAATGGCCGCCGCGCTCTTTGCGGCCCCCCCCCCCCCCCACAGGACAAAGAATCCGGGTAGTTAGGGGCGTGGCCAGCTCCCTTATAAAAGGGGTGGCCACGAGGCAGCCGAGCTGCCATTTTACCTCAGCGACGGAGCGGAGAAGTCTTTTCCCCTCCACCCCCTCCCTAGTTAACAGTGTGATATTTTGGTCGCTTCGGGGCCGGGTGGGAATTTTTGGCCGGGACCCATATTGGCTTCCGGGTCCTGGCTTTTTTGCCCATCCCACACTGTTGCTATGGTTTGATATAGGGGTCTTCTTATGTTCTTACTGTTGACTTTGGTCACATTGGCGGGTAGCACTGGTAAGGTAAACAGTATGACCCACAGGTATCTGGCAGGTTCGCAATTGACTGGACAACACTAGACAGGAATAAATTAGTTAAACGTTGTCCGGTCAACGATGAACCAGGCGACGGGGTGATGACGATAGCTAACCAGCATGCATCACCCCGTGATTTCACGGATACGCATCAGAGGGTGGGGTCATGAGTTAGATATTGACTACGGTCAACAATTTGTTTGTTGTCAACAAACAAATTGATACAAATTGATACATTGTAGCCAACTGCCGTTGGCAATTTTGGGGTGGTACCTTACCAGTGTTACGTCGGCCTGCTTGCCTTAAGAATTATGATTGGTCGTTTTACCAATACAAATTTATAATTCGGACTAGGGCATTGAATCAATAAATGTGGCCCGATGCTGTTATCCACTTTCAATGTTGTCTGTGTCCGTTATTGGGGGGGTGCGCTTGCAATGTCCTTCCTTATTCTGTGAAAACAGTGCTGAGCATTACTGTACATTTTAAAACTTAAATCACAAAATTCCTTGCATGCATGTGCCTGAAAACTGGCAAGCATCTTCTCTTCATAAGTGACAACTATGTAGGCAAATGTTATTGGATCCCTCTATAGTTATTTCATGATTTCCTCTCATTGGTATTGGGAAACTCAAATGTTTAGCATGCTAAATAAAGATTCAGATTCTTTTCTCAATCACCCTTAAGGTCCAGATGAATTTTATTGTTGGTGCATATTCCTAATAGGAAATCATTTCCATTCTGTCTATTTTGGAAAATTAAGTAGAAAAACAGGATGGAAATAGCTGAGATAAATAATGAAGGTTGCAATCCTAAACAGAGTTAAACTGTAAGTCTAGCTGAATTCTATAGGGCTTGCTCTTGACAAACAAAGGTTGCAGTTTAAAGGTAGTAACATGTCCATTTATTGTTCCTATGCAATAGAACTAGAACTAATCCTGCCATGAAAAAATGGATTGCCAAATCATTAGTAAGCCAAATTTATGCTCAAACAAACAATATTGCATTATGATAAATAGTCTTTAAAGATCATGTACTCTCAACTAATACCAAACTCTGAGATTTCTTCCAAAAGAACACAATCAACCACATAGTCATTTTCCTATTCACAAAGACTGCTGATAACACCATGGCCAAAATCCTATTAAATCAATAAGGATTTGGTGATTCAACTCCTCTCTAAAATTCATTGATTTAAATGTGCCTACCATGACTGTGATGAACTAAATCAAAGAAAATCACAGGTAGAGTAAGCCCATTCGAATCAAAGGAATTTAGAGAAGAGTTGATTTACCAATCCCAATTTATTCAAGGGGGCTATTGTAGTACAAACTACTATGCTTAATAACAGCATTTTTGTTGAAAGGTTTCAATTGGTTACTCAGAAAATGCTCTAGTGACATGTATGGATATTATACCACCAATTGTGAGATAAAAAAGTTTCTTTCTACCCTCTCTCTGTGTGAGTGTGTGTGTGTGTGAGCATGAGAGAGAGAGAGAAACTGTCACAATGTGTTTCCTCAGAAACATGACAAATAATTTATTAGTGCTGTTTCTTAACTATTTTCACTCTTTACTCCATTTTGCGATTTATTTTCTGCTTGAGTATGCTGGAGATACCAATACATGTGGGAGTAAGATATGACAATTTTCATAATGAAATTTATTGTATACTGAAATAAAAACACAAGAACAAAAAACAAAAACAAAAAACAGGAGTTCACTTTTGCAAAACATTTAAATAACTGCAGGATACTGAAGTTTCATTATTTTAATGGAACTGAATTTGTATTCTGAATTTGTACAATGAATAACATGAGTGAAGGAACAGGTTTATACCTACAACATTTATTAAATAAGTTGTATAAATTTATCTGGGATTTTAGAACAATAATAAAGACTTGCAGCCCTCACAGTTTTGTAACATTGTAAATTTATTCCTTTTAAAAAATATAACATGTTAGCCAGTTCAATTAATCTTTAACAGTATTAGATACATATGCTAAAAATGAAGTCAACAAAAGGAGAACACATTGTAAGTTGTGATTATTACTGGACACATCATTCATAATGATAGGCCATATGTAATAAAATTATTTTGCCAATGATTTATCTAAAGTCCATTTCACTGCCCTAGTAACAGATGCATTCATTTGAATTCATCTTATCCAGTAGTGCACATATTGATTTTAGGACTTGTTTTCTTTAATAAAGCTCAGTTCCAAGATAAATCAGACATAACAAAAATTTGAACAGGAACACTAGACTTGAAAACTCTGTAAGAGCAGTGTGGGTATGGCAGGAATATTCTTAGGCTCAGTTAAAACAGATCTGCCTCATACACTTTATAACAGGAAACATATTTATACACATAATTCCAGCGTCACTTCTGAGATTTTGCCATCCCATGTCAAGAAACAATCTATTGCCCCCATGCTTTGCTTTGTTCATTTGTGGCATAACTTCCTTTGTTCATTAAGTCAGATTCTCCCACTCCCCTGACCTGGCTGGTTTAGAATAACCCGAAATTGCACCTCTAGCAAAAGTATTTCCAGATGCAATAAAAGTTACGTTTTTGGACCATGGATTTCCCCAGCCAGTATGAGGGATTCCATCAGCAGGGAGGTAGCATACTGATACCACCAGAAGAAACTTCAAGCTACACAGGTTGCAGTAAAGCTAACTAAGGTAAGACATATTTGAGAGATATCTCAGGCTGTTTCTCCTGACATAATCCATAGATTTCAGGTGCAGAAGACTAAAAAGATCTATAGATGAAGTATCAGTGAGAGAGAAGATAAAGATTGATATGATGTAAGAAATGGAAAGCATACACATGTTAGAATGCAGAAAGGGCTAATAAAATGCATCTATTCTTTCTTTTCTTATACTTCCCACTCTGAACAGGGAAGGCCACAATCAAAGCTCTCCAATCTTATCATTTGTCCCAACCTTCTCAGAGCCTGATTATTATGGGAGCAGACCCTCCAAGCAATTTGGAAGGCATCAGGCTGAGGAATATGTGTTGGGAAAGATAGGCAGTTTTTAGATTTGCTTGGTATGTATCTGGGATATCAAAATGGCATTTCCAAAACCTTAAAGAGATATAATTCTCCTCATGCTCGCATACCAAATCGCCTTGCCCGAAAATCCTTCTTCAACAGAGTTATGAACAAAGGAGTCTTATTCTGCCCTCCTTTGCATCTGGTCACTTTTATGTATAGGCTTCCACAGTTAGCACATGCATTGATATAAAAAGGGAGCACTTCCTATTGTGCTTTTCCAATAAGCATATAATTGACATTCATGCCATCATTTCTGTGATACCCGGTAGAAGATACTGACATAACAACAGGATGATGTGGACTGCTGTTCCTACCACTTCAATTTTTTCTAATGATGAGCATACAGCCCTGTCTTATGGTGAACCCAGTACAGATTCCTGTATCTAGCATGATTGTCAGCACCTTGGAGAGCTGATGCCATTCAGAATAGGTAATGGTAGCATAGATGCACTAACAATCTGATATCTTACCGGTGTTACCATTTAGATGGCAAAAAAAACCTAGTAAACTCCAGGCTATAAACTCAAGTTTAGTCAGATATTTACATCTCAGTTC
Source organism: Bradypodion ventrale (assembly GCA_035047345.1). Lineage (NCBI taxonomy): Eukaryota > Metazoa > Chordata > Lepidosauria > Squamata > Chamaeleonidae > Bradypodion > Bradypodion ventrale. The sequence goes on from JAWDJE010000002.1 coordinate 115,063,985, forward strand.
ATAAATTCAGACAAGACTAATTCCCAACATCTTTCATATTTTTAAGACACATAATCACAGTGCACAATATGGCAAAACACTATACAGGTATACTATGTTTTCTCTTCCCTCGAGTCTTAATTTTAAGAGCAATTCAAGCATACAAGAGGTCTGTATAACAAGATCTAGCATGCATAATGCTTGGTTGAACAAATAGGTCACTCTCTGAAAATATGGGTTGATTCACAAACTGAATGGAGAGGTGTGTTGGAAGTCCAGTCATCTAGGAACTTTATTACATCCTTGGATTGTGTTGAATGTGTCCCTTTTGCAGACCATTCTTTGACTCAATTAAATTAAAAGCAAAAGTAATTGTGGTTTGAACCATTCTGATATCAGTGAAATTGTCACTGATATCAGAAGGAATTTGGCTGCAATCATATGCTTACTGACCTGGGAATACCTTTTGTGGAATCCATTGTACCTTACTTCTGAGCAGACTGCATGTTTTTGACTGCACTAAACATTAATGATACCTTAAACAGTATGGGATCTTAAAGCACAGTTCTATCATTATTACTCAGAAGTGGGCCAATCTCTGTTCACTGGATGAGACCAGAATCTTATGCAGGTATACCATAAATAAGGTGCATTAACTTCAATTAAACAAACTCCCTTTGCAACTGTGCATAGCAGTGTCATTAATTCATTCATTCATTCATTCATTCATTCATTCGATTTATACCCCGCCCTACTCGACCAGGGCCGACTCAGGGCGGCTTACAACAAGTAAATCAAATACAGTATACAAAAATTACAAATGGTACAGTGTTACAATACAGCAAATTAAACAATAAATATTAGAAATAAAACACATTATAACAACAATAGCAACAATGTGATCAATATAATCAAAGGATATAAATTCAAAAGTACCAAAAAATAATAATAATCATAATACAGAAATGCAATAAAGACATAAGCAGCAATAGTAATACAATAATTAATCAAAAAATACAGTTAAAACGATCAATACAAAATACATACATAGGCCAGAGGGCACAAAAGGAAAGTCCTCACACCATCATAGGCATGCTGACCCAGAAGTAACTTGTATTTGATTCAAAGGACTTCCTTGTACTCAGTTATGTGTAAAAGAAGCCATTATCAAATCTTTGTTGATAAGGAACAGTATTGAAACAAGTAGTGGAGAGGAATATTTTTCAAAACTCAGAACCAAAATCATTAGAACACATAACACCCCCTCCCCGCCCCCATTGCATAGGGTACAGTATGACATTAGTCAATGAATAAAAGGAGGAAGGCCCAACCAAACACATATAATTTTGTAAGATATTAATGTTTACTTTTAAAAGTCATGAGAATCATCCTTTATAAAACATTCATTTCATCCCACCTGCAGCTTTCTAAAGTCATACAGTATCTAGATTTGTGTTAACTGAAATTTTCTGACTTTTCATCAAGATGTTCAAATACACAGTATATCTCTTATCTTTCCAGATTTTCTATTTCACTGGGTGAAATAGAAGTCAAGTGAAGTCATACTCAAGAACAGAATGATTACCTCTAAGTTGTATTATATTTTGAAATATAAAAACTAGAAATTTAGATGGTATTTAGAAGTATTCTTTGTCTTTAGGAAGAATAAGAGGAATGATTCATGAAAGGGAAAATAACACTTTGACTGAAATATTCCAGTTCAGGTGAAAAAATGAAAGGGATCCATCAAAATCTTTCTTGGCAGTGTTTCTTTGCCCCAGCTCATGTGAAACTGGGCTAGAACTGGTCCAGATTCTAAATCACTAAAATTTCTACTAAACCTAGAACTGAATTGATAGAACAGACATTATCCATTATAGGTAAAATTTCTTTAATATTCACACCATACCTTTATTGATTGATTGATTGATTGAATTTTTATATCACCCATCTGGGATATTTCCCATTCTGGGCACTGCACATACAAGTAACAAAATAACATAATAAAAGCAATAACAAAATAAAACAAAACAACCGAATAAGTACATTAGAAAATAAAATACCTTACTGTATCTGCCACTTGATCCTTTGAATTCTCTACAAATGCAAAAAATTAGCTGAAAAGAATGTCTTTGGGGAATTGCCTTGGGCTAATGGGAATTGAAGTCCAAAAAACAAAAGTTGGGAAACACTGCTCTAGATACTCATATAAAACACGAGGGCTTCTACCTTCTGGAAGTTTTAAACAATTATAGGGAGTGGTAAAATACATACGTGTCAAGTTTCGGGAAATTTCTGTAAAAAACCCGTATTTAACACTCTTTCCTGCCATCATCCCATATTAGTTAGACTGCAATTAGACTAGAGTTAGACTAGAGGCCAGCACAGGATAAGCATAGCTGTCTAGTTTCCTGTTTTGGCTGGGAAATTTCCCTTATTTGACAGAAATTTCCCGAAACTTGACAGGTATGGTAAAAGAATCCAGGAAAAAACTGGCTCTTGAGCCCTGCTTCAACTATGATCCTGACGACAATGGATCCCTTATTGTACAGCCAATGGCATGTTATGTCATAGTGCTTTGTTTTTTCAGTACAGCATATGGATACAACGGAGGACATCTGGATCTTACTCTCCTTGCTCTTAATATAGTTTTTAGGATTTGTTCAGCCTTTCCCTTTCAGCTTTAAATTATACATGATTGCTATTTTTGAAATGCTAAACTGAAATTCTATTTACTAGTATATAGCATGTACCTCAGTGCATATCCTGAAAAGAAGTTTTATTGCATTCACATACCCAACCTTAGGAGATCTTGAAACAAAACAAAAATCTGGTGCTATGATGTGCAGCTGCAAAACAGAGTTTGTAATTTAGCACAGAGCTTGCAAATCTTATTAAAATTCATATGGAAAATGCCTCCCCCCCCCCAACTTTGAAAAACAGCATTTTTGGGCTGATTGCTTAATTACCCAAATCACCCACAAATACAGTACAGCTGAGTCATGAACACAGACTGCCTCTTCCAGCCAAAGACCAACTTCTACCAAGAGAGTTTGTCTGTGCTTTGTGTCAAACACGTAGCATGAGCAGCTTCTCTGTTTCAGCTACAGAAATTTGCATTGCAATTGTTTTGGCATCATTCTATCTCTAGTATGCACAGTATACCTGCCCAGGCTCCTGTCCTTAAAACAAAACCATGCTATAAAAATGGGTTTGAAGGTCTACATTTCATTAGTAGTGCAGAGTTCCAGCCACTTTGAGGACAAATGTCAACTACCTAGACTTACTTCTCCCAAAACATATTCTCCATGCCTCAAATGTTTTTGTGCAGTGTGTTAAGGCAAAGGTAGGCTAAAGCTTTGTTACTAGTACTGTAGTTTCTTATAACAAGGTTGTTACTGTCCTTCGTATAATTGGATGTATTGGTAGAGTCAAGCTGTAAAAAGATTGCACTGGGTTTATGGTCCTGCAGTCTAGCTCTAAATGGATTGTTTCAGTTGAGCCAGGATTGTCCACCTGGGCCGTCTGACAAATGTGCTTTCCAAAATTATGTACAGAAATAAAATTACCAAGCCAGGAATAGCTTTTTTCTTTGAGATTTCAAGCTCCAAACTTGAGACCAGGGGATAGACCTTTGAGACATCAAGGGGTAGTTCCTAGTGAGGCAACAGAAGCAGTCTTAGGGCAGGGACTTCCTTTCCAAGCTTTGTACTGTTGCTGCCAGGGCTTGTGCAACAAATGCAAGCGCGGCGCCAAAATGGCCGCCGCGCTCTTTGCGCCCCCCCCGGACTTGGACATCCGGGTAGTTAGGGGGCGTGGCCAGCACCCTTTAAAAGGGGTGGCCACGAGGCAGCCGCGCTGCCATTTTGTGAAGCGACGGAGAGGAGAAGTTTTTCCCCACTTGCTCCGTCGCTCTTACCTTTAGCCGGGAAGCCTTTTTCGGCAACAGTTTTTTCTTTGCTCCTTTTCTTCGGCTTCCCTGCAATTCGCAGCAATGCCTTCCAAGAAGAAGGCGGTGGGGAACGCGGTTCGTTCATCGCGGAGGCGCCAGCCGGGTCGGAGGACCGCGACTGCGCCCCTTCAGCAGGCCCCCTTTCCGGGGGCGCCCGCCGGGACCGGCGGGATGGGGGCGATTGCACCATGGTCCGAGGCTGGGCAGCCTCAGCCCAGCCCTGCAGGGGATCCGGCCCCCAGCCCGCAATCAGCGGCCACCGGCTCAGGCCTGGCGCATGGCCAGGCTGGGCCTTCGGGCCTGGGCATTCAGCTTCCAGTGGTGGGCTTTAACCAAGGGGGTTGGCTGGGTTCCCTCCCCTGGCAGGGCATGCCCCCGGCCCCTCCGGGGCCGGTGGTTGGGGCATGGCCATATTCGGGCCCTGGGGCCCAGGGACCAGGCCCGGCAACAGCGACCGGTGGGCCGGCCGGCCCACCCATTAGTGTCGGGGGCTATGTGAACGTGGATGCCCTACTGGCCCGTGTAGCGGCCCTTGAGGCATCTTTAAGGGTATTTAATCCATCCGGAGCACCGTTTGGTTTACAGGTCAACTCAGCACTTGCCGCTCCTCGGCAGGCAGCCGATAGGGTTGAGCTGCCTGAGGCACATAGGTCGGCGTCGGCAGCGGCCTCGCAGCTCCCCGTGCAGCTGATACCACCAGCAGGTAGTGGTCAGGCCCCGTCTTCGAGCTCGGTTGCGGTCGCGAGCTCCGACGCCCGCAGTGGGCCGGAACCCCCGGTGGGGGCGGCCCATGGGGGTGCAACTTGTGAGTATACGGTCCAATCTAGTGCACCCACGACGCAACCCACACTGGGGGGAGGTTTGCAGTGGCCGTGGCCTCGCCTGGCTGGGGCGGTGGGTCAGCCGCCGCCGGCCCAGCTGGGGACGGCCCCCCCACTCCAGGGCCCTACTTGGGGCGGGGTACCCTGTCCCGCAGGGAACTTACTGGGGGTGGCGGGACTGGTACAGGCTCCTTTCATGATGCCCAGTACTGCCAATGTTCCGGTGTCGGCCTTGCCGATGGCGGGTTATTCGTTGCCCCTCGGGGACCACCTGGCCCAGGCCACCAAGGAAAAGATATGGTGGGGGGGAGTACGTGGACATTTTCTCCCTCTTGAATCGGGAACCCACCAAAGAAGAGGGGGAGGGGCAGGATGAGAAGGACAAGGAGCTGTCTCGTCGACGTAAGCCGCCACGCACATGGGCCAACTGGTTGCCCGCGTACCTTATATACATGGTGGTGTATCTTAGGGCCCGGCCTGACCTGGCAATTCCGATGGTCCAGTATTTGGACAACATATACCGGGCGATGGTTGATTTCCCTGGCCCGTCGTGGTTGGCTTACGACGAGGAATTCCGTATGAGAGTGCCCCTACACCCAGAGATGAGGTGGGATGAGCCCTGCCAGAAGCTGTGGCTTCTGTATATGACCCCCACGCGCCCGGCGCCAGGGGAGAGGTACCATTGTGGACATGCGGTCCAGCGAGCTGCTCCAGCCCAGGCACCCCGCCAGGTGGCGGGGCAGGGTGTTCCAGCCCGCCTGCTGTGTTGGAGCTTCTCGGCCAATGGTGCGTGTAACAGGAAGCAGTGCCGATACAGGCACGAGTGTCCCTCTTGTGCGGGCCCCCATGCCGCCTCCGCGTGTCCTAAGGCGGGTGGACTGCGGGGCAGAGGTAGAGGTGGACAGGGAGCCGGCAGAACTGCCGCAGAGGGAGCTGGTCAGGCGAAAGGCCCCCTCCCCAATTAACGTGGACATGTTGGAGCGTTGGCTCACGATGTACCCGAGGAGGGCAGACGCAGCTTACCTGCTTGAGGGTTTCCAGCAGGGGTTTCACATTCCTTTCACGGGGGTCAGGTCACCTCAAGATGCACCCAACCTGTTATCCCTCAGGGGAATGGAGGAGGTGGCTGCCATGAACATTGCTAAGGAGGTTGTGGCTGGCAGGGTCGCCGGCCCTTTCCCTCTCCCGCCATTCCCCAACCTCAAGGTTTCCCCTTTGGGGTTGGTGCCCAAGAAGTTGCCGGGGGAGTTCCGTTTGATACACCACTTGTCTTACCCGGCTGGCCGTTCGGTCAACGATGCTATCCCTGACGACCTTTGTTCGGTCAGGTATACATCTTTTGACCAGGCCCTGCGCATGGTGCGCTCATGTGGCCCGGGTGCACTGCTCGCTAAGTGCGACATTAAGTCCCGTTCCGTCTCCTGCCAGTGCACCCGGGTGACTTCGTGTTGCTGGGTTTCAAGTTCCGGGGTGAATTTTATTTTGACAAAGCCATGCCTTTTGGCTGCTCCATTTCATGCTCGGCATTTGAGCGCTTCAGCACCTTCCTACAATGGGCCTTTGTTCGCAGGTCAGGGTCCCGGTCTGTAGCCCACTACCTTGATGATTTCTTATTCGGGGGTGAACGGGGCTGGGACATGTGCACACGTCTCCTGAATACATTTCAGACGCTAATGAAGGAACTCGGTGTCCCTTTAGCGCCCGAAAAGACCGAGGGCCCTTCAACCAAGCTCACATTCCTGGGGGTTGAGATTGACACAGTTGTGCAGGCATCCAGGTTACCTGCTGATAAGGTTTCACGGATTGTTGCACTCATTTTGGACTTGCTGGCGAAACGTAAGGTGTCCCTTCGGGAGCTCCAAGTGTTACATGGTCACCTCAATTTTGCTTGCAGGGTCGTCGCACCTGGCAGAGCATTTGCTCGACGTTTGTGCGACGCCATGACTGGCTTGGCCAGGCCCCACCACAGGGTCCAACTGAACAAGGGCATGAGGGATGATATGCTCATTTGGCTCCAGTTCCTGAGGGAATTCAATGGGGTGTCATTTTGGAGATCCGACCTTTTGGTTTCCCCTCGCTTTCAGGTTCAGTCGGATGCATCAGTGTCCCTGGGTTATGGGATTTACTTCGAAGGGAAGTGGGCCTATGGCAGATGGCCGCCAGACTGGTGGGGCACGGATCGCTTGCGCGATCTCATGTACCTTGAATTTTTCCCCATTCTGGGAGCTTTGATGCTATGGGGCGAGGAGTGGGCCAATTCGTTTGTCCATTTCTGGTGTGACAATGCGGCAGTGGTCCACGTTGTCAACTCACAGACGTCTAAATCCCCAGGGGTCATGGAACTGGTTCGCCAGTTTGTGCTGCGCAGCCTACGCCTCAATGTGCTTTTTCGGGCTAGACATGTTCCAGGTATTAATAACGATATTGCTGATGCTTTGTCCCGCCTGCAGATCCCCCGGTTCCGTGCCTTGGCCCCGGATGCAGAGGAATTTCCCTCGCCGCTCCCGGACGAGATATGGACGCTTGGCAAGGAGAGGTGAACCGGGCGATCAGCATGTCGTTTGCCCCCCGCACGCGTAAGGCGTATAACCATGCATTCAGTTCATTCAGGGCCTTTTGTGCCCAATCACGGCTGCCTGAGAGTTGGCCCATCCCAGTCGCTCATGTCCTCCAATTTATGGTTTACTTACATGACCAGGGCTTAGCCCCCCGCACCATAGCATCCAGGCTGTCAGCGCTGGCATTCATGGCCAAGGTGGGTGGTTTTGCTGACAGCACAAATGATTTTCGCATACGACATGTTTTGGAAGGGTGGGTGCGGGAACGTGGGCGCAGCCCGGACGACCGCCACCCTATTTCTCCAGGGGTACTTACCCACCTTGCACGGGGTTGGCATGACCTGTGTTTTGACAGGTATGAGGCAACCCTGTTTCACGCGGCTACTACGGTGGCCTTTTTTGGAGCGCTACGCATCAGTGAGCTGGTGCTACTGTCTAAGGCGGATGCGAGTCGTAGGGCACTGGAACTCGAAGATGTCTCCATTTCCAATGATTGGGCTCAGCTGAGGATACGCTCCTCTAAGGTTGATCAGCACGGTGTAGGCAGTGGTGTAAGACTGCTACGATGTTCCATGGCAGACATCTGTCCGGTTGGTGCCCTACAGGAGTTCCTTGCACTACGTGGTACGCACCATGGCCCGTTTTTCTGTCACCAAGATGGGTCTCCCCTTACTAAATTTCAATTTTGGAAGGTGACCGGTAAGGCACTAGCCAGTGTTGGCCTCCCTGGGGCTCGTTACGGCACCCATTCATTTAGGATAGGGGCGGCTTCCACCGCAGTGGCGTTTGGGTACTCTGGGGCTGAGATACGCAACATGGGAAGGTGGGGATCACGATGTTTTCAGTTATATGTTCGCCCTCTTCAACCGTGAGTACCAGTTAAGTCACTGCCCTGTTTCCTTTTTTCCTTGACAGACCCTGGGTGTCGTCTTACACCGGTGACAGTATGGCTGGTGGGCCACAGCTATGTGCACAGGGCAGCGCAGTTTGCTGCGGCGACAGAGTGGGGACCCCGACTGGGACTAGGTGCATCTGCAAGTCTCAGGTGGTACGGTAAGCACGGAATGTTATGGCGGGAACTGTTGCCATTCCTTTTTTCCATCAGGGATGCTGACCCGCCTGATGTCCTAATTATACACCTCGGGGGTAATGATTTGGGACAGGTCACGGGCCTATCGCTGAAGCATGCGATTTGCGGTGACCTGGCCTACCTGCATTATGTGTGGCCCGCCACAACCCTGCTTTGGTCGGACATGATACCGCGGCACGCTTACAGGGGAGGTTTGAACCTCCAAGCCCTTGATCGGGCTCGGTGCTTGGTGAACAGGGCTGTTGCCCGGTTCCTTATGGACAAGGGTTGGGGGCGTGTCATACGACACCCCACCATCAGTCTCCAAAATTATGAGCTTTACACAGGGGATGGGGTCCATCTGTCGCCGGGAGGTATGGACCTCTTGTTAGGAGATTGGCGAGCAGGCCTGTTGACCGAGCTGACGGTCTGGGGGGGGCGGTGAGCCTTTATTGAAGCCTCTCCGTGTGGCGGGTAGCACTGGTAAGGTAAACATTTATGACCCACAGGTATCCGGCAGGTTCACAATTGACTGGACAACACTAGACAGGCACAAGTTGGTTAACGTTGTCCGGTCAACGATGAACCAGGCAATGGGGTGATGGCATGAGCTGGGCAGCAGGCATCACCCCGTTATTTTACGGATACGTGTCAGAGGGTGGGGTCACTAGTTAGGTTATTGACTACGGTCAACAATTTGTTTGTTGTCAACAAACAAATTGATACAAATGGATACATTGTAACCAATTGCCGTTGGCAATTTTGGGTGGAACCTTACCAGTGTTACTTCGGCCTGCTTGCCTTAAGAATTATAATTGGTTGAATACCAATAGAAATTTATAATTCGGACTAGGGCATGAATCAATAAATGTGGCCCAATGCCGTTATCCACTTTCACCAGTGTCTGAGTCCTTTATTGGGGGGTGCGCCTGCAAAGGCTTATGGACGGTTATATCAGAGCTCTGTTCCCTGTTTTGTTCCCAATGACATGAGGTGCTCAATGTTTTACATGCTTCAAAGTCAAGGAGTCGAGGAAGAGGACTAGGGAGAGAGCTAGTTTGTACATGTGCTTGGGACCATGAATACATCATTTCATGTTTGGATCAACATAAAATGACATGTGAGACAGTGAGTCCTGGTGTCAGAAAATGCATACAGACAGGTGTTAAGTCTTGATCTCCCTACCTAGAGCTTGATCTCCCTACCTAGAGAAACATAACAATTCCCTGAGATTTCAGTACTATCCTGAGACATGGCAACAATAAACAATGCCAGATTTTACTCAACATGGCTTGCTGACAGTCCAGTTTCAAAAGCTGTGGGAATAAAACCTCACCTAATTTTTGGACTATACATCTTTATTATAATTTGTATGTATACTATCTTTGCCCCATGGAGGATTCCTTGGAGCTTAAAAGCTCAATTTACTTATAATTATGATCCAGTAAATTTATTACCCAACTGGCATTTTTTCTATACATGGCTATCTTACAGTACTTTAGTTTCTTTGATTTTAGAAATATCAAGATAATTTTGTTGCCATAGGTAGAAACTCTTCCATGATATTACTTCAGTGAAAGTTTCTTCCCATCTGACTACTAAGTATGAGTACTAAATGGGCTATAATATACTTTTTAAAATTTAAATAATCTCATCTCCATTTTATTTTATTTTTTGCAATGGAAGCCACATGAACTAGAAATATATAAGTAGTAACTCATAAGAATTATTCTTATTATTGATACAGTAATACCTCGGATAATGTTTGCATCAGATAACGCTAGAATCGCATAACGTTAAGCAATCTGGGGGAAAATTGCATCGCATAACGTTAAAATCCTATGGGATGCATCAGATAACGTTCACTAAAGCCTGTGCTGGTTACAATGTATCTCTAGGGTGTTTTAACGTTATCCGATGCATCCCATAGGATTTTAATGTTATCCAATGCATGAATCAGATAACATTAAAAACCAGATAACACTAAGACTTGTGGAACCAAGTGTTAGCATTATCCAAGGTTTTACTGTACTTTCTTGTTTGCTTGTTTACTGTATTAATCTTATAGTTCCTGATGAAGCATATCTAGTATAGTTTTAATGGACAATCCAAAGGAAATTTAGTTCAGCTAATAATGCTTTTTTGTAACTCTCTTCTATATCAATCCAAATAGAGACTGTAGACAGAAACTGACTGAGATCTGTTTGGGAAGCTATGAATAAACTAGAAAAGGCCTTTAAATTGTAGTTTTTTGTTGCTGCAGGTCAAGGCCAAAACCATCCATACTGTAGTACAGTGGAACCTCAGTTAACAAATGGCTCGGTTAACATAAAATTGCATAACAAAAGGAAACCCATAGAAAATAGTGGGTCGGTTTACAGAATTTTTTGGGAATGGATTAATTGGTTTTCAATGCATTCATATTGAAAACCATGTTTCAGTTAAAGTATTTTGGTTTTCAATGCATTCCTATGGGAAATTCAGTTAAAGTAATTTTCTCTGTATGAAACATCCTGGAGAACACATTAATTACGTTAACCACTGTATTTCCTTTACTTATAAACAGATGTGAAATGTGAACTATGAAGAAAGAGAACAGGAAAAAAGATTTGCTCAATAAAGTAAACTATTGCCTTTATGCTGCAAGATGTGAGCAAGGCTGTTAATGACAGGACATTTTAGAGGTCATTGATTCACAGGGTTAGCATAAATCAGAAGCAATTTGATATACATATAACTCTTTGCTGTGTTTTGTGCTGGAAGTTGCTAGAGGACTTAAATTATGGAGTTGGGCAATAGAGTGGGGCACCCTGCACTCTTTAGTACTATCATAACTTACTGGGCTAACCTTTCCTGTGTGACTGAAGCTATTTGATATCCTTATAGTCAGGGCTAACATCTTTCACATCAACAACAAACTTACCTTGATAAATGTGAAACCACAGGGTAACAAATGGAACATCTTTTTCTCTTTGATAGCCAATGTGACTTACATTAATGTTTATACCCAGAACAAGGTCCAGTTTCTAGATATGACATAGAACCATGAACCCCATTGAATGACCTCAGATCGATCTCTATATCTTTTTGTCTTCTAGACTAAAATACTTCACAGGGTTCCTCCGAGGATACTATGGAAGAAGACCCATAGTATCTTCAGAGGAAGATTTTGTTGTTGTTCAGTCACACAGTCAATTCCGAGCCCATGGACCATTGCCCGCCAGGCACCTCTTTCCTCCACCATCCTCCTGAACCCGCCCAGCTCTGTGTCCAAATGCATCTACAATACCATCTAGCCTCTCATTTTTGGCCTCCCTCTTCTTCTTTTGCCCTCCACCTTTCTGAGCATCAAGGCTTTCCTCAAATGAATCCTCTCTTCTCATTTGATGTCCAAAGTACTTTAGCTCCATATTTACTATTTGTCCTTCTAAGGAGCAGTCAGGGTTGATTTCTTCAAAGGTCGACCTATTTGTTCTCCTCGCTGTCCAGGGTACTGTCAAAACTCTCCTCCAACACCAAATTTCAAAGGTGTCTATACTTCTGCACTCAGCTTTCCTTATGGTCCAGGTCTCACAACCATACATTACCACCGGGAATACCATTGCCTTGAATATGCGAATTTTTTCTTTGCAAGGTGATGTCTCTACTTTTAACTATGTTCCCTAGGTTTCTCATAGCTTGCCTCCCAAGAATCAGTCACCCTTTTATTTCCTGGCTGCAATCACCATCTGCAGTGATCTTAGATCCCAAGAAAGTAAAATCTGTCACTGCTTCTACTTCTTCCCCATCTATTTTCCAGGGACTGATAGGGCCCATACCAGAGGAATATACTGGAGATTATTAGATGAAAGACAGGATATAAATTTAACTAATGTTAACCTCTTCAATTGGTGGCAACAACGAACTAGCAGTAACAATCTTCTCATCTCCACGGGCCTGTCCATGCCCCTGAAATAGCTGAGTGGCTGGACCACACACCCCCAGAAGCAGAAGTGGGCACATTTACAGCTGTCATAAATGTGCCCACTTCCACATTTACATCAGCCGTGGCCGTGTTTGCGCATGTGCGGGCACATTTTATGACTGACATAAACACACCTGCTTCCACTTCCGGGTGAAGGGGAGACAGCAATGGGCTTGACTGAATGGTGTCAGGGTCATACCTGTCAACCTGCGGCTCCAGAAAAAACGGAACCTGCGCACAAGCGATCTGCGCAGGTCGCTTTCCATGCATGCGTGGAAGGGTTTCCCCCCCCCCCCCCCCGCTGCCAAATTACGAGGTTTTGGCAGCGCGGGGCGGGTTATGACGTTAATCGGCGTCAAATTCCGTGGTAATCCTGGCCAAATCGGGATGGTTGACAGGTATGATCAGGGTCTTGGTCCGGCTTGCGGGCTGTAGATTGGGTACCCTTGCCATAGAGGATCACCCATCTATGAGAATCTGCTACAACAGCTAAAATGCAGTCTTTATGCTCAATGGCAATGTATGGCTCCACACCAGATAATGGAAACAACCATTCAGAGAGGATGGTGGCCTTTACATCTTAATTAAACACCCCCTAGAAACAGAATGCTGGACTAGACAGATCATTGGCACCTGAGTTCCTACAAACTTATTACACTCTTTTTACCTGGGAGTAAGTCTTCACAAAACCAAGAAGGCTTACTTCCAAGTAAGCATGTTTGGGATTGGGCCCAGTGTTCTTTTACAAAAAAATATATCATTTCACTCATGCTGTGTCTTCCCATATGAGACATTTTGCTATCACTTAATTTCATCAAGACTTCTCCAAAAGAGAGCTCTGTTTTATTACGTGCTTAATGTCGATGCAGTTATTCAGCAGGAAGACAAATGCAGAGGAGTTTGAGAGGCTGGAGCATTTGTACCATCAATCAGCTTAGACAAGTACAGTAATTAGGAAATGCTGATCTAACTACAAACTGGGTCACTCCTCTCATGGTTGGGAGAAGCAGAGGAGAGGCAAAGAGAAATAAAAATAAAATTAATGCAACCTTCACGGTGTTTTTCATGAAGTATATTACCCCATTCATTTCTTCAATGATAAGGGTAGATTCACTAGGCTTTACGTCAATGTCTGCAGTACTCAATGGCCAAAAATGCACTGTATACATGGATCAATGGGTAAGGGAGGAAGCAATGGGCAATAAAAATATCACAAGCTTATTTCTAGCATATACAGTTAAAGAAAGATCATGAAAACTAGAGGACAAACAACATCAAGTAACAGAGATTAGCTTATTTATCTGTGAGCGTACCTTTGCCCATCTACCCCAAAAGCAGTGTAATAGTATCCTGTTGGGCTCTGTAAAAATTAATATTAAATTGACCCCACTCATTGTGGGGAGTTGTATAAGATGGTGCCTCATGCCGACTCCTTGCTAATTTTGATGAAACTTCCATCACTAAAACTGGAAATAACTCCCTCTCTGAGTTCCGTTCATCCAAAATCTGATCCAAAGAACTGGAAGACACTTTGGAATATTGCAGGATACAGATATCACTCCTCCATACCTGTCACGTATCCCGTTTCCCCCGGGAAAACCCCTTATTTTTACCCCTCTTCCTGCCTCCCTCCTGTTTTATTAATTTCCCCGTAATATCCCTTTTTAAAAAAAAAAAAAATCCTGACCGGAGCCCTAACAGGCAAAGCTGCATTATGTTTTTCCTGCTACCAGAGACCACTGTGGCTTTTTGCTTGTGGAAGGGGAGAGAGAAGGTGGTGGGGTGTGGGCGCCTTCTCTTTCATTTCCCATTCCCTGCCACATGGTCATGGAGGCTTCGGTTTTGCTGCTGATGGTCAGAGCCATAATGGGACGGGAATCTACTCTAAGTGAGCGATATTTCATATATGAAGGGGCAAATCAGCTCTTGGTCTGGGGCAGAGAGTTCTCTTTCACTCTCATGGTTTATTGAGCTGTTTCTGCCCTGCCTCCTGGAGGCTTTCATTTCTGTTCTAGAGAGAGCGAGAGAGCTGAGGTTTATTTTGCATGCAGTTTCCAGGCTGGGTTCCTTTTACAGTAGGAAAAGCTGCTGCTTAAAGTTTCCCTGCCCTGCCCAACAGGCACCCCACCTTCTAACAAACCATCTGGAGGGAGGTTAACTCCTCAGCTGCTGGGAGGTTTCGAAACTACAGAGGTTGCTTTTTACTTTACTAATTCCCTTCCTTAAGCTGGATCCGACATTCTCAGGTGTTGGTGCTTCAATTGGTTGCAGTAAGGAACAAATAGATTGGTTAATTTGGGGGAATTAATCCCTTGCTCCTCCACCCTAATGGTGGGGGGGATGGGGTGTCTAGCCATGTGCAGGGCTAGATCATTAAAGCCAAGCTGCTTACAAGCAATTGGTAACCCTAGGGGACAAAAGTCCCCCAAGAAGGTGGGAAAAGGGTTCTTTGGCCCACACAGCTTTGTGGCCATTGCATCTACAATACCATCTAGCCATCTTATTTTTGGCCACCCCCTTTTTTTGTCCTCCACCTTTCCCAGCATCAAGGCTTTCTCAAGTAAATCCTCTCTTCTCCTTTGATGTCCAAAGTACTTTAGGATCATTTTTACTATTTGAACTTTAATGAGCAGCCATGGTTGATTTCTTCTAGGATCGACCTATTTCTAACACCACATTTCAAAGGCATCTATTTTTCTGCGTTCAGCTTTCCTAATGGTCCAGCTATCACACCCATACATTACCACCGGGAATACTATTGCTTTGACTATGCAATTTTTTGCTTGCAAGGTGATGTCTCTACTTTTAACTATATTCCCCAGGTTTCTCATAGCTTGTTTCCCAAGCATCAGTCGCCTTTTTATTTCATGGCTGCAATCACCATTTGCAGCGATATTTGATCCTAAGAAAGTAAAATCTGCCAGTCGTATTGAACTCTAGGGTGCAGTGCTCATCTCCATTTACAGCCAAAGAGCCAGTTCTGTCTGTGTTTGCAGACATTTTCATGGCCATGTGGCAGGCATGACTAGAGCCCAGCAAGTCACATGGTTATATCTGACCACACCCACAGATTTGGCCACACCCACAGATGGGTGTGGCCAAAATTTCCCTTATTTTCAAATCCGAAACTTGACAGTTATGCACTCCTCCCTTGTCCCATCCTCACAGGCAAGGATAAGGAATTGAAAAATAACAATTTGCTCTAGAGATAGGATTGGGAGGGGGGTTTCTATTGCACTTCTGGCAAGAAAATAAGATGAGAAGGAGGATGGGGAGTGGTGGCAAAATATATTTGCAAATATAAAGGGAATTAGATTTTCCCCTTTATCAGTGAAGAGTGAAGGGAGTTCACTTTAAGCAGTGGGAGATTGAAGTATAGGCAGGGAGCAAAATTCAGCATCTTCTAGCCACTAGAGGTGGCTATCCAGTCAGCACCCTGTACATGCTTTCACTATGCTGAGCAATACTTGCGCATCAACTCCCAACTCCTAAAACATACAGTTTAAAAGTAGACACTCTAATTTTCCTGTGGTAATGCTTCCAACTATTGAACTGCCTAGCTGGCCATTTCTGAGTACTGTATTATTGACTCCTTGTTGAAGCTATCTAAGATAGCCAAGTACAGTACATAGAGGCCATTTCTGCCTCCCCTGGTCTTCAGTGGACTGCCTCCACCCATTCTTCAAAACCAAAAGTAATTGGGAAATCACTTCAGTATTTTTAAAGATTATATTATACATACAACATTTGATTTCATTTTTTGATTGAATTTATTTTACTTATTATTGTTTTACAGAGTGCAAGCCTCAAGGTACACAATTTTGAACTGAAAAGGTAGAGTATAAATACAATTAACAATAGAAATGGAAAGAACAATAACAATGTAGGCCTGTCCCCTGAAATATATTTCAAATAGTCAATCATATAGGTTTCTAGGGGTGCAAGTGGCCATTTTTATTCAATAATATTTTCCCAACAGGCAGATTTTGAGAGGAACAGAGGGGAGGGATGTAAAAGCTTCATTCATTTTCCCCTGACATGTGAAGACAAAAAATAAAATAAAATAGAACATAACTTCTTAAATGGGAGGATGGTGAGGAATTTCCTGGTACTCTCAATAAAGTTTTTCCACTGGTAAAAACAATGTTATTTGCATAATACATAAAAATTTTGCACAAGATGCTCATATTCTCTTAATTTGGATACTTGCTCAATTGTCCAAAACCAGGATGATTGCTGGGTTTGTTTAAATGTCTGAACTATAGATAGGTATTTTATACCTTTCTTAAAAATCAGTCTTGGTGTGTAGGTAAGTAAGCATAGTTTTCAAAAGGAAAGGGCAATAAAGACATTTTGCAAAAACTACAAACACTTTGAAAGGAGAAAAAATAGCTCCTCGGTTCATGATCTTGGAAGCAAGGAAACAAATAAGACTTTAGAATTCCTTTCCATGGTGTCTTATGACATCTAAGGGGTCAAAATATATGAGAACAAGGGATTCAAGAAGTATTTTTCTGCCCTATCTGGGGAAGCATGGGATAGCACTGGCAGGTGACATATGTACAATGAGAATGCAAGCGCGGCACCAAAATGGCCGCCACGCTCTTTGTGGGCACCCCCCCACCGGACTTGGACATCCGGGTAGTTAGGGGGCATGGCCAGCCCTCTTTAAAAGGGGTGGCCACGAGGCAGCCGAGCTGCCATTTTGCGAAAGCGATGGAGCGGAGAAGTTTTTACTCCGTCGCTCTCAGCCTTGGCAGGGAAGCCCCTTCGGCGGCAAACAGCTTCGCTCTTCGCCTCTTCTTAGGCTTCCCCAGCGACGACAATGCCTTCAAGGAAGAAGGCTATGGCGAACTCGGTTCGCCCGTCCAGGAGGCGCCAGCCGGGTCGGAGGACCATGGCTGCGCCCACCCAACAGGCCCCCATTGCGGAGGCTCCCACCGGGACCGGTGGGATGGGGCAAATTAGCCCGTGGCCCAAGGCTTTACAGCCCCAGACCGGCTCTGCGGGGGCTGCGGCCCCCGGCCAGCAATTGCCGGCCATGGGCTTGGGGCAGGTGGGTGGCCATGGCGCTGCTGGGCCTTCGGCCCCTGGCCCGCATTCCCCGGCCATAGGTTTTAACCAGGGGGGAGGGCTGGGCACAATTCCCTGGCAGGGCATGCCCCAGGCGCCTCGGGGGGCGGAGTTTTGGGCATGGCCCTACCCGGGTACGAGTACTCCGGCACCTGGCCCGGGTCCTGCGCCCAGCGGGCCGTCCGGCCCGCTTGGCCCACTTTATGCAGGGGGCTCTGTGGCGGTGGATGCCCTATTGGCACGCGTAGCGGCCTTGGAGGCATCCCTGGGGATATCCAACCCATCCGGGGCACCTTTTGGCCGACAGGTCACTACGGGGGCAGACAGTCTTCAGCAGGCGGCCGGCTGGGTTGAGCTGCTTGAGGCGCGCAGGTCGGCCCCCGCCGCGGCCTCGCAGCTCCCCGTGCAGCAGGCACCACCGGCGGGTGGTGGTCAGATGGGTCTTCAGAGCTCGGTTGCGGTCGCGAGCTCCGATGCTCACCGTGGGCCGGAACCCCCAGTGGGGGCGGCCCGCGGGGGTGCAACCTGTGAGTATCCGGTTCAAGTTAATGCTCCCACACCAACATTCACCACGGGTGAGGGTCTCCAGTGGCCATGGCCCCGTCAAGTCATGGCGGGGGGACAGCAGCCCCCGACTTACCCAGGTGCGGCTTTGTCACTTACAGGCCCCACTGTGGGTGGGGGGCCTTACGCCGCAGGGCAGGCAACGGGGGTCACGGGGGCGGTTCAGGTCCCTTTCTTGATGTCCCGCACTGCTAACGTGCCGGTGTCAGCATTCCCGACAGCTGGGTATTCTTTGCCCCTTGGGGATCATTTAGCCCAGGCCACGAGGGAGAAGATTTGGCGGGGAGAATATGTAGACATTTTCTCCCTATTGAACAGGGAACCCACCAAAGAGGAGAGGGAGGGGCAAGACGAGAAGGACAAGGAACAGTCTCGCCGTCGCAAGCCACCACGCACGTGGGCCAACTGGTTGCCCGCATATCTCATATACATGGCGGTCTACCTCAAGGCCCGGCCCGATCTGGCCATCCCGATGGTCCAATATTTGGACAATATTTACAGGGCAATGGTTGATTTCCCTGGCCCGTCGTGGTTGGCTTACGACGAGGAATTTCGAATGAGAGTGCCCCTACACCCGGAGATGAGGTGGGACGAGCCCTGCCAGAAGCTTTGGCTTCTGTACATGACCCCCACGCGCCCTGCGCCTGGAGAGAGGTATCATTGTGGACATGCGGTCCAGCGAGCCGCTCCAGCACAGGCACCCCGCCAGGTGGCGGGGCAGGGGGTTCCAACCTGCCTGCTGTGTTGGAGCTTCTCGGCCAATGGTGCGTGCAACAGAAAACAATGCAGATATAAGCACGAGTGTCCCTCTTGCGCTGGCCCCCACGCCGCCGCTGCGTGTCCGCGAGCAGGCGGGTCTCGGGGCAGAGGTAGAGGTGGACAGGGAGTGGGCAGACCTGCCGCTGAGGGAACTGGTCACCCAAAAGGCCCCCTCCCCAGTTAATTTGGCCATGTTGGAGCGTTGGCTCGCAACATACCCGAGGAGGGAAGACGCTGGTTACCTCCTCGAGGGTTTCCAGCGAGGGTTCCGCATTCCGTTCACAGGGGAGAGGTGCCCCCAAGACGCCCCCAACTTACCTTCTCTTAGGGGCAGGGAGGAGGTGGCCGCCCTGAGTATTGCTAAGGAGGTTAAGGCAGGCAGGGTTGCTGGCCCCTTTCAGGCTCCACCCTTTCCCAACCTGAAGGTTTCCCCTTTGGGTTTAGTGCCCAAGAAGACACCGGGGGAATTTCGTCTGATTCACCACCTGTTGTACCCGGCTGGCCATTCGGTCAATGATGCCATCCCTGATGACCTTTGTTCGGTCAGGTACACATCATTCGACCAGACCCTACGCATGGTGCACTCTTGTGGCCCGGGTGCACTATTGGCAAAGTGTGACATTAAGTCTGCATTCCGGCTGCTGCCGGTGCACCCGGGCGACTTTGAGTTACTAGGCTTCAGATTCCAGGGCAAGTATTATGTTGATAAAGCCATGCCTTTTGGCTGCTCCATCTCTTGCTCGGCATTTGAACGTTTTAGCACCTTCCTCCAGTGGGCCTTTGTTCGTAGGTCGGGGTCTCGGTCTGTAGCCCACTACCTCGATGATTTCTTGTTCGGGGGTGAACGGGGCTGGGACACGTGTACGCGTCTCCTCAACACATTTCAGACGCTAATGAAGGAACTTGGTGTCCCTTTAGTGCCCGAAAAGACCGAGGGCCCATCAACCAAGCTCACATTCCTGGGTATTGAAATTGACACCGTTTTACAGGCATCCAGGTTACCCATTGACAAGGTTTCAAGGATCACTGCATTGATTTTGGCCTTACTGGCCAAACGCAAGGTGTCACTTCGTGAGCTCCAGGTACTGCATGTTCACCTTAACTTTGCCTTCAGGGTGGTCGCGCCTGGCAGAGCTTTTGCTCGACGCTTGTGCGACGCCATGGCTGGCCTATCTAGGCCCTATCATAGGGTCCGACTGAACAGGGGCACGAAGGAGGATATGCTGATTTGGCTTGAGTTCCTTAAGGAATTCAATGGGGTGTCATTTTGGAGATCTGACCTTCTGGTGTCCCCTCGCTTCCAGGTTCAGTCAGACGCATCAGGGTCCCTGGGTTATGGGATTTACTTTGAGGGGAGGTGGGCCTACAGCCGGTGGCCTCCAGCTTGGAGGGGCACGGATCGTTTACGCGATCTTACGTTCCTCGAGTTCTTTCCCATACTGGGAGCTTTGATGCTATGGGGTGCGGAGTGGGCCAATTCAGTTGTTCATTTCTGGTGTGACAATGCTGCGGTCGTGCACATTGTCAACTCGTAGACATCTAAATCGCCCAGGGTCATGGGGTTGGTGCGCCAGTTCGTCTTGCGCAGTCTACGCCTCAATATTCTATTCAGGGCTAGACATGTACCAGGTATTAATAACGAAATTGCTGATGCTTTGTCCCGCATGCAGATCTCCCGGTTCCGCGCCTTGGCCCCGGACGCAGAGGAATTTCCCTCGCCGCTCCCAGACGAGATATGGACGTGTGGCAAGGAGAGGTGAACCGGGCGATCGGCATGTCGCTGGCGCCCCACACGCGTAAGGCGTATCACCATGCATTCACTAAATTTCAGGCTTTCTGTGCGCAATTCCGTTTGCCCGAGATTTGGCCCATTCCAGTGGCACATGTCCTTCAATTCATGGTTTACCTACACAACCAGGGCCTAGCTCCCCGCACCATAGCATCCTGGCTGTCAGCACTGGCATTCAGGGCCAAGGTGGGGGGTTATGCTGACAGCACATCTGACTTCCGTATACGACACGTTTTGGAAGGGTGGACACGGGAACGTGGACGCTGCCCAGACAGCCGCCACCCAATTTCTCCGAGGGTCCTTACCCACCTTGCACGAGGCTGGCATGGCCTGTGCTTTGACAGGTATGAGGCAACTCTCTTTCATGCGGCTACCACGGTGGCCTTTTTTTGGAGCGCTCCGCATCAGTGAGCTGGTGCTACTGTCTAAGTCGGATGCGACGCGTAGGGCACTGGAACTCGAAGATGTCTATGTTGCCGATGAGTGGGCTCAGTTGAGGATATGTTCCTCAAAGGTTGATCAGCACGGTGTAGGCAGTGGTGTAAGACTG
The DNA here is from genome assembly GCA_035047345.1 of Bradypodion ventrale. Taxonomy (NCBI): domain Eukaryota; kingdom Metazoa; phylum Chordata; class Lepidosauria; order Squamata; family Chamaeleonidae; genus Bradypodion; species Bradypodion ventrale. The sequence continues at coordinate 115,085,063 of JAWDJE010000002.1, forward strand.
CTACGATGTTCCATTGCAGACATCTGTCCGGTTGGTGCCCTACGAGAGTTCCTTGCACTGCGTGGTACGCACCCTGGCCCGTTTTTCTGCCACCAAGATTGGTCTCCCCTTACTAAATTTCAATTTTGGAAGGTGACCGGTAAGGCACTGTCCAGTGTTGGCCTCCCCGGGGCTCGTTACGGCACCCATTCTTTTAGAATAGGAGCTGCTTCTACCGCAGCTGCATTTGGGTACTCTGGGGCCGAGATACGCCAGATGGGGAGGTGGGGATCGCAGGGTTTCTAGCTGTACGTTCGCCCCATTCAATTGTGAGTACCAGTTAAGTCACTGTCCTGTTTCCTTTTTTCCTTGACAGACCCTGGGTGTCGGATCACACCGGTGGCAGTATGGCTGGTGGGCCACAGCTACGTGCACTGGGCAGCGCAGTACGCTGCGGTGACAGAGTGGGGACCCCAGCTGGGACTACGTGCGTCCGCATGTCTTGGGTGGTACGGTAAGCGCGGGATGTTATGGCGGGAACTGTTGCCATTCCTTTTTTCCATCAGGGATGCTGACCCGCCTGATGTCCTGGTGATACACCTTGGGGGCAATGATTTAGGCCAGGTCACGGGCCTGTCGCTGAAACATGCGATCTGCGGTGACCTGGCTTACTTGCATTATGTGTGGCCTGCCACAACCCTGATTTGGTCGGACATCATACCGCGTCACGCTTACATAGGGGGCATTAACCTCCAGGCCCTTGACCGTGCTCGCCGCTCGGTGAACAGGGCAGTAGCCCGGTTCGTTATAGACAAGGGTTGGGGGTGCGTCATCCGACACCCCACCATTAGTCTCCAAAACTGTGATCTTTATGCAGGGGATGGGGTCCATCTGTCGCACAGAGGTATGAACCTCTTCTTGGAAGACTTGCAAGCAGGCCTGTTGACCGAGCTGACAGTCTTGGGTGGTGGTGGTGGTGAGTCTTTATTGAAGCCTCCCCGTGTTGCGGGTAGCACTGGTAAGGTAAATAATTATGACCCACAGGTATCCGGCAGGTTCACAATTGACTGGCCAACACTAGATAGGCACAAGTTGGTTAACGTTGTCCAGTCAACGACGAACCAGGCAATGGGGTGATGGCACGAGCTAGGCAGCATGCATCACCCCGTTATTTTACGGATACGCGTCAGAGGGTGGGGTCAGTAGTTAGTTTATTGACTACGGTCAACAATTTGTTTGTTGTAAACAAACAAATTGATACAAATGGGTACATTGTAGCCAATTGCCGTTGGCAATTTTGGGAGGAACCTTACCAGTGTTACTGCGGCCTGCTTGCCTTAAGAATTATAATTGGTTGAGTACCAATCGAAATTTATAATTCGGACTAGGGCATGAATCAATAAATGTGGCCCAATGCTGTTATCCACTTATACTGGTGTCTGAGTCATTTTTTTGGGGGGGTGCATGCAATGCTGTTTGTTTATCCTTGCCCAAAAATTGCACACTCCAGAACCAATTACTGATGCTCTCTTATTTCTAGGGCTACATGCAACAGAGAACCAATGTTATGTTTGTGGGCAAATATCATAGGGCCATGATGGTGAACCTTGGCACTCCAGATGTTCTTGGACTTCAATTCCCACAAGCCCAACACCCTGTGAATCCACACAAATGGGTTTACTGTGATTCATCCGACCCACACTGCCCTCACTGCTCTCAGAAGCGGAAGTAAAACATGCCCATATGGGAGCTTCCGGGAGCGACGACGGCAGCATGGGGCGGATGAATCGCAGTAAACCCATTCATGTGGATTCACAGGGTGCTTGGGCTTCTGGGAGTTGAAGTCCAAGAACATCTGGAGTGCCAAGGTTCACCATCACAGTCATAGGGCATCCGCCCCCTTCTAGGCAAGGTGTATCATACCTAAGTCAAGTGAATTACTCTGGTACATGAAGTAGCAAATCAATCAAGCCTTTCTCATCCTCAAACACAAGAACATCAAATCAAGTAATTACACTTTTACTGCTGTTGTCTGACCATGAAACCTGCTGCCTAAGGCACTCATTTACTTTGAGGAATGGTAGCACTGATTTTAAAGAGTACACAACAACATAACTTCTTAACTTGGATGTTCATACTTGATGGCTCAGTGAACTGAAAGTAGTGTGCTAGAGATTATACCTTTTCAGAAAAGAAAAGAGTTACTCTATGCAAATGAAACACTAGGGATGTTTTAAGAATATGTTACCATTAAACTAACAAGGAATGCTTCCAGAGAAAGTCCTTTGGTTCCCCCCCCCCCCCCCACACTACTTATTAAGTGCTCAGTGTTGTCTCTAGAGCAACTGTGAAATCTGAAATGTGGTTGTTAGGTTAATGTTAAAATTTGCCTCTGCACGTCTTTCTATGCGCCAATCAAGGGAGAACTGTTTGAATAGGGAGGGAAAGATAAATGAGAAGATGAGAACATCATTTCTTCTTTTTTCTTGTTCTGCTCCATGCAAATTGCTTCTCACAATCACAGTGGGACTTAACGATTTGCTCTTGCAGAACTTGAAGACTGCAAAGAGGGCCAAATGAAACAAAAACAGCTGTGAGTTTACACCAAGAGCTCATATAATTGTGCCAATGGGAAATGCACTTGATTAAAACACACTTTTTAAAAAATCAAGACCCAGGATAAAAAGGAACTGAATATTATATAAATCAAAATACAGTATAAGATAAGCCAGGGGTGGATTAGAAATACTGTTAAACAGAAATATAAATCATTGCTTACTTTGTCATCTCTGATGGGACAATTTTGGGATGTGGGTGGGACAAAATATAAGTTTCTGTGCATGTTTCCTTTTTTTGTGAAAAGCTGAAATTTATGCAAAGAGTGTTGTAATAATGGGGGGGGGATATGACTCATCTGGAAATGTTACTCACAAGAGCTATGGCAGTTTGGTCAGCTGGTCTTTTGATTGTCTCAGCAATCAATGAGAACAAACAACTGACATTAACAAACATACTCAGTGCATGCACATAAATACAGTTGTTTTGTGCATTGGCAAGAAGGGCTGTCAGGTCAGACAGTCTGATGACTGAGCACATTCCAAAGAGTCCTACAGACTTTACAAAGTTAAAGTGAAATCAGATGCCTGTGTTTGTCATAGCTGGCATCTATCCCTGAAAGGGTTAATTTATCTGAGTATCAAGATAAAAGTTGCTTCATTGTTGCAACAAATAAATCAATTTTGTGTCAGAAATTACTCTGGGTTGAAATGTTTTTTGCTGGAGAAACTCTGCTCAGGGGACGCCTGAATGAGGCTTCTTTCATGTCCCCAAGACATGAGCACTTGGGTATTGAACCCCTATCTTCCAGACTCCGAGCTCAGTCTTAACCACTAAGCCACTGCAGTACAACAATCATTGTTGCAATGATTCCACGCAACGTAAGTTTGTCTGTTTTTTACAAGCTTTATTCATCTATATTGATTCTAAGTATAAAAATCCAAGAACCAATATTTTAAAAAATGGTAACATTCTTACTGTTATGAGAAAAAGGTGTATGTACATAAAAATGCTTAAACCTAAATCCATTCTTGCAACCTGTGAAAAGCCACAGGTATGACTGCCATCCAAAATCACTCTTACAACTAGTAAAAGTTGCAAACAAAAAATAATCCAAAAGCAAAACTTAAATTGTAGCCATAACATACATCATGTTATGCAGGAGCATAAGGATACAGTAGAAATATACTGTGAGAATAAGAAGAAAGAAACATGTTTCAATCACATTCAAAAAATGCAGGCGCTTATAGCCTAAAATGGCACATCTCTTTAAAAAACAAAACTTTATAAAAGTAGAGAGATATTACTTAGGCTCTTAGAATATTCACACACACACACACACACACACACACACACACACACACACACACACACACACACACACACAATTAGATTTTCTAATCCAAGCCATTGCCATCTGTCAGTTTGTATCTGTAGAAGTGAATGACCTGGCATGACATTCTGAAGTAGAACAAGTAATAAGGCCATGCTTCTGGCCTCTCCCAACATAACAGACCAGCTAGCCATGCACAACAGCCATGTCTGCAAAGGGTGACTACCACACACAGTTGCCTAGTGAGAGTGAGAAGTATAAATTGATGAATATCTGCACATACCTCTACCATGTGGCTAGACTTGAAATGTCACAATGATCATCAAGAGTTTTAGTAAGGTAGTGTCTGCATAGCTACCGGTTTGGCATGCTCTCAGTCTGCTACAGACTAATTGTGCACACTTAGAGGCCCACTTAAAATTCTAAACCAAATAAGAACTTTTTTTAAAAAAAATTATTTACTTGGATTTATATCCTGCCCTCTTGCCCTAGGGCAAATCAGGGCGGCACACAATCACATCAAAACATTACAAAAACCCCATAAAACTACAATAAAAGACTCTTTAAAAACCAACCCATATCTGAAAAGAACCTCCCCTCCCCACAATCAGTAAAGGGACATGTAACTCAACAGAGCCAACGAGCAGGAGTCAACACCCCGTCGGGCCTCCATACTTACCCTGCCAGCTAGGTTTTCAACCCTTCCCTAAAGGGCAGCAATTCTGACAGTAGCCTTAAGTCTGCCAGCAGGAGGTTCCACAGGGTTGGGGTGGAGACGGAGAAGGCCCTTCTCCTTGTGTTAGAGAGGCAGGCCCCTCTAGCCGATGGCACTGAGGGAGCCTCTCCGGTCCGCCCTAATAGGATGGGCAGATGCAGTCTCTTAGGTAACCTGGCCCACTACCATGAAGGGCTTTAAAGGTAATTACCAGCACCTTGAATTGCACCTGGAGACAAACTGGTAAACAGTGCAGCTCCTGGAGCATAGTGCCCGCACCCCATCACTACCCGAGCTGCCACATTCTGGACCAGCTGCAGCCTCCGAATGGTCATCAAGGGCAGCCCCATGTAGAGTGCATTACAATAATCAAGTCTGGAGATGACCAGCTCATGTGTGACAGGAATCCCTGTCCAGGAGCGGGCACAACTGGCGAATTACACAGAGTTGTGCAAAGGCCCTCCTGGCCATGGCCGCCACCTGTACTTCTAGCAGCAGTCACGCCTCCAGGAGTACCCCCAAGTTGCGCACTCGGTCTGTCTGGGGCCAAGCAGCCCCATCTAAGACCAAGGATGGCAGCTCCCGGGATGATCCAGGACCCCGAACCCACAGGCACTCAGTCTTGCTAGAGTTCAGCTGTAACCCGTTGGCCCCCATCCAGACCCCCACAGCCTCCAGGCACCCGGAAAGGACATTGACAGCATCACTTGAGTCCCCACAGGCCGTGATGTACAACTGAGTGTCATCCGCATACTGATAGTACTGCACCTCCTGGGAACGGATGATCTCACCCAGCGGCTTCATGTAGATGGAGAGGAGAGAGCACAGAGGCCGGAGGCACCCCATATTGGAGAAGCCTAGGGCTGGAGCTCTCACTCTCCTACTACACCGACTGGGTCCGGCCCTCCAGTAATAAGGAAAACCAAGACAACACAGTGCCCTGGATCCCCAACCCTTTGAGCCATTCTGAGAAACAATGGTTGATTAGAAATAAGACTGGGTATTGCATACTGGCCATTTCTACACCACTTGGTTGAGGCAGAATTGCTGGAATGGTTTCTAAGCTAAAGCCAACTGATGGAGAACCACCACTGGGGTCTCCTCTTTTGGTTTATGCTTTTCTGGAAGCAGGCAAATAGTTGAGTAAAAAGGAAGGAGGAGAGACAACATACTGAGGTGAAGGCCGCTGTTGCTGATGTATCTCCATTCAAAAATAAAAAATAAAAATCCTTCCTTTCCTAAATAGGTTATTAACTTGCTTACTTTCTCAACAAACCTTCACTCAGAAGCGGATCACTGTTTAAGTGTCATACATGATGCTCAGTTGTAGCTGACCAAACCAGAGGCAAACATTTCCAGTTTCTTCCATGAAACTGCATCAGAGGAGTTGATGGCAAATGTAATCACGCAAGCCCAATTACTTTCATGGCCTGATCCGATCAGGATAGCCACTTACTGTGTACAGCCATTATGTACTATGACACAATCTCAGAAAACCACTCCTTTGGACTGCAACTTCATGAACTCCTTATCTAGTAGGGTCAATGGCTTTGTTTCATACACACTGAATGGTTAGGGAATGCTTTATCATAAAAGCTCCCCAAACTGTGAAGATATGGGTATTTTTACTATATTACTGACGTATGACTAAAAGGAAAACATGGTGGTCCCCACCCCCCGGCTAAACTAATAATGACACTCCCTGTAGTATGCAACATACACTGGAGGTCACCATATCAAATAATTTATAAATATGAATCTATTTTGCATCTAAGATAGAAGTAACTCAGATGCAGAGTGTAGTATATCTACAAGCCCCTGAGGAAGCTAAAGTAACATTCATATGGGATTAGAATGGTTAATTTTATCTCTCTCATGAGATGATAAAACATTCCTGAAAGCGTTTGTACAGATCACAGGAGACTGTTTCCAGGAAAGAAACAAAATGCTGCTATGTTCAAACTCAGAATACCAAACTCTGCATAAATAACCGTCCATTTCTCAAAATTTACTGGCATCTGCACATCTTGTACTCAAGTTGCCCCTGCCAACTAAGTGAGGGGAAGGGGAAATATGGTTTTCAGGTTCTAGAGAAATTACATCCTGGCACATTAGGCTGCAGGGCTCAGAGTTATTGTAAACACTGAACTTACAGAAAACCTTGGTAGCTATTATAGAGCTGTCCTTTGTAATGTAATATTATTAATAAAAGCATCCATCTCTTCAATTCTACAATTGAAAAATAATTGAAAGCAGATATAATCATCATCTTTATCACCTTAAAACCGCACAACTGGAAGGGACCCTATGGATTATCAAGTCCAGCTCCTGTCAAGGATGGAGGGTAGAGAAATGAATCCCCAAACTCTAAACCACCAAGCTATTGACAAGTAAGTCCACAAAACCATAATGTTTGGTAGGGTTTTTTGAAAGCACAGCTGTTAAAGGTAAATGGATTATTTTAATGTCTTTTAAGGGAACTTATTAAAATAAGAAATATTTATATTTTTAAATCGACTATTAGAAAGTTAAGAGAGGTGGGAGAATGCCACACGAAGAGGCCAGAATCCTGCTGTTAATTCTAACCAGGGTAGATCCAATGACTCACTAGGATTCACATAAATGTTGATTTAGTAAATGTCACCTTTGCTCAAAAGCCAGTCGTATCCAACTCTAGGGTTCGGTGCTCATCTCTATTTATAGCCAAAGAGCCAGTGTGACTGCATTTGCAGACATTTCCATAGACATGTGGCAGGCATGACTAGACACCGGAGTGCATGGAACACTATTTACCTTCCCACCAAAGTGGTACCTATTTATCTACTTCCAATTTTTTACTTTTGAACTGCTAGGTTGGCAGGAGCTGGGACAGAGATGGGAGCTCACTCTGTCGTGCAGTATTCGGGTATCGAACTCTGACCTTCCAGTCTTCAAGTTCAGCATCTTAACTACTTGAGTCACTAGTAAGCAATTGATTCATTTAGTCTGTTCATGTTTGGGATTAGCAATAGGATAAGTGAATTCTTATGTTCAACGTTTTCCTGCAGCTTTTAACTTGCTTTCTCTGGATTTTAGGAATAGCAGACATTTTATTCTGTGGTGCTTATAGCCTCTTAACATATGTGCATGTGTTCACACTGATGTAAGCATACACATGTACACAGAAAGAGCCTCCTTGAAGATTGTGGTATTTTTTGAACTACTTTACACTTATATATGCAATACAATCACAATTAGACATTGTTCTTATAATTTAAGTGGGAATGCACAACTGTTCAACATCTTGCACAGGATTGTGACTAGTTAACCACCTGGGAACACGACAGTGAGGGAAATATGGGATATTGTTTACTCAAACAAACAAACAGTGTTTAACAACTCTCCATAATGCCCATGCCTTGTATTTTCATCAGCTTATTGAAAATTAATATAGAGGATATTCTTCTTATTATTACTTTTCTTGTGCTGTATCCCATTCTGAATATTGGTGATCAACATGGCGATCATCAGTGAAGACTGTCCTGCGAATATAATGTTGTGGCCTTGAGTTGCTGCAAGTATGGTCTACTCTATTATCATAGCAAGATAACCTGGCCAGACTGTAATAGAGGATATAGGTAATCGGTTTTAAAGATTTATTGGTCTAATAAATATATCACCAGATAAGCATGACCCATCCAGTCCAGCATTTTGTCTCACATAGTGGCTCAACATTTACCTCAGAGTATTTCCAGCAAATGCGTCTTACCTCCAGTTGCCTTTCCTTCTTCAAACAACATTATTTCTGAGAGATATGAAGTTGAACAATCGGACTTCCAAATGAAATGTGTGTTTACCTTCCATTGACGAGTGATTAAAACAAAACACTCTGGAATGCAGGATATGGACCTGAGTGAAACCATAGGCTATGACAAATGGATATCTTTCAGCTCTATTTCTAGCACCATGTTAACTGTATTGTATAGTATGTAGGTAAAGTCAATATGACTATGTGGAGATAAACTCATCTCTATCATAGCTTGAGAGGGTGAGCATTGGTACTCTTGAACCATAGAGATATCTCTAGACAAGCAGTATTCTGCTGCTGAGTACAAATCTACCCATTGGCAGGGTGAAGATGGAGGAAGCAACTGGCGCAGATGAGGGGAAAATCGAAAATTTGGGGAGGCCAAGACAGAAGGAGATTTATAGTCTTCTCTGCTTCAGAAAAGAACAAGGAACTGAAGAGAAGGAACTGGGTGTAATTCTCTTTCATTCTTCCTCAAAATACTTCCAAAAACATTTCAGTACCTATCTGATTGTTATCTTATTGTTACTGTCATGCATCTTGCTTTATAGAGTGCATGTCTATATTTGGAGGGCTATGCAGTGGAAGTCATTTTAAATATGAAGAGTTATAAAAAGGCCAACAGTTAACAGCTAGACAAAACACATATACAGGTCATTTAGTTACAATTTTTCTTACTATGGTGGGTTGCAATCCATCTCTATTTAATTCAAATTCCAGGAATTCTTGGTGAGCTGGAATTGATACATATCGATTAGCGCATGCACAATTATAACCTCTTTTGTCTCTTCTAATGACAGTTCCTTTCTTTTTTTGTGACGTGTATGTGTGCCGTCCCTAGTCTATTGTAGCAGTATTTACTGCTGTAAATGCAAAGGGAACAGTAAATTTGTTTTTTGTTGAATCAAGAGCATAATTCATCCACAAATCTTTAGATTCTGAATTTACACTGATAATGTGTATTGACTTCCTATTTAGCCATGCCATTCACTCATGTTGAGCAAAACACTTTCAATAAAATAGTCAAAAATGGAGGAAAGGTCCTATATGCTCCTGAAATGTATTGCATTTTAAAAACATGTATCCTGTATTTATTAATGGATGTTATGTACATAGGCATTGCATAGATGATGATATACGCGTTTGTGACATAGAAGAGCAAATTGTGTGTAACTACTGTTTGACAGGCCAGCACGTATGTTTTTTTCACAATAAGTAAAAGCCAGTTGGGTCTGCAAGTTAGAACAGTGAACACAAGACAAGTTGATTTTGGGAAATAGATTATGTGGCTTGTTATCTTTAGGTGCCAGAAAAAAATGTATATATGAGGCTTGTGGATGCCCACACCTTTGTCCTGATTAGCTATTTAAAAGTGACAATGACATTCTGAATAAAGATATACTTTTGAAAGGATTGTGAATCCTTTTACAGAAAAAAATATATTAGCACAGTATTTATTATAATAAAGCACTTTGCATACTGATACTTTAACCGAAAAACTCATCTTTTCCTTTCATTTCTTTTTTCTCCCTTCTGGTATCAAGGGATATACAAGATTCTTGTTCTGGCACTTTTATTGGCTTCCACCAGCATTATTTGGTATTCTTGTAATATATCTTTGATGTTATCTCTCCCCCTTCCTCTGGTTCTTTCCTTTGCTCTTTGCCCTTCTCCTCTTCACATATGACTTGTATGGTATAGAATTCCAAGTCATTCTCTCCAAATGGGCAAACCATTTTAATTGTTGTCTCTGTATATAGTTTAAAAAAATTCTATTCCAATTATTTTCTTTATAATCTCATTCCTGATTTTATCCCTTCTAGTCACTCCAGAAGACTTCCTTAGACATCTCACTTTCATGGTGACCAACTTTCATTCATGTTTTTTTGTAAGTGTCCATGTTTGGCACTGGTAACATAAGTTAAAAGTAGACATCACCATGCAAACAAAAGTCCACATAGTCAAAGCAATTGTATTTATGGTAGTAATGTATGGTTGTGAGAGCTGGACCATAAGAAAAGCTGAGCGCAGAAGAATAGACACCTTTGAAATGTGGTGTTGGAAGAGAATTTTAAGAGTACCGTGGACAACAAAGAGAACAAATAGGTTGATCTTAGAAGAAATCAACCCTGTCCACTCCTTGGAAGGTCAAATATTGAAGATGAAGCTAAAGTACCTTGGACATCAAATGAGAAGAGAGGATTCACTTGAGAAAGCCTTGATGCTGGGAAAGGTTGAGGGCAAAAGAAGAAGGGAGCAGGAGAGAATGAGATGGTTAGGTGATATTGTTGACACAATGGGCACAGAGCTGGTCGGGTTGCGGAGGATAGGGGTGCCTGGTGTGTGATGGTCTATGGGGTCACAAAGGGTCAGACTCGCCTGTGCAACTGAACAACAACATCAACATAAAGTGGGAATGAATATGCTTTGTATGAGGTGTTTCATTGCGCTGGATGGTATTGCCTTATGTTGTAAGAGTGGAGCTAACTGAGAAAAGTGAATAGTTAAATATCAATATTTAAATATTCACTTTTCTCAGTTAGCTCCACTCTTACATGGCTCCGACCTTCAAAGATGAATAACAGACTCATAAAGAAAAACAGGGGACAAAAAACCATGGACTGTTGAGGTGGGTGGGGTGCCTCTTGTTAAACACATACACCGATGCAATGTACACAGGAAGCATAGAGCACGTTGCATGGGAATAACCTGAAGATCAGTGCAGGGTAAAGGAAAAAAAATATTTTGGGTTGTAGATGTGTTCTGAGAGACTGATTGTTGGGTGAAGCCATACTTGGGTTGTGAAATAATTATGCCTACTTGCAATGGAGCAGTTATTCTGCAAAGCAACCATATCAGCGTAAATGTTCTAAATTTAAAACTAAATTCACACACACAAAGACATCTCTGGGAGGACTAAGGGTGTTAACTGTTATTAGCAGTATCACATTAACATATGATTACTGGAAATGGTAATAATAATAATGAACTTAGACAGACACTGTAGCTCTTTATGATATGAAATCAATGTTTCTTTTGTGAACATAGTATTGAAGATTATCACACAGTGCAAGCTTCAATATGATATTTTCCCACCATGTAATTAAGGGGCTCTTTTTTGTGCTTTTCTATTTAAAGACTATTTTTTTCCTCAGATGATGCTGTCAAAATGATTTAGTCTTACAACTTGATATAGGCCTCAAGAACTTCTGAAGAAATTAGATTTACAGTCATTCCCGATCTTTACATCTCCTGGCTGTCAGGTGCACCTGAATTCTTTTTTGTACTTAGGAACGGGGAGGGAGCCGGGCTGACAGAGGCACAAGGATTAGCAAAGGATCAGGAAATATGACTTTACAGAGCCCTGTTCAATAAATAATATCCTAGTAATTAAGCAGAAAGAGGTATTTTGCATTATAGGTTTAATATAGTTCAGTGACTCTATTGTATAGCATTAATTCCTTTTAAGGATTCTCCAGAGAGCCAAAGGTAATCAGTTGATGGCAAATCCTAGACTTTCTCTGAACAGTAAAATGGGGGACGGGAGAGACAGAACAGCAGAAATCTCTCTCAAACAATTTCCAAAAGCTGATTTGTGGCCAGAAGCCATATTCTGCGACCTCTGCGCTAGGATTCTGAAATGAGCTGACAATATACTGAGAACAAAAACCAGCTGTTAGCTGTCTCTACAAGAGATTAGCCCTTACCTAGCAGCAGCCTTTAGACTGATAGTAGTACATTGACAGCCATTTTTAAAAAACCAGAATTTTAACCTGCCTGAAGGTCATGTTACAAATGAAACTCATGTTAAAGAAATGTAAATTTTTAACCATGCGGTTTCTCGATAGCATAGCTAATACTCATTCTAGCAGCATGTGAATTTTATTTGAAACTAGCTGATTAACCGGCGTTGCCCGGGTTTGTGTAGTACTTTACAGTGTTCCCACCCCCGACACACACCGACCCCAACTCTCCCCTCTCTCTCACACACACACAGACATGTGGGGACGGACCCTGCTGTCCCTGGCTTGGCATCGTCCATGGCAGGGGCTGGCTGTTTGCGGACTGATGTTGGGTCTCTTCGCAGCTGAACTCCATGTAAAGGGGTGGGGGTTTGATTGTGTGCCTCTCCGGCCCTGAGGGAGTGGCTGGGATGCCCCACCACAGCCGTTGGCCTCGCCCGGGCCTTCCGTAGCTCAGGGGAAGGCGGCTTTGGAATTGTGGTAAATCAAAAGTCTGGGCAGGTTATCCTGCAGTAGTAATAAGTAAACCATACTGCCAGTGACTCAACATTGATTATCAGGTGGTGGTTAACTAACCTGACAACCCTGAGGACTAGCGGCCTTGGGTGGCGAAGTCCACAAGGAAGGATGATGGTCCCCAAGTAGTGTAAATCCCACTTGACTCTATCTTGATGGAGGGCAGCAGCTTCGTCAATACTGGCCTGGGACTGAGGAGAACTATGTGTGCTAAAAGGGCTCAGGACTAGAAAGTGACTTGCAGAAGTGGATCAGTGGTACAGATGTCACACTGTGATGCAGAAAGCAAATGGAAGGCTACTGAATTATATTGTTTCCAGGACAATCTTCATGGCTGATTGCCATGATGATAGTCAATATTCGAAATCAGATACAGTGCTTAAAGAAGGTGGCAAATCATTTCTGAAGTTCACCCCCCCTTTATATTCTATAGAAAATTGAATCCACATTAAAAGCAAGAAAGCATTAGCTTTATAGACAAACAAATATCCAACTGGAAATAGTTACAACGCTGTATTGAAGGCCATGAGACATTTGCTGTTACAAAGCATGACATAAAAGTCTTTTGAACCCAAGACCAAAATATACAGCACAGGATGCATCCACGTGGGCAATGGGGCTGTAAATATCCCTGGCAAGATACCATGTGAGGACAAGGAAGGGTTTTCACAGGGACAGCCATCTTTATTTCAGTACAATACCATGGTGGCAAAGCACAATTTTGAAGCTCCCTGGGAGCATCTGCTGTTTCATTTCCAAAGCAGGCAAAGCCTCCTGCCAGATGTACCTCAGGTTAAGTCAAGCATCAAACTCACTCACTCAATGCCACAAAATGACTTTGGGTCACCTCGTAATTGATCAATACATATACCTATTATTATCTCACCCTTGTTGTGGGAGCTACATTGGCTTCTGGTGGGCCTCGGGGTGCAGTTCAAGGTGCTGGTTCTTACCTTTAAAGCCCTACATGGTGGTGGACCAGGTTACTTATGAGACCGCGTCAATGCAAGGATATCTGCCTGTCCCACCAGAGTGGACCGAAGGGGCTCCCTGATGGTACCAATGGCTAGAGAGGCTCACATTTCTAGCACTGGAAGGAGCATTACAGCATTCACTCCAGCCCTGTGGAACCTCCTGCTGACTGAACTATGCCTCCAGTCAGAGTTATTAGCTTTGGCTGCCCCAGCAGGTGTGGGGTGCTGCCTTTGGAGCAGCCCCCCTCCCCCGCTGGTTCACATGGATGGCCATCTCGGTTTTAGTTTTTAACTGTTGTTAATGTGGAGGGGTATTTTAATGGTTTTTAATGCTTTTATGATTTTAATTATTATTGTAGAGATGCTTTTATATTTTAGTATTCTTATTGGTTAGACTGTAAGCCTCCCGGAGTCGCCTCAGCGAGCGGGTGGCGATAAAAGTCAAACAAAATAAATAAATAACTATCTTCAACAAACAACAGACTCAATGTGTGAATTTCTGTCCAATCTTTGGGTGGGTGGAAATCTAGGGTAGTGATTAGAGTTTTGTGTCAGGATTTGTAGTGAACTGATCCTGATCCAACCCCATCTTGAGCCATGAAACACACTGGCTGCCCCAGGGTGGGTTGTTCTTTTAGTGAGACTCACCTCATGGATTGTTTTGACTGTAAAGACAGAGAATAAATATACAGTAAAACCTTGGCATATGACTGCCCTGGGTTACATTTGCCGCGGGTTATGACCATTCATTAAATTAAAAAAATTCCCCGGGTTATGACCTGTTTTCGATTTATGACTGAAAATTGTGCTACAGTATTTTAAACTGTAAGATGGAAGTGATCTCCCTACCTTTCCCATGCTGCTTGGGGACCTTATCCGATGACGACACCTCCATAGCAGTAAGCACTGCATTGTGACTTCGGATGGAGGGGGCATGGCCATTTTAAATTCTAAAATGGTTGTGGTGTCAATTTTGGAATTCAAAATGGCCAACACAACCATTTTATAATTTAAAATGGCCATTGCTCCCTCCACTCGAAGTCACAATGCAGTGCTTACTGCTGTGGAAATGCCATTGTCATTGTTGGATAAGGTCCCCAAATGGAGTGGGAAAGGTAGGGAGATTGCTCTGTTGCTTTTGTAGGGGTGGGGGACAATCACATATGTCATTTTTTGTGGGTTTTTTCCCATTTTTTGCATTTTTGATTATTTTTCATCCATTCAGGACTTTTTAAATTTTTGATGCATTTCTATGTGAAAATGTGCTTTGGGTTATGATTTTTTCATGTTACGATGGAGGCTGTTGGAATGGACCTCCATCGTAATCCTAGGTTTTACTGTAACTAAATAAAACAATATATAATTTAAGAAAAGAAATTTACCACCTCCTTTTTGAACACCTCTTACATTACCATCTTCCAACTTCTCTGAAAACCAAATCCATTATTTAATTTAAAAATAAAAAAAAACTGTTCTAGATTTAGAGAAGTTTTTATAAAAGCACTAGCATAGTTTGCCTGGCGTTGCCGGGCTTTTTAAAATTGTGTTGGATACTAAAGGCTTTCGTTTATTTGTCGAAGCAATGGTGATGCGCTGTTTTAAATGGTGGTGTAATTTTTTTTGATTTTGTGGCTTTGAGTAATTTTGTTTTTGAACTTGTTTTTTATGTTTATGCAAAAAAATGTAAATTAAATTTAATTTAATTTAATGTAATATTATTTAGTTTTAAATTTAATTTTGTTTTTTAAAATGTTCTTTTAATTTTTTTGTTTTGGTTTTTCATAGTGAAAAGTGGTTTTATTTTGGTAATTTTTGAGATTAGTATGGTTTATTTTTTTGAATGTTTGTATAATTTATGTGATTAAATTTAGAATTATTACTATTATTTATTAAATATTTTAGAATGTTGTTTCTGTTTTGGGCACTGGGTGGTGGTGTTGAGCTTTTGAGCTTCTCATTGCATTTGGTACCTTCTGTCCTCTTGGTGTTGCTTCCGGTAAGTTTCCTCTTTCTCATTTGTGTTCCGGTTCTCATAGAAGGAAGACGTCTTTTTGTAAGTAATGTGGGGTTTTTTTTGGGGGGGGGGTTGGGGGGTTGGGGGTGGATTCTTTTTGGGGGGTGTATGTGTGTGTGTTTCTTGTTCATATTTGGCTGTTTGTTTGTGATTTTGTGTGTTTTTTCTAGTGTGTGTGTGTGTGTGTGTGTGGGGGGGTGGCTTTCTTTCTCGCAGGCCATGCTGGATGGCCCGTGGGAAGGAAGGCCAATTGCGGGGAGGCTTTTTTCCCCATGGGCCATGCTGGATGGCCCGTGGGAAGGATAGGCATTTGCGGGGAGGCTTTCTTTCCCACGGGCCATGCTTCATGGCCCATTGGAAGGAAGGGCATTTGCTGGGTGGTGGTTATTTCTTTCCCACGGGCCATACTTGCTGGCCCATGGGAAGGAAGGGAGAGGCAGTGGGGTGTTTATTCTTTTTCCCCGTGGGCCATACTGGCTGGCCCGGTGGGAAAGAAGGGCAGTTGCGGGGGGTGGGGGGGTTGTTTGCTTTAGTTTTTGGTGCTCTGGCTGGCCCTTCGAAGAGAAGGGCAGCGGCGGCCGGGGGTGTTTGTTTTTTTTCTCTCGTCTGCCCGGTGGGAAAGAAGGGCAGTTGCGGGGGGTGGGGGAGGGTGGGTTGTTTGCTTTAGTTTTTGGTGCTCTGGCTGGCCCTTCGAAGAGAAGGGCAGTGGCGGCCGGGGGTGTTTGTTTTTTTTTGTTTGTTTCTCGTCTTTTTGGGCCGCCGGCTGGCCCTTCGATCGGAAGGGCCATGGTGGCGTTGGGGGGGGGGGTTCCCCCACGGGCCATGCTGGCTCGTTCACGGGGAAGAATGGCTGTGGCGGTGGGATTATTTTTAACTTTTATTTTTCGTGCGCCGGCCCTTCGAACGGAAGAGTAGCGGCGGCGGTTTCTTTTTTATTTTTTTCCCCCACGGGCCATGCTGGCTCACCCGTGGGGTTGAATGGTTGCGGAGGCGGCTTTTTTTAGTTTTGTTTTTGCGCGCCGGCTGCCTCATCGTTCTGCTCGCACATTGCGCGCAGGACGCTGGGGCTTGTAGTAATGTGTTGGTGCTTTGTGTTTGTGCTGCGTTTTTTAAAATTCCTTTTCTTTTGATTGGCTGCGGCGCGTGTTGGAACGCTGCTCCGTGCGAGAGCCTCTCAGCCTGATTGGCTCTGGCGCGGCGCGGAGCAAGGACTTTAGGGAAGTGATGTTCTTTACGTTTCTTGCCGTTAGTGGGGCTGAGGCCCCCGTGCCGGATTTTTCAATCCTTCATTGACCTGTGTAGGCAATTCGGCCGTGCTCTCGAAGGGAGGGTGCGGGTCAGTAGGGCAACGCACAGCAACGTATAGCCAATTCCAACGGTGAACACTTGGTTTTATAGGTTAAGATGTATGATTTTTGTTGTCACAAAAAGTTAAGCAGAATGGAATCACCTCATTTGTTGTTGTTCAGCCGCATAGTCGATTCCGACCCTTTTCGACCCTATGGTCCATTATCCTCCAGGCCCTCCTGTCCTCCACCATCCTCCTTAACCCATCCAGCTCTGTGCTCACTGCGTCTACAATACCATCTAGCCTCATGATACAGGAAAAAAATAAAATAAAATCAATGTGAAAGAATGCTGTTGCTTCACACTCTCACATGTCCACAAAATATTTCTCTTTTTCTCTCTCTCTCTTTCTGACACACACACACACAAACCAGTTGAGGAACCTTTGTCTTGCATCAAGGGTTGCCAACTTGCAACACACAATGCACGCAGCCCCCAAGTTCTTTATGCACGGCCCTCAAATCTGCTTATTTTCTTCTACCACCCTCAAGGCAATTCCCTTAGACCCACACTATTCTACTGCTGATTTACCTGTCCCTTTTTTTTACAACAAAACAAAACAAAACAAAACACCACAATAGCAACATTATTTCTTCTGGTCTCCATGGCTCCTTCTGTCAACTTTCTCTTGGTATTATCTTCCATATTAGCATTTTGGCCATTCTGGGTGCTTTGCTAGCCAGCAGAGCTCAGATACCCATAACCTTAATACTTATTCACTGACTTCTAAATGTTTAGTTTTGATCTATGTTGGCCGGTTAATAATGTTAATACATTTTTTATTTAAAAAGGTGGCCCTCTTTAGGCACCACACACTTTAATGAGATCCCTCCATGTTCCATTAGGTTGGGGACCACTGTCTTAAATAATATAAACAGAAATCTCTGCTTCCACACAGGATTCTCTATGAACTTCAGAAGTAGTATTCCTTTCTTCTATACTGACAAATTAAGTCCACATTAATTAGGACAAATTATATGGTTTTTCTAATTGTGACAGCTGATGGGTGATGCTCATATTATGATATTATTCTAGATGTCCATGATGCTTTAATTCACTTTTAAAAATGGTGTTTAAAAAAACAACACCCCAAAAAACATCTATTTTACCAATGGGGTAAAAGAGGAAGCAAAGAAGAAGGCATTTTCAGCTTTTGAACTGATTCATTATATCCATATAACCATTGTATTTATAAGTCTACAGTAAAACTCCGACTTACATATGCCTTAAGTTACATAAAATTCGACTTACATAATGATTTTTGTGCTAAAACCATGTCCCGATTTATACAATTTCCTATGGGTTTGCTTTGAGTTACATAAAGATTCATTTTCCTATGGGTTTGCTTCGAGTTACGTAAAAATTCATTTCCCTATGGGTTTGCTTCGAGTTACATAAAAAACCAATTTAAGCAAAAGCCTCCGGAATGGACTTTTTTTTTTGGGTAAGTAGGGGTTTTACTGTACTACTAAGCATGATAGACAGTTCACACATAGCTTGGACAGTTGATTTTTAAAAGTAACTTATTCCTGCTACGTGTTAAAGGTAAAGGTTTCCCTTGCTCGAAAGCCAGTCGTATCCGACTCTAGGGTTCAGTGTTCATCTCTGTTTCAAGGGCGAAGATCCAGCACTGTCTGCTTCTGCAGACATTTCCATGGTCATGTGGCAGGCATGACAAGACACCGGAGTGCACAGAACGCTGTTACCTTCCCACCCAAGTGGTCCCTATTTATCTACAGTACTTGCAATTTCTTGCTTTTGAACTGCTAGGTTGACAGGAGCTGGGACAAAGACAGGAGATCATTCCGTCCTACAGTACTCGGGAATCAAACTGCTGACCTTCCACCTGCCAGTCAATGCCTTAACCACTTGAGTTTCAAAAAATATTTTAAAAAACATTTTAAAAACTTTTTTAAAAAAATAATTATTATGTTTTGTTACACCTAGTATATAGCTTTTTGTAACTTCTGTTGAAATTGTAGCAAATAAGGTTTCTTCTTCTTGTGCCATATCCGATTCCGAATATTGGCTATCCTCATGGCAATCAGCCATGAACATTTTCCTGAGAATATAATGCAGTGGCCTTTCATCTGCCTTCTCCATCGTGACACCCATACCACTGATCCAGTTACGTGAGTCAATTTCTGGTCCAGAGCCTTTTTGGCCTGTGGACTTCGCCATCCAAGGTTGTTATAGTCCTCAGGGTTGTCAGGTTATT
Organism: Bradypodion ventrale; assembly: GCA_035047345.1. Lineage (NCBI taxonomy): Eukaryota > Metazoa > Chordata > Lepidosauria > Squamata > Chamaeleonidae > Bradypodion > Bradypodion ventrale. The sequence goes on from JAWDJE010000002.1 coordinate 115,104,245, forward strand.
TAACCACCACCTGACACTCAGTGTTGAGTCACTGGTGGTATGGTCTACTCTATTACCATAGCAGGATAACCTGGCCAGACAGTAAAAGGTTTACTAAGAGAATACTATAAAACTTGATAAATGCTTCTAAAAACTAAAATGCCCTTACACAATAGCCAGAAATAACATGCCACAATTAAACAAAATGTACCACTGTTACCACTTGTTATGTAAGTTTGAAATCAAATTTCATAATGTTCTCGTTATAGAAATAAAGACATACTACAGGTAGCTACCTAATGTCTAAATCTGTGGTGGTGAACCTATTGCACGTGTGCCAGAGGTGGTACTCAGACTCCTCTCTGGGCACATGTGCTGTCACCCCAACATGGAGTTTGGCCCACCCCTCTGGTCATCAGCCCAATGGGAGCGTTTCCTGGGGTAAGGTGGGCGTCTCACATGTGGCGTGAGCGTGTGGCACTGATGGCAGCCTGTTGAGTCCATGGTTAAGGTGAGTTGTTTTTTCTAAACTAAACCCTCAGTATTCAGGTTAAATAGCCATTTTGGCACCTTGCGATATACACAGTAAGTGGGTTTTAGCTTGCAGTTTGGGCACTCGGGCTCTAAAAGGTTAGCCATCACTAGTCTAAGTTATTACTTCCAAGGTCCGGAAATATCAGAGAAATCTTGCACAAAATCTCTTGTTTTTCAAATGTTGGATTACTGAAGAACTGACTGCTAGTGCAGAAACTTCCTTCAGCAGGAATAATGAACTTGCTATAGGGAATATCCATAGATTTCCTTCCAGCTAGAAGTCAGAAATAAAGGGATATCCTGATCATCAAGGCTGTATCCCTTAATCAATGTAGCTCAATAGCCATGCTTCATGCTTCTGCTATGGTTAAAAACTGAATAAAATCAAAGAAGGGATTCCATATATAAGTCCATGTGGGTGTTAAATTTTCACATAATTGACATTCCAGTGATTCCTGCCAGTAAGCTGTCTTGCCATTCAGTGCAGACCAAATGTATATTTAGATTAAAGCTAGTGTATCTTTTCAAGCAACTTGAAGTTACTTTTAAAATAATATTTATGCTGAAAAAATTCTGGACTATTGGAACTTTTTATATTTTTATGTTTATTTGATTTATATGCGGCCCTCCTCAGCAAACGACAACTCAGGGTGGCTCACAAGCCATCAAAACAAAATACAATAGCAAATACAATATAGCAAAGAACAAATACAAGATACTGCTTCTTATGTTGCCTTTGCTTTCAGAGATTTTGACCTTCAGAGTTCCACTTGATTTGGCAACAAAAAGCAAATTAAAAGGCAGACAATCACATACCCCTACAATGGCAAATGTGAAAGCTCTTAACATTAATATTGTGGTTCACAAAACCGTCAACAATGAAAAATGCTTGCAAGCACAGTAATCATGGAATTGCAGAATGGTTTTTGAACATGTCTTTTTAAATCTAAGCTTGGTGGCTTAGTGGTTAAGATGTTGAGCTTGATGACTGGAAGGTTTGCAAGTCAGCAGTTCATGACCCAAGCACTGTTTGATGGAGTGAGCTTCTGTCGCCTGTCCCAGCTCCTGCTAACCTAGCAGTTTGAAAGCAAGAAATTGCAAGTAGATAAATAGGTATTGCTCTGGTGGGAAAAGTAACAATGTTCTGTTTGTGCTAGTATCTAGTCATGCCTGCCACATGACCACAGAAACATCTGCAGATGCAGACAGTGCTGACTCTGACTTTACACAGAGAGAAACACTGCCCCCTAGAGTCGGACACAACTGGTTTTTGAGCAAAACTAGGTTAAAAAAAGGATTTTACCTTTATCAATAGAAAAAGGTGTGATCAGAAAGTTTTTTCCCCTGTTGGTCCACTGAGCAGATAGGCTGGTTTGCTCTAGTAATTGTGTCCTGTGATTGCCAGACAAACTTGCAAACCTTTCTGTGTGTGTGTGTATGAGAGAGAGAGAGAGAGAGAGAGATCACTCCATTTTGGTTCATTTCCAGTAAATGTTGAAAATGAATCCAAGCAGCGCTTGCACCTTGCATTTGCCTTCCATGTTTAATTTCCCATTACTTGCATCTTTAGAAGACAGCAGGAGCGGACAAGTGGGGAAAAGGATAAGGATTTCTGAATGATGGATCAAGTAAATGCTTCCCATCCTCTCTGCCAATGGTCCGTGTGTTACATGAAATCTTTTGGCTTAAAAAAATAATAATACTCTCAGCCTCCCTCCCTAAAGTGGCAGTGCCTTCAGGTGCCAGCGTATGTGAAATGAGAAGTGGCCTGAAGAAAGCTGGGACAGGCAACCATGTAACCAGAGATGACAATCCCAGAGGCTCCTCTAGGTGGGTTGGCTTACCCACACAGCAGCTGCAGACCAACTCCAGCACACCACTAAGTCTGTCTTTCTTGTGAAACAGGCCCTGCATGACAGAGTGTGGGCCACCTTCACAACCTTCTTCCTAAAGGGCAGAGCCCCATCTGGTGGCATGGCTTCTTAGCATTCACATTTCACCTGCAAAATGGAAACCTGTATCACAACCAACAGTGAGATTTGATAGTTCACAGACAGGCACCACCAGGGCCTCCTGGTGGTGGTGAGCCCTTGGCTCATTCTGTAGTCTGATCAAACCTGGCAAAACCGTTTCTTTCTTCAAACAGAACTGAACAATAAACCACATATTTCTGAACATGTCCCAAAGTATAGCAAGACAGGCCCAAATACCTTATCTTAGTGGTTTAGAAGTGATTAGGGGTTCAATTCCCCTCTGTGCCTCCAAGCTGGTGACCCAGCCTTGTGTATCCATGGCCAATCTGCACATACCTGTCAAGTTTTGGATTTGAAAATAAAGGAAATCTAGTGGTGCATGCGCAGTACGGGTTTTGCCTTTTCCTTCCACGCAAGGCAACATGGGGGCTGTAGTTCCTGGCCCATTTTGCACCAGTGAGCACGTGCAGTACGGGTTTTGCCTTTTTCTTCCATGCAAGGCGATTTACAGGAAAATACAAATACGAGATGATGGCAGGAAAGAGGGGTAAATAACGGGAGTTTCCTGGCCAATACGGGAGACTTGACAGCTATGAATCTGCATGATCCCAGGGTGCCCCGCAGAATAAAGGAATAGTAAACCACTTTTGTGTATTCTCTACCTAGAAAATCCTAAAAATTGCCACTATAAGTCCAAACTGACTTGAGGATATGGAATTATTATCATTATTTTTAATGTTCCCATATGAGTACTCAAACCAATTCCCTTTCTATTCAATTATAGTTATGTGTGAGTAACAGTGGCAATAAGGATGAAAGCTGCACATCAGGACTTTCACGCTGTCCTGGGAGTGCTTTTGTCTGTTTGTTCCTTCAGTGATCTCAAGATTATGTATGCAGCTCCCCTCCCCTCCCCACCTCCAAACGACCCTCTGAGGAAGATCAGGTACAATGAACAATGTGTCTGGCTCAACATCAACCAGTGAGTGTTATGGGTCAGTAGAGATTTAAAGCTAACTAAAGTCCAACACTCTAAAAACCACCAAAACTAGACTGTTTTATCACTACCTCTTGGCACATTCCCAGGACTCCTCTCCATAGTCTTAAGGGGCTAAAACTATAGGGCTTTTTTTGTAGATGGTGTCTTAGCAGTAATACAGAAGCATATCTCATAATCCATCCCTATGAACATGCATTTTGAACAGTGGTAGTGTGAAACAGATGATTGCTTGCAGGACTGAACCATAACTGATTGTGAGCTGGGCCTGTAGAATATTAGACTTTTTTTAGTGGGTTCGGGAATTCTGGACCATTTCAAAATTTGTACCTCAGTAGAAAGTATGCACACCCCATTCTAACAGCTTTGCTAGAATGGTTTGGGCTTGCATCTCCCGTTTTAGAAAAATGGTTAAGGTTCTAGTTGGTTCTCTAAAATCCAGGGTCCCTAAAGTAAGCCATGTATTAGAGTTAGCACATAGATAACTTAGTATAATAGACTAAGGCCATGAAACAAACCAAATTACATGAAAGCTATTGCAAACTAATTAATAGAAGAGGAGTACATACAAATCAGAGACAATGTATTACCATAATAATTACAAAAACACTAATCTCATTAAACCAACCTGTAACATGATTATCAGCTCACATGAATTAGTGATGCTGGCTTCTCTTAGGAAAAAAAAACAATAAATAAAGAATAAATAAAGAAAAAGGCCTCCTTTTAAAAAGACAAGAAATACTAAACAATGGGCACAACAACAACGGTGGCATGGTTATTACACAATTTCTTTTCAGGATGTTAACAGACATCTTTTCCCCTACCATTTTTTCCCCTTATAAAAGAAGGATTAGAAATTCAACATTCACTAATACAAGGAGTGGAGGCACAATCAGTTAAACTGATAGACATTCTTTGTTCACAGTCAACAATGTTTTAAAAGCCATTTTAGTCTGGGTCATTAATAGCTTGTTGCACCAATTATGAGGCATAGGAAATATTCATTAGCTAAAATTACCCTGTAAGAGAGGATGTGCCAGCTATAGTAAAATGTATTCAGTTAGATATGTGGGGGAGACGGACGATAGGAATGCATCCTAGAAATATTAGGTAATTGAAATAAATTTTCACTTTGCGGTTCCATATTTTACAATGCCCTTAAAAGCTGATGAATCCCTTATTTTTAAATTAAATATAAAAAGGTTCCATGCTGGGTGAGAGCCTTGTCAGGGTGCCGGGGCTTGAGCGGTCTAACTAGGCACTGTTACCCATCTCTTGTCAATGATGTTAGGCCAGGACGAAAACTCAGCAAAGTGGTCCTCTGTCGGATCCCTTGGACCAGGTGAAAGTGGAGGGCACACGTCATGGTCCTCTTGGCCAGTGGGTGACGTGATACCCAAATGGCTAAAAAACTGCATGCAAATGGACTTGATTTCTCAGCTCCATTTCCATGTGCAGAATGTCATCATGGGGTTGTCTGCTGGTGCACGGACTCCTCTCTGAATAGTGACTCCAAGGTATCCATGCTGGGTGGGAATTCTGGAATTTGTAATCTAAATAGTATACTTTCCACATTTTCTCAGGGGATCTGATGATGTTCTGGAGGAATTGTGTTCAGTGTATGGAGCTCCACTCAAAAAAAAGTTCTTCCATCGTTAAGTGATTTCCTCCTTCCCATGGAAATAGGTCCCAGTGTGAGCAAGGAGAATTTTCTCATTTGAACTTCTTCCAGTTTTTCACTCTAAAGTCTGAACCCACTGAGTGTCTATCACCACATTAGTTTTAATTGTTCCACTGGTTTTAATTATATATGTATAATCTGTTCAAGTTCTAATTCTCCTTTAGATTTCTTGTTCTAGCATATAGAACCAGTTCCAACTAGTTGGGAAGCCATTTTAAAGAGGGCTTATCAGGGAGTGCAGTTATTAAGCAAAGGCGTGCAATGGACTACATGTGCTGCCGGAAGTCTCTCTAAGATGCAAATTACAATGGAGCATACAAAAACTGTATCCTTGCTGACGAAACATTTTGAGATATTATGGCCTAATAAACATAGGTTTTGAGAAGCACTTTGCTGATAACTGTCCTCTTTCTGCGCTCACTGAGTGCATGTTTTATTTAGCTGCAATCATTGAGTGTATGGTTCATTGAACTGCACTAATTAAGTCACGTTTCATTGAACTATAAATAACCTTCAAATGTTAAAGGGACCCTGATGGCACAGTGGTTGAACTGCTGTACTGCAACTAGAAGGTTGTGAGTTCAGTCCTGGACATGGCTGAAGGTTAACTCAGCTTTCCATCCATCCAAAGTTGTTAAAATGAGTACCTAGCATGTTGGGAGCAAAATGCTAATTAACTTGTTTACCACCCAGAGAGTGCACTAAATGTTATGGGGAGGTATATAGGTGTGATTACTTTGTTTTTGCTTTGCTTTAAGACATCCAAGGGCCCCCCCCCCCCCATCAGCACAAAACTTTGAGAATGGGTGAACCCTAATATTCAGGAATCCTGAGAACAATCCAAACTGTGATGTTCTGTTGTTAACTCTCACCTGGCCTATTTTACACGCTGCACTTGTTAAACAAAAGAGTAAGAGATTCTTATTCTTCTCTTTTTAATGTCTGCGGGTGGGACTTTTAATGGGGCTTATTCGTTTTAATGGGGTTTTATCTGTTTTTAGTGGGTTTTAACATTGTGACCCGCCCAGAGTCTTCGGAGTTGGGCAGCTATAGAAGTATGATAAATAAATAAATAAAAATAAACCACTTAGCTGTTTTAAAATGGTTTTTGTGTGAAATGCTTGAACACAAGCTGTAGATTCCTGATTGTGTTGGATGTTTAAAACAACCAGTGAAGTCTTCCAGTGCAGCAATGGGAAGGAGGGGCTGCAAATAAGGTGGGTGGGTGGGTGGGAGAGATAATGTCTCTTCTAACCTTTTCTAGTTCACCTGATATATAGTGTCCTGAAGCTTTACAGTTCTACTATCCCCTTCAGGAAAATAATGTCCTTTGTTACATGAGCTCACTGGTATTCACCTTGTAGGGCACACAATCCCCTTTGGGATGTGCGGAGCTTTCAGGCTCCCTGTCTACCAGGTGGTATCTTTCTATTTATAGTGTCTTGTAGAGAATGCCCTTCCTCTCACCAGATGCACATTGGAAAAACCACAGAGTGTGGGTTTTAAGGGAGGGAATGTTTTGTATTTTGCCTTCACAATTGATTGGGGGGAGGCCTTGCAGATTTTTGCGTCTGTAAGAAAGGAAAAAAAATCTTGCTGTGCTATATCCCCTTGTAAATATTTGTTACTACAACCTGACATACATGTTGGCATTTTCTTCTAAAAGTGAGCAAGCGGATGCAAAATGTTGCAGAACCTAATTGGACAGAGAACTTTTTCTTTCTTTCTTTCTTTCTTTCACAATGCAAGGTTAGCAGTGGATTGCTGCCAAGCAATGAAATCAATATTCCCCCACCCCAGTCCTGTTAAAGAAACAAACAAGAACATTTGCATGTTTGCTTTGTTTCATGCTTGTTAACGTAGACATAAAGACGAACATGTTGTTCTGTGGCTAGATTTCTCTTTACAGTTTTGCACAAATGTATTACTTGGTCTTGCTTCACACACAGATATATTCCATATTTTGTTTTAAAAAGTCCAGAGCTTATTCTCAAGCAAGCATATATACAGTCACACAATGTGTGCACTCCCTGCCCCAGTGTTCTAGCAATATGCCCATGCTTATTGATAATACAGAGGTGAGAACAGAAGCATGGCTGAAATGAAAGAATAGAGAGCTGTGAAGTACTATGAATTATTAGCAGAAATCTGCTAATCTTTGTTTTCTAAATCTTGCTCACTGTGCAGGATTCGAACAGGTAGACATGGGTCTGAATTATTCAATTTAAATGTATGAAATACATAATGCAGTGTTTCCCAACCTTTGGTTTTTGAACTTCAAATTTCCCAAAGCACTGACTGGCCAATGTACTGACTTAGGTTCCTGGGAACTGAACTCCCCCTGTGGGCATGGGCCACATTGGGAACCACTGACATAATGTATTTCTATGGCACATTATTAGAGCTGGCCTCTAGAGGCCATTGTCTGCATTGTAAATAAAGGGTTCACTGTTATCTGTGGCTTCAACTATCTGAGTTAGGTTTCCAAATGGATGGATACAGAGAGTGATTTGTATTTGCAACGCTCAAAGCCTAAAAGAAGGGGGAAATGTATCACCTTTTTCAAAGGACAATATAAACATCAAATTCAAGGGACATTATACACCATTTCTGGAATAAAAATATTTTGATTTCTCTGTCTGCATATGATGTCTTCATAAAAATGCAAAGGAAAATGCAACCAGAAATCTTGCAGTCATCTTGTCAAGGCACAGTTTTATTTGAATGGATTGTATAGACAGGTATTGCATTACATTAATTTATTTCTAGACCTAGACATGTCCTTTTCTTGTCTGTTTTCCTGGCAGAAATAGTCTAAAGCAACATTGAGATTGTAGCCCGGTAAAAGTGAGTTAAATAAGAGGTTGGTAATTTGATTCCTCTCTGGGCATCCCAGAAGAGCCAGCCTGTCCCTATGAAGAAGGGAATGGAAAACTATTTGTGAATACTCTTTACCTAGAAAATCCTGAAAAGGGTCACCATAACTCAGAATTGACTTGATGGTGCAGAATTATTATTAAATGCAGTTTTAATCCTGCAGACCTTCCTTCAAGCTTGGTATACTTTCTTACAGGAAAGTGTCCTTTTTAGACCACAGAACACCATACTGATGAAGTTCAGAGTGTGGGAAAGATCTGAAATTGCTGCTTATAAAGGGGATTACTGTTGTTGATGTTAAATACTAATAGAATTTCACATTCATGACAGGTACAAGTGCAGGGATGGATTATTATTATTATTATTTCTTCACTCTTGATACACATTGAGTAGGTTCAGCCAATGTAGCATGTAGGTTAATAGAGGTGACAGAGAATAGTTCCATGAGATCATATCTGATTATGAGTTTGTCTTGGACTAGAACTTTTTCTCCTTTCAGTTGCGTGCATTAGAATGCAATTAAAAAACAAGAAGCTTAATGGCATTAATAATCAGTACTCAAAATTCAAAGGTGCTAGATTAATTTTTAAAAAGCTGGATTTAATGGCAAACCTCTTGGCATGTGTTTTCGTGTGTTCCTCCTCTTCAAAGTCACTCAAGTAATTTCATTTACTAAGAAATTTTTGTCAGGGAAAAGACAATGCTTTCCTAAAGCAAATTGCCATGAGAGATTATTAGTAGACTGGGTGATGGAAGTTATATTGGCTGGCTATAATTTTGCTACTATTTACTTGAAAGAAATAATAAATGAGACTTCAGGATAATGGCAGGGAGGGGTGGGGGGAAGTGCCATTGGCCCAAACTAAATACACCTAGAGTGCAATTGGTTAGTTTTCTTTGATGACGAAACAGCTACTAATGAAATAGATAAGGCAGAATTACATTTATCCAACATGGGACATATGATGTGCTTTCTGTCTTACACTCTTATCATTGTTGCACCTACCCCTTCCTCTGCATTAAAAAAGCTAACATCAAAGGTACTTTTGGGAATGATTCATTTGCTAGCCTTCTTTTCTGTAGAAGGTTATTTTTGCTAACAACTGACACAGAAGTCATATTTCTGAACAGGTCAGACAGACACTGAGTCCTGATGACACCACTAAGCAGTTGTACAAAAATAAGCCTTTGTCATATGTTTTACACAGCATGAACATATGTGTGTGTGTGTGTGTGTGTGTGTGTGTGTATGTGTGTGTGAGTAAGTAAGTAAGTAAGTAAGTAAGTAAGTAAAGATTTGCTACATTTACACTCTTCTGTGGAGTGCATTGGCCAAGTATCATTTGTTTATTTTGCACATTGGCATATAACAGGCAATAGTTTTGCTTCTGAGATCCTGCAAGGAGACATCTGCTCATTGGAAGGTCTCACTGGGGAAAAAAGGAAGGTTGCTTTTCTTGATTCCCCTTTTCTTTATGTTCTACTCAGTCTGTTAAGGTAAAGGAGAAGATTTTCTGGAACAGAAGGTGGTGAGTGGCTGCAGAAGGAATGGAAAATCAACCAAACAATCCTCTCATGTTCCAACAATGGAAGTGTACATTGGGTCCAGAATATCTCCCTAAACAGAAGGAGTTCTTTGTTTCACAGAAGGGCATTTCAAGTTCCAAATCAATGAATGAGCAAATAATATCTCCATAGTAAACCTAAAGCCATGATAAATAAGTTGGTCAAACAAAATCTATCTCACACACACCAAGACATGCTGGCAAATGGAACAGCTCCAAACTTCTCCAGACATTTACGTGATAGAGTAGCAGACACATCTACTCCCTAAAAATTTCCATTTATAATAATTTTATTTGTAAACTAAAATTCATCTGTCTCTCCCATGAAAAAAGTCAGAGAATTAACAAATTGGTGTTCACATTTGGGATATTGAACAAATAAATAATGTCTGCACCAGATTGGGAAGCCTTCATGCACGCACGCACACACACACACACACAGCAAGGCAAATTGACAGAATGATGGATAAAAAAGAGACACTACTACTATGGACCAAGCTGGAAAGGTCAACATGTCACTACAGTCACTTCTAATTACCATCGGAATGCTTCAATATTTGCACATTTTCCCACATGCCTTACATCAGGGTTCTTTCAACTTTGGGCCCCCAGATGTTCTTGAACTTCAATTTCCAAAAACCCTGATAAGCAAGTATGCTGATTGGGCTTCTGGTAATTGAAATCCAAGAACACTTGGAGGCTCAAGGTTGAGAAACTCTCAACCATTTCACCTTCATGACTACATACTTTTGACATGATTACATTTTCCACCAGCATGTAACACCAGTTCCCCCAATGTGGCTTCTCATTGGCCAAGAACATAAGTCCATCATTGTGATGTCATTATTCTAAGAACCATTAAAGGAGGTGCCATCAGGAATAACTCTAGAGCTAGCAGTGACTTCAACACATAGTGTGATCTAATATAACAATGGTGGTTTTACATACTTGGAGCAATAACATCAGCTGTTTTCCAATGTAACAAGGCCATCAAGAATTATTCACAGTCAGTATCCTCCACTTGAAGTGTTTTGTGTATAGAAAAGGCAAATTAGGTCATAAAATTTAAATGAATGGTCTTCATGAAAATTCATAGGAAGGCTTTTACTTTTGGTTGCTATGGAAAATATGATAGTAAACAAGAAAGGTGAAACTACTAAGAATGGCAGTTTCTCCAAAGAAACATGAATAAATATGGCTGTTATTACTTTCACGACACACTCAGTCCTCCAATAGTTTGCCTAAAGATAAAATTTTAATAAAACAGAGAACTTAACTCCCAAGTCCAGCCCCTATCAAGGAAGCATAGTGAAGAATCAAACTAAAATTATTTAACAACTAGAAACATTATTAGGATTGTTTTTAAATTTTTATTTTATTTTTTATATTTATTTTTTTAGATTTATATCCCACACTCTTGCTCCAGGGCACCTCAGGGCGGCGTACAGCATATAAAAACATTACAATATAAAACCCCATAAAAAACTACAATAAAAAATCTTTATAAAACCACCCCATGTCTAAAAAGACCCACCCCTTCTCCCAATCATTGAAAGGACATGTGGCATCAACTGAGCCAACATGCAGGAGTCAATACCCCGTCAGCCCCCCCCCCCCAACTTGCCCTGCCAGCCAGGTTCTTAACCCTTTCCGAAAGGGCAGCAATTCTGACTGAAGCCTTAAGTCTGCTGGCAGGAGGTTCCAATGAGTTGGGATGGACACAAAGAAGGCCCTTCTCCTTGTGCTAGAGAGGTGAGCCCCTCTAGCCGATGGAACACTGAGGGATCCTCTCCGGTCCGCCATGGTAGGACGGGCGGACTCTCATTGCGGTCTCTTAGGTAACCTGGCCTACTACCATGAAGGGCTTTAAAGGTAATTACCAGCACCTTGAATTGCACCCGGACACAAACTGGTAACCAGTGCAGCTCCCAGAGCAGAGGTGAGGCACGAGCATAGCGCCCGTACCCCATCACTACCAGAGTCGCTGCATTCTGGACCAGCTGCAGCCTCCGAATGGTCATCAAGGGCAGCCCCATGTAGAGCGCATTACAATAATCAAGTCTGGAGGTAACCAGCAGACTTGTTGTATGGTCTTGAAGTGGGTGGAGAAGACCTGCATACTTTCAATTGTTCATGCTCTTCTCTTCATATTAAGGTGAAATGCCTTTTTCCAGATTCCTGAATGCATGGAGAACAGCCCTTCCATCTTCAGTTGTACATAAAAAGATCTTTTTGCGACCACCATGAGTCCATTCTCTAGAGCTTAATTCTAAGTGCTGCTAGTGTGTTATGAAGCCTATAATGAACAACAGAAAGGTTCTTTAGCAATTAAGCACCAGTAGTAAGACTGTGTGCAAATGACTGTTTTTACCAGCCAGCCATGTTACATTTGCAAAACAATCCTTGTTTTGAATGGCTTGTCCTTAACATCTAATTTTGTCCCTTCCAGATTCTTCACAGAAGGAAAGGACATCTTCACATAATTTCATCCTTATAGCATTTTAGTATGTTCAACAAAGGCAATAACATTGGATTCTTTCTGATTGTCTAATCTGATTTCTATGAGATTAGACCTCGGAGGACATCCTGAGTTGTTCATATCATGCTGATGAGATGCAAGACTTTGGCTCTTTTCAGATGTTGCAGAAGAACTTACGTTCCAACTGACAGGGATGATAAACATTTTCTCTTCTCTTTCACATAACAATGAACAAAGATGCTCTTATTCCTGTGTATTAATTGAATGAAATTGCTGTGACACTTTGTACAATAATGTGGTTTAAATAAATAAAAAAAACAAAATTGGCAAAAGCAAAAGTTATATGACACTGAGTCAACTATGCATATATGACATTTTGCTTTCAGAATCCAAGAGGACTGCTCTCCTACTCTGCGTAACTCCAATAAACATAGTTTTGAGGTCTGTGGCATTTGATTTTGCCCAGATGTCTGACATCACCCTTTATAATACTCAGAAGAGACAGGTGGGTTTACAAGCACTTAGTAGCAGACTTAATGGGTAACATTTCATCTTGCAAGAAGGGTTGGAAAGAAATTGTTCCAAGTGGCTAAATTAAATATCATTTGGCTTTATAGTTCTTCTGTGAAATGCCACAGCTTCCATCAGAAAATTGTTTCTGATGAGTACACACAAGAGAGAGACAGATCAGAGGCATGCCCAATGACTGTAATGAAAGCTCTTGCATTGAAAAGTAGAAGTAAAGCAAGGCTTACATCTACTGGTTATTAGACTACCATAAATAGAAGCCAAACCAGATTTTAGAAGTAAAATTGCTCAATCCAAAATTATTTTAAGGGATATGGTAGATTTGTAAAAATTTAACAGATGGAGTCTGCAGCAGCTTTAGTCCAGCTTTAGGGAAGCTTCTAAAGTTCACCTGAGTGTGGCCCAAATGTGAACTTCTAGAGAACCATTTTCCAAACTTGTATAAATCTATAGTCAAGCTAGAGGAGGGTTCCATGATTTCTCAGCTATTTATTTTTTAATTGATTGATAGTTAATATTTTTATAGCCGCCCCATTCACAAAGACTCAGGGCAGCTTACAATATAACACACACACACCCAGCAGCTAAAACCCCCATGGTACCCCATGGTACCTATTGTACCCTACCCTCTAATTATCTCCCAGCAAGGACTGTGACATCATAGTACCAATGGCTGTCAGCTAAAATGGGAAAGAGAAATGGTTTTCTTCCCCATCTTTGATTTATTCTGTTCATTAACATTAATCTCTGGCTGAGTCAGTAAAGGTAAAGGTTTCCCTTTCTTGAAAGCCAGTCGTATCCGACTCTAGCGTGCAGTGCTCATCTCTGTTTCTAAGCCGAAGAACCAGCGCTGTCTGCTTCTGCTGACATTTACGTGGTCATGTGGCAGGCATGACTAGACACCGGAGCACACGGAACGCTGTTACCTTCCCACCGAAGTGGTCCCTATTTATCTACTATCAATTTCTTGCTTTCGAACTGCTAGGTTGGCAGGAGCTGGGACAATGCAAGCGCGGCGCCAAAATGGCCGCCGCGCCCTTTGCGGCCCCCCCCCCCACAGGACAGAGAATCCGGGTAGTTAGGGGCGTGGCCAGCTCCCTTATAAAAGGGGTGGCCACGAGGCAGCCGAGCTGCCATTTTACCTCAGCGACGGAGCGGAGAAGTTTTTTCCCCTGTGTCTCCGTCGCTCGTTAGCTTACCGGGAAGCCTTTTGGTAGCGATTCTGCCTTGCCGGCTTCCCTTTTCTGCTTCGGAGGAGATGCCTTCGAAGAAGAAGGCGGCTTCGAGTTCAGCTCGCGCTGTTAGGAGGCGCAACCCAGGTCGGAGGACCGCGGTGCCGCCTCCTCAGCAGCCACCTTTGCTAGCCCCGGCCGGGGCCAGCGGAATGGGGTCTATTGCCCCTTGGCCCGGAGTGGGCGATCAGAGTACGGGCGCGGAAGGGGTTCCGGCCCGCGGCCCACGAGCGGTGGACACCGCTCCTGCTCCTGCCCACTCTGTCGGGCCTACTCCTCTTGGGCCGCAGCCTCTCCCTGGGCCCTCTAGCCTTGGGGGGTGGTGCCGCCCCCTGCCTTGGCAAGTTTCTCCACCAACCCTGCCGGGCTTCGGTGCTGGCCAATGGCCATATGTGGGTCCCGGGGTACAGGGACCTGTACCCATGCCTGGACCAGGCGGGCCGGCCGGCCCTTTGCCCATGGTCAACGTGGACACCTTGCTGGCCCGCATTGCGGCCCTGGAAGCCTCGTTGGCTCAGGCCAGTCAGGCGGGCGCCCCCTTTGGGGTTCCTCTTGAGGCGCTGTCGGCAGGAGGACAACAGCCGGCGGGGAGGGTCGAGCTGCTGCAGGCGCGTGGCCCGGTTTCGGCCACTGCCTCGCAGCTCCCCAGCCAGCAATCAAGTGCGGGTCAAGCCCCGGTGATGAGCTCTACGTCGGTCGTGAGCTCCGACGCCCCCAGTGGGCCGGAACCCCCGGTGGGGGCGGCCCGCGGGGGTGCAGCATGTGAGTATACGGTGCAAGCGAGTACATCCACACACATTCCCAATCAAGGGGGGGGCTTTCAATGGCCTTGGCCTCGCGCGGGTGGTGCGGGGGCCACGCTGTCGGCGACCCACCCGACGACGACGACTGCCACCTTGGGCACTGGGGTGGGCATTGGTCCTTACACTGCAGGGAATGTTCTGGGGGTGGCTGGGTTAGCTCAGGCCCCTTTTGCCAGGCCGGCTGTCCCCTTTTCGGCTTTGCCGACGGCAGGGTATTCCTTGCCATTGGGTGATCACCTGGCACAGGCTACCAGGGAAAAGATATGGCGAGGGGAGTACGTGGATATCTTCTCACTCCTGAACAGAGAGCCCACCAAGGAGGAAAGGGAGGGTCAGGATGAGAAGGACAAGGAGCAGGCACGCCGCCGTAAGCCGCCGCGTACCTGGGCCAACTGGCTCCCCGCGTATTTAATATACATGGCGGTATATTTGAGGGCGCGGCCGGATTTAGCTATTCCCATGGTCCAATATTTGGACAACATATACAGGGCGATGGTTGATTTCCCGGGCCCCTCATGGCTAGCATATGATGAGGAATTCCGTAAGAGGATTCCCCTCCACCCCGAGATGAGATGGGATGAGCCGTGCCAGAGGCTCTGGCTTTTGTATATGACACCCACACGCCCTGCCCCGGGGGATAGATACCATTGCGGACATGCGGTCCAGCGAGCGGCTCCAGCGCAGGTTACCCGCCAGGCGGCGGGGCAGGGGGTTCCAGCCCGCCTGCTGTGCTGGACTTTCTCGTCAAATGGTTCCTGCAATCGAAAGAACTGCAGGTATAAGCATGAGTGTCCCACATGTTCTGGCCCCCACGCAGCCTCTGCTTGTCCCAGGCCTGGGGGGGCGCGAGGCAGAGGGAGGGGTGGACAGTGGGCTGGCAAGGCTGCCACGGATGGAGCTAGTTCTCCAAAAGGCCCCCTCCCCAATTAAGGTGGACATGCTGGAGCGCTGGCTCGCATCGTACCCGAAGGGGGAGGACGGGGAGTATCTCCTTCAAGGTTTTAAGCAGGGATTTCGTATCCCTTTTATGGGTGATAGGTCCCCTCAGGATGCTCCCAACCTTTTATCCCTCAGAGGTAGGGAGGAGGTTGCTGCGGCCAGCATTAAAAAGGAGTTAGACGCGGGCAGGGTCGCTGGACCTTTCCCCGCACCCCCGTTTCCCAATCTTAAGGTCTCGCCACTGGGTTTGGTCCCCAAAAAGTCCCTAGGTGAGTTTCGCCTTATTCATCATTTGTCCTACCCAGCCGGCCGATCGGTCAATGATGCTATCCCTGATGACCTTTGTCCAGTCAGGTATACATCGTTTGACCATGCGCTGCGCATGGTGTGCTCGTGTGGCCCGGGTGCCCTGCTGGCCAAGTGTGACATTAAGTCAGCTTTTCGCCTCTTGCCAGTGCACCCGGGCGACTTTGAGTTGCTGGGTTTTAAATTTAAGGGGGAATATTATTTTGATAAGGCCATGCCTTTTGGCTGCTCCATATCATGCTCGGCTTTCGAGCGTTTTAGTACCTTCCTAGAGTGGGCTTTCGTCCGCAGGTCAGGGTCCCGGTCTGTAGCCCATTACCTGGATGACTTTTTATTCGGGGGTAAACGGGGCTGGGACACGTGCGCACGTCTCCTCAACACATTTCAGACGCTAATGGAGGAACTTGGTGTCCCTTTAGCGCCCGAAAAGACCGAGGGCCCATCGACCAAGCTAGTATTCCTGGGGGTTGAGATTGACACAGTAGTGCAGGCTTCTAGGTTGCCGGGTGATAAGGTGTCCAGGATAGTGGCCCTTATCTCGGAATTGCTGGCCAAGCGTAAGGCATCCCTGAGGGAACTGCAGGTGCTACATGGGCACCTTAATTTTGCTTGCAGGGTGGTCGCACCGGGCAGGGCTTTTGCCCGGCGCTTATGCGACGCCATGCCAGGGTTATCCAGGCCCCACCACAGAGTCAGGCTTACCCGGGGTATCAGGGCAGACATGTTCGTCTGGTTGCAATTCCTGAGGGAGTTTAATGGGGTCTCATTTTGGAGGTCTGACCTCCTGGCATCCCCCAATTTCCAGATCCAGTCTGATGCCTCAGGATCCCTGGGTTATGGGATGTACTTCAATGGGAAGTGGGCCTATGGTGGGTGGCCACCGGCATGGGCAGGCACAGGTCGCCTGCGGGATCTCACATACCTGGAATTTTTTCCCATTCTGGGGGCTTTGATGCTATGGGGCGAACAGTGGGCTAATTCGGTGGTGCATTTCTGGTGTGACAATGCGGCTGTTGTACACATTGTCAATGCACAGACTTCCAAATCGCCCAGGGTCATGGATCTAGTGCGCCATTTTGTGCTGCGCTGCCTGCGCCTCAACGTCTTGTTCAGGGCCAGGCATGTCCCAGGGATTAATAATGATATTGCTGACGCTTTGTCCCGCCTGCAGATCTCCCGGTTCCGCGCCTTGGCCCCGGATGCGGAGGAATTTCCCTCGCCACTCCCGGACGAGATGTGGACTATTGGCAAGGAGAGGTGAACCGGGCGATTGGCCTGTCACTAGCGCCACGCACGCGTAAGGCGTATCAACAAGCATTCAATTCGTACAGGGCATTTGCTAATCAATTTCTCTTGCCAGAGACCTGGCCTATCCCGGTGGACCATGTTCTGCAGTTCATGGTTCACCTGCATGCACAGGGCCTCGCACCTCGCACCATAGCATCCAAGCTCTCGGCGTTGGCTTTTATGGCCAAAGTGGGGGGTCATGTGGATACCACCTCTGACTTCCGGGTGAGACATGTTTTGGAGGGGTGGGTGCGCGAGCGCGGGCGTTGCCCGGACGACCGGCACCCTATTTCCCCAGGGGTTCTTACCCAGTTGGCCCGGGGCTGGCCAGGCCTCTGTTTTGATCATTATGAGGCAGCCCTTTTTCATGCAGCCACAACGGTGGCATTTTTTGGAGCGCTCCGCGTCAGCGAACTCGTGATGCTGTCTAAGGCGGATGCAAGTGGTAGGGCACTGGAACTCGAAGATGTCTATGTTGCCAAAGACTGGGCCCAGTTGAGGATACGCTCCTCTAAAACAGATCAGCATGGCGTAGGCAGTGGTGTAAGACTGCTACGTTGTTCTTTGGCAGACATCTGTCCGGTTGGTGCCCTACAGGAGTACCTGGCACTGCGTGGCATGCACCACGGCCCGTTTTTCTGTCACCAAGATGGGTCTCCCCTTACTAAATTTCAGTTTTGGAAGGTGACGGCCAGAGCCCTCACCAGGGTGGGCCTACCAGGTGCCCGTTATGGCACACATTCGTTCCGTATTGGTGCAGCCTCTACAGCAGCTGCTTTTGGGTACTCTGGGGCTGACATACGCAGCATGGGGAGGTGGGGCTCGCAATGTTTTCAGTTTTATGTGCGCCCACTCCCGCCATGAGTACCAATCCAGTCACCTTACCGCCTTTTTTCTCAATTTTCTTACAGACCCTGGGTGTCGTATTACACCGGTGACAGTATGGCTGATGGGCCACAGCTATGTGCACAGGGCAGCGCGTTACGCTGCGGCGACAGAGTGGGGACCCCGACTGGGACTGGGTGACCACGCCAGTCTCGCATGGCATGGTAAGCCTGGGATGTTATGGCGGGAGCTGCGGCCTTTCCTTTTTTCTGGCCTGGGTGCTGACCCGCCTGACATTCTAATCATCCACCTGGGGGGCAATGATTTGGGCCAGGTCACCGGCTTATCGCTCAAGCATGCGATTTGCGAGGAACTCGCCTACTTGCATTATGTCTGGCCTGCCACAACCCTGGTTTGGTCGGACATTGTTCCGCGCCATTCTTACAGAGGGGGCGTTAACCTCCTGGCTCTTGACCGCGCTAGGCGCGCGGTCAATAAGGCAGTGGTGCGGTTTCTTGCCACCAGGGCTTGGGGACGGGTTAGTCATCACCCCGATATTAGTCTACAAAATTATGACTTGTACGCAGGGGATGGGGTCCATCTGTCGCGAGGAGGTATGGACCTCCTGTTGGGTGATTGGCGAGCAGGCCTGTTGACCGAGCTGACGGTCTGGGGGGGGCATCAGGTCTTCTTTGAAGCCCCTCCGTGTGGCGGGTAGCACTGGTAAGGTAAACAGTATGACCCACAAGTATCCGGCAGGTTCGCAATTGACTGGACAACACTAGACAGGAATAAATTAGTTAAACGTTGTCCGGTCAACGACGAACCAGGCGATGGGGTGATGATGATTGCTAACCAGCATGCATCACCCCTGTGATTTCACGGATACGCGTCAGAGGGTGGGGTCATAAGTTAGTTATTGACTACGGTCAACAATTTGTTTGTTGTCAACAAACAAATTGATACAAATTGATACATTGTAACCAATTGCCGTTGGCAATTTTGGGGTGGTACCTTACCAGTGTTACTTCGGCCTGCTTGCCTTAGGAATTATGATTGGTCGTTTTACCAATACAAATTTATAATTCGGACTAGGGCATTGAATCAATAAATGTGGCCCTATGCTGTTATCCACTTTCAATGTTGTCTGTGTCCGTTATTGAGGGGGTGCGCCTGCAATGCAAGCGCGGCGCCAAAATGGCCGCCGCGCCCTTTGCGGGCCCCCCCCACAGGACAGAGAATCCGGGTAGTTAGGGGCGTGGCCAGCTCCCTTATAAAAGGGGTGGCCACGAGGCAGCCGAGCTGCCATTTTACCTCAGCGACGGAGCGGAGAAGTTTTTTCCCTCCACCCCCTCCCTAGTTAACAGTGTGATATTATGGTCGCTTCGGGGCCGGGTGGGAATTTTTGGTTGGGACCCATATTGGCTCCGGGTCCTGGCTTTTTTGCCCATCCCACACTGTTGCTATGGTTTGATATAGGGGTCTTTCTGTGTTCCTACTGTTGACTTTGGTCACATTGGCGGGTAGCACTGGTAAGGTAAACAGTATGACCCACAAGTATCCGGCAGGTTCGCAATTGACTGGACAACACTAGACAGGAATAAATTAGTTAAACGTTGTCCGGTCAACGACGAACCAGGCGATGGGGTGATGATGATTGCTAACCAGCATGCATCACCCCTGTGATTTCACGGATACGCGTCAGAGGGTGGGGTCATAAGTTAGTTATTGACTACGGTCAACAATTTGTTTGTTGTCAACAAACAAATTGATACAAATTGATACATTGTAACCAATTGCCGTTGGCAATTTTGGGGTGGTACCTTACCAGTGTTACTTCGGCCTGCTTGCCTTAGGAATTATGATTGGTCGTTTTACCAATACAAATTTATAATTCGGACTAGGGCATTGAATCAATAAATGTGGCCCTATGCTGTTATCCACTTTCAATGTTGTCTGTGTCCGTTATTGGGGGGGTGCGCCTGCAAAGACGGGAGCTCAGACCAGTGCAAAATCAGCAACAATTGTAGAGAGTAAGTCAGATGGTATTCCTTGACTCTTATTTGCCTAGTAGGTTACATGTGCTCACTGGTAATGTATAACTAAGAAATCCTATTGTTTCTGCATTCATACTAGAGACAATATATTCCTGGTCCAAAAAAAAAGGTGGATCTGACTCTATCCCACTCAGTAGATAGTTATCCTTCCTTGAAATGGACGCTTTGCAAAATTAGGAACTCATTCATATTTGAAACAGGGAAAACAGAGTGTGCTAATTCAGAGTCGTCCCTGTGACTGCTTGCAAAACTTTAATTCAGATAAGATTACCAATAATTGTTGGTAATCTTGTCTGAATTAAAGTGTCAGCAACAAGTTTGCTTTCCCAGTTTGGTTCGTTCTATTGCCTTTTGACCAGCTGGAGTTTCACTGCCAATTCAGTGAATGTTTTCTTTGTGCCTTCTTATTTGTCAGCAAAGAATAAGTTCAATCAATATTTTTACCATTTCTCGGTCTGAGGTCCAAAATGCAGCTTCACACTCAGTGTGAGCTTTTCAAGATCTGTTGTAGAGGCAACCTTTGCTCTCCTTTTCAGAAATGACTCTTTACAAAGCCTATGCCCAGATACATAGAGATACTAGAGATCTTCCTGTGACTCTGCCTTATGCTCAACAGATACTTCTGAAAACAGGACAAGTTCACAAAAGGTATGGATTGGTCAGTTTGAATTTCCATTCCTGAAAGCTACACCAGTCCACCAGAGAAGAAATGGGCAGTATGGCAATGGGAAAAAATAACAATGTCCAGAAGTCTCTTGATCAAACTGCCCTGTCAGTTAGTGGTTGGAGCAGTGTCCAGTAGGGTGGTGAAAGGGGGGGGGGGGCAGACAGGCAACAATGGCGAGGGATTGTGTGTGCACCTGTAGTGTGAGGTACACAACATGGGGCAGGGGGAGAACAGAACAGTTTTCAACAGAGGCGTCATTTTATCTAAGCCATAGTATATTATTTTGTCAGACTGATACTATCAAGAGAACATAGTTCCTTATGAAAGCTACAGGATTTCTTAAAAGATGAAAAAGAAAACCCGCCTGATGGCAGAAATTGAATACCACACATGGCTAAATAGCTACATGCATTTAGAGTTGGAAACCCATTTACTTTGCTTTCACATTACCCTTATAAAGAGCAAAACAACTTAGTCAACATTTATCACTTGTCTCGCAAATATCCCCCCCCCCCCAATTTCCTGCTTTATGGAAGTATGTTTGAACTTAAGCCAACTGTGCTCACAGTAAATAAAGGCATACACTAATTTGCTCTTGTAATAGTCTATATTACATTGAATAAGGTACTCATTGAATAAGGTATTGTCTATTCAACCTCATTGGTACTCCTCTAGTGTGAGAAAAGGGTTCACTTTGCGACTAAATGAAATATTTTGTTCTTTCTCGTTTTGCTTTTGATATTATTCAAGTAATAATTACTCTCACACAGAGACAAACTAGGTCTATTAAATCCAAACCAATAGTTAACAATTATACACTGTCCAGGATCCAATGGTGTATTACCAGGGGATCCTATGCTTCCACTAGAAAGCAGTCTCTTCTTTACAGTCTATGCTAAAAAAACCCAATAGCTGTTCCGGAGGCCTAAGGAAATTGCCTTGGAACAGTGTTTTTGGGGAGAGGACAAGAATTTGATGGTCCAGTTCAATGTTCGGTGTTGGGAGTGTGCTGACTGAATACACTAGTTGGCGGGAGTGGGAGGTTCAGCTAAAGAAGATGATGGTGTTGCTACTGCTGTTATGATCAGTACTGCTTTTTTTGTTTACTTATTTTCTTCACTACTGCCTGCCTGCAAGTCTGGCCAGGTTATCCTGCTATGGTAATAGAGTAGACCATACTGCCAGCGACTCAATGCCGAGTGTCAGGCAGCAGTTAACTAACCTGACAATCCTGAGGACTAGTGGAGGACAGCAACTTCCTCAATACTGGCCTGGGGCTCAGGTGGACTTTGCGTGCCAAAAGGGCTAAGGACCAGAAAGTGACTCATGGAGCTGGATCCATCATACAGGTGTCATGCTGTGATACAGAAGACAGATGAAAAACCATGGCATAATAT
This sequence comes from Bradypodion ventrale, assembly GCA_035047345.1. NCBI lineage: Eukaryota > Metazoa > Chordata > Lepidosauria > Squamata > Chamaeleonidae > Bradypodion > Bradypodion ventrale. The sequence goes on from JAWDJE010000002.1 coordinate 115,126,374, forward strand.
TTGCAGGACAATCTTCTTGGCTGATCGCCATGGTGATCAACAATATTTGGGATCAGATAAGGAAGAATTCAAACACAGGACAGGGTTTGTTGCTCAATATACTTTCTGGTAGCCTCAAGCAAAGGTCATGCCTTCAATTATCATCATTCCTATGAGCTGGAAAAGAATCCACCGTCCTAGTTCAACTCTGCCTTTGTGTGTAACACCTGATACACCCAAGGATCCAGGATTTGAAAGGTCTAGCTCTGCATCATCCTCACATTTGGATGGCTCAGTCTGTTCCTCACAGTATGACTTCTCTCAGAGAGAAGTCATTCTGGTCCATCCTGGCAGTTCCTTTCCAGTGACCAGCTGCTTTGAAGATGGTGCTTGTGAGCAGTAACCAGAGCAAGGTCACAAGCATGGAGGCTCAACAGCTATAAAGTGGAACCCTGACATATATACGGTTTTACTTACAAAAAAATTGACATACAAATTGAAATCATGGCTAAAAAAAAAATCTACATACAATTTTTTAATACGAAAAATTCAACATAAAAAATATACGGTGACATCTAGTGGCCTCTTCTGGTAATCCAATGTGTTTCGACATCCATTTTTTTTCGACATACAAATAACCTTGTGGAACAGGAAAAAAAATCATATGTAGAGGTTTTACTGTACAACCATTAAGGAAGCAAGAATCAATAGCCATACAATTTAAAAAAAACACCTATATTTGCATATCTTTATATACTCTTTTTCATTTGAATTAGCTAAGACAAAAAATTGTGGATTAGAACAGTAGAAAAACAAGACTTTGATCGTCCGCATGGCAACATTAGCTATCTACATCTGCTTCTGAAAGAAAAGAAAAAGGATTGAGTCAAAAACATCATTAAATTCTGGCCCCACACAAGATAAGTGACTTGTTCCACCTTGTCCCTGCTTCCCATATCCATATGATGTATGGACATTACACAGAAATAGCCTTCTTGAAGATAGTGGTATTTTTGAACCACAATCGGGCGTACCCTGGTAATGGCAACCTTGTGTTGCTGGCTAATCTTTCTCACACTAGGTCAGTCAAAAGGAACTGCAGAATGAACTCACCAAAAGGTGACTTATAAGAACATAAGAACAGCCTTGCTGGAACAGGCCACAGGAGCCCATCCAGTCCAGCATTCTGTCTCACACAGTGGCTCACCATTTCCTTCAGGGTATTCCCAAGCAGATGCCTTCACCTGCTTAGGATTCCCTGGAAATGATATTGAGAGATATCCTGCCTATCTCTCCAACCCGGAGGTTGTCCTTAAGTATCCATAATTATAGCCATTGATACTCTTGTCCTCCATGAACTTGTCTAATCCTTTCTTAAAGCTGTCAAGACTGACAGCTGTCACCACTTCTTCTGGCAGGGAGTTCCATAGACCAGTAATCCTCTGGGTGAAAAAGTACTTTCTCTTATTTGTTTGAGAACTAGTACCCAAAAGTTTCATGGAGTGTCCCCTAGTTCTAGTGTTATGCGATAGGGAAAACAGTTTTTCCTTATCTACTTTGTCCACATTTCATTTTGGCAGTTTCACGTCTGGTCTAGACATGGAAGAAGAAAAATGGACATTAGAAATGGTGAAATCTTTTTTGCTATCCTCTGTATATCTAGGTGTTTCTAAATTCTACAACCCTGATCATATGCAATTCCAGAAATCAAGGAAGAAGACAAGGGATGACCTGCTTGCTTGAGTTATTCATACTAACAGAGACACAGGTTTTAGTTTGTGGAGAGTTCCATATTAGAAGAAATATGACTAGAAGAATGTTCTGCACTACCTTCAATCAAATGATGCCACTTCAGGCAAGAAACACACGTGGGGAAGTAATGTATGGATCAAATTCCATCAGATGTCTTTCTGTATTCTATATATATAAAGCAGAGGTGTCCTCTTGTATGTGCGGAACACAAATCTACACCCCTGCGTCACTGGGGAGAGAAGGTGGCTTTGACATCTGGGGCCTGGGAGGGCAGAAGAGGTGCCGTTGGGGAGAGGGGGTGGCTTTGACATCTACCCCCCCTCTAGCAATATCTTATTACTTGTAAACCACCTTGGGTCGCCCCTTAGGGTGAGGAAGGCGGTATATAAATATAACAATAAATAAATAAATAAATCATGCTGTAACATGGCACACACATACTTAGGGTGTGCTGGATGGTCACCGCGGGGGTCACAAGCCCCATGGGGGGGTGTATGCCCCTAAATTGATCTACAAAGGGAAGTATACTCGACAGGAGGGTGTGTGTGTATCCCAGTGGTAGTATCCATAGTGAGGCTAATGTCATAGCCCCAATTGTGACATCATTGTGATATAATTGAGCTGGTCAGGGGCCTGACACGGGTGGCCGGACACATAGTGATGCTAATGTCATAGCCCCAGGTTGGTCACCTGATTGTTCTTTGCCTGACACAGGTGGCTGGACACATGTATGGGGGGGAAAGCCAAGCAAGGCCGGGTAATCGGCTAGTTTCTAAAATAATTATGAGAAAATTGTTGTGAGTGTAATGATAGCTATCATATACAAACCAAACTAAACAAAAAAGGGTGGAAATGAGAGTAAGAGTAAGCCTGTAAGCAATCATGTAAGTTTTTTTTAAGAAACAGAGGGTAGAGAAACTATCAGGAAAGCTTTAAACCACAACAAATGAAATGTGGAAAAAGGAATGGTTTGCATCTGTCTTTCTAGTGGTTTGTAGGCAAACTATTTCAGCTGGACTAAACATCCTGAAGCAGAATTTGTTCTTGAATATGATGATATTGAATCTATGCCAACTGAGCTTCAAAGGGATGTATATTTGAGAAACCATATACTGTATCATATATGGCATTCTGAGTTTATGGAACCAGTCTCTGCTGGTTCCCACCTTTGCATTTTTTTTTGTACCACTAATGCAGGGGTACCCAAACTATGGCCCAGGGGCCGGATCCAGCCCCCGATACCAATTCATCCAACCCCCGGAGCCCTTGTCGCTCCTCATCGCTCCTGGAAGTGAGTAATGAGGACTTTGTGGGCCAGATGAATTTGTGTCAGGGCCAGATCTGGCCCCAGGCCATAGTGACCAGCCCCCTGAACCATGTGACCAGTCCATGGCCCAAAAGGTTTGGCCACCCCTGCACTAATGAATATATATACCAGAACTCTCCTCTACATACTTAATATAAAAATGTGGTGTTCGCACTGCTTTACTTTGCAAGAATAAAGCACATAATACTTCTACAACTGTATATCATAATGGTTGACCATAAAATTACACCTTACGAACATGTGCATGTAGATGCCCATGAAAGGGAATGGAAACTTTCTCACTCTCTCCATTGAGCTTTTGATCATTTCTAAGCAATACACTACCCACATTTATTAGTCCAAGAAATCCACAGATGGTATTACAGCCTGTACTTAAGAGACACAGGCAGGGTTATAGTCTTTCTTTAAGGGAGAGCATAGCTGTATATGTGAACAGAGTGCCATTGGGATAGAAAATCTTTTATCTAAAGAGCTGTTGTATCATTTGCACCACTGAATGTATTGTTTCCAGTTATCAACCTTTCCTTGAAACTTTGGAACATATATGATGTAGCCAGAATATTAGCCTGATTCAGGAGTGATTTTAAGTCACAGCACTTATTGTCAATGTTATGACATGTAACTACAGGGTGTCCCAAAAGCTGCCATTAATAGGGAAAATAGGAAATTGAACCTAAATGAACCTTCATTGACAAAATATCCATTACAAAATCTTTGCAAAACATTTCCTATGTGTTGGCCACCTCTATCTACATCTATACAAATGAAGTCTTTTCCCCACTCATGGTAAATACATTCTAAGATTTTTTTTGTTATGTATTGCAACCATTGGACAACCCTATATATACTATACTGAAAACCGGGTATCCTTTTGTTTTGTGAAATGGAAAGACAATCCAAGCAGTGGCCACCAAGGATGAAATTCCACATCTGATTTGTGTTTGATATCTCCAACAACATAGAGGTGCTCAGATTAACAAATATGTGTATGTGATTTTTTTTTTTAGTTCTCTACTAAAGGTTACACCTACCCTTGCCTTTGTATTTGCAGTTATTTCCATGAAATGGTAAATAACCCTCTTGACAGCAACAAGGAACAAAGAAGGGAAAATAATAATGTTATTAATATTATTTTTGCAAGAAACAGCCCTTAAATCACATAAACATATGAAAAATCTGTTCCAAATTGAGAGGATGGGTGCACTTTGTTTTGAAATTGTCATTACAGACTAGGCTAAACAACATCTTCAAAATCTTGCACAACTTGAAAATACAGAAAATAAAATAAAAAGTTGTTCAAGGGCATTTTTCAAATAGAGCATCTTACAATACAGTGAGTAGTGACCCTCTTTCTCTGACAGTAAACAAGTCAGATAAAATGCCCCAGAGTTAGAACAGAATAAGGTGGTATTACTTCATAATGGTCTTTATGGATTTTGAGAGCAATAAAATTGGCCTCCAAGCATTTATTGAAGATACAAATGGAGGCTAAGGATTATCTAGTAAAGAACACAGATGGAGACCAGAACAGATTGGTAAAGTGAAAAACAAATAAAGTAATCCATTCATTACCTGCTACAGATTAAAACCTGAATTGGCTATTTCATGCTCATTTCAGAAGAAAAAGTAGACTTTTAAAAAGTTTTTCTCTTAAATTTCAATACTAATAAATTTAATTCCAGTTCAATTTCTTCAATGCCAAAGCTTTTCTTTCATTTGAGATGGAAGTGTTACAAGCTACTCATACCAATTATGGAATTTTTGTTACTAAAATAATTTTTGTATTAGATATACACCAAAGTGCTTCTATTGTCAAAATATTTGTCAAATGCTTCAAGCAAGCAAGCAAGCAAACTACCACATGAAATTAAATAAGATTTTCAAAATAAAATCAATTCTAAATCAGTGAAGTGAGCCTCTGAAAGATTGACTTGCTAGTAAAAGGAGACCTAGTTAATATATTAGCGTTGCACGTGTGAACACATTCAAGTCAAAATAAATAATAAATACAAATGGAAGCAAATATAGTTCCCGTGTGCTTTGGATTAAAAAACCATTCAGAAAATGAAGGATAGTGGAGAAATTTGTCTGAATTTGAACTGATCCTAAGTGGCATCTGAATCAAATTAAGGCTCTTTAAAGTGCAAATATTGCTTTAGTCCTTCAAGGGTTTAAAAGGTTAGGAGGAAAAAACCTACTGATTTGGAAAATAAAGTTAATACTGTAAATGAACCAGAAAGTCCAAAATAGAAGATCGATGAAAACCCCAAGCTCTTGTGGAAATCCCAATGATTGAGTCCCCTGTTTGTAGCCATTTTGAGATGTAAGAATCTTAAAGAATAGAGATTGAAATTTGCATCGCTTTAGTTTTCAGGTGAGGTTATGGAGAATATTTCTTTTCTTTTACTTTTAAGCAGCTGTAGATCTCAATCTAATTAACTGAGTGCTTGTATGTAAAATATTCACCCTTATGAGAGAACTGAGTGGAATAAGTCACAGTTGTGCAGGGATGCAGAAACTACAGCCCGTGGACCAGATCTGGCCCTTGATGCCAATTCATCTGGCCTGTGAAGTCCTCGTCACTCCTGGAAGCGGAAGTAAAACATGCCTGTATGGGTGCATTTTACTTCCGCTTCTGCAAGCGATGAGGGCTTTGTGGGCCAGATGAATTGGTGTCAGGGTCAGATCTGTCCCCTGAACCACGTGACCAGCCTATGGCCCAAAAGGTTTGGACACTCCTGCAGTAGTGTTAGGAACAGGGCATAAATTGACGAGTTTCTAGTATGGAAGGGGAGGAGGATGGAAGGTAACTGGTGGGAGATTTGTTTCCACACTGGAGTTTAAGTTTCACTATTTATCCCAAGACAGAATGATTTATGTTCCCAATTTTCACCCCTCTGAGAAGGGGTACACAGAAAGAGCCTCCTCTAAGAGTGTGGTATTTTTGAACCACAATTGGGTGTGCCTGGTAACTGCAACCTTGTGTTGCTGGCTAATCTTTCTCACACTAGGTCAGGTGAAAAGAACGGCAGAATGAACTCACCAAAAGGTGTCTTCATTTTGTCAGTTTCATGTCTGGCCTAGACACAGAAGAAGAAGAAGAAGCTCTCTGACAGGTATATACCTATACCTATAAATGCTTTAAATATTTGGATACAAATCTAACTGGACAGTGGCTACATTGGCTTAAATTGAATTGGTTGGGATTTAAAAGGTAATCAAAGCAGATAATATTCACACATCTTGATTTTTTGTATTGTATGTGTAATTAAGAACATGTATACAAGTGACTATTAAATACACCCCCAAATCATTGAAAAGTTTATTCAGCCTATAACACAGGAGTTCTCAACCTTTTAAAGCTTTGGGGGCCAAACGGCCATTTTGCCCTTCCTCCACCACACACTACTTCCTGGTGTGGTGGAGGTGGTGGTTGGCCACATGAAATGGGCTTCATGTGCCAGATGAATTGGCATTGGGTCCAGATCCAGCTGCAGGTTGAGAATCCCTGTTATAACACATTGCTGAGCAAGAGACAGAGAGTAAGGTGTGTGTGTGTTTTTTTCTTCAAGATGAGATGTCTTCAACATCATGTGCATTATTCATTTATCCATTAGTTATTGGCTCTTTGTATCACATAATATTTGTTCTAATATCAACAAGTATGTCTGTAGTAGTCTTTCAACTAGTCTCACACTCCAAGCTAATTAAAATGACATTACTACATGCCATCTGTAGATCTTGGTCACAGCATCCATACTATCATTACATAGGATGATAAATGCTCAAAGGCAGTGAACCTTAGATTGTCCAAATGTGCTGGGTTTGAGTTGGACAGCACATTAATATTGTAAAGAAGCCACAATAGTATTCTTCAATGAGTTCAAGATGTTAGACCATATGTTTACAGCCATGGGCTGTGCTTGTTACATGGCTCAACTTTCAGATGACAAGATTGCCATACCACAGACATAATCGGAACCAGAAGTTTGCATAGCTGACGTTATTTGAGGGTGTCAAGAGACAAAAAGTGGAATTTTTTTGAAAGTTCAGAGCATTTTGAGTCAGAAGCAATTTAAAACATATGCTAGAAACAAAGTAGCTGACTTTGCATAGTGGTTATGGGAGGGGGGGGAGCCTGAAAGCAGGCAACTGAGCATTCATGTGATTCATAGGAAACTCACTCTTGAGAAGCCGCACTGTATATGTCAGTGTCATTTCTGCACTTCCTTAAAACAATAATACAGGCAACTGTTTTGGATCTGTGAGCATTAGTTAAAATGCTCTGAAAAGGACACAGTTGTCATCTGCTTCTTTAGGACTCCTCACCTACTTTCTTGAGGACTCAGCTTGCTGAATTACATTATCAAGTGTATTTGTTTTGTAGATATATCAAAATAATGCAGCATGAATAAAATTAGTTCATAGGACTGGATGACTCTCTCAGACTATTGTCACTTTCACAAGCGATTATTCATATATTTTCCTTAATCTGCATGTTTTAAATGCCCCAAACATCACCTTTAAGTATGTGGTTAAGTATGTTTTATCCTCAAACATAAATCTCAAGCAGACTTGCTATTCAAATACACATATTGATGTATTTTTTTAAGTTGATATAATTGGTACTAGCTGGTGGGTGCAGAGCAAGTGTGATGAGGGTAGGGGCCGCACCTATGAATGGGTGTGCATAAAAGGCAGAGGTAGGAGGTGGCAACTGCAGCATTTCGGAACGGAGGCTAACAACTGACTAGTAGCAGCAATGGCTGTAAGAAAGAAAGGAAGTGTTGTGATCCAGTCCTCATCAGACTTCGAAGATGACCTGGATTAAGAGGCACTTCCTATGCCCAGCCCAGTTCTGCCTGCACCCGAACCTGAGAATGTCTTGAACCAGGAATCTCAGCCTGCTTCTGGCTCAACTCTATTTCCCCAGGCAGACGACCTGTCGGATCAGAAGTCTGACAGTGATCAGCCCTCTGTCAGGGAAAGATTCAGAAAGGAGCTACACCTATGATGCAAGCAAGCTAGAGCTAGTTACCAGAGAAGGCTCCCAGCTGATAGCAATTAGCTGGGAGGCTTTTAAGAAAGCTTGTTGTAGCATTCCAGCATCGGTACAATTCTTCAGTGCAAAGACTGATGCCCTGCTTGACTTTGGATACCTCTTGAGATTGCCTGCCTAGACCCTGACCTGCCTGCCATGGACCTGACTTCTCTGCCAACCATGACAACATCCTTTGGACTAGACATTACTTGAACTACTGGTAACCAGGCCTTAGCTTGCTCTTTGGACTTTGTAATTTGCACTCTCCTTGAATAGATTCTCTGTGTAGCACCGCTGTGCGGTGACTGTGCCCGCTGGGGTAGGACAGCAAAGAAAGAAAGAAAGAGTGGCAAACTTTGGAACAGTGCTTACCTGCTTATTTCAATAAATATAGCCCTACTCAATTTTGGATTACAGATCCCAGAATATTAGAAATTTTACAACTGCAGAGCTGGAAAAGACCCTGTGGATCATCAAGTCCAGCCCCGATCAAGGAGGTACAATGATGAATTGAACTCCCAACCACTGGCTCTACAGCCAGCTACCTAAATTACTGAGCTATCCATCAGATTCCCTTAGCCAATTCAGACATTCAGAATCTGACCCAAGCATCTACAGTGTTTACTCATTAATAGAGTTGCATAAGCTGTTACGCCTGTTATGTGTAAGACTTTACACATCTGTACCAAATGTGAAAAGATCACGTGACTATGGGGTGAGTGCAGTGTCCCATTGGAAAGAGGCCCTAACGACAGGATTATAAGCAGTTTCTTGCTATGAAGTAGCTTCCACAGCCTAGACCTTTTCCTAACTGAGAAGATTCTTCACACAATTTCCATTTTTCATTTCTAAACTTCAGAGAGAGAGTTCATCTTGATGGAATAATGTCTTCACTGTAAAGGTCAATTCATAGCCCACAATGGGCTATGGAGTAATGTTGAGGCATGGGTCTATAGTTCCTTTCTAGTTACTTAATGTCTGGAACAACTGATTGAAAAGGAAAAAGAAGCACTCCAATAATTAGCAAATCTATTAATGACAAATACACTCCAACTTAGATAGAAAACATCACTGCAATCTAGTGCTATTGATTGCAGCGCTTCAAGATGAGAATCCAAAAAGCCCAAAAAGTCCCGTTGGGAACTTGCACTTCAAGCAAAATTAATCAACAGCCTAGCTCTGACATCTTATCAATGTTATTAATTGTATGAATGGATGTATGTTGTCCTAGAATCTGTCTTTAAAATAAAAGTTGTACTAAAATCTACACTCTGATAAGCAGCTTGTCATATTCATAATAGAATATGTTCAGCTCTGATGACAGACAAAAATGAGATTAAGGTTAAAAATTAGAAGAACAGTGATTTAATCCCATTTGTAAGCATTTCTAATAGTATTTTGACTAGTAATTTCCATTCTTGTCTTCTGAACGATCTTCCGACCATCACCACTAATTTGCATATAGATTTTGGCACTTTTCAATAAAAATGATAATTTCTATATGGCTTTCTTCTCTGAACAGCAGAATTTTGAAAATATCTGTTGACATATTTCATTTTATGAAGAATCTGAGGCTCACTGACCTTTTATGACACACAGAGATACCCTTTCATTACTGCTTCAGATTTTATTACATATAACTAACTGGGGTCATATACCGTGGTGAAGTGAATTTTGAAGGGTTTGATCCTATATTCTAGGAGAAGATCACAGATTGTTTTTACTGCAGGCTATTATTTATACACGTTGAATACAAGAGACTTTGGAAAACACAACACTTCTTTCTCTGTTGAAACTACTTGTGAACCACCCAGAAATTGCACTAAGCAGTATGGGGTGATATATAAGTGTGATTATTATGCTGTTGGATACTGAACACAAGATCACTTGGAGAACATGGCATTTGGTATCCTAATATTGTTAACCCACTTTGTCAGAGGATTGTACATTAGTATTCCCATCATTCAATGCTGCAGGTCATTGCAACATTAAAGCTTACAGAAAAGCACAATTAAATGAGTACTCTTTACCATGAGGTGGGGACAGGGGGACTTCATGGTTTTTTTTAAAAAAAAACCCAACCTGGCCCATTTCCATCTTACTATGCTTCTTTGCTAATCAAAATTGAAGAATACTATTTCTTTAGTTTGGACCAGAGTAACCACATTAACATTGTCCTAAGTAGACTGGTTGATAAGCAACTGTCAATAAAAGTAAATTGGATTTTTTTTTTTGTAGTAGAATAATAGCTAATGTCTTGAAAATATCTAAATAATACTGGGAGGAATGACTTGATGCCATGTATATGAAGTATCCAATACTACCAGGGAAGGAATATACATGCAAAAATGTATATAGATAGATATATCTTTATTGTCATTGTCCCCTTGTGGGAACAACGAATGTATATACATTTAAAGAGATGTTATCTATGTTGCAATATTCAAAGTTGAATTGAATTATGGTAGCAATGCGTCCTTTAATGTTTGCTCAAAAAATGATGTTTGCTAGTGTCACCATACAGCAGGCAGGACACTCAAAGAAAATGGTGGAAGCACGATTGTCATCTGAGGAATGCAAGACAATTTTTAACTGGTATTTGAAATTCGATAACATTGTGAAAGTACAATGACAATAGAGGCATGAGTATGCAACAGAACATCCAACACACCTAACAATTGCACACATTCATGATAACAGACTACACTGGTGGTATTTCGGGGGGAAATTGAAATGGTTTGTGCAGTGATACAAGTAGACACTTTGGTCAATGTTGCTCAAGCAGTAGTTTGTTGTAATCAGATGTGACTGGATGCTGATGGTAATCACTTTGAGCACCACTTATAATTGTGGAAGTCAAACATTACTTGTATTCATCTTTTGTTATTGGTTTATATTAAGTATTACAATTTTAATATCATTTCCCTTTATTAAAATGTGTATACATTATTTTGGTACCCTTTATATGTGTGGCAACATGGATAGTCTCCTCATCTCTTGCATTCTCACCCCTTCCTACTAGCCATTAGATCATGAACAAATGTCTTGAAAAGGCATATTTCACCTATATATTACCCCATCCTTTCCATTTTTGTAAGGCTCCCTTGAGCAAGTTTTGTTAATGACTTCCTGTCAAATAATTTTGCACAGGCAGGATAGTAGTTATATAGGGAGAATAACAGGTTCAATAAGTTCTGTCTCCAGATCAATGAATACTTATAGTGCCAAAGAAACAATCAGTTGTTTAGACAAATAAGGAAAGCCACTGAAGTAGAGGTTAGTGGCACAAATCAATACGGTGAAATGCACATTTGATGTGCTGGCAGTTTGTATATCAAGGTCTGCTCTCTAAAGTGTATTGTTTATAGACATGTTTGCCTTCTTGTAGCATATGCAGCAATGCAGCAAGGCTTATAGCTGACCACTTTTGATCTTCCTTGTCCAGATATTTTAGGCTCAAATGACATACGATGCCTGGTAGGAGGAGATTTACGAAGAATCTGCCAGTAGTTTTGAGTTTCACAAATCCAGGCTTAGGTGGGTTATGAATTTGATTAAAGCAGTGGTATAGAAAGAGGAGGAGATTAACCTTTTCCCTTGTGGGTCATTTTGCAATTAAATTGTAATCAGCTCCTGCCATGTTCTGTATTTTCTATGATAGGAACAGAAACAAGATGGGGGTGGGGGGTTTGATGTTAAAATAGCTAGCAAACAAATGGTTAATCACGCCCCTACCAACATTGCCACAGTGATTAAATTTGCAACTTCACAAGGCTACAATTTATATGCACAAATGCACAAATAAATAAATACACACACAAAGAGAGAGAGAATGCGAGAGCACACAATGAATGATTGATCACACTTTTACTGGTAGTCCTAGGCGTATTTTAAGCCTGGTGGCTGTTTGCATTCGAGAAAACTGGATTTAACTGTACCTTATGGAGAAAGAAAAATTGGAATCCATAAATCTTAGGAATCTGTGAAGCATTTCATCCACTCAGCAACTGTGATTGTAAAAGCATATATCACAGGTTGGTGGTATTGATTCAGTTTTGTAAGGTCAAATATATATAATTCAAAGGAAGTTGCATATGACAAAAGCCAGAAAAATTTGGAAATCTACTATTACTGTATAACATGTCTGGGACTTAGGGACCTATTTTTGCAAGCTGCCTTCAACATCCTTAAAATCAAAACCATAACACAAAGCACTTAACACATCCCGGTGAATGGGTTCAGTAGGGTCTTCTAGGGAATGTAGGCCTATAAGGGGAACTTTTGCCCATCTCTGAGAGGACTGCACAGATCACCTGATTGAGTTCTGGCCTCTTTTTAAGGAAGTTGGAGGAGGCTGGTTATGGCACAATTTGATTATAGTTAAGGCTGTCCTATTCCAGTCCTCCAAATCCAAGCACCTTAATCAGACTTCCACATTATGAAATTCAATTTTCAGCTTTTATATCAGGAAAATTGTTGTACGCCAATCCTTATATGGTTCTTCTGCCAATATGTTTTAGCCTTGAGCCATTTATGTAGCAACCAAGGATCCCAGAGCCCAAATGTAGAGTTAAAAGATAAACCACTGGATTGGATTGGATAAAGAGTCCCTGCTTCAAGGCGCATGCATAGTATCATCTAATAGAGACAAGGTGTCAATGAAAGTGTTAAAATGGAAGTGAGAGTGAGGCTCCTGGTAACATAGTTTGTCCACATACATTCCTAAATGGGTGTAAAGCTAATCAAAAGATCCATAAAGACATCATACATCTCAAGATGAGGACTGAAAACAAAAGTTAGTGCCTATAAAACATGTTAAGTGCCATTAGACACTGTTGTTTTTGTTACTGAAACAGTCTAACAAGGCTAATTCCTTGTAAATGACCAGTGAAAAAGCATTTTCCTGCATTCTTACTGCAACTGGTATATTGCACACAGAGAAAGGGACATATTTTTGCTAGTGATTGCATGGAAATGGCTAAATAAAAAAGTTATTTGCAATTAATCTTTTTTTTTACAATAAGGAATGCTCACCTGAATTGCATGACAGCTCTGACATTACAAGATATAATATAACTTTTCTAATACTGTTTGTTTAGCTGGCTAGATAGTTCAATGGTTTACATATCTGGCTGCGGAACCAGAGGTTGGGAATTGGATTCCTTGAGGGAGTAGAGACAGCCTTGTGTGGCCCTGGGCAAGTTGTACTGTCCCAGAATGAATGACCCCAAAAGAAGGGAACAGCAAAACACTTCTGTGTATTCTGTACCTAGAAAACTTGAGACATTCAGAATTGACTTGACTTCACACAATTAAGTATTTCAATTACCTTTATAGTTATAGAGGATGTGTAACTTTACTACCTAGATGTGTGCCTGTTTTTACCTGATACCTATAGCATTCTAATATTGTTTTAAGATAGGTAAAAGTAAAGGTCAGCCTTGCTCAAAAGCCAGTCGTATCTGACTCTAGGGCTCAGTGCTCATCTTTGTTTATAGCCAAAGAACCAGTGCTATCTGCGTCTGCAGACAAGTGTCAGGCGTGACTAGACACAGGGGTGCATGGAATGTTGCTACCTCCCCACTGAAGCGGTACCTATTTATCTACTATTAATTTCTTGCTTTCTAACTGCTAGGTTGGCAGGAGCAGAGACAGAGATGGAAGCTCACTCCATCATGCAGTACTTGGGTCTCAAACTGCTCACCTGCAGAATTTCCAGTCGTCAAGTTCAGCATCTTAACCACTAAGCCACCACAGTCCCTTGTTTCAAAAAGCAACTTATTTTTTTGAATAACAAGATAGTAGCTTTTGCTAAATCCAGAAACGAGTGGATGATGCCTTTATTAATCCTTTAAAATCACTAAACCAGGTACAGGCTAGCTTTTCAGTTATACAAAACCCTTTATTAGGTGGGGCATTGCGGAGCTATATGAGAGGCATAAAGTGAAAGTTTTGAAAAGTCCCCAAAATAATCATGCCCAGATATTGAGGCCAAAGTGTCTCATTTAAAATCGGCTTCAAAATTGAAGCCACAAACTTTTAGAATCAGCTTGAAGTAATCTGGTTTCAACTCAGGAAACATAAATTGGGTTGCCCACCACCACCAATTTCACAAATAGAGATCTGCCAATGTATCAATTAAAATAAAATGTATCTTGACTTGGTTTCCCCCACTGATTTATTCACTGTATTCTAACACAAGTGTCTGACTTATTCAAGGACATCATTCAGGCACCTTAAGCAATGGTATTTTACAACTGGGAAGGAAGAGTGCCTTCCACAATTTCTAGGAAGAGATGATCCCATCCTGTCCATGGTCCACTCTAAACTGTAGGTAATACAAAATTTAGGACAATAAATTTAAAATATAAAAAGTGGAAAGGTCAGTGACACATCAGGGTTGGCTATAATGTTTCTTTGAAACAAAAAGCAAGGAAAGAATATCAAAGAGAATAAATATTTGAGACCTGTCGGAAACAGGTCCCAAACTAAAATAACAATAGAACTATTTGGATATCAAAATAAAGCAAGAACTCTGTTGAAGAAAGACACATATTGATAGAAAGACTCATATACAATATCAGGTGAACTACATAATGATTTAGGGGGGAAATATGTCTTTCAAAAGCAGTAATTCTCAACTTAGATGTTCCTGGACTACAGCTTCCAGAAATCTTGACCACCACAGCTAATGGTGAAGGCTTCTGGGAATACTAGTCCAAGAGCATTTGGAGAACCAAGGTTAGGACCTATGGTTCTAAAAGTAAGATGGAAGAATATTTGCAGCTGAGGTGGCACAGAAAGACAAAGGACTGGGGATCCAGGGCACCATGTTGTCCTGGTTTTCCTCTTTTCTGGAGGGCCGTACCCAGTCGGTGTGGTTAGAGAGTGAGAGGTCCAGCCCTAGGCTTCTCAAGTATGGGGTGCCTCAGGGTTCGGTGCTCTCTCCTCTCCTATTTAACATGAAGCCACTGGGTGAGATCATTTGTTCCCACGGGGTGCGGTACCATCAGTACGTGGATGACACTCAGTTGTACATCTCAGCCCGTGGGGACCCCAGTGATGCTGTTGAAATCCTATCCGGATGCCTGGAGGCCATTGGGGTCTGGATGGGGGCCAATGGGCTTCGGCTGAATCCCAGCAAGACAGAGTGGCTGTGGATAAGGGGCCCCGTGTTATCCAGGGAGTTACCATCTTTGGTACTGGATGGGGCTGTTTTGCCCCAGACAGACCCAGTGCGCAACTTGGGGGTCCTTCTGGACTCGTGGCTGCTGCTAGAAGAACAGGTAGTGGCTGTGGCCAGGAGGGCTTTTGCCCAACTTCAGGTGATTCGCCAGTTGCACATGCTCCTGGACCGGGGCTCCTTGCTTATGGTCACCCATGCTCTGGTCACTTCCCAACTAGATTATTGTAATGCGCTCTACATGGGGCTGCCCTTGACGACCATTCAGAGGCTGCAGCTGGTCCAGAATGCGGCAGCCCAGGTGGTGATGGGATGTGGGCGATATGCCCATGCCTTACCGCTACTTCGGGAGCTGCACTGGTTACCAGTTTGTCTCCGGGTGCAATTCAAGGTGCTGGTTTTGACCTTTAAAGCCCTATATGGCAGTGGGCCAGGATACCTTAGAGACCGCATCGTCCCAAGAGTGTCTGCCCGTCCAACCAGAGTGGACCAGAGGGGCTCTCTAATAGTGCCATCAGCTAGGGGTGCACATCTATCCAGCACCCGAAGGAGGGCCTTCTCCGTGGCCGCACCAACTCTCTGGAACCTCCTGCCAACAGATCAAAGACTTCAAAGAGAATTGCTGCCCTTCAGGAAAGGATTGAAGAACTGGCTGGCAGGGCAGGTGTGGGGCCCGAATGGGAACACGGCCCCCGCCTGCTGGCTTATGTAAACAATTAAGAACTCTCTCTTCTTCTTCTTTTTATAGTGGGTGGGATGGGTGGGTGGGATATGGGTCTTTTAAAGTGGGTGGGATGTGGGTCTTTTAAAGTGTTTTTATGTGTTTTTAGAACTTGTTGTAATGCCGCCCTGAGTTGGGTTCTGCCTGAGTGGGCGGCATATATAAATATGACTATTAAATTAAATTTAAATTAAATTAAATGAATCATGTCATACCAGCATTTGAAAAGATTGCAATAGTCTTCCAAACGGGACGTGTTACAGTTATTTTAGTGAATGAGATCTCCCCACAAGCTGTTAAAAACCCCTCACACACCTTTATTGTTGTGACAACAGGACTTAGAGAACGTCTCAGAGACAACACAAATGATGATTTTGCACATGCTGACCTCTTTTTAATTTCTGCCCTCTGCTTAAGGTAAAGTTAAAGATTTCCCTTGCTCGAAAGCCAGTGGTATCCGACTCTAGGGTTCAGTGCTCATCTATGTTTCAAAGCCGAAGAGCCAGCACTGCCTGCTTTTGCAGACGTTTCCGTGGTCATGTGGCATGCATGACTAGACACCGGAGCACACAGAACACTGTTACCTTCCCACCGAAGGTATCTACTTGCAATTTCTTCCTTTCAAACTGCTAGGTTGGCAGGAGCTGGGACAAAGACGGGAGCTCATTCCGTCCTACGGTACTCGGGAATCAAACTGCTGACCTCCCGTCTTCCAGTCAGCATCTTAGCCGTTTGAGCCACTGTAGTCCCCTGCCCTCTGCTCACATCTAGGCTTAGCGGGTAATCACTCTATATTTTTATCACTGCTGCTTCTGCATGTCTTCATTATAAATCAGTTCTGTTCCATTTCCACATTTGTGCTCAATTTATGCCAGGAACAATATTAAACGTATTTCCTTTCAGAATGCATAGCTTAAAATATATTTCAATTTGTTCATATGTGCAATTTAAAATATACCTTAAAGCCTTTCTATCTCTCTTAGAGGATCAGGGGATACTCAAGTTCCAGCATATAATTTCATTTGGGATGTATTGCAGCAGTTTACGAAATTTGATACCATTCTACATGTAGCTAACTAACTCAATTGTTCCCATGAACAAAATCTCTACTTCTGATATCCTTGCAAACCCTCTAGATGTGGATCAGACATTGATATTATAAATCTAGTCTGTACATATGTCGAATCTTTCTGCTAATTGGAGCAACATGAAATAGATTACAGGTGTCCTTTGCTTTCAGTAGAATGCTGCTCCATAAATCAAGTTATAACCTTACAATCATCACCTTCTATCCACAAGTACTGCTGTGTTGAAGAATTTTGGCCATTCCCATTCAATCAAAAATAATGGCAACATTTAGAATTTTCTGACAAAGTCTAAGAGTTTAGGTTCAGGATTCTTGAGTGTATCTGACTTGGGGGATGGGGTGACTGAGGAGTAGATAAGAATGTTCTGTCCTTTCAATGAACAATTACCTTTTTTAAATAGCTCCTCCCCAGCTTTCTACATTTATGGTCCAAGGGAAACTGTCTGAAGTAATTCCTTCCATAACGCTTTCTTCAGATCTGGAAAATGAGGAGCAGCTGAGGGGGGGGGGCAGGTAAGGAAGAAATAAGCAGAGCATCCTCTGCCATGTTACAGTGCTATTACAAGCTCAGAACTATCGCCCAGATCAATGCTAAAAGGTTCTGAGAATGATGAAAAAATATAAATATGAGCCCTGGTGGCACAGTGGCTAAACCGCTGTACTGCAACCAAAAGGTTATGAGTTCGATCTTGACTAGGATTCAAGGTTGACTCAGCCTTCCATCTTTCTGAGGACAGAAAAATGAGTACCCAGCATGTTGGGGCAAAATGCTAATTAACTTGTGAACTGCCCAGAGAGCAGATTAAGGTATTTAAGTGCGACTGCTTTTGCTTTCTTTTATGGGGAAACAGAACAGTTAGGAAATTGGGGGCGGGGGGTGGGCAGGGGGGGGAATGAAGGACTAGCACATTACTAGACTCACTTTTCGGAAGAGGTAGACACAGTGCTATTCTTCCTTGTACCTGCTATACAGCTGACAAGGAAGGGACTGTATTGCAAATATTTTGCTGTATAGCTAAATATATATTTATGGTGACCTTTCTAAAAAAATAAAAAAAAATAACATTTTGTAGGCCAAGGGAAGATACTGAGTCTTCAAGAAGAGCCCAAATTTCTCAAAAGAAGTTTTTCTTCTGATAATAATTCTGGGATTTCCCCTGCTTTTCTTACTCCCCTAGAAACATTTTACAAACAAAATTTTCACCACCATTTTTGAAAATGCTTGATTTCCCGTTGCCGCCACCACTGCCATCACTCATACCTGTCAACCGGGGCTCCAGACAATCCAGGACCTGCGCACAATGGTTCTGCGCAAGTCGCGTTCTACGCAAGCGTAAAAGGGTTCTACGCAAGCTTAAAAGCCTTCTACGCATGTGTAGAATACAACTTGCGCAGAAGGGATGTGCAGCACCTCTTTTCCCCCGCTGCCAATTCCGGGGTTTTGGCAGCTTCGAGCGGGAAATGGCGCAAATCGGCACAGAAAATTGGGAAATCCCGGCCAATCCGGGAAGGTTGACAGGTATGCCATCACTGCCACTGGCACCAAACAGAAAATGGTAGCCAGGGTGCTAACAATATTGCTGCCACCTGCAGTAGTAATGTAAATACCAAAAATCTTCAGAGGACATTTAAAAAGTAATGGTGCCACTATTACTATTATTGTATAAGCAATTGCAATTGCACTTACAACTACAACTAATGTTGACTCTCATACATTAAAATTGTTGAAGATGTTTTTCCTTTCTCTAAAGAAGTTAGATAAGATGGTCCCTTCCCCTATTCCACTTTTTCTGATCACAAATAAGGTGGTAATTTCAAAAGGTGTTTTGTACACCACTGTATCCAGGAAGACTTCCTTTGACTTAATAGGAATAGGTGATAAATGTTGTAAAGGTAAAGGTCACCCTTGCTCGAAAGCCAGTCGTATCTGACTCTAGGGTTCAATGCTTATCTCTGTTTATAGCCAAAGCGCCAGCGCTGTCCATGTTGGCAATCTTAATTTCTAAGGATCAAAAAAAAAAAAAAAAGAGAATGAAAATGATTTGGCATAGTGTTAGGGATCACAGACTGAAACTGTTTTGTCTTAATCAAAGATGATTAAAACGTGTTAGCGATGCGTGAGTAGGTCTGATACTATAAAGAAACGGATATTCTTTATAATGATACAGCAAAGAAGTTTCTTAAACTTGTGCTTCACAGCTTGACACTTCAGCCTGTGGAAGTGCCATATTGATTTTGAAATGAATACAATAATATGAAGATTTTCTGAAGGGCAATTTTTTTGCAGCTGTCTCTTACTATGAAATTAAAATGAAAACTCACAGTAAAACCCTATGGCTCTGCCTAGGGGTAAAAACATTAAATATGTTTACAGTTATGCTAAACTGGGTGTCACGTATACAACTGCTGCTTTTGGCTCAAATGAATAACAAAGTTCCTTTAATACTTGGTGAGCAGCTGCCTTGAAATACTTGAAAAGATCAATATAACTCAGCTCTGTTGTATTTCCTTTGGCACTGTCATGAAAGAAAGAGAGGCAAAGATTGCACCCAGCATGTCATGTTTTGATTGTCTAGTAATATAGTCCTGCACATGCCTACTCAGAAATAAACCTCACTGAGTTCAGTGAGACACCCCTAGCTGTGCGAATGCAGGGATTGCAGCCTAAGTTGTCACAGAAGCTCAGGCTAATTTTTTGGATGCAAGGCTAAGTTTTACTAAAATGAATAGTATTAACCATTGACGCTCACTAGAATCATACAAATCAGAGAATAAACAAAACAAAGCAAAAATAATAATAAAAAAATGTTGTGGCACCTTAAAGACTAACTCCTGTATTTTAATGTTAGCTTTCGTGGACCAAGTCCACTACTTCAGACATAAGAGTGGATTTTCATTCTGTACATTAATACATTTCATATAGAGGCCTGGAGTAGGTGTGCAAATTGGATTGGGTTGGAGACAGACATGTAAATCAAAGAGTTATTTACAACAGGTAATAAAAAGCAATCAGTTTGTCAGGTGAATCTCTGATGGAAAGCAATTGAGTGGTTAGATTTACAAAATAAACATTTTGACACACATCTGACATTATACAGCTCCTAGTGAGTTGACTGAGTAAGTTTTAAATAGAATCATACAAAGACAACATAAATTTTATACAGGCAAAAGTCTCCTTTGCTCAAAAGTCAGTTGTGTGTGTGGCTCTTTGCAGGCGCACCCCCCAAAAAAGACTCAGACACCAGTATATGGATAACGGCATTGGGCCACATTTATTGAATCATGCCCTAGTCCGAATTATAAATTTCAATTGGTACTCAGCCAATTATAATTCTTAAGGCAAGCAGGCCGCAGTAACACTGGTAAGGTTCCTCCCAAAATTGCCAATGGCAATTGGCTACAATGTATCCATTTGTATCAATTTGTTTGTTGAGACAAACAAATTGTTGACCGTAGTCAATAAACTATCTACTGACCCCACCCTCTGACGTGTATCCGTCAAATCACGGGGTGATGCATGCTGAAGAGCTCCTGCCATCACCCCATTGCCTGGTTCGTCGTTGACCAGTCAACGTTAACAAACTTGTACCTATCTAGTGTTGGCCAGTCAATTGTGAACCTGCCGGATACCTGTGGGTCATAAATATTTACCTTACCAGTGCTACCCGCCCATGTGACCAAAGTCAAGAGCAAAAACCCCTGTATCAAACCGTAGCAACAGTGTGGGATGGGCAAAAAAGCCAGAACCAGGAGGCCAATTGTAGGTTCCAGGCAAAAATTCCCACCCGGCCCCGAAGCGACCAAAATATCACACTGTTCACTAGGGAGGGGGTGGAGGGAAAAACTTCTCCTCTTCGTCGCTTTTCCAAAATGGCAGCTCGGCTGCCTCGTGGCCACCCCTTTTATAGAGGGGTGGCCACGCCCCCTAACTCACCCGGATGTCTGAGTCCGGGTGGGGGGGGCCGCAAAGAGCGCAGCGGCCATTTTGGCGCCGCGCTTTCATTCTCACCTTCACATAATCTGTGCAAAATGTCTCTATTTTCCTCTCCTCCCATGAAGGAAAGCACATGCTCTAAGTAAAGAACTGGATCTGTAAAAATACTACCAAAAGCCATCCAGAACTTCAATTTTAAAAACTGTATGTTTTAATTTTTAAGAAAAAGAAAGCAGAGCATCTAACACCAAAATGTGTACTATTTGCACCAAATATTCTCAAATGGTGTGGTGCAGTTTTGAACTAAGACAAAAACTTTGTGAAAAAGAAGCAATTTTCCTGAAACATGGGATGTTTGTGTGTGCAAAACATCATTTTCGACATTGCAAGACTGCTAATAAAAGCCCCAGAAAATTATTTTGCCATCATCCATGGAAATGATAGACTGATCCAATATTTTGTCTTGCCTGTGAGGACTAATAACACTTTGCACCCCAAGTCTTAAATAAGTTTATGAGAACATTTTTCCAGAAGGCTAACCTATATTTTAGTATGTTTCTGATGGCAAGGAGACATGGTAGATCTTTTAAAACCATGCTCATAAAGGCTTACCACACAGAGGTGGAGTGGTCAACAACTGGCATGAGCCAGATACAGTTTTACCTCCTTTCCTGTGGCCCATGTTATCCTGTTGCGACAACTGTAATGCTGCTCTGGTAGCAGCAAAACAAAGCTTTAAAAACACGGTTCACTGAGTGGGGGTGTTGAATTTAAGGCAGAGGTTTGGCCTTTGAAGTATAATTCTGCTTTAAAACAAGGTCTAGTTTTCCATGGATAATGTTTTCAAAGGACGTGATGATTTGTTTTGCTTTGACAGCATGATAGGAGAAGGCAGTGGCCTCTTGTGTGTTTTGGGTGAAGAAATTTGTTTCAATGGGCCTACGGATATTGGTTGCTTCTGACAAAAAAAAACCATGGAGAAAAGTATGTTCCATTCAGCAATTCTTCCTCTTAAATAATTCCCATATCATTCATATTGCAAGTAGAATAGATCCTTTTGCTTGGTAGTTCTTTCTTTTTAAAAGAAAAATAGAGTATACAATACAGGGTGGTCTGTAAGTCACTATCTGACCCTACCCGTCCTCTCCATGGGCATGCCTCTCTACCCGGCAGCCCAATGGGAGCAGTTCTTCCCTCCCCCAGCAAAGCCCTACTCTCTTTGTGGCTGGGTAGGGACTTATGGGCCACCCTATATGACCCGGTTTCATACCCTTTCTCTTAACTGATACATAATCAGTAAACTCATCCCAAATATCTTTAAAATCATTTGCCTTTACTAGACTTTTTAAAATTTTAACTCACATGTCAATTTACAGCCATATCACATAATTCTTTATTCCAATCTTCAAACCTAAAATTTGTATTAGTTTTCCAATTTTTGGCTATCAACAATCTTGCTGCTGTTACCAAAATACAGTGGTACCTCGGATAAAGTCCAATTCGGATAAGATTCGGATAAAGTCACGGTTTTCATGCACACGTAATGCATCGCATAAAGTCCAAAAACGCTTAAAAATGGACATTATCTGAGGTATTTGGTATAGGAACCTCGGTTAACATCCGTTTTTTGGATGTTATCTGATGCATTTCCGATTGGATTTGGGTAAAGTCCAAAATTGGATAAAGTCCAAACTTGTGGAATGGAGTTTGGATGTTATCCGAGGTTCTACTGTACTAATAAGACTCTTTTTATTTTTATCCAGGATTATACTTTAAAAGTCCATTAGTAAAGCAAACCTGGGACTAAATAGTTCTTCCTATGGTGGTATTACTAAACTAGTGAGTCTAACAGGAAAGGGACAATAAGAGAGAAAATGTCATGCTTAAACATATGGGAAAATAATCCAAAGTGGTTTGCAACTTTGGATTCCCATTCTTTCTCTCCAACATGCAATGAAAAAACAAAATGTTTTTAACTTTTTTGCTTTTGCGCTTATATATGTGAAATCTGGAAACTAGATTGACTCTGAGGAGGATAAACCTGCCAAGTTCCAGGTATACTTCCGGCAGTTGTATTCCTTTAACAATAAACTGCACCTTTACCATAATGGCTTTCCCCCCCAAAAAGCAAAACACGGTACAGTAGAACCTCGGATAAAGTCCAAACTCTGTTCCACAAGTTTGGACTTTATCTGATTTTGGACCTTATCCGAATCAAATGAGCGATGCATCAGATAAGATCAAAAAATGGACTTTATCCGAGGTTCCTATACCAAATACTTGGGATAACGTCCATTTTTTAGCGGTTTTCGACTTGATGTGATACATCACGTGTGCATGAAAACCTCAACTTTATCCGAATCGGACTTTATCCGAATCAGACTTTATCGAGGTACCACTGTATGTGAAAGCTAGTACACTCAGATGCATATCCTTGCTTATTCGTGTTGCTTTTGCCCTCTTTCAAACTAATATTGGCAACAATTTAGATAATCCTGCCATTAGAGTTAAGAGCCTGCACCAAATATGAGCCAGTTTTAAAAACTGCAAGCAAGCCAACAAAGATAGCTCACTGGGCACTGGACTAGCAGAGAATCTGGCAGCAGTGCTTGGCAGAGATTGTCAGACAGAAGCAGGCAGATAAATCAAAGATAACATTTCCAGACAGATATACAGTAGTCCCCTTCTTCAGGGTCACCATGTCACAATTTGAAAGAACAACTACAATTTAGACTTCAGTGTTACTATTTTGCTGCCCTAAATATTGTGACTATTTATTTTTAAAGTAATCCACGTGAGTGAAAGTTCATCTTTTGACTTAGGGCCGCTGTGGTAGTAGGGCCAAATCAAATGAGATCTGCTATCTAAACCATGCACAGATTCACACAAAATAAACAGATCTTGCCACTCTAACAGATCAGAAAAACAAAAGGAAGAATTATACAAAAGGCTACTTGTCAATGAACAGTTCAAACACTTAGCACACCTCTAATGCTGAGAGCTGGAAGCAGGAAGTGAGGTAGGTGAAATACAAAAGTTGTTCCAATCATGAGCTTGAATGCCCATTAACCTAGTTGTGTTGTGGATAGCTGTATAGCCGCAGCTACTCAACCAATAAAGTGTAAGGCAAGCTATATACTTTTGTGTATATATATATATATATGAGTACCCAGCATTGTTAGGGTCACAATTGCTAATTCCATTGTGAAGCACCCAGACAGTGCATGAAGCAATATGGGCGGTAAATAAGTATAATTGCTACTGCTATAAAATTATGGGAGCAACTGTTGTAGTCATTATGCTTTTAATGTCCCTTGCCAGATCTTCAGCAATTCACTCAGATTTTATGGGAAATTGAAGAGAGTTGAAAAATTAATTACAATTTAAAAGGGAAAGACATACAATAGACATGTTTCTGAATAAAAATGCCACAGAGGGGCTGCATTACCTGATATTCTTGATGCTCGCTCTTTCATCCTGCACTGAAATCCCGATTTGTCAATGAGCAACTGAATAATTTTCCCCCAAGAACTGGTGTGCAATGGCAATGTAAATTACCCTCCCCTGAAATTTGTGTGTGATGGAAAAGCTATGCAATTCATTTCCCCAGATTCTGAAAGGCACCTCCAATACTAAAATCCCAAATTTCAGCATCTTTCCAGAGTCATATGAATCTGCCATTAGATGCAGAAGCTATAACTGCCCTGCTGTATGCTTCTTCTGTTTGTTTACAGCTGACAAGGAACAGATGCGCAAAACAGAAAATGTAAAATGCAAGCATAAATGTTAATTGCACCAATGGAAGCACATGCTTATGTGCAATGTAAAGTTTAACGAATGCGCTAAATATGTAAGCATTAGCAGAACATTCCACCACCTGCCTCCTGCTGTCCCTGTGAAGTCAAAGTGTACATTTTAACTTCTGAGATTAAAACACCCCAAGAGGAGTGCATTTACTCACACAGCTAACTACATGTTTTAAAGAGAGATAACATATTGAGCAAAATTCTTTTGCATACATTTCAACAGACATAATTTGGATCAGACACCAGAAGCATGCGGTTTAAAGTAACTGAAATCTTCCTATACCTCTCCTTTTTGGTTGTCAGGTTTCTAGGTCTCTGGCTATCTGGCACCAATTTTTTAACTATTAAAGCAGGGGTGCCCAAATTAGAGCCTGGGATCCGGCCCCCGGTCCGTAGTTTAGGCACCCCTGAACCATGTGAACGGCCCACAGCCCAATACATTTGGGCACCCTATATTAAAGGTTTCCCCTCTCATGTCTCGAGGCTCCCAAAAGCCTTCTGGGGGCAAAGAGGAGCCCTTAGCAAACCTGGAAGCTAAAAGAAAGGTGAGTGGGGATAGGAAGCATTTAAATGCTTTAAATTAAAAGCTTCTGATGCCCTATCTGAGTAATGAGATATACAAAGGCACACCAACTGGAGTTTGCTCATTATCACAGAACTCAGAAGCACGAAAGGTTGGTTGCTTTCTATTCCAGCAAATGGATATGTGTTCTTTCTGTGATGAGTCAAACTTAGCCAAACTAGTAATGATATTACATATACATCTGCTGTTAAGATGCAGGGCTTTTAAAAGATTTGCAAATAACATCACATCAGGTGACACAGGGTCATAATTCTGATTCTAAGCAGGCTTGGAGGAGAAGTTTAGCTCTTTTCTTCTTTGTGGTACTCCTGAAGAAAATCCCTCCTGCAATGCTTCTGCATGCACAAGGAAGACCTAACTAGCTGACAATTCATACTGGCCCTTCCTCCAGGATGTCATGGTGTGCCATGTCCAAAGCCCATGGCCAATCATTCTAGGTCTATTCAGGTGTGAAAGAATTGGATAGTTCAAATATGCACAGAAATCACACCGCCCGGCCTGCTTCTTCCTTTGTAACTGTCTTCATGTCATAGAATCATAGAATCACTGAGTTGGAAGGAGCCTTTTAGACCATCGTTTACAAACTCCTGCTCAATGCAGGAATCCGAATCCAAGCAGATCTGACAGATGGTTGTCCAACTCTGTCTTGAATGCTTCCAGCATTGAAGCTCTCACCATCTCTCGAAGCAGTTGGTTCTACTGTCGTACTGCTCTAACCGTTAAGACGTTTTTTCTGATATTCAGACTTTATCTCGCGTCCTATTGTTTCAGTCTCTTATTGCACATCATCACCAGGTCTGACAAAGAGAGGTTCCTGACTACAAACAAGCACTTCGGTGGGGTGGGGGTGGAGAAGGGATGGAGAATCAAAATGCAAGTAGGAGTCTTTCCTCTTTAGAATAAGTAAAAATTGCAAAAACAAAGCCACAATGGGCAGGTGAAGCTACCCGTCTCCATTCCCAGTCTCCACTGTATATGCAAAGAGGGAGAAAGGGAGAAAATTGCAGTATTTATTTATTTGTCTTATTATTATTTAATTAATTTATACAAATTATATCAATTAATTTATAAAATGTCTGGGATATTTTTCCACTCTGGGCAGTGCACAATAATTAAAACCATAAATACACACAAAACAATTGATGGTGTCAAGGGTGACATAGTCCAATTATGCACTTATTAATTGGCTATGGTGAGAATGTTCTTAAAAATCTCTTTAAGAGTACAGTTTTAAGATTTTTCTTAAATTAACTTTCTCCGCCCCCTCCCCCTGAGCCCACACCTACGACCAGGGGAAGAAGAAGCCAGGGCAGGTTGAGGACTTTGCTGCCCCTCCCCCTGAGCACCCATCAACATATTGTATTGTAATGTAATGTATTGTTTGTAAGCCGCCCTGAGTCGCTTTGGCAAGTGGGCGGCAATATAAATTTGAATAAACAAACAAACAAACTTCAGCATGAGCTTTTTGTGGATCAAAGACCAGTCATGTCTGAGGTAGTGGACTCACACTAAAATAAAATTATTAGAATTTGAAGTATTACCTCCTCCTTCTTTCTTTCTTTTTCTGTCTTCGTACTGAGGCAGCAAAACACAGCTACTGTATTTCTTTGGAAACCAAAATTTACAGTGTCTTAATAGGCCTTCTGTAGCTTTAAAAAACCATTTGCTCACACACGTGGAAGAAGTAAACAGCTAGGGCTGGTCACTAGCACTGTATACCTCCAAGCGCATTGCTGCCACAATGTGAAGCCAACACATGTGCCCCTTCACAGGCCCATTCAATGTTTTGGTGGGAGAGATCATAGAGAGTGAGGCATGTGTGCAGCAGAAAGGTATCTGTCAAGCCCACCTGCAATGGTTACAACATGGAGGTTGAACAGAATTGTGTGAACATATGTGGGAGGAGTATGTAGAATCAGGATTGTGAAGAACTCTCAGTCCAGAATTCATTGTGCCCCTCCCCTCCCAGTTCTATCTGGATCTATCTAGAAGTGTGCAAATGCTACCCAATTTGGTTTCCAAATCCCCATATGTGAAACCAGGTACATTTTGGGTACAATCATTTTTGTACCCAATCCCTGTTGATTAAATCAATCAAGTTTGCAAGTATGTTTGTCAATGGTGTGCATTTTACCAGTTCACCCTTCTGAAACACATGGAAGAATTGTGTGGATTTTATTTCTCAGAAGTGCATGTGGCCTTGGTAGATGCATGATTTCTGGAGGCAAGAACTATGTACCATTGTTATCTATGTGGAACCCACACACAACAAGGGGAGTAGCTCACTTGTGAAAGCTTACATAGATATGGGCTGCTTCTCTCCCCACCCCCCTTCAAGACTGTCAGTTTTGCACATTTAGCCTGATGATGAAAGAGGCTAGGGCTGGTACACTCCCCTCATCATGTGTGGTGAAAAGGCAGTGCTCTCATGTAATTTCTGGCTAGTTGCACGGGGGCTTGAACAGTCTAACTAGGCCAGTGATGGTGAACCTTTTAGAGACCAAGTGCCCAAACAGAGGAGTGGGGTGAACTTTGTGCTGGGGTGGAAGGAGGAAGCGCTCCCACTGTACTGCTGGGCAGAAGGGTGGGGCAAACTCTGTGCTGGGGGAGGGAGGCAGAGATGGCGTGCATGCAAACAGAGAGGGCTGGGAGTGCCCTGTCTGGCACACATGCCATAAGTTCACCACCACTGAACTAGGCAGTGTTGCCCATCTCTTGTCAATGATGTTAGGCTGGGACTAAAATCACCAAAGTGTCCTTCGTCAAATCACTTAGGCAAGTTGAAAGTGGAGGGCACATGTCAAGGTCCACCCAGCCAGCGGGTGATTTGATATCGAAACGTCTAAAAAACCCTGCATGCAATTGTACTTGATTTTTCAGGTCCATTTGCATGTATGGAATGTTGTCGCGGAGATGTTTACCAATGCACGGACTCCTCGCAGAATAACGACTCCAAGGTATCCTATTCAATGCAAAGGTTTTGGTTTTCTCTTTCTCCCTATAATAATGATTTAGTCAGTGGCCCAGTCAGAACTGGAACATAGGGATAGAACGAAGAGGTGAGATCCCAAGCCTAGTAGATCTGTCTTGGCTTATCCCATTGTGTAGCAAGTGACGTAATATCTCCTTTAAAAGGAGGAGGGCTGCATAAAATCATTAAATTCAGAGTTCATTATTACCTAATTATACCACTAGATGCAATAATTTCCAGGAAGATTCCATAGTTCACACAACAACTCTGACTGGGGAGGCAGTGTACCTTGACTCAGCCCGGCTTGAACTGTAGCCTTAATTTATAAGCTAATCAGTTTATAGCTTTTGAAGAACAGGGACAGAACTTCCTGTGACATAGCATTTACTCACAGTACCCTGCAAAACATGCTGCATTTAGATGAGTGAAACAGGCTGTGCTAACCAAGCAGAAGAGCTGTGGTACCGACATGGCAAGCAATGTCATTTTCCTTTATATTTAGCATTCTGCTGTGCTGCCAGTGTCTCCTAATTTGATTATAGCCACACTTCTTGACTGGTTCAGCTCATTACAGAGACAAATATCAGCTAGTGACAGGTAACTTTTCATTCTAATGTGCTTCTGCTACTGATGTCTGTGCTTCTGAGATATTCCATTTTGCACCAGAAATTAGTTCCTGTGTTACTGCTCCAGACGTGTGATAAAAAAAGATACTGTAATTTAGATAAACTCCACTAAATGGCTTGACTGAAATAGAGCTAAAATGAAGGTATAAACGGCTGAAGTGATTAAGACTGCCAAGTTCTCTTGGGTACTGTAAGAGAATGAAATAGCTGATGGATTATTATTTATCCCTGAATGTGAGTTTTTGGGATTTAATTAAAGATGTTCTATTATATTTCTGAAGCCTATTTGAGACTGTAAATCAAAAACCCACACAGAGTGTGCGGCAACTAATAGGAAAAATGAAACACAAAGCACTCTAAAAATGTCTGTGTGCACACACATACATTACACACAACAGTCTCTCTGTTTTAATTTTGCAAGCTGGTTGTTCTTCCTTCAAAAATTCAAGAATTCACTATTTTCTATATGTCATTTTTTGTTTTTTGTTGTTGTTCAGTCCCACAGTCGATTCCGACCCTTTGCGACCCCATGGGCCATTGCCTGCCAGGCACCTCTGTCCTCCACCATCCTCCTCAACCTGCTCAGCTCTGTGCCCATTGCATCAACAATACCATTTAGGCATCTCATTTTCTGCTGCCCCCTTTTTCTTTTGCTCTCCACCCTTCCCAGCATCAAGGATTTCTCAAGTGAATCCTCTCTTCTCATTTGATGTCCAAAGTACTTTAGTTTCATCTTCACTATTTGACCTTCCAAGGAGCAGTCAGGGTTGATTTCTTCTAAGATCGATTTATTTGTTCTCCTCGCTGTCCAGGGGACTCTCAAAACTCTCCTCCAAAACTGCATTTCAAAGGCATCTATTCTTCTGTGGTACTGAAGATTGATAATGCCTTAGGACAGTGCCACAGAGGGCATGCAGGCTTTTCCCTAGCCCGGCATTGGCCGCGGGGGAAGTGAGTTCAGCTGCGTGGGGCGCTGCGGGCATAAGACTCTCCCGCAGACACCACTGCCACCCTGGCTCCTTTTCCCGGCCCGGCATTGGTCATGGGGAAGTGACAGCAGCTGCGCAGGGTGCCACAAGCATAGGACTCTCTCGCAGACAACGCCACCACCGTGGCTCCTTTCCCCGGCCTGGCATTGGCCATGGGGGAAGTGACAGCAGCTGCGGGTGGAGTGGAAGCACCTGCGCCAGTTTTGGATGGACATGGGGGACTTTGTTTTTTCTGAGTCCATCGCCGACGCTGAGTTCGTTGAGCCTTGACTCTGTTATGTATGTTGTACCATTTTATAACCATTGTATATTTATTTTGTATTGACTGTGATCATGTAACTGTGTAATTTGTAATTATATTAAGTGTGTACTGTATTTCTTTTTTCCTATGTTGTAAGCTGCCCTGAGTGGTGCTAACACCAGGAGGGCAGGGTATAAATAAAACTCTTATCGTATCTTATCTTGTCTGTTGGCATGTGTGGCCATCACCACAACAAAATTGGCCATGCCCCTCTGTCCAGCAGCCCAATGGGAGTGTTTCCTTCCTCCCCCAGCACAGAATTCACTCTGCCCAGCAGCCCAATGGGCGCGCTTCTTCCCTCCCCCAGCACAGAGTTTGCCCTGCCCTTCTGTTTGGGCACTCAGTCTCTAAAAGGTTTGCCATCACTGCCTTAGGACCTAAATGTACTTATGAAACACATTGTCCAAGTCTCGAAACAGCGAGGGCATCACTGGGGATCCAAATTGCAAAGCCCGCAAGGCTGGTCTCCGCCTGGGAAGGCAGTTCCCAGGCAGAGACCAGCCCTGCCCGCTTTGCAGCTTTGCTCTCCAGTGTTGCCCATTCCCTTGCAGAAGGGGCCGCGGGTGAGTGCAGACCCACCCATAGCCCCTTCTGCAAGGGAACAGGCAATGCACATGGCTGCTTCCTTTCCCGGAGGGCCGGTGGCTGTCTCTGCACTCACCCTCCGGCCCTCCGGGAAGGGAAGTGGCTAGGCTCACCCACAGCCCTTTTTTTCGGAAAGGGAACTGGCCTTTTTAAAAAACGTTATTCAATGCATGCATCGGATAAAGCTAAAAATCGGATAATGCTAAGACTTGTGGAACCAAGTTTTTGCGTTATCTGAAGTATTACTGTACTACGTTTGTAAAGGAAACCCTCTTTTAAACATTGGTAAAGCAAAATTATCACTGATTTATCCAGTACTGCTAATCAGCAATCTCTAGTGGACATATTAGTTTAGTAACATGTTGCATATGAGATGAATTTTTCATCGTGATTTGTTCTTAGCTGCTATGCAGCAATCAAACAAACCTAATTTTGCTAAATTAAAATCAGCACACACACTATATAAATTATGCCAGTAGCAGTTCCTTTTCATGCTAAGAGAGTATAAATTAACGTACTAATCTTTTGATATAAATTAACCATTAAGGGTTACTATATCTGGGAATACCAAAGGAACTCATAGCATGCTTAATTTGATCCCACTAAATTAAACAAATATCCAACTAAAACTAAACACTAAAACTAAACACCCTAGAATTTCACCATTCTTTAAAAGTCACATTATTTGTTAAATGAAGACTGTTGTAGTGACTCAATAGTACTGCTTTTATTCAGATATTATTATAATGCTTTTAATAAGTGAACTTTAATTTTGATTAAAATGGGTACATAGATTTGAAACAGTTCAAGGGATTTTGTTATTTATTTTGCTGAAAGCAGTGGTTTTCAAACCTTGTTCTTTGAAAAGTTTTTTACTTCCAGTAGATAGCCACAACCTTACAATAACCATTAGTGTTGACCATGCTATCTAGGAGTTCTGGAAGTGAAAATCTAAAACATATGGAGAACCAGTGGTTCAGAACTGCTGCTCTAAAGATTGTTCCAAATAGAGCCCAGATATGTAGATCATCCATTTGACTAAGCATGGGGGAAGAATTAGATCTGATTAATCATCTTTTCTCATACAATCACACCTCCACCATGTACATGATCACTAATGACAGCAGTGATCTAATTGCATGTGCTCTATTTGTACTGCTCTTAATTCATAGGTGTAGGGAGGCCAGGTCCGAACATGTTGGCTGTAGTCTACTTGACTTCGGGTATTTCGGGTTTCATTCTATGCATCATAAGAAGTGGGCTGTATACTCATGAAAGCTGATGCTATAAGAAATGTAATCTTATATGTGCCACCAGACTCTTTGTTACATGTATGACAGGTTTCTTCTGTCAACATGCCTGTCGAGATCCTCAAAGCATTCTACGAAGTGAAAAGGGAAAAGACTTTGAAGTAGACACTATTTAAAGCTGTCTTTTGGGAACAGTTAATATTGAAATAACAATGTGGATTCTTGTTCTTTATGTGACTCTATTGATTTAGATAAAATATGCAATATGAAATGTCATTTAGAAAGTCTCCTAATGGCTCCAGCCCTTTAAGTTATGATAACTGAATTTGACAGCTTTAACAAGCTTACAGATAGAGATGGCATATATAGAACATTGCTCTTTATCCTTATTTTACTTATTTAATTTTTAGTCTTTCACATATTTTAAAAATAGTAAAGGTTAAATCTAGTTGCTAGTGCCAATTGGAACAGACCTGCTGAATCTTAAGGATTTCCAAGCCCCATTTGTTATTTAGTGAGTTTACACTTGGAGATAATAATCGACTTTAGCCCGAAATGCTTCATTTAAATGTTAATTGTCCCTTCTCCCAATAGCTGTCCAAGAATAAGAATAAAAGATGGAGATATAGTTAATATTGGATGGGTATGCTTCTTAGGTGAAGTGAAGGTCATAACATTTTATGGTAAGGATGGGTGCAATCCATGGTTCAATTATATGGTCAATGTTTGTAAAAATAAATAACTAAATACTGAGCATGGCCAACAAATTTATACATCTTAAGTGTATTTATATACTTCTCAGTTAAAATATCTCAATTTCTGAATGTCAACTCTTTAATGCAGGGGTTCCCAACCTTTTCAAGCTGTGGGCTGAGTCACGCTCTCTCAATCAGCTTCGAGGGCCGGACAGCCATTTTGCCCTTCCTGCATGATGGGGGTGGCCATTTTCCCCCAACAGCTTCAAATGGGTTGGCATTTTTTTTTCTTGAATGCCCTTGGAGAGGAGCACATGAAATGGCACCGTGGGAAACCCTGATTTAAGAGACTGAATTTTGAGTACTCAGCATGTTGTGTGGGGGGGGGGGGGGACTAGTTAACTTGTGAACTGCCCAGAGAGTGCACTAAGCGCTATGGGGTGTTATATAAGTGTGATTGCTTTGCTTTTGCATTTTGAAATGGAAACAAACTGACCATCAAACCCACAAATAAAAGCACAAACCATTCCAGATACTGTAATGCTGTGGAAAAAAACTAATGTATCCTTAGGTCTAACTTTGATTCTTTATTTCATTCAATACTTTGTTTAAATGTAAAGTTAATATAGGAAGGAAATGTTTTGTTTTAATTTTAAAAATCAGAAAACCCCCAATACATTGTTTATTTCTCAGCTTTCGGCATTTGGCTGATTATTTAGTATGACAAACTTCACATTTATCCATAAAATGCTTAGTTTCAAGCAATGCCATCTGGTACCTCTTGACTATATCACCCGGCCAACATTTCTAACTTTTTGAACAGCAAGTAAGTACTTCTTAAAATTTCAGAAATCCAAGGAGCAATGTGTAACTGCAGTGGCTCAAGTGGCTAAGACGGGAGGCGGAAGGTCAGCAGTTCGATTCCCGAGTACTGCAGGACAGAATGAGCTCCCATCTTTGTCCCAGCTCTTGCCAACCTAGCAGTTTGAAAGCAAGAAATTGCAAGTAGATAAATAGGACCACTTCAGTGGGAAGGTAACAGCATTCCATGTGCTCCGGTCTCTAGTCATGCCTGCAACATGACCACAGAAATGTATGCAGAAGCAGACAGCGCTGGCTCTTCGGCTTTGAAACAGAGATGAGCACTGAACCCTAGAGTCAGATATGACTGGTTTTCAAGCAAGGGAAACCTTTACCTAATGTGTAACATCAGGGCTGTAGCTGGGGGGGCAGGGGGGGCAAAACCCTCCTGAGCTAACAGCCCCCCCAACCCACCCCGGGATGCCAATTTTATATATGTTTTTGTGACATTGTTGACCCTCCTGAAATTTTTGCCCCTCCTGAACATCCTGGCTACGGCCCTGGTAACCACATAATTCCCAGTTTGTTCAGCATACAAGCTTTGTCTCATATTCATGCTTTCTTTCCAAATAACAGAAGAGTAATCTATAGATCTATGAGTTTGCACTCATTCTGTTTCCCTCTCTTCCTCTCAACCTAAATCAAAGGAAACTTTCCATAACATCTTGGTTTTGGCCTCATATGAAAGACTCTATAGCTTGGTCGGTTTTGTACTAGGAGAATAATCTGTGAAGGATGTGTAAAGGTCCTCTCTATATATGGTTTTTATTTCCCAAAAAAAGTGTTTGTATGTGGGTCCCAATGATGCGGAAGCTTGTGCATTTTGTGGTCCTCTTTGTAGATAAATGAAATCAATCTGTAGACATTTGGGACAGAATAAGATTTTGGGAGTAAGACCAGGAGATGCATCCTGTTCCCAATCCATGAGTTAACTCACCTCCTGTGCATAATGTTCACATATGCATAGGTTTATGTCTTAGCACTAAACTGTTTTCAGATCTGTTTGTATATTATGCTAGTTCTTTGCTTACTGATGTGCTACAACTGGTGGAGATAAATCACATTCTTTAAGACAATTATGGAAAGTGTCTAGATGAGTTACAGACCATACATACACACACATAAAATTTAGAGAGCGACACCCTTCCTTTTATATTTCAACTCCACATTCTTTTTTCCTTTCCCTTTTTATCTTTAGAAATTCTCCTTATGCCTTCTAGGAGGCATGCTGATCATTGTTTCTACAGGTTTGACTGTTCCAGATTTATTTCAGGACTCTGGGCAATATCTTCTCAAATCTGGAATATACTTTTGGCTATTTCCAGCAGATGTCAATTCATAATTGTGGAAAAAGCACCCTCCTACTACTAAAACAAGCTAGCAAAATAACAACAGTCTAGGATTTAGCATAACTAACTATTACAAGCTAGCAAAATAACAACAGTCTAGGATTTAGCATAACTAACTATTACAGGTGAAAAAAGGGATAAGTAAAAAAAAAATCAGGATGTGGTAGAATGTGGTATTGTGGCTCCTTTCCCTTCCAAAACATAAAATGTTTCTTTCCCTATGATCACTGGTGTACACTTGACATGTCCAAGAGGTCCTTTTGTTCAATGTACAGTAGAAACAGAGCACAATTCCTTGCTTATGTTAAAAAATAGAAAGAAAAAGTGCAGAAATCTCCACTACTATAGCAAGTACCCCTTTCCAATATCATGTGTTCTTGTCTGAAAGCAGTGAAATCTTCTCACTGTTAGCCAGTTTGCCTTGCAACATTTCTGGACTGGAAGGATTGGTGGCAATATGCTGTTGCTCAGGGGGTTCCCAAGTGTACTCAGAACACTTTCTACTCTTTGGGCAGGCTCCTCTTAAGCTTTAAATATTAAACCAGAATTGGCTAGGCTAAACTTAAGGAGAGAAAAAGTAACACATCTTGCTAAATGGACGAATGCTAAAGAATGTCTCCAACCAGGACAAGATTCAGGCTGGACCATCTGGAAATTGCTTAACAGACTTCAAAGTGAAGTAAGAGGATCAAAAAATAATCAAGTAACATGATGCTACTTGGATACAGGACAAATTTTCTGTGAATGTGGAGAAATTCAAACAATGCAACATTAATGGCACATCCAATTATTCTATATAATGGGTGCAAAATATCTACAGGTAGTAAATGGACACCATTGGAGTAGCCTTCTTCTGGTCAAAAATATTTAAAATTATTTTTAACATTTTGTTTTCAATTTCACCTACTGTATATTTTATATACATCCATAATTTTAAACTGTATAACACTATAATATGAAGAAAAAAAGAAATCTCACCATGAAAGTGAGGTGGCAACTTTTGGGGGGACATTTTGTTCAATCCTAACTTGTCAGGGACTTTCTGCCAATGATTAAATGAAGAGAACCATATATTTCATTTTAAAAGAAGATATCACTGCATTTTTTCTTCTTCCACAGCTTCAGCTCTTATTTGTATTCACACCAGCTGAAAGCTCAAACAATTTTCACATTTAGCTGGTGGTCTTTTTAATGGCCCTCCATGCAGAGAAAATGTACAAGCTGCAGATGTGGATAAAATCAGAACAATTTCTCCTCGGAAAGATATGAGAAACATCACCATCACAGCACATAAAAAGTGTTGTGTGTTCTGCTTGCTATTTTTTCAGTTATATAAGAAGCCATGCTGTTGTATACATCATCTATTAGATCAATAAAATATATATCAACAGAGAAGATAACTCTAAACACAAAGCATAGAACTATTTCATTTCATAGTGATAAATTAACCATGATGTGATAAATGCATAATCTTAATTTGGAACGTCAGAAAAATATGTTTCTTTTGATTGCAAGAGAACAAAGCTAGGTCAAATCATATATAAAGGGGAGTAAGGAATTTGGTTATTAAATATTCACAAATTGGAACAATTAAGTGTCGCCTAGGCTGATGCCTCTTCATAGGGCAAAGCATTAGAACTTTTGCATAAACATTAATAAGTATTTAATTCAGCATTCGTTTGATAGTCTCTAAGATGCTGAATAAGTAGCTTGAAACAAAACAGAATACTAATTGCTGTCCTAGATTTTCTAAACTTGTGCTTTCAACCAGAGCTAAGTTCTGAACAAATCACGAAGAAGAATTGATGAAGTTCACCACCTTGACTCTTACTTGGGTCAACAATTCTGGGTTTCACCAGAGAATTCTTAACAAAGATCTAAATATGTGAATTCCTACATACAAAGGTCAACTGGTTTCATATTATTCATGCTCGCTTGTTGTTAAGTGCCATGAAATCAGAACTGACCTAGTAGAGTTTTCAAGGTAAGTGAGATATATAA
Organism: Bradypodion ventrale; assembly: GCA_035047345.1. NCBI lineage: Eukaryota > Metazoa > Chordata > Lepidosauria > Squamata > Chamaeleonidae > Bradypodion > Bradypodion ventrale. The sequence continues at coordinate 115,163,415 of JAWDJE010000002.1, forward strand.
GAAGTGTTGTTACCAGTTTCACACCCTGAGTGAATTTCAATAGCTAAGTGGGGATTTGGACACAGGCTTCCTTAGCCCTAGTTCATCATTCTTTCTGCTATACCACATTAGGCACATACTCTTGCTTTAATGGTAAAGGTAAAGCTGCTGTGAGTGTAACATCAAGTTATGCCCATATAGTTACTCAACAGAAAGTAATACTGCTCCTTCTATCCTACATACCAAACCTGCCACTATTTCTATGAAGTAGGTCAAAATGTTCATTCTCTCCTGATTCAAGTACAGTATCTCGGAGAAACTGTTGGGTGCTGTCAATGTATTTGAGGATATCATCCTTCAAGCCATCTAGAGCCGTGGTTGCCAATGTGGGGCACATGCCCCACTGGGGAGTAATTTGATTGGGGGCAATTTGAGAATGAGTTAATAACAATGAATTGCCTTTTAGGCTTCCTCCACGTGAATAGGAGTTGACCTTTTGAATAATAAGAATTATAGCAGTGGCTCAAGTCGCTAAGACGCTGACTGGGAAGCGGAAGGTTAGCAGTTCGATTCCCGGGTACTGCAGGACGGAAATGAGCTCCCATCTTCATCCCAGCTCCTGCCAACCTAGCAGTTCGAAAGCAAGAAATTGCAAGTAGGTAAATAGGGACCACTTCGGTGGGAAGGTAACAGCGTTCCGTGCGCTCCGGTGTCTAGTCATGCCTGCCACATGACCACGGAAACGTCTGCAGAAGCAGACAGCGCTGGCTCTTCGGCTTAGAAACAGAGATGAGCACTGCACCCTAGAGTCGGATACGACTGGCTTTCGAGCAAGGGAAACCTTTACCTTTACCTATGTCACAGGGGTGAGGCATCAGGATTTTAGAGATGCTTAGTTGGGGCATGGCCAAAAAAGGTTGGGAGCCATTGATCTAGAGGCCTTTTGCTTAGACAACCTGTCTGAAAGTATTTCACTATTCACTACTTTTGTGGAAAATAAAACTGTCCTAACAGCTTCAATTATGCACTGTTAGGCAAGGCCAGTTGAGTGGAATGCAGCTCAGAAATTCTCATCCCTGTTAATATAATACAATGCCAATGGACAACATCTGAAATCATAGGTACATCTTACTGTAAGTATCATCTATCTGCACTGCACTGTTTTCAGTGGATATCTAGGATCATATCAAAATTATCCAGTGAGCCACACTGTGAAAGCCAATGTGGTGTCATGAATAAAGCAACAGACTAGGATTTAGGAGACACAGATTCAAATCTGTATTCATCCATTGAAACTCACTGGGAATTGACAATGGGAAATTTTAACCTCTCACATATCTTGAAAACTCTTAGAGCTGCCATAAATTGGAAATGACTTGATCAGAACAACAGCCACTTTCTCCCTCATTGTATTGTCATGGTTGTCTCTCCCTCTTTAGGTCAGATGTACAAGGAAATCTCATCTTTATGAGTGTGATTTGATGTCTCTGTGCAAGGCAGATACACCTCTGTGCTTATATTGGTTGTTTACTACTTAATGACACCTGTTGAGTTTCCAAGAAATTGCAAAGCAATCAGCTGAAATGTTGCACTATACAAAGTTAAGCAGAGTAACCTCAAAGTTAAAATTACTGTATTCATCTGTCATACATCTGGTCATGCATAGTCATGTCACTGAATAACTTTATGCAACTCTAACTGGAAAATGAAAGACAAAAATGAGCTCTTTGAAGCTGGTGTGTGTGTGTGTGTGTGTGTGTGTGTGTGTGTGTGTGTGTGTGTGTGTGTGTAAAATGAAGTTGATAACCCATCAAATGTAATAGAAGAAATATGTGACTTGCTCCATAACCAGAATGGACTGTTTGGTGTTAGGAAAGAGAATTTTTAATAGCCTGGACTTCTTCTCAAATTCCCGTATTGTACTTTAGCTTTTAAAAAAATCTTTTAACTCTTCCCTCAACACACATGCTCTGGAGATGATATGAAATGATATGATATGGTGTTGTTTGGTATTGTTCTAGTGAATTTTCCGGAATGAAGTTTTATTCATATTCTTCTGAATCTTGAGGAACCTGTGTTTTGGAACAGGTAGTTATGTGGCATTTTCTCCCCACAGTCTTTAGGCCAAAGCTTGATACATGGCCGAGAAAATAACTAGAGAGCTGCTGGAAGAAATCAGAAGCAAATGTAGTGTTTTATCAGGGACTAACCTTGCCTAATTTGCATACTACTCTTCACCTGATACTTTAATACAGAATGTTCTTCATTACACTTTTCTGTAATCATTGCCTTATATTTTGTCCTTTCTTGCATTTTGTGCTTTTATTCCTTGGCACTTATCTCATATTTACTATTATTAAAATAAAACGTCAAATTAATGGCAACCATTAGCCATGGAATCTAGGCGCTATCCCTCCTGCTAGGACATGTAAACACAGACTTGTTAAAAAAATACCTCAAAATCCCTGTATAAAACAAGCATAATAAGCCATACATGCACCAAAACAAAATTTTTCCTTAAAAGCATATTGGGAAATGAGTATTTCTATGTAGGTGATTCATGTTGTAGGGCTATGGTGGTATGGTGGCTTAGTGGTTTAGATGCTGAGCTTAACAACTGAAGTTCAGCAGGTCAGTGCTGCATGACAGAGTTAACGCCTGTTGTCTGTCCCAGCAACTGCCAACCTAGCAGTTTGAAAGCAAGAAATTGCAAGTAGATAAATAGGGACCATTTCAGTGGGAAGGTAAACAGCATTCTGTGTACTCAGGTGTTGAGGCATGCCTGCCACATATCCATGGAAATGTTTGTAGACACAGAAAACACTGTCTCTTTGGCTATAAACAGAGATGAGCACTGAGCCCTAGAGTTGGACACAACAGGCTTTTGAGCAAGGGAGTCCTTTACCTTTAATTAAATGGCAAAAATTTCAAATTGCAGCAGAAATGGGATGGAAGAGACATAGCCCATCAATACCCAGAGTCCAGGTTTGTGTGAATTTTGCTGATCTGCCCATTCTTATCAATGGCCAAAGAAAGACGGCAGCTGGGTATTTGTGTGCGTGTGTGTGCAAAAACAGAGAAGACATAGTTGACTTATTACAATGGACAGAAGCTCTCCACGCAGATGCATTTCACTGCAATTATCCCTGGTCATGAGAAGCTGATTCATATTTATCAGTGATAAATATAATTGGACTCAGAAATCAAAGAAGCTGCAAAAAAAAAATCTCAGGATGCAGGCAAAGTTATTGTTAGCCCTTTCATATGTCAGCAAGAGAGCTGGTGTAATGAGCTGTAATACATGGTCTGTTTTGTTTACCTGTAGTCAATTCAAGGAGCCTATGAGTTCATTGCTCTTTTTTTGTTTTCCAGGAAAACAACTTCTGCTGCTATCTAATTCTGTTGCCAGTTAATTCTTTTTGCTGCTAAATAAATCCAAGTGCTTTCTTCAGGTTTATTTTAAATTCAGCTGAGCAGGAAATAAAACCATAGGTTTGTTTTCAGCAGGTGATTTTCTGGGTGTCAGATAGAAGCTTTCTGACAAGTCTAACACCTCTAGTTTGTCAGAAAGATCAACAAGATAATGGTAAAAATAAACAACCTGTGACACTCTTGTCTGAGATATTTCACAAATTTAATGAGTCCAGCATCAGGAGAATAACTGAGACGGAACATTTAAGAAAAACATGTGAATAGGGGACTTTTTGTAGTGAAAGACGTTGTCTCAGCTTGGAAAGATATAACTCTAAAGTAAAAAGAGAAACCTATCTTTTCCAGCTAAAATATTATTTTTCATGGTGATGTAATCGAGCACCGAAGTATTTTCAAATGGACGTTGTGATGTGGGATAATAATCAGCTAACTCTGAATATCTGAGACCACTCTTATTGTTGATATACCATCTAGTCATCTCCTGACTTATGCTGACTCTAAAGATAAGATTTAAAAATGTCTTATAGTTTACAACCAGTAAGAATGACCGAGGCATGTGATTTAACAGGTGAAGGCATTTTGCTGACCATCCCCCCTGGGCGGGCAACTACCCACCCCATGGGCCATTGGTGTCATGGGGAGGAGCAAAGGCGCTATAAAGGCGTGGCTACTTCACACCTCACCCTCTCTTCTTCTTCTTCATCTTCTTCTGTAGAGCAGCGAAATGCGCCCCACCCTCCCACCCTTTAATTAAGTATGGCAATTGTGGTTGTTTTATGACCTAGAGGGAATTTTTTCATTACCATGAATTGGGCTCTGTGGCAATGTTTTTCACCCTCTCCATTCTTACGTGGTGGAGTTAGAGGTACTGTGTACACACCTGAATGTGTGTCATAGTGTGGTAAATGGTGATCAAAATTGTGTAATGGGGGTTCCTTTGAAGAACAGAATGACAGAAGCGCAGGAGGCGTCTACTGTCCGGCAAAGGAACCTTCAATTACAAAGGGAACAGGCTGGCTAGCCTGATGTAAATTTGTGACATAAGAGGAATGGAGTGAGATGTCATCACTCCATACAGGGTCATAATGCTTAAGTGATACATGGGTAGGCGTAAGTGTACCCATAGTTAAATGCCATTTACCCTCTACGATGCCCCATTGCAGGTTGTGTTAAGATTGTATTCTTATGTTAATTAATAAAGTGACCCATGTTTTTACCAAAGCAATGGTTGCCCGTTGCTCATTCGGGGGTGGGGGGATTGGGTGGCAAGGGAACTGTTAGAATTTGAGGACTTCCATTGTCACAATTCAGACGGAAACCTCAACCTACACCCAGAGAAAATATGGGACTGAAAGCCTCCAGATCAGAAGATATTAGAGCAGTGTTTCCCAATGTGGGGCCGACGCACCATAAGGAGACTTCAATTCCCAGAATCCAGAGTCAGTACATTGGCTGATCATTGCTTTGGGAAGTGACTTAAGTTTCTGGCAACTGAAGTCTAAAAACCAAAGGTTGGGAAACACTGTGTTAAAGAAATTCTCTCTCTCTCTCTCTCTCTCTCTCTCTCTCACACACACACACACACACACACACATTTATATACACCCATCTGGTAACTTTACAAATCTGGGTGGTACAATGCTACATGGTAGAGATAGATTCCTAGTCCATCACTCTATCTACCACACCACACTGAGTAGCGGAATAAAGTGGCAAACAATGTTTAATTGCTGAACCACTTAACTGAAATACAAATAAAAATAAGTTCAAATATACCTGAAACAGCTGTCAAAAACCAAAGATAAGTAGCAGCGAAGTGATACTTTGGCAGCTCTAAAAAGTTATTACATTAGGATGATATGAGATTGTAAAAATGACACCAGGGGGAGAGGGTACGGGGGTACACCATATGATGCTCATTGATGATCAATTGTGAAGGTACGAAAAAACACTTTTAGTTGAAAGATTAGGTTCAGTTTTGGAGAGGTTCTGAAAATCTCCATACCAAAGCTGGAAGGATCCAAAGAGGAAAGCAAAGGACAAAGATACCAGTATACTTTAGATAACTGATTGTAATGTAAAAAGTAAGTAAGGGACTGGGGTAGCTCAAGTGGTTAAGACACTGAACTCAACGACCGGAAGGTTGGAGTTTGATTCCCGAGTACTGCACGACGGAACGAGCTCCTGTCTCTATCCCAGTTCCTACCAACCTAGCAGTTGGAAAGCAAGCAATTGCAAGCAGATAAATAGGTACCACTTAAGTGGAGAGGTAAACAGTGTTCCGTGCACTCAGGTGTTGAGGCATGCCTGTCACATGACCACAAAAATGTCTGCAAATGCAGATAGCACTGGCTTTTTGGCTATAAATAGAGATGAGCGCTGAAACCTAGAGTTGGATACGACTGGCTTTCGAGCAAGGGCGACCTTTATGCATGGAAGCCTAACAAGAGGATTCTATGTAAATTATTCATCATGTAATCTTACTCTTCCACCTTCTTATTCTTCCTCTTTACTCTCCCACTACAGTTAGATATCCTTTCTATCCCCTGTTCCAGTGTATTCCAAACAATTTCCAGCATAAAAGGAGTCGTGGCTTCTGGGAACGAAGCTTGTTGCACCACTAATACAATATTTTAGTATGAATTATCACTGCAAATGCATTCATATTAACCAGAACATTTCTTACAGAAATATACTGTTATGAAATGTCTTGTAGCTGGCAGTGCAGAATGAATTCAAGTAGTACAGAGACAGCGAAGTATATCACAATCAGAAGAAATAATAACTCACTCCATATAAATGCAGACTAAAGTATCATGGACAAATTTGGAACAGAAGAGGTAGCAAATTTTTCTAAAGAGATAATTTAATGCTACTGAAGGAATAACCCTTCTTAATATATTCTAAAAATCCTGCTCTCAAACAAGAAGTTACAGATCTTGATGCATTAGTGCATCAGAAATTCTCGCAGCACTGTATCAGATAGGATGTTGTCAACAATTGTATAATGTTGTATAATGTACGATGGCCTCCTACACCCCTGCACATGTTGAGGTCAAGAAAAAATAGGTCTGCTTCAGATATTCTAAAGATGAAAGGAAAAATTATAAGTATAAGAGTTGGTAAAATTATGTTAAAAAAGAACAACTGAAGTGAAATTTTCACTGAGCTCTCACTGTGGTAGAATGTGTGTCTCATACTTCATTTACTGCCGCTATCTCAGCATGTACCCCCCTCCAAAATATTGAACAGTCAAACTCAAAACCAGAAAAACAGTTAATGTCCGAAGTTCAAGAAAGAGTGGTGGTGGTAGGGAAATGCAAACAAACAAACAAAACCAACTAACAACTTTTCGGAAACCCAAATGGGTCTTTCCATTAAGACAAAACACAACATTGTGTGGGGGAAGGTAGATTGTAGAAGTAATTCCCTCTCTCACTATCTTTCTCTCCCTCTGTTTCTCACATGCACAGTGTCTGATCTGTATATAATTTGTGATGGGGTACACAGAAAAAGCATCCTCGAACATTGTGGTATTTTTGAACCACAACAGTGTGTACCCTGGTAATGGCAACCATGTGTGGCTGGCCAATCTTCCTCACACTAGGTCAGTCAAAAGGAACTGCAGAATGTACTCACCAAAAGGTGCCTTCATTTTGGCAGTTTCCTGTCTGGCCTAGACACGGAAGAAGATTACTTATGATCTTAGGCATGTCACTTGCCTCTGTTTAGTCCAGCAGTCTTTTAAAAGATGGGCTTCAGGAATAGATTTCTTATGAGACATCTTTAAATGCCAAGGCTTTTTAAAGTTTTACTTAAATGACTATAATGAGTTATGGAAATTTAGTTATGGTAGGTTTGTCACACTGAGGTTGTTGGCAAAGGATTGCCTTTTGTTGTATAACTATATCTGTTGCTTTTTTTCACCTCAGAAAGTGCTGTTTGCCAAAGAAACTGCATAGAGAAGAGGACACACACACACACACACACACACACACACACACACACACACACACACACACACACACACACACACACACACACACACTCAGAGTGGTACCTCATACAACAATTTTAATCCATTCCATGGGGCTCGTTGTTGTACGAAACAATTGATATACAATACATTCATCGCATAGTGATTTTCCCTATGGGATGAATCGTACAATGATTTTTTTTGCTAAGTGGTTTTTCTCATTGAAAAATTGTATGATTTTTTCCATAGGGAAAATTGTTATGCGGGACACATTTCCCTCCCAAAACTTAATTGTTATGTGATTTCGCTGCTATAAGGGACAATTGTTGTATGAGGTTCCACTGTGTGTGTGTGTGTGTGTGTGTGTGTGTGTGTGTGTGTGTGTGTGAGAAATTGGAACACAAGTTAAAGCAGAGACTGGCTTCCCCTTTCTCCTTTCAACTGCCTTTCCCCGATCTTGACTTCAGAGCTTACAGCGAAAGAGATGTGATAGAAGCATTTTTAGTTGAGACAAAACATATCTACAATGATCCCTGTAAAAAGTGCTGAACTCTAAAGAGTTACAATATGTACTGCACCAGTGTTGTGTTCTAAAGCATGTGCCTTTAAACAATGTACCTATCCATGTGTATCCAATGTAACCTTTTCCATGTGTAACATTGTAACCTCAGCTGCATCTCTGTAACCCTAATAGGACGCGAGCTAGTGACCACTAGATGGCAATAGCGAGCGTCCAAGCTCATTGGTCCAAGACTCACCTAAGAGCAACAGCGTGGGAAGATTCCCGCCATCACCTTCACCTGGACAAGAAGGGCGTGACCTGAAATGACGTCACGCGGACAGTAGCCAATAGACTGTCAAGGAGCCACATTCAAATGTATAGCCACTGTATATATTGAGCTGTTCGTCCGCCATTACCACATGTTCCCTCTGACCAGCATGTAATAAAGTTGTGTTAAGCCAGCTCTTCGGCTGTCCGGGTGTCGTTGGTCCCATACACTAAATTGGCGACGAAGCTGGGATGATGGCTGCCCACGGGACCAAGACATACGCCGGTTTCGACATCAATAAACCGCAAGATTGGGAACTCTTCGAAATGGACTTCCAAGGCGCGCTGGTGGAGTTCGAGGTTGAGGACGAGGCGAAGAAAAGAGCCATCCTCACCAGAATGCTCGGGCACGACGGCAAGAGGGTATTGATTGACCTCATCACACCCAAAAAGGCGGCTGAATTCAAGGCAAAGGAGCTCCTGAAGGTGCTGCGAGACCATTTCCGGCCCTCGGTGGCGATGTTTCCCGCTCGGAGCGCATTTTGGAGGCGAGTCCAAGCGCCTGGAGAGTCAGTCGCCGCCTTCGTAGCGGCCCTGCGCCTGGCTGCCGGCCCATGCAAATGGGAGAACTTGGAAGTCACCCTCAGGGACTGCGTGCTATGCGGCCTGAAGGACGCTGAGATTCAGCGCACGCTGATGAATCAGGAGCCGTCCCCCACGTTGCAGGAGGTCCTGAAAGCGGCACAAGCCGCGGAAGCCACGAAGGCCGGGGTGCAAGAGCTTCAGGACTGGCGGCCGAAGGCCGACAAAACAGAGACTTCGGTGCGCGCAGCCCGGCGAATTTCGAAATCGTCCGCCGAAAGTAGCAACGACGAGGACGTCCGGAGGGTCCGGAAGGAGGGCTGGCGTTGCGACGGCTGCGGGGCGGCTCACGACCGCGCCAGGTGTCCGTTCAGAAAAGCCGAGTGCCACAACTGCAGGCGACGCGGGCACATCGCCAAAGTCTGCAGACAACGGCGCAAGGACCGGAGGAGCTCACCCGACCGCTCAGCGAGGCCAGACCACTCGACGAGACCAAAGGATGGTGCCCGGCCCACGAGGAAGCAGGACGGCGTGGGCCGCATCTCCGACGACAGCGACGACGCCGCCCCAGTTTTCAGCGTGTCCATGGGACACCCCCGTTACTTTGTTGAGGTACTGGTGCAAGGGGCCCCTGTTAGGATGGAGATTGACTCTGGCTCCTCATATTCCATCATTTCCCAGAGGGAGTTTTTGAGAATTGCCCCCCCGCGTACGGCCCAAGCTCAAAGCGTTGAGGTCCATGCTTCGGGACGTGCAAGGGAACAGTATCCCGGTGTTGGGGGTTGGGAAATTCCAGATCCAGTATAAGCGGCACGCCGCGGAACTCCCCCTAGTCGTTCTTAAGGGGGGTAATTGCAGCCTCCTCGGGACTCAATGGTTTCAGCCCCTGGGTCTGTTCATTGGGGGGGTGCACGCCATTGGGTCTGACCCGATACAGGAGGTGTGCGACGCGCACCCCGAAGTCTTCAAAAAGGGACTTGGGAAATTCAATGGACCCCCAGTCACTTTCGACCTGGACCCGGAGGTCCGCCCAATAAGACTCAAGCCGCGCAGAGTGCCTTTTGCACTAAAGGACAAAATAGAGGTGGAACTGGACAAGTTAGTGGGCCAGGGGATTCTTGTTCTTGTTGATTCTGCGGAGTGGGAAACTCCAATTGTCACGGCATTGAAGGCCAATGGGGAAGTTCGCATTTGCGCCGATTATAAGTGCACCATTAATAAGGCAATCCGCCCTAATGCGTATCCAGTGCCGGTGGTCAGCCATTTGCTAGCCAGGTTACATGGGGGAAAGTGTTTCGCAAAGCTCGACCTGGCACAGGCCTATCAGCAACTCATGGTAACCCCTGCCGCAGCTGCTGCACAAACCATAGTCACGCATAAGGGGGCGTTCCAGGTGATGCGCCTCCAATTCGGCGTGAACTCGGCGCCTGGGATTTTCCAGTCGCTCGTGGAATGCCTCCTCAAAGGGCTGGATGGCGTTTTACCATATTTTGATGATGTATTGATAACGGGGGGGAGTGAGGTTGAGTTGGCTGAAATGCTAAACAAGGTCCTGGCGGCATTCGAACAGGCGGGGTTGAGGTTGCGAAAAGACAAATGCGTCTTCTTCGCGAAGGAGGTTGAGTTCTTAGGGTTCTGAGTAACACCCGAGGGGATCAAACCGTCCAAATCCAAGGTGGCCGCCATCAAGAAAGCCCCTCGGCCCACATCCAAGCCCGAGTTGCAGTCGTTCCTAGGGCTCTTAAATTTCTACCACTCCTTCCTTCCACGGAAGGCTGCGGTGGCTGAGCCGCTTCACAAGTTGCTCAAGAAAGATGCGGCATGGAAGTGCGGCGATGACCAGGAGAGGGCATTCACGGAACTCAAACAACTCCTGGCGTCTGACGCCATTCTGACCCATTTCGACCCCAAACGGCCGGTGATACTGATCTGTGATGCATCCCCGGTGGGGGTGGGGGCAGTGTTATGCCACATGTTGGAAAACGGGAGGGAGGCCCCAATAGCGTTTTACTCCAGGTCCCTGTCCCAAGCGGAGAGGAATTACGCCCAGACAGACAGGGAAGCGCTGGCGATAATTGCAGGGACCAAAAAATTTCACGATTTTCTTTATGGCCGCCCCTTCACCATCGTGACCGACCACAAGCCCCTACTAGGCATTTTCACCGCAGATAAGCCCACGCCACAGATCCTGTCCCCGAGGATGCTTAGATGGGCCATTTTTCTCAACGCCTACCAGCACGCGTTGGTGTACCGGCCCGGGAAAGAGATTAGCCATGCGGACGCTCTGTCGAGGTCCCCCCTTCCTCAGACGCACAGCCACGTGGGTGAGGAGGGGCGGGACCGCCAGGTGCTCATGATAGAGGTTTTGGATTCGCCCCCCATAGTACCCGCCGACATCGCTAAAGCGACAGGCAAGGACAAGACGTTGGCGGCGGTTAGCTCCTGGGTGCAGAAAGGGTGGCCAGAGTTGTCACCAGCGGAGGAATTCGCCCCATTTTTCAGAAAGAAGCTGGAACTGTCCCTAGAGAGGGGGTGTCTCTTGTGGGGGCAGCGGGTAGTGATCCCTACATCCCTTCGGCCGCGGTGCTTAAACTGCTGCATGTCAGCCACCCCGGAATTGTGCGCTCCAAAGTGCTGGCCCGGAGCTACTTTTGGTGGCCCCAGTTAGACGCAGACATCGAGCACATGGTCGGCACTTGTGAGAGTTGCCAGTGCTCCAGACCGGAGGAGGCCTGCCTTCCCCACAGGGAGTGGGACGCGGCTAAGGGGCCGTGGTCCCGGATACACATAGATTTCGCGGGCCCGTTCCGAGGAACTCTGTTTCTCCTTGTTGTGGACGCTTTCTCTAAGTGGTTGGAGGTCATCCCAGTCACGAGCACCTCCTCGGCCGCGACAATAAAGCATTTGCGGAGAATTTTTTTCTACGTTCGCATACCCGACACTCTAATTAACGATAACGCTAGTTGCTTCACGTCCGCTGAATTCAGGGCATTCACAGAGATTAACGCCATCCGGCACATCACCTCCGCCCCTTTCCATCCGGCCACCAATGGCCAAGGGGAGCACCTCGTACGCACCACGAAGTACGCGCTGCGGCGCATGGGCCCCGGGGACCTCAACCTGCAAGTGTGTCAGTTTCTGCTAGGGTACAGGGTGACCCTGTTGGCGTCAGGATACTCCCCCGCGGAGCTCTTAATGCGCAGGAAACTGGCCACCATTCTCACTAGGCTAGACCCCACGAGAGTTGAAGACAAGGGGAGGAACATCGGGATAGAAGCCACAAAGAGTTTTAGTGTGGGTGCCCCGGTGCACTGCAGGAACTACGCCAGCGCGGGGCCAGCCTGGGTACCGGGGGTGGTCGTGGAGCAGACCGGTCCCGTATCGTACCGCGTGGAGACCAACACAGGTCTACTCTGGCGGCGGCACGCGGACCAGCTACGGGACCGGGTCCCGGGAAGGCAGGGCGCTGAAACCGCAGAGCCAAATTCAGCGTTAGGGTTCTCCCCCACCCGTTTAGCCCAAGGGGGAGGAGAGGGGGGTCCAGAGTCCCCACCAAGGGGGGAGGAGAAGGAATTTGTCCTCATAGATATCCCGCGGGATCCCCCAGCAGAGTTTAATTTTGAGTTACAGAACCGGGGGTTTTTTTCGGAGTGGTCCCCCACCCATCCAAGCGAGAAGAGGGGTTTTACGTTAGCCCCTGGTGCCCCCGGTTCGCCCACAACGGAACCTACCCTTTCCCCTAAAGCTGCAAAACCGCAGCAAGCCACTAACAAGTCTCCCTCTCCCATTACAGGACAAGGGTCCAGGGAACAAGGAAGCGGTAGCGGCCCCCGGGGGGGCCGACCCACATCACGGCCCAAACGCGAGTGGAAGAAACCATCTTGGTTAAGAGACTTCGTCTCATCCTAGGGGGGAGGGATGTTGTGTTCTAAAGCATGTGCCTTTAAACAATGTACCTATCCATGTGTATCCAATGTAACCTTTTCCATGTGTAACATTGTAACCTCAGCTGCATCTCTGTAACCCTAATAGGACATGAGCTAGTGACCACTAGATGGCAATAGCGAGCGTCCAAACTCATTGGTCCAAGACTCACCTAAGAGCAACAGCGCGGGAAGATTCCCGCCATCACCTTCACCTGGACAAGAAGGGCGTGACCTGAAATGACGTCACGCGGACAGTAGCCAATAGACTGTCAAGGAGCCACATTCAAATGTATAGCCACTGTACATATTGAGCTGTTCATCCGCCATTACCACATGTTCCCTCTGACCAGCATGTAATAAAGTTGTGTTAAGCCAGCTCTTCGGCTGTCCGGGTGTCGTTGGTCCCATACACTAAAACCAGATATTCTGAGAAGGCATTTCTCAAGGAATGGTTTCTTCCTAGCCACCACAATTACAATGCTCTAGAGCAACATTTCCTAAACTTTGTTTTTTGGACTTCAATTCCCAGAAGCCTAAGTCAATTCTCCAAAACACTGATCAGCCAATGTACTGATTTAGGCTTCTGGGAATTGAAGTCCCCCTCTGAGGTGTGGTCCCCATGTTGGGAACCACTGCTCTAGAAATGACACTAGGTAGAGGACATGGAAGAGGAAGAAAATGGCTGCCAGGTTTCCACCCTGTCCCATTTTTTAAAAAAATAATAATAATTTTTTTAAAAGATTACAAAATAAATGATTAAGAAAAGAAATAACAAATAATAATATGGAAAATTTACAGAATGAAAAACATAACAATAGCATAAACCATTCCTCTCTTTCCCACACCCTTTCCACCATTTTTCCTGCATGCAAACATCTGCATTCTGTTGCAGATGTGTGGCTGTCAGCCCTCCAGGTGTGAGGTGAACTGGCTGAGGAGAGAGAATTTGAGGGAGGGAACAAAAAAGTTAAGTTACACTGTAGTTTAATATTCTCTTTAAGGTTGAGAAAGGCTAACTCCCAGAAAGAGAAAGCATTCACATCATTTAACATTCCAGCACATTCCACACATTAGCATGTGATTAAGAATAAGAAAGCCAAACAAAGGGGAATCCCGGGTATGAGTACATTGTGATAAACACCTGGGAATTTAGATCAACAAGACAATAGTCAAAACATTTTGCATCTTTAACATTCTAAAGGAAGATGTGAGGAGGCAAGAAAAGGTATATAAAGCCAGGAGGTTTCAGCCTTGAAATGAGCCTTTTCCTAAATGGGTGAGAGCCCTTGTCACTCTCAATTCGGAACCATGAAAAATCCTTGTCTCGGGTGAGGGCTGTAGAAGCCCGCACTTTACTAGCTAATGAGATTAGCCAATTTCCCTATTTATTATTTCCTTAGATTCTAAGTTAGAATAGAAATAGATTAGTTCTTCACAATGTTTATCCTGCATATTATGGATGAAAGGACAGCTCAGGACATTTTGCTTAGCCACATTAAGTGCTACCACCATTCCTGCTAGGAAGCGGGTCTGCCAACTTCCCAATAGACATTAGCTTAACTGGGTTTGAGCTCCGTGCCAGCGGTAAAATGCACGGACAGCGCAATACCTCAGCTTGGGCCACAAAGAAGCAGAGAAAGACGGGGTCATCTGGGGAAGTGCAGAATTTGGTCTGTGTGCGCGACACCCCCTAAAAGACCCAGTACTTCCTGACACTGCCCTCCTCCCAGCTGGTGGTGATCATCATCAGCTGTAGCCGGGTGAAGGGCAGCTTTTAAAAGATCCTCTGCTTATGCCAAATGAACTTGTACTTGATAATCCATCCCGTCCCATTGAAGAACTCACCCAAATCACTCCCAAATTCCTGCTTTGAAGGTAGAATGCCTCTTAAAGGGGCCCCTCCCTTCCTCATGAGTTTCCAGAACTACATATTACCAGTGAATACCATGTTTGCCTGCACACAAGGTGCACTCCATATTTTAAGGGTGTGTGTGACTTATACGCAGGCAGAGAGAGAGAGAGAGAGAGAGAGAGAGACCATGTACATAATAATCAGTGATGCTCCAAAATGTAAATAATTAGCTTACTTGGAATAATTGTGCAAGCACATGAAGACTGATTCTGTTTAAAACTGTATCAGATGTTTATTTTAATACACAGGTTTTGGATACAGCATGCATTCCATAGGTGCCCTCCCTCCACCCCATCAAATTGTTTCAGGAAAGTTGGTGAAAAATCCATTTCATTTTTGAAGGAATCATGACTGGGAATCTATAAGCACTGTTTATTAATTATTTCTATCTCTGGAATATTTTAAAAATGCACTCCATAGCAATACAAGTGATTTATTTTATTGATGTAGCAATTGTTATATATTTGAACAAGTAAGTGGAGCATGTTATAATTTAAAATTATACACCTAGGTTAACAACTGAAACTGAACTGTTTACACCACAATATTATGTAGAAGCCACAATAGAAACATCTTATCTAAAATTTAATGCAGACAATATAACACCTCCTTATAGAACAGTAAACTAAAGCTATAGAGCAGTGGTGGCGAACCTATGGCACGTGTGCCAGAAGTGCAACACAGAAGCTTTTCTCTTGGCATACTCACCATCGAGGGGAAGCCCTGCCTCACACAACCCAGCCTACACCATTCCACCTCCCTCTCTTTCTCTCTGGCAAAGGAGAGGCAAGAGGGGAGGGTGAAATTCCGGCAAGGAGGATGTGGTTGTGAGAGATAAGGTGGGGAGCATTTATAGGGGGAGGCTTGTCAGGGAGTAGGAAGGCCTGTCCAGAGGTAGGCCTGTTTGGGGGGGGGAGTGTATGAAGGCCCATCAGGGGTAGGAAGGTCCATTGAGAGGGTAGGAAGGCCCATTGGGGGTGGGGTGGCCTGTAGGGGAGTGGGGAGGCCCATCAGGGTGAGAAAGACCATTGGGGTGGGGTGTGTGGGGAGACCCATTGGGAATAGGAAGGCCTGTGTTAACACAGACCATACGTTAACACACTCTCTATGGTACAGTGGTAGAATGCCAACAGCAGGTCCTTTGAAATATTGTTCTTCCTGAGGATTCTCAAGAAATATAACCTATAAAATGTATAATTATGTTCTCTCTAATTAAGTAAACAGTGTTGCAGCAAAGATGACTTAATCTGTTGGTCATAATAGGTCAGAGTTGATTTGACAGCACATAACAATAGAGGTTTAGTCTGTTGTTACATGCTGCCAAGTAATCTCTGACCTATGATGACCCAATGAATGAGAGACCAACACAACATCCAGCCCTAAACTTTAGTTCAGGTGATCGTAATCTTAATCTATTGGTGTGTATGTTTGTCTGAGTCAAACTAAGGGGAATGTTCATTCCCCCTCATGAACACCTGCTGCCCTTTCACGGTGCAATTCCACACAAATCCATGCTTCAGCATCAGACATTGCATGCCCATCCCCCAGTAACAAGTCTGACACAAAGCTTGGATTTAAACATGAGGGCCACTTTATCAACATCACAAAGTGACCAGAACAAACACATCACATTGCTGCTGGGTCCAACATAGTGTGGGACAAAGGCTGAGTGAAGAATGGTACCCCTACCCTTTCTTACTCCCGATGTGATATCCTATTTGGTAGGGGACTTAACTATGGCCCCCTACCTGACATCCCTTAGGGCAATAAAACAGCACCGCTGCCTGACTTACAGGCCAGAGCAAGCAGTAAACTACCTTAGCCGCTGTGACATTCCCCAACCGCAAGGTGAACCCTAAGGTTCACAATTGCAGCTGTTGAATACCTGCCAGCCCTTACCCGACAGCGATTGGGTATTCACCTGTACCTTTCCCTGCACTACCCCCATTGCCCATCCTGGTTATCTCCACCCCATTGTCACATGAAGCCCAGCCCTCACGAATCAGTGTGGGATGGGTAAAAACACCCCCCACCCCCAAGGGCCAATTGGGTGCAAAAAAATTCCATCTGGCCTAGAAGCAAACAGCTAATCTCACACTGACTGCATGGTGGATGGTGGGGCACCATTCAGACTGCTGCAGAAAGTTAGAAAGGGCTGGGGAGGAAGGAGCTGGCCTTTAAGAAGGCTGAAGGCTCACCCGGCTCCTCTTCTCCCTTCCAGCATGAACGCATGACAATCTAGACTCACCTGGGGGAGGGCATGCAAAGCTCCCCACTCAGGCATTCACCCTTGCAGGTCGTCCCTTATACTTAAGCTAGGCTTACCTTGCAATGATAATTCATAAAAGAAAACACAGGTAGGTGAGGAAAATCACATGCTATAAAGAAAAAATAATAATCACTTCGACTGACAACTGTGCAAAAAACACTTGTATATCTGCTTTGACAATGTGTTTGTGTATGCGTATTTGTAAGAGAAGGAAAGAGAAAGAGAGAGATGATGATGATGATGATGATGATAATTAGGGGAAAGGCATGGTGGTGAAAAGCAACTAAACACTCCCCATCCACCACTGGCTGAAATTAATTTAAAAAGCTAGATCTGCAAGTCAACCCAATCATGAGTTTCCTGAGTTCCTTTTTGTTGTGCCATTGGCTTGGTAAGTGAGGAATATTTTCTCTTTTTGTTTCAAGGACTATAATAAAGCAAAATACATAAGTTTGTACAGCATTCAGCATAGCACTGAATATTGATCAGAATAACAGAACAACAAGTAAGCAAAGTAAGGATAGAATTTTAAAAAACTTTTTTGTTCAGTCAATGCATTTGATGATCTTCAAGTTAAGAGTTAAATAGTGGTGCATTGTAGAAGTGAGGGTGAAAACAAGTGATTGTTGCAAAAAAGGAAATCAGTTTTGGGCAGAATGAATCAAAATAAAAGGAATATATTCTAGTGACAAGCTGGCAAACCTTGGCACTCCATGTGTTCTTGAACTTCAATTCTAGAAGCCCTGATCAGCAGGAGTGCTGATTTAGGTTTCTGGTACTTGAAGTCCAAGAACACCTGGAGTGCCAAGGTTATCCATGACTGTTCTAGTGAAATGCCCTTTCTATACATACCCAAGAGAGAAAGCTCATGTCCTATACAATTCTCTGTAGCAATATTTGATGTTTATATAAGGAGAGGCAAAGGTTAAATAAAAATAAATAAAAGAGCAATGAAGGGATTTAGTGAAAGCCAAAGGATAGAGTTCAGCTACACTTTTTATTCATATTGTTCCTTTTCAAAGGCTAAACACTAATAAAAAAAATTCTGCAAGAATGCTCCCTGAATATTACCATAGTGTGACAAAATCTGAAAAGGACTCAACAGAAACCCAAGGGATATACTGGTTTATCAGAAAGAGTATGAGTTTGAGCTCATAGGAAAGTCAAGCTTAAAGGATCAAATTATGCATGACATTTGTTGTATGGTTAGTCATGCTAAGCAAGTTTCCTTTAATAACTCACGCACTCTCTCTCTCTCCCTCTGTGCATGTGTGCATGCATGTGTATGTGTTGGAAGCAGAAGGGAAGACCTCGGTATCAGTGGAAGTGGTTTTAATACCTTACTCAGAGCTTGAGCTTGATAGAAACTGGAGGTTCATTTATCTTCTCTTTGCAATAAAAGAAACATCCATAGACATGCTGAGCTCAGACATAGGTCAAGGTAAAGGCCAGTCATATACGATTCTATGGGGCAATACTCATTTCTGTTTACATCCAAAGAGTGATATCTGCAACTGCCAATGTTTCTGTGGTCATATGGCAGGCATGATTAGACACCGGACCTTAAACAAATTCACGCCAATGCCATTTTTCCTGCTTCAGGGGAAAAAATGCATTCTCGGATACGAGTTGCAGCCACCACATGGAACACTGTTATCTTCCCACCAAAGCAGTACCTATTTATCCAATTGCAATTTCTTGCTTTCTATCTGTTAGGTTGGCAGGAGCTAGGACTGAGATGGGAGCTCATTCCATCATGCAGTACTCAGGTCTCAAACTGCTGACCTGATGACCTTCCAGTCATCATGTTCAGCATCTTAATCACTAAGCCACCTTGGCCCCTGCCATTTAAAAACCTACACACAAAAATATATACCACCCAATACTTATTTCCCAGTATGCTTTTTAGGAGAAATTTTGGTGTGGTGCTTGTGTGGCTTAGTACTCTTGTTTAATGCAGGGATTTTGTGGTACTCATCAAGTTCTGTGTCTTAACCACTAAGCCACTACAGTCCCAGACATAAATAGCTAATATAATCAGCTTGTTGGGGTACACAGAAAGAGCTTCCTCAAATATTGTGTTTTTGAACTACAATTGGGCATAACCTGGGCAACAGCAACCTTGTGTTGCCAACTAATCTTTCTCACACTAGGTCAGGCAAAAGGAACTGCAGAATGAATTCACCAAAAGGTGCCATTTTTTGCCAGTTTTATGTCTGGCCTAGACAAGGAAGAAGAAAAAGAAGAATCAGAATCAGCGTGTTGTTGTTATGTGTATTGAAGTCTGAACTGACTTTTAGTAACCCTAATACAGTTTTCAAGGTAAGTGACATGTTGAATTAATATGAACAAGGAAAAATAATTAATGGAAATTTGGTAAAAATCCAAATATTGTTGTATTTTTCTATTGTTTTGCTTTTTGAAAATATTTTATGTGTGTATTTTAAAGTGTTTTGAAAATTAAAATAAAATAATTAAAAATAATTTGTTGTTTTACCAGTTCCATCTTCCACCAGTGAGATTCCATGGCAGAAATGGAGAATCAAACCGAGCTCTGTTGAGATTCAGTCCATTATTCTATCCACTAGACCACACTGGGTTCACATACAACTAGTAATCTATAATTAATTCCTTCCCAACAAATGAAGGTAGAGACATTTTATGTTACAATTGCAGCTAAACATAGTTTGTATTACATTTGTAAATTTATAATTACATTCACAGTCACAGCCTTATGGTATCAACTATGGAGCAGACAAAGCATAGCACATGATCAAATGCTGGTTTTATTCTGTGCTTCTGGCTGCACAGTGGCTATTCCAATAATATCAGTTGCAGGAGAATGTATTTGTAAAAAAAATACCAGTAACTTATAAGCAACTTAAAAATAATTGATCTATCTGTTTTTAACCACAAAGAGAAAACAAAAGGACTTGCTTTCAAAACTGGAAAACATCATGCTTGTATATTGCATTAGCAGAGCTAGTTTTAGAATATCAAATCTATGAAGATAACTTATTTTACTAGTACTGTACTGTGTTGCTAACACAGTAGTTTTACATTTCTTTGAAAGAAATTTAACAAAGAACAATGGCCCAAACAGTCCAAAATTGAGGCAAAAAGGATCCTACCCATGCCAAGAAAGTAATAGGTAAACTGGTAAAGCAACCTTTACTTCTCATAGAACAAAGTTGGCATGTTAATGGATGCTTACCGATTGTCTAGTTCGTGGTTAGATAGCTCAGTGATTTGAGTATAGTAATACCTCATACAAAGTCCACTTCTTACAACATCGAATTCATACATCGCCTAATTTCTTGAAAAAGTTGCCTCATACAAAGTCGCAGAAACTTTGTATGAGGCATCGGGGTTTTTCCCAGGTTGCATTGTGCCTGGGCAGTATAAAAGGCAGGACACATGCATGCATTGCTGTTGTGGGTTTTGCGCGAGGCGAAGAGTGTTTAAGAGTGGTTTTGAGTGCAATTTTGGATTTTTTTGAACTTTTTTCGTCAGAATTTTTAGAAGCATTCCTGGGATTTTTGCAGCATTCTTCAGTTTCTTGGACAATCAGGGTTGTTTGACATGTTTTTGTAATGTATTTAGCCTTTAGACAATGATTTCTTAAAGTTGTCAGTTTCCTGGACTTTGCCCTGAAGTCTGTGCTGTTACAGTACAGTGTATCTCTATGGAAACAACGTTGTATGAGGCATCGCGACAAGGATTTGGACGTTGTATGAGGCTTCACGGCTAGGATTTTGCATGCCTAATACAAAGTCCAAATCCGTATAAAGTTAAAACTTTTGGAACCAAGTTTGGACGTTGTATGAGGTATCACTGTATTTGGTTGGAAGTTCAATTTCCCACTGTGCCTCCTGGCAGAAGAGTTAGCCTGTGTGGTCTTCAGCAAGCTGCACAGTCCCAGAGTGCCCACAGAAGAAGGTATTGAAAAACCAATTCTGTGTTTTCTCTATAAAACCCAGGAAAGGGTCACCATATATGAGAAATGGCAAGGCAGCACATGATAATGAGTGTTATTATATTGCTCACAAAGTCCCATTGTGCCCTCTAGAGGGCATGGGAATAATTGGGGTGTACAGAAAGAGCCTCCTGGAAGATTGTGGTATTCTTGAACCACAATCAGGCATAACCTGGTAACAGCAACCTTGATTTTCCAGCTAATCTTTCTCATATACTCACAATCTTCAAAGAGGCGCTTTCTGCGTACTGATGATGATTTAAATTTGGCCAATGGCAAAGCCAAGAAGGTGGCCTCATTTTGGCAGCTTAAGGTCTAGCTTTTACACCAGCATGTAGTATTGGGAAGACAAGATTGTAGATTATTTTGCTCTTGACCTGCAATAGCAAATCCTTACACTTAATGCACTTTTGTAACTGATTCATTGCTGCCCTTCCAAGTTTCAGTCTTCTTTTGATTTCTTGGCTATAGTCTTCATTTGGATTGATGATTGAATCAAGGTAAACAAAATAAAAAACAAAATTGTGAACGGTCAGAATCGACTGTGTGACTGAACAACATGCAAAATCTTTATCTATTTCAATTTCTTAATTATAAACAGTAAAGTCGTGTAGTTTTATAGTCATGATTTTCTTTTCTTCTTAATGTTCAAATGCAGACCTGCTTTTGGCATTCCCTTCTTTCATTTTCACTAAAAGTCATTTCAGGTCATTGCTGCTTTCTGCCATGAAGATGGTGTCATCTGCCTATCTTAAATTATTGATGTTGATTCCACCAAGTTTCAATCAAGCTTTCAGTAGGATATATTATGCATACAGATTCATCAGGTAAGGGTATAAAATACTCTCTTGTTCAACACCGTTGTCTCTCCATATTATGTCCTGACAGTAACTTCCTGTCCACAATACCAGTTTCTTATCAGAACAATCAATTGCTGAGACATTCTTTGTTTCAGAAGAACCCATAGTTTCTCATGATCCACAGTCAAATGGTTTGTTGTAGTCTATGATACATAGACTGATCTTCTCCTGAAACCCTTAAGTGTGCTCCAGTGGCCAGTGAACATTTTCAATATTGTTTTGAGTGCCTCTTCCTTTTAGAAATCCAGCATGAATATTGCGAGCGCGGCGCCAAAATGGCCGCCGTGCCCTTTGCGGGGCCCCCCATCGGACGAAGGCATCCGGGTAGTTAAGGGGCGTGGCCAGCACCCTTATATAAGGGGCGGCCATGAGGCAGCCGAGCTGCCATTTTGCGAAGCGACGGAGCGGAGAAGTTTTTCCCTCTTACCTCCGTCGCTTTTACCCTCACTGGGGAGCCTCTTGGCTGCTGATTTTCTCCCTTTTCGGCATCCCATCGGCTAGCTGCAATGCCCTCAAAGAAGAAGGCGACGCCGAAGGCGGCTCGTTCTGCGCGGAGGCGCACTCCGGGTCGGAGGACCGCGGCTGCGCCTTCCCAGCAGCCTCCTATGCCCACCGGGACCGGTGGGATGGGGTTAATTCCCCCTTGGCCGGAGGCTGGGGGTCCGCGTACGGGCCCAGTAGGGGCCGTGGCCCTCGGCCCGCAAGCGGTGGCCACCGCTCCCCTTTGCCCCCCCTTGGTTTAGGTGGCTATGTCAGCGTGGAGGCCCTCCTGGCCCGCGTTGCGGCCCTTGGGGCATCCCTGGCCCGGGTTAATCACCCTGGGGCCCCTTTTGGGGTGCAGGTCGATGCATCGTCTGCTGGGCAGCGGCAGGCGACGGGACGGGTCGAGCTGCCTGAGGCGCGTGGCCCGGCTTCGGCCACTGCCTTGCAGCTCCCCAAGCCACAGGCCGGTGCTGATCAAGCCCCGTCGACGAGCTCTATGGCGGTCGTGAGCTCCGACGCCCCCAGTGGGTCGGAACCCCCGGTGGGGACGGCCCATGGGGGTGCAGCATGTGAGTATGCGGTCCAAACTAGTGCACCTACACACATGGCCACGTTTGGGGGGGGGGCTTTTCAATGGCCTTGGCCTCGCACGGGTGGTGCGGCGGTTCAGTCGCCGACGCTCCACTCGGTGACTTCAACTATCACCCAGGGCCCCGTGGTGGGGGGTGCTTCTTACCCAGTCGGGAATCTTCTAGGGGTGACCGGGTTAGTCCAGGCTCCTTTACAGATGCTCGCAGTTTCCACCGTACCTGTGTCGGCTTTGCCGACAGCAGGGTATTCCTTGCCACTGGGGGACCATTTGGCCCAGACCCCCAAAGAGAAGATCTGGCGGGGGAAGTATGTGGACATCTTCTCCCTCCTTAACAGAGAGCCCACCAAGGATGAGAGGGAGGGGCAAGATGAGAAGGATAAGGAGCAGGCGCGTCGTCGCATGCCACCACGTACGTGGGCCAACTGGTTGCCGGCCTACCTCGTATACATGGCGGTCTGCCCCAGGGCTCGGCCGGATTTGGCGATTCCGATGGTCCAGTATTTGGACAACATTACCGGGCGATGGTTGACTTCCCGGGCCCGTCGCGGTTGGCTAATGACGAGGAATTCCGTATGCGGATTCCCCTGCACCCCGAGATGAGGTGGGATGAGCCCTGCCACAGGCTGTGGCTTCTGTACATGACTCCCACGCGCCCTGCGCCCGGGGAATGATACCATTGTGGACGTGCAGTCCAGCGAGCGGCCCCAGCACAGGCACCCCGCCAGGTGGCGGGGCAGGGGGTTCCAGACCGCATGCTGTGCTGGACTTTCTCGTCCAATGGTTCCTGCAACAGGAAGAATTGCAAGTACAGGCATGAGTGTCCCTCCTGTGCTGGCCCCCATGTGGCCTCCGCCTGTCCCAGGCCTGGAGGGATGCGGGGCAGAGGAAGGGGTGGACACGGGACTGGCAAAATTGCCGCAGAGGGAGCTGGTTCACCGAAAGGCCCCCTCCCCAATTAATGTGGACATGTACCCGAGGGAGGAGGATGCGGTTTACCTCCTTCAGGGTTTTAGGCAGGGGTTCCGTATCCCTTTCGTGGGTGATAGGTCCCCCCAGGATGCCCTCAACCTTTTGTCCCTTAGGGGGAGGGAGGAGGTAGCTGCTGCCAGCATTACTAAGGAGGTCCATGCGGGCAGGGTCGCTGGCCCTTTCCCGACACCCCCGTTCCCTAATCTTAAGGTATTACCCTTGGGCTTAGTGCCCAAAAAGTCACTGGGCAGGTTTCGCCTGATTCATCACTTGTCCCACCCAGCCGGCCGATCGGTCGGTGATGCTATCCCTGATGACCTTTTCTCAGTCGGGTATGCATCTTTTGACCGAGCGCTGCGCATGGTGCGTTCATGTGGCCCGGGGGCGCTGTTGGCTCAGTGCGACATCAAGTCGGCGTTTCGCCTCCTGCCGGTGCACTCGGGCGACTTTGAGTTGCTGGGTTTTTAAGTTCCGGGGTGAATATTACTTTGATAAGGCCATGCCTTTTGGCTGTTCCATATCACGCTCGGCCTTCGAGCATTTCAGTACATTCCTACAGTGGGCTTTCGTCCGCTGGTCAGAGTCCCGGTCTGTAGCCCATTACCTGGATGAATTTTATTCGGGGGTGAACGGGGCTGGGACACGTGCACACGTCTCCTCAACACATTTCAGACGCTAATGGAGGAACTCGGTGTCCCTTTAGCGCCCGAAAAGACCGAGGGCCCATCTACTAAGCTAGTATTCCTGGGGGTGGAGATTGCCACGGTAGCGCAGGCTTCTAGGTTACCGGGGGATAAGGTGTTGAGGATAGTGGCCCTTATCTCGGACTTGCTTGCTAAACGCAAGGCATCACTGAGGGGACTGCAGGTGCTACATGGTCACCTCAATTTCGCTTGCAGGGTCGTCACACCGGGCAGGGCATCTGCTCGGCGCTTGTGCGACGCCATGACAGGCTTATTTAGGCCCCACCATAGGGTTAGACTGAACCGGGGTATCAGGGCAGATATGCTTATCTGGCTCCAGTTCCTGAGGGAGTGCAATGGAGTATCATTCTGGAGGTCTGACCTCCTGGCTTCCCCTCGCTTTCAGATACAGTCCGATGCTTCGGGATCCCTGGGTTATGGGATGTACTTCAATGGGAAGTGGGCCTATGGTGGGTGGCCACCAGCCTGGGCAGGCACGGGTCGCCTGCGTGATCTCACGTACCTGGAATTTTTCCCTATCCTGGGGGCTTTGATGCTATGGGGCGAGGAGTGGGCCAACTCGGTTGTCCATTTCTGGTGTTACAATGCAGCCGTTGTACACATTGTCAACTCACAGACTTCCAAATCGCCCAGGGTCATGGACCCAGTGCGCCAGTTTGTGTTGCGCAGCCTGCGCCTCAATGTCCTCTTCAGGGCCAGGCATGTCTCGGGGGTCAATAATGATATCGCTGACGCTTTGTCCCGCCTGCAGATCTCCTGGTTCCGTGCCTTGGCCCCAGATGCGGAGGAATTTCCCTCGCCACTCCCGGATGAGATATGGCCCATTGGCAAGGAGAGGTGAACCGGGCAATTGGCTTGTCACTAGCGCCACGCACGCGTAAGGTGTATCACCACGCATTCAATTCTTTCGGAGATTTTTGTACCCAATTCCGGCTGCCAGAGACCTGGCCGATCCCAGTGACCCATGTACTTCGGTTCATGGTTTACCTGCATGCCCAGTGCCTTGCACCTCGCACCATAGCATCTAGGCTGTCAGTGTCGGCTTTTATGGCCAAGGTGGGCGGTCATATGGAAAGTACCGCTGACTTCCGTGTGAGACATGTTTTGGAGGGGTGGGTGCAGGAGCGTGGGCGTTGCCGGGACGACCGCCACCCGATTTCCCCAGGGGTTCTTACCCAACTGGCCCGGGGCTGGCATGGCCTCTGTTTTTGATAAGTACGAGGCAGCCCAATTCATGCGGCTACGACGGTGGCCTTTTTGGAGCGCTCCGCATCAGCGAGCTTGTGATGCTGTCTAAGGCGGAAGCAAGTCGTAGGGCACTGGAACTCGAGGATGTCTATGTTGCCAAAGACTGGGCTCAGTTGAGGATACGCTCCTCTAAGGCAGATCAGCATGGCGTAGGCAGTGGTGTAAGACTGCTACGGTGTTCTTTGGCAGACATCTGTCCGGTTGGTGCCCTACAGGAGTTTCTTGCACTGCGTGGCATCCACCATGGCCCGTTTTTCTGTCACCAAGATGGGTCTCCCCTTACTAAATTTCAATTTTGGAGGGTGCCGGGAAGGCACTAGACAGTGTTGGCCTCTCTGGGGCTCGTTGCGGCACCCATTCGTTCAGGATAGGGGTGGCTTCTACTGCAGCTGTTTTTGGGTACTCCGGGGCTGACAAACGCCGCATGGGAGGGTGGGGATCACAATGTTTTCAGTTTTGTGTTCGCCCTCTTCAACCGTGAGTACCAGTTTAGTCACTGCACTGTTTCTCCCCCCCCTTTTTTCCTTGACAGACCCTGGGTGTCGTATTACACCGGTGACAGTATGGCTGGTGGGCCATGGCCACGTGCACAGGGCAGCGCGTTACGCTGCAGGGGGCAGCGCGTTACGCTGCACAGGGCAGCGCGTTACGCTGCACAGGGCAGCGCGTTACGCTGCACAGGGCAGCGCGTTACGCTGCGGCGACAGAGTGGGGACCCCGACTGGGACTGGGTGCATCCGCACGTCTCAGGTGGCATGGTAAGCGCGGCATGTTATGGCGGGAACTGTTGCCATTCCTTTTCTACATCAGGGATGCTGACTCGCCTATGTCCTGGTTATGTACCTTGGGGGCGATGGCTTGGGACATGTCACTGGCCTATCGCGGAACCTTGCGATTCGCAGTGACCTGCCCTGCTCACAGTATGTGTGGCCTGCGACAACCCTCAATTGGTCGGACACGATACCGCGGTACGCTTACAGGGGAGCGTTCGGCCTCGGGGCTCTTGACTGAGCCGACGCTCCGTGAACGGGGCTATTGCCCGGTTCCTTTTCGACAAGGGTGGGGGACGCGTCATTAGCCTCCCCGCCATCGGTCTGCAAAATTACGAGCTTTACTCAGGGGATGGGGCCCATCTGTCACAGGGAGGTATGGACCTCTGGTTAGTGGACTGGCGAGCAGGCCTGGTTGACCGAGCTGACGGTCTGGGGGGGGCCTCGAGCCTTCTTTGAAGCCCCTCCGTGTGGCGGGTAGCACTGGTAAGGTAAACATTTATGACCCACAGGTATCCGGCAGGTTCGCAATTGACTGGACAACACTAGACAGGCATAAGTTGGTTAAACGTTGTCCGGTCAACGACGAACTAGGCGATGGGGTGATGGCTACAGCTAGACAGCATGCATCACCCCGTGATTTTACGGATACGCGTCAGAGTGTGGGGTCATTAGTTAGATATTGACTACGGTCAACAATTTGTTTGTTGTCAACAAACAAATTGATACAAATAGATACATTGTAACAATTGCCGTTGGCAATTTTGGGTGGTACCTTACCAGTGTTACTTCGGCCTGCTTGCCTTAAGAATTATGATTGGTCAATTACCAATAGAAATTTATAATTCGGACTAGGGCATGAATCAATAAATGTGGCCCAATGCCGTTATCCACTTTCATCAGTGTCTGAGTCCTTTATTGGGGGGTGCGCCTGCAATGCGAGCGCGGCGCCAAAATGGCCGCTGCGCCCTTTGAGGGCCCCCCCCATCGGACGAAGGCATCCGGGTAGTTAAGGGGCGTGGCCAGCACCCTTATATAAGGGGCGGCCATGAGGCAGCCGAGCTGCCATTTTGCGAAGCGACAGAGCGGAGAAGTTTTTCCCCTCCACCCCCTCCCTAGTTAACAGTGTGATATTTTGGTCGCTTCGGGGCCGGGTGGGAATTTTTGGCGGGGACCCTCAATTGGCTCTCGGGTCCTGGCTTTTTTGCCCATCCCACACTGTTGCTATGGTTTGATATAGGGGTTTCTGTTGCTGCTGTTGACTTTGGTCACATGGGCGCGTAGCACTGGTAAGGTAAACATTTATGACCCACAGGTATCCGGCAGGTTCGCAATTGACTGGACAACACTAGACAGGCATAAGTTGGTTAAACGTTGTCCGGTCAATGACGAACTAGGTGATGGGGTGATGGCTACAGCTAGACAGCATGCATCACCCCGTGATTTTACGGATACGCGTCAGAGGGTGGGGTCATTAGTTAGATATTGACTACGTTGGCAATTTTGGGTGGTACCTTACCAGTGTTACTTCGGCCTGCTTGCCTTAAGAATTATGATTGGTCAATTACCAATAGAAATTTATAATTCGGACTAGGGCATGAATCAATAAATGTGGCCCAATGCCGTTATCCACTTTCATCAGTGTCTGAGTCCTTTATTGGGGGGTGCGCCTGCAATAGACATTTCTCATTCCATACAAGATAAAAGCCTTTGTTGCAACATCTTGAATATATTGAGTAAATGTTTTAATTTACTCTGTTTAGTATGAGATCTCAGGAGATTTATGCATGATGTCATTGTTTTCCATAAACTAGAAATAGCTATATATATTTAATATGGAAACTTGAATCAGGTTATACTGTAGATAGCCAAATCCATTATCAATGCTACCTAGAACAGGAGTTCTCAACTTTTAAAGCCGGGGGCTGGGTCACACTCCCTCAGACAGCTTCTGGGGCCAGATGGCCATTTTGCCCTTCCTCCATCACATGGCACTTCCTGGTGTGGTGCAGATGGTGGTGGGCCACATGAAACGATGACGTGGGCCGGCCACAGGTTGAGAATCCCTGACTTAGAACAAACCCATTAGACTTATTAATCAAAAATAAATTATCTGATTAATTTAAATAGGGCTATTTATGTAGAACTAATGTTGAATCTAGCTCATAGTTTAACTAAACTATGATAGTTATGGTTTATATATCTTAGAAGACTTGTGAATCTGGAGCACTTTATCATTCATGCAACAAATTGGTTGTTGTTAACAAATGCATGTGTAAAGTGATAAGGTATGGAGGACAAAGTTTTCCTGAAAGCATGATTAAGCCGCATAAATGCTTCATTAGCACAGAAGTTGTGAGCACCTTGTGACAACACAGAAAGCCACTTGAGACAGCCCATTTTAATTTTTATTGATAATATGATCACAGGTGTGCTTTTTAATCATCCTATCACATTATGTTCTCCTTTTCAACTGTCACTAGCAATTTTGTGTGACATGCATGCTGTCCTTGCATCTTTAAGGGAGAAACTACTGAAATTGCTAGAAGTCTTGTGCTCATCTTCAAGAAGTAGCCTCAGTTTGTGTGAAAGGACAAGCAAGGCAGCATAATAGAGTATAAGTAAATTAAATGTGTCTTACCTCAGTGGAGAAAAAGGTTATTTCCAGGAACATGAAGAATGAACAAATCATTCAGCTAACTCAAACTTCTGAGGCATTTCCGTTGAGTTTTCATTTGAGGTTGCCAGGAAATAATACTGGGTGCCTAACAGCATGTGGAGAATTACCGGTCCATTGAATAGTGAGCAGATTTGGGAATATCAGCTTATAATCACAGGTGAGTGCTTAGCTTGATGAATGACTTTGGTTTATTATTTCCTTTCTTTTGCTTCCACCTCATGCATTTGCTTACTTCTCCCTCTCAAAAGAGACAGTGATGTTTGTGCTGGACAGAAGGAGACTTGCTATTATTCCCCAGTATGATCTTGCATAGGAATCATTAGCCTCTGCTCTGAGAAGAATTGTTCCAACTTTTTTCTAGATAAAATATTCTCAGAATCCCTTCAGAAAAGGCCTTAATTATTTTCTCATCCATAGAGTCACCCTTGAACACATGTTGAGAACTATGATTACACAGAAAGTCAACATTTACCTCTGTGTTTCTCATTTCTGTTTTACCCAGCCAATGGTGCTAGCACCTTCAGAGTCTTTTACAAATTGTACTCTCCCTTGTCTCTGCCTGCATAAGAAGCACGGGGATACATGCATGGTTCATTTTTTTTAAAAAAAATGCATTTATTTGTTCATTTATTTTCATATTTATAGATAACATGGTTTATGAAAAATAACATCCAGAGCAAGATGTAAGATACCGCGCCAAAAACACCCTAGTGTGGCTTTAACTTGGGTTTGTTAATTTAAAATAACAATCCTAGCACAGTTTAAATTTAAGAAAAGGCGGTCTAATCTAGACTAATATTAGGAGAGATGGAAAGGTTGTATCAAATTATGTTAATCTGCCAGAATAACAGCCAACACTTGTGTATTGAAGTACAGTAGACCCTCACATAATGATGTTGCTTGGTTCCCCAAATAACGTAATTATGCAGAAAATGTCATTTTGCAGTTTCCTATGGGAGATCTCCCGCAGAACGTCAAAAAACTGCCGTTATTTGCACAAATACCATCATTATTCGAATAACAACGTTTTTTTGTTGTTGTGCGGGAGATCACATTAGGAGCATTGGTAACATCAAAAATCGGAAATGACGCTATTCGAATGCGTCGTTAGTCGGGGGTTCAGTGTATCCCTTTGATTAAGAAAAATAAAATACTAGCATTTGAGTTTGATCTATACAGGTCGTCTTCCATATCTATAGAGTGTGAAGGTCAGTGTAAGATCTGTTTCTTAAAAACAATTTTCAGAATGCATACACATTAGTCTAATAATGCCTGGTTGTGAGGCCCTGCTTCTACGGTTGGGCCCCAAGGGTCAGCTGGGGATCTTACTCCTGTACTTGCCCCCTTGCAGGGTAAGGGATGCCCTGCCTGAGCTCCTCGAGGCCGCCTCGATGCTGGCGTTGGAGTTCCCGAGACTTATGGTTCTGGGGGACTTCAATTTGCCATCGCTGGGGACGGCTTCTGAGGTGGCAAGGGAGTTCATGGCTTCCATGGCAGCCATGGGCCTGACTCAGGTAGTTCGGGGTCCAACCAGGGGCAGTGGTCACATGCCAGACTTAGTTTTCTTGTCGGAGCAGTGGCAGAGTGATCTAAGATTACAGGATTTAGTCATCTCACCTGTGCCATGGTCGGATCACTATCTGGTGACTCTTGACTTTCTGGGGGCGACACTTCATCGTAGGGAGGCTGGGCCGATTAAAATGGCCCGCCCTCGGCGACTAATGGATCCAGATGGATTCCAGAGGGAACTGGGGGATGTTCCTCTGGATCGGCTACGCGATTCACCCGGGGCACTTGTCGACCTGTGGAATAGGTCGACAACAGTAGCCTTGGATGAAATCGCGCCACTGCGGCCACTCCACGCCCGGGGGACTAGGTCATCTCCGTGGTTCACAGATGAACTGCGTGAACTCAAACGGGCAAAGAGACGCCTAGAGCGCCGCTGGGTGAAGACCCAGGATGACTCCGATTGGACACTAGCTAGAGCTGCTATTAGGGCCTACCTAGTGGCGATAGGGGTGGTGAGGCGGCAATACTTCACCGCCCTTATTGCCTCCGCTGATAATCGCCCAGCCGCCCTGTTCCGGGTAACCAGGTCCCTCCTTGGTAGGGGGGGATCGGTGCCCGGTTGGCAGGGTTCGGCTGAGGACTTTGCTGACCATCTGGTGGAGAAAATCGATCGGATTCGTTCAGGGTTGAATCCTGGCGTGGATGGGGAGGGTCGGGGGGGTGCCGGAGCGCAGTCTTGCTGTACGATCTGGGATCAGTTCGATCCTGTTGTCCCTGATGAAGTGGACAGGCTCCTTGCAGCTGTTCGTGCCACTACATGTCCTTTGGATCCCTGTCCTACTTGGTTGGTGAAAGCCTCCAAGGAGGTAACAGGTGGCTGGATAGGGGGGATAATAAATGCCTCATTACGGGAGGGGGTATTTCCTGCACAGCTAAAACATGCTTTGGTGCGCCCCCTCCTGAAGAAGATGTCCCTCGATCCAGCTGTCCTTAACAACTACAGGCCAGTTTCCAACCTGCCCTTTTTGGGTAAGGTTTTGGAGAAGGCGGTGGCGCGCCAGCTGCAGAGTGTCCTGGAGGAAGCGGATTATCTAGACCCCTTTCAATCAGGGTTCAGGCCCGGATATGGAACGGAGACGGCATTGGTCGCACTGATGGATGATCTCTGGCGGGAGCGGGACGGGGGTTGTCCATCCGTCCTTGCTCTTCTTGACCTCTCAGCGGCTTTCGATACCGTCGACCACGGTATCCTTCTGGAACGGCTCGAAGGACTGGGGATCCAGGGCACTGTGTTGTCCTGGTTTTCCTCATTTCTGGAGGGCCGTACCCAGTCGGTATGGTTAGAGAGTGAGAGGTCCAGCCCTAGGCCCCTTAAGTATGGGGTGCCGCAGGGCTCTGTGCTCTCTCCTCTCTTATTTAACATCTATATGAAGCCACTGGGTGAGATCATTCGTTCCCACGGGGTGCGGTACCATCAGTACGCGGATGATACTCAGCTGTACATCTCGGCCCGTGGGGACCCCAGTGATGCTGTTGAAATCCTATCCGGATGCCTGGAGGCCATTGGGGTCTGGATGGGGGCCAATGGGCTTCGGCTGAATCCCAGCAAGACAGAGTGGCTGTGGATAAGGGGCCCCGTGTTATCCAGGGAGTTACCACCTTTGGTACTGGATGGGGCTGTTTTGCCCCAGACAGACCCAGTGCGCAATTTGGGGGTTCTTCTGGACTCGCGGCTGCTGCTGGAAGAACAAGTGGCGGCTGTGGCCAGGAGGGCTTTTGCCCAACTTCGGGTGATTCGCCAATTGCGCACACTCCTGGACCGGGGCTCCTTGCTTATGGTCACCCATGCTCTGGTTACTTCCCGACTAGACTACTGTAATGCGCTCTACATGGGGCTGCCCTTGACGACCATTCGGAGGCTGCAGCTGGTCCAGAATGCGGCGGCCCGGGTGGTAATGGGGTGTGGGCGATATGCCCATGCCTCTCCGCTACTCCGGGAGCTGCACTGGTTACCAGTTTGTCTCCGGGTGCAATTTAAGGTGCTGGTTTTGACCTTTAAAGCCCTATATGGCAGGGGGCCAGGATACCTTAGAGACCGCATCGTCCCAAGAGTGTCTGCCCGTCCAACTAGAGCGGACCGGAGGGGTTCTCTAATTGTGCCACCAACGAGGGATGCACATTTGTCTAGCACCCGAAGGAGGGCCTTCTCCGTGTCCGCTCCAACTCTCTGGAACCTCCTGCCAATAGACCTAAGACTCCAAAGTGAATTGCTGCCCTTCAGGAAAGGAGTGAAGACCTGGCTGGCAGGGCAGGTGTGGGGCCCGAATGGGACTATGGTGCCCGCCTGCTGGCTTGTATAAGAACTCTCTCTTCTTCCTTCTTCTTCCTTTTTCTTCCTTTTATAGTGGATGGGATGGGTGGGTGGGATATAGGGGTTTTTAAAGGGGGTGTGTTGGGGTTTTTTATAATGTTTTATGTATTTTTGTGCATTGTTGTGATGCCGCCCTGAGTCGGGCATGCCTGAGCGGGCGGCATATACAAATTTGACTAATAAATAAATAAATAAATAAATAAATAAATAAAGTTGTCACCTTTTCCAAGGACCACATGGCTTCAATCATATGTTTTATTTTCAGCTAAAGGGTGTTGCTTAACTAGAGAAGCTGGCCTGCATCCAGTGGGATCCTTGCAATACCATCAGTAGTTTGGCCTCTTCTCTCAGATTACCTGTGGTGCCAAAAACCTGCTCTGAGATTTACCTAGCTATTCTGGCTATGCTTTCCAGACTATTGGAGGGAGATGGGTTTAGAATTACTTTCCCCCTTTTCTTTGTATAAGCTGCTTTCATGTAGGCAGCAATTGTGCTGAATATTGGTTGCATTTTAGGCAAGATTTAGAAGACGTAGGTTCCTCTTCCAATGTTATTTCTGCATCCTACCACTAACTACTAAAGCTAGTATCTCTCAATCCAAATGTAATTAAAATTGTGCAATTAAAAAAACTTAGGGTTGTAAATCTTTAAACATATTGTTCTCTCAAAAGAGCAGGGAAAATGGCTCTCATGTGCTAAATATTAATCTAGAAGAGGCTCAGTTAGGCCTATTAAAAGCAAAAACAACACACCTTGCTGAATGGCTTGTTAGAAAATTATTTCAAATTATAAAGAACAAAATGCTGTTCTCCAGCAGGTTTAATTTTATTCAGCTGCAACCAAGCATGTATGGCACAAAGCAAAGAGATTCAGAAAGAGCCCCTCAGTGCAAAAGGCATGCAGGGCGTGCATATTTTATACTCTTACAATTTTTTCTGCTAGTAACTTCACTCGTACTTGTGGCTTATTGTACCATGACGTTATCCTTGGCCATCTGGAGATGGTTTCTCTTTTCTATTCCTAGAAGAATAGGCTGAAAACATTCCTCTTTTCTAGTAGAGCAGGCTGACATAATTGCTTAATTCTAACTGGTAAAAGCTATGTTAATACAAGCATCTTAATATAATTGCATTTGCTATCAGGAATAATATATTTGTTAGCTATTGATTAATATATGATCAATTAAATTTTGTCATCACAGGATTACTGCTGAAGAGTGTATCCCACTAGGCAAGGTGCTGGCTGGACCATCTGGAAATCACTTAATAGACTTGGAAGTGAAGTAGGAAGATCAAAGACTAATTAAGTAAAAGGGCACTACTTGGACACAGGACAAACTTTTTGTGGATGTGGAGAAATTCAATCAATGAAGCATTTACATGCATGCAGTTTATGCCCCATAATGTGTACAAAAGAAAATCTAAGAAATGGTTGATATAATGCTATTGAAGTTGCCCATTTCTGGTCAAAAATAATCTAATTGTGCAACATTCTGATATGAATAAACAAAGAAATAATATAATGTCACACACACACACACACACACACACACCAAACATTTTAAAATCATATATGTCTTCTTCTGTTGTATAGTATCCCATTTGGGGAAAGAGCTTTCATACATCAAAACCAAATTTGGAAGGACACAAAAAAACTTTTTGCTATGAAGGGTGTGCAGGATTTGACTATTTCTGGGGAGAACAAATTGCAGGAGATAAGCAGGAGTGGGAAACAGAGAGGGAAATTAAACTGGGACTCCTTGGCATAGCAAAACATCAATTTTTGTCTGTGCCAATAATTGAGACATTTCGAAAGAAAACACACATTCCTATTCAAAATCTTCAAAAAACAAACAAATCACACTACATTTATGCTGATTTGTCAAGTGGTTCATTTTCTTCACTACACCTAACTGCCTCCCCATGCTAACTAGTAGAGTGAGTTGGCTTACTAAATAAGGAGACATGATAATTACAGAGGATAAAGAGCTACTTTAACAGAGAAAGACAAGAAAGACAAGACTATTTTCTTGGTAAAAGGATCACAAGAGAAAAAGTACACATAAATACTCACCTTCCCTCCATTTCACAATGTAGGCTACAGCCATGCAGTGGACTCAAAATCTATTTAAAGACTGCACATCTTTTTGTGAGAGATTAACAACAGAATAATAGCACAAATAGGCCTGTCCCAAGATCAATCTAACTGCTATGTGTTTCTTCCTTATAGCATCTACACTTATAATACAAGCTTTATTTCCTACTTAATCCCCCCACCCCCCAGTCTCTATTTGAAAAATGGTAGAAAGAAAGAAACGAGGAGGATCCCATAGATCCTGGGTGGTTTATTTTAGAATGATATGACAGTTTCTTGTTTCAAAGGACAATTTTGGGGATCAATCTAGATCATGTCAGCAAAAAGAAAAGTTTGATCCACAAGACCATCAATCTTACCAAATGGTCTTTCTTCAAATGAAGCAGGCAGAAAATACTAGATTAAATTTTGCAGAAAACCCTAAACTAAGTCTGTAAGAGTCCGGGAACAAAGTAGCTCTTGAGACAAAACTTGGGAGGGCCGGCCCCAAAACAGCTGTGCTGATGTTGTGAGTTCAATCCTGATGGGATCAAGGTTCACTCAGCCCACCCTTCTGAGGACAGTAAATGCTAATAACTGTATGAACCACCCATTAAGCACTATGGGACAGTATCTAAGTGTAACTGCTATTGCTATTGAACCATTGGTCAGCATTCTAGCCAATGTAATCAAGGAAGGCTCATAAGCTTGGAAGTATTATTTCAGACACAAATCATGTATCTCTAAGCACAATGCTCTTAGAGATACAGCCATTCCACTGTTCTCTTCCTCCATACAAAGTGTATTTAACAGTTTTTTTTAATGTAGAGCTTCTAAGAAAACAAGAAATTCTCAGCAATGTCAGACAGCATCTTTGTGCAATGGCTTCCTCATTCATTAGTTGCCCTATAATGTGCTATGAAGCTACTTATTAACAATGTTTTGAATACATTTGAAAATCTACAGCGAGAAATCATGCAGACACCATGAACCAAAGTCAGCCTTGTGAAAGCAATTAATTAAACTGATTTTGCACGATGTTTTATTACAGCAAAATATGTCTATGTTTAATGTTACAAATATTCATTTCTTATCTGTGTGAGGGAAGTTCATCACCTGCAAAAGATTACACCAAGTTAGAAAGAGATATGGTATATTATGCACTATCCTGAGAGAAGAACAATTACTTGCCTTTTATTATTATTATACAAATGTTACCTCCATTTTCAGGGACACACCACCCGAATTTTATTCCTCTTTATTTTCCATGCTTACTCTTTTTATTCCTTCAAGATTTATTATGTTTTAGTTGCCACCCATTTCTAGGTTTCTGTCTTGCACCAAGCATTACTCTAACACACCTCCATTCACATACTTGTGGGCATAACTGCAAGCCTCCCCTGCTTCACTGGTCTTCTCAGTCATCTTTTAGATATGTCAATTTCCTCAAGCTATAAAGGAAATCTGCCAGTTAACCGTGCCCATACATAACCCCTACTTTCATGAATAGAACTCTGTATATGGTCAGGAACTTCACAATTATCACAAGGCTGTCAAAGTAAAGCAGTGCTTGCTTCAGGATGCAGAAAAGAAATGATTATTTGGTGTAAATAAAAATGCGGAATTTGATTAAAGGGGCCAGGGCCTTATTAAATAATATAAATTTGATATCTAACATTCTCTCTTCTATGTCTCAAAGCAGGAGTCAAAATTAACACCCAAAGCCCTCCAGTTACACAGGAAAGGCCTCAATTGCCCTACCTATTGTTACCTCTCACCCTTGGAAGTTCAGAAATTCCATCTCAATCTCCTGTTTTCCTGTCACTTATTGTGCTTACTATCACCTGCATACTTTGATATAATGGAGAAAGGCAGTCCAGAGGTCAATCGGAATTGGGACATGGGGGAAGTCTGCATATCCATTGATACTGAAATTTCTTTTGTGATTATCCTAGATAGTGCTTGGGATGAGACAGGATGAAGTAATTGCTGGGTGGGAATGGAATTTGCCAAGAGCCTCAAAGCAATGGTCCTCCTCAGGGGAGTCTGAAGGATGCCCATCTTCGTTATTGGTCAATTCTCAACCTGGATTCAAAATCTGGACTTCTGATTTGTGCCAAATTACAATCCTGGCGCCCATTGGATGTCACCTGAATGATGTCACAATCTGCATTTGCTAAACTATGAACTCTGTCATTTCCAGGGCAATTGCTCTACCCATCACCTTTTGTTCTATGTAATTGACCTGTTTTGTCTCTGTATGATTGACCTTTTAATGTAACAAAAGAGTCTGGTGCCGGGTTTTTGTTCACCATTGTAAATCTCTTGTTTTGTAAACTTGTTAGCTAGCAGTAGAACTAGTTGAGGTCCCTTGGGTGGAGGGTATAAAAATCTCCTGATAGGAAATGTCACCAGCGCTCTCAGCACATTTGCACGCAAGACATCGGAACCAAAAAGAGCTGCTCACTTAAGGGACTTTAATAGGCAAAAAGGTTGAGACTAGGGCTTTTTCCGGCACCAGGCCAGTGACGCTTAAACCCCTTTTCAATAAACCAATTTTAATTTTTGCCTATATTAAACGCTTCCTCGTTCTTGGGAGAAGGGCTCCACCAGTGACTCGAACCGAAGTTGTAACTGTATCCAGTAGCCATTTTTCTGGTAACAGTTTTGGTGCCGTGACTCGGATTCGACTGGCATTTCGTGCCTGCCAAGTGACCGTTTTTTTCACAAGAAGGACGAAATCACAAAGGGAGCCACCCAGAACTCTTCAATTTGATCACGCCAAGAAATTAAAAGCTGCAGGATCAGGTAATGTATATTGCGCAACGCACCGGGTACATGAACTTGTTAACTCTGTCTAGATTAGGTTAAGGACTTTTGTGGAACTTATCACCCAAAACCTTGCTTAGCCATTCCAGAACTCATCAGCTGGGACGGCTAACCATTGAACAGCTAAGCACGGATTCATCACCCGTATTAGCCAAATTGCGTTAGGGACTTGAATTGGAAAATTGCAATTAGTAGCACGGCCTCATCACCCGGAGCTACGAAAACCCCCCATTGATCTGCCTACCAAGAAAGGTTGATTCCCTTGAGGAGGCACAAATTCTGAGTGTCGTGGCCAGTAGCGCACTGGAAGTCACTCGCAGGGCAATTGGGTAGCCATCCAAGAAGAGACGATTACTTTGAGGTTGGAAAAATTGTGTTAGGGCAAGAAGAGACGATTACTTTGAGCCAAATATTGTTGTAATTAACGGTGAACGCTCCCTGTAGGTAAAAGGGGTAACTCGTGATCCGAAAGCCTTTGATCAAAGCAACTAAAATCTCAGTACGTCATGGGTGAACAGCTGAGTGTTCCTACAAAGTCAAAAGATGTGACCCTTAAGGGGACGCCCTTATGGAACATCCTAAGAAATTGGAAAGACTTAACAGGTCCAAAATCCCGGTTATCGAAGCGTAGACTAAAATTCCTGTGTTCTAAGGATTGGCCCACCCAAAAATCTTTGGCACCTAGCTGGCCCGCTGGTGGCAGCTTAAAAATCACTGAGTTAAGGGCACTCCTCCAGTGGTGTAAAGCTACCCCAGGGAGAGAAGATGACCTGCCCTATATTGGCCTATTCTTAAAGCTACATGAGGACCCAGAAAGGTTTCCTTGCATAGGAAACCTGTATGTAGCAAAGGAAGTGAAAATAGCAACGTGTGGCAAGGACAAACCCCCAGAATACACAGAAGTTGTAGACCCTGGGCAGGAGGAAGAGTTATTAAGACCCTTATACCTTCCTCAGACTAACCCGTTTGCACAAGACCTCATAAATTTAATGATAAATGAGCAAGCCCCTTTGGTGGCTAGACCCTCCGCTCCTATAGCCCCTCAGGCTGAGCTCCTAGCTTCTCCTCCAGTGCTCCCATCTGCACCGCTTGCGCAGGCGGTCCAGAGAGACCCTGGTGCTACCATCCCAAACGTGGAGTTTGAGTCGGTACAGGAGAAAGCACTTTTAAATTGTCAAAAGGAGCTGGAGAAACTCCAACAACAAGTTGAATCCCTGGTACGAAAAACCAGTGTAAAAAGAGCCAAGAGGAAATGTGCCAAACGGGTAAAGTGGAGACCTGAAGCAGAGGAGACCCCCTCAGACTCAGATAGTGACAATGTGGCCTCAAGTTCCGAGGAGGAATCCCAGGAACGCAGGCCAGGGAAAATAAAAGGCAAGGGAAAGAAAGCTAGGAGACCCCAAAATAAAGATTCAGGCAGCGAAGTTAGTTCTGAGGATAGAGAAGAGGAGACCCCGCTGTGCCGAGAAGAGAGGGGAAGGACAGAACCCCACGCAAAATTACCCCACACCAAGAAAGGGAAAGCCACTAAAAGGTTACCCCAGATACAGGAGCAGGCAGAAGAGGAACGGAGAGTTACTCGGGCCCAGGCGGCTGCCGGGGCTGAGGGGGGTTCAGCTGAGCTCATGCTTCCCCTAAGGGAACAGCTGGTGATCTCCCCCAATGGAGAGCAGAGAACTGGATTCATATATGTACCGTTCTCATCCACTGACCTCCTGAATTGGAAGAGGACTTTCCCTTCCTATCTTGAACACCCCTTGGCAGTAGCAAAGGAAGTGGAGAGTATTTTTAACACCCACAACCCAAACTGGATAGATGTCCAGCAACTTTTAAACACCCTCTTCACAACAGAGGAAATCCGAATGGTTCGAAACGCAGCTCTAAAGCATGTTTCGAAGCTCCAAAACCCCCAGGACATGGCTATCCCCCTGGTCCCAGATGTTGTAGTACCCCTGCAGAGACCTGAATGGGATGCAAAGGTCGGGTTTGACGAGGCTTCAAAAGCCCACCTGGCTCGCTATCGTGAATGCATCCTAGAGGGGATTCGAAATGGTGCCCCCCAACAGTACGCAATGGGCAAGGTGTATGATGTACGCCAAGGACCCACAGAAACTCCCACAGCATTCTTAGAAAGGCTCCATGAGGCAGTCCGCAAGTACTTGGGTCAGGACCCAGAATCGGCTGTCTGTAAAACACTAGTGACCAGCCTGTTTGTTGCCAACTCAGCAAAGGATATAAAAAGAAAACTTTCCAGCATAGAGTCTCCCCTAGAATGTGATATGCAGAAGTTAATTGACACTGCATTCCGGGTATATAATAATAGGGAAGAGGAAGACAAAAAGGAAAAAGCGAGAGAGAGACAAAAGGATCAAAAAGTCTTAGTGGCCGCCCTTCAGGAATACAACAAGCCACAAGTGCAGTGGGGCTTCCCCCCAAACTCGGGAGGAAGACCCAAGAACCCACAGTTCCAGCCACCACGAGGCAACCCTTGTGGACCATTCCCCCAGCAACAGCCGCCCCCTAAGGGTGGGGGATGGAACCAAAACCAACAGGGATGGAACCAAAACCAACAGCCACAGCCCACTCAAGGAAATGGATGGGTGCAATCTGCCCCCCCTCAGTTTTCCAGAGACCCCCGGGCACCACCTTACTCCTGCAACAACTGTGGGGAGGGGGGCCATTGGTTTAGACAATGCCCATACCCAAAGCCGAGACATGACAACTCGGGCGGGCAAAATCATGGGTTTGTAAACACAAATGGACAATACCAGCGCCGCCCCTGCCCCAATAAAGATCCAGCTGATGCCAATACATTGTTTATGGATGGCCCCCGAGGCTATTATAGTGATTGACGGGGTCCGGGGTCTGCAATCAGACTTCCACCCGGCGACCCCGTACTGGATATAAGGGTGGGAAATAAAACAGTTCCTTTTTTACTCGATTCTGGGGCAACTTTTTCTGTAATTCAGGAGCCCCCAAAGGAAATAGCAAAAAACACAGGCAACTCCAAGTCAATTGTTGGTGCCTCTGGACACCTGGAGAAAGCCCCAATCTTGCCTCCTGTTAAGATCAGTGTAGCAGGCAAGGAAATTTCCCATTCATTCTTACATTTGCCCAAGTGCCCAGCCAATCTCCTAGGCAGAGACCTACTTCAAAAATTAGGCGCCAAACTTGAATTTTCTGAGCAGGGGTGCACAGTAACCTTTGCCACCCCTGAAGCTAAAATCTTTGTGTTGGGAGGAGTGTTCACTTTAAAACTTGATCCCCTCCTTGAAGAAATCTCCAGAGAAATCACACTCTCAGTATGGGCAGATGGAAAGGGACCCGGGCGGGCAAAATCAGCAGAACCAGCCATGGTTAAGTTAAAACCTGGCCAAGGGCCAGTCTTCATTAAACAGTATCCACTAAAAATTGAGACAAAGCGAGGATTGCAGCCAGTTTTAAAAGTTCTGCTGGACAGGGGTTTAATATATCCCTGCCAGTCTCCATTTAACACACCAATCATGGGAGTCCCAAAAGGAGACACAGGAAAATACAGGCTCATCCAAGACCTCCGTGCTTTAAATGAAGCTGTTCAGGATGTCTCTCCCATAGTTCCGAACCCCTACAATTTGGTCACATTAATACCTGCACACCATGATCGCTATACCGTGATAGATCTCAAAGATGCCTTTTTCTCGATACCCCTGGCTCCTGAGTGCCAAGAAATGTTTGCCTTCACATGGGACCCCCCTCCTGGGGAGGTCATAGTCCCCGCCAACCATTACTCATGGGGAGTCCTTCCCCAGGGTTTTAAGTTATCCCCCACTCTATTTGGGGAAGCCCTCAGTCGTCTGCTCCGAGGGTGGCAAAGCCCTGTGCCTGCCAATGTAGTCCAATATGTTGATGATTTGTTGGTATCAAGTGAGGGCATAGACAATTGCAAAAAGGCCACAATCCACCTCCTGAATTTTCTGGGCGATGAAGGCTACAAAGTAAGCAAAGAAAAACTCCAAATTGCCAGAGAGGAAGTCTTGTACTTGGGATTTCTGATATCCCAGGGACAACGCAAAATCAGTCCAGAGCGGAAAGAGGCGATTTGCCAGGTACCCCTACCCGAGACTAAGAAACAGTGGAGAAGTTTTTTGGGTATGTGCGGCTATTGCAGAGTTTGGCTTCCCAACTTTGCCCAAATTGCTCGACCCTTATTTGAGGGTTTAAAACAGGCAGGGGAGCGGGTTGAGGCAACACCAGAAATGCGGCGAGCCTTTCAAACCTTAAAGAAAGAGCTTCTCGAAACTCCCGCACTGGGCCTGCCTAACCCTGATAAAACTTTTGAACTTTTTGTCCATGAGTCTAAGGGGTTAGCGCTGGGGGTTCTAACACAATGGTTCGGTTCCTGGCGCAGGCCAGTAGCCTACCTATCTAAGCAACTGGACCCGGTAGCGCGTGGCTGGCCGACGTGCCTAAAAAACGTGGCAGCCACGGTCATCCTTTGTGAGGACGCAGAGAAGTTCACTTTGGGGGGAGAACTGACCATCTTCGTTCCACACGCCGTAACCACAGTATTGGAACAGAAGGGCAGTCACTGGCTCTCGAATACCCGAATTGCACAGTACCAGGCAGCGTTGCTTGATAAACCCGGCCGCAGACTCGCAGTGTGCTCTGCTCTTAACCCCGCCACCCTGCTCCCAGAAATTGGCGAATCCAATATGGTTCATGACTGTGTTGAAACCATTGATTCAGAATATTCTAGCCGCATAGACTTAAAAGACACCCCCCTGCCTGATCCTGATTTGGAATTTTATGTGGACGGTAGCAGTTCTGTAGCCCAGGGAATTCGAAGGGCTGGGTATGCTGTGGTCACCATAACTGGAATTGTCGAGGCTGACCCGCTCCCTGCGGGCACCTCTGCCCAAGTTGCTGAATTAATAGCACTCATAAGAGCCTTGCAAATAGCCTACAATAAAAGGGTTAACATTTTCACAGACTCACGGTATGCATTCTGTGTGTTGCACATATATGGGGTCATGTGGAGAAACCGGGACTTTAAAACAGCGGATGGTGAGCCTATCAAAAATGGTGATCATGTGATGCGCCTGTTGGAATCCGTCCATTGCCCATCTGAAGTTGCCGTAATTCATATTCGAGGCCATGGCAAAGCCTCTGATTTGGAACAACAAGAGGGTAATCGTCTAGCAGAC
Source organism: Bradypodion ventrale (assembly GCA_035047345.1). Classification (NCBI taxonomy): domain Eukaryota; kingdom Metazoa; phylum Chordata; class Lepidosauria; order Squamata; family Chamaeleonidae; genus Bradypodion; species Bradypodion ventrale. The sequence goes on from JAWDJE010000002.1 coordinate 115,206,507, forward strand.
GAAGCGGCCAAAGCTGCTGCCTCTCGTGAAATTGACAAACAGCTAGTCAATATCACCCCAATTCCCGCACCTGCAATCAAATTGCCAGAAAACCCACCTTACACTGACAGCGAGAAGGAGTATGGTCTTGAGAAAGGAGGGACTATAACTGAGCATGGATGGATAGTTTTTAATGATGATAAAATTCTCATTCCAAGGTCCCTGGGCACAGACATTGTTAGGGAGGCACACAGACGCACCCACGCAAGCCCACAGGTCTTAATGAAATGCTTACAGTCATGGGCTGTCATGAAGGACATAGTCCACATTACCAAGGAAGTATGCCAAATGTGCTTGACCTGTGTTCAAAATAACCCGAATACTGGGGTTCGGAAGGGCCCCTGGGGAAGTCAGCCTACTGGCTCTGTTCCTGGGGCAAAATGGCAAGTGGATTTTTCTGAAATGAACCCTCATAGAGGCTATAAGCATTGCCTTGTGTTTACAGACTCCTTAACCGGCTGGGTCGAGGCATTTCCATGTAAAACTAATCAAGCCAGGGAAGTAGTTCGCAAATTAATTAATGAAATTATTCCAAGGTTTGGGGTTCCATGGCAAGGGGTGACCTCTGACAATGGGATGCACTTCGTGGCAGAAATCACACAAAAGGTGGCACAAGCCTTAGATATCCCCTGGTCCCTTCATGCCGCCTGGCACCCCGAGAGTTCGGGACAAGTCGAGAGGGCAAATCAGTCTATTAAAAATCACCTTCGCAAGTTAGCTCAGGAGACAGGTCTGGGTTGGGTGGATTTGCTTCCCCAAGCCTTACTGCGAATTCGAATCCTGCCCCGTGGTAAACTTGCAATCTCCCCATTTGAAGCCGTGTATGGTCGTCCATATCCAATAGGTGACCTCCCAGGGGGGAGGGAGAAGATTAATCAGGTGCCAGGAACACAGTTGCAGAGGTATTTGGAAAGCATGTCTAATCTCCTCCAGACAAATTTGCAGTCTCTCCTAAACAAGCAGGTCCACGCAATCCGAGACCCATTGCATAAATTCAACCCAGGGGACTGGGTGTTTGTTAAGGCATACAACCCTGGTCTCACTGAAACCCGCTGGAGGGGACCCTACCAAGTCTTGATGACATCACCATCCTGTTTAAAGGTTGAGGGTGTTGCCGCTTGGATTTATTACACACGAGTAAGAAAAGCACCCGCCCCAGCGCCAGAAGCCAACGTCCCAGTACAGAAGCCGACCCCAGTACTGGAGGACTTCAAGAGAAATCGGCAGCGTGAGAGAAGGAGAGAAAAGAGCCACTGGTCTGTGGAAGGCCTAGACGGGCTGAAGCTGCTGTTTCGAAAACAACCTGACGTCTCGGCGCACAAGGGTTTGCCTGTGCATCGGGTCAATAAGTAGCCTCTCCAATATTTTCTTATGCGTAAATAGCTTATTTAGTCTATGTTGTAGTCACTGTGCACAGTATAGTTATTTAGGTTTTCTTAAAAGTATAATTGATTTCTTTAAGTGTCATAAGGGTTTATTATTTGCATATTTTAGAAATGTTTAAGTTTATAGGATGTGTTATTACGCTTTGGACACTTTGCGATTCCCCTCCCTGGGTTTCTGCGGTGCACCCAATACTCAGAAAGATAGATGTTCATGATAACATCTGGGAATATCTGGGGAGGAATGTCGCAAATGTCTCCAACATCTGTTTAAAAACAGGCAACTCAGTAGGACAAGTGGTTGCCTCATGTTTAATTGCAGTTACCTCAGACATTACTGTTTTAGAACACATTACTCGCCCAGAGTTGAGCTTTCACCCAATCAGACATTTGATTCCATGCAACTATGGAAACTTGTTCACCTTAGGGCAGGTTGTGAACACCCGGGATAATTCAATGCTACGTTTCCGTGTAGGGACAGTAACCAGGTCCCCACGTTGCGTGGTCTGGGAGGGATGTACCTCAGAATGTTACAACGTGACCCCCTCTGACCTATCACTTCAATGTGACAAAATAGAAAAGGTTCCCTTCCACCCAAACTTTATCAAATTGCCTCCTGGATGGTTCATTGTTTGTGGACTACAAACATTCACCTATGTTCCTGCATCTGCCAATGGAGGTCCATGCTCCCTTGCCAGACTAAGTGTCCTCCTCCCTTCAAGGGAAGTGCTCTCTCTGGAACAAAAGTCTAAGCGAGACACGGAAACCTATGGACTAGCTTCAACCTGCGATTCCTCAGTCAGCCTGCTGTCTGAAGCGGAATACATCGCACTGGCAGTGTCACTTGTGGGTGTCTCAGGGCTAGCAGTCTCAAATGCCAGGCAGCTAAGTAAATTGGCTTGCTCTGTGGTAAAAGGTTTGAATTTCACCAGTCATGCCCTGCATTTAATCAATCAAGAGCTTGCTGGAATCAGGGATGCCACACTCCAGAACCGTATGACCATTGATTATCTGCTGCTCCTCCATAATAAGAAGTGTTCTGATTTTAATGGTATGTGCTGCCTGGACCTGCAGGATAATTACCAGCAGGTTGAGAATTCAATCCATGGTCTCACAAATTTAACTTCAGAAATTAAGGAGGATAAAGGATTTTCTTTATGGTCATGGCTTACGAGCTGGCTGCCTGATTTCGGTTATCTTAAACATATTTTTGTCACAGCTTTAATTATAGTTGGTGGCATTATTTTCATCTGTGTCTGTGTTCCAATGCTGCAATCGCTGAGGGCAGCCTGTTCAATTCCCCGGACCCAAGGGGCGGGGTACATCATCACCGAGACCACCGCTGTTTGACGTGAGCATGGCTCCCTTTTGTCGCCATGTCACGGAAGAGAGAGGGAAGGACTGTTACCTCCATTTTCAGGGACACACCACCCGAATTTTATTCCTCTTTATTTTCCATGCTTACTCTTTTTATTCCTTCAAGATTTATTATGTTTTAGTTGCCACCCATTTCTAGGTTTCTGTCTTGCACCAAGCATTACTCTAACACACCTCCATTCACATACTTGTGGGCATAACTGCAAGCCTCCCCTGCTTCACTGGTCTTCTCAGTCATCTTTTAGATATGTCAATTTCCTCAAGCTATAAAGGAAATCTGCCAGTTAACCGTGCCCATACATAACCCCTACTTTCATGAATAGAACTCTGTATATGGTCAGGAACTTCACAATTATCACAAGGCTGTCAAAGTAAAGCAGTGCTTGCTTCAGGATGCAGAAAAGAAATGATTATTTGGTGTAAATAAAAATGCGGAATTTGATTAAAGGGGCCAGGGCCTTATTAAATAATATAAATTTGATATCTAACATTCTCTCTTCTATGTCTCAAAGCAGGAGTCAAAATTAACACCCAAAGCCCTCCAGTTACACAGGAAAGGCCTCAATTGCCCTACCTATTGTTACCTCTCACCCTTGGAAGTTCAGAAATTCCATCTCAATCTCCTGTTTTCCTGTCACTTATTGTGCTTACTATCACCTGCATACTTTGATATAATGGAGAAAGGCAGTCCAGAGGTCAATCGGAATTGGGACATGGGGGAAGTCTGCATATCCATTGATACTGAAATTTCTTTTGTGATTATCCTAGATAGTGCTTGGGATGAGACAGGATGAAGTAATTGCTGGGTGGGAATGGAATTTGCCAAGAGCCTCAAAGCAATGGTCCTCCTCAGGGGAGTCTGAAGGATGCCCATCTTCGTTATTGGTCAATTCTCAACCTGGATTCAAAATCTGGACTTCTGATTTGTGCCAAATTACAATCCTGGCGCCCATTGGATGTCACCTGAATGATGTCACAATCTGCATTTGCTAAACTATGAACTCTGTCATTTCCAGGGCAATTGCTCTACCCATCACCTTTTGTTCTATGTAATTGACCTGTTTTGTCTCTGTATGATTGACCTTTTAATGTAACAAAAGAGTCTGGTGCCGGGTTTTTGTTCACCATTGTAAATCTCTTGTTTTGTAAACTTGTTAGCTAGCAGTAGAACTAGTTGAGGTCCCTTGGGTGGAGGGTATAAAAATCTCCTGATAGGAAATGTCACCAGCGCTCTCAGCACATTTGCACGCAAGACATCGGAACCAAAAAGAGCTGCTCACTTAAGGGACTTTAATAGGCAAAAAGGTTGAGACTAGGGCTTTTTCCGGCACCAGGCCAGTGACGCTTAAACCCCTTTTCAATAAACCAATTTTAATTTTTGCCTATATTAAACGCTTCCTCGTTCTTGGGAGAAGGGCTCCACCAGTGACTCGAACCGAAGTTGTAACTGTATCCAGTAGCCATTTTTCTGGTAACACAAATCAAACATTTGGTTCACAGTTGAGGCCTTAACCAAGGAACTAAGAGCTGTTAAGGTAATGTCTGAGTATATATGCAGTCCCCAGTAGAGTTGTTTTTGGGAGAGTTAGGATGTTCAAATCAGGTAAGTCCAAAATTCCCAAATATCTAGGGAGTCCTTTAGGTACGGGTCCAAGGGCTCTGAGCACTATGGGAACAACAACAGATTTCTTCTGCCATAGACACTTGATTTCAATTTGCAAATCACGAGATTTTGTGATTTTCTCCAGTTGTTTGTCTTCAATTTGTGCATCTCCTGGTATAGCAATGTCTTTAAACCACAATGGTTATATTCTTCTTCCTCAATGGTTATATCAGCTGTGTTGTGAGGCAGATTTCTATCTGTTTGAATTTTAAAGTCCCACAGGATCTTGACTCATTCTCTAAAACTTTCTCTACTTGATGTTCCCAATGATTTTTACTGCATTCAAATCCAAATGTCTGGCAAAGTTTCCAATTGTTAATTTTTGCAACCCTGTTATGACAGTGCAAATAATCAGTCTGTGAAATTTTGCTGCATCCACTGATCATATGATCATATGAATTGCTGCCATTCAGGAAAGGATTGAAGACCTGGCTGGCAGGGCAGGTGTGGGGCCCTAATGGGAACACGGTCCCCGCCTGCTGGCTTATGTAAATAATTAAGAACTCTCTCTTCTACTGTTTATAGTGGGTGGGATGGGTGGGTGGGATATGGGTCTTTTAAAGTGGGTGGGATATGGGTCTTTTAAAGTGTTTTTATGTGTTTTTAGAACTTGTTGTAATGCCGCCCTGAGTTGGGTTGTGCCTGAGTGGGCGGCATATATAAATATGACTATTAAATTAAATTAAATCTACAGTTTTATTTTTTTCATTACAAAGCCGGCATTTCCTATTGTTGGATATGTACTGTATTTTTTATCTTCATGAAATTTGTTGGCAAAACTTGTTCCTGAGCTGCCAAGATAAATCCTTCCATTTCCTTCTTCAAAACTCCTGCTCATAACCATCCCATGTCAGTTTTGGGTCTGCCTTGCCTTCTATGTTTTTCAAATATTGACCATGCATTGGCTTGTTTTTCCAGTTTGCAGCTCGACTGTCTATCCTTTCCTTTCTTTATTGAGCTTTCCTCTTCATTGTTTTTAAAATTTCTCCTTTGTTTACTTCCTGAAGCATATGCTCTTCACTTTTCTTAATGTAGTTATTCAAGCTATGTTTTAGTTCCTCTACTGTCTGTTTCACCTGCAGGATTCCTCTGCCACCCTCAGCTCTTAGTAAGTACAAACAATCGACATCATTTTTTGGGTGCAGGGCATGATGCATGGTCATTAGTATCCTTGTTTTTCGGTCTAGGTTGTCTAATTTCCATTTGGCTCCAATCAATTATCCCAGCTGAATAACGTATAACAGGCCCTGCCCAGGTATTAATTCCCTTGATGATATTGTCTCCACTCAGTTTTGACCTCAGGATTTTCCGGACCTGTTTTATGTATTTTGAAGAAGTAGTTATTTTGACTTGGTTGTGTAGTAGGTCAGAAGCTTCCAGAACTCCCAGGTACTTGTATCCTTCTTCTGATGTTATTGCTTTGATATATTATCCATTACCTAACTCAAATCCTTCACCTTTGACAATTTTGCCTGCCTTAACAGTAATTGTTCCACACTTACCAATTCCAAATTTCATTCCAATATCTTTACTAAATTTATTTGCAGTTTCCAGCAATGCTTTTAATTCAGCTCTTGTTTTTCCAAATAATTTTAGATCATCCATACAAAGCAAATGTGAAACCTTCAGTCCTTTCTTAGCCAATTTATATATACAGTTTGTTCTATTTAGAATAGTTGTCAGTGGTGCCGTTGATAGCACAAATAGCAAAGGTAATAGTGAGTCCACTTGAAAAATTCCATGCTTAATTTCAACTTCACCAAATTCTTCTCCACAGGCCATTAACTTTACTCGCCATGATACTTTGAATATTGTTACTGATTCCAAAAATGTCAAGCCATTTCTCAATCCAGCTGTGTGGAATGGAATCAAATGCCTTTTTATAGTCAATCCAAGCCATAAGCAAACTTGTTTGCCTTTTCTTTGAATTCTTCAAAACCTATTTGTCAATTAATAGCTGATCTTTGGTTCCTCTGTAGTTTCTATAGCACTCTTTCTGCATTGTTGTTTTTCAAATGTCCATATATTTGATTTGCAATTATGCCTGTGAGTAATTTGTAAGTTGTTGGTAGACAAGTTATTGGTCTATAGTTTCCAGGCTCATTTTCCTTTTCTTTATCTTTCTGAATTAACAGTGTCCTTCCAGTTGTTAACCATTTTTCATCTGATGGTGTTTGCAAAACCTGATTCATTTGGTTTGCCAATCTTGCATAAAGGTTTCTTAGAGATTTCAGCCAGAATCCATGGAGTTCATCTAAACCAGGATCACTCCAGTTTTTTTATCTTTTTTGCCTGTTCTTGTATGACTTCTTTTGTTATCTGAAAATCTTCCATTCTGGATGTTTTTGCTAGATTATCAACCTGCTTGATCCATGTCAAATTTTCTTTGTGCTCCTTATTATTCTCCCAAAAGCTTTTCCAAAAATTAAGAGTGATTTCTCTTTTAGGCTTTTCACTTGCACTGGCTTCACACTTGTTTTCAAGGGTCTTGCAGGAATAATGTTGGTTAACTCTAAACTGTGAATTTTGCTGAAACTGCAGTACTCTGTTGTCATATCGCTTGATCTTTTCTGCAATGGCCACAACTCTTTGTTTCAACTCTTCAATTATAACTGCAATTCCCTTGTTGCTCAAGTCATACTTTGGTATTAGGCTACTTTTGATTTTCCTATCTTTTAGATTTCCTTGTCTTAGATTCTTCAGATTACTCAAATTGGATCAAATGCTTTTAATTTTCAACTCCAAGTGAATTTTCAATTTTGGTTTCACTTTTTAAATCCCTTGACACTTTTGGACTTTTAAACCCAGTTCTTCAGTGGTAACACAAACTGCTGCATACATTAGCTGGTTTGTTTGAGCTAATGTTTCTGTTGGAATATATTGTACAGCTTCATTCACTTTCTTCAAAATTTGGGCCAAGTATTCTTTATTAACTTGGTTCAGTTTTGGCAGTCGGACTCTCTTTCTGCCATTTTCATTTGAGCTTTAATCTTTTCAACTAATTCAACACTGGCCATCGGTGCCAAAATAACTTTCACCATTGTTGTTTTGGGTTTTACTGTAGCTCTATTTGTCTCCTCTCTTTCCTCCACTATTTGCTTGTCTATTAGTGAATTAGCTGTCTTATAAACTTTCCTCCGGTCTGGGTCTTGCACTGATCTGCTTTCAATCTCTTGTAATTCAAGTTCAGTGAACAAGTTGTATTTCAGAATAACACGTCTCTGGTCCATTAGTCTTTGCTCACCAATTTCTAAATCTGGGTGATTTTCTTTCCAAATTTGATATATGCGTTTTTGGAATTCACATTTTGAGGGCTCAGATTAATAATAGGCTTCCATAATTGAATAGTTGTCTTCCCTTGTCCAGATTCTTTTGAGGTTTTTTACTGCCTTTCAGTACCTCATCAATTCCATGTTCTTGCTTAGCAGAAGGAGGTGAGCCCTGTAGTCCATTTTTCAATAGGTGACCAGGAACCATAGCATCCATTGTGATCCTTGTTAATCCGGGTGACTACTGAGCCGGCATGGGATTAGAATTAGAATTTCTCACCATATTCAATGGGTTGTGGAACAGTTTTAATCTGGTTCTTGCTCGCTGCCTCCTTCCCTCTCTTGCCTCAGGTGGTGGTGGTGGGGAGGTAGCATGATATATCACTGACCTCCCCCTAGGCTTCTGCAATGTCAACTGGCAGTTGGGATCTTGGTCACTGCCTTATTATTGTTGCCGCCGCCGCAAACCAGCCACACTTTCCTCCAAGAATTTAGCATGCGCACCAGTCTTACCCAACTCTCGCGATGCTAGTCTCCCCCACCAGAGTGAGAGTTCAGCTCCTGGAGCTATCATTTATCAAGTTTCCCAGTGCGGCCAGCGCCATGTTTAAGTATAAAAATAAATAAAAATTAAAAAATTAAAATTCAGGATAATATGTGATTTGAAAAAAAAAGGGAGAGGCCCGGGAAAGCAGTGCAAAATACGTGACTTTCCCGCCAAAACGGGATGGTTGACAGGTATGTTATCAGGCCCAGCTGCACTGCCTGAAATAACAAAGAGTCCATGTTGCAAAGTAACAAGGCCTTATCTGAAAAATTCCCTTTCAACTTTCTCCTGGCTGAGAAGAGTTATAAAAACTGCTCTTGACAAAATAAGTCCATTTAAAGATTTAATGAATAAAAAGAAAGTTCCAAGATACAGAATAAAAATCTCTCGAAGCTATGCTAAGAAAAATACATTTTTCTAAAAAATAAAAATAGCTTTTCAAAAAACAATAGATATCTGAAAGTAAGGAGTGTGGCTAAAAGTCGCCCATACAGGTTCAGGGTTCAGGGTCCATTTGGAGGCAAGCAGACAGTGTATTGAGATGCAATCAAGATAGTTGTTTAGCTTCATAACTACGGTGCTTGGAGCCCCGATATTTATACAGATTTTGGTGAGAACGTGTGCAGAGTTATCTTTGAGTGACAGACAACTCTTTTGATGTCCAGTGTGAGACCAGAACATCTAATCTGAGTTCCCATCTAAAAGACATGCATTTCACGTCTTCCAACAGGTGGCTCGTCTGAGAACCGTGCTCTTCCCAGGTAATTATTCTGAGAACAGACACTTTCTCAGCTTCGCTGTCTGTGAATGGAGGTCAGCCTGACCTGCCACTTTTAATTGGTCAGAAGTCAGCTTCTGCATACTGTAGCTTTCCAAAATGGACCCGTTTAGTATAAGCAAAGTTAAACAAACTAGCGAAATGAAAGCAGAATAATAACATAGGCATGTCAAACTTTAAATGAACACAGTAAATAATGAAATAAATTCATCCCAGCTATGAAATCTATGACAGAAGCTTAGTGGTGGAAGAAAATAATCAAATTGGGGAAAAGAGGCAGAAATATATGACCGACTCAAGTTGTTCTGAAGCAATGAATCTTTGTTTGCACCTCTTGCAGTCAACAGAAAATAATGTGACTAACTCTCCCAATTCTGCAACATTCCCCATACTATTTGCCAATGTAGTTGCCTTCTTCCAGTTAATAATAATTTTGAGTCAGAGATTACTCTGAGTTGAATTGATTTTTAGGGGACACCTGAGTGAGGCTCCTTTCATGTCCCCAAATGCAGCTCTTAGGTATTGAAACCCGACCTGCCAGTTGCATGTGATCCAGAGATAAAGGTTGCCCTTGTTCAATAGCCAGTCATATCTGACTCTAGGGTTTGGTGCTCATCTCTGTTTATAGCCAAAGAGGTAACGCTGTCTGTGTGTGCAGACATTTCTGTGGTCATGTGGCAGGCATGACTAGACATGGAACACTGTTTACCTTCCCACCAAAGTAGTAACTATTAATCTACTTGCAATTTCTTGCTTTCAAAATATTAGGTTAGCAGGAACTGGGACAAAGACAGGAGCTCACTCTGTCATGCAACACTCAGATCTTGAACTGTCGACCTGCTGTCCTTCCAGTCGACAGGTTCAGCATCTTAACCACTAAGCCACCACAGTGCTATAGATCTTGAGATACAGCAACTTTTTACTAGACACATTCTATTTATATTCAGACCACACTTAGGATGTGAAGGCATTCTGTTCATTAAACAAATCAATTGAGGAAATCAAAGGAATTTGGAATTGACAATAATTCATTTAATGGGACATTCAGATACAAATATTACCAATGTAAACTGAATTATTAATTAAGCCACACTTGGTTAGCTATAACTAATGTTATGAATTATAGGCACCAGGTTTTGTTGAAGAATCATATCTGTAAGTTTGCTGCTTTACAAAAAAAGTTTTTAGGCAGGTACATACATACATACATACATACATACATACATACATACATACATACATACATACATACATACATACTGCATTATATTGTAAACTGGGTACCCAGTATGATGTAGTGGATAAAGTGATAGACTAGAATGCAGGAGCCCTTGGTTCAATTCCTTGGCTCTGCCACAGAAACTCACTAGAGGTTAGAAGTGGTAAATGATAGTAATAATTATATGTTATCAAGTCAATTAGCAGCACTGCAGTGGTATAGTGGTTAATACACTGAGCTTGGAGAGTGGAAGGTTGGGGTTCTATACCCAGATCTTGGGGACATGAAAGGAGCCTCATTTGGGTGTCCCCTGAGTGGAGTTTCTCTAGCGAAAATCCTTTCAACCCAGAGTAACTTGTGACATGAAATTTAGTTATCTATTTATAAAGTCAATTATAACTTATGTCAATTTTTTCCAGCTTTTCTATGTACAGAGTACTCATGGGTATTATACAGGCGTGGTAGGAAACTGAACTTTCACTTCTTAAATACTGTACCTCACTTACTTTGAAAACCTATTTGAATTGCTATAAGTCAATACTGTACTGACTTATCGGCACATACAGTAATGCAATTTAAGTACTGAGCTGTCCATAGCTCAGCTCCTTTTGCTCCTCCCTGGTAGAACTGTGCATAGCAATGTTTGGAGATTGGTAGCAGCTTCCCTTCCCCAGTGTCTTACCTATTTTGAAATTAAGGGAGACCAGGTGCAGTCACACTAGACTGCTGAAGACTGTAGCGCAACAGCAGGGTTAATTGACTGAGCCTGCAAAACTCTTCCAACCACAAACAATGCATAATTTGCTTCATTCGTTTGCTATCTTCTCATAAATAAAAGATAAGAAGATGAATTATAGTTTATAAAAGCCAGAGCCAAATAATAATTGTTGATAGCTAATAAGATGCAGTGGAAACTGATCCATGCAAGCCACAAGTGAGACTGTAGCAATAAATGTCTAGCAGAGACACAGTATATTAATAACTGTGTATATTATTCTTTGAGTATTGCTTCTGATTTGTACAACTACTGGCTACAGTGCATTAACAAAACATTTTTATACCAGGTAAAAAGAAATAAACCTGTTAACAAACCAGTTTCTGACATTTTCCTTGTTCCCATTTTTCATGTTGTGATGTCATAAACCACCACTGCCACTCAAAAAGCAAAAAAGGAAAATGTGTACTGTAAGGTAAATATGTGTAGAATTTAAAGCTCAGAATACTTGATTTTTTCCAACACCTGCATTAAACTTCCTTTTCTAATTGTCTGTGTTCGGAAACAGCTATCAGAATGCTTCAGAACTGGAATTTGGACAGTAACAAGATGTCAACATCTGTGCAAAATTCTTTAAAGGTCAGCAGGTAAAGTTATAAAGTATTTATTTTGTAAGGAAAAATGGAGGGAAATGAAATGTACGGCTAGGAGCCAATTGGAAAAGTTGACTCATTCTTGTTCACCCACCACAACCAAAGGCAAGGGGAATGCTAAGTTTGTATGTAAAGGAACAACGTTATAGAAACAGATTTTTGAAGAGGAAAGTAGTTCTTCTAGATCCATGATGGTGAACCTTGGCACTCCAGGTGTTCTTGGACTTCAATTACCAGAAGCCCAAGTCAGCACTCCTGCTGATCAGGGCTTCAGGGAACTGAAGTTCAAGAACACCTGAAGTGCCAAAGTTCGCCATCACTGTTCTAGATGGACCAACATTCCAAGCCACCTTCTTCCACTTGATCTCTAAGAAATGTGGAATGTTTCAAGAAGCATTCTGTAGGCATTCTAGCGGGCAGAGAGACTACCATAATGCCTTGCCTCTGAGCCTCTCTCCATAAGTTTCCCTTGTCTTCATAGCAACATCATAAAGAGATGTCAGAGAGAGCTGACTTTAAACTCCTGTAAACATCTTTAATTTTTGGCAACAGATCCCAGAATTCTGGCTGGGGGAATTTCTAGTGAGTTGTGAAGCCTGTAAGCAAAAAGATGAAAAAGTCCCATACCTGGTTACAAAGCTGTACTAAAAAAAAAAAATCAACCATTTTGTTAGAAGGGATGAAAATATGCAGAACACAGAGAAAAAGTCATGGTACTCAGAAAAATAAGATAAATATTGGGTGGGATAATGCTTATAACATCTATGCAGAACCTGGTATGCTAAAGAAAAGAAATGGTCCATCTGGATTTTTGTGCCTTTTAATTTTAGCAATGCTGCAAAAGTAGCAGAGTCTAGCTTTGAGTGCAAGATAGTATGTTTTGGAGCCTCCCTGAACAACAATGTAACTTTGCTGCTTGGATGAGTTCAAATTGTATATTTGTGGGGCACTTTTGAGGGAACAAAGTGTGTCTCATTATATAGCATATAAAGTGGAATGTTTGTGGTCTAGAAAATTAACATCACAGTAGCCAGTAAGATATATTCATGTTTATGGCAGGTAATCCTTACAGGTAATTTATGTCAAGGCTTCTTCATATTTTTTTTTGGGGGGGAGGGTGCTATATGGATTTAACAGGCTGCATGGATTGTATCCTAAATTTAAGGATGACATTTTATCAGTCCTAATAAGAAGCTCTATTTGTGTCAACTGGAAACTCATTCTTTATATTGCTTTATGCAAATATTTGTTGTTAAAGAAACTGAACAGCAGCGTTTTCATTGACAGTGGTAGGTTTCTACACAGTAAATTTCATAATGACCTTTAATGAGCAACCCAATAAATCCTAGAAGACAAGCTGATGATCACTTGCTAAAACAACAAGATTCTATTTGTCTGATTTATTTCCCATTACCCAGAAACTCAATAAATGGCTGAGGTCTTGAGTTAAGATATACAAATATAAAATACAACTAAGAGTACAAAACAACCATAAAACTAAGTTAGTGACATTTAATGTGGGAAAAGGAGGGGGAAAGGGAAATTAAGGAAGTGTCTTTCACCCTTTAATAAATTGGAAAGGCATGCACAAATGCTTTTCATTCTGAAACAGTAATTGTGACCCTGCTGAGTCCTACTACATATAATTAATATGTAGGAGTGATGTAAGGTAAACTTTACCTTGCAAACTTATTGTTCGGTACAGCATTGGAAGAAATTTGTACTAGTCGGCAGTCTTCCCCTTCCCACCCAGGAAGCCAATGAAGGTGAGTGCAACAAGAGAGGAGCCTCCTCATAGATCTTGAAGCTGGGAGACACCTTGAGCTGGATTTATTCTCTGCATGTTGCCCAGTCAACCCATCCTAGATTATTCATGGGCTGGACATGATTTGCACACTGATAGCTTATTTTGAACAGACCCCTTCAAAATTCCCATTGCTGGAAAAAATGCACAAGGAGCTCCAATTTGTGTTCTCTGTAAGTGTTCCTATGCTCAATCTGTTCTCACGAACCAGGGATGCTCCCACTACCACTTCTGTCTGTCCCTAAAATTAGAGAGTGCTGAACATGCTAATGTGTTCTGAGTCGATTCTGCAAGTGTGTGCCCACAAGTTTGTGGTTCCTCTTCTAGTCCCCTGAAAACCACAAATAATGCTGGGGGAGAATGAGTTTGTGAGGTGCAAAAGGAAAGCATGGAAGCAACTTGAAGTTAATTGACTAGTCAGGTTTCTGTACACCTTTCAGCACAATTACAGATTGGTATGGTCATCACAAAAAAGCAGGACTCCAGTAAAGGCCTACAATGCAATTCTGCATCTCATGTGGCATCTATGTAGTACACCCAACGCACATGATACAGCTATGTGACTGTCCATGCGTGTTTTGGTTTGGAATTCTCTATGTTTAATGGAAATTGCCATGTAATAGTGTTTCAGATTTGGCACTATTTGTTGGTCTTTAATAAGGCTAAATGCATTATCATGTTCAATAGTTACATATGTGCAGCTCTAATGGCAGATGCACAACTAGAAGCAAAAAAAGGAAGCAGAGCTTCTTCCTCCCCCCAAACAAACAAACAAACAAACACATTCTACCCTTGAAAATAACAAAATTAAATTACAGATATGATCACAGAGTGGAAGTGGAGCTAAAAGAGGAAGGCATCAAGTACTGTACCTAAATCTGTCATTGTTCTATTAGAGCTGAACATGTGCAGCAGTTACAGTTAATGTTAGAAGGGTATGAAATACAGCAAGATTGAGAAAGCTTTTTAATAATGTTTTCACTAGGGAAAGAAAAATCTATAACTCTCTTAAGGCAGGCTCATGTTAGTTAAGAAGTCCATTTCCCCCATGATCTCAACCCATAGTGTGAAAGTAAATTCAGAAGACTGTGCTTCATGTAAGACACAATGTACATCTAAGCCCTTTAAATATGCAATAAGCCATTCGTTATTAGAAAAAAATAAAACAAAGAGACAGCTAAGAGAAAGAAGTAATGTTTGTAATTAAGTACTTTCCATGTATAAAATAGCACAGATATCTAGAAATGCCCACAGAAACACAATATGCAACACTGGTCATTGGTCATTTATTTTCTGATTGTGATAATGATTTCTAGCTAATTCCTGTTCATGTTATATGGTGCTATGTATATTGGAAGTGTCTGTACTGTGTTCAGGTTTGATTGTCCAGATATCAATAGAGATAATTATATATAAAGTGGAAACACATACCTAGTCAATCCATTGACCTTGGAAAGGTTTACTTTTTATACTAACGTTTTAGGAATCCTCTAGCAAGACTACTTGTGTAAATCTTGGGGAGATTCTAAGTTATTTTAACCTAATTTTTACTCCAATGTTTGTTCAGCCAACATACTGTATTGGAGCAAGAGTAGCTTTTCAGTGAACCAGGACATTAAGAAGTAACTGATACAGTCAGATAGTCAGGATACAGACAGACAGACAGACAGACAGACAGACAGATACTAGAAACCAAGCCATAGGAGAAAAGACTGAAGGAACTTGGTATGTTTAGCCTTGAGAAAAGGAGACTGAGAGAAGATATGATAGCACTCTTCAGATACCAGAAAGATAGTACAGACTGAAGGAGGTACTGGAGGGGCAGGAATTGGTTCTCAGTCATCCCTGAACATGGAACATGTAATAACAGGCTGAAACTAAAGGAAGCCAGATATAGAATGAATATGAGAAAATATGTCTTAACGGTTAGAGCAGTACAACAAAGGAAACAACTGCTTCAAGAAGTGGTGAGCATTCCAACCCTGGAAGTATTCAAGAGAGAATTGGACAACCATCTGTCAGATCTGCTTTGTTTTGGATTCCTGTGTTGAGCAGGCGTTTGGACGCGATGGCCTAAAAGGCCCATTCCAACCCAGTGATTCTATGATTCTAAGAAATAAATAAGCAAGCAAGGCAGAAGTGATGTAATCTGGTTGCCAGTAGATTGGCCATTGGGGAGAGGAGTTCTAGAATGGCCAATGGCTTCATGAAATATAAAACTTGTTCATGAAATCCACTCAACCCAAGGCTGGTCCAAGTTCTTCTGCCACTTGATGCAGGAAGCAATTATTATCTCTTTGCTCCAACATTGCATCATAACAGTGGTGGCATCCTCGTTACATTGAAAGAGGAAGAGAAGTATTGCCCATCCCTGTTCCTCCAATCTGTCAAGGAGGGGAGAGAGGAAAAAAGAATACTGTAATTTCAACCTTTTCACCCTACACCCACCCCCACCCCAGCAAAAGAAAGCTATGGAGACTTCAACTATATTTCTCACCTACAAAAGAAGAGGAAGAGACACCCACTAATCTCAAGAAAGAAGAACAGCAAGTCTTAGTCTCCAACATCTGGAGAGGTTTTGGTTGCAGTGACAGTACTACATGCTCCCTTCAGGGATGATGGAGCTGAAACAGAGCTTGCCTCACCTGTACTGCTTAGAGCTGCAGTTTTCTTGCTCAGATGCAAACATTATGGGAGAAGTGAGCACCCAAACAGCTGCACTTTTTGTGCAACTCCCTTCTCCTCACACAGTCTGGCTCTGAAATCCAGAGAGCAAGGAAGACTCCCTCAGTATTCAGTAGGGGCGAACTACCTTTATCCTCATATTCCATGGAGAGAGTTGTGTGTGCGGCAGCCAGATGCTGCCATTCTCTGTGGACACCACAGCTCCTCTTCCCTTTCAGAACTGCAACACTGAATCATGCTAGGCGAATTCTTTGATATGGCCGGGTCCCTTTTCCTTTTATCTTTTGGGCAATGTATTTATTTATTTATTTAGTCACATTTATGCTGCCCCCCTCTTGCCTAGGTGACTCCGGGTGGCTTACACTTATAAAAATCACTACACAGCTGTACAAAACAATGAAATAAAAATGCTCAAAACATAAAATAGTTTAAAATTTAGCATACCCTATCCCAGCAAACACATTATAAGATTTTTTTTTTAAAAAAAGAACTGAAGCTGAAAGCCCAAGTAGCTAGGGTTGCCATATGTAACGGAAAACCGTGAATGTCACATTTTGTAACTGTCTTGCACGGTTCGATAAAAACATGAAAATTTCATGGATTTCAAACCATTTGATTTGGAAGAAAAAAAACTTGCACTTATATTGAACGACCAGTAGTGGCAGCAGCAGAAGCTTGGTAAACAAGGGGGTGGGGAGAAACGTGCCTGCCCTCTGTTCTCTGTAGCAGCAGCAGTTCGATACCCGAATACTGCAGAACGGAATGAGCTCCTGCCTCCCTAGCAGTTTGAAAGCAATAAATGGCAAGAAGGTAAATAGGGACCACTGGGGGGGGGGCAGTGTTCCCTGTGCTCCGGTGTCTAATCATGCCTACTGCATGACCATGGAAACGTCTGCTCTCCTCTCTGTCTCAGCTCCTGCAAACCTAGCAGTTTGAAAGCAAAAAAAAGTAAGTAGATAAATAGGAGCCATTTTGGTGGGAAGGTAAACAGAGTTCCATGCACTCCGGTGTCTAGTCATGCCTGCCACATGACTACGGAAGTGTCTGCTCCCATCTCTGTCCCAGCTCCTGCAAACCTAGCAGTTTGAAAGAAAGCAAGAAATGGCAAGTAGGTAAATAGGGGCCATTTCGGTGGGAAGGTAAACAGCAATCCATGCACTCTGGTGTCTAGTCATGCCTGCTGCATGACCATGGAAACCTCTGCAGAAACAGACAGCACTGGCTCTTCAGCTTTGAAACAGAGATGAGCACTGAACCTTGGAGTCGGATACGACTGGCTTTCGAGCAAGGGCAACCTTTACTTCTGTCCTGTTTTTGTGAGAAGGAATTATGGTAACCCTACAAGTAGCACTCATATGAGCCAACCTGAGTGGCCATCATCCCAGCCACTTCTGGGATGCGCCAGGCAGGTCTTAAGGTGTTTTCTAAAGGGTAAAAGCTCCACCTTGAGATGTAGCTCAGTCAGCAGGAGGTTCCATAGGGCTGCAGCAGACACAGAGAAAGTCCCTCCTTCTTGTGTTAGAGAGATGAGCTTCTCTAGCCGATGGGACTATCAGGGAGCCCCTCTGGTCTTCTCTAGTAGGACGGGCAGATGTCCTTGGGGTGACATGGTCTCTTAAGTACCCTGGTCCACTACCATGTAGGGCTTTAAAGGTCATCACCAGCACCTTGAATTTCACCTGGAGGCACATCAGTAGGCAATACAGCTCCCTCAGCAGGGGTGAGGCGTGGGCATAATGCCCACACCCCATCACCACGTGGGTAGCCGCATTTTGAACCAGTTGTAGCCTCTGAATGACCATCAAGGGCAACCCCATGTAGAGCACATTACAATAATCCAGTCTGGAGGTGACCAGAACATGAGTGACCATAAGTAAGGAGTCCCAGTCCAGGAGCAGGCGTAACTGGTGAATGACACGAAGTTGTTCAAAAGCCCTCCTGGCCATGACTGCCACCTGCTCAATGAGCAGGATTCGCAAGTCCAGGAGGACCCCCAGATTATGCACCAGGTCCGTCTGAGGCAAAAGAGCCCCATCCAGTACCAAAGATGGTAGCTCACATGGTAACATGAGACCACTGACCCACAGCCACTCAGTCTTGCCGGGATTCATTTGTAGCCCATTGTCCTCTTACAGCCTCCAGACACCTGGATAGGACTTCCACTGCATCATCTCGATCACCACAGGCTGAGATGTACAGCTGAGTATCATCTGCATATTGATGATACCTCACCCTGTGGGATAGGAAGAAATGCCAAGATGATGATGATGATGACGATGATGGATGATGCTGATGACAACGACAACGACGATGATGGTGATTGGGCCCTCCTGGGAGATGGTGGGAGGTTAGTTGCTAATCTTCAGTAACAGGAATTCTGCTGTGATTGAAAAATACCCCAGAACTCACCCAAGGCATGTTATTTTACCCTAGTACCTGAGGTTGAAATCAACAAGTGCTGCAGTGACATCTATGTTGTAAACTGCAAAAGTACTAATTGTTCAGACAGCTGAGGAAATGAGTTAATGAACAATAGCAAAGGCAGAAGGTCTATGTGGGGGCAGGGAATCACAAAACAGCATATTTTGAAAGGGACCATGTCCAATCACTTGCAATTGTAGAGAAATTTAAATCATCAGTCAGTTTGATATATCAACTGAAGGACACAATCCTCTGAATATTTGTTTTCAGATTAAGTCCCAATTTAATTCAGTGGAGCTTATTTTAAAATAAGCAAGAATAACATGAGGCTGGAGTCCTATAAAACCCATATGAAACCATGTAAAGGAAATATTTTTTAAAGAATATGAGTGCTTCTTAATCAAATATCTGTAAGACCATGAAGCTCAATTTGTCATTGCTTATCAGCAATACTGATCTGATGCGTTTGCTCACCAAATCACTGTCATAGTGCTGCAGTAGAGGTAGGACCCTGATGGAAAAGACATTCTGACATGTTTTGTGGTGATATCCTTGACCTCTCATATATTGCAGACCAGAGGCACTTAACTTAGCTTTGTCAAACAAAAATCAAAGGTATTTCAATTACATCTTCAAATGTTTAGTTAATTAATCAGTTAGATTAATTAACTTCACACTTTCTAATCATCTAACAAAGTAGTTCCAATTAATTGGCGATCAGATTATAAGGTGCTCAATTATGGCTAACACAGTTCCCTTCTCTGCATTAGCTGTATTACCTTCTCTCTCCTTCCTGTTTTGAATAGTAGATTTAGAATAGATCAATTTGCTTCTCTATAATTACATTTAAATGTTTATGTTGTACAGAAATGAAGCATCAGGTACAGGAATTAGGTCTACCAAATTGGCAAAATTTCATTGTACTTCTGGCAATAACCGTTTATGAAGGCAGGATGACAAAACTACTTAGATATGGGGTTGCTATATATTGTTTCAAAGCACAAGTTCAAGATCTATGCGAGTACAGTATAAAAGAACGAAACTTTCAGCCATGTTGTATGAGTGGCTGTAAAACTGTCCCACCTCCTTTCTGGTTTCAGATTATATTCTAAAAGGATCTTTCAATCCAGAAATGGGGCATGCAAGAGATGAATGCAAGCGCGGCGCCAAAATGGCCGCCGCGCTCTTTGCGCCCCCCCCACAGGACAGAGAATCCGGGTAGTTAGGGGCGTGGCCAGCTCCCTTATAAAAGGGGTGGCCACGAGGCAGCCGAGCTGCCATTTTACCTCAGCGACGGAGCGGAGAAGTCTTTTCCCCTGTGTCTCCGTCGCTCTTTTGCTTATCGGGAAGCCTTTTGGTAGCGATTCTTCCTTTTCGGCTTCCCTTTGCTTCGGTGGAAATGCCTTCGAAGAAGAAGGCAGTTTCGAGTGCGGCTCGAGCTGTTAGGAGGCACAACCCAGGTCGGAGGACCGCGGTGCCGCCTCCTCAGCAGCCGCCTTTGCAGGCCCCTGCCGGGACCAGCGGAATGGGGTCTATTGCCCCTTGGCCCGGAGCGGGCGACCAGAGTGCGGGCGCGGAAGGGGCTCCGGCCCGCGGCCCGCGAGCGGTGGAAACCGCTCCTGCACCTGCCCACCCTGTTGGGCCTGCTGCTCTTGGGTCGCAGCCTCCACCCGGGCCCTCTAGCCTTGGGGGGTGGTGCGGCCCCCTGCCTTGGCAGGTTTCTCCACCGACCCTGCCGGGCTTCGGTGCTGGCCAATGGCCATATTCGGGTCCTGGGGTACAGGGACCTGTACCCACGCCTGGACCGGGAGGGCCGGCCGGCCCTTGGCCCCAGGTCAACGTGGAAACCTTGCTGGCCCGCATTGCGGCCCTTGAAGCGTCGTTGGCTCGGGCCAGTCAGGCGGGGGCCCCCTTTGGGGTCCCTTTTGAGGCGCTGTCGGCAGGAGGACAACAGCCGGCAGGGAGGGTTGAGCTGCTGCAGGCGCGTGGCGCGGTTTCGGCCACTGCCTCGCAGCTCCCCAGCCAGCAGCCAGGTGCGTGTCAGGCCCCGGTGATGAGCTCTACGTCGGTCGTGAGCTCCGACGCCCCCAGTGGGCCGGAACCCCCGGTGGGGGCGGCCCGCGGGGGTGCAGCATGTGAGTATACGGTGCAAGCGAGTACATCCACACACATTCCCAATATGGGGGGGGGGCTTTTCAATGGCCTTGGCCTCGCGCGGGTGGTGCAGGGGCCACGCTGTCGGCACCCCACCCGGCGACGACGACTGCCACCCTGGGCACTGGGGTGGGTACTTGTTCTTACACTGCGGGGAATGTTCTGGGGGTGGCTGGGCTATCTCAGGCCCCTTTTCCTATGGCTGCGGTGCCTTTTTCGGCTTTGCCGACGGCGGGGTATTCCTTGCCACTGGGTGATCACTTGGCACAGACTACCAGAGAGAAGATATGGCGGGGGGAGTATGTAGATATCTTCTCACTCCTGAACAGAGAGCCCACCAAGGAGGAAAGGGAGGGACAGGATGAGAAGGACAAGGAGCAGGCACGTCGCCGTAAGCCGCCACGTACCTGGGCCAACTGGCTACCGGCTTATTTAATATACATGGCGGTGTACTTGAGGGCACGGCCGGATTTGGCTATTCCAATGGTCCAATATTTGGACAACATATATAGGGCGATGGTTGATTTCCCGGGCCCCTCGTGGTTAGCCTATGACGAGGAATTCCGTATGAGGATTCCCCTCCACCCCGAGATGAGATGGGATGAGCCGTGCCAGAGGCTTTGGCTTTTGTACATGACGCCCACGCGCCCTGCCCCGGGAGACAGATACCATTGTGGACATGCGGTCCAGCGAGCGGCTCCAGCGCAGGTTACCCGCCAGGCGGCGGGGCAGGGGGTTCCAGCCCGCCTGCTGTGCTGGACTTTCTCGTCCAATGGTTCCTGCAATAGGAAGAATTGCAAGTATAGGCATGAGTGTCCCACATGTTCGGGCCCCCACGCAGCCTCCGCCTGTCCCAGGCCTGGAGGGACACGGGGCAGAGGGAGGGGCGGACAGTGGGCTGGCAAGACTGCCACGGATGGAGCTGGTTCTCCAAAAGGCCCCCTCCCCAATTAATGTGGACATGCTGGAGCGTTGGCTCGCATCGTACCCGAAGGGGGAGGATGGGGAGTATCTCCTTCAGGGTTTTAAGCAGGGATTCCGTATCCCTTTCATGGGTGATAGGTCCCCTCAGGATGCCCCCAACCTTTTATCCCTCAGAGGGAGGGAGGAGGTGGCTGCGGCCAGCATTAAAAAGGAGTTAGATGCGGGCAGGGTCGCTGGACCCTTCCCTGCACCCCCGTTTCCCAATCTTAAGGTGTCGCCACTGGGCTTGGTCCCCAAAAAGTCTATAGGCGAGTTTCGCCTTATTCATCATTTGTCCTACCCAGCCGGCCGATCGGTCAATGATGCTATCCCTGATGACCTTTGTTCAGTCAGGTATACATCATTTGACCATGCGCTGCGCATGGTGCGCTCGTGTGGCCCGGGTGCCCTGCTGGCCAAGTGCGACATTAAGTCGGCTTTTCGCCTCTTGCCGGTGCATCCGGGCGACTTTGAGTTGCTGGGTTTCAAATTTAAGGGTGAATATTATTTTGATAAGGCCATGCCTTTTGGCTGCTCCATATCATGCTCGGCCTTCGAGCGTTTTAGTACCTTCCTAGAGTGGGCTTTCGTCCGCAGGTCAGGGTCCCGGTCTGTAGCCCATTACCTGGATGACTTTTTATTCGGGGGTGAACGGGGCTGGGACACGTGCACACGTCTCCTCAACACATTTCAGACGCTAATGGAGGAACTCGGTGTCCCTTTAGCGCCCGAAAAGACCGAGGGCCCATCTACCAAGCTAGTATTCCTGGGGGTGGAGATTGACACAGTAGCGCAGGCTTCTAGGTTACCGGGCGATAAGGTGTCCAGGATAGTGACCCTTATCTCGGATTTGCTGGCCAAGCGCAAGGCATCACTGAGGGAACTGCAGGTGCTACATGGTCACCTCAATTTCACTTGCAGGGTGGTCGCACCGGGCAGGGCTTTTGCCCGGCGCTTATGCGACGCCATGGCAGGGTTATCCAGGCCCCACCATAGAGTTAGGCTTACCCGGGGTATCAGGGCAGACATGTTTGTCTGGTTGCAATTCCTGAGGGAGTTCAATGGGGTCTCATTTTGGAGGTCTGACCTCCTGGCATCCCCCAATTTTCAGATCCAGTCTGATGCCTCAGGATCCCTGGGTTATGGGATGTACTTCAATGGGAAGTGGGCCTATGGTGGGTGGCCACCGGCCTGGGCAGGCACGGGTCGCCTGCGGGATCTCACATACCTGGAATTTTTCCCTATTCTGGGGGCTTTGATGCTATGGGGCGAGCAGTGGGCTAACTCGGTTGTGCATTTCTGGTGTGACAATGCTGCTGTTGTCCACATTGTCAATGCACAGACTTCCAAATCGCCCAGGGTCATGGAACTAGTGCGCCATTTTGTGTTGCGCTGCCTGCGCCTCAACGTCTTGTTCAGGGCCAGGCATGTTCCAGGGATTAATAATGATATCGCTGATGCTTTGTCCCGCCTGCAGATCTCCCGGTTCCGCGCCTTGGCCCCGGATGCGGAGGAATTTCCCTCGCCACTCCCGGACGAGATGTGGACTATTGGCAAGGAGAGGTGAACCGGGCGATTGGCCTGTCACTAGCGCCACGCACGCGTAAGGCGTATCAACAAGCATTCAATTCCTACAGAGCATTTTCTGCTCAATTTCACCTGCCAGAGACCTGGCCTATCCCGGTGGACCATGTTCTGCGGTTCATGGTTCACCTGCATGCACAGGGCCTCGCACCTCGCACCATAGCATCCAAGCTCTCGGCGTTGGCTTTTATGGCCAAAGTGGGAGGTCATGTGGACACCACCTCTGACTTCCGTGTGAGACATGTTTTGGAGGGGTGGGTGCGCGAGCGCGGGCGTTGCCCAGACGACCGGCACCCTATTTCCCCAGGGGTTCTTACCCAGTTGGCCCGGGGCTGGCCAGGCCTCTGTTTTGATCATTATGAGGCAGCCCTTTTCCATGCAGCCACAACGGTGGCATTTTTTGGAGCGCTCCGCATCAGCGAACTTGTGATGCTGTCTAAGGCGGATGCAAGTTGTAGGGCACTGGAACTCGAAGATGTCTATGTAGCCAAAGACTGGGCCCAGTTGAGGATACGCTCCTCTAAGACTGCCTGGCGTAGGCAGTGGAGTAAGACTGCTACGGTGTTCTTTGGCAGACATCTGTCCGGTTGGTGCCCTACAGGAGTTCCTGGCACTGCGTGGCATGCACCACGGCCCGTTTTTCTGTCACCAAGATGGGTCTCCCCTTACTAAATTTCAGTTTTGGAAGGTGACAGGCAGAGCCCTCACCAGGGTGGGCCTACCAGGTGCCCGTTATGGCACACATTCATTCCGTATTGGTGCAGCCTCTACAGCAGCTGCTTTTGGGTACTCTGGGGCTGACATACGTAGCATGGGGAGGTGGAGCTCGCAATGTTTTCAGTTTTATGTGCTCCCACTCCCGCCATGAGTACCAATCCAGTCACCTTACCGCCTTTTTCCTCAATTTTCTTGCAGACCCTGGGTGTCGTATTACACCGGTGACAGTATGGCTGGTGGGCCACAGCTATGTGCACAGGGCAGCGCGTTACGCTGCGGCGACAGAGTGGGGACCCCGACTGGGACTGGGTGAACACGCCAGTCTCACATGGCATGGTAAGCCTGGGATGTTATGGCGGGAGCTGCGGCCTTTCCTTTTTTCTGGCCTGGGTGCTGACCCGCCTGACATTCTCATCATCCACCTGGGGGGCAATGATTTGGGCCAGGTCACCGGCTTATCGCTTAAGCATGCGATTTGCGAGGACCTCGCCTACTTGCATTATGTCTGGCCTGCCACAACCCTGGTTTGGTCGGACATTGTCCCGCGCCATTCTTATAGAGGGGGCGTTAACCTCCTGGCCCTTGACCGCGCTAGGCGCACGGTCAATAGGGCGGTGGCGCGGTTTCTTGCCGACAGGGCTTGGGGATGGGTCAGTCATCACCCCGCTATTAGCCTACAAAATTATGACTTGTACGCAGGGGATGGGATCCATCTGTCGCGAGGAGGTATGGATCTCCTGTTGGGTGATTGGCGAGCAGGCCTGTTGACCGAGCTGACGGTCTGGGGGGGGCGTCAGGCCTTCTTTGAAGCCCCTCCGTGTGGCGGGTAGCACTGGTAAGGTAAACAGTATGACCCACAGGTATCCGGCAGGTTCGCAATTGACTGGACAACACTAGACAGGAATAAATTAGTTAAACGTTGTCCGGTCAACGACGAACCAGGCGACGGGGTGATGACGATAGCTAACCAGCATGCATCACCCCGTGATTTCACGGATACGCGTCAGAGGGTGGGGTCATGAGTTAGATATTGACTACGGTCAAAAATTTGTTTGTCGTCAACAAACAAATTGATACAAATTGATACATTGTAACCAATTGCCGTTGGCAATTTTGGGGTGGTACCTTACCAGTGTTACTTCGACCTGCTTGCCTTAAGAATTATGATTGGTCGTTTTACCAATACAAATTTATAATTCGGACTAGGGCATTGAATCAATAAATGTGGCCCTATGCTGTTATCCACTTTCAATGTTGTCTGTGTCCGTTATTGGGGGGGTGCGCCTGCAAATGAAATGATAGCAAGCTCTATCCTAAAAGCTGGGATGTTAAGGAAAAAATAGCACACACCAGGATCAAAAATTCATTCTAGAAAACTGGCAGTTAGGGAGAATTGGAAACTTAAAGACATGGGGCTACCTAACATATATTAAATACAGTGACTGTCCATACTTGCTCAGCAAAGGGTTGCCTTTACAGCATTGAATCATCATGCACCCACTCACCCCAGCTAATACAAAGAAACAGCTTTAGACTGAGGTTCGCCATCCCCTGCTGTGCTCCTAAATTCTGAACTCTTTCCAGCAGCATATACTATCCCAAGGGAAAACAGAGGTAGTATCAGTGGCAGTTTCCCCATATAGACATGCTTTCTGCATAGCTGGCTCCTGTTCTGTGAATGGCAGTTCCAAGATAGTCCTCAGAACCAAGCCATGATGGAAGAAATAGTCTCTCACAGCCCCCCTTTAATTTTTTCCCCATGAAATCGGATCCGCAGAGGGCTTCACCTCTGACTTGTCTTTTATTTTATTATATGTGGTAGCATGCACAACTGGGAAGAAGTCAGAAGAGGGGAGGAGGAGATATTTAATGTATTTTTGTTGCGTGGGACTCAATAAAATGAAGGACAGTTAAATAATCACAAACAAAAAAATCAATGTAAATTACGCCTGCTTTCCTCACAGCTTCTTCAGTATGATTCTAGGTGAGTTGGTATGAAACAGCTCCATTATAAAAAGAAGGAACATCCTTCTGTCTGTAGAAAATCTTTGCATCTTACTGTCCATTTAGTTTTGATTAACTGCATAACTATTTTTAAATGTGCAAAGTTACTGTTTCTGACATACCATTTTAGATACAAGGAGTCTGGCATTCTGTTATAAAAAGAATAAATTATTTTAACATGGTAAAGGTTGCCTTGCTTGAAAGCGAGTTGTATCTGACTCATCTCCGTTTATAGCCAAAGAGCCAGAGCTGTCTGCATCTACAGACGTTTCCATGGACATATGGCAGGCATGACTAGACATGGAACGCTCTTTACCTTTCCACCAAAGTGATCACTATTTATCTACTTGCAATTGCTTGCTTTCCAACTGCTAGGTTGGCAGGAGCTGAGATAGAGACAGGTGCTCACTCCATCGTGCAGCATTCGGGTTTTGAACTGCTGACTTGCCAACCTTCCAGTTGTCAGCTTCAGCACTAAGCCACCATAGTCCCACAGAGCCTTTGCTGTCATTACTATTTCATTTCTTCCTTGCTGCTATCAATTGTTTCCTAGCTTATCTGACAAATATCACGAATGATAATCAGTGTATGGAATGACCTTCAGAAATGAAATACTTCTTTTCCTCCCAAACAGGTTCTAGTTTAGTAAAATTCATCACATCTGATTCAATTTCCATTACTTCACATGCACTTGCAAACCTATTGTGCTATTTTTGGCATTATCAGTCTTTTAAAATTAAGTGACAATGCACACTCCCATATCCCAAATCCTAGGCTGTGTGAACATGATTTGTATGCCATTTGTGGCTGGAAACTGGTGTTTCTTTTGCTGGGAAAAATATTCACCCTCCTAAGAGTCTAGAGAGAGTATGTAAAAATTGCAAGGTATGCTCATTGTTAGTGGAACATTTTATCAGTTTACTTAGCAAATAACATATTAAGCTGCCTCCAAAAAACTATATATCCTATGTATAATTGTGTGCTGTTAAGTCAAACTTGACTTATGGCGACCCTTTTCAGGATTGTCTACATAGACAGTATTCAAGTTATTTGCTGTTCCCTTCTTTCAGGAATGCCCAGGAATGGTACCCCTGCCCAAGGATACATAGGTTGGGTCTTCTCCCAGGAAACTGAACTACCTCTATTTCCAGAGCAAGCCATCTAATTCATGAGCTACCCAGCCAGCATATATACTTTTAAAATGTATTACTCTTTTTCCTTAATGAAAACTGCACAAATGCAAGCGCGGCGCCAAAATGGCCGCCGCGCACTTTGCGGCCCCCCCCACCGGACGAAGGCATCCGGGTAGTTAGGGGGCGTGGCCAGCACCCTTATAAAAGGGGTGGCCACGAGGCAGCCGCGCTGCCATTTTGCGAAGCGACGGAGCGGAGAAGTTTTTCCTCCTCTTACCTCCGTCGCTCGTGCCTTTCACCGGGAAGCCTCTTGGCTGCTGATTTTCTTTTTCGGCTTCCCATCGGTTAGCTGCGATGCCCTCAAAGAAGAAGGCGACTGCGAACGCGGCTTGTTCTGCGCGGAGGCGCCAGCCGGGTCGGAGGACCGCGACCGCGCCTCCACAGCAGCCTCCTTTGCCTGAGCCCACCGGGACCGGTGGGATGGGGTTGATTCCCCCTTGGCCGGAGGCTGGAGGTCCGCGTACCGGCCCGGTTGGGGCCGCGGCCCTCGGCCCGCGAGCAGTGGCCACTGCCTCTGGCATGGCCCATTCTGCGCGGCCTTCCTCCGTTGGTGTGCAGCTGCCTGCGGGGGGCTTCAGCCACAGGTGGTTGGGTTCCCTCCCCTGGCAGGGTGCTCCCCTGGCCCTGGGGCCGGGCCTGGGATCTTGGCCCTATATGGGCCCCGGGGTCCAGGGACCTGGACCCGCGCCTGCAGTTAGCGGGCCGGCCGGCCCTTTGCCCCCTCTTGGCTTGGGGGGCTACATCAGCGTGGAGGCCCTTCTGGCCCGCGTTGCGGCCCTCGAGGCGTCGCTGGCCAGGGTTAACCACCCTGGGGCCCCTTTTGGGGTGCAGGTTGATCCATCGTCTGCCGGGCAGCGGCAGGCAGCAGGACGGGTCGAGCTGCCTGAGGCGCGTGGCCCGGCATCGGCCACTGCCTCGCAGCTCCCCGATCAACAGGCCGGTGCTGGTCAGGCCCCGTCGACGAGCTCAGTTGCGGTCGTAAGCTCCGACGCCCCCAGTGGGCCGGAACCCACGGTGGGGGCGGCCCATGGGGGTGCAGCATGTGAGTATGCAGTTCAATCTAGTGCACCCACACACATGGCCACGTTGGGGGGGGTTTCAATGGCCTTGGCCTCGCACGGGTGGTGAGGCGGTTCAGCCGCTGACGGCCCACCCGGTGACTCCAACTCTCACCCAGGGCCCCGTTGTGGGGGGTACTCCTTATGCAGTCGGGAATGTTTTAGGGGTGACCGGGTTGGTCCAGGCTCCTTTTCAGATGCCCGCAGTTCCCGCCGTTCCTGTGTCGGCATTGCCGACTGCGGGGTATTCATTGCCCCTGGGGGACCATTTGGCACAAAACACCAAAGAGAAGATCTGGCGTGGGGAGTATGTGGACATCTTCTCCCTCCTTAACAGAGAACCCACCAAAGAGGAGAGGGAGGGGCAAGATGAGAAGGACAAGGAGCAGGCACGTCGTCGTAAGCCACCGCGTATGTGGGCCAACTGGTTGCCGGCCTACCTCATATACATGGCGGTCTACCTCAGGGCCCGGCCGGATTTGGCAATTCCGATGGTCCAGTATTTGGACAACATTTACCGGGCGATGGTCGACTTCCCGGGCCCGTTGTGGTTGGCTTACGACGAGGAATTCCGTATGCGGATTCCCCTGCACCCCGAGATGAGGTGGGATGAGCCCTGCCAGAAGCTGTGGCTTCTGTATATGACGCCCACGTGCCCTGCGCCTGGGGAGAGATACCATTGTGGACATGCGGTCCAGCGAGCGGCCCCTGTACAGACACCCCGCCAGGTGGCGGGGCAGGGGGTTCCAGCCCGCCTGCTGTGCTGGACTTTCTCGTCCAATGGTTCCTGCAATAGGAAGAATTGCCGGTACAGGCATGAGTGTCCCTCTTGTGCTGGCCCCCATGCGGCCTCCGCCTGTCCCAGGCCTGGAGGGATGCGGGGCAGAGGGAGGGGCGGACAAGGGGCTGGCAAAACTGCCACAGAGGGAGCTGGTTCACCGAAAGGCCCCCTCCCCAATTAATGTGGACATGTTGGAGCGTTGGCTCGCATTGTACCCGAAGGAGGAGGATGCGGTTTACCTGCTCCAGGGTTTTCGACTGGGGTTCCATATTCCCTTCGTGGGTGATAGGTCCCCTCAGGATGCTCCCAACCTGTTGTCCCTTAGGGGGAGGGAGGAGGTGGCTGCTGCCAGCATTTACAAGGAGGTTCATGCGGGCAGGGTCGCTGGCCCTTTCCCTGCACCCCCGTTCCCCAACCTTAAGGTGTCACCCTTGGGCTTGGTCCCCAAGAAGTCACCGGGCGAGTTTCGCCTGATCCATCACTTGTCCTACCCAGCCGGCCGATCGGTCAACGATGCTATACCTGATGACCTTTGCTCGGTCAGGTATACATCGTTTGACCAAGCGCTACGCATGGTGCGCTCATGTGGCCCAGGTGCGCTGTTGGCTAAGTGCGACATTAAGTCTGCCTTTCGCCTCCTTCCGGTGCACCCGGGTGATTTTGAGTTGCTGGGTTTCAAGTTTCGGGGTGAATATTATTTTGATAAGGCCATGCCTTTTGGCTGTTCCATATCATGCTCGGCTTTCGAGCGTTTCAGCACATTCCTGCAGTGGGCTTTCGTCCGCAGGTCAGGGTCCCGGTCTGTAGCCCATTACCTGGATGATTTTTTGTTCGGGGGTGAACGGGGCTGGGACACGTGCACACGTCTCCTCAACACATTTCAGACGCTAATGGAGGAACTCGGTGTCCCTTTAGCGCCCGAAAAGACCGAGGGCCCATCTACCCAGTTAGTTTTCCTGGGGGTGGAGATTGACACGGTAGCGCAGGCTTCTAGGTTACCAGGGGATAAGGTGTCACGGATAGTGGCCCTTATCTCGGACTTGCTTGCTAAACGCAAGGCATCACTGAAGGAACTGCAGGTGCTACATGGTCACCTCAATTTTGCTTGCAGGGTCGTCGCACCGGGCAGGGCATTTGGTCGGCGCTTGTGCGACGCCATGACAGGCTTATCCAGGCCCCACCATAGGGTTAGACTGACCCGGGGTATCAGGGCAGACATGCTTATCTGGCTCCAGTTCCTGAGGGAGTTCAATGGGGTGTCATTTTGGAGGTCTGACCTCCTGGCTTCCCCTCGTTTTCAGATATAGTCTGATGCCTCGGGGTCCCTGGGTTATGGCATGTGCTTCAATGGGAAGTGGGCCTATGGTGGGTGGCCACCGGCCTGGGCAGGCACGGGTCGCCTGCGTGATCTTACGTATCTGGAATTTTTCCCTATCCTGGGGGCTTTGATGCTATGGGGCGTGGAGTGGGCCAACTCGGTCGTCCATTTCTGGTGTGACAATGTGGCCGTTGTCCACATTGTCAATTCACAGACTTCAAAATCACCCAGGGTCATGGACCTTGTGCGCCAGTTTGTATTGCGCAGCCTGCACCTCAATGTTCTTTTCAGGGCCAGGCATGTCCCGGGGGTCAATAATGATATTGCTGACGCTTTGTCCCGCCTGCAGATCTCCCGGTTCCGCGCCTTGGCCCCGGATGCGGAGGAATTTCCCTCGCCACTCCCGGACGAGATATGGACCATTGGCAAGGAGAGGTGAACCGGGCGATCGGCATGTCGCTAGCGCCACGCACGCATAAGGCGTATCACCACGCATTCAATTCTTTTACAGCTTTCTGTGCCCAATCCCGGCTGCCGGACGCCTGGCCGATCCCAGTGGCCCATATACTTTGGTTCATGGTTTACCTGCATGCCCAGGGCCTTGCACCTCGCACCATAGCATCTGGGCTGTCAGCGTTGGCCTTTGTGGCCAAAGTAGGTGGTCATGCGGATAGTACCACTGACTTCCGTGTGAGACATGTTTTGGAGGGGTGGGTGCGGGAGCGTGGGCGTTGCCCGGACGACCGCCACCCGATTTCCCCAGGGGTTCTTACCCAATTGGCCCGGGGCTGGCCTGGCCTCTGTTTTGATAGATATGAGGCAGCCCTATTTCATGCGGCCACATCGGTGGCCTTTTTTGGAGCGCTCCGCATCAGCGAGCTTGTGATGCTGTCTAAGGCGGATGCAAGTCGTAGGGCACTGGAACTCGAGGATGTCTATGTTGCCAAAGACTGGGCTCAGTTGAGGATACGCTCCTCTAAGACAGATCAGCATGGCGTAGGCAGTGGAGTAAGACTGCTACGGTGTTCTTTGGCAGACATCTGTCCGGTTGGTGCCCTACAGGAGTTTATTGCACTGCATGGCACGCACCATGGCCCATTTTTCTGTCACCAAGATGGGTCTCCCCTTACTAAATTTCAATTTTGGAAGGTGACAGCCAAAGCGCTTGCCAGTGTAGGCCTCCCGGGGGCCCGTTATGGCACCCATTCATTCAGAATAGGGGCGGCCTCCACTGCTGCTGCTTTTGGGTACTCCAGGGCTGAAATACACCATATGGGAAGGTGGGGATCGCAATGTTTTCAATTTTATGTCCGCCCTCTTCCACAGTGAGTACCAGCCTAGTCACCACATCTTTTCTCTCCCCGTTTTTTCCTTGACAGACCCTGGGTGTCGTATTACACCGGTGACAGTATGGCTGGTGGGCCATAGCTACGTGCACAGGGCAGCGCGTTACGCTGCGGCGACAGAGTGGGGACCCCGACTGGGACTGGGTGCATACGCAAGTCTCACATGGTATGGTAAGCCCAGGATGTTATGGCGGGAGCTGTTACCATTCCTTTTTTCAGGTCGGAATGCTGACCCGCCTGACATTCTGATCATACACCTTGGGGGCAATGATCTAGGCCAGGTCACCGGCTTATCGCTAAAGCATGCGATTTGCGGCAACCTCGCCTACCTGCATTACGTGTGGCCCGCCACTACCCTTGTTTGGTCGGACATGGTGCCGCGGCACACGTATAGGGGAGGGTTCGACCTCCCGGCCCTTGACCGGGCTAGACGTATGGTGAACAGGGCTGTGGCCCGGTTCATTGTCAGCAGGGGTTGGGGGCGGGTCAGTCCTCACCCTGCCATTAGTCTGCAAAATTATGACCTTTATGCAGGGGATGGTGTCCATGTGTCGCGAGGAGGTATGGACCTCCTGTTGGGTGATTGGCGAGCAGGCCTGTTGACCAAGCTGACGGTCTGGGGGGGGCGTCGAGCCTTCTTTGAAGCCCCTCCGTGTGGCGGGTAGCACTGGTAAGGTAAACATTATGACCCACAGGTATCCGGCAAGTTTGCAATTGACTGGACAACACTAGACAGGCATAAGTTGGTTAAACGTTGTCCGGTCAACGACGAACTAGGCGACGGGGTGATGGCTACAGCTAGACAGCATGCATCACCCCGTGATTTTACGGATACGCGTCAGAGGGTGGGGTCATTAGTTAGATATTGACTACGGTCAACAATTTGTTAGTTGTCAACAAACAAATTGATACAAATAGATACATTGTAACAATTGCCGTTGGTAATTTTGGGTGGTACCTTACCAGTGTTACTTCGGCCTGCTTGCCTTAAGAATTATGATTGGTCAATTACCAATAGAAATTTATAATTCGGACTAGGGCATGAATCAATAAATGTGGCCCAATGCCGTTATCCACTTTCATCAGTGTCTGAGTCCTTTATTGGGGTGTGTGCCTGCAATTACGTTAGGGAATTTAAAGTGGAGCTGGACAAATTGCCCAACTACAAATGCTACAAGGAGTTTCAGCAAATTGTGAAATTGGTGAGGAAAAATATGACTAATACAGTATTAATGTTACTTTAAAATGATCTACACATCTTAGGGGTCTTGCCAAGGCTGATCCCAAATGAGTGTAATGACCTCTATTCCAGGGAACAGTACAAGAAACAATTTTTCTCAAGTGATTTAGATTCTTGCACAATTTCACTGTGTGGTGAACTCCCAACTGGAGAATATCTATGAAAGATATGTAACTATGAATAACCTAAACATTGTTCTGCATTACCCTTAGATATTTTGCAAATTCAGCAGCATAAAGAAGTTAAAAGGCAAATGTTTCATTGGAAATGAAAATAGAAAATAAGGTAACATACCCAGAAGATGTTTCAATTATCATGCACGGTGTGGACAAAGTAGATAAGGGAAAACTGTTTTCCCTATCGCACAACACTAGAACTAGGGGGCACTCCATGAAACTTTTGTGTGCTAGTTCTCAAACAAATAAGAGAAAGTACTTTTTCACCCAGAGGATCTCTGGTCTATGGAACTTCTAGCAAGAAGAATTGGTGACAGCTGTCAGTCTTGACAGCTTCAAGAAAGGATTAGACAAGTTCATGGAGGACAAGGGTATCAATGGCTATAATTATGGATACCTAAGGACAACCTCCGGGTTGGAGAGATAGGCAGGATATCTCTCAATGCCATTTCCAGGGAATCCTAAGCAGGTGAAGGCATCTGCTTGGGAATAATACCCTGAAGCAAATGGTGAGCCACTGTGTGAGACAGAATGCTGGACTGGATGGGCTGTGGCCTGTTCCAGCAAGGCTGTTCTTATGTGCTAGATACACTTTTGGTTTGAGCTACCATAGTTCTTCCTTATGTCTTTCTGTCACTGCTGAGTAATTTCCTAACACAAGTCATCCCCAATACCAATCAGAATGTTGCTGCATCATAATGCAACAGTGTTCTGATATACAGTGGTACCACATACAACAATTTTAATTCCATGGAGCTCATTGTTGCACGAAACAATTGCTATACGATGCATGCATTGTATAGCGATTTTCCCTGTGGGATGAATCATATAACGATTTTTTTGCTAAGTGGTTTTTCCCATTGAAAAATTGCTGTACGATTTTTTCAATAGGGAAAATTGTTATGCAGGATGCCATTCCCCCAAAACCTAATTGTTATGCAATTTCATTGCTATACGGGGCGATTGTTGTATGAGGTTCCACTGTATTGTGGAAATTCAAATATGGTACCTGATAGTACAAAATCCCGGGGAACACTTCAAAGTATGCAATTCCCACAGTTGAATGCACATATATTCCTCCAGCAATAGCAAGAACAATTACACTTAAATACTGCCCGACAAGTACTTAGTGCACTTCTGGTCATTTCATAATGTAATTAAATAATACAGGTTTAAGCTACTGAGAAGAGTTTGCAAGCTCAATTCCTTAAGTTGTTAACCTTGAAAATTGTAGGTTTGTGGATTGTTGCTTTAAATAATGCAGGAATAATTGACTGAGAACAGTTTGCAAACTTGATTCCTTAAATTGCTAATCCTAAAAAACTGAGGTTCGGTTTGAGTCTAAAACCCTGCACTAACCTTTAAAACCTGCATTTTCTCATGTGACTGGACTGAAAGAGAACATGTGAGCATTATATCATATTTGGGGTTCCTTAATTACAATCACAAAAGCACGAGAACCTTGTATCTCCCTTGACACCCAAAAGGGTAAAAGAGGAAGCAAAGAAGAATGGAAGAATTACAAGCAGCCATTGCATTTGGGTAGAACCACCAAAATATTTCTAGCCCCTGCTTTCCTTACCAAAGAAAGACAGAGCCGCACCTAACCAAAATACAATCACTTTAAGGTGTGTAAAAAATAAAATAAAATCATTTTGCTCAACATTCAACACATAGCTTCCAGTGCAGTAGTTCTAGTGCATGGAGGATCCCTGACAAAAATCAATGATACAAAGCATTTTAACTGGGCAGAACATTTTCCCCGTGACAAAGAAGGATTAAAAGCCAACATACAAAGAATCATTTATTAATAAGAAATGTTCTCGCTACTATTTCTTGATCTGAACGGGAGTGAACTTTTCTCTTGCTATCAGCTTTTCTTTGTTAAATGTCAGGAAAACAGACCTTGGAAGTTGATCAACCTGTTTGTTTGCCCAGGGCCATGTGTCAAGCACACACCCACACAAACACACACACCTCCATGTCCAGAAGTGGTGCGGATGTTAAATGCAAGCAGTGCCTTCATCATTCTGGCATTCTATTTTAGTCTAACTCTAGATCAGGAGCCTGCCTGAGCCCAGCACTGATAACAAAGCACTATCACTTTTCAAAGTGACATGGTGCACTGACATATCAACACTGGAACTTAAACGAAAAGCCCCTTCTCATTTAACTGCTAATCTGCTGAAGCCACATTCTGCCTGGCACACCGGATTTCAATTAAAACTTTTGGGTAGCATAGGAAAGTTTGGTCTCTATGGGTAGTAGCAGAAAGGATAAAGAAGAGATGGTCATATTTTTCAAGCTGATAAACATCAGCTGAATTCCACCTTTGTACATGCAAGCAGCTTATTGTAAAGTGGTAAAATATTTTTATTTAGACAAGCTGCATGAACTGGAAAAGAGAAATAAGGTGGAATATTACAATTTCATTGCTTCCAAACTGAAATATTCTAGTGATGTTTCAAAATTTTCTGAGTCAGGCTTGCATGAATGAGCACTATTTTTGTGGTTATCTGCATACTTCCAAGACTTTAATCATTTAATGCCAAACTTCTAGGACACTTCTTAAAATTGAAATATGTTTGAAAACTGATTCTTATAGCCTTAAAATGAGGAAGGTTGAGTTGCACTGAAGACTGCAAGCCAGGTTGATGGATTTCACTCCTTTTCTATGAAATGCTCACTTTCTTATTCAGAACAGTAAAGATATAAATAATGGCCTGGTTCATTATCCCATGCTAAATCATATCCCTCACCTACCCATAGTAAGGAGGGGACAGTTGGAAATCATATCCCTCCCCTACCCATATTAAGTGGGTGACAGTTTTAAAATTTTCAGAGTGAAATTGTGATTTTTTTAGACTTGATTTTCCCCCCCAATGATACTAAAGCTAATTGATTTTTATTACCTGAAGACATTTTCTGTCATTGGGCGCTCCCTCTACAATGAAGTGTCCATTCTACCTGATTGAATCGCCATATCGCTCAAAATTCCATGGTTAGATGGACTGCATAATACTAGATAACTATAGCTTACACCAAAACCCAACAATGCTCCTCTAATCCTGGCTCTTTTACACAGTTAAGACCAGGCCTTTGGCTAGGACCACAACAAATTCCTTCTTAGTGAAATTTTTAAAGAGCAATTCTCTAATTAGTACATTGACAAGGCTAATTCTCACTAACTAGCAAATTGATATCATTTTCATTTTCAAAGACCTTAGTTAATGAGAAAATTGATAATAGATTGAGTTTCCAGGTTCAGATGACAAGAATTAATGAGCTGACCGTCTCTGCTTATGTAAAAATATCCTTTTCTCAGCTGATAACCACATATCTTTCTGATAAGCATCTGTTATTTGGTAAACATTTACTCAGTAAGAGAACATAAAAAGATAAATTAAAAAAACAAAAACAAATAGCCATGTGATAGCTAGCTTCCCCTCATCCTAAATAAGACCCATGAAGGCCTATACAAAGATGGAAACTACGGTATGTATATAAACATATACAGTAAAACCTCTACTTACAAAAAAAGTCTGTTATGTAGGCTTTTGCTTAAATCGATTTTTTTTGTAACTCGAAGCAAACCCATAGGAAAAAGAATCTTTATGTAACTCAAAACAAACACATAGGAAATCATGTAAATTGGGACATGGTTTTAGCCAGACGCCAGAGCTCTGCGTTCCTCCCCCTTGCCCTGCTGGTCGGCAGGGAGTGAGAACAGCTGGGGGTGGACTGTGCCCTCAAATGCGCTGCTGCCACCCCCACGCCCACCACCGGACGCCGGACACCAGAGTTCTGCGTTCCTCCCCCCGGCCCTGCTTGTCAGCGGGGAGTGAGAACAGCTGGGGGTGGACTGTGCCCTCAAAAGCGCTGCTGCCACCCCCACCACCCCCACCACAGGACGCCAGAGCTCTGTGTTCCTCGCCCCGGCCCTGCTGGTCGGCAGGGAGTGAGAACAGCTGGGG
The DNA here is from genome assembly GCA_035047345.1 of Bradypodion ventrale. Lineage (NCBI taxonomy): Eukaryota > Metazoa > Chordata > Lepidosauria > Squamata > Chamaeleonidae > Bradypodion > Bradypodion ventrale. Next base: position 115,243,567 of record JAWDJE010000002.1, read on the forward strand.
GTGGACTGCGCCCTCAAAAGCGCTGCTGCCACCCCCACCCCCACCACCGGACGCCGGACACCAGAGTTCTGCGTTCCTCCCCCCGGCCCTGCTTGTCAGCGGGGAGTGAGAACAGCTGGGGGTGGACTGCGCCCTCAAATGCACTGCAGCCACCCCCACCCCCACCACCACTGGACGCCGGACACCAGAGCTCTGCGTTCCTCCCCCCTGGCCCTGCTGGTCGTCGGGGAGTGAAAACAGCTGGGGGTGGACTGCGCCCTCAAATGCGCTGCTGCCACCCCCACCACCACCACCACCGGATGCCAGAGCTCTGAGTTCCTCCCCCGGCCCTGCTGGTCGGTGGGGAGTGAGAACAGCTGGGGGTGGACTGTGCCCTCAAATGCGCTGCTGCCACCCCCACCGGACGCCAGAGCTCTGCATTCCTCCCCCCGGCCCTGCTGGTCGGCGGGGAGTGAGAACAGCTGGGGGTGGACTGCACCCTCAAAAGCACTGCTGCCACCCCCACCCCCGGATGCCAGACACTGGAGCTCCGCGTTCTTCACCCAGGTCAGTGGGGAGTGAGGACAGCAGAGGGAGCAATCACCGCTGCCCCAAGGACCATTGCCACAGTTGTGGGGGGGGCACCCTCCTCTCCTGTCCCCTGTGGGGAGGGACATAGGGCCATGGGCCGCCACATCAGGCTGAAGCCCACCGCCGCCTCTCTTTTCCTTGCGTTTCCGGTCCTAACCTTGGGCCAATACGGAAGGATGATGCCGCGGTGGACTTGCCATCATCGTCGCTTATGGACCTGGCCATATATATATATATACTTACTCTGTGATGATTTGTATTTGACACTTTGAATTTTTTATATTGTGTACTTTTTGATGCGATTAATTGATGTTTATATATTATCTTATAATTGTGATTTTTAATTTGTTTTGTATACTGTTTCTGTATTTTGGATTGTATTTTTTATTTTACATGCTGTAAACCGCTTTGAGTTCTCTTAGGGGAAGTAAGCGGTATAGAAATGTAAATATAATAATAATAATAAAATCATTATGTAACTCTAATTTTATGTAACTTGAGGCATTTGTAAGTCGGGGTTTTACTGTATATGAAAGCAGGATTGAGCATAGAGGAAGTTTTGGGCTAACCACCTCTACATCTCCTTTGTTTACAAAAGTCTTCTGCAGTATAACACTACAGAGGGAAAAGGAATTTAATGGATTCAAATTTCCATATACAGATATAGTCATAAAATATTTGTAACTTCTAAGTTTGCAATTGTGCTGTATATCATTGGCAATTACTCGTGTCTAAGCATACAATTTTTTCCTGAAAGTCATTATTTTCTCAGTTGATGGATGTGTCTCTGGTGATTAAATAACCCTATCTTGGCATGAAACATGTATCCACACACATTACACTGAATAGATGGTGAAGGGCATGGTTGAGTTTGATGAAGCTTATGTGTTTGTTGCTTAGCCTCTTTATGTCTGCGGTGTTCCCCTATGAAGTGATTGTTAGCAGCACAGATGGTTTGTGGGCAACCTTTGGCCGCTGCCTCCCAAGTTTGTGGGTTTATACCTGACACCTTCATGGTTTGTTTCAGCTGGTCCTTATAATGCTTCAAAGGAGCTCTGCAAGATCTTGTACCAGACCTAAGTTCCCCATAAAGAATTTGGCGAGGAAGCCTGGAACCATCCATATGGTGGACATGCTCTATCCATCTAAGATGCTGGCCTATGATGGAAGCTTCAATGCTGTTTAGATTTGCCTTCTAGAGGATTGCGATGTTGGTGACATAGTCATCCTACTTGAGGTTCAAGATGGATCTTAGCTTCTGTTGGTGAAAGTCAGCAGTCATGACGTAGTGCAAGAATGGGCCTCACTGCAAAATATTATCATAGAAACTGTGGAGAAAACCATTGATTTTGCCAAAAAGAAGAGGCAAGACTGGTTTGATGATAACAATGATGAAATCTCATGCCTCATCAATGCCAAATGGAAAGCCTATCTATCCCTTCTTCAAGATCCATCCTCCAAGCGCAAAAGAGGAATTGTCAGGCACAAATAAGAGAAATTAAGAACACCTGGTGGCAACAAAATGCTCAGGATCTAAGGAACTTTTATGATGCATAAAAGAACTATATGGACCATCTCGCTCTTCATCAGGCACCCTGAAAGCAGTAGACAATGCTACAATCTTTAAAGAGGCCAGAAAATCCTAGATTACTGGAAGGAACACGTTTGCATGCTTTTAAACTGAAAATCTACCACTGCTGAGGATTTTCTTTGATAAATGCCACAAAATCCGCACCAACCACAGATGGCAACATACCTGGAATTCTGTGAGCCTATGAATAAACTGAAACCCGAAAGACTTCAGGGCCAGATAACATCCCTCTAGAGTTAACCCAGAAGGGAAGGGATACTCTAAAGACAAAGTTCTTCACACTCATTCTCTTGTTTTGGGAAAATGGTAAAGTGCCTGAAAGTAGCATCCTGTCCAACCATATTAAGGGAGAGGACTTCAGTTTGTTCCTGTTGTTTATCTTCCTGGATCTCATCAAGTGTGATGAAGGAGAGATCCTCAGGTGGAACCAGTTGTTCCTCTGTGTGTTCCTCATCAGGTGTGATGAGGGAAAGAGCCTCAAATTGATTCTGTAATTTCGGACTCTCAGAGTGATCCCCTACTCTTCTCCTCCTTTGAGTCACATTCCTCCAAACATCTCCCTCCTGAGTTAGTGAAGGGCCTTCTCCCTCAGAACTGTGCCCTGTCTCTTCTTGTCCAGGATAGTCTGCTCTGCTCTGTCCAAGAATAGCTCAAGCTCCTTAATTTGTTGATGGTTAGATATGCAGGCCTTTAGCTGCTGGACCTTCTCTTCTAGTAGTGCAACCAGCTTGCACTTGCTGCAAGTGTAGTTCTCCATGTGTTTTGGCAAGAACACAAACATGGCACAGGTATTGCAGGTAACTACAGCTGTTCCCTCAGAATCCATTTTCACAAGTGCAGTATTCTGGGCCTCAAAAGTGTACACGTTTACTACCTTTCTATCTAGTAAGAATATATTCTTCCTTTGTTCTGAGTCTGAAATCTCGGTGTGCGGGCCTCTAAAGCAGCTCTACTCCAACTGCAAGCACGCTCAAAACTTACCAGTGCTCACTTCCTTTGTTTGGCTCTCCTCAGCAGCAGCTCTGCTTAAGAGCAAATGCAGAATCAAATCATGAACAACGATTTAACAACCGAGACTAAACACATGGTATACCAAGCTGTTGTTATCTCAACGTTACTGTATGGCTGTGAAAAATGGACCCTCTGTCACCAAGACATCAAAAAGCTTGTATATCTTGTCTTGAAAACATATTTTTGCAGGACTTATGAAACGTTGGAAATGAGAAAAATACATACAACAAATCACATATATGCTCATATCTAAAAATGCATGCATTGAAAAACTAAGCACAAGTACACTTTAGGCAATGAAGAAATGTGTATAAAAATAATAGATTAGAAAAATATGTTTAAAGAATGTATAAATTTTGGAAAATCTATACAACAATATGCTTATATTTCCTTTCATGATGCCTCGAAGTATTTGCTAAGCCCTATGACAAAAACCTCCCCTGTCTGCACTGGACTGCCAAAAATGCCAATAAACATAGCCAATTAGGCAAATCAGTTGAAAACAACCAAATCAGAACAACAGTGTAAGAAATCAGTTGGAATTAGGTGCCAATCAGCCCAATTAAATGTAATTGAAAATGAGTGGCATACCAATTAACCCTACTGACATTATTGAAAGCCAGTCACCTGTTCCCACAAGCAACATGAAGTAGGAGAAAAGGGAACACACCACAGATGCACATCCCAACATTTCCTACTCAGTTCCAAAGCTAGACATCCATGCCACCTTATGTTGATGCAAGAAAAGAAGGTGACAAGGTGTGTAGTAGATTTTAAGTGCTCTGATTCCCAACAAAGGAAATATCTTTGAAATGTCATAATTTTTTGTATTGGTACATTGTGGGTTTTGACTTGAACTTTCCAAATGTTTTGATAGACAATTCTCTCTCTCCCATTAAATGTATTTGCATACTTATTGAATTTAATTGATTGTACCCTAGTGTAGAATGAAATAATCACCATCATCCTCATACTAATCACCTTTATTCTTGCCCACTGAGGAGTTGATGATGGGATTCTTCCCAGGAACATGTGTGTGAGTGAGTGCACATGAAACTGTATTCTTTAAACTGTTTCTTTTTCTTCTGTTTTACTGAGGTTCATTTTGTTCATTCAGTTAAACTGAACTTTGAGAAAATAGTGAGACATGCTAGTGAGCCTAGGATTGAACAGAAAAATCCAAGAGGGATAAGGGAGAATTTGTTTTGGGTTGTTTAGACTCAGAAATGGGTGGAAACAGAATTCAAGCGTAAAATAAAACGTGATTGCAAGTCAAAGAAGCTCAAAGCCCATAGGCAAAAATGCACATATAAGAGGCACTTGGAGACAGATATATATATGGATTTTTATATGTTCATAGTGCAAGCCCCCAAGCCAAGATGAGATAATTGTGTTTTAAAAAAATAAATAAGATGGATATAGTGAAAAGAGCAAATATGACTTAATGGAAGGGAGATGTCAGTGAAATCCTGTAATCTCTGGAGACAAATGCTATAAGAAGGGCAGGAAAATGAGTGATGGGGCCATGTTGCTATTAATGTCTAACAGAAAGAGAATGAAAATCATCAATGGGACAGATTTTTCCAGTCAGAATCCAAATGAATGTCAATACTGTGACCAAAAGTTGTTTATTGCTTGGGATGAGGTATTGTCACTTGGACTCTGAAGTGATCTGGAGATGCAAAGTACAACCATGAGGCATCTAGATCAGACAATGTTGCAGTTATGGGATCCTGTGATTGTTCTTGACAGAATAAATTTTTATACAGTACTGGGTAAATTATTTAGAATTTTTAATGGGGTTTTAAAGGGCTTTTTAATTAGTTTAATGTTGCTTTTAATTGTTGTTAGCCGCCCAGAGTCGTTGCCGAGATGGGTGGCAATAAAAATTCGAAGAATATAAATAAATAAATAAATGAGCCAATAATAACAAAGAGGTTTCTGTGTCTAAATGCCCTAAATATTTGCTGTATGGTTTAAGTGACCCTAAATAGCTCCCAGAACTTTGTTGCATGATTTGAATTCTTGAATTGAATAAAAACAGTGTTCACTATGCTATCCAATTTAACTTTATATAGCTGTGACTGAAGAATTGTCTAGTGATCCTTGACCTCAAAAGAGGAAACTCTCTAAAAGAAAGGGATTGTTACAATCTCTCCAGAAGACTTGGAGCATGTAGGTTCAGTCATTTGAACCCACAGTAATAGAAGTTTCAGTAGAATGTAAAGCACAGATGAAGAAATTAACCATAATTTAAGTATTTTTGTTTACTGTATATCATGTTTGTATATTGTATTTATTTTTGTTGGAAGCCACCTTGAGTCGCACTTGTGCGAGTAAGGTGGGGTACAAATCTAAATAACAATAACAACAACAATAATAATAATCTAAAAGGTCACTGATATAAGGCCACGTGACCTCTGTGTGGACCAAATACTGGACAAAATATGCCATCAGTGTGATCCATCCTGTATACAGGTATATGCATTTGACCATGTTTTATGAAACGATCAAGTATTTCATTGGCCTTCAACTGTTATTTACATTCACTTATTGCTTTTACTGCATTTGTTATCAGATATTCATAGTTTTCGTGTAAAGATTTTAAATTTGTGACCTCAAATTTTTATACTATGTGATTTTAGATTTCTGATTTTAGATAGTTGTAATGCACCATATTTACTGTGCATTTCACTGAGTTGCTAGACTCCCTGATCTCCCTGATAAGGATGAGAGATTTATCAGTCCATTGGGTGATAATGATAATGATGTTCATCATCTTACAAGCTGCACTTTTACAATAATTTAAATAAGAGCAATGCAGTGTTCTCTTTCTACTGCCATTTCCTTTGGCCCCAAAAGAAATTTGCAGCTTCAAAAAGAGAGATCTTGAATCAAGAAAGCTCACATAATGCTTGATTTTTTTAAATTGTACCAATAAAGGTTTGACCTTTCTTTTGCATTAGTATTGTGTAAGAATCACATGGCTGTCTTTGTTTATGCAGTTCCCGCTTGTGTCCCTTGTTGCACACCAGTTCTTATGACTGGCAGACAAATAGTAGTTTGTTAACAAGTGGCAATTTATTGCTGCAATTTATGGCATAATATTTACACCAGTGTAAATAAATGAGTAGATTCAGGCACTGATTAATTCATTTCATTTCACTGCTAGCCAATGTGCTTTTCTTACTGGTTTATATGTTTAGATATTGTCTGCTGTATTTTTGTTTCAATATGTTGTACAATTAACTTGGTTTAAACACGCTCTCTCTCCCCCAACCCAAGAGCCCACTTAGATGTTTAATGATGCTCAACTAAGCATTTGATTCATTATGAATTCAAAACATGACACTGGTTTCATTAGGAGGTCAGGGCATCATCTTGAGAGTTTTCAAAATGTCATGAAACAAGTGAAGAATTGTTTGCTGACAGGAAACTAGCAGCAGGTATACCTTGGTGTTGACAGCTGCATCTCTGACATGGATCACAGAGAAACTCTGTTGGAAATGCCTTAACATCTGGAACATTTGGTTAGATTTCAAAAAGCTAATTTTTAAAAAGTTGATGAGTCCTCCCCCTAGAAAGCAAAATTATAAAAATACTGTACAGTCCAACCTTTTCATCAGTAGCTAACACTTTTGTTAAATGATAAAAATCTGCAGAGGAAATAACAGCTTGTCAAAAAATATCTAAAGTAGCACTAGATGAACTTGATTTAAGTTCACTTTATACATTCTGTAATTTAAAGTCTCAGATATCTCTGAGTTACAAAATCAAAACATTAAATAAAGAAGCACTTTCTCAGGGAAATGGCTATGTCAATGTATACTGCTTCCCAGAATGGATACCACATAGTTTTTGATGTCATTTACATTGATCAGCAACAAGATAGTATTGACTGACCGACTGACTGACTGATTAAAGTGCTTCAATAGCTGAATTACACTTACCTCCTTGGAAGACAATGCCATAAAGACAAGATAAAATATTCAAGGGAAAGGGGCTTTCAGGGATGGGGCATCTTTTGTCAAGCAGTTTCAAAGCAGGAAGTGAAAAGTGGTAATATTTAGCTAAAAGGGAAAATCGAAAAGAGGACGTTTTTACAGTAGCTTGGGGGAAAAAAAACCAAGGATGACCACCTGGCTTTCATTGGAGAATCTGGCTTGGCAGTTGGAAAGTGACAGAAAGGCAATCAACTGCCCATGGAGGAAATAGTACCCTCCAATCCAAATCTGTCAGCCTATATTTGTTAACATGCCAAGCCTTGAGTTAAACTTGGGACTCACTTAGATTAAGGAGAAGCCTGACCTTAAGAACCAGGAACCTTCTGAAAATTTCTGCTGGCCTGTAAAAGATAGAGTACAATGTACAACAGAGCAATGAGCCTGGGAGATACTGCCTCTCTATGATAAATGATCCCATGCACTGAGGTTATAATGTAGCACCTGTACTGTCTTCCTTCCAGCAACTGAGATAAAGATTCCTCTTGACATGCACCAAATACATATTAGAAATAGCATCGAGCACGAGAAGACTATGCAGAGGTTGGAAGTTGGACAAGGGATCTGTAATGCTATCATTACAGGATCCAGCTGTACATTATGCCTGTAGAAAAAAGTATTGTTTCCAGTGGTCTACATATAATAAATGTGCTGTAAGGACTACAGTAATTGGCTAGGGCCCAGAAGACTTGGGTTCAAATATCTTCTTGGCCAGGTATGCATTCTTTCTCAAGGGAAAGTGTACTAATTCATGCAGACATAGTTTGTACAATTATAGATAATTCTGTGAGAGGAAAAAAATATCTTCATTTATGCTTGCTTGGAGGCCAGGAATTGTGAGGAAATTAAACATTTCTCATCAAGGTGTCTTCCTGGGTTCGAGACAAATCAAGAACAAATTTTTAAATGACCCCCCAATTTGGCTAATCAACGTATTGTTGCATAAACCTTTGCAGTGAAAACCTAGGACAAAGAAGTAGTCTCCTGGGTGGGTAAATATTTACTAGAGTATGTAAAAAGATAAGAAAATACACAGAGAGAGATTAGTCAGTGCAAGAGACAGCAATAAATGCAGAGTAGACAGATGAGTACAGAAACCATCTAAAAAAGATAGAGAAGAAATCAAAATGGATATGTGAAACAACTAGCAGCCATTACTGATGAACAACCATAAAAGGTTGGTTGTTTATGTAAACACTTTTTGTTGTTGTTGCTGTTCAGTCGCACAGTTGACTCCTACCCTTTGCGACCCCATGGACCATTTTCCTCCAGGCACCCCTGTCCTCCACCATCCCCCTCAGCCCACCCAGCTCTGTGCCCACTGCGTCCACAATACCATCTATCCATCTCATCTTTGGACGCCCCCTTCTTCTCTTGCCCTCCACCTTTCCCAGCATCAAGGCCTTCTCAAGTGAATCCTCCCTTCTCATTTGATGTCCAAAATATTTTAGCTTCGTCTTTACTATTTGACCTTCCAATGAGCAGTCAGGGTTGATTTCTTCTAAGATTGACCTATTTGTTCTCCTCGCTGTCCAGGGGACTCTCAAAACCCTCCTCCAACACCACATTTCAAAGGCATCTATTCTTCTGCGTTCAGCCTTCCTGATTGTCCAGCTCTCGCTTCCATACATTACCACTGGGAATACCATTGCTTTGACTATTCTAATTTTTGTTTGCAATGTGATGTCTCTGCTTTTTACTATGTTCCCCAGGTTTCTCATAGCTTGTCTCCCAAGAATCAGTCACATTTTTATTTCATGGCTACAATCCCCATCTGCAGTGATCTTTGATCCTAAGAAGGTAAAATCTGTCAATGCTTCTACTTCTTCCCCGTCTATTTTCCAGGAACTGATAATGTTGCCATTATCTTGGTTTTCTTGATATTGAGTCTCAAGCCAGCTTTTGCACTTTCCTCCTTTAGCCCAATCAAGAGGTTCTTTAGGTCTTCCTCACTTTCTGCCATTAGGGTGGTGTCGTCTGCATATCTCAGATTGTTGATGTTTCTCCCAGAGATTTTAATCCCATATTGTGATTCCTCCATCCCTGCATTGCGCATTATGTGCTCTGTGTATAAGTTGAATAAGCAGGGTGACAAAATGCAGCCTTGTCTTACTCCTTTTCCTATTCCAAACCACTCTGTCATTCCGTGTTCTGTCCTAACTTTTGCTTCTTGGTTCGTGTACAGATTTCTCAGGAGGCATATGAGGTGCTCTGGTATTCCCATCTCTTTAATTACTTGCCACATCTTGTTGTGGTCCACACAGTCAAATGCCTTAGTGTAGTCAATAAAACAAAAGTAGACTTGTTTCTGGTATTCCTTTGTTTTCTCCATGATCCAGCGTATGTTGGCAATGTTGTCTCTAGTTCCCCTGCCTCTTCTGAAACCAGCCTGCACCTCCGGTAATTCTCTCTCCACATGCTGCTGAAGTCTATCCTGTATTATCTTGAGCATCACCTTGCTGGCGTATGGAATGAGTGCAATTGTTCGATAGTTTGAACATTCTTTGGCATTGCCCTTTTTTGGGATTGGAACGTATACTGATCTTTTTCAATCCTGTGGCCACTGTTTTGTTTTCCAAATCTGCTGGCATATTGAGTACAGTAATTTGACACCATCATCTTTTAGCGCTTTGAAAAATTCAACTGGGATACCATCATCTCCACTAGTTTTGTTGTTTGCAGTGCTCTTTAGGGCCTTTATGACTTCGCTCTCCAGGATGGCTGGCTCAAGTTCAAATTCTTCATCATTGTGATTATCAGGAGTGTTGAGGTCCTTTTTGTAGAGTTCCTCTGTGTACTCTTTCCATCTTTTCTTAATTTCTTCCGCATCAGCTAGCTCCTTTCCGTCTTTGTCCCTTATCATGGTCATTTTTGCTTTAAATGTTCCCTTGATTTCCCGGATCTTTTTGAAAAGATCTCTGGTTCTGCCTCTTTTGTTGTTTTCCTCCATTTCTCTGCTCTGTTCTTTTAGGTAGTTTTCCTTATCTTTCCTTGCTTTTTTTTTTTGAAATTCTGTGTTCAAATGATTGTATTTTGTCCTTTCTCCTTTTACTTTTGTGTTCCTTCTTTCCTCTGCTATTTCAAGAGCCTCGTCAGACAGCCACTTTGCTTTCTTACACCTCCTCTCCTTTGGTATGGTTTTCTTTGCTGCTTCCTGCATGATGTCCCTCATCTCCGTCCATAATTCTTCTGGCACTCTGTCTACCGAGTCTAAGCCATTAAATCTGTTCATCACCTCCACCGTGTATTCTTTAGGGATGCTGTCTAGGTGATATCTGTCTGGTCTCCTTGTTTCCCCTATTTTCTTTAGTCTAAGCCTGAATTTTGCGATCAGTAGGTTGTGATCTGAGCCACAGTCTGCTCCAGGTCTTGTTTTTGCTGACTGTATGGAGGTTCTCCATCTTTGGCTGCAGAGTATGTAATCAATTTGGTTTCGGTGTTGGCCATCTGGTGATGTCCATGTGTACAGTCTTGTGTTGCTGGAAGAGAGTGTTTGCTATGACCAGTGCGTTCTCTTGGCAGAACTCTATCAATCTTTGCCCTGCTTCATTCTTTGTTCCAAGAACACACTTGCCTGTTATTCCCTCCACTTTTTGATTTCCTACTTTGGCATTCCAGTCTCCTAATATAATTTGAACATCATTTCTTAGTGTCTGTTCTATGAGGTGTTCTAGGTCCTCATAGAACTGGTCTACTGTGGCTTCATCTGCACCAGTGGTTGGTGTGTATATTTGGATCACAGTGACATTGAAAGGTTTGCCTTGAATTCTGACTGACATCATTCTGTCATTTTTGAGGTTGTATCCCATTACTGCTTTTCTCACTCTTTTATTGACAATTATGGCTACTCCATTTCTTCTAAGGTTTTCTTGCCCACAGTAGTAGATATGATGGTTTCCAGAGCTGAATTCACCCATCCCTGTCCATTTTAATTCACTGATGCCCAGGATGTCAATGCTTATTCTTTCCATCTCATTTTTTACCACTTCCAGTTTACCTTGGTTCATTGATCTCACATTCCATGTCCCTATACAATATTGCTCCTTACAACATTGCATTTCCCCTCCTCCTTTCCTGTCCCTCCCCTTCCTCCACTCTGTGGTGTTAAGCATCCTGTATCATCTAGCCTGCCCCTTTGTTTTGCCTTTTGTTTTGGTCAATAGGCTTCACTTGGCAAGCTTTGTGGCCTGGGTTGCCGGTTTCTACACCATTTTTCTCGCATCATACATCTTATAACAGTTTTAAAAAGTTTAAAACAGCTTAAACAACATACTATCATGCATATTATCACACTTTAAAAACACAGTCTCTATGTCAGTTTCTATGTTAAGTCAGTATAAAGTCTCTATGTGAGTTGTTATGTTAAGTCTTCTACATTTTTCATATCGGCTACTTATCCTTTACATGGGACTCTGAGTGTTGTGTATGCATGTCTTGTACTGTCAGAATGTAACCATCCCAATTACAATGTATTGCAGCTGTAAAGGAACGCGAGCAAGCAGCCCATAGAGGGCAGCTGCGAGCGTTCAATCTCACATGGTTCACATTGCTCAATCACGGACAGCTGCGGGAAAACCTTCCCCGCATTCAGCAGCAGGAAAGAAGAACTACTGAAGAGAGGCGTGCCTGGGCGAGGCCTCGCAGGTAGCGGCCAATGAGCTACCGTGCTACAAGATTCAAATGTATAACCCCACTGTATATAAAGAGATGTATCACCGCCATTACCTCATGCTCCACCAGATCCCTATGCAATAAACCTGTGTTAAGCCAACCCTTCGGCTGTTCTGTTGTCTTTGGTCCCATACAGTAAACTGGCGACGAAGGTGGGATACATGGCTGCCCACGGGACCAAGACATGCGCCGGCTACGAGATCAGGAAGCCGGGAGACTTGGAGCTGTTTGAGATAGACTTCAACGGAGCGCTGGTGGAGCTCGAAGTCTCAGATGAAGACAAGAAGAGGGCCATCTTCGTCCGCATGCTCGGACACGAGACAAAAAGGACTCTGGTGGACCTGATCGCGCCGAGGAGGGTGAGCGACTACAAAGCCAAAGAGCTTCTGGCTGTGTTGCGCGCCCACCTCCGGCCCGCGATAGCGATGTTCCCCGCTCGGAGCGCGTTCTGGAGGCGAGTCCAAGCGCCCGGGGAATCGGTCGCCGAGTTCGCCGCGGCCCTGCGGCTGGCCGCCGGCCCCTGCAAATGGGAGACCCCAGAAGTCACCCTCCGCGACTGCCTGCTCTGCGGCCTGAGGGACACCGAAACTCAGCGCGCGCTGATGAAACAGGAGCCGCCCCCCACATGGCAAACGGTCCTCGACACAGCGCAGGCCACGGAAGCCACGACGGCCGGCGTGCAAGAGCTCCAGGACTGGCGGCCGAAAACCGCCAAGGCAGAGAGCTCGGTGCGCGCGGCCCGGCGAGTCTCGGACTCAACCACGGAGAGCGGCGACGACGACGATGTCCGGAAGGTCCAAAAGGAGGGCCGGCGCTGCGACGGCTGCGGCGCCGCCCACGCCCGCGCCAAATGCCCGTTCCGCAAGGCCGAGTGCCACAACTGCGGCCGGCGCGGGCACATCGCCAAGGTCTGCCGGAAGCGGCGCGAGGCCAAGAGGAGCTCCCCAGACCGCTCGGCGAGGCAGGATCACACCACGAGGCCCAAGGACCACGGCACCCGGACCACGAGGAAGCGGGACGGCGTCGGACGCATCTCCGACGACAGCGAGGACGACGCTCCGGTTTTCAGCGTTTCCACGGAGCATCCCCGATACTTCGTCGAGGTAGTAATACAAGGGGCCCCTGTTAGGATGGAGGTGGACTCGGGTTCTTCTTACTCTATTATCTCTCAGGGAGAGTTCCTTAAGATACCCCCCCACGTGCGGCCCAAGCTCAAGGCGTTGAGGGCCACACTAAAGGACGTGCAAGGGAACCGCATCCCGGTACTGGGGGTTGGGAAGTTCCAGGTCCAGTTCAAAAAGCGCACCGCAACGCTTCCCCTAGTCGTCCTCAAAGGAGGTAAATGCAGCCTCCTCGGGACTCAATGGTTTCAGCCCCTGGGGTTGTTCATCGGGGGGGTGCACGCCGTGGGAATACGCGCCGCCGGGACTGATCCAATACAGAGCGTGTGTGAGGCGCACCCCGAAGTTTTTAAAAAAGGACTCGGAAAGTTCAAGGGCCCCCAGTGACTTTCGACCTGGACCCTGGAGTGCGTCCAATCAGACGTAAACCGCGCAGGGTGCCTTTCGCCCTAAAAGACAAAATAGAGGCGGAGTTGGACAAATTGGTGGGCCAGGGGATTCTTGTTCCTGTTGATTCTGCGGAGTGGGAAACTCCAATTGTAACAGCACTCAAGGCCAACGGGGAGGTCCGCATATGCGCTGATTACAAGTGCACCATCAATAAGGCGATCCGCCCTAATGCGTATCCGGTGCCGGTAGTCAGCCACTTGTTGGCCAGGTTGCACGGGGGGAGGTGTTTTGCTAAACTCGACCTGGCCCAAGCCTACCAGCAGCTCCCGGTCACCCCCGCCGCGGCTGCTGCGCAGACCATAGTCACACACAAAGGGGCGTTCCAAGTATTGCGCCTCCAATTCGGCGTGAATTCGGCGCCCGGGATTTTCCAATCACTCGTGGAACGCCTCCTAAAGGGACTAGAGGGGGTGTTACCCTACTTTGATGACGTATTGATTACAGGGGGGAGCCGGGCAGAATTGGCAGAAAGGTTGGGAAGGGTCCTAAAAAAATTCGAAAAGGCGGGGTTGCGGTTGCGAAAGGACAAATGCGTCTTCTTCGCAACCGAGGTCGAGTTCCTAGGGTTCCGCATTACTCCCGAGGGAATAAGGCCATCCCAATCCAAGGTGGCCGCCATCAAAAAGGCCCCTCGCCCCACCTCCAAGCCCGAGCTGCAGTCGTTCCTTGGGCTGCTCAATTTCTACCACTCCTTCCTTCCTCGGAAGGCAGCCGTGGCGGAACCGCTACACAAATTGTTAAAAAAGGATGAGGCATGGAAGTGGGGCGACGACCACGAGAAGGCTTTCAATGACCTGAAGCGACTCCTGGCATCAGATGCTGTGCTGACCCACTTCAATCCCAAACGCCCATTGGTCCTGATTTGCGATGCATCCCCGGTGGGGGTGGGGGCGGTGTTATGCCACGTGCTGGAGAACGGGAGGGAGGCCCCGATAGCGTTTTACTCTAGGTCCTTGTCCCAAGCGGAGAGAAACTACGCCCAGACAGACAGGGAAGCACTAGCGATAATTGCGGGGACCAAGAAATTTCATGATTTCGTGTATGGCCGCCCCTTCACCATAGTGACGGACCACAAGCCCTTGCTAGGCATTTTCACCGCAGATAAGCCCACACCCCAAATCCTGTCCCCGAGAATGCTCAGGTGGGCCATTTTTCTCAACGCGTATCAGCACGCGTTGGTATACCGGCCCGGAAAGGAGATCAGCCATGCGGATGCCCTGTCGAGGTCCCCCATTCCCCGGGATTGCTGCCACGTGGGCGAGGAAGAGAGAGACCACCAGGTTTTAATGATAGAGGTCCTAGACGCCCCTCCAGTAGTGCCGGCCGACATCGCCAAAGCGACCAGTAAGGACAAAACGTTAGCTACAGTTTGCTCCTGGGTACAGAAAGGGTGGCCCGTGTCTTCCCCAGCAGCGGAATTCGACACATTTTTCAAAAAGAAATTAGAATTGTCCTTAGAGAGGGGTTGCCTTTTGTGGGGACAGCGAGTAGTGATCCCCACGTCCCTCCGGCCGAGGGTGCTTAAACTGCTGCACGTCAGCCACCCCGGAATCGTCCGCTCTAAGGCACTAGCCCGTAGCTACTTTTGGTGGCCCCAGCTAGATGCCGACATCGAGCACATGGTCGGCACTTGCGAAGCGTGCCAAAGCTCCAGGCCAGAAGAGGCTCGTCTGCCACATAGAGAGTGGGACGCAGCGAGGGGGCCCTGGTCCCGGGTACACGTAGACTTTGCAGGGCCGTTCAGGGGAACGCTTTTTCTCCTAGTGGTGGATGCGTTCTCAAAGTGGTTGGAGGTCATCCCAGTCTCGAGCACCTCCTCGGCCACCACAGTTAAACAGTTACGGAGGGTCTTTTCTACGTTCGGTTTACCCGACACCCTCGTCAGCGATAACGCTAGCTGTTTTACGTCCGCCGAGTTCAGGGAATTCGTGGATCTCAATGCCATTCAGCACATCACCTCCGCCCCTTTCCACCCGGCCACCAACGGCCAAGTAGAGCGCCTCGTGTGCATCACTAAAGACGCGCTACGGCGCATGGGCTCCGGAGATCTAGACCGACAACTATGCCAATTCCTGCTACGGTACAGGGTCACCCCTTTAGCGTCAGGGTACTCCCCCGCGGAATTGCTAATGCGCAGGAAGCTGGCTACGGTAATCTCCAGGCTAGACCCCACCAGAGTAGAAGACAAAGGGCGAAATGTAGAGATGGATTCCTCAAAGAGTTTTAGCGTAGGCGCCCCCGTGCATTGCAGGAACTACGCCAGCGGGGGACCAGCCTGGGTGCCCGGCATTGTAATAGAACAAACCGGCCCCGTCTCATACTGCGTGGAGACCAATACAGGCCTCCTGTGGAGGCGGCACGCAGATCAACTCAGGCGGAGGGTCCCCGGAAAGCAGGACGAAGACGAGAGTAGCAACGAATCAGCGTTAGGGTACTCCCCCACCCGCTTAACCCAAGGGGGAGGGAAAGGGGAACATGGGTCCCCACCAAGGGGGGAGGAAAGGGAATCGATCCTCAGAAATCTTTTGCGGGAGTGTTCCCCACCAAGGGGGGAGGAAAGGGAATCGATCCTCAGAAATCTTTTGCGGGAGTTTGCGGCGGAAAGGAAGAGCCCCGATCCCACACACATCCCCCGGGAGCGTCCCAGAAATACAGATTCCCCAAGAAGTTTAGACCTTGATTTACAGTGCCAGGGGGAGTTAGCGGAGTGGTCCCCCACCCGTCCTAGCGAAAAGAGGGGTTTCAGTTCAGCCCCTGGTACTTCCAGTCCCAGTAGCCCCTGTGAATTAGAGTGCAACATAGCGCCAATGTCCCGGAGACCGACACCCCCAAGGCAGGAGGCAACGGCGAGGCCGTCCGCCACAGTCTCCAGGTCCCCCGAGCGGGGGACAGAAGGGAGCAGAACCACAAGGGCATCCTCATCGGTCCCGCGGTTCACGATCGGAGGGTCCCCGGGGTCCGAGGGAAACAGACAGGGGTTCACTTCCCAGTTGTTCATCCCATTCCCTTCCCCCAGCGCAAGGCAGGCACAGACGCCCCACAGAGCCACTAATGAATCCCCGTTTCCCGTTGCAGGACAAGCACCCACGGAGTCAGGGATCACAGGCTCTCCGGTACTAGGGCAGGCGCAAGCGCGCCCCAAGCGAATGTGCGGCAAGCCACATTGGTTGCGGGACTTCGTCCCATCCTAGGGGGGAGGGATGTTGTGTATGCATGTCTTGTACTGTCAGAATGTAACCACCCCAATTACAATGTATTGCAGCTGTAAAGGAACGCGAGCAAGCAGCCCATAGAGGGCAGCTGCGAGCGTTCAATCTCACATGGTTCACATTGCTCAATCACGGACAGCCGCGGGAAAACCTTCCCCGCATTCAGCAGCAGGAAAGAAGAACTACTGAAGAGAGGCGTGCCTGGGCGAGGCCTCGCAGGTAGCGGCCAATGAGCTACCGTGCTACAAGATTCAAATGTATAACCCCACTGTATATAAAGAGATGTATCACCGCCATTACCTCATGCTCCACCAGATCCCTATGCAATAAACCTGTGTTAAGCCAACCCTTCGGCTGTTCTGTTGTCTTTGGTCCCATACAGTAAACTGAGTCTCACCCCATGCTTTTCCTCCTCTGCCCTCTTCCCTTCTGCCAATGGGTCTTTTCCTTTGGTGCTTGGCTGTAGGCTGTAGGTGGTGGGTACCCCCGGCTGGAAACCTCGCGGCGGCGGCGATGGCTGGCCTTTCCGCCACTCAGCCGGCTCTCTTCCTCCTCCTCACCCCCCGGCTGGTGGTGGTTGCCCGGCAGTGGCGATGGCTGGCCTTTCCGCCGCTTCTCCGGCTCTCCTCCTCCTCCTCACCCCCCGGCTGGGGGTGGTTGCCCGGCGGCGGCGATGGCTGGCCTTTCCGCCACTTGTCCGGCTCTCCTCCTCCTCCTCCTCACCCCCCAGCTGGGGATGGTTGCCCGGCAGTGGCGATGGCTGGCCTTTCCGCTGCTTGTCCAGCTCTCCTCCTCCTTCTCACCCCCCGGCTAGGGGTGTTTGCCCGGCAGCAGCAATGGCTGGCCTTTCCGCCGCTCGGCCGGCTCTCCTCCTCCTCCTCCTCACCCCTCAGCTGGGGGTGGTTGCCCGGCGGCGGCGATGGCTGGCCTTTCTTCCACTCGGATGGCTCTCTTCCTCCTCCTCACCCCCCGGCTGGGGGTGGTTGCCCGGCAGCGGCGATGGCTGGCCTTTCCACAGCTCGGCCGGCTCTCTTCCTCCTCCTCACCCCCCGGCTGGGGGTGGTTGCCCGGCGGCGGCGATGGCTGGCCTTTCCACAGCTCGGCCGGCTCTCTTCCTCCTCATCATCCCCCGGCTGGGGGTGGTTGCCCGGCAGCGGCGATGGCTGGCCTTTCCGCCGCTCGGCCGGCTCTCCTCCTCCTCCTCACCCCTCGGCTGGGGGTGGTTGCCCGGCGGCAACACTTTAAGAGGAATAATTATTTTCTTTTATTAGTATGGCATTGAAGTTTGCTAAAGACTTCTGGTCTTGTGGCTTCACACTGGACCTTTGTTTTGAAAGTTGTGGCGCAGAGATAAACTCAGTGTAATGGCAACAGTTCATTTCTAAGAGACTCTTGGGTTCAAATCCAGACACCATGTAACCTGTTAATACCCTGCCTTAGTTTTAAAGAACTTAAGCAGCTTCACTCTGGCCTCTCTTTGAAACTTTTTCTGCTGGAGGTTAGTGACTTCATAGTCTGCTACCTAATTTTCTTTTCTCCCTACTGTGGAGGTATAAATATCTACAAAGCTCCGTGCTTATTTCATATCCTTGAAACTCAATGGCAAATCTGTAAACACAGAGTATTATTTGATTTGAAAACCTCAAAACACAATAGATGTCAAGGACCATGCTGAATATATTTGAGCTCTTTTACTGAAGCACAGAATACTCATTCGGATAAGAATTGAGAATTCCATGGCTGAAATATATGACTAATGGATAGTGACTAACATAATCTCTTGCCTAGCCACTACAGAGGATAGGGTATTTATTTACTTGTGCGCACTGTATGACAAATGAACCTGCTTTTGAAGGATTGCGCAGTTTACAGTTCACAATTTTTCAGGTTATTCTAGTAGCGGCTGCTTTCGCACACAACCAGAAGAT
Source organism: Bradypodion ventrale (assembly GCA_035047345.1). NCBI lineage: Eukaryota > Metazoa > Chordata > Lepidosauria > Squamata > Chamaeleonidae > Bradypodion > Bradypodion ventrale. The sequence goes on from JAWDJE010000002.1 coordinate 115,262,119, forward strand.
GTTTTTAGGTGCTGAATCTTTAAAAGCAAAGCATATGTCTTGTGTTTTTAAAATTGTTAACTTAATGAGCAGGTGAGCGTATCAGGATATTTAAAGTAGATTTTGGTGTTTTTACTAACAATATGAACATTTAATGAAAATTCTAGAATGGGCATGATTCATGTGTTAGCCAAAGGTGTGATAACCAACTGCTGAGGTGACATTAAACCCTGGTATAATTTAACTTCTCTGTTAAGACAGCCAGAAGTACAAACTGATTAAAGATTAAAGAACTGGGCCTAGCCAACCATTCTATTCTATATAATGGCCTAGCAGGACTGTCAACAAGCAAAATGGAATGATGAAGCATAGGATCATTATTGTACACCACAACAAATGTCCAGTATTACATTGCATAGTCATTAGAATTGTCCATAGTCCATGCCTCCAGAAATAATGCAACTGTATCAAGTATGGTGAATAAGGTTGACTCTCTTTGAAATCTGTTCGTGATTTAATAGTCTGTTGATTTTATGATTGAAGTCACATGGGAGGATGGAAAGGGAATGGTGGATTTGATTCAAGGATCGGGAGGTATCTTCACAAATATCTGAGGTTGCCCATTATCAGCATTTTTACCTTCCATTGCTTAGACCCAAATAGGGTTGCCATAATTCTCTCCACCCCCAAACTGGGACTCCCTTGCTTGAAAGCCAGTCATATCTGACTCTAGGGTTCAGTGCTCATCTCTGTTTCAAAACGGAAGAGCCAGCGCTGTCTGCTTTGGCAGACGTTTCCGTGGTCATATGGCAGGCATGACTAGACACTGCAAACTCTAAGACCCCTCCTCTCCCTGAGGTTACCCCTACCCTACCATTCACCCCACCTAATTGAGCTGGACTCACCTTCAAACCCCACATGAGGATCCCTTGGAAGAAAGCTCTAAAAAGTCTGGAATGGAAAAATATGTAGAAAGCTAGCTATGTACTGTTCCTTCAGACTGCAAAGGGTTAAATGCATAGAGTCAGCATTCCTAGAGAGGAAGGGAAGTCTTTCTTCATCTCTAGGAATGCTGACTCTATGCATTTAACCCTTTGCAGTCTGAAGGAACAGTACATAGCTAGCTTTCTACATATTTTTCAGTTCCAAACTTTTTAGAGCTTTCTTCCAAGGGATCCTCATGTGGGGTTTGAAGGTGAGTCCAACTCAATTGTGTGTGTGTGGGGTGGTGGTGGTGAAGGGTAAGGTAGGGGTGACCTCAGGGAGAGAAAGGGTCTTAGAGTGTGCGGTGTCTAGTCATGCCTGCCACATGACCTCGGAAACATCTGCAAAAGCAGACAGCACTGTCTGCTACAGATGCTGCCTGCCTGCTGCTGGCTCTTCAATAATAGACACAAATAGGAAATTAATGGCCAAACGGTGCAAAATACAGGAGAAGAGGAAAACTGTTTTAGGCAGAAAAAGTCTTCTTCGTAGTGTATTTATGAAGAAGAATTTTTCTGCCTCAAATGGTTTTCCTCTTCTTCCATAATAGAGGCAAGAATGCATGCCTCTCCCTCTTTCTTCCTTGGCCACAAAGCTGCTGCTGCTGCTACCTCCTGGTGGGTCAATAGAAGTGCAAGGAAAAGGGGTGGGTTTTTTTGTCTAAAAAAAAAAGACGTGAATTTTCAATGTTTTTTATGGAACCTGGCGGGACAGTTCCAGCCTGTTAAATTCCCAGAAACCGTGACATATGGCATCCCTTCACCCAAGGAAACACAGGCAGCAATAGAAAAGATAGATGCCAAGTGTGAATGGTTGTATGAAGTTGTATGAAATATTTGTGCCACTGAATGATAGGGCAGACAATTGTGGTCTGGCAGATATTTTTGGCCTATGATAAGAGTTATGAGAGGTAAAGTTAAAAAAAAATATCTGCAAGAGTGCCTCTGCCCTCCTCTGCTTTATGGAGTCAGACATTCAATGCTCTCTTTGGAATAGAATTCTAAGTGCTAAATCGCCCAAAGGTTCATAGGAAAAAGGAAGGATATAAGGAATATGATAACAGGGGAAATGACATAATTCATAAAGTGTAACAAAATTAATTCAAATAATTCAACCATTATATTGCTGATGCAATTTCATTTGCACAGGATGGTTTTTTCCCTTCCCAAAGGGAAATACAGAAGCAATGCCTCAGTGCTTTGATACTTGTTCACTGGTGGGAAGTGATAATATGAGCTTCCCTGTAGGATGAGAGGTGGTACAGAGATACCTGTGATCTGCCTTCTATTACAAGCACTGAACTAGCTGTTAAAAGTCCCTATAGTGGTCAAAATCTAGGTGGGGAGAAACATGTCAGGAAACTTAAAAGATACTCTGATTTAGTGTGTCCCTAAGGAGACCTCTGGTAGCTGTGTTTGTGCTTCAGCTGTTGCCGTGCAGCAGGATTTTTTCGGGGAGAAATATCTGCCATAACCATGACCTTCCATGTGGGAGGAGTGCCTCTGAGGTAGCGCAGCCAATGAAGTGAATCACACTAACTGATTGCTTCTGAAATATTCTAAAAGAGGTGTGTGTGTGTGTGTGTGTGTGTGTGTGTGTGTGTGTGTGTGTGTGTGTGTGTGTGTTAGTGCTAGCCTGAGACTAAAATGGATGTGGATTGTCACTGTGAATGGTATGGGAAATAAAAATATGCTCAAGGCACCAACAAAAAAAAAAAACAGAAGCAGTTATGGTCAGCCCACTGGTATGCTTGATAACTAGCATTCCCAAACCTCTAGAATTTTCATTGAACATCTCCAAAAACCAGCCTGGCCGGTTATCTTGCTATCTTAATAGAGTACACCATATTACCAGCAACTCAACGTTGAGCATCAGGTGATGGTTAACTAACCTTACAACCCTGAGGACTAACAGCCTTGGGTGCCAAAGTCTACAGGGAAGGTTGATGGTCCCCAAGTGGATTAAATCCCACTTGAATCAATCTTGATGGAGGGCAGCAGCTTCATCAAAACTGGCCTGGGGCTGATGAGGACTTTGTATGCCAAAAGGGCTCAGGACCAGAAAGTGATCTGCGGAACTTGATCAGTGGTACGGGTGTTGCACTGTGCTGCGTGAGCCAGATGAAAAGCCCCTGCATTATATTCTCAGGACAGTCTTCATGGCTGATCACCATGAGGATTGCCAGTATTTAGCTTCGGATATGGGAGAAGAAGAATCCCCAGAATTTCCAAATGCAAGGAAAGTAAAAAATAATAGTATTTCTTCTTTGACTCCTCTTCCTGTGTAAAGCAAGATAGTGGTCAGCATAACGTGAGCATTGGGAATCATAGTTATGAATATGTAAGACCATTTTGAAAACATAGTTTATAGTCTGAAGAATGCAAGAAAGTGAGACGCTGTATATGAAACCAGTGAGGAAAATTCCAAATATGGTGGTCCCTTTTTCACAGTGTTACCACCCTGCTAATCTTTCTCTTTATCCTTAGTATACAAATGCAAATTCATGGCTCAAATTCTGCATTGTTTTGTTTGTAATGGCCCGGATGAGAGTAGATCAAAGCTAATTCAACCCATTTTAGAAGGTGGCTAGACATGGAAAAGAAAAATAGTTTCAAACCATGTATTTTTAAAAACTGATTTTCAGTCACATGGAATATGAATTGATGTTCACATCCATTATTAAAATCTTGTAAAACTCCCTTCTCTCTGTCTGCTTCCCTCCAGTGCCGCCGCCACCACAACTGCATGCAAAGCAGTGCACATATCCTCCTCTAACTTCTTTCTCCAGTGAGTCTTCTTCCCTTCACTTTCCCATTGGAAACAGAGGGAACAGGACAAGCTTTCCTTCCTTCTTCTTTTGGCAGATTGAATCCTAAGCACCAGCTATAGCAGTGGTTCCCACGCCCCACAGGGGGACTTCAATTCACAGAAGCCTAAGTCAGTACATTGGCAGATCAGTATTTTGGGAAATTGACTTAGGCTTCTGGGAATTGAAGTCTAAGAACCAAAGGCTGGGAAACACTAAACTACAGACTAGAACATGAGTTCTCAACCTTTTAAAGCCGGGGGCCGGGTCACGCTCCATCAGACAGATTCAGGGGCCAGATGGCCATTTTGCACTTCCTCCACCACGTGGAACTTCTTGATGTTGTGGAGGCAGTAGGACCCACATGAAATGGTGCAACGGGCCGCATCCAGCCCATGGCCCACAGGTTGAGAATCATTTGACTAGAACCTAAAACCCCATGCTGTACCAAAGGACAATATGGCACAACAGGGGGTAATATTGCTGTGTTTTTAATGCTTTTTAAAAAATTAATATTGTTTTTTAACTTGTGTACACCACCCAGAGTCGATTGGATAGGGTGGTACAGTATATAAATATATTAAATTAAATTATATTAAATATACCAGCGACAACATATTCCTGGATTTCAGCCAACGTGTTGACCAGGTCCAGTTAAAGTGAGCCTATGTCTCAAGCATCACTTGTAACTGATCTGTTGGGCAGAACTAAAGGTGTTTGTTATTCCTATAACATCAATCACTTGAAACCAGGCTCAGGAATGAGATGAGTAAGGGCCTTATTTCTTGGTGGTTCTGCCCGTGTTCTAGAAACCTCTGCCAAGAGAAGGCACAAAAACTCCATTCCTGATCCCTTTCTATCAGCTGGAAAAGGCATTTCTATGTGGTCAGATATTTGGCTTTTAATTCGATGTGGTTGCTGAATTAGATTTTAATTAGTGAGTAACATTCATGACTTAATTGTACTGAGTCTTTTTAATTTACTTGCTTTTATATTTAATTATAACTTTTATGTTGTAATTGTAGTCAGCTGCCTAGGGCACCATGTATAATGGAAAGGCAGAACATTTAATTAATAAATATGAAAACAAATACTCCAAAGACACCAAATCTAGATGCAACAAAACTCCCTAAAAGCAGCATGTTTGTTTAAAGAGCGTCATTGGATTTCATAGTTGTGCTCCACAGCGAAGCTTGGTTCCAACAAATATTACTTAGTGACTTGAGATCCAGTTTATTTGGGTGATTGAATGGCTCTTTCTTTCTCCTTGATTTCCTTAACCATCTATACCTATAAATCTGAGTGTTAACTGTTGGAATGTGACAAAGGATCCTGCACCCGTCCATACTAGCCTGTACCGAGCATTCGTGCACTTGCCCAAACCGGGTTCGCAGGTAACTGTCGGGTTGAGAAATGTGCCAGTGGGGCAGGAGACCCACGAACGCAAACAAAAAGAAAAGACTTCTATTCCCAACATTCTTTGCGCCGCACCATACCACAGCCAATCAGGCTGAGAGGCGCGAGCAAAAAAAACGTTGGGAAATGCGCCGTGGCCGATCAAAAACAAGCCACAGGAAAAAAAACGCTGCACAAACAGAAACCACAAATGCAAAACTACAAGCCCCAGTGTCCTGCGCTCTATGAGCGCGCAGAACACTGCGGAAGCCGGTGTGCAAAAAAAAAAAAATACAAAGCGCTGCTGGGGTTCCTGCAGCCCAGCCAGCGAGGCCTGGCCGCGGGAAGGAAGCCCCCCCACCGCTGGGGTTCCTGTGGCCCAGCCAGGGAGACCAGGCTGCGGGAAGGAAAGCCCCCCTCCCCAACACTGACTGAAGTGCCACTGAGGTTCCCGTGGCCCAGCCAGCGAGGCCAGGGCATGAGAAGGAAAGCCCCACCACTGGGGTTCTCGTGGCCCGGCCACCGATGCCAGGCTACAGGAAGGAAAGCCCCCCCTGCCACTGGGGTTCCCATGGCCCGGCCAGTGAGGCCAGGCCACGGGAAGGAAAGGCCTCCCCAACAATGCTGCCTGAAGCGCCGCTGGGGCTAAAAACACTAACAAAAACAAACAAACACCAAAATCATTCAAAAATAATAAATAAATAAATAAATAAACAATTAAACCATTAATTAAAACAAAAATCAGAAAAAAAACACAAACAAAAAATCCACAAACACAAAAAACTTACAAAACACCTAACAACAAAACGAAAAAACCACACATTACACAAACAAACCAGAAAAAGTAAACAAAATCAGAAATAAACAAACCAATTAAACAAACCACTCATGCTCTGGTGACCTCCAGACTAGATTATTGTAATGCGCTCTACATAGGACTGCCCTTGATGACCATTCGGAGGCTGCAGCTGGTCCAGAATGCGGCGGCCCGGGTGGTGATGGGGTGTGGACGTTATGCCCATGCCTCACCACTGCTGCGGGAGCTGCACTGGTTACCTGTTTGCCTCAGGGTGCAATTCAAGGTGCTGGTTTTGACCATTAAAGCCCTATATGGTAGTGGGCCAGGTTACGTTAGAGACCGCATCGCCCTAAGGACATCTGTCCATCCAACCAGAGCGGACCGGATGGGCTCTCTAATAGTGCCATCGGCCAGGGGGGCTCCCCTCTCTGGCACAAGGAGGAAAGCCTTCTCTGTGTCCGCACCTGCCCTTTGGAACCGCCTGCTTGTGAAACTGCGTCTCCAAACAGAGTTGTTGCCCTTTAGAAAAGAACTAAAAACCTGGCTGGTGGGCCAAGTTTGGGGTGCAGGTGGAGGGGTGGCTTCTGTTGGGTGGTTAATATAGGGGAGGATGCCTGCCCCAAAGTTTCTTCAGTTCCTGCACCCCTCTCTTTTTAGGGGTGGGTTCTTATTGCTGGTTTTTATCTGTTTTATTTGTTTTTATCTGTTTTTACCCACTGTTGTGAACCGCCCGGAGTCGGCTTTGGCTGAGTAGATGGTATAAAAATTTAACAATAAATAAATAAATAAATAAATAAATAAATAAAACCAAAAATTAAACCAAAACAAAAAAGAACAAACGGAAATACCGCCCAGCCCACAACCACAAAAGTAAAACAAAGAAAAACCCCAAAATAAAGAAAATCAGACAGCTCACCACCACCTCTTTCCTCCACGACGACCGGAACACAAATGAACAAACCAAGAGACTACGTACCGGAAGAAGCTCCACTCAGAGGCCAAGAGAGAAAAAACAGTCAAAGTAAAAGAGAACCAGTAGCAGCCCCGCCTGCAGGGCAGAAAAGTAAAAACAAGTCAAAAATACACAACAGCCCCAAACAAAAGGCCACAAAAGTAAAAAATAAAAGTCAAAACCAGAACAATAACATCACACTTTTACACAAATCACAAACATATGTAAAAAAAACAACAAAAAGTTTTTCTAATATCATGTGTTGAGTTTTAACTCAAATAAAAACCAAAAACATCAAAACACAGTTTAAAAACATTGAATGTAAAAAACATCTACTTTCACATTCCTAAAGTTATTACCTACAATACAACTATTAAAAAAATCACATACTAAAACATTATTTGGTTAAATTAAAAAAATGGAAAAATTATATCATCCTTTGTTCTTTTTTAATCACAAAAACAAACCACCAAAAAACTGATCACAGTTTATAGCAGCCTGGCAAAAACAAATTGTGTATAAATAAACATTTTAAAACTTTCAGTTATACACTAACCTCTTTTGTACAAACATTAACCAAAAAAAAAAAACCCCTTCCAACACAATTTAAAACAGCCCGGCACCGCCGGGCAAACTATGCTAGTGCTTAATATAAAGTGAGGAGTTAGTTCCATATGAACTATTTGGTTGTTAGCCACCTACTTCTCCAACCACAAATATGAACTGTAATCACAGTTTGCAATCATGCACTCACAATGGACAACATAATTCAATGTGTACTGATCTATGGATTCGTGAATTCCCAACTACTGTAAAGATGAAAGGCCCTTTCTTCTGTGGCAGAAAGAGCATGTACAAGACTGATTGGTGCATCAATTTACTGCCTACCCTTTTACATAAATATATTACTTAACAACCAGAAGGTCATCAATTCTTTGCAGGACAAATATATACTCTGTTCTTTGTGCAGCAGAAAATCATTTGTATTGAAAGAAGGAAAAGTGATTTACAAGGCAAGGATACTTAGGGAAATGGAGAAGTTTCAGGTTCATGGCAGTCACCACAGATTGCTATCTACTGATAACAGTGGTAGTGTATTAATAATCTGTCACACAACACTGACATATTATATACTATGTTCTATTCTGATGCACAATGAAATCTAAGCCATTTTGTTACAGACATTCTTGTAAAAAAGGTTTTAATGTCTTTTCAAATTCATTCCAAAGCACAGTTCACTGCAATGTCTTCTTATAAATCAGTGAAATCAACATCCATTTTATCTTGATGCACCAACACATCCTCAAATTAGGAGCAAGTTTCAGACTAGAAACAAATATTGATGCCTGTTGATAAAACCAACATCAGGGAAACAATGCTCTTACCACCCCAAATTAATTACGCTGCACATTCCAAGCTATGAAGAAAAATATACATTATGAATATTTGATTAGCCAGGCACATACTTTATTACTAAGAGCCTGTTTACACTGGCTGTCCTGATGGAAACTGTGTTAGGATTTCTGGGCTCACTTGAAGATGGGGGGAGGGGAGCTAAATGACATTTAGCCTAATTCCTCGGTCTATACAGTAATCACCTTTATTGTGAAGTGGCTGACAAACTGCTTCACAATATGGGTAAACTGAACACTTCCTTGACTGTCCAGGGATGGTCAGGGGAAGTGAATTTATTTTTCACTATGCATCTAGTTGATGCATCATTTAGATAGCAGTGGACCTAAGTAATGCATCAAAATTGCAATCATTTACCATATGTTTTAAAAAATGAATTTGGATGGCTGCTGTAAGTGAACATGAGAACTGCTGACATCACCTTGGTCCACATGCACATCATTAAAATTGCTAATTGGCAGTGCATGTCTTCCCAGATCACAAACTGAGTGGCAGTTGTGGGGCTGTTGCAGCTGCTTTCTGATCGGCAATAGCATGGCTGTACAAGCCTGATCAGTGGAGCAGCTGGTTGGCAGTAGCACAGGAATCACCTACCTAACTCAGGGGGGAAAAACTTCCCCTGAAGTGTTTGGTTTTACAGATCTGCAGCAGCCAATGAGCCACTTACATAAGAAGCAGCTTCTTTGCTCTCTTTTATCATATATCTGGCATATTCCTGGGAACAAGATAAAATACAACAGCACAATTTAGGTGCTGGGGGCTCAAAATAGAGTGAGGTAGGGTTGATTAATCTAAATGGGCATAATAACATGCCCATGTCTTTGGAAAAGACCATCTTTTCTTGATCATTTACCTATGTGCTGTTATAGTTTAACCATGAAGATATGTCTATACAAGAGGTTGTGCATAGACTCAGGAACTGAGAGGCAGAACATAAGCTCTCATAACACAGCCCCACAACTTTATTAATACTATGGTTGCAACCTAAACTCTGAGTGCAAATTGCAAATATAATATAGGTCTTCTATGTCTTAACATCTGTCCTGCCACCACCACCACCCCCTTGAAATGTCAAGAGAATACCTTAGCAAGCAGCTTCCAAACATAAGTATATTATGGCAAGTTAACATGCAGTTCTGACTTTGTTCAAGTGATTTATCATTCACATGTTTTCACAAGAATCCTTACCTGTCTCTCCCATTATGAGTGTTCAGTCTTCAGTTCGAGATGTTTGAATTCTGCAGTGTTTTCACTTTAGTCTTTATGGCATGGCACGAAGGCATTTTCCCTCTAGAGCAGTGATTCCCAACCTTTAGTTTTTGGACTTCAATTCCCAGAAGTCTAAGTCAATTCCCCAAACCAATGATCAGCCAATGTACTGACTTAGGCTTTTGAGAATTAAAGTCCACCTGTGGGGTGTGTACCCCACATTGAGAACTAGTGCTCTAGAGACTGGGTAACCCATTTAGAAGTGGATACTTTGTGTGCCACCTGCGTGTATAAATTTATGTAGATCCCAAAGGGAGGAATAGCTGAAATGAAAACTACGGTAGTTTTTGGAATTTATTAATTTATTTAGATTTATATACCGCCCCAATCAATAGACTCTGGACAGTGTACACAAATGTTGCTTATTTTGCTGGAGTAGCTTTTAGATCATGAATGCCATCTCTCAAAGATTTTTGTTGTTGTTGTTCCCTTGCCTTAATACAGGGATTTGCAACCTATAGTCCATGGGCCGGACCCAGCCTGTGGTGCCATTTCATGTGGCCCACTGCCCTCATTCTTGTTGCTGCTGCTGCCACCACAAGTGGCAGAAGCACCAAAAATGCACCAAAGTGCATGAAATCTCACAAAAACATGTGGAATTGCACGAGAATATGCACAAGAATTTGCAAAACCTCATGAAAACACATGAGAATACATGTAAGAACTTGCGAAATCTCATGAAAACAAGTAAGAATAAGCACGAGAACTCATGAAATCATGTGAGTACTCTAAAAAATGTAAAAACTCATGAAATCTCACAAAACACATAAGAATACATGCAGAACCACATGACCGGGCCCCTCAGTCTGAGGGGGAGTGGCCTGGCCCATGACCTGAAAACGTTGAGAACCCCTGTCTTAATACATTATCTTGATCAGTGGTGGGCATCAGCAGGATCGCACCAGGTCGCCAGAACCGGTAGCTGAAATTCTGGCTGGCCTCGCCCATCCAAGTTTTGAAATAAAGTACTGTATTTTCTGGCGTATAAGACTACTTTTTAACCCCGAAAAATCTGTGCCAAAGTCAGGGGTCGTCTTATAGGACAGGTACTTAACTGCAGCTGACAAGTATATTCCAAACTCTATATTTTAACTGGAAAAGTTGGGGGTCGTCTTATACGCCCAGTCGTCTTATACGCCGGAAAATATGGTACTCCTAATTTGGGTGCAACACAGGGCTTTCCTCTGGCCATGCCCACCATACCACGCCCACAGTGTGGTAGTAAATATTTTTGAAGCCTATCTCTGATCTTGATGCTTTATTTGGAGCCAGGAAATGGAGGAAAGGCTAGCAACATTTCCCAAACTATGTTCCACAGAACACTGGTGGACTTCAATTCCCAGAAGCCTAAGTCAGTACATTAGTTGAGCAGTGCTTTGGGGAATTGACTTAGGCTTCTGGGAACTGACGTCCAAAACCGATAGATTGGGAAACATTGGGCTAGGGTATTGAAAGCCATGTCTTCTGAGGAAATGGCACAACTGCAATTCAAGACAGTTGCAACAAGTTTGGTTACTGGATGAGTGATAACTTTCTGAACCATTGCATGCTCAAGAGCACTCCTGTCTAGCCTGCCTGCAAATGCATAAAACAAAAACCAGAAAAACTATAAGAAGAGTGTTATCTCTGGCAACTGAAGTCTGAGATTATATCCTGATCTGTGCCAAAAAAGTGGCTTCATTTTGGCAGTCCAAAGTTTAATCTGGACAAAAAAGAAGAAGTAGTAGTTAAAATGCTGATCTTATTGGCAGGTCAGTAGTTCGAGACCCAAGTACTGTGTGATGGAGTGAGTTTTATAAAACTAATTTGTAAAAACATTTCTTTATCCTTATAAACACAGATTTCAGAATTTTTATATCTTATGTATATTTTCAAACTCTGGTATTTATTTCTTCTTCCAAATCTTATTCTCATAGCATTTTAAGCAAATCCTATTGATCCTCTGCTTCCAATAATATTTTATAAATTTAATTTATTATCATCGTCATTGGCTTTTCTTCATCTGCAGTTTTCTTTTGTAATGACCTTTCTTCTCTGCATTTACCATTTTACCCAGTCCTTTGTCTACTCTGTTCCTAATACTTTTATATTTATTCTTTATTTCCCCAATTTTCTTACCAACCTTATAAATTTTCCATGTTTCATTTCTAATTTTCTGGCAGATATTTCAAAATTACTATATATTTCTAGGTTGTCTCCCTGGAATGGGACTTGAAGGCACAGTTTTTCTGTGATCATGGTTATTTTAACATAGTAAATCACTATGTAGGTACTACTTTGCCAGGAAAGTTAACAGTGTTTTGTGCACTAGTCATACCTGCCACATGACTACGGATTTGTCTGTGGATACAGACAGCACTGGCTCTTTGGCTGTAAATGGTGATGATCACCGACTGGCTTTCAAGTAAGAGAAACCTTTACTTTTACCCTTAAGAAGTTGATGCTAGTATTTCATATTCTGCACCATATCATGTGACTGATGTTTGAGGAGAAATACAAGCATTGACTTTTCAACTAGTAGAAATTCACCACTGGAATTTATGCTTTTTGGGTTATGTCCCTGTACGTTAGAAGGAGGATTCTGGCCCATGTCGTCGTCTTCTGCTTCAGGTGCTGTATCCATTCCGGATATTGGCTATCATCATTGGTGATAGTCTTCCTGTTCTTAACTCTTTGGAACAGTTCTTCCGAGAACATGCCACACCAGTCTCTCAGGTTCTTCAGCCATTAAGTCCATCTATATCCAGGGCCTCTCTTCCCAGGGATCTTTCCTTGCATGTCTGATACTTGCCCATGTCTGTTACCTGCACTTGCTATTTTGTAGAGACATTTGGTACTTATGTAGTGAGAGTATGATGGCTCTCCTTCTTTTGCAGATGTATCTGTGCACCAAATTCTTTGACCTCTACATTTTTGCTTAGCCATGTAGAGTGCTAGACCACATACTTACATGCTACGTCTTCCAGAAAAAAAGAGTCTGGCCCAGAAGCAGTGGAATCTGTGGGATATCAGTGAGGGGAGAGGATGAAAGCTGGCATAGCACATATCCTACTTCATGCTCCTTGTTCAACACCCTGCCCTGTTGCAAAAACTGTAATAGTTTTGAGGCATAATCCTTTCTTCACTACCTCCATAAACCTAGCAATAAGTAAATAGTAAAATTTCAGCTCAGCTGCATTTGAAATCATTTATTCTTCAGATATTTAATATGAACATTGCTGTTTGGATGAAAGAAATAATTTTACCTTTAGCTTTTAATTTACATTTTCTGTTTCACTTCTTTTGTGAATATGAATCACTCCAGGCTTATGATAAGCAGATCCTGACATGGTCTTTGAATACAAAGTAATTGCTTAAGAGGATTTCCCTCTCTCTCTCCATCTCTCTCTGTAACTTGACAACAACTCACAATGATTGCACCTATAAGAATAGCTGTTAATTGTACAGGAAGGTCCAAAGCATGTTACGAAAATAAGTCTGAGAACTATTGTTAATGTTCTATTGAAAATAGTTGCCATTAGGACGTCCGTTATTAATTAATTGATTGTCACAGAAAGTGTGGCTTCCATAAGGCAATATTTTTAAGTATACCAGCTTTGGGGAGGAGGGAGATGACTACCTAAGTATTGCCAAAGGATCCACTAGATAGTCAGGTGGACTAAAAAAAAGTCTTAATGGTGGCTTTGTGCAATTTTTTAACCAAGAGAATTCAGAAATAGTTTAGGAATAACTGTTTTTCCAAACCAAGCCCAAATTGCAATGAATTTTGCATAGAGTCATAAAGAACTTCAGATCCTCTTCTGAAACTAATCTGTCAGCTTTGGCTAGAGAGGGCAACAGGATGTCAGAACTGCAAAAACAGGGCCCTATGTGTGTCTTTTCCACTGCGTTGTGACTTGAGCCATGAAGGAAGACTGGTAAGCAAGAAGGATCCACAAGGCTGGGCCAGTTAAACAGATTCTTGCAATCTCAAAACACTTCTGTCACAGGGCAAATCAAAACCACAGGAAAGTGTTCCCACACTGCTCTCAATGTTTGAAGGTGCTGCACTATATATTCCTCTCACAACCACACAAGGCTGGTTTTTCTTTTCCTATCTTTTCAAGACTGTTTGTCATCATGACTATTGACCTTGGATGCAGCAGCCATAGACAATGATTTTCTGTTACGCCAAAACCAGTCAGTGACGTTTTTCAACTGTAAAATCCTTCGAGTTTTTGAATTAATGTATCAAAACAACTTAGATCATTGGATTTTTAAGAAACCACTTATTTTGTTTAAAGTTTTTGATGTGATGTTTCCTGATTTATGTCGGGGAGGTGGGGAGGTGTCCACTGCCTTCACACACCCTCACCCCATTCTTTCTCAGGGGAGGACGGCCTTTCTGCCAACCCGGCAGGCTCTCAGAGCAAGTTAACTCCAATTCCACCTCCTCCCCTCCTTCCTGTAGGGACATGCACACGCAAAAAACCTCTGCCTGCAATGCACTGCTCAGAGAGGCTCAGAGGATCACTGTTCGGCAAAAAGTGCTGAAAGTCTTACCGGTAGAGTGTAGGCATCAGGGAGCAAATAATTCAAATTCAGATTCCAAGATAGACTTTATTATATATTTCCACAAAATAGAAAAGCATAGGTGTTAAGAAGAAAATCAGCAAAGTCCCACTTCCAGAAAAATGGCAAAGTCTAACACTTCAATCCTCAGAAAATTGGCTGTGTTGAGATGTTCCCATCAGGATATTTCCTAAGTCCCTTCCATGGTGAAATCCATTTTATTTTCCATATTTGCCCCTCAAAGGGGCCATCCGGTGTTCAGGTAACAATCAGAAAGAACTCCTTCTCCTTTCCCCCATACTGACTGCTAAGCCAGTGGACTCTAACTTTTATAGGGAAGAAAACCCCTCCTTAGAGGTTTGGTCAAGATAAGAGCATCCTATGGAAGAAAAGGGCCAGACCTATCTTGATAAGGGAATCCTATCAAAATTATCCTCCCATTTAATAAGAATATCCAATCAGATTAGGACACACCTGCCCTCTAGGTGAAGTTTCTTTTTATTGTTTATAGAACAGCATTACTTCACAGGAACCCCCTTATTTGGAGACTTCCTAGAAGCTGCAGGAAGTTTGGCCACCTCCTTTCTCCTCAGGGAAGGGGGACACGGGTTACCTTCGGACAGAAGCTCAATGTTAGCTAATACAGAGAGTTCACTATAGTACAAACTGGACACTCCTGTCCCTCCCATCAGAGATTCAGAGAGGTTACCAAAAAAAAAAAAAAAACCACACACACACACACAGAGATCTCCAGTCTGCCTGGCTGAACATGCCTGGACAAGCCTGAAATTGTCAGAAAAAGACGGCCACAGAGAGGCCTGACTGAAAAGAGCAGAAAAGTGAAATCTGACAGAGCCAGATTGCGACAATTTAAAGCTGCCTTAGGTAAGGCTTCTGATGACTGAAGCTTACTGCACAAGGAACAGAAAGTAAATTGGTAATCTATGAAGCACAAGGTTTTCCCCAGAAGATGTCTCTGATTTCAGCTGTAATGTTCATACATTCCATTAGTACCGTAGTACACTTGGAAATGTTGGTGCATAATATTTCATGCCACAGTGAATACAGTAGCATATCAAAGACAGTCCTTTCAGGATAATAATTGTAGTTGTCATGCTTAAAGGTTATGTTAAACCATTTGACTGAGCAAGCTCCATGCTACTTTTATTCCTTTCCTTCTTTACTTGGGCAACCTTCTTTTTAAAAATCCTTATGTACTAACAGAGGGATAGAAGGTTAAACCACTTTTTCAAGGGTTCCTTTATCTTTGTTTCATGGTTAATTTGTAGAGGAGATGATTGTTGCCTAGAGGAAAAGGAAGAGATGAACTGGGATGGGTCCTCTTACTTTCATCACCCAATACTAATGGTTTGGTGTCTCGCACGGAAGACAAAGAAAGAGTCGCAATGAGGACTAACACAGGTTTATTCTTTGGTGGTCAGGTTGAACATGTGGTAATGGCGGAGGTACATCACATTATATACAGTAATGAAACACATTTGAATCTGGTTGCACGGTGGCTCATTGGCTGCCACCGTTGGGGGCGTCGACTTGGGGCACGCCCCCCCTCTTCTGTAGTTCTTCATGCGGAGAAGTTCCCGCGGCTGTCCGTGATTTGGGGATTGAACCATGTGAGTATGAACGCTCGCATCCGCCCTAGATGGGCGGTTCGCTCGCGTTCCTTTAGCAGCTGTGATACATTGTGAATGGGGTTGGTTACATTCATTTACTTAAAGCAATAGTGTTCTTGCATACACAACATCCCTCCCCCCTAGGATGGGACGAAGTCCCTTAACCATTGTGGCTTCCCGCACGTGCGCCTGGGGCGTGTGTCAGCTTGCCCTAACACAGGGGAGCCCGTGGCTCCTGGTCCCGCGCGGTCTTGTCCTGCAACGTAAGGTGGGGACTCGTTAGTGATTCTCTGGTGAGACTGCGGTGACCTTGCCTGTGGGGACGGGAATGGAATGAACAGTTGGGAAGTGAACCCTTGCCTACCGCCTGCAGGGCCCGGGGACCCCCCTAGCACGAACTTCGGGACTGACGATGAGACCCTCGTGGACCCGCTGTCTCCCGTTGCCTGTTCGGGGGTCTGGGGATTTGCGGCTGGCGAGATTCCGCTGGCTGCCTGTCTTTGTGGCGCTTGTCTCTTGGGGGCCGGGACTATGGTGTACTCTAGCATGCCCGCGTTGCGGGGACTGGAGGTACCAGGGGCTGAACTGAAACCCCTCTTCTCGCTAGGACGGGTGGGGGACCACTCCGCTAACTCCCCCTGGTACGGGAAATCATAGTCAAACTCGTGATCCTGGTCATAGTCGGGGACAAACTGATTCCTCTCTTTCATTTCGCCCTCGTGCGCCTCCGTGTCTCCCCCTTGGGTAATGCGGTTGGGGGAGGACCCTAACGCTGATTTCCCCTCACTGGTGACCCTTTTTCGGAGCTGGTCGGCGTGCCGTCTCCACAGTAGCCCTGAGCTCGTCTCTACCCTGTAGGACACTGGTCCTGTCTGCTCGATGACCGACCCGGGTACCCACGCCGGCCCCGAGGCCGCGTAGTTCCTACAGTAAACCGGGTCCCCTGTTGCAAAGTTCTTGGGGTTCCCCCCCCCCTAAATTTATATTTCTCCCCTCATCCTCCACCCTGGACGGATCCATCCGGTCAAACAGCGTTGCCGGGCGTCTCTTCATAAGCAGCTCGGCTGGGGAGAATCCTGAAGCTAAGGGGGTGGTCCTGTAGCTGATTAGGAACTGGCACAGGTGTAGGTTCAGGTCGCCGGGGCCCATGCGCCGCAGTGCGTCTTTCGTAGTGCGCACTTGGCGCTCTACCTGACCGTTTGTGGCGGGGTGGAATGGGGCAGCCGTGATGTGCCTGATTGCGTTCCTCTCCATGAAGGTTTGGAACTCGGCCGACGTGAAGCAACTCGCGTTGTCACTCACGAGGACGTCTGGCAGGCCGAAACACGCAAAGAGTCTACGCAACTGCTTTATGGTTGTCGCGGAGGAAGTGCTGCTCACAGGGATTACCTCCAACCACTTGGAGTAGGAGTCGACAACCAGTAGGAACGTTGCCCCACGGAAGGGCCCCGCGAAGTCGACATGGATACGGGACCACGGACCGCGGGCCGTGTCCCACTCTCTATGGGGTAGCCGGGGCTCCTCGGGCCGGGAGCTCTGGCAGCTCTCGCACGTGCCCACTAGACGCTCTATGTCCGCGTCTATCTGCGGCCACAAAAAAAACTTCTAGCTAGGGCCTTGGACCGCACGATCCCTGGGTGGCTGGTGTGCAGTAGCTTCAGCACCCTTGCCCTTAACCTTTCGGGGATGACCACCCGCTGGCCCCAGAGTAGGCAGCCCCTTTCCAGGGAAAGTTCCACCCTGCGCCTACAGAACGGCTTGAACGGTTCCTCTGGGGGAGTAGTGGGCCACCCTTTCCTCACCCATGAGCTAACTTGGGCTAGGATCTTGTCGGCCGCCGTGGCTTTGGCGAGGTCGGCCGGGACAATGGGGGGTGAGTCGAGGGACTCGATCAACATGACCTGGTGGTCCTGCTCTACCTCGCATGCCGGGTCCCCCATGCTGGGGAGGGGGGACCGGGACAGTGCGTCCGCGTGGGAGATCTCCTTACCTGGGCGGTAGACTAACTCGTACTGATAAGCGTTGAGGAATATGGCCCAACGCAGCATCCTGGGGGACAGTATTTGGGGAGTAGGTTTGCCGGTAGTGAAGATTCCCAGAAGCGGCTTATGATCCGTCACTACCGTAAACTCGCGGCCGTATAGAAAATCATGGAACTTTTTGGTCCCTGCAATTATGGCCAGGGCCTCCCTATCCGTTTGCGCGTAGTTGCGCTCAGCCTTTGAAAGGGACCTGGAGTAATATGCCACCGGGGCCTCCCGCCCGCTCTCTAACACGTGGCACAGGACCGCCCCCACCCCCACCGGGGACGCATCACACACAAGAACTACCGGCTTACTTGGGTCAAAATGTGTCAGGACCGCATCTGAGGAGAGGAGTGATTTTAGTTCTCGGAAAGCCTTCTCTTGCTTGTCCCCCCACCGCCAAGCCGCGTCCTTTTTTAGTAAGGCGTGCAGTGGCTCCGCAACCGACGCTTTCCTCGGCAGGAATGAATGATAAAAGTTAAGGAGCCCCAGAAACGACTGCAGCTCCGGCTTTGCGGTGGGGCGAGGGGCGTTCTGTACGGCTGCAACCTTGGACTCTGAGGGTCTGATCCCTTCTGGGGTTACCTTGAAACCTAGGAACTCAACCTCCCTCGCAAAAAACACACACTTGTCTTTCCTTAGGCGAAGCCCCGCTCTCTCGAAAACCGAGAGAACCCCATCTAGTCTTTTGGCTAGTTCTACCTCGCTCCCCGCTGTTATCAGCACATCGTCGAAGTATGGTAGAACTCCTGGAAGCCCCTTTAACAGGCGTTCCACGAGGGACTGAAAAATCCCGGGGGCCGAGTTCACGCCGAACTGAAGGCGCGTTACCTTAAATGCCCCCTTGTGCATCACGATGGTCTGCGCAGCGGCAGCGGCTGGGGTCACTGAGAGCTGCTGGTAGGCTTGGGCCAGGTCTAACTTGGCAAAACACCTCCCCCCATGAAGCGTGGCCAGCAGATGGCTTACTACGGGGACCGGGTATGCATTTGGCCGAATGGCCTTATTAATCGTACATTTATAGTCTGCACAAATCCTGACCTCCCCGTTTGACTTAAGGGCCGTTACAATCGGCGTCTCCCACTCTGCCGAATCAACTGGAACCAAAATCCCTTGCCCCACCAATTTGTCCAGTTCCGCCTCGATTTTGTCCTTGAGTGCGAAAGGCACCCTCCTTGGTTTAAGGCGGATGGGCCGGATTTCTGGGTCCAATTCGAATGAAACTGGGGGGCCCCTGTAAGTACCGAGCCCCTTTTTGAAAACGTCCGGGTGTGCATTGCAAATGTCCTGCATTGGGTCAGTCTCAGTGGCGTGGATGCCGGACAGTTCTATTCCCAGGGGGGCAAACCACTGCGTTCCTAGGAGACAACACTTCCCCCCCTTGAGGACCACTAGGGGCAGTCTTTCGGAGAAATTCTTGAACTTCACCTTGAACTTCCCCACCCCCAACACTGGGATCCCGTTCCCCTGAACGTCCCGCAAATGGGACCGCATGGCCCGCAGCTTGGGCCGGGCCTCGGGGGGAATGCGCATGTACTCCCGCTGGGACAGTATAGAGTAGGACGACCCTGAGTCTATCTCCATTTTTACGGGGCGCCCCTGCAACTGTACCTCCACGTAGAATCGCCGGTGCTCCAGGGCCACGCGGCGTACGTCGTCCTCGCCGTGCACGGTGGAAACCTTCCTGGAACCGGCCGCCTTCCGCTGGTGGTGCTGGGGATGACTGGAGCCGCCTTTGTCCTCGGTTCGCCCGCGCCTGCATACTCGGGCGATGTGTCCCTTTCGACCGCAGTTGTGGCACTCGGCCTTGCGGAAAGGACACCTCGTGCGGTCGTGGGCCGCGCCACAGCCGTCGCAGCGGCGGTCTTGCCGCTCTCGGTGTTGCCGCCGCTCCCCACGCTTCCGTACCTTCTGGACGCCGTCGTCATCGCTGGTGTAGGAATCTGCCGTTACGGAGGAGTCGTCGGAGGTTTCTGGAGTGCCAGCGGGCGACTTCGGTGCCCGCCAGGCTGCCCTCGCCGGAGTCCGCCGGGCCGCTTGGACAGGGGACTTGGCCCGCTCGGATGTTGTGCCACGGGCCTTGAACACCTTGACCCCGCTCCTGGCCGCCTCAGCCGCTTGCGCCTCTCGCAACACCTCATTGAACGAGAGGTGTTCGTCGCGGGTCATGAGCTTCCGTTGCAGCTCCTCGTCCCGCAGGCCGCACAGCAGGCGGTCTCGCAGGGCCTGGTTCAGATCGTCCCACTTGCAGTGCACGGCCGCCAGCCTGAGGGCCGCTGCGTAGTCGGACACGGACTCGCCTTGGCGCTGGTCCCGCCGGTGGAACGCGACCCGGGCCGGAAAAATCGATACTGGGGGCTGGAAGTGTGCCCTCAGCAGCTCCAGGAGTTGGTCGATCGGCACTGCTTCAACCTTCTTAGGCGCCACCAAGTTCATTAGGATGCGCAGCGTGGCCGGTCCCACCTGGGCCAGGAAGTGGGAGCGTATCAACGCGTCGTCGTCGACGCCGGCTGCTTCCATCGCGTGCCGAAACTGGCACTCGTAGAGCTCCCACTGCTCAGGCTCGCTGACGTCGAACTGGTACGTCTTGACTCTGGGATTCGCCATCATCCCACCTTCGTCGCCAATTTGGTGTCTCGCACGGAAGACAAAGAAAGAGTCGCAATGAGGACTAACACAGGTTTATTCTTTGGTGGTCAGGTTGAACATGTGGTAATGGCGGAGGTACATCACATTATATACAGTAACAAAACACATTTGAATCTGGTTGCACGGTGGCTCATTGGCTGCCACCGTTGGGGGCGTCGACTTGGGGCACGCCCCCCCTCTTCTGTAGTTCTTCATGCGGAGAAGTTCCCGCGGCTGTCCGTGATTTGGGGATTGAACCATGTGAGTATGAACGCTCGCATCCGCCCTAGATGGGCGGTTCGCTCGCGTTCCTTTAGCAGCTGTGATACATTGTGAATGGGGTTGGTTACATTCATTTACTTAAAGCAATAGTGTTCTTGCATACACAACAAATGGGATCTAGGTTTTGGCTGTATATTTCTCTAGATCTGGAGCAAAGATCAACAGTGAGCTAGTAACTAGTGTAATAAAAGGTACACTGCTTATAGAGTCCATTTAAGTGAAATGGTTTGGGTGGCTATGCTAGGCCTCAGTGTGAACCATTCTCCAGAACACAGCAGAGTTCTCTTGGTGCTTAGGAGTGGTAACTCTTGATAGTTGCAGATGGAGGTTTGAAGTTATGGCTATCGATGAGTAAGCCCAGTGTGATTCAAAAGAGCTTTTCTGCATTAAAATGCTGCCTACTGGTAAGAGATACTCCAGCAGAGATGTTGGACAAACTGCATTTCAAACTGCACATTGGAGGAGAATCTTGTTTCCTGCAGAGGTTATGGTGACATCTGAGCCATATTTTGGGTGCAAGCAATCAGGTCCCCAGAGCTTTTCAGGGGTCTTGGCCAGGGGCATGCTGGCTAAGCTAAAAGGGCACTGGACAGGGAGTGTAACTCTAACAAAATATATATGTTCCCACTCGCCTTTTAATTTCAACTCCTCTTTGGGGAGTTGAACCAACAACCTCCTGCTTACAAGGCAAAATTGTAACCTCTAAGCCATGGTGGCTCCACTGTCAATGAAGCTGCTTTTGTAATCTTATCTTTTGTAGCACAGGAGGAGGAAGGCAGGCAGAGGAACACAGAGCCCCAGTCCTTTGCTTGATCGTTCCAGGCATCACAGCTCAGCTTGGCTCTTTGGATTGGCACCCGGGGGGGGGGTACCATGGTCTTGGCCCACATCACTGAGAATCTGGGGTCAGTGCAGTATGCAATGGCTTTGGAGTAAAATTTGCTTAGCAAGTTCAGTAGGAATTGATCGCTCTAGGCTTAGCAAATGGGGAGTTAACTGAAATCAGTAAATCCAACAGCCTTAGCTTGGATCACTATTCAAATGGGAGGGGGAGGAAGTGAAGCAGGAAAAAGAGCTCCTGAAGGCATCCTGAGTCATCAGTGATGGACAGGACATTGGGTGATTCCTCCTCAGATGAAGAGGTGAATGATATGTCAGGGGACTTCTTCTTCTTCATTTCCTCTTTTACCACTTTGGGTGTGAGGGAGATATAAGGTTCTTGTTCTGGCACTACTAGTGGCCACCAACAGTGTCATTTGGTGTTGCTGCATTATTTCTTTGATGTTATATCTCCATGTTCCTCTGGGTCTGCCTCATGCTTCTTGTCCTTCTCCTCTCTTTGAATATGCCTTGTACAGTATGGGTTTCCAAGACATTCTCTCCAAACGAGAAAATCACTTCATTTGTTGTCAAGGGACTACTGGAGGTAATTGCCACATGTTCCTGGTCTCCTCTTCTGGGCCACTCACAGTTACACCACACCCCAGATGGAACTTGGGGAGGTGTGTGGTCAAAGCCAGCCCCTTCAAAAAGAAATCAGGCCTGTCCTCCACAAACTAGAAGAGTTGGTCCCAGCCAATCTTGTTCGATCTGCAATAACTGAAAAAACATATTTATTTCCCCCCCTAATCTTGATTAATGTATAATGTTGAATTGTTATTAATATATAGTTTTGTACTGTGTTGTATTTTTAATTTCATTATTGTATAATGTTAATTGCTGTGAGTCATCTTGGTATCCAGATGGTATGAGGTTGACAAACAGGAATTTGCTTGCCCAGTTTGGTAAAGGGGAGCTGGGGCAGGACCATAGTCTGGCCTAGCTCAAAGGCCTGTTGCCCTGGCCCCTCCCTCTAAAGACAGGGAGTATCCCTGTGTGGTCTCCAAAAAGGACAGGTACTCCTGATGGAGACTCCAGTGACTGCTGAAAGGATCAGCGGTCAGCTGAGAAGGGCAGTCAGGTCTCTCAATCCACCAGATCCAATCCATTAATGCTGGGCCAGAGGCTGTTGCTGTAAACAATAAAGTTGTGATCTTTTCTCTCAAAAGGGTTGTACGTTGTGTCCTTTGTATGTGGACTTAGACAGTTCAGAGCCTGCTCAGGACTGGGCCACCAACTTTCACACTATGTGACTCCAGTATTTTCACCAAAAAACCAACCAACCAACCAAAAACAAAACAAAACCAAAATGATGGCTGCAACTATTTTCAGCTGTTATGTGGTCCAGGAACCTCCTAGGAAGGCGGAAATAGTGCGGAAAAGGTCCTCCAACACCCCCAGAGGCTGCTGGGGAGGCGGAGAGCCAGAAAAATGCACCCGAATATGGCGATTTTTTTCTGGTCCCAAACAGCGTGAAAAGGTAGGGGATCAAACACGATGCACCAGATAATGATGCAATGACGCTACCCGGTCCAAATCTTTTCTAAAAATTTAATGTCATTATCCGGATTTGTCATTATCCGGTGCTGTCGTTATCCGGTGTGCCACTGTATATATATCTATGGTTGTTTGGTTGGTTGGTCTTATATATATATAAGAGATCAGAATAAAATCACCCAATAATAACCAACAATAACCTAGAGAGACAAAGTCAGATGGCATCAGAAAATGTTAAAATCATAACAATATTCATAGTATTCATATAAGTTTACCTTTCTGTTTTTCTGGTACATTTTTATCAGGAATATTACAAAATGCTACATACAGTTACTGTACCTGGACTGAAAACTGCAGGTATTCAGGTGAAATACATCCAGTTGTTAGAGTAGCAATGTTTTAGACCACAGGAAACATTCTGCTACACACAAGGAGATGCACTTCAATACATCATCTCTTTTTACCCCTTCTGAATCACTCCTTCCAGTTAGCATCAGTAACTATTGTAAAAAGCCAAAGAACCAGATATAGTTTTCTTTATCCTTTTTCTTTCTCACTCTACCTGCCAGAAGTGAGCCCTTAAAATGTTTGTGATCTCCTTTTATCACTCAAAGCCCTACTGTTATGAGTGGGAAGCTTCTGGAAGATACAGCATACTAAAGAAGATTTAACAGCACACACACACCCCAAACAAAATAATGATTTGCTTGTTATGGATGAGCAGAACCAAAGAGGTGACCACCCTATCATTAACAATGAGCTTAATATGATGCAATCTCCCACTCATTCCACCTCCTTATAAACAGCATTTCACAGAGAGGGAATAAAGAACAGATTGAAAATGTAGACTTTAGCCTCCCTCCACATTCCTACACATCTCCAGAAACTTTTCAATTTACTTATGCACTCATATAATAATTCCATTTTAAACCACAATTCAATGATTAAGTTGAAGGATGAGTGTAATTGTATGATACATCCAGTCATTTTGCCTACTTTGTGTATATCAGAGCATTGCATAATTTAAAATTACGGATGCACTGTATATGAATATAGGTAAACTTCAAAACAAATTAAATTATTAAAATAATTACAGGGGGGGGGGTGACCAGAAGTTGGTTACTTCAATGACATTATCTTGGTCATTTACTAGCTTTTCTTCTGTATACATGCAGGGCATAAATTTCTTGACAATAACTTTTGGTTTTCTTCAGCTACTGCTAGATGGTTGGGGCAGCAATTGCTTTCTGTTTTGTAATATTTTCTCTGCTGGCTGGACAATTTAATGAGTTAGACATCTGACTGGATCCCGAGAATGGGAGTTGAAATCCCCACTGTACTTCCTGGGAGAAGAGCCAGCCTGTGTAGTGACAATGACATAGCTGCACTAGGTCAACCCCAGAAGAAGGGAGTGCTAAACCACTTCTGTATATTCTCTATGGCAGGGGTATCCAAACTACAGCCCAGGGGCCGGATGCGGCACCCGATGCCAATTCATCTGGCCTGCGAAGCTCCCATCGCTCCTGGGAGTGGTAGTAAAACACGCCCATATGGGCGTGTTTTACTTCCACTCCCAGGAGCGGTGAGGGCTTTGTGGGCCAGATGAACTGGTGTCAGGGGCAGGATGCAGCCCCTGTGCCATAGTGACCGGCCCCCTGAGCTACGTGGCCAGCCCACGGCCCAAAAAGTTTGGGCACCCCTGCCCTATGGCTTAGTGGTTAAGATACTGAGCTTGGCAACCAGAAGGTTGGCAAATCAGCAGTTTGAGACCCAAGTGCTCTGTGATACAGTGAGATCCTGTCATCTATCCTAGCTTCTGTCAACCTAGTAGTTCAAAAGCAAGAAATTGCAAGTAGATAAATAAGTACCACTTTGGTGGGAAAGGCAACATCATTGTGTGGGCTTTGGTGTCTTGTCATGCCTGCCACATGACCACAGAAACTTCTGCAGATGCAGGCTATAAACACAGATTAGCACTACATCCTAGAGTTGGACACAGCTGACCTTCTAGCAAGGGTGACCTTTACCTTTACTTTTAGTGATAGACATATTATTACAGCCAACTCTAATAGTTTTTATCACTTGCCTGTTTTTTTTTGTCTGCAGCATGCCAACTATATACTATTTTTATTTTATAACTAAAGACATATTTGAGTAATAGTGCATATGAGACTTCTCTGCATTTCTACCAGGTTATACAAAGAGATCATTGATGCCTATTTGAATTTGAAGTTTGAAACTGTCTTTTGCTTCATACACCCATCATTTATGCTGTGCTACAAGAAGCTAATCTTTCTGACATTATCAAGTACTTCCATTTAAAGTTTATATAATTGAATTAGATTTGCTCCTTTTAAACGTCTTTTCCCCTTCCTAGACTACATAACATTAAAGTTTGTGAAACCTTTTCATTTCAGCTCTATCCTATAATCTAGGGATTAACCTAATGCAGTCATTCTCAATACCATTTTATTATAGAGAACTCTGAACACTGGAATAATGAAAAGGCAGAATGCCAGGTTCATCTGACTTTAGAAAGCAAGATTTCTTTCCATTATCAACTTTTGAAAGCATATAGTCCAGTTGTTGAAACCATGAGAAAACTGGTGATATTAAATTAGTTAGGAACCATTTGCAACTCCAGAAAACAATAGCATCTTGCACATCTTTAGATCTATTTCCTTTAAAAAAAGATATGTATGGTTGGTTTCCACTCAAAACTGCACAGAAGCACATATCTATTTTCCAAAGAACATTGCCCATTTTCTGTGCTATCTATATACAAAGGTATCTATGCTGGCCCATGAGTGTAAAACAACCCCACATCGCAAGACTGCTATGCTTCTCATCACCCCTTGCTTTACCCCATATTTTTTTGTGAACTACATAATCCAATAGAGACTTCTAGAAAAGGTATAAACTTGCATAGATTTGTAGAATTTTAGTTAGCTTTAACAAAGATACTGCCATCCTGGGGATCATGTTTTCCATGTATAATCCGATGTCACTATTCTACATTCAATATAACAGGCTGTTTCCCACACAGTCTGTAAAACCACAAAACAGAGATGACAGGTTGGTTCTCATGGGCTTGGATTTCTATCCATTGGGATTTTTTGTTGTTTTCCCAATCTAACAACCAACAATCTCATTTTTCTTCACTGCCAAAGTTGTGTGATGTCCCCCTGCACCTCTAAGCCAGACCTTTGGAAGTGTTATTCCCCTTCTCATCCACCATATCAATGAGAAGGACACAGATTCTTGCGATTTGCCCAGAGAGTGCACTAAGAACGATTGGGTGGTATATACGTGTGATTCCTTTGCTTCTGCTTCTCATCAGGGCTATTCTATCACTTTGTCATAAACTGAACATTGTTGGACCATAAGTTGAGTGATGGGATGTAGCAAAGGAGATGTAGGTTTTTTGTAAAGCATGTAGGATTTTTAAAAAAGTATTTCTTCATACTAAGCTGCCTCAAAGTTGCAAATGAACCTCTGGAGCTCCCTTAAAATTTAGTGACAACACCTGAGCATATAAATTCAGTTTTGTTGGGATAATTGCAGTTGATGAATTTTTCATGTTTCAAAGTAATAATAGTAATAATAATAATGTTACAGCCTTTTTCACAAATTTATCTCCCTTTTTTGGAGAGGGGTCTTACATAGTTGTATTGCAGGCGCACCCCCCAATAAAGGACTCAGACACTGATGAAAGTGGATAACGGCATTGGGCCACATTTATTGATTCATGCCCTAGTCCGAATTATAAATTTCTATTGGTAATTGACCAATCATAATTCTTAAGGCAAGCAGGCCGAAGTAACACTGGTAAGGTACCACCCAAAATTGCCAACGGAAATTGTTACAATGTATCTATTTGTATCAATTTGTTTGTTGACAACAAACAAATTGTTGACCGTAGTCAATATCTAACTACTGACCCCACCCTCTGACGCGTATCCGTAAAATCACGGGGTGATGCATGCTGTCTAGCTGTAGCCATCACCCCGTCGCCTGGTTCGTCGTTGACCGGACAACGTTTAACCAACTTATGCCTGTCTAGTGTTGTCCAGTCAATTGCGAACCTGCCGGATACCTGTGGGTGGGTCATAAATGTTTACCTTACCAGTGCTACCCGTCACACGGAGGGGCTTCAAAGAAGGCTCGACGCCCCCCCCCCCCCAGACCGTCAGCTCGGTCAACCAGGCCTGCTCGCCAGTCCACTAACCAGAGGTCCATACCTCCCTGCGACAGATGGGCCCCATCCCCTGAGTAAAGCTCGTAATTTTGCAGACTGATGGCGGGGAGGCTAATGACGCGTCCCCCACCCTTGTCGAAAAGGAACCGGGCAATAGCCCCATTCACGGAGCGTCGGCTCAGTCAAGAGCCCCGAGGCCGAACGCTCCCCTGTAAGCGTACCGCGGTATCGTGTCCGACCAATTGAGGGTTGTCGCAGGCCACACATAATGTGAGTAGGGCAGGTCACTGCGAATCGCAAGGTTCCGCGATAGGCCAGTGACATGTCCCAAGCCATCGCCCCCAAGGTACATAACCAGGACATAGGCGAGTCAGCATCCCTGATGTAGAAAAGGAATGGCAACAGTTCCCGCCATAACATGCCGCACTTACCATGCCACCTGAGACGTGCGGATGCACCCAGTCCCAGTCGGGGTCCCCACTCTGTCGCCGCAGCGTAACGCGCTGCCCTGTGCAGCGTAACGCGCTGCCCTGTGCAGCGTAACGCGCTGCCCTGTGCAGCGTAACGCGCTGCCCCGTGCAGCGTAACGCGCTGCCCTGTGCACGTGGCCATGGCCCACCAGCCATACTGTCACCGGTGTAATACGACACCCAGGGTCTGTCAAGGAAAAAAAAGGGGGGGGGGGAAACAGTGCAGTGACTAAACTGGTACTCACGGTTGAAGAGGGCGAACACAAAACTGAAAACATTGTGATCCCCACCCTCCCATGCGGCGTTTGTCAGCCCCGGAGTACCCAAAAACAGCTGCAGTAGAAGCCACCCCTATCCTGAACGAATGGGTGCCGCAACGAGCCCCAGAGAGGCCAACACTGTCTAGTGCCTTCCCGGCACCCTCCAAAATTGAAATTTAGTAAGGGGAGACCCATCTTGGTGACAGAAAAACGGGCCATGGTGGATGCCACGCAGTGCACGAAACTCCTGTAGGGCACCAACCGGACAGATGTCTGCCAAAGAACACCGTAGCAGTCTTACACCACTGCTTACGCCATGCTGATCTGCCTTAGAGGAGCGTATCCTCAACTGAGCCCAGTCTTTGGCAACATAGACATCCTCGAGTTCCAGTGCCCTACGACTTGCTTCCGCCTTAGACAGCATCACAAGCTCGCTGATGCGGAGCGCTCCAAAAAGGCCACCGTCGTAGCCGCATGAATTGGGCTGCCTCGTACTTATCAAAAACAGAGGCCATGCCAGCCCCGGGCCAGTTGGGTAAGAACCCCTGGGGAAATCGGGTGGCGGTCGTCCGGGCAATGCCCACGCTCCCGCACCCACCCCTCCAAAACATGTCTCACACGGAAGTCAGCGGTACTATCCACATGACCGCCCACCTTGGCCATAAAAGCCAACACTGACAGCCTAGATGCTATGGTGCGAGGTGCAAGGCCCTGGGCAAGCAGGTAAACCATGAACCGAAGTACATGGGTCACTGGGATCGGCCAGGTCCCTGGCAGCCGGAATTGGGTACAGAAATCTCCGAAAGAATTGAATGCGTGGTGATACATCTTACGCGTGCGTGGCGCTAGTGACAAGCCAATCGCCCGGTTCACCTCTTCTTGCCAATGGTCCATATCTCGTCAGGGAGTGGCGAGGGAAATTCCTCCGCATCCGGGGCCAAGGCACGGAACCGGGAGATCTGCAGGTGGGACAAAGCGTCAGCGATATCATTATTGACCCCCGGGACATGCCTGGCCCTGAAGAGGACATTGAGGCGCAGGCTGCGCAACACAAACTGGCGCACTAGGGCCATGACCCTGGGCGATTTGTAAGTCTGTGAGTTGACAATGTGTACAACGGCCGCATTGTAACACCAGAAATGGACAACCGAGTTGGCCCACTCCTCGCCCCATAGCATCAAAGCCCCCAGGATAGGGAAAAATTCCAGGTACGTGAGATCACGCAGGCGACCCGTGCCTGCCCAGGCTGGTGGCCCCCCACCATAGGCCCACTTCCATTGAAATACATCCCATAACCCAGGGATCCCGAAGCATCGGACTGTATCTGAAAGCGAGGGGAAGCCAGGAGGTCAGACCTCCAAAATGATACTCCATTGCACTCCCTCAGGAACTGGAGCCAGATAAGCACATCTGCCCTGATACCCCGGGTGAGTCTAACCCTATGGTGGGGCCTAAATAAGCCTGTCATGGCGTCGCACAAGCGCCGAGCAGATGCCCTGCCCGGTGCGACGACCCTGCAAGCGAAATTGAGGTGACCATGTAGCACCTGCAGTCCCCTCAGTGATGCCTTGCGTTTAGCAAGCAAGTCCAAGATAAAGGCCACTATCCTCGACACCTTATCCCCCAGTAACCTAGAAGCCTGCGCTACCGTGGCAATCTCCACCCCCAGGAATACTAGCTTAGTAGATGGGCCCTCGGTCTTTTCGGGCGCTAAAGGGACACCGAGTTCCTCCATTAGCGTCTGAAATGTGTTGAGGAGACGTGTGCAAGTGTCCCAGCCCCGTTCACCCCCGAATAAAATTCATCCAGGTAATGGGCTACTGACCGGGACCCTGACCAGCGGATGAAAGCCCACTGTAGGAATGTACTGAAACGCTCGAAGGCCGAGCGTGATATGGAACAGCCAAAAGGCATGGCCTTATCAAAGTAATATTCACCCCGGAACTTAAAAACCCAGCAACTCAAAGTCGCCCGGGTGCACCGGCAGGAGGCAAAATGCCGACTTGATGTCGCACTGAGCCAACAGCGCCCCCGGGCCACATGAGCGCACCATGCGCAGCACTCGGTCAAAAGATGCATACCCGACTGAGAAAAGGTCATCAGGGATAGCATCACCAACCGATCGGACGGCTGGGTGGGACAAGTGATGAATCAGGCGAAACCCACCCAGTGACTTTTTGGGCACTAAGCCCAAGGGTAATACCTTAAGATTAGGGAACGGGGGTGTCAGGAAAGGGCCAGCGACCCTGCCCGCATCGACCTCCTTAGTAATGCTGGCAGCAGCTACCTCCTCCCTCCCCATAAGGGACAAAAGGTTGAGGGCATCCTGGGGGGACCTATCACCCACGAAAGGAATACTGAACCCCCATCTAAAACCCTGAAGGAGGTAAACCGCATCCCCCTCCCTCGGGTACAATGCGAGCCAACGCTCCAACATGTCCACATTAATTGGGGAGGGGGCCTTTCGGTGAACCAGCTCCCTCTGCGGCAATTTTGCCGTCCCGTGTCCACCCCTTCCTCTGCCCCGCACCCTCCAGGCCTGGGACAGGCGGAGGCCACATGGGGGCCAGCACAGGAGGGACACTCATGCCTGTACTTGCAATTCTTCCTGTTGCAGGAACCATTGGACGAGAAAGTCCAGCACAGCAGGCGGGCTGGAACCCCCTGCCCCGCCACCTGGCGGGGTGCCTGTGCTGGGGCCGCTCGCTGGACCGCACGTCCACAATGGTATCATTCCCCGGGCGCAGGGCACGTGGGAGTCATGTACAGAAGCCACAGCCTCTGGCAGGGCTCATCCCACCTCATCTCAGGGTGCAGTAGAATCCGCATAAGGAATTCCTCGTCATTAGCCAACCACGACGGGCCCGGGAAGTCAACCATCGCCCGGTAATGTTGTCCAAATACTGGACCATCGGAATCGCCAAATCCGGCCGAGCCCTGAGGCAGACCGCCATGTATACGAGGCAGGCCGGCAACCAGTTGGCCCACGTACGTGGTGGCATGCGACGACGCGCCTGCTCCTTATCCTTCTCATCTTGCCCCTCCCTCTCCTCCTTGGTGGGCTCTCTGTTAAGGAGGGTGAAGATGCCCACATACTCCCCCCGCCAGATCTTCTCTTTGGGGGTCTGGGCCAAATGGTCCCCCAGTGGCAAGGAATACCCTGCTGTCGGCAAAGCCGACACAGGTACGGTGGAAACTGCGAGCATCTGTAAAGGAGCCTGGACTAACCCGGTCACCCCTAGAAGATTCCCGACTGGGTAAGAAGCACCCCCCCACCACGGGGCCCTGGGTGATAGTTGAAGTCACCGAGTGGAGCGTCGGCGACTGAACCGCCGCACCACCCGTGCGAGGCCAAGGCCATTGAAAAGCCCCCCCAAACGTGGCCATGTGTGTAGGTGCACTAGTTTGGACCGCATACTCACATGCTGCACCCCCATGGGCCGCCCCCACCGGGGGTTCCGACCCACTGGGGGCGTCGGAGCTCACGACCGCCATAGAGCTCGTCGACGGGGCTTGATCAGCACCGGCCTTTGGCTTAGGGAGCTGCAAGGCAGTGGCCGAAGCCGGGCCACGCGCCTCAGGCAGCTCGACCCGTCCCGTCGCCTGCTGCAGCCCAGCAGACGATGCATCGACCTGCACCCCAAAAGGGGCCCCAGGGTGACTAACCCGGGCCAGGGATGCCCCAAGGGCCGCAACGCGGGCCAGAGGGCCTCCACGCTGACATAGCCACCTAAACCAAGGGGGGGCAAAGGGGAGCAGTGGCCACCGCTTGCGGGCCGAGGGCCACGGCCCCTACTGGGCCCGTACGCGGACCCCCAGCCTCCGGCCAAGGGGGAATTAACCCCATCCCACCGGTCCCGGTGGGCATAGGAGGCTGCTGGGGAGGCGCAGCCGCGGTCCTCCGACCCGGAGTGCGCCTCCGCGCAGAACAAGCCGCGTTCGGAGTCGCCTTCTTCTTTGAGGGCATTGCAACTAGCCGATGGGAAGCCGAAAAGGGAGAAAATCAGCAGCCAAGAGGCTCCCCGGTGAGGGTAAAAGCGACGGAGGTAAGAGGGAAAAACTTCTCCGCTCCGTCGCTTCGCAAAATGGCAGCTCGGCTGCCTCATGGCCGCCCCTTATATAAGGGTGCTGGCCACGCCCCTTAACTACCCGGATGCCTTCGTCCGATGGGGGGCCCCCGCAAAGGGCGCGGCGGCCATTTTGGCGCCGCGCTCGCAATCTACCATTTTTAGTATTGCTCTTTCCACTGGATGGGGATGGTGAGATATATCACTTCTGGAATGTATTCAATACTGCTGTTTCCGCCACAGTCTGTAAAACCACAAAATATAGATGACTGGTTGGTTCTCATGGCCTTGGATTTCTATCCATTGGGATTTTTTGTTGTCTTCCAAATGGGCTGCACATGACTGCTAATTTATGTAATACTTTATCTCATTGGAAGTCTAAAATTGTATTTTTATTAGATTTATACGCCGCCTATCTGGCAAAGATAGTCACTTTTTGTTTAAATAAGCACTTGAGTGTATTACTATAATAATTCATGTCAGTAATTATTCTGGGTTTAAATGATTTTTGCTGGAGAAATTCCACTCAGGGGACATCCAAATGAGGCTCCTTTCATATCCCAAAGAGCAGGGACAGAGACAGATGCTCAATCCATCATGCAGTACTGGGTCTCGAACTGCCAACTTGCTGGCCCTCAGCTAACAAGATGAGCTTCTTAACTACTGAGCCCCGCAGCCCCTTAGTGTATTACTGATAATCCTACACAGCAATCTCAAACATTGAAGAACATTTTGAAACCAGCGCTAAGTGTGTCAACCCAATATTAACAAAGGCATTGCTGAACGTTAATTTACAGTTACAAGTACAATGAGTAAACTCCACTGAGAATAGTAAAATGTACTTCCACATAATCAGTGACAAGAATTTTTGACCTTCATGTGTTTAGTGCATCAGTCTATCTATACCCAATGGATGTAATTCTAAGACCTATACTAATCACATTCCTGTAATTTCAGTCCCATTGGAACACACAACTTTCTTCATTTCAGGATCTGCGACATGGATTTTTTAAAAAATAAAATAGAAATAGTTTTGAACATAGCTAGCAGTTGATGAAATAAATACTACTTTCTACAGCTGTTTATCAGGACATCTCTTTTGATGAGACTTTTAATCTCTATAATTGCCATTTATTTCAACAGGATCTCTACCAATGGTACAGTATATGCAGCTTTGTATGTGTCTTGTTGCTTTGAAATAACACTGATTCTAGAACCATACATGCAACATGACTTCATAACACTGATCAAATGCTGGTTCATGATAGGCAGCTCCCTACCCCATCCCGCCAAAGGTGGTGTATATTAATACAGTGTATAGGCCAGAGGAAATAAGCAGATCAGTTAGAAAAGAACCAAATGCTGATTTTGGAAATGGGTCTAGAGGAGTGTTTCCAAACCTTTGTTTTTTTGGACTTCAATTTTCAGAAGCCTAAGTCAATTTCCCAAAGCCCTGATCGGCCAATGTACTGACTTAGGCTTCTGGGAATTGAAGTCTCTCTGTGGGGCATGGGTCCCAAGTTTTAACCACTGCTCTACAGCTAACATGGTGCATAAGCCCCACAGGCAAGCAATTTGATTTTTTTAATTTAATTTTTATTAATTTTTATAAAATATAACAGAAATAACAATACAATACACACACACACACACACACACACATATATATGTATCATTTATCAACAGTTATTATTTCATTAATTTTTAATTATATATTTAACATTCCAAAAAATTTATAAGGTTCAATCTAATATATTACAAAATAAAATTTATAACACCCAGTGATATATACAGGCCATGAGGATCAGATTTTTAATTCAATCTTTCAAAAAACTCATATGCTGAGGTACTGGTTTGTCTCCTTTATTCCATATTAAAACATGCTCCACAAATGGCCCCCATATTTCCCAAAATTTATTCTCTTTCAAAATACCTTTCTTCACATTCACTTCACATGTTAGTTTATAGTTCAAGGCAATTTCCCACATTTCCTTGTACCATTCATCCATTTTCAACACTAAATCACTTTTCCACTTTCTTGCTATACATAATCTTGCCGCTGTTAACATTATGGATAACAATTCTTTTTTATTTATATTCATATTTATATTATCCAATTCTGTCAATAAAGCGATACTTGACTCCAGTTTAAAATCAACTTTAAAAATCTCTGATATTTCTTTTTCAATTAATTTCCAAAAAGCATTTATCACTTTACAACTCCACCACATGTGTTCATATGTTCCAAGATTGCTTTTACATCTCCAACAATTTCTCGTTTTACTGTTGTCCATTCGATATAATTTAACCAGAGTCAGGTACCACCTCCATAATATTTTATAATTATGTTCCTTTAATCTAATCGAGAGATTTCTCATAATTCTTCTCTTCCATTTATTTTTCCAATGCAATTCAGGAATTCTTATATTTAAATCCTCTTCCCATAACATTCTCAAAACATTTTGTGAATTTTCATCCTTATTTAAAATTTTGTATACTTTACTTACTAACCCTTTTATCCCCATTTCTCCTTTTCTTATTTTACAAATCATCTCTTCAAATTCTGTTTTATCCCTCTAAACTAGGCTCATCTTTGTATCTCCCCCCCCTTTATTTACCAAAATTACTTGTAATCAATTCAATTTCATCTGTTTAAACACTTCAGCTCTTAGTTCAGTTTTTTCACACATCTTTATCCAATCTTTTAACAGAAACACATCCTTTCTCAAAAGTATGTCCTTTATTCTTTTATCTACTTTTACAGGAAACGTCTTTATTTCTTTCATATCCATTATCGGGGATACTTCTGGTGCAAGTTTCCCCTTTGTATTTTTCCATACATCTAACATTGCTTTTGTCAACTGATTATTTGTCTTTATCTTTGTCTCCTTATCCAAAAAAATTACATTACCATTTCATTGTAATTATTTTATCTCTATCTCATCCCAAATAACCTCAGACTTTGCTATAATCTTTGCAATATTTTTAAATTGAAACGCTCTATAATAATGTTTAATATTCAGAAGACCCAAACCACCTTCTTTTTGCGGTACATACCATAAACCTTTTGTAATTCTTGGTCTTTTCCCTCCATTACAAAAAAATTGATATTTTTTTTTGCCCGGGGGGGGGGGGGCAATTTGAGCTTGTTTAGACCATGTTAATGGTCTTTTAGGCTTGCTCCATGTGAATAGGGGTTCACTTTTTGAATAATAAGGATTATATGTCACAGGATGGGGATCAGGATTTTAGAGATGCTCAGGAGGGGCATGGCCAAAAAAAGGTTGGGAACCACTCGTCTAGAGATAAGCACAGAACATTTTTATTGTATTCTCTAAGCAAAGCATTTGCACACACAAAAAGTCACCTTCTTTACTACTTTCAGTAGGAGTTTAAGAGCGACAACTTGCTTGTTTTTAGTCTGTAAGCAAAGCATCAACCCATCAGAATATAAAGGCTAAGAATATTGACCACAGCATGGCAAAAATAAAACAGGGAAAATTGTCCTTACCCTGAGTGTGTAGATTTTGACTGAGATCCCAATTCTCCGCCCTGAGACCTAAAAGGAAAACAGAGAGAAAATATTTATCTGACACCAAAAAATACTTATCTGATATCGAAACTTGGAAGAAACTCTGAGGTAACACACAAGATCATACAAACGTTAGAGAATAAGTGGGGGATTAATCATAATGTAGGTATGTACTTTTGTTACTCATTTTAAAATGTTTTCTCCCAACTAATTGATCCCTGTCATGATAGTTATCAGGATCCAATTAATTTCAGAAGCATTGGCTGATTTAAGCCTCCAAATGGAACACTTGCCAAAGAAAGGTTTACTGAAAAGGGCAATAATGACTGTTTACTCTTCTACTTTCCTTATTAGCCTATTGAAATCCAATGTTGTATATACCACAATTTACATATGGAAGTAATGCTTCTACAGTGGAACCTCGGTTAACATAATTAATCCGTTCTCTAGAACGTTCCTTACAGCAAAAATTACTGTAACTGAATTTCTCATAGGAATGCACTGAATGCAATTTCTCATAGGAATGCATTGAAAACCAATTAATCCATTCCGGGGGAGGGGGATAATCCGTAAACCGTCCACTATTTTCTATGGATTTCCTTTTGTTATGCGATTTTTATGTTAACCAAACTGTTTGTTAACTTAGGTACCACTATACCTGTTTTCCTTAAAGAACTTTTTATTTCAACCTTTTCCTTATGGAAAATAGGATGATGAAAACGTTTGTATAGATTTTCCATACAGAAGGGCTCCTTCCATGCAAGGAAGCAGACAGGCAAGAAGGCTACTAGTCTCCTTTCTTCTATGGTTCCTGTGTTCCCTCCTGCATTGTTCCAGAGGGTCTCCAAACTTCTGGATCAGATACTAAAAGACACAGAAGAGTGCAGGATGTAGGGGGATATGGCATGAATTGCCACTTCCATTCACCAGCAAGACCTTCTTGCAAATTCCCAACCACCAGATCTTTTTAAAAAACCAATCTTCTCATATTACATAATAAATCATGTCATTTCGTAACAAAAAAACTTACAGTATAATAGGAATAAAAAGAATACAATTTTCTTACTTGCTTAATGTTATCACCTTATAATCAGCCATACACACACTGATTTCATATAATATACTTAACCCAGGGGTTCCCAAGCTTTTCAAGCTGGGGGCAGGGTCACACTCTCTCAGTCAGCTTCAAGGGTCAGATGGCCACTTTGCCCTGCCTGCACGATGGGGGCAGCCATTTTGTCCCAATAGCTTTAAAGGGGTGGCCATTTTGTTTCTAAAATGCCCTTGGATGGGTGGAGGACCACATGAAATGGCACTGTAGGCTGGATCCGGCCCATGGGCCTTAGGTTGGGAACCCCTGTTCTAACCCTTTGGTTATAATTATCTATCTTAAAAGATTACAGACCAGGAGTACAAATTATTTACCCACCCCCTAGATTTGCTGGCGAGTAGGGGTTTTGATGATAAGCCTTCTTTAGATTTTGTATGGGACCTAGGCACCCAGTTCTTATTCTTTCACTTGCAATTTCTTAGATACTGAATTATTCAGTATTTCTCAAAGAGTTCACAATAATTTTATTATTATTCTTTATTTTTATAATTCTTGTAGGGACAACATATGCAATGAGGCAGAAGCAGATTTTATTCTTAAATCTACATAATGTGAATTACCAAGAGACCCAAATGACAAATCTCTAAAGGGCCCAAACATGAGAATTTGAGCAACTCCTGGTTCTTTTGTGATGCTATCACCTATATGCCTCCTAATTAAAAAAGTAACTGATAAGGATGATTGCTTACTAACTGCAGTTTCTAGTTAATTTCCTAGTGACCTTTCAACAACAACAACAAATGCTACAATAGTAAAACACCTGATTTACAGTCACAGCTCCTTGAAAACAAACAATATAATTGTATGCTTCCCAGCAATGGGAAAATGGAAGGTTGTTAAGGTTGATGTTAAATCAGATGCAACTTGACAACACATAACACACAACAATGACAATGTTACAACAAGCTATCAAGTTGATTCTGATCACTCTTTCCAGTCAGTGTTTCCTAGGGATAGAGTAATCAGCTTTCCTATTCCCTTTTTTCTGTAGGTGCTCTGAGATTGTAAAGTGTGCCCAAGGCAATGCAGGTTGGCTCTTCTCCCAGGAGGCACAATAAACAATTGAATGCCAGTGTCTGGCTCTGTAGCCAGGTACTCAAGTCACTGAGCAATCAAGATATTATTTACTAGCTAATTTATATTATATTATATGCTGCCTCTTTCTTTACCTATCTTTAAGGAAGTATCCTTGTTTAGGTAAAGATAAAGGTCACTGTTGCTTGAAAGCCAGTCATATCTGACTCTAGGGTTCAGTGCTCATCTCCGTTTATAGCCAAAGAGTCCGCACTGTCAGCAGCGATGCACTGATTTTTTTTAACTACCTACTCTGTGGACTGCCCAAATCTGTGGGCATGGCCAAACAGCCTGGATTATGGGCTATGGAGGTGGGCGTGGCCAATCAAGAGGGCGTGGCCTGAGGAATTTCCACTACCGGTTCTGCAGAACCTGACAGAACCTGCTGCAGTGCATCACTGACTGTCAGCGTCTGCAGACATTTCCATAGACATGTGAAATGTATGACTAGACACTAGAGTGCACAGAATGCTGTTACTTTCCCACCGAAGTGGTACCTATTTATCTACTTGCAATTTATTGCTTTTGAACTGCTAGGTTGGCAGGAGCTGGGAGAGATGGTGGGAGCTCACTTTGTTGTGTAGCACTCAGGTCTTGAACTGCTGAGCTAACAGTTGTCAAGTTTAACATCTTAACCACTAAGCCACCATAGTCCCTTGTTTCCCTCTTTGTTATTCGACTTTTTTCTTCCTCTCCCTGTATACAGATCGTGGCATTCTTCTGTTATTCTGCTGGGAAATTCTGCTGTTGAAACTAGAACACTATTTTCTAGCTCAGGGATTCTCAACCTGCAGCCCATGTGCCGGATGAGGCCAATGGCATCATTTCATGTGGTCCCCCACCGCCTCTACCACACCAGGAAGTGCCATGTGGTGTGAAGGGTAAAATGGTCATCCAGCCCCCCAAAGCTGTCTGAGGGAGTGTGACCTGGCCCCTGGCTTTAAAAGGTTGAGAACTCTTGATCTTGCTCCTGCCCTCTCAGTTGTGGATACGTGCTACTAGAACTTTCTGTTGTTCAATCTGGTTTCCACTTTCTACTTTTCCTTCATACCTTCTTTTAAATGTCTCCTTCAGACTTTTCCTATGATTTCAGCTTCATATTCATTAAGCTGCTTTCTTTTCCGACCAACTAAATTCTCTTCTCTTTTGTATCCTTTCTTTTAAATATTCCATCATTGTATTTGAATTACCTAGCTGGTAACTTTGTTGTTGCTGCTTCTGTTGCTACAACTATTTAGTACTATCACGACCACTACTAACTACTACTTTCATATTTCAAATTAAATCTTTCAATTTTAAACCATGTTTTTCAAATCACATTGAAAGGAGGGAAGCAGGAATAAATGGTTTAAGAAATAATTCAGTAAAGCAATAACTCAGGTAAAAATACAGATATGCAATCAAAGCTACAAGAAAAATGAAATATTATCACTGTGTAAAGTACTATTGCTTCCTTAGGCATTGGAATAAAAATATTTTTTAATGCTTCAAGAAAATACTAGGCAAGCAGATAAATGCAAGAAATGTTCTATATAGTAAATTGTGTGTGGGGGGGGGGGGACCCAAAAGTCAAAAACACAGCTGCAAAGTGAGAGCAATCATTTCTAGGAAGCACTGAAGAAATGACAAGATATGTCACGTTTATGACACACTATGATGTATCCCTTCGGAGCTCTTGCTGTTTGCTTGGTTATAAGAGGAAACATTTCTTCTGTCAGTTTGGTTTCTAGAGGTGTCTCATCTAGTAAGTGAAAAACACACTTGTCTTATGAAGATCAATTTGCAATGTATTTTGAAACAAGGATTAAAACAGCTGGAAAATCAAGGCAACCCTGTTAACCTTCAGAAAGGGGTGATACAGTAGAATCCCGTATAATGAAAAAGCTCTGTTCCATGGTGCTTTTTGTTACACGAATTTTTCATTATATCAAGTGTTTGTTATATGGGGTACCACTGTACTAGGGTTACATAGCTCTCCTCCTACCCAAGAAATGTTAGTAGTGGTAAAGAAATGGCTGTCCTCTCTAGAAGTACCTGAGATAGGACACCTAAATGAAGTTGTTTTGTCGTCGTCGTTATAATATTTATATTTATATTTATATACCGCTTTACTTATCCAAGGATAACTCAAAGTGGTTTCCAACATAATATCATACAAATACAAAGCATATAAGATATACAATCAAGATAAGTACAATAAAACATATTAAGTGAACTTCCATCAATGTAGAAGTGCAATAAAAAATACAATAATGTAAATACAATAAAAATGTACAATATCAAAACAGAAAAATACAATAATCCAAAAAAAAAAGCCGAAGCCAAGGCTCAATGACCTAAACCAGCCTAAAACATACAGCTGGGGCCGCAGCCCGAGTCTCTTGCCACCGCTCACCTCCCCGAGGCTTTTGTGCTCCCGGTGGCATTGGGACGAAGACATGAGGGTGGGGCGGCATCAGATCTGGAGCCTCAACAGCTGGGGCCGCAGCCCGAGTCTCTCGCCGCCACTCACCTCCCTCCAGCTTTTGTGCTCCTGGTGGCATTGGGCGAAGGCCCTGGGGTGGAGCAGCATCGGGTCTGGAGCCGCCACAGCTGGGGCCGCAGCCTGAGTCTCCAGCCGCCACTCACCTCCCTGCGGCTTTTGTGCTCCCGGTGGCATTGGGGCGAAGGCCCTGGGGGTGGGGGTTGGCATCGGGTCCGGAGCCGCCACAGCTGGGGCCACAGCCTGAGTTTCTGGTAAAATGTTGGTGGCCATCTCATTAAACCAAGAGTTCTCAACCTTTTTAAGCAGGGGACCGGGTTACACTCCCTTAGCAGCTTCAGGGGCCTGATGGCCATTTTGCCTTTTCTACACCACTTGGCACTTCTTGATGTGGTGTAGGTGGTGGAGACCCACATGAAATGGTGTTGCGGGCTGCATCCGGCCCAAGGGCTGCAGGTTGAGAATCCCTGCATTAAACACATATTTGATAGGTAGCAAAGAGCTTTGTTAAGCAACTGATCCAGTTCAGCTTACTCACCAATGTGAAAACAAGTAAACTCTGCCAACACTGTATGCCCTGGTGCTGTGGCATGCAATAAGTTGGTTTCTGGGCAAAGTATATGGGAAGAATGCTGAGAGTTCATCTGTGATGGCTGTTTAGCATTCTCAGCTGCCAATTTTAAAACACTTCTCACTGGTTTAGTAATTATGACACTGAAAAAGAACGAGGCCCCACCACTGGTGTCAGATCACAGCAGAAATGATGAAGGGTACAAAAGCGTAGAGGTCAGACACTGCAGAGACAAGTATATTTTGTTGGTAGATGGTTTGCAGTGCAATGGTCACAGAATTTCAGAGGACTTGACATTTCTGGTACAGTCTCACCTCACATAACAACGTGTTTGGATAGCATCATTTTCGCTTAACAACGTGTCGTTATGCACCACCTGTTCCCCCGCATAACAACGGTTTTAGTGTCATTGTCTGGACAAGGCTAAAATAAATGTCATTATCCAGACAAAACATCATTATGCGGGAAACTCCATAGAAACCTGCATAACAACAAAAATCACTTAGCAACGCTACTTTGGGGAACCAAGTAACGTCATTATGCGATGGTCTACTGTACTGTTTCATTTGGGGGTGGCAATGAGGGACTGGGCACAATTGTGAGCAAGTTCTATGGTCCATATTCGGTGTGACAAATTGCCAGTGGTGCAGGTAGTAAACAGGCATTCATTTGGCTCAATATGAGTTTTGAGGTTGGTGAGGAAATGCAGCCTAGTTTCTTTATGGTTTAACATACTGCTGTAAGATTTGCGTTCATGCCCAGTATGTTCAACAGCTATGATAAGTGAAGAGTTCTGATGATTCATGGAGCAAGTGGTGCTGCCTGCAGTATGGGCCCTTCTTGTACCAACTTATCCAGTTCTGCAGTTCAGAGTCTTGCCCCATGCTCCATTCAGCAGAAGCTGGCAGGCTTAGCTTTGGGGGCAAAGGCTTGGAGGCATGCAGCTACAATGGGTGACTTCTCTGTGTGAAAGATGTTAGAGGGGCAATCCACAGACAAATAAGTCCCATTGTCTCCTGGAATCCATAACAGCTTGTGCTCATGGTGAGCCTGAATAGGTTCATCCCATTTTTAGAGTTCTGTAACATCCCTGTAGTGCATTTAGATTAAATTAATTAGTGGCAGCATCGCAGACAAGCACAGTAAGGGGAGACAAATCTGTTTCTTAAAGATGAGTTCAAAACTGCAGGCTGCAAACACAAGGCAGGAATTTAGCTTTCAAACATTATATATGTTGGTTGGGTCCCCCCCAACTCATCAAACAAATAAGTGGAAAGTTCAAGGAGCGATTTATCCTTGCCACACCACAGTAAATGTCCACATCTGAGCAGGATTTGATTCCGGATCTCTTGTGTCTGGGTAGGACACTCTTATTGCCAATATCATACAGATTATCCTATGAAAGAGGAATAATACCATCCTATACACATCTACGCAGAAGTAAGACCACTGAGGCTTACTCACAAGTAAGTAAGTATTCTATATTTATGGTAAACATTCTCTTGCCTCATTTTTATGTACCAGGAACAGAAAGAGCAATTTTTTTCTCATCCAAGAGAGGGGGGGGGGATATTTGTCTCTCATTCTCAAGAGTTTGTTCATTTTAGAGACTACTTCTACATCAAATAATGCAGATTGTGCAAAATTGTGATAGCTGCTACTTTGTTTAATGGACTAGAGTCCTGGGGCGGGGGGAGTGCACACAGAACAGTAATTGCCCAAGCTGTTCCTCCCCAATTGTCAAGGTGCAACTGGTTGTGAATGGGTAGTGAATGAAGAATTTACCAAACATTCTTCACGTCCCCAGTGAAGGGTAAAATATTACACTACAAAAGTGTTTCTTAGAGGCTTGACAGTTCACATGATTCAACATTACAGATAATATTCTATGCAGGATTTCCCCCCTAGATATATTTTTGCTTTCTGTCCTTATGAAATGCCCTTGTGTTAATGATGGTGAGTTTACTTTTGAATTAGAAAAATGGTACAATGGATGATTGATTCTCATTTCCTTCAGACGATACACTGACAAATACAAAACCAGAGCAATTAATCTGAGATACCCTTTTCAAAGGAGTTAATGCTTTAAGGAGTCAGTTTGCTTTCCACAAAACAACCAGCACTGTGCTAATACTATTGTAACTAAATAAAATGCAAACAGAATACTGATTAAGCGTTTAGCATTATCATTTGGCAAAAAAGAGCACACAGAAGACATTTGAACTAGTTTGTTGCAACAAAAAAAGAACAAAGACTCTTGTTGCACTTTTAAGACGACTAGACTTGATTTGTCATAGGTATTCACAGACTTCAGATGCAAAGAGTATGAAATGGAAGACAAACACTAAAGATAGAGCCCATTGATGATCATAACAATTGAACAAGCAGAACAGTGCAGACCCACTTGTTTCAAACTATGTTTGATACACTTTTCACTGCTATTTATGAAGGATGTCTCTGTTGTTCAAGATCAAGGACATTCCACTACCGTTAGCACCAAAAATGTGAACAAGAGAAAAGTGGCCTGGCTACAGTTTATAAACCCATCACATTTAACATGTTCTGTATCCTATATATTTTTCTCCTTTAATACTATAGGAGATAGTGAGTAAAATCCTGCTGTGCAAATTCATATTGGCATAACCGGGATTAGCTGCCAACAGTATGTGGCATGTTTATGGCTGTATATAA
This sequence comes from Bradypodion ventrale, assembly GCA_035047345.1. NCBI lineage: Eukaryota > Metazoa > Chordata > Lepidosauria > Squamata > Chamaeleonidae > Bradypodion > Bradypodion ventrale. Next base: position 115,305,664 of record JAWDJE010000002.1, read on the forward strand.
AAATATACATTGTCTGATTTTACTGGGGGATTATGCTTATATATTGTTTGCAGTGAGAAGGGAAGACCCATGAGTGGAAAATGAAAATTATTTTGTATAGGAATCAATTACATTTGTAGAATAAGGACCTCTGACTTTCGCTAAGTCAATAGAGTGTCCAGGTGATTTAGTCCATATCGTGTATAAGGTGACAATAAAATGGAGGCAGGGTGATTGTCAAAGCCAGGATCAACGTGTATTGTCACACTCTTGGCCAAAAGCAGGGTACACTTTGTCCCTTCACTTCCTCTTTTTTATTTTATAGAATCTAGCCTTTTGCTTCCAGCTTTTATCTTCCATGTTGCTTGAATAGCCTGTCATTACAGATGCTTACTCATCCACTGCCACTTAACCCTAATGCTAACCCTCTAGAATTGCCCTATGAAAATCATTGTTCCATGGCTATCTCAAGTAATTAAACTTATTTCCTGATGACCACCTTACAGAATTTCTTTTCTGTTTACAACTCTTGGTATTACAAGTCGTCTTACCCTTGGCTAAGATTAGTGACATGCATAAGGGTTAAAGCCACCCTTACTTCAACTGGTCAGGACAACACCTAAATGTTTCTTTCCCTATCATGGGCTAAATAGGTATCACTTCGGTGGGAAGGTAAAACAGTGTTCCATACACTCCGGTGTCTAGGCATGCCTGCCCACATGACCACGGAAACGTCTGCAAATGCAGACAGTGCTGGCTCTTTGGCTATAAAAGCAAAGAAATCAGACTTATATACCACCCCATAGTGTTTAGTGCACTCTCTGGGCGGTTCACAAGTTAATTGGAAAGTAAACAGAGATGAGCACTGAACCCTAGAGTCAGATACAACTGACTTTCGAGCAAGGGTGACCTTTACCTTTACCTATTGCATTCAAATTCATTTTCTACCACTAAAAGTAAATTAAAAATCTAAAACATTTTCATTTCTGCGTTCTTTATTTGGAACACTGGTGGGAGAAGGTGAGAAATGGTGATAAGAACATTTTCAAGTTAGTTTTTTCTGATGGCATATATCATGACAGTGGATCAAGGTCAACTAGATCCAAACCTCAACAGACTGAAATGATATATATAAATAGTTTCATTATTTCCATTACTTTACTCAAAAAAAGTAGTGCATACCTGTCAACCCGTGGCTCCGGAAAAACGGGACCTGCGGACATCGCTTGTGCGCAGGTCGCTTTCCACGCAAGCGTGGAAGGGTTTTACCCCTTCCATGCATGCACAGAAGCACTACGCCGCTTGCGTAGGGGCTGCGCAAGGGGCATAGCGCTTCCGCACATGCGGAGAAAGAGTTCCCCCCTGCTGCCAAATTACGGGGTTTTGGCAGCGCGGGGTGGGTTATGACGTCAATGGACGTCAAATTACGGGATTTTCCCGGCCAAATCGGGATGGTTGACAGGTATGAAGTAGTGACCTTAGGAATAGGTCTGAATATGGTGTATATATCAGTTCAGTCTTTGATCAGTAAATACTTGTACTGTATTAGCTATGGTAGAAAGGTAGTAGAAACAAACATATTTAAAAGATTCTTTTTTACTTAATAATATTTCTCAGTTTTCACCAACATGTCAATCTATTGTCTACTTATTATGTCTGACCTGTTCACAGCCAGTAATTGGGAGTGGGTGGCTGGGAATGAATTAGCCTCATCTTCCATATTTTATTTTACATTTTGAACAATAAAAGTTAATGACTGCTGTTAAAATACAGTGAGGTAACCTACAAAATACTTAATAAAACAAAATTAACAAAATGTTAGAACACCTCTTCATTCTTATCAGCATATTAGAAGAAAAATATGCCATGGTTCACAACTGGCTTCATACGTTGCAACAGCCAGTGTATCTGGGCAGTCCAAGGACTCTCATAATTCTCCTTTTACATAAGAACAGCCTTGCTGGAACAGGCCACAGCCCATCCAGTCCAGCATTTTGTCTCACATAGTGGCTCACCATTTGCTTCAGGGTATTCCCAAGCAGATGCCTTCACCTGCTTAGGATTCCCTGGAAATGGCATTGAGACATATCCTGCATATCTCTCCAACACGGAGGTTGTCCTTAGGTATCCATAATTATAGCCATTGATACCCTTGTCCTCCATGAACTTGTCTAATCCTTTCTTAAAGCTGTCAAGACTGACAGCTGTCACCACTTCTTCTGGCAGGGAGTTCCATAGACCAGTGATCCTCTGGGTGAAAAAGTATTTTCTCTTATTTGTTTGAGAACTAGTACCCAAAAGTTTCATGGAATGCCCCCTAGTTCTAGTGTTGTGCGATAGGGAAAACAGTTTTCCCTTATCTACTTTGTCCACACCGTGCATGATTTTATAAACTTCAATCAGGTCACCTCTTAGACGCCGTCGTTCAAGAGTGAAAAGGCCCAACCGTTGCAGCCTCAGATGGTAAGGAAGGTGTTCCAGTCCCCTAATCATTTTGGTTGCCCACCTCTGCACTTTTTCCAGCTCCAGAATATCCTTCTGGAGGTATGGCGACCAGAACTGTATTCCAGATGGGGCCTCACCATAGATTTATAAAGAGGCAAAATGACACTTGCTGACTTCTTTTCTATACCCTTCCTAATGATCCCTAGCATTGAGTTTGCTTTTTTCACTGCTGAGGCACAATGGGTTGACACCTTCATTGAGCTTCTGAATATGTGTCACCTGTGAAAAGCATCCTCTTTTAGTCTTTGGCCTGAAGGTTTGTTCAGCATTGGTTAAGAGACCAAGAATCACAGAGTAAAAGGGACTGGAACAATGAAGTCTTTTGGCCAACATACCTGAAGCCATATTTTCTAGTTAGAAAGAAAGCCTCTGTTACCATTCTTTTGCTTTTCTTCTGTTTAGCAACATTTGCCTAACATTTGCCCTAATCTAGAAATCCAAATTGACACCTGCCTCCTTCTGTTTAGGGCTTGGCTGTATCTTTAGATTATTCTGAGTTTACTCAGGGATTAAATGTTACAAAATATCCGTCTGTTTTCTGAAGTAATACATTTGTGAATGCACTGACCATTAGTGTTCTCTGCCATTTCTGAAAGAAGAAACATCCATTCCAACATAGGAGCTGAGCAAAATTCAGCACATGTTCAGGAACCCTGAACCTTACTGGCAAGAACTCCCAGAGGAAGATATGGGAGTCAAGGAACACCAAGTAAAAGGACAACCTTCACAAACAAGGAGGACATTTTTGCATTACATTTTAATAGGCTAATTTAAACCAGTATATGCAAATATCAAAATTAGACATGTTACTATAATGTAAGTGGAACACTACTGCTCACCTTGTTGAATAAGATGGTGAACAGCTAACCCCACCTTGGGATACAGCACTGAGAAAAAGATATGATATAAATCAAATCAAATCAAATCAATAAATGAGACATTTATTGATTTATTGGATTTCTATACCACCCAACCGAGTGTTATTCCATTCTGGGTGGTGAACAAACAGAAAATAAATAACAACAATACCCACAACAAATCAAAACCCATAGGGTTTAATAAATGTCCTGGGTCTTGTATTGCTCCTTCCTACAAATAAATAGAGGCTGTTTTGTTGACATAGATAGGTAGGCTGCAAATATCTGTGTCAGAGAGAAACAAACTGTGCAGTACTTTTCTGGGATTGACCTCATATCTAAAGTCTACCATTCATACCATGCATACCATGATATCACTCTATGGATTCTTTGGTTTTTTCTTACAAAATGATCTCTCTCAAATTATTTTACTTAAAAACCAGGATGATTAGATACGTTTACCAACCAAACCCTTTCCTTTCCTTGTTCATCCATAGTAACTCACTGGAGACCAGGTGGCCACTTACAAGTCACCAGAAATTATTCAAATGGTGGACTGTCTTCCCTAGTAGAGGACATACAGCCACTCTAGGTTGGCTGCAATTTATCTCATAGCCTGCTGAAAAAGATTTTACTTTGAAACATATTGAACAGTTATAATGTTGTCTAAAAAAGAACTCTGTCAATGACATTTTCAACTGATTGCAATTAATGTGTCTTTAAGCTACATTTCTCTTTTACTCCAACTATTAAAGATTTTGTGTGAAACTCTGAATTCCAGTCTATCAAAGTTGGTGTAATTGCAATGAGGCTTCAGCTGTGTTGTATGTCTTATTATTATTATTATTATTATTATTATTATTATTATTATTATTATTATTATTATTATTATTAAAAAAGATGGACACAGCAGTAATCTACTGAGTTGTTTATGAACAAGATGAGTTTGCTGGTTTGTGTTAAAACACACATAGAGATGAAATCTGGAGTCTAGATTGTGTACTCAAAAGAACATTTTTAACAGCAGCAGAAAGCCTAAGAGGAACCATGTCTCCTGTTTTGCTGCAATTTTTTATATGGCAGACACTATTGACAAGTCACGATGGCTTGTCATGACATGATGGAAATGCTGTGTGTATTGCCCAGAGATTTCTGAGCAGTACTCCTATTTTTTTAAGGACATGTTTCTCTGGAGGGCATCATTAAATTGAGGCTTCTAAAAATCTTTTGGACAAGTTTTGTCTCCAAATAGTCATCTTATGTGCAAGCGATGTAGCTTTAAGCCAGAAAACATATGACTGTCAAGATGAGAGGAAGAAAATGGGTTTGAGAGGAACAAAATGAGTTCGAGCTATTATCATTATATACTACTGTGTCCATGTTAAATATGAGGCACGTGCAACGTCTTGAGGCAAAGTGTAAAAAATGAACTGGATTGGATATGTGTGTAATTTCAGGATGACTTTGGAGCCAGGCAAAGAACTGCTCTTCACTAGGATGGAACAACACAATTAATCTTATGCAATAATAATCTCCAGAATTGACTGCATTGGTTACCCAAGGTGCTCCATGCTAATTCAACGTGTTGGTGTTGACCTACAAAGTCCAGTACAGTGTGGGGACCAAGCTATCTGAAGGAGCGCCTCTTTCTCAGGAGATACACCTGAAGCACTCAGGTATGTAAGCTCCAAATGGTCATACCTAGAGATGCAAAAAATAAAAAAAGCAATAACCACATCGAGAGCATTTTCTCCACCCTCTGGAATGAACTTCTGGTGGAGATTAAAAGTGCTCCTACATTATTTACATGTTATAAGTCACTAAAGAATTACCGGTGTCAGAAAGCCTATCATTAGAACTGCATAGTGTTGGACCTGGACTTTTTTTGATGCACCAATCATGGAGGTGTCAGACTGACAGCACAAGGCATTGCGTTGCAGCATTTCTGCCAGCTATATCATTGAACAATGGGGCAAAGAGTCCTGTCATTGTTTAGATCCCCTTTTTTGCACTTTGTTCTTAGCTTAATTCACTAAGCTTTGCCAAAACATTGTCATGACTGAGTATTGTGAGGGTCTGGAACGGTGATTGTTTGTGGGCTTTGAGTGGATAGAACATGCTGTTAGGATGTGGTGTAGTCCCTGCAGGTCACAGATATTTGCATTTTCACACATTCATGGTTGTTGTTTTTTAAATGGAACTTTGGAAACACAGAGATAGTGTATTTATGTATTTATTTAGGACATTTTTATTCCACCCAACTGGTCCAAAATCACCAGCCTGGGCAGCTTACAAGCAATAAAAGCACAAACACTCAGAATAAACCTCATAAAACCTCATAAACAATACAACAATAAATCAAAAAAAACAATAAAACATAACTCCCAAGTGGCAGAATCATCATTAAAAACAACAGCTAGGATAGGTACCCAATCAGTTCTCCTGAAAATAAGCACATGACAGTCAATCAAAGACAGGGATAAATCTCTGTCCAACTAAATAATTAACATATTCAGATGAGAGGGCTTTGTGGAACAGAAATGTCTTTAAAGATTTCTGTTGGTAGTTCATTCCACAGGCTGGGGGCTATAACTGAAACACTTTAGATCTGGTCACCTCCTTTCTTACCTCTTTAGAGGTAGCCTAGTCAGACCCAGGCTACAAGAAGGGCTTGAAATTCTGCCTAAAGGGAAGGGGATGGCTGGCCTGATTTTTATGATATTAGGTGAGTACACAGCAGGTTGGGGGTGGTGGAGTTTCTTCACATTCCTATTTTAATGTTCCTTAAAAGCAGAAATAATTGTGTTTTAGTTACTATTAAAACAAAAATGCAAGCCGCTGGCTTCTCTTCCTCCTCCTCTTCCGTCCTTTTCACTCTGCTGGGTAGACTTTGACAGAAATGTGCAATTGTCCCCTCTTCGGCTATCATAAAACACCCCAACAATTGATTTCTTTGATGTTAGAGGAACAAAATGCACAGTCCTTTGTTTTGCCGGATGCATCATCAGTGAAACACGCCTTTCCATATTAGCATATGTCTCTGGCTATAGAAGTTTCAGATGAGTAGGTCAGTCTGACAATTATCAAGTATACTAAATAATTAGAAATTTAAAAACCATTTTCTAAGCATTGCAGAATAATTTGTGCATACAACATGCTGAAGTTTGATTTCAAAACTGGGTAATCCTGAGTCACTAGAGAGAATCTGACAGAAGTGATAGTTCACTGTTCTAATAAAAATAGTTTCTTAATCTAATTATTGATATACAAATTGCACTGATATACTGACTGCACTATTTGTACAAAACATTTGCTAATGAAATAAGGCCAAATAAGTCCCTCTCGATTTTGCTTGATTAAAATCATTTTAAAGAACAGCAAATGAACACACAAACATTATAATAAAATACTAACATTCTTCAGCAGTGCATTATTTTCTGTGCACAAGATAAATAATGTAACAAATTGAAGAGTATAATAATAGGAAGGAAAAATTCTGTAGGTAAAAGAAACCCTTCATTTCTATAGGTGAAACATTTTAGAAATTCAAGGCAGGTAAAAACAACAACATGCCTACTCATAAATGCCTAATTTGATTGTGACCATGTATGCACACATGATTGTGGTGATTTTTGATAGGTTTGGCTCTCACACACATGTAAATATTTTAAATACTATTTAAAAAAAACACCACATATACATATGTAGTCATAATTATACCAGTTTGCCTTTTAAAGCAAGAGAATGTTAGAAGTGTCCAACTGAGAGGAAGGAGAGATGTAGAAGGCAATCACAAGCACACTCGCTGAAGAGTAAGCCCCACTGAACACAGTTGGATTTACTTCTGAGTATACATATATAGGATTGTTCTGCCAGATGTCAAAGCCCCTACATGGAGGTTTATATTGCATAATTAGAAGAAAGGCATCTATTTAGATGGCAGGAATTTCACATAGGCGAAGGACTAATGACTTTTTCAACCTCAGGAGATAGGGCTGTTATCCAACCTTATAACTATGTCTAAAGGGCCATTAAACTCCTTTGTAACTGCTCCTTGGGAAAAGTTGGGGAAATGAGCTCTGCAGGGAGCAAGTTGATAGACCCTGAAACAAGGGATGGGTACAGCTGGAAAAGAAAACACAACTAATTATGGTAGAATGTGTCAAAAGGAGGAGGGATTGTCACACATGATGTCAGACAGAGCAGGGTGGGATTACATGGGAGGACAGAGAAAAAATTAGGATGGAACTAACAACTTGGCTGGGCAGCATTATGAATTGTTCAGATTTATTTCTCAGCTACCAAGATACATCAGGGATATCCCTGGAAAACTCTGAGACTATCAGACTAAACGCAACAGCAGCAGGTAATAATTTTCAATAACAGCTCTTGACTGAGTAGAGGTGTTCATCATTTCCCATAGGAAGTAGCCAGAGCCTCAAAAAACACTTTTTCCCCTCCTAGGCTTTTCAGAAAAGAAACCCCGCAGAAATGCCTGCCTCTTTGCAGCTTTCCCTTTAGAATCCCACCCTCCATTTTAAAGCCAATTAAAGGGTGAATTATAGCTTCTGATCTCCAGGCCTCTGGCAAGAAAATGAACACTGCATAGGAAATGCTGTTAGGGATTTTGGGAAATAAAATGCATTGGAGGTTGGGGGAAAAGAAATGGATCTCAACAAATGTATGGTTGTGTTCTCCGGTCTGTCTGAAGGAAATATAGACAAAAGAAACGGTTTTGAATGAGGTGTTTTTGTCTCCATGTGGACAAGCCTTGGGCAATCCTCAGGTAGTTTAGAGAATTAAACTAACATTAAAATGCAGCAGTTAGTCTTTAAAGTCCCACAACATTTTTTTGTCTTTTTGTTTTGTGTAGTTTACTCTCTGATAGATAGAATTAAACAAAATCCTTTAAATCAAGAGTGTAGTTGAGAAAAAGCCATTTTGAACTTTAAGTGAACTAAAGGGTAAAAGTCCCTATTACCTGTGCACATTACCGGTTCACGTTGTAGGAAACAGATTAAAAAACTGATTCGTTATGAGAAGGACAAGATATGGGAACCAGTTCTGACCTACTGTGAGTTTTGTGTATGCATATGTCTGCTGTCTGTCTGCGACCTGGGTTATAAAAGGTCTTTTGTCTGTTCACTGCATGCCCCTCTTGCTGCAAGAGGAGCCCGTATGCATACGAAGGTTAAAGCCTTTCTCTCTCTCCTATTTCTGGTGCAAGTGTTTCTTTTTAAAACCCCAACTGCCCAAAATAATACTACAGTACTTTGCCATTGTTCAGCAAAAGAGCAAGACAAGACAACCTGATCCTTTGCTCTGATCCTTTGCAGCCTACACAATTCAGGTCAGTGTGTTTGACACATAAAATGCCAGAGTCACTTAATGCAGGCTTATTGTCACTTTGAAGCAAGACATTTATGTCTAACAAAAACCACCTTTTAAGTGTTGCTTGCACATGGTCATTGATGTTGGATAGAAGGTTATCCCAAGCATCTAGAATGTGAGTCACATACCTTTAATGGAGTGGAGGAACTGTGGAAGGGGAGAAGCAATGGCTGAAACTCTATCGTATGGCTTTATGTGTGCAACAGGGCTGATGCCAGCAATCACAGCAGCAAATTACCGCAGTTAAAAGTAGAGACATCACCTTGCAAACAAAAGTCTGCATAGTCAAAGCAATGGTATTTCCTGTAGTAATGTATGGTTGTGAGAGCTGGACCATAAGGAAAGCTGAGCGCAGAAGAATAGACACATTTGAAATGTGGTGCTGGAGGAGAGTTTTGAAAGTACCATGGACAGCAGAGAACAAATAGGTCAATATTAAAAGAAATCAACCTCGTCTGATCCTAAGAAGGTCAAATATTGAAGATGAAGTTAAAGTACATTGGACATAAAATAAGAAGAGAGGATTCACTTGAGAAGGCCTTGATGCTGGGAAAGGTGGAGGGCAAAAGAAGAAGGGGTGGCAAAGAATGAGATGGCTAGATGACATTGTTGATGCAATGGGCACAAAGCTGGCCGGGTTGAAGAGGATGGTGGAGGATAGAGGTACCTGGTGGTTGATTGTCCATGGGGTCGCAAAAGGTCGGAATTGACTGTGTGACTGAACAACAACAACAAAGTGAATAATAGTGGGATTGATCTTACTTGAATGTAAACAGCTGGTAAAATGTTACCTGTTCAGCCTTTTTCAAGAGCCGGTGTGGATCAGACTAGGGAGAATGCCTTTTTGGCCACATAAGTGGATCACCAAAGGGCATTTTAAAGACCAGCCTCATTTCAGGACATTCTTTTTGCTTATTCTGATTTAACTTGTACTGTATACGATTCTTGACTTTGTTTTTTCTTCCCCCATTGTATTTATGCATTATGTTATGCTGTAATTGATATGTTGTTATGCCGCCCTGAGTCGGCCTTGCGCTGAGTAGGGCGGGGTATAAATCGAATAAATAAAATAAAATAATAAAATAAAATAAACAAAGGTGATTCAAGGGTACACATGACTTGTGCACAAATGTAGCAAAGTCTTGTGCACACCTCAAAATAGCCAGGTGAAGCCTTTAATCAGTGGTGATTTGCTGCCTCTGATGACTTCAGCACATGTGGAGCTGTGCAACAGGATTTCATTTCAATTGAGTTGGATGGGCTTTAGGCTCCTGGATTTTAACCTACAAATGCTGCTGTTACTGCTGAGGTGAAGCTACATGTGATGTTTTTGTTTCATCAAAATCATGGTACTCCTGAGTATGAGCAAGAAAACATTAGGTAATGAGAATGCAGCTAACATGCCTTTCATCAACTGAAAATCTTTAATTGTAATTGCAGCATGTAATGGTGTAATTAGTTGTCTAAGTGACAAGATAGGATTGAATCTCTCTTACTGTTTTTAAAGGGCCATTAATTTTTTCTAGAATCTTTGCATTATATAAAATGAAAAGCAGTCACAGATTGTTAAATTTTAACTCCATGAAGATCTCCAGCAAACATTGTGAATAAAGGTTTCTTGATGGTCCCAGGTTATTTTTTTGTAATCCTTGAAAGTAAAGAAAGCATATTAATAGGATTTATTTAAAAGCAAGGATTTATATGGAAACTAGCTTCAGCACAACTTTCAGGAAGAGAGCTAGTATAGCATCATAATATTTTGGCCTGCATTCAGAGAAAGGACATTTCTTCTTCTGTGTCCCAACCAAACCCAAGACTGCCAAAACGAAGCCATTTTCTTTGCTTTGTCATTGCCCAATCTTAAGTCCTCATTGGTGCATATTTCTGGCAGTATTTGACATACCTGTAAATGACCTGGATTCTGTATCTCTCCACATCCACACCACATGTTGTTGTCTGCCAGAAGCCCTCCCTTGAGCATGTTGGTCTTGCATTTAGGGACTACAATTCTCAGCCTGTTCAGGGTCCTCCAAGTGACATGTGGGAGGTCAGGTTCCTCAGCCATATCTCCTTTATTGTTATTCTTTGTAAAGTAAGCAACTTTCTCTGTGTTCTAATTTGGTTTTGCTCTCCAGATTGTTTGTTCTTGCTATAAAGCGCTTCCTGGATCTGAGCTGGCGGATTCGAGGCTAATATTTGTTCAGAAGATTTTGAGGGTCATTCTCTTGCTTAGTTCTTTCAGTATCCACTGCTACTTCTCTCCTGATTTTAGGTGGAGTGATATCAACAAGAGAGTATATTTTCTCAACTGGTGTAGGTTTGAGGCATCCTGTCACTTTACATATGGTTTCTATTGCTATTATGCTGGCCTGAGCAAGCAGACTTACTGGTGGAGACAAGAGAGAAAGGATCCGTGGGTCCTGTCTAATTTGGTGTGCATCCACAACATGTTAAGGCATGAGGTTTGGCCTGCTGGCCAGGCCTGCCCCCTACCAATTTCCCTTCATGACCTTCCTTATCTTTCAGATAGCTTTTGTGATTATTTGAGGCCAATTATGATTTTTTTTTGCCTGATTTCAGGCTAGCAGGATAAATTGTGCACAGGATAATTAGGAGCATTCTGAATCTTTAAATTCGCAAATTTCTCTCTCCTTCCACTCTTTTTAGACTTTTCTGTGATGTCTCATAAGGGGCATGTTTACATCTGTAAGATAAGTTATTCCATAAAAAAGGGTACCAAATCTTACAACATTCTTATGTTTTCACATGTTGATAAAAATATCATTTCTGCCAACCCTGATCTTAATTGCCTCATTTCCTTCCCTCCCCCCATTGCTTCCCATCACACTGCTTGCTTCCTTCCTTCACTGTCAACCACCACTACATTCTTAGAACAGTAGAGCTGGAAGGGTGGATCATTGAGTCCAGTTCCTGTCAAGGATGTACAGTGGGGAATTCAACTGCCAACCACTAGCACAACAGCCTGATACCTAAACCATGGAGCTACTCAACAGTTCTCTTTCTGACCTATTCCTTTCATTAAATCCTCTCGCAGCTGCTGGCTCGTGTCCTTGCCCTCAATTCTGTAAATTATCATTGGAATAGCAAAATGGAAAGCATTTGGATGAATTGGGCTCTTAATAGTTTATTCAAAGGCATGGTACCCATAAGACCTCCAAAGTAGAGGAGAAGCCACCTTGAAGTCCCAAAATGAAAAGAAAATGAAAGCTTTCCCACTGCATATCCCTGACTAAGCCCCTGGTGGCTTAGTGGTTAAGGTGCTAGGCTTGGAGACTGGAAATATGGGTTTCATGGGTTTAAGTATCAGAGCTGCACGATGAGGGACATGAAAGGAACCTCATTCAGGTGTCCCCTGAAAAAATCCTTTCAACCCAGAGTAATCTCTGACATGAAAATGGTCCCTGACAATTAGTTAGGTTAGGTTAGCCAAATAAGTTACACTAGTTGGTTTAGGTTAATTTGCTCACAGAGGTCTTACCAATTTGGTCTTAATTTTAAAACAGATATGAGATAAAGGACTTATTGGGATTAAGGAACATTGGACAGTATTATTTGGCAGATTTTGTTAGGCTAATTCCCTTGCATTTGGTAGGCAGGTATATTTGAGTCATAAGGTTTAGACTGATATGAAATCTCAACCACCTCTTTGATGAATAGCAATTGCTGAGTTTTGCTGCTAGGGCTACATGTCTGTGGAATTGATAGGCAGCCTCCCATGGAAACAACTGTTTGTTCATTCAGCTGTTCAGAATTCTATGACGGAGTGAAAAGGGAAAGTCTTCCCTTCAACTAATGTCATGGAAGCCAGGGAGAGCATGGTGAGCTGATATCCCTCTTCTAGGACCAAGGTTAGAGTCCAGATTAGTTACATCAGGGCAGTCACATGCTTTACATGTTAAGGCACCCATATTGACCCCCTGGTGCAATTGACGCTAATGAGGACAAGATACATAATGAACCTGAAGGAGGGCAAAGTAGGGAAAGTCAAGGCAGGAGCTGCATAACTGAATTGAAGAGAGTAAGAGAAAAGAGGGAAAATATATATTTAAGAAAAAGGGAAATCCCTTTAAAGTAGCTGCCGCATATTCTGAACTATGTGACCCATCATCGGTAGCTCACACTGTCACTGGCTATGTTGCACGGGAATAGTGGCAGTTCTAGTCAACCACATATTTTGGGTTGGTGGCTTTTTCCTTTCTTTCTTAACTTACTTACTTTTAAAAAAATAGATGATGTTGTTGGAATAGGGTGGTTGTCAAGGAGAAATTCCTAAAATTAACTCCCACTAAAAAAAAACTGGTTAGTAGGTTAAGAAACTACATTGTCTGCAGCTTGATTTGCAGTCTATTTTATATTTTTATTTAGATTAGGTGACCACACAGAGATAGTAGTTTGTTTTGCTCCCCGTGACCATGTTGGCCCCTCCATCCAATGCGATGCGATCTGCACCATCACCCGCAGACTATCTTCCTTTGATTCCACCATCTGCAGATCTTCAGGTTTCATTTTATGGGTCATTGTGAACCCAGTGTGCAGTTAAAAGTGTTGCTTGGTGTCTGACACCCTAATATAAATCTGGCACCACCCTGTGGCTAAGGGTCATTTGGGATGGCAAGTTGGTAATACAATGCCAGCTCTTCCTCAAAACTATGGAAAGTAGTGTTCTCCATAAGAGGGAATGACTGGTCACCCAAGGATACCATCCCCACCAGGAGACAACCTTGGCAGAGACATATACACCTTCTACTGCTGCCTGCTGCTGTTTCATAGTTTTTGGTGACAGATTTTGTTTGGGGAATGCTCATAATAGCATTTGTATGCTGTCGCTCTCCTCTCCCTCTCTCATTGTTCTCATTAGAAGCTGCTTAAGTGGGTGCAGGCAGCCTTCCTTAAGTATCTACTTCTGGTAAACCCAAGTTTCATACTGCCTGCAGACTCTACCGAAAAAAGAAAAGCATCTGATTCAGCTGCAGCAGAACACAAGTCTATCAATTGAAACTCAAACATAGAGAGATACAAAGCTTATTAACATGATGCAAACATTGTGTGCTGTCAAGTCAACTATGACTTATGGTGACCCTTTTCAGAATTTTCCAGGTGGAGCTCGTATACATTCCCTTCTTTTGTGGTACCCTGGGACTTATCAGCTTGCTCATGACTATGCAGCTGATGGTGGTGCCCCCTAGTTCTAGTATTATGCGATAAGGAAAACAGTTTTTCCTTATCCACTTTGTCCACATCGTGCATGATTTTATAAACTTCAATCAGGTCACCTCTTAGACGCCATCATTCAAGAGTGAAGAGGCCCAACTGTTGTAGCCTCAGATGGTAAGGAAGGTGTTCCAGTCCCCTAATCATTCTGGTTGCCCTCCTCTGTACTTTCTCCAACTCCATAATATCCTTCTGGAGGTATGGCGACCAGAACTGTACACAGTATTACAAATGGGGCCTCACCATAGATTTATAAAGAGGCAAAAAGGCACTTGCTGACTTATTTTCTATACTCTTCCTAATGATCCCTAGCATTGAGTTTGCTTTTTTCACTGCTGAGGCAGACTGGGTTGACACCTTCATTGAGTTGTCCACCAGGACATCAAGCTCCCTTTCCTAGTTTGTCACAGAGAGTTCAGACCCCATCAGTTTTTAAATGTAATTGGGGGTTTTCCCCCAACATGCATCACTCTGCACTTACTAATGTTGAAGCTCATTTGCTACTGTTTTGCCCACTCCCCCAGTGTCAAGACATCCCTCTGGAGCTCCTCACAATCTCTCACAGTTTTCACTACCCTGTATAATTTAGTGTCGTCAGCAAATTTGGCTATCTTGCTATTTACTCCTACTTCTAAATCATTTATGAAGAGGTTGAAAAGCAGGGGTCCCAGTACTGAACCTTGGGGGACCCCACTCTTTACTTCCCTCCACTTGGAGAAGTGTCCATTTAGTGCTACCCTCTGTTTCCTGTCCCTTAGCCAGTTGCTGATCCAGGACAAGGCAAAATACCCTTCCTAATGATCCCTAGCATTGAGTTTGCTTTTTTCACTGCTGAGGCACACTGCTGAGGCACACTGGGTTGACACCTTCATTGAGCTGTCCACCAGGACACCAAGGTTCCTTTCCTAGTTTGAATGCATTCCTATGGGAAACCGTGTTTCGGTTTATGAATTTTTCGCAATATGAAACATCCCAGAAAATGCATTAAATTTGTAAACCAAGGTACCACTGTATTCCATTCCTAGTTTTCTTAGCTTTACTGGAGGTGGAGCCCTCAAGCAATGAATTAAAGAGGATCAAGTTGGACAGCTAGATGCACCTAGAAGGGGATTGTCCCAGATGTAGAGATATCCCAAACTATGTATTGTTCTATCTTTTATAATTCAGAATGTATAGTTTTTCTGAGTAGATTTATTGGTTCATTGAACCTGCTTGCTTCAAGATTTTAAGTATGTTTATATCTTTATTGCAACTTACAGATGAGAGGCATTTGGATATAAAACCCACAAAGAGGACCATTTTATAGCATATCTTACTTCCATTTGATGGAGATATTCTCTCTCACTTGGTGGGATGATGGTACAGAGAGATGTTGCATTTCATATAGCTGTTACATCTTGAGGCCACTCTGGAAGCGAACAGGCTTATTGTCCTTTCTCCAGAAAACAATTGTTTAAATAGAAAAGAATCCAGATCTTCTAGTTAGCTTGTTTACTTATCAATATTAAACATGCCTCTGAATTTTAACAAAGTGGAAAGTATATTTGGAGGTTCTGCTAAAATAAATAACTAGAGGAACTTATAATACAACTATCATTTATGTTTGCATGTATGCATGTGTGCAAGTATGATGTATTTCCACACTACTAGTCAGATGTTCCAGATTGCATCTATTCTATTTTTAGTAATATCTAAGCTGGAATATGCTGTTTCCATATTCATGCTGCCCATCCAATATATCCTAGAGCTATTAAACTAATGAGGTAGCTTAGTAAAATGGTTGATTAAAATGTCATAGACAATCTTCCTTAACAAAACAACTATGCAGTATTAAAGTTCCTTATGCCCCTGGCAGTAGGAAGCCGTTATTCAAAAAGTGTTCTTAAAATGCTGTCTTCCCCAGTGATATCACCCTAAATTACCTGGTTCATAGAACATATGTAGAAATCTTGAGAAACAACTATTATTTCCAGTATGCTTTCTAGCCATATGAGTTGTTGAAGCTGGAGATTCATCAGTAAACAAGCAAAAGAGTTTCAGACAGTAATATTATTTGAAGCTTAATTTAAAAACCTGTACTTTTGCCAAATGCTTCCCACAAGCCAGTTCTCTGCACGTATTCTACAGCATAACTCACACCAGTATTCTGGAGGATAATTCAGTGTTTTCTTTGTTGTATGTGAAATCACTTTATGGTAGGAAAAGTAATTGTAATTACTATCGCATAACTTCATGTATCCTGTCATAGGAAAATCCATTGATCCTGGGTCTCCTCAACCATGAGCCACTTCAGTCAATAACGAGATAAACTAGCCTGATGACTTTTTCATATGCTGTGCTGCCATGTAGAATCAGACAGACTTGACAGTGTACCAGGCAAAGTTCGAGCTACCTGGACAGCTGACAGTTATTCCACGATAACTTTTAAAACCTCACCCATTTTATGATAAGGGATTCTCATGAGACTAATTTTCTTTCAGCTTATCTTTTTTCTCACTATTTTTGCAAGATATTTTATTTACCATGGGGAGTGCTTCAACATCTTGTCTCTTTTTACAAGATTTTTCTTTGTCTTTGTGCAACAGATACTGTAAGATTACTCTGGTTTTGAACTTTAATTATGACTTTAATGATATTTTGCTGGCAAAGGAAAATAAAATTCTACAAGGCAGCGACCTAAGCAAAAATTGTAACTTTGGAACCAAGCTTCAGATCACCATCAAACTTGGCACAGATGTTGCAGGCAATCTAACTTCTGCTCTGTGCTTCTTCCTTGTCTAGGCCAGATGTGAAAATGCCAAATTGAAGACACCTTTTGGTGAGTTTATTCTGCTGTTACTTTTGCCTGACCTAGTGTATAAAATATTAGCCGGCAACATGAGGCTGCAGGGTACACCTGATTGTGGTTTAAAAATACAATCTCTGAGGAGGCTCTTTCTGTGTACCCTAGGTCTGTGCTGAAGTTTAGGAAAGGAATTTTCAGGTTATGTCTTTTTAAATTAAGCAAGCAACCTCATGTGCCACTAGACCAGAGGTTTTCAACATTTTCATGCCATGGGCCGGACCATGTCCCCTCAGACAGTGGAGTGGGTCGGACATGTGGGTTCCCCCTGCCATAAACGCTGCCATAAATGCTGTCATAAACCATAGCAGGTGCGTTTGTGCGGGCATGGGTGTGTTTGCACGGGCATGGGCAAGTTTATGCAGGCTTAGGTGTAGGTGCAGGTGCATTTACAGCTGTCATAAATGCTTCCGCTTCTGGGGGCATCGCCGTGGGGCTGGCCCATGGGCCGTAGGTTATGAACTCCTGAACTAGACTGTAAACAGCTCAGATAAGTTGAAAACACCATTCTTGCATATCTTGAAGGAGAATAGCTAGTCTCACATGCATTTTGTATTTAGAAAGAATCCCATCTGCAGTCTCTGTAATTATGATCAGGTGGAGAACCCCTGTTGCTGTCTAAGTGGGGAAAGCAATGACAGATTAAGAAGGGTTTAGGCCAGTGGTTCCCAACCTTTTATGGCCATGCCCCACCTAAGCATCTCTAAAATCCTAATTCCACCCCTCCCCCTGTGACATATAATTGTTATTATTAAAAAAAGTGAACTCCTATTAACGTGGAGGAAGACTAAAATGCCATTCTCTGTTAATAGCTCATTCTTGAATCCCACCCCCCTCTTAACAATCAAATTGCCCCTCATTGGGAACCATGGGTCTAGGACAGTGATGGGCAGTCTTGGTCCTCCAGCTGTTCTTGAACTTCAATTCCCAGAAACCCTGACCAGCTGGTGTGTTGACTTGGGCTTCTGGGAATTGAAGTCCAAGAACAGCTGGAGGGCCAAGACTGCCCATCTCTGGTCTAGGCCCTCCCCTTCCACTATTTTTGGACATGACCAGGCAAATAATACCTGAATAGCACAAGGTAAGAGGCTGGACATATTCATTGCCTTCATGATATCCACCACAATGAGGGCAGAGTTCCGGAAGATCCCATGTGGTTCTTAAACTGGAAAAATTGAATTTATTTATCTTAAATGTCTTTATCCTGCTTATCTCCTTAAAAAAGGACTCAAGGCAGCTTACATCATTAAAGAGAAGCAATATTAAAAGCTAAAATAATAATTTACTTGAACATTTAAAAAGAATTAGACAAAAGTATCACTAAAACAGATTTAAACGGAACAAAAAATCAAAAAGCCCCGTATTATTTTTTTTTATTAAAAAAACCTATTGTGGGTGGGAGTCCCAGAGTCTGGCAGCAATGACAGAGAAGGATTTCTCCCACATCTCCATCAAAGGCATCTGTAAGGATGGTGGGACTGAAAGAAAGGCTTCCTGTGAAGATTTTAACATCTGGCTGACCTATAAAGGGAGATATGACTTTTACTATAGCCTGGATCCAAGCTGTTTAAGGCTTTTCAAGTTAAAAAAGGAAATACAGTAAAGTCCCTACTTACAAAAAAAAGTCCATTCCGTAGGCTTTTGTTTAAATCGGTTTTTTACGTAACTCAAAGCAAACTCATAGGAAAAATGAATGTTTACATAACTCGAAGCAAACCCATAAGAAATTGTGTAATGTGGGGAAATGGTTTTAGCACAAAATCATTATGTAAATCAAATTTTATGTAACTCAAGGCATATGTATGTTGGGGTTTTACTGTACGAGGTTTGGGTTTGGCTTGTTTGTTTCCCTTCAGTCTAAGGACTAGAGGAAAGACTGAAATTGGGGCAAGGGATTGTACAATTAAAAGTAGCCTTATTCAGCCATTATGCCAGAAAATATGGAGACCTAAGTAATTGATGGGGATAGGAGCATGACGATAACACCACCATCCCATATTCCCACACCATTTGGAAGTCAGAAAGTCATTTGTGTGTTTAATATTACCTTCCTGTTAAATATGTGTAGATCTTTTTGATTTCCAAGTGTTGGAGAACAGGAGTGTGATTTAAGTACTGTCCTAAATTCCTCTACCTATTTAACCTCCTACACTTTCCAGCATAACTCCTAAAGTCCTTTTGTGAATGTCCTAAATCCAGGATTCTTTCAGCAAAGGAGTTTCTGATATGAATTGAAGATCACATAAGTGGAAAAATTATGTTAAAGGCATTGCTGGGATATTGCCATACTGATCTTTTGGGTTCAAGACTGTTGGGGACAGAATGTATATTGGGGAAATCTTGACAAAAATAATATACAGTACTGTATATGTATTTCTGTGGCACATTATTAGAGCTGGCCACTAGAGGCCATTGTCTGCAATGTAAGGTTAGCTGTTATTTGAGGTTTCGGGTATCTGTGGTAAGTCCCCTACAGATGCAAGATATAGTCCAGTAATCCAAAATTTGTATAACTTTTTTTAATGTTACAGTTTTGATATGCTTAATAATTTGGCTAACTCATTTTCAAACTGGGGCTAATAGATAGGAATTGTTGGGCTCACTTGTTCATGCAAAGGTATCCAGAGAGGAACAGATTTAGGAGAAAAACATTGAGAGAGAAAAGGATAGAATGATCTGAAACATGTATAGGAAGGCACTAAAAATATACTGTCCATCAAGTCAAATATCATATGATGAGAGAGGGCCTTCTTAGTAGTTGTTCCAGGTTCTGGACATACTTGCCAAGAAAGACTATGATAGGAGCCCATCAAATGGTACAGACATGTTCAGCAAGCTTCATCAGCTGACTGAGTGTTACCATTGTACATTAGCAGAAATTGTTCTCATTTTTGTTAACAAGTTTGATATAGTTTCTTCCCTTACAAACTATCTTGGTATATTTTACTTTCCATTCTTTTATTTTTGTGATTGTTGTTTTGCATTTTAGCTTGTATTTTATTGCTGGTCAATTCCTTTCATTTCACTTGATAGGAAGTTGTAAGGGTCAGTGAGATTTTATTTCATTTTTAAAAAATAAATTTATCCACTTCTCAAATATACTCATATATTTGATGACTTAAGAAATCTGGGTGAAGCATGAAATGAAATTTAGGCTGCAGCTACTCAATCAAATCTAGGGATATGCTTTTCATATTTGGAAATACTGTAATCAGAAATCACTGAATAATGCAATATTCAAATAGTTCTGAATATATCCAAACTCAAATTTGATAATTTTGAATATCTGTAATAATAATTCCCAATATTTGGAGTCCCATTTACTCCTAAAGATTAGAAATCAGAATACTACATTTCTATTTGTTGGAGGAAGAAGTGGGAGTGAAATCTATTTCACAGGCATTCTGGAGTAATTTCCTGGGAAATTAAACCTAAATTTCTGAAATACTCTAGCACAACGGGTAATGAGACAGAGAATTCAGTGTCTGCTGATTGGGTTTTCTATGAGTTTCCCAAGGAAAAGGGCTAGCATGACAGCAGAACTTTAATAGTTTTCTCTGTGTCCTTTTCTGAATACTCAATTTAAATTTACATTCCTTAAATCACATGTCGTTGATTTAATATAGTTTGGAATAATATGTAGGATTAGTAGAACTGTAGATTAGTACATTATAAATCAAGGAAATCTTATATTAGGTTTAGGCCACCTTGAGTTATGTCAGGCAGGGGACCAAGATCTTGTTGCACATAGACAGGTGCTCAGTGCCTTAGGTATCTGCTTTGAGAGACAAACGTTGGGAGTTCAATTCCCCACTGTGTCTCCCTTGAGAAGAATCAGCTGCAGGTGGAGCTCTTATGTTATTATGTAAAACCAATTAATCCGTTCTGAAGGTCAGAAAAAAGAGAAAAAAATAGTTCATCCATTCAAAACTCTTTCTAAAGTGCACTTTAAAAGCTTAGATACTGTAAAGGGACATGATTAATCAAGCAATAACATTTCAAACATCCAAGTTTAACTTTTAAAACATCACACTAATGCACACTTTCTGCAATGGGTCCCTCTCTTTGGAATCTGAGAAGCAGCTGACCCTACAGAGTTTCAAAAACAACAACATCTCAACAACTGAAAATGACACTCTTCAGGAAAAACTATGGGGATCTGAGTTTTGGTGAGTTTTATTCTCTCTGTATATTTTTTGCTTCTTTTTTGACTTGAGGAACATAAGAACAGCCTTGCTGGAACAGGCCAGAGCCCATCCTGTCCAGCATTCTGTCACACACAGTGGCTCACCATTTGCTTCAGGGTATTCCCAAGCAGATGCATTCACCTGCTTAGGATTCCCTGGAAATGGCATTGAGAGATATCCTGCCTATCTCTACAACCCAGAGTTTGTCCTTAGGCATCCATAATTATAGCCATTGATACTCTTGTCCTCCATGAACTTGTCTAATCCTTTCTTAAAGCTGTCAAGACTGACAGCTGTCACCACTTCTTCTGGCAGGGAGTTCCATAGACCAGTAATCCTCTGGGTGAAAAAGTACTTTCTCTTATTTGTTTGAGAACTAGCACCCAATCCAATAGGAAATTGGATTGGGAATTATGTCAAACCTACCAACTTCTTTGGGATTTGTTTGGTTTTTTCAATGTGACAATTTAATTTATTCATGGTTGTTTTTGATTTTAATTGCACATGTAAACCACCTAGTGTAGCTCGCTAAGGGGAAGTATGTAAATGCAATAAATAAAAAATAAACAAGGAAACTGCTCGAAAGCCAGTTGTATCCGACTCTAGGGTTCAGTGCTCATCTCTGTTTCTAGCCAAAGAGCCAGCACTATCTGCATCTGCAGACATTTCCATGAACATATGGCAGGCAGGCCTAGTCACCAGAGTGCATTGAAGGCTGTTACCTTCCCACTAAAGTGGTACCTATTTATCTACTTGCAATTTACAGTTAACAAGTTCAGCATCTTAACCACTAAGCCACTGTAGTCCAAATAAACAAGTAAGTACACTCTATTACTGCTAAGACTATGATTTTATGTGATTCTCTGCATAGCTCTCATTTTCACCCATGTTTTGGCCTACAGCTTCTTTTGTCTGCTGTGCTGGGTGGAGGCAACCAGAGTTGGGCAAAATATTTGTGCCGAATGCATTCCTACCCTTGGGTGAGAGAATCATGTCATCAGTCTCTGACAAGCATTTCCTTTCAGAATTTTCCCTTCTAATAACATTTCATCAATGCAATCTTTCCTTCATGGAAGTTGAGAAACTACCTTTTGAAGTGGCATTTACTTACTTTCCATCTTATTGCATTTCTGTTCAGCTATCTACCGATTATCCCTGCATCAAGCACAGTATGGTATACTCTTAAAACTCATGGCTGAGGAAGCACATGTCTCTGCTGCTTTTTTAATAGTATCCTTCTGATGGAAAGAGTTTATATTCTGATCACATAAATTGAATGTAAGCAGGCCATGGTTTGGTTTTAAAGATGACAGGTATGATTTTGTGATATTTGTTTCTACTGATAAACTCATATTAAATCTTAAACAGTTGGCAGTGAGTACAAATAGGACTTGCAATAAGATGTTGCAATTGGAGCATTCTTATTCCACACTTCAGCTAATTAACCATGTCCTTCTTGAGAAGACAATATCCTATTTGGATCCTTTTGGGGTCTTGTGAATGGGCAGCTGGCATGTAACACAAACACCAAGACTGAGGACAACCAGGTAACAGGCCAAACAGTAACGGTATCTCTGTCCAGAGTCCAAAACCAAATCAAGCCATGGAAGCAGGATTAGTCCAGACAATGAAAGCATAGTCCAAATGAGCCAGAAGTCAGATAAAGCAGAGTATCTTCAGGGACTGGAACAAGGCAAGGATGGACTTTGAGGAGCCAGGAAAGGTACAGTAACCATCCACAGGAACCAGAAACAAAGCAAGTACTCTTCAGGAGCAGGAACAAGAGATCTTCCAAAAAAACAGGAACAAGGCAGTAAATCAAAGAGCAAAGCAACTGCAGGGCTGCTAACCTCTGTTTCTAAGACAGCTTCTGGGAGGAGGGCCAGTTCTTATATAGCTAACCAACTTTCTGGAGGAGCTTTTCAAAATCTGAAACCTTCCCCAGGGCTCTCAGGTGGGGCTTAGCAGCTGCACCAGATTCAGGGTCCAGTTCTGCAGGGCTTAGAGCAGCAGCTGCTGCAACCACTTGACAGACCCCCTTCCCTACACACTTCCCACTCCTCTTCACACTCAATCAGCATTGCTTCTTTCTTCTAAGTATACATGGAGATACACTGGTTTCCTAAAGGCCTATACTTAGAAAATTTATAAGTTGAGTAAATATAATAACAATGATTATTATTATTCTGCATCTAGGCCAGAAATGAAACTGCCAAAATGAAGCCACCTTTTGGTGAATTCATTCTGTAGTGTGAGAAAGATTGGCCAGCACTTAATAGCGATGAACTGTGTGAGTTGCAGTCTTAAGGGTGTATCTTCCTAATTCAGTCTGTGTGCTGGGACCTTCTTAAACATTTTGACCTACTGTCCATGATTTAACTAGAACTCTCATCCAACAATTCATACAAGGCTAAAATCTTAATGCTTAGTATATCAAGTCACACTAGAGGAGGGTCATTGATTCAGTAGGAGTTTGGTGAGTCAACTCTTCCATGAGTTCCATTGAATCAAATGGGCCTACTTTACTTGTTACTTACTACACTAAAGGGAAAAAGTAGGCCCATTTGAATCAACTGGCTCTCCAAATCCTCATTGATTCACCAAATCACCACTAATTCAATGGCCATACTCTACTGTGAGTTATTATGGTAAGCAAAATAATTTCAATTAGTTGAAATAAAAAGGGTACTTTGCCCCATCTGTCACCATCCCCAATGTGTGGGGAACAACAGTCTGAAGAGGACAGTAACGTCTATGCATGGAACTTCTCTTGAAAGTGGGAGTCTTCAATGTTCTGGTTGCATAGACCTTATACAACCAGCTTATACATACAGTGCAATTTTTTCTCAGACTGATACTGCTCATGTGAGTAGAGCAACTATAGGCTGTCTCCTCCTTCCATGTAGAATTCAAATCTTTTTGTCAATGCATCAACACTCTTACTGAGAATTCTAGCCATTTAGGAGGGAGCTGGAAGATTCCTTTTGGACAATTGCAACCAGCTCATGGGAAATGGGCTATGGATCCAACCATTAGAACTAAGGCATGAGGGTTTAGATGCACTTTTTGGGAAATGTTCCAGCCAGAATTGGGAATAAGAAAAGTCAGCTCCTCTTAATAGTGACTGTGTCAGGAACTATGAAAAGTGCTTCACTGATTCACAACAATCAGAGACAAGGATTTACCTTCGTAGTTCTACATCTAGGGGAAGTTGTACCTTTCTAAATGAATGCTTCTTTTTAGGAACCTCTTCTCATTAGAAATATTCTCCAGGCAAGGCCAAGGTATAGTACGTTTTTGGAATGAATTCTATACATTATGGTTAAAATGATTTCAGTTATGTCCCATCATCAAATGATTATTAAAGTGTTTCTAAATCTATCCATACACACAAATCTACAGCCCTACGAATGACATCACAGTCAAATGTTCAGTGGCAACAGAAATTGTATTATGGTCATACAGTTTGTCTGTTGGGGAGTCTTGCTGTAGTAACTTGATATTTCTGGTTTTAACTATTGTACATAGCCCAGAGTGGAAAAAATATCCCAAATAGGTGTTATAGAAATTTAATAACTAAATAAAATGATGGTCTGGAGAATCTCCTTCTAATACCCACTTCCATTTCTTTTCTTTCTGGGTCACAAGCCCTGTGTAAGGCAGTCATGATTTATAACAGCACTGCTGCACAAAGCTAATTCTCTCTTCCGAGATGGGCAACATTCATGGCTGTCTATGAGCAATTCCAATCACATTTCTGATGACAACAGGTGCAATCATTTTGTTATTATTATTGATTTTAAAAGGTAATATCGAGATTGAATAAACTGATCATATGTGCTCATATACAACACATTTGAAGTGTCTGGCTGGAGTGTAAAAAGAAGATAAAGTGTCAAGGGGAAAGATGCATTGCTGGAATGAACAGTGGCTGTAACCTTGATTGATTACAGCTCAAGTGCCTTGGTTCATCACAGATCAGTGGATCCAAGTTCAGGATGACCCACCTTCTAAACAACTACTGACATCCCCAACGTACAACTGAAGAACATCATGGACTGGCAAGTAATCACACATGGATGGAAGCTTCTGAGTAATGCAGGAAGGACATACTTCAGACAAAGAATATTCCTGCAAGACTTCACCTTCAGAAGCTTAGACAGAGCACCCCCAGCTCCAAATCTAGGGAGCAGGCATTTATTTCCTATGCATCCCCAGAACTGGACATGGTCCAATGTCATACTCCCACATAGCAAAACTGTGTCAAAGATGGATACAAAAACAGAGCATATTCATAAATTACTAAGTGGTACGGG
This sequence comes from Bradypodion ventrale, assembly GCA_035047345.1. NCBI lineage: Eukaryota > Metazoa > Chordata > Lepidosauria > Squamata > Chamaeleonidae > Bradypodion > Bradypodion ventrale. The sequence continues at coordinate 115,330,973 of JAWDJE010000002.1, forward strand.
TGCATGTGAATATTTGTGAGTGTTTGTGGTGTGTCCATGTGTGCACACATGCATGCGTGCATGGCACTGTGTGTATAATTTTTTTAACTAGCTAAAATTCATTCATTCAACTTCTATACCATCCATGGTGACACCCAATACTCTGGGCAACTAATAAACAAAAAAAATTAACCCTCCTATCCAATCTGATGAAGCTACAAAGAAAGCATAATTAGAAATTAATTAGGAAGAAATAATAACAATAATCAAATGGTGACAACTGACGGCAGATTATAAAATACTATCAACAATGGAGCCAAAGTCTGTACTTGGGGAGCATGTATCTGCTTAGTCTTATCAGCCAGTGAATGCATGATGGATAGCTCAAGCTGATATACTGTACAAGGCACACATGGATGGTAGGTCAAGCAGATCAGCCAGGAACTGGCTGCTTGCAGCAAGGCTGGAATTGTTTTCATGCATAGACGACTGGGAAGAGAGGGGACTTCCCCTCCCAAGTCTGCCTCTGGAAGCATGCTCACCAGCCAAGCCAGTCAGTATGCTGTTTGGTCAAACAGATGTGAAGTCAAGTGCCCAGCTGTCAACACACACTGATCTGTCCACATGAGAGGCACACATTACTCCATGCATTCAGAGTACAAATCCCAACAGGGCACACACATGGATCCAGGTGGCTGAGAACTCATTCTTAACAAATGTCAAGAAAGCCATTACTCTCTTCCAAAGCAGAACTCAAATTCCAAACAAATGTTATTTGAAGGGTGTGTGCTCCTTTAGCTTCCATCCCCAGCACCCACTGCACATGTGTTTCATATTTGTCGTTTAAAGGAGAGGACTTGCAAGAAGACTATGCTTCCTCCTTTCACTACATCAATATCACCTTGTTATGGCAACACCAGGAGTCGGGTAAAGGCTACAGCAGAGAGAGAAGAGCTTCTGTCACCATTCCTTAAAACGAATTGATTGACATTGAGATGCACCAGCTGTCCTGATCACATGGGAAGAACTCCAGATACACTCAGTAATCTAAGGAGGGAGCTGTAAGCATTTTGGATACTGAGCATCAGCAAACAAAACAGTGTTCATTCTTTAGAACACAACCTCATTAAGCTGATAGCTCTGCATCCAAGATTAGCTTAAACAACTGTTAAATGGGAAACTGAAAATTCAATGTAGCTGGTATGCAGGATAGGCTATGAACTGAAATGAGATTCAGGCTTATTTATAATGTGTCTAATTAATACATGAAAGTACTCTTCTCTTTTCTTCCTCCCATTTGTCTCTAAAAAATCGTGCTAGTGCTAATTTCTCTGACATTTTATATGCCCCTCTGCCAGGACACATAGTGCTATTTTATTTGGACAGCCAGTGTGCTTTCATTAATGGGCTTATTCATGAAAAAAGGTAAAAGAAGAAACAGAAACCTACCATGACCATATTATATTCAGATGCTCTTGCACCTTGTTCCAAGCAAATATTTTTCTCTTTGATATAAACAGGGTACTAATTGTTCTTTCCAAGCCGGTTCCTTGGTATTTTGATGGGCAATTAAAGTGACTATCTGCGCTGATTGCACTGCTAATAGAACAAATTATGCTTTTCTTCCTACCACGTCTATGAAAGCCATGAAAACTATTAGCATTCAGAATTGGAGGGTTATTTTAACAGTATTTAGAGTAATTGACATTATACGTGAACTTTTTATTTTTCAGCTTTGATGTAGCCAGCATATTGCAGACCTCACTTAAAACATGATGAAAGTAGGTTAGAGCTACAAAATGGAACTCTCTAAAGGCCACTACTGTGGATCAAAGACTTCTTCTCAAAGTAATGTACCAGAGTTCTGAATATTTGCTATCACAAAAAGACATGTTTTCATTCATCCATAAAGCTATATTATAGCTCATTACTTTCTAATGCTGCCATGTAAACAAGCATATTAGAATTATATGCCTTTTAATTACCTTAGTTCCTCTCATTTCAACTTGTAAAACATTTTATAGATATTCACAGCATCACATCAACATCCAACATCATGGGCCATTTTAATAAAGTAATCAATAGAAGGGACGCGCGCCGGTGGGAACCCTCGCCGACGCGCGCTTTGCCAGTCCCCGCCCTGGATACGGGCACCTCGGGCTGAGCGAGGGGCGGAGCCGAGCAGCCCTTATAGGGGGTTCTGCGCGCCTTTCTATCTTTGGCTGGGCCAGGGCGCGTTTGTCTCCCCTCGCCCAGCCGATTCCAGGGAGCGTATTGTTAGGTATTGGGGTCTGGGTGTGAATCCTGAAGAGCTAAGCAGTTAGCTTGTGGCAGCAGCGGTGGTGCCCATGTAGTGTTTTCACTCTCACCCAGACAATAATATGCAGAGTAAAGATGAAAACAAAATAGCTTTTACTTAGCGAGTCAGTTCTTAAGGTTAACATTAGATTCCTCTCTGTGAAAGCAAAGTCATGTAAACAGTTTGTAAGTTTTTGTAAGCAGTACTTTCAAGGTCTGAGTCCCAGTCAAAGTACTCACAGCAAACTCCAGCCTACTCCCAGGCTGGCTGTAGGCTATGCAAAACCTTGTTATCCTAGCTTGAAGAAAATGTCAGAGCCTCCAGGCTCAGTGTCTCTGCTAGGTGTTGCTTCTGGAAACTGGACTCACTTTGTCTGTTCAGTTGGATTCCAATCCTCTGGAGAGTTTCAGACTCTCTCTCTGTTATGTATGCATGTACAATGTTTCTTTAAATATATGAATGTAACCAGTCCACAATCACAATGTATCTCAGCTGTTAAGGAATGCGAGCAAGCCGCCCATAGAGGGCAGCTGCGAGCGTTCAGTCTCACATGGTCCACATTCCCCAAATCACGAACAGCCACGGGAGATTCCCCGTATGACAAAGAGCTACAGAAAACAACTACAAGAAGAGAGGCGTGACCTGGGCGAGGCCACGCCGGTAGCAGCCAATGAGCTACCGTGCAACAAGATTCAAATGCATTATGTTACTGTATATAATGAGATGTACCTCCGCCATTACCACATGTTCATACTGACCATCAATGAATAAACCTGTGTTAGTCCTTCCTGCGACTCCTTCTTTGTCTCCCGTGCAAGACACTAAATTGGTGACGAGGATGGGATTGATGGCGAATCCCAAAGTCAAGCCGTACCAGTTCGATGTCAGCGAACCCGAGCAGTGGGAGCTCTACGAGTGCCAGTTTCGGCACACGATGGAAGCCGCCGTCGCCGCCGCAAAAATGCGCTCACATTTCCTGTCCCAGGTGGGACCGGCCGCGATGCAGATCTTGATGACCCTCGTGGCCCCCCGGAAGGTGGACGAAGTGCCCATCGACCGCATCTTGGAGAAGCTTCGTGAGCATTTCCAACCGCCGGTCTCAATCTTCCCAGCCCGGGTCGCATTCCATCGGCGAGACCAGAGCCCCGGCGAATCTGTGTCCGCCTACACGGCGGCCCTCAGGCTGGCAGCGGTGCACTGCCAATGGGACGACCTGGACCAGGCCCTCCGAGACCGCATGTTGTGCGGTTTGAAGGACGAGGAGCTGCAGAGGCGCCTGATGACCCGCGACAACCGCCTCACGTTCAACGAGGTACTGCGGGAGGCCCAAGCAGCCGAGGAGGCCAGGAGTGGGGTCAGGCTTTTTAAGTCCCGAGGGACCGCAGCCGAGAGGGCCAAGTCACCAGTGCAAGCGGCCCGGCGGACACCAGCAAAGATGGCCTGGCGGGCCTCCAAGCCGCCCGCCGGCTCCCAGCGATGTCCGAGGAGTCGTCCACAACGGCAGACCCCTGTTCCAGCGAGGACGATGATGTCCAGCGGATAAGGAAACACGGGGAGAAGCGTGAGACCCGTGACAGGCAAGACCGCCGTTGCGACGGTTGTGGGGCGCCCCACGACCGCACGAGGTGCCCGTTTCGTAAGGCCGAGTGCCACAACTGCGGCCGGAAGGGGCACATCACCAGAGTTTGCAGGCGCGGACGGACCAAGGACAAGAGCGGCCCAAGTCACCCCCGGGGACACCAGCGGAAGGCGACCGGCACCAGGAAGGTCTCAACCGGCTTCGACGAGGAAGGCGTCAACCGCATGGGACTGGAGCACCGACGTTTTTTCATTGAGGTACAGTTACAGGGGCTCCCAGTGAGAATGGAGATAGACTCGGGGTCGTCCTATTCTATCCTATCCCAGAGAGAGTATATGCGCATTCCCCCAGAGGCGCGGCCCAAAACTGCGGGCCTTAAGGTCAAGCTTGCGGGACGTGCAGGGAAATGGGATCCCAGTGTTGGGGGTGGGAAAGTTCGAAGTGAAATTCAAGAACTATTCCGAGAGACTGCCCCTAGTCGTCCTCAAGGGGGGGAGATGCTGCCTTCTGGGAACACAGTGGTTTGCTCCCCTGGGAATCGAACTGTCCGGCATTAACGCCATCGAGACTGACCCAATGCGGGATGTGTGCAATGCGCACCCGGACATTTTCAAAAAGGGGCTCGGGACGTACAGGGGCCCCCCAGTCTCCTTTGAACTGGACCCAGAAATCCGGCCCATCCGCCTCAAGCCAAGGAGAGTGCCATTCGCCCTAAAGGACAAGATCGAGGCAGAACTGGACAAACTGGTGGGGCAGGGGATTTTGGTTCCAGTTGACTCGGCGGAATGGGAAACGCCGATTGTTACGGCCCTTAAATCAAACGGGGAGGTCAGGATTTGTGCGGATTATAAATGTACGATTAATAAGGCCATTCGGCCAAATGCATATCCGGTGCCTGTGGTCAGCCATCTACTGGCCACGTTACATGGGGGGAGGTGTTTCGCCAAGCTAGACTTAGCGCAGGCATATCAGCAGCTCTCGGTAACCCCAGCTGCTGCCGCCGCACAGACGATCATAACCCACAAGGGGGCCTTTAAGGTGACGCGCCTCCAGTTTGGTGTGAATTCGGCCCCCGGGATTTTCCAAGCCCTCGTGGAACGCCTATTAAAGGGACTCCCAGGTGTCCTCCCCTACTTCGACGATGTCCTGATAACAGCGGGGAGCGAGGCAGAGCTAGCTAGGAGGTTAGATGGGGTCCTCTCAGTTTTCGAAAAAGCGGGGCTTCGCCTACGAAAAGACAAATGCGTGGTTTTCGCAAGAGAGGTCGAGTTCCTCGGGTTTAAGGTAACCCCAGAGGGAATTCGCCCCTCGGAGTCCAAGGTTGCGGCCGTAAAGAATGCCCCTCGCCTCCCCGCAAAGGCAGAGTTGCAGTCCTTCCTAGGGCTCCTCAATTTTTATCACTCATTCCTGCCAAGGAAGGCATCGGTCGCGGAGCCACTGCATGCCCTACTAAAAAAGGACGCAGCTTGGCGGTGGGGGGACAGGCAGGAGAAAGCATTTGGAGAGCTAAAGTCACTCCTTTCCTCGAATGCTGTCCTGACTCACTTCGATCCAAGGAAGCCAGTGGTTCTAGTATGTGATGCGTCCCCGGTGGGGGTGGGGGCGGTCCTGTGCCACGTGCTAGAGAGCGGGCGGGAGGCCCCGGTGGCGTACTATTCAAGGTCCCTTTCAAAGGCTGAGCACAATTACGCACAAACGGATAGGGAGGCCCTGGCCATAATCGCGGGAACGAAAAAGTTCCATGACTTTTTGTATGGCCGCGAGTTTACGGTGGTGACTGATCACAAGCCACTGCTGGGGATCTCCACTACCGGCAAACCGACCCCCCAAATTTTATCCCCCAGGATGCTGCGTTGGGCTATATTCCTCAACGCTTACCAGTACGAGCTAATTTACCGCCCAGGGAGAGGAGATCTCCCATGCAGATGCACTGTCCCGATCCCCTCTCCCTAGCCTAGGAGACCCCACATGCGAGGTGGAGCAGGACCACCAAGTCCTGCTGATCGAGGCCCTCGACTCACCCCCCCATTGTTCCGGCCGACCTCGCCAAGGCGACGGCGGCCGACAAGACCCTAGCCCAAGTCAGCTCCTGGGTTAGAAAAGGGTGGCCCACTACTCCCCCAGGTGAGGAATTCCAGCCGTTTTGCAGACGCAGAGTGGAGCTCTCCCTGGAAAGGGGCTGCTTACTCTGGGGACAGCGGGTAGTCATCCCCGAAAAGTTGAGGGCGAGGGTGCTAAAGCTACTGCACACCAGTCACCCAGGGATTGTGCGCTCCAAGGCCCTAGCCAGGAGTTTCGTCTGGTGGCCCAAGATAGACGCGGATATAGAACGGTTAGTGGGCACGTGCGAGAGCTGCCAGGGCTCTCGGCCCGAGGAATCCAGGCTACCCCACAGGGAATGGGACACGGCCCGCGGGCCATGGTCCAGGATTCATGTCGACTTCGCGGGGCCTTTCCGCGGGGCCACGTTCCTACTGGTAGTCGACTCCTACTCCAAGTGGTTGGAGGTAATCCCTATGAGCAGCACCTCCTCCGCGGCAACCATTAGGCAGTTGCGCAAGCTTTTTGCCTGCTTCGGCCTGCCAGACGTTCTCGTGAGCGACAACGCGAGTACTTTCACGTCTGCGGAGTTCAAAACGTTCATAGAAAGAAACGCAATCAGGCACATCACAGCTGCCCCGTTCCACCCCGCCACAAACGGTCAGGTAGAGCGCCAAGTGCGCACTACGAAAGACGCACTGCGGCGCATGGGTCCCGGTGAGTTGAACCTGCACCTGTGCCAGTTCCTCTTCTGCTACAGGACAACCCCCTTAGCCTCAGGTTTTTCCCCAGCCGAACTCCTCATGAGGAGGCGTCCGGTAACACTTTTTGACCGGATGGATCCATCCAGGGTGGAGGATGAAGGGAGGAATATAAGCATGGGGGGAGGGAGCTCCAAAAGTTTTGCGATAGGGGACCCGGTTCACTGCAGAAACTACGCGGCCTCGGGACCAGCGTGGGTACCGGGCACAATTGTGGAGCAAACGGGGCCGGTATCCTACAGGGTCGAAACCAGTTCAGGTCTACTTTGGAGAAGGCACGCCGACCAACTCAGAAGGCGAGTCACAGGGGAGGGGGCATCAGCGTTAGGGTCCTCCCCCACCCACATTACCCAAGGGGGAGACACGGCGGAACCCGCGGATACAAACGCGTATCCTGGGTTCCCATCCACAGAGGAGGATACTTTGAAAGAGAGGGATCAGTTCGGTGATGATTATGATTTTCTGTACCAGGGGGAGTTAGCGGAGTGGTCCCCCACCCGTCCTAGCGAGAAGAGGGGTTTCAGTTCAGCCCCTGGTACCTCCAGCCCCCCCAGTTCTTGCATCCTAGAGTACACCATAGCTCCGGCCCCTAAAAGACAGGCAGCCGGCGGGAGCTCTCCCGCCCCCGCCGGAATCTCCCGAACTCCCGAACAGGCAGCAGGAGGTGGCGGGACCGCGAGGGCATCCTCGTCGGTCCTGAGGTTCATGCTGGGAGGGTCCCCGGGCTCCTCAGGCAATAGACAGGGGTTCACTTCCCAGCTGTTCATTCCATTCCTGTCCCCCAAGACAAGGGCATTGCAAGCTCCCCACAGAACCACTAACGAGTCTCCATTTTCCGTTGCAGGACGAGACTCCGTGGAGCCAGGAGTCACAGGCTCCCCTGTATTAGGTCAGGCAGCCGCACGCCCCAGGGGCACTTGCGGCAAGCCACAATGGTTGAGGGACTTCGTCCCATCCTAGGGGGGAGGGATGTTATGTATGCATGTACAATGTTTCTTTAAATATATGAATGTAACCAGTCCACAATCACAATGTATCTCAGCTGTTAAGGAACGCGAGCAAGCCGCCCATAGAGGGCAGCTGCGAGCGTTCAGTCTCACATGGTCCACATTCCCCAAATCACGAACAGCCGCGGGAGATTCCCCGCATGACAAAGAGCTACAGAAAACAACTACAAGAAGAGAGGCGTGACCTGGGCGAGGCCACGCCGGTAGCAGCCAATGAGCTACCGTGCAACAAGATTCAAATGCATTATGTTACTGTATATAATGAGATGTACCTCCGCCATTACCACATGTTCATACTGACCATCAATGAATAAACCTGTGTTAATCCTTCCTGCGACTCCTTCTTTGTCTCCCGTGCAAGACACTAAACTCTCTCCTGCAGAGATTTCATCAAAGCCAGTAGCATAACCCCAGGAGCTGAAGCATCCTGGCAGAAGCAGTTTTGCAAGAAGGCAGTATGGCTAGCAAGAGTTTTGGCATAGAAGCCAGTATGGCATAACAGCCTGTGGCTAAAAGGCAAAATGGCTTCTGAGAAGCCTAGATTTATACTTGACAATTTGCTCAGTCACCTATTCAATTGGCTAAGGTGGGTGCTGTGCTGAAGGATCTCTTAAAGACACAGTTTTCATGCATCTTATACAATACAAACATACATGCAGGTCATCACAACCCTATCAAGCGGCACTCGAGTGGCCTTCCGAGCGGCGCTTGGTTGACGTGCATCCCCGCTCGAGCTGCAATTAGGCTGCGGTGCATGGCCACGGCTCCGGTGGACGCCCAAGGGGCCTGGCTCTTTGTCCGACCCTACCCCACAGCCTTGGCTAGTGGCTGGTTGGGGTAACTGCCTGCCAGCCCCTTGGCTGCTTTACCCCTTGCATATCGGGGCTTTGAATTTCGTGCCATAATGGCGCCTAAGAAGCAGGCCTGCTGCGTTTCAGGCAGGCCATCGGGGGTTCGCTGTCCTAGGCCTTCCAGGCCGGCGGCACCCAGCAGCAGGGCCATTCCCAGCAGCAGGGCCCATGTTGGGCCCAGGCCTGCCCGAGGCACGGCTCATCCGACTGGGCCTTTGCTGGGCCCAGTCACTCCTGGGCCTGGGGTACCTCCTGGCCCTCCTACAGGGGTTGGGCATCTTGGGTATCAACCTTCCCAAGAGGCCTTGCCTTTAGACCCCAGGGCCCTGGTGGCTCGCATCACTACTCTAGAGTGTGCTGCGGGCCTTGACGCCGCTCCATCCATGCGCAGGTCAGCCAGGCAGTTGGTCCTACAAGTGGCTGACCCATTCGATATTGATTGGCCCCAGCTGACCGCACTACTCACCCAGAAGGTAGAACAACTTGAGGCCACTTGGCCCCCTCCAGTATCTGAAGCGGCGGGGGGCACGTCAGCCTGCCGGTCTGCCTTCCCTCCGGCTGACTGTGATAGGTCATTGCCACCTTTTTCTGGCCCAATGGGCTCTAATTTGGTCGTGAGCACCGACACTCCGTGGCAGCTAGAACCCCCGGTGGGGGTGAGTATGCAGGTCAAGTAAGCTCACAATAAAAGGGTTCCTGGCCTTCGGCCCCTGCAGCCCAATGGCCTTGGTCTCAGCAGACGGCTCCGGCGTTCCCAGCCCATGGCTCCCTGCTTCCGGCCCCACATGTCAATCCCTGGCAGGCACCTTATCCTCCCATACCACCTGGGGTTACACCTGCAGGGCTTAACGTCCCGTATCTGATTTGGCCTTATGGCCCTCCGGTGAATCCGGCCTACCATTCCGTCCCACGGTCATCCATCCCAACCACTGGCCTTTCATTACCATTGGGGGACCACCTCCTGCCGTCCACCAGGGATAAGATCTGGTGCCGCGAATATGTTGACTTGTTTAGTTTATTGAACAGATAAATGACCAGGGAGGACAAGGAGAAGGAGGATGACTGTGATAAGGAATTGGCCCATCATCAGAAGCCTCCCCGCACTTGGGCTAACTGACTGCTGGCCTACTTGATTTATGCCACAGTTTCCATCCGAGCCCGCTCAGATCTAGCGATCCCTATGATCCAGTATTTGGACATAATTAGAGCACAGGGCACAGGGCACAGGTTGATTTCCCGGGGCAATCATGGCTTGCTTACGATGAAGAATTTCTTATGTGTGCGGCCTTCCACCCCGAGATGCCTTGGGACCAGCCCAACCAGTTGCTTTGGTTGTTGTATATGACACCATCCCGCCCTGCCTCTGGTGACCGCTACCATTGTGGCCATGTGGTGCAACGCCTCGGCCCAGCTCAGTTTCCCCACCAGCCAGTGCTGGGACTTCTCATCCATGGGCCATTGCGGCTGAAATCAGTGCAAGTTCAAGCACGAGTGCTCTATTTGCGCTGGACCCCATTCTGCCAGCGCCTGCTTCCGGTCAGGTGGGCCACGTGGTTGAGGCTGTGAACAGCAGGGCCCGAGGCATGTACCCCCGGATGCAGTAATGACTGCAAAAGGGCCCCTCCCCAATTCAAATTGAGGTGCTGGAGCACTGGCTCAGCATTTACCCCAAGTGGGCCAATGCGGCCTATTTGTGTTTCTCTTTTGGTTTCCGCATTCCTTTTGTGGGTGCACGCGCACCACAGGATGCATCTAATTTACAGTCTTTGTGGGGTAAGGAGGACTTGGCCCGGTCAAAGATTTTTAAGGAGGGGCGGGTTGCTGGCCCCTTCAGCGAGCCCCCATATCACAATCTAAAAGTGTTCCCACTTGGCCTGGTACCCAAGAAGTCTTCGGGCGACTTCCGTCTTATCCATCATCTATCTTACCCTGCAGGTTCATCTGTCAATGATGCCATACCGGAGGAACTTTGTTCTGTCCGGTATGCATCTTTCGACCAGGCCTTACAGCTGGTCCGTTCCTGTAGTCACGGGGCACTGCTGGCCAAGTGTGATATTAAGTCTGCCTTCCGGCTGCTTCCTGTGCACCCCGATGATTTTGAATTGCTGGGCTTTCATTTTGAAGGCCAGTACTTTGTTGACAGGGCCATGCCTTTTGGCTGTTCCATATCCTGTTCTGCTTTTGAACGCTTTAGTTCTTTCCTTCACTGGGCATTTGCCCACAGGTCTGGGGTCCATAATGTTGCCCATTATTTGGATGATTTTTTGTTTGGTGGGCGGCACGGCTCTGGGACATGTGAACAACTGTTGGCTTCCTTTCAGGAGCTTATGGGCGAGCTGGGTGTGCCATTGGCTCCTGAGTAGATGGAGGGACCAGTTACAACACTTGTATTTTTGGGGATCGAAATTGACACCATAGCCCAGATTTCATGGCTGCTCATGGACAAGGTTGTCCGAATTTCAGATGTGATCTTGCCCATGTTGGCCAAGCACAGGGTTTCACTCCGTGACCTGCAGGTCCTTCATTGATATCTCAACTTTGCTTGCAGGGTTATCACACCTGTTCGGGCCTTTGCCAGGCACCTATGCGATGCTATGGTTGGTTTATCCCGGAAGTACCACAGAATCTGGCTTACACGGGGTGTGCGGGCTGACCTTTGGGTTTGGCTCGCATTCCTGGCCGATTTCAATGGGGTGTCTTTTTGGCGTTCCGAAATTTCTATCACACCTAAATTCCAGGTGCAGTTGGCAATTTTGGGAGGTACCTTACCAGTGTTACTGCGGCCTGCTTGCCTTAAGAATTATAATTGGTTGAGTACCAATCTAAATTTATAATTCGGACTAGGGCATGAATCAATAAATGTGGCCCAATGCCGTTATCCACTTTCACCAGTGTCTGAGTCCTTTTTTGGGGGGTGCGCCTGCAATGGCCGCTGGTGCTGTGGCTGGTGGCTGGAAGCATGGCAGGGTTCAGAATTGCTCTGGGATTTGACATTTTTAGAATTTTTTCCCATCCTCGGTGCCCTCTTTTTATGGAGGAAAATGTGGGAGAATTCAGTGGTGCATTTCTGGTGCAACAATGCAGTTGTGGTGCACATTGTAAATGCCCAAACATCTCATTCACCCAGGGTCATGTCCCTTCTCCGCCAGTTTGTATTGCGCTCTTTGCACCATAATATTCTTTTCAAGGCTAGGCACGTTCCAGGCATTGATAACAGTATTGCCGATGCTTTGTCCCACCTGCAGATTCCACGGTTTCGGGCACTAGCGCCGGAGGCCGAGGAGCTTCCCTCTCCACTTCCGACAGAGATGTGGACATTTGGTGAGGTGAAGTGAGCAGGGTCATCGGCCTGTCCCTCGTGAGCTGCACCCACAAGGCGTACCTATGGACTTATCAGACATTTTTTACATTCAGACAGGACGTTCCTTTGCCTGACTTGTGGCCTGTGCCGGTTGACCATGTACACCAGTACATGGTATACCTACAGAGTTGTGGCCTGGCTGCCTGCACCATTGGTGGGCGGCTTTCCACCCTGGCTTTTGCCGCCAGGGTTCGGGATTACCAGGAGACCACGGGAGATTTCCGGATCTGCAGAGTTCTGGAGGGTTGGCCTCAGGAATGTGGCCTGCGCCTTGACCTGTGGCAACCGGTATTCCTGGAGCTTCTTGTGAGCATGTCTGAGGCTTGGCAAGCCCTTTGCAACGACCAGTTTGAATCTGCCCTATTTCATACTGCCACCACAGTGGCCTTCTTTGGGGTTTTAAGGGTGAGTTAACTGGTATCCCTTTCATGGACTGACCATTTCCGCAGGGCCCTGGAGCTGGCAGATGTCGCTCTGTTTAATGATTCTGTCACATTGAACTTCCGTTACTCTAAGGCAGACCAGCTGGGCAGGGACAGCACGGTAGTCCTGTTCAGATGTGGTATACGGGCAATTTGCCCGGTTTCGGCTTTGGCATCCTTCTTGGCTGTTCGGGGGCCCCTTCAGGGACCTCTTTTTTGCCACCAGGATGCGTTGCCTTTGACAAAATACCAGTTCTGGATGGTCACGGGTTCTGCCCTTTCCACTTTGGGCATCCCTGGGGCACAGTATGGTACCCATTCATTCCACATAGGTGCTGCATCGATGGCCACAGCTTTTGGGTATTCGGATGATGACATCCGATGAATGGGCCAGTGGGGCTCTGATCACTTTTGTTCATACGTTCGCGCTATGTTGCAATGAGCTTCTCGCTGGCACTTGTTTCTCTGTTCTGTTTATTTCAGCTCCAGCTTCCCTTGCTGTTCCGGCCCGTGTTTGGATAGTCAGCCACAGTTACATTTTTGGGATGCCCGACATGCTGCTTCATCTCCGTGGGGGATGCATCTTGGGCTTCATGACGTGGTGTACCTGATGTGGCGTGGCTTCCATGGGATGAGTTGGCGAGATTTGATTCCGTTCGTCCTGGCCACTTGGAGTTGCGTTCCTCCTGATGTTTTGGTCCTCCACCTGGGTGGTAATGACTTGGGCCAGGTTACCAGCCTGGACCTAGTAGTATCCATCCGCAGGGACCTGGGCCTGATCCATCAACGTTGGCCGCAGGTCCGATTCATATGGTCATACATCATCCCACGTGCTTTTTTCCGGGGAGGCGGTGACGCACGCCGCATTGACCGTGCCCAGCGGTCTGTAAATCGTGCTATGCCCCAATATTTTTTGGAGCATGGTTTGGGCACAGTGGTGGAGCATCCGGCTATCTGGATTGAGGAGCCCAGCTTATTTCGAGCAGATGGGGTGCACCTCTCCTCTCATGGTATTGATCTTTTTCTGGCTTCCTTGTAAGCGGGCCTGGTGACCGAGCTGGCGGTCAGAAGGTGGGGGCAGTGAGTAGTAAAAGACTCCTCCCCGTATGGCGGTTAGCACTGGTAAGGACAAATCTGATGACCCCTAGGAACCCGGCAGATACGCATTTGGTTGGCCATCAGAAGCACAAGGTAGAGGGAAAGTCGGGCTGGCCAATCAAATGCAGACCATGAACAAGGTAATGCGAAATTCGGAGACTTGCAAAAACCTTTGATAGTTCACCGGATGTCCATCAGAAGCTGTAGTTAACAAGTATCACTGCTGACTGGGATCAATAATTTGTTTAAAGAAATAAACAAATTGACACAATGTAGCAAATTAAGATCAGGAAATGACAACTAGTCCTTACCAGTGCTATTCTGGCCCATTTGCCTTAACACAGTTAAGTAAAGTTGCAAGTTAATAAAGTGGCCCAATTTTTAAACCCAACGCAGGTGTCCGTCTCTTTATTTGGGGGGTTGGTCCTGCAAGGCTACACATTTTCTGTAGTCAACACCATGTCTTTTACAATCCAGATCATGTTATCATACACAAAGATAGTAGATTACACTGCCCATTGTGGACAGTAAACAGGAATATCTCCCTATTCTAGCAGTGAAAAATAATGTATGATGAACATTAATCTAGAAGAGAAAAGTCCGTGTAATGGAGTTAGACAATAGTTCAGTATCCTACTGACAATAGTCAATTTTCAGATGCTTCTGAGAAAGAAGTAGCCATATATTCCCCAGGAAGCACTAAATTATGCTGTTCTCTTTTATCTTCGCCCTCAGCTTGTGATTAGCTAATGTTTTAAAACAAAAAAATAGATGGCCCCTGTAATTTTTTTTAAAAAGGTATTTCAGCAGCACATTAAATTCTGGCAAGTTATTGATAACACTGAATGTCTTATTTGTGATAGGAATGCTTGTGTGTGAAAAGTTAAAGGTACAATGCAAACAGGGCTGGCCCTACCATTAGGCAGTTATCTCATGTGACATAGCAAATGATCTCCTCTCTGCTGCAATTCATGCTAACTTCTTAACTACATCTCCAATCTTTGCCTTCTTCCCCTAATTCCCAACCAGCTACCTCTGTCTCACCATATTTTCCCCAAATTCACATCTCTACTATAATCAGTTCCTTTTCAGAAACACAGAAAATGCCATTATGCTGGCAAAAATGCACCATGCAATCAATACATACATATAAGGCCTAGGAAGAGGCTGAAGAAATGGGTGTCCATGGGGAGGCAAGAGGGTGCTTGTTCCTTCGGATCTTAAATGTGTTTATTATTTTAATGTACACAGATACATTTTTGTTGTTCACTCGCACAGTCTATTCCGACCCTTTGCGACCCTATGAACCACTGCTCGCCAGGCACCTCTGTCCTCCACCATCTTCCTCAGCCCGCCCAGCTCTGTGCCCATTGCATCTACAATACTATCTAGCCATCTCATTTTCTGCCACCTCCTTCTTCTTTTGCCCTCCACCTTTCCCAGCATCAAGACTTTCTCAAGTGAATCCTCTCTTCTCATTTGAAGTCCAAAATACTTTAGCTTCATCTTTACTATTTGACCTTCTAATGAGCAGTCAGGGTTGATTTCTTTTAGGATTGACTTATTTGTTCTCCTCGCTGCCCAGGGTACTCTCAAAACTCTCCTCCAACACCACATTTCAAAGGCATCTATTCTTCTGCGATCAGCTTTCCTAATGGTCCGGCTGTCACAACCATACATTACCACCAGGAATACTATTGCTTTGACTATGCAAATTTTTGTTTGCAAGGTGATGTCTCTACTTTTAACTATGTTCCCCAGGTTTCTCATAGCTTGTCTCCCAAGAATCAGTCGCCTTTTTATTTCTGCAGTGATCTTTCATCCTAAGAAAGTAAAATCTGTCACTGCTTCTACTTCTTCCCCATCTATTTAACAGGGGCTGATAGGGCCTGTTGCCATTATCTTGGTTTTCTTGATGTTGAGTCTCAAGCCAGCTTTTGCACTCTCTTCTTTCAACCTAAGCAGCAGCTTCTTTAGGTCTTCCTCACTTTCTGCCATTAGGGTAGTATCATCTGCATATCTCAAATTGTTGATGTTTCTCCCAGAAATTTTGATCCCAACTTGTGGTTCGTCCAACCCTGCATTGTGCATTATGGGTATCTGTGTACAAGTTAAATAAGCAGGGTGACAAAATACAGCCTTGTCTTACTCTTTTTCGTATTCCAAACAATTCCGTCATTCCATGTTCTGTCCTAACTGTTGCTTCTTGACTCTTGTACAGATTTCTCATGAGGCATATAAGGTGTTCTGGTATGCCCATCTCTTTATTACTTGTCACATTTTGTTATGCTCCACACAGTCAAAGGACTGCAGTGGCTCAAGTGGCTCGGATGCTGACTGGGAGGCGGAAGGTCAGCAGTTTGATTCCTGAGTACTGCAGGACAGAATGAGCTCCCGTCTTTGTCCTAGCTCCTGCCAACCTAGCAGTTCGAAAGCCAGAAATTGCAAGTAGATAAATAGGGACCACTCAGTGCGCTCCGGTGTGTAGTCGTGCCTTCCACATGACCACGGAAATGTCTGCAGAAGCAGACAGCACTGGCTCTTCAGCTTTGAAACAGAGATGAGCACTGAACCTTAGAGTTGGATATGACTGGCTTTCGAGCAAGGGAAACCTTTACCTTTACTTTTACCACACAGTCAATGGCCTTGGTGTAGTCAATGAAACAGAAGTAGACTTGTTTATGATATTCCTTTGCTTTCTCCATGATCCAACATATGTTGGCAATGTGGTCTCTAGTCCCCCTGCCTCTTCGAAACCCAGCCTGCACTTCTGGTAATTCTCTCTCCATGAGCTGCTGAAGTATGTCCTGTATGAGCATAACCTTGCTAGTGTGTGGGATGAGCACAATTGTTCGATAATTTGAACATTCTTTGGCATTATCCTTTTTTGGGATAGGAACATACAGTATACTGAACTTTTCCAATCCTGGGCCATTGTTGTGTTTTCCAAATCTGCTGGCATATAGAATGCAATAATTTGATTCCATCATCTTTTAGGGCTTTGAAAAATTCAGCTGGGATACCACCATCTCCACTGGCTTTGTTGCTTGCAGTGCTTTTTAGGGCCTTTCTGACTTCACTCTCTAAGATGTCTGGCTCAAGTTCAATGTTCTCATCATTGTGATTATCAGGGGTGTTGAGGTCCTTTTTGTAAAGTTCCTCTGTGAGCTCTTGCCATCTTTTCTTAATCTCTTCTGCATCAGCTAAATCCTTGCCATGCACAAAAACTACAGTAACAGAAAGGTAAAGATAAAGGCCATCCTTGCTCAAAAGCCAGTCATATTTGACTCTAGGGTTCGGTGTTCACCTCCATTTGTAACATAAGAGCTAATGCTGTCTGCGTCTGCAGACATTTCTGTGGTCATGTGGCAGCCATGACTAGACACTGGATTACACAGAATGCTGTTACCTTTCCACTGAAGTGGTACTTATTTATCTACTTGCAATTTCTTGCTTTCGAACTGCTAGGTTGGCAGGAGCTGGGGCAGGGATGGGAGCTCACTCTGTTGTGCAATACTTGGGTCTTGAACTGCTGCCCTGCCGACCTTCCAGTCATCAAGTTCAGCATCTTAACCACTAAACCAATGCAGCTTACAGTAACATACCACTGTGCAATTTTTGCATGGAAAAATCCCTGCTGATACTCTTACCTGAATATATGAAAAATCCCCTAGACACATCCCTTTTCTATATCTGAAAACCATGCTTGAAAATTTACTATGGACTGTCCCTTCAAACCATCTGGCACATGAATGATGTTGTTGTGCTTCCTTGGAGATCAAACCCAAGGAAACATCATGTGGCTCCTGAAAGACAAACACATTTCATTTGCTTTGTCCTTCAAATGGACTGCAGCCTGTTCCTTCAGGAAGTGGGCAGCAGCCCAAGGGAGCTTCTGCAAAAATAAAACTTGCCCATTTTTCAGGGGCTGCAAAGATCTTTCTAGGTTTTATTTCAAAAGACTTCAGAGTAACCTCTCTTCTACTCTGCAAATTTCTCCTTCAGAGCATCTTTTCTTTAGAAGGTTTCACTTTCAGCTTCAAACACATCTGACCACAAATGGGCTACTTTAAGTTTGTTTTTCACTTGGGAGATAACCACATTATACTTGCACCATCTCTTCCACTCTGCAGTTTTTAACTGAAGCTGGACCCTGTTTATACTGCAATCTGGTTGCAATCCATGACAAGCAGAGACCTGCATTGAAAGTATTAAACTTATACCACAATTATCTGACCATAGCTGTCAAGTATCCCATTTTGGCTGGGATTTCCCATAATTCACTGCTCCGTCATGCTCCTTCCTGCTGTCATCCCGTATTTGAATGGCCAGGAAAGGGGTTACTGCGCATGCACGCTGCTGCCTCTGATGAGCATGCATGCATAGTAACCACTTTCCTAACTGAAGGGGTTTCTGTGCATGTGCGCAGGGGTTACTGCACATGCGCGTCACTGCCTCTGATGTCAGAGGCAGCAGTGCGCATGCACCAATGCCAGCACCCAGAAACCTTCCCGTATTTGGACACCAGCAAATTAACAGGTATGTGTCTGACATGCAGGGTGGTTGGTGTGGATGCTTACGATCATGTCTTCCTTGTGGTATGAAATCAAATTATGCATTCATGAATTTA
This sequence comes from Bradypodion ventrale, assembly GCA_035047345.1. NCBI lineage: Eukaryota > Metazoa > Chordata > Lepidosauria > Squamata > Chamaeleonidae > Bradypodion > Bradypodion ventrale. The sequence continues at coordinate 115,349,000 of JAWDJE010000002.1, forward strand.
TTTTCTACAAATGGATATATGTATAATTCCTTACAAACCATAGTTTGTTTTGGCTTGTTCCACAGTCATGTGTACAACTGGAAAATAACTATTGCTGCACATCCTGAGAAAGCAGCGACTACCATCTGATTCTTTGAGCAATGGTGCAATATCTCCTGAGGTCACAATAGGAGCTATTGGTATGGTATTATCATTTGAATGTTGTAACAGTAATGCAAAAATGGAATATTTAAAGATAAGCACTATAATGGAAGCGCGGTGCCAAAATGGCCGCCACGCTCTTTGCGGCCCCCTCCCCACCGGATGAAACCATCCGGGTAGTTAGGGGCGTGGCCAGCACCCTAATAAAAGGGCTGGCCACGAGGCAGCCGTGCTGCCATTTTGGCGAACCGACGGAGCGGAGAAGTTTTTCCTCCTTACCTCCGTCGCTCGTGTCCTCTTGGGGGAAGCCTTTTCGGGCAGCTTTCTCTTGTTTTAGGCTTCCTAGCTACCTTAGCCATGCCCTCGAAGAAGAAGGCAGCCGCGAACGTGGCTCGATCGGCGCGGAGGCGTCAGCCGGGTCGGAGGACCGCGACTGTGCCCGTTCCACAGCCACCTTTAGCGGACCCCACCGGGAACGGTGGGATGGGATCGGTAGCTCCTTGGCCTGATGCGTGGAGCATACCCGCTCCCCCGGACGGGGCCTCGGCCCTCGGCCCGCAAACAACGACCACGGCCCCTGCCATGGTCCGTGCGGCGGGGCCGTCTTGCCCGGGTGCGCAGTTCCCTATGGGGGGTGCGGGCCACGGAGGGTGGTTGGGTTCCCTGCCTTTACAGGGCGTTCCTACGGCTTCCCAGGGGCTGAGCATGGGCTCTTGGCCTTATCTGGCCCCTGGGGCTCAGGGACCTGGACAGGTACCCGTGAATTATGGGCCGGTTGCCCAATTGCCCCCTGTCGGGGCCGGGGCCTATGTCGACGTGGAAGCCCTCCTTGCCCGGGTGGCGGCCCTTGAAGCGTCCTTGGCAAGGGCCAACCAAACAGGGGTGTCTCTAGGTTTTCAGGTACCCCCTTTGGCCGCCGAACAGCGGCCGGCGGTGGGTCGGGTTGAGCCGCCTGAGGCGTGCGGGCCGGTGGTGGCCACTACCTCGCAGCTCCCCACCCCACAGGTGCAGCAGTCTGGTGCTGGTTTGGCTCCGTCGACGAGCTCAGCTTCGGTCGTGAGCTCCGACGCCCCCAGCGGGCCGGAACCCCCGGTGGGGGCGGCCCACGGGGGTGCAGCGGCTGAGTATGCAGTCCAAGCTAATGCACCCACACAACTGACTTCATTGGGGGGGGGCTGTTCAATGGCCTTGGCCTCGCTCGGGTGGCACGGCGGCCCAATGGCCCCCGGCCCACCCAGCGACTTTGCCCGTGACACAGGGCCTGGGTCGGGGTGGTGCCCCCAATGTGCTTGGAAATGTGTTGGGGATCCCCGGGCTGGCTCAGGCTCAATTTCCTTTGCCCGTAGTTCCCTCAATGCCGGTGTCGGCTTTGCCAACAGCAGGGTATTCCTTGCCCTTGGGCGACCATTTGGCCCAGTCTACCAAGGAAAAGATTTGGAGGGGCGAGTATGTAGATATCTTCTCACTTCTAAATAGGGAGCCGACCAAGGAAGAGAGGGAAGGGCTGGACGAGAAGGATAAAGAGCAGGCACGTCGTCGTAAGCCGCCACGCACGTGGGCAAATTGGTTGCCAGCGTACCTGATTTACATGGCCGTTTACCTCAGGGCTAGGCCGGATTTGGCCATCCCTATGGTCCAATATCTGGACAACATTTACCAGGCTATGGTTGACCTCCCGGGTCCGTCATGGCTGGCTTACGACGAAGAATTCCGCATGAGGATTCCGCTGTACCCAGAGATGAGGTGGGATGAGCCCTGCCAGAAGCTGTGGCTTCTGTATATGACCCCCACGTGCCCGGCGCCTGGGGAGAGATACCATTGTGGACATGCGGTCCAACGAGCGGCCCCAGTACAGGCACCCCGCCAAGTGGCGGGGCAGGGGGTTCCAGCCCGCCTGCTGTGCTGGACCTTATCGTCCAATGGTTCTTGCAACAGAAAGAATTGCAAGTACAAGCATGAGTGCCCCTCTTGTTCTGGCCCCCATGCTGCCTCCGCCTGTCCCAGGCCAGGAGGATACAGGGGCAGGGGTAGGGGCGGTCAAGGGGCAGGCAAGACTGCCATGGAAGGAGCGGGTTCACCAAAAAGCCCCCTCCCCAATTAATGTCGACATGCTGGAGCGTTGGCTCGCATTGTACCCGAGGAGAGCAGATGCTGTGTACCTCCTTCGGGGTTTCCAACTGGGTTTTCGTATTCCTTTCACGGGGGATAGGTCACCACAGGATGCACCTAACCTTTTGTCTCTTAGGGGAAGGGAGGAGGTGGCTGCCGCCAGCATTAATAAGGAGATTACTGCGGGCAGGGTCGCCGGCCCTTTCCCCGCACCCCCCGTTCCCCAACCTTAAAGTGTCTCCGCTAGGACTAGTGCCCATGAAGTCCCCGGGCGAGTTCCGCCTGATTCACCATTTGTCCTACCCAGCCGGCCACTCGGTCAATGATGCTATCCCTGATGACCTTTGTTCTGTCAGGTATACATCCTTTGACCAGGCATTGCGCATGGTGCGCTCCTGTGGCCCGGGTGCACTGTTGGCCAAGTGTGACATTAAGTCGGCGTTTCGCCTCTTGCCCGTGCACCCGGGTGACTTTGAGTTGCTGGGTTTCAAATTCCGGGGTGAATATTATTTTGACAAAGCCATGCCATTCGGCTGTTCCATATCCTGCTCGGCTTTCGAGCGTTTCAGTACCTTCCTGCAGTGGGCATTTGTCCGTAGGTCAGGGTCTCGGTCTGTAGCCCATTACCTGGATGACTTTTTATTCGGGGGTGAACGGGGCTGGGACACATGCACACGTCTCCTCAACACATTTCAGACGCTAATGGAGGAACTCGGTGTCCCTTTAGCGCCCGAAAAGACCGAAGGCCCGTCTAATAAGTTAATATTCCTGGGGGTGGAAATTGACACGGTAGCGCAGGCTTCTAGGTTGCCCACAGACAAGGTGGCAAGGATAGTGGCCCTTATATCGGACTTACTGGTTAAGCGCAAGGCATCCCTTCGGGAATTGCAGGTGCTACATGGCCACCTCAATTTCGCTTGCAGGGTGGTCGCACCTGGCAGGGCATTTGCTCGGCGCTTGTGCGACGCCATGGCAGGCTTATCCAGGCCCCATCATAGGGTGAGACTGACCCGGGGCATCAGGGCAGATCTGCACGTATGGCTCCGGTTCCTGAGGGAGTTCAATGGGGTCTCATTTTGGAGGTCTGACCTCCTGGCTTCGCCCCAATTTCAAATTCAGTCTGATGCCTCGGGATCCCTTGGTTATGGGATGTACTTCAACGGGAAGTGGGCATATGGTGGATGGCCACCAGCCTGGTCAGGCACGGGTCGCCTGAGGGATCTCACATATTTGGAATTTTTTCCCGTACTGGGGGCCTTGATGCTATGGGGTGAGGAGTGGGCCAACTCTGTGGTGCATTTCTGGTGTGACAATGCGGCTGTTGTCCACATTGTCAACTCACAGACCTCTAAATCTCCCAGGGTCATGGATCTTGTGCGCCAGTTTGTATTGCGCAGCCTGCGTCTCAATGTACTGTTCAGAGCCAGGCATGTCCCGGGGGTGAATAATGATATTGCTGACGCTTTGTCCCGCCTGCAGATCTCCCGGTTCCGTGCCTTGGCTCCGGATGCGGAGGAATTTCCCTCGCCACTGCCGCAGGAGATATGGACCATTGGCAAGGAGAGGTGAACCGGGCGATAGGCATGTCACTGGCGCCACGCACGCGTAAGGCGTATCACCACGCGTTGGTTTCATTTCGGACCTTTTGTTCCCAATCTCGCCTGCCAGATACCTGGCCGATCCCAGTGGCCCACATCCTCCGTTTTATGGTCTACCTGCACGCCCAGGGCCTGGCACCACGCACCATAGCATCTAGGCTATCAGCGCTGGCTTTTATGGCCAAGGTGGGAGGTCACACGGACAGTACCGCTGATTTCCGTGTGAGACATGTTTTGGAGGGGTGGGTGCGGGAATGTGGGCGTTGCCTGGACGACCGTCACCCTATTTCCCCTGGGGTACTTACCCAACTGGCACGAGGCTGGCATGACCTATGTTTCGATAGGTATGAGGCAGCCCTGTTTCGTGCGGCTACAACGGTGGCCTTTTTTGGAGCGCTCCGCATCAGCGAGCTTGTGATGCTGTCTAAGGCGGATGCAAGTCGTAGGGCACTGGAACTCGAAGATGTCTATGTTTGCAATGATTGGGCTCAGTTGAGGATACGCTCCTCTAAAACAGATCAGCATGGCGTAGGCAGTGGAGTAAGACTGCTACGATGTTCATTGGCAGACATCTGTCCGGTTGGTGCCCTACAGGAGTTCCTTGCACTGCGTGGCACGCACCATGGCCCGTTTTTCTGTCACCAAGATGGGTCTCCCCTCACTAAATTTCAGTTTTGGAAGGTGACAGGGAAGGCACTGGCCAGAGTTGGCCTCCCTGGGGCCCATTACGGCACCCATTCATTTAGGATTGGGGCGGCCTCTACTGCGGCTGCTTATGGGTACTCCGGGGCTGACATACGCAGCATGGGGAGGTGCGGCTCACAGTGTTTCCAGTTTTATGTTCGCCCACTCCCACCGTGAGTACCTTCTGAGTCACCATGTATCTCTCCTTCCCTGTTTTTTCCCTTGACAGACCCTGGGTGTCGTATCACACCGGTGACAGTATGGCTGGTGGGCCACAGCTACGTGCACAGGGCAGCGCGTTACGCTGCGGCGACAGATTGGGGACCCCGACTGGGACTGGGTGCATACGCACATTTCACATGGCACGGTAAGCCCGGTATGTTGTGGCGGGAGCTCTTGCCATTCCTCTTTTCGTCGAGGAGTGCCGACCCGCCCGACATTCTGATCATACACCTTGGGGGTAATGACTTGGGTCAGGTCACTGGCTTATCGCTGAAGCATGCGATTTGCGCGGACCTCGCCTACTTACATTACGTATGGCCCGCCACAACCCTTGTTTGGTCTGATATGGTCCCACGGCACGCTTATCGGGGAGGCTTCGACCTTCAGGCCCTGGACCGCGCTCGGCGCATGGTAAACAGGGCGGTGGCCCGATTCCTTTCGACCAAGGGCTGGGGGCGGGTCAGTCATCATCCCGCCATTAGTTTGCAAAATTATGGGCTTTATTCAGGGGATGGGGTCCATCTGTCGCGAGGAGGTATGGACCTCCTGCTGGGTGATTGGCGAGCAGGCCTGTCGACCGAGCTGACGGTCTTGGGGGGGGCGTCGAGCCTTTATTGAAGCCTCTCCGGGTGGCGGGTAGCACTGGTAAGGTAAACATTTATGACCCACAGGTATCCGGCAGGTTCGCAATTGACTGGACAACACTAGATAGGCATAAGTTGTTTAAACGTTGTCCGGTCAACGACGAACCAGGCGAGGGGGTGATGGTTACCACTAGACAGCTGGAATCACCCCCTGATTTTACGGATATACGTCAGAGGGTGGGGTCATTAGGTAGATATTGACTATGGTCAACAATTTGTTTGTTGTCAACAAACAAATTGATACAAATAGATACATTGTAACAATTGCCGTTGGCAATTTTGGGTGGTACCTTACCAGTGTTACTTCGGCCTGCTTGCCTTAAGAATTATGATTGGTCATTTTACCAATAGAAATTTATAATTCGGACTAGGGCTTGAATCAATAAATGTGGCCCATGCCGTTATCCACTTTCATTTGTGTCTGAGTCCATCATTGGGGGGGTGCGCCTGCAATAACATTTCCATGAGGAATATTATCATCACAGCCATTTTATTTGCAATATTTAAAACGAAGCAGCACATACTCTCCAGAAAGAACCTTCTCTCAAAATGAATAATACCAAATGTAGCACGCCATCATTAATGATGTTAAAACTGATCTGCTCTATGGTATTATTTACTGGTTGATGCTCATGAAGAAAAATAATTTCCTGGCTCTGTTTTGTCATATGGACAGTGTAAGCATGAAGAGAATTAATAAGAATTTTCAAAATGCTATTTCAATATGAGATATTTAGGCAGGAAGGGAAAGATGTTTTTGTGCAGCACAACCAATATGAACCAACAATGGAGAGAATTTTTTCTGGCTCTCAGAAAAAAGCAGCCCAATAAAGCACACACATTGCAAGTTTGACACTAGTTGTGAAGACTGAGCAAATTGTAATTTTAGTGGCCACTAGGTAAATGAATTTCCATGTTCATTTTCTCCCCATTGCTGGCACAAATCACAGAAATGAATTCTTGTGACAAAAGAAGAAGAATAGGTCAGCCACATGTATAAACTGATATAATTGATAAATGTCTACTGTTGCCTGTTCATTAAAGCTAAACAAAACCTTATTTGCTTGGAAAAAATAACATGTGTTATTCTGTGCTCATCTTCTTATCTCTGTCATTTGGCTCAGTTCCAGGGCTTTCTGCCTATAAGGTAAAGAAAAGACCATCCAGAGACATTAGCCTTGGCACATGCTTGCTTGATGCAACAGGTAAAAGCTATCATTCTTCAGGGCTTGGAAACTCACTTTTAAAAAGCTATTTATTCCCATTTCTTGTTAGAGTGTTTGAAAAATAACCTGTTGTCATTGAAAAAAGTAACTCGTTACTTTAGTTGTGTTATGTATGCATGTACAATGTTACTTTAAATATATGAATGTAACAAGTCCACAATCACAATGTATCTCAGCTGTTAAGGAACGCGAGCAAGCCGCCCATAGAGGGCAGCTGCGAGCGTTCAGTCTCACATGGCCCACATTGCCCAAATCACAAACAGCCGCGGGAAATTCCCCACATTATCAGGAGCTACAGAAAACAACTGCAAAAGAGAAAACAACTGCAGAAGAGAAAACAACTGCAGAAGAGAGGCGTGACCTGGGCGAGGCCACGCCGGTAGCAGCCAATGAGCTACCGTGCAACAAGATTCAAATGTATTGTGTTATGGTATATAATGAGATGTATCTGCCCCATTACCTCATGTTCGTGCTGAGCATCACTGAATAAACCTGTGTTAGTCCTTCCTGCGACTCCTTCTTTGTCTTCCGTACAAGACACTAAATTGGCGACGAGGATGGGATCAATGGTGAATCCCAAGGTCAAGCCGTACCAGTTCGATGTCAGCGAGCCCGAACAATGGGAGCTCTACGAGTGCCAGTTTCGGCACGCCATGGAGGCTGCAGGCGTCGACGACGACGCGAAGATGCGCTCCCACTTCCTGTCTCAGGTGGGGCCGGCCACGCTGAGGATCCTGATGACCCTGGTGGCCCCCCGAAAGGTGGACGAGGTGCCCATCGACCGTATCCTGGAGAGGCTGCGTGAGCACTTCCAGCCGCCCGTCTCTATCTTCCCAGCCCGGGTCGCGTTCCACAGGCGAGACCAGCGACCGGGCGAATCCGTGTCCGCCTACGCGGCGGCCCTCAGGCTTGCAGCGGTGCATTGCCAGTGGGACGACCTGGACCAGGCCCTCCGTGACCGCATGCTGTGCGGCTTGAGGGACAAGGAGCTTCAGAGGAGGCTCATGACCCGCGACCATCGCCTCACGTTCAACGAGGTACTGCGGGAGGCGCAAGCAGCCGAGGAGGCCAGGAGCGGCGTCCGGCTATTCAAGTCTGGAGGGGCCACGTCCGAGAGGGCCAAGTCACCAGTGCAGGCGGCCCGGCGGACACTAGCGAAGACGGCCTGGCGGGCCCCCAAGCCGCCCGCCGCCGCACCAACGTCGTCCGAGGAGTCCTCCACAACAGTGGATCCCTACTCCAGCGAAGACGACGACGTCCAGAGGATCAAGAAGCGGGGTGAGAAGCGGCAGACCCGAGAACGGCAGGACCGCCGCTGCGACGGTTGTGGGGCGGCCCACGACCGCACGAGGTGTCCGTTCCGGAAGGCCGAGTGCCACGACTGCGGCCGAAAGGGACACATCGCCCGAGTATGCAGGCGCGGACGAGTCGAGGACAAGGGCAGTTCCAGCCATTCCCAGACGCACCAACGAAAGGCGGCCGGCACCAGGAAGGTCTCAGCCGGCCACAGCGAGGACGGCGTGAACCGCGTGGGCCTGGAGCACCGGCGGTTCTTCATAGAGGTACTGTTGCAGGGGGTCCCAGTGAGGATGGAGATAGACTCGGGGTCTTCTTATTCCATCCTGTCCCAAAAAGAGTTTATGCGCATTTCCCCAGAGAAACGGCCCAAACTGCGGGCCATGAGATGCAACCTACGGGACGTGCAGGGAAATGGGATCCCAGTGTTGGGGGTGGGGAACTTCAAGGTGAAGTTCAAGAACTACTCCGAGAAACTGCCCCTAGTGGTCCTAAAAGGGGGGGAGGTGCTGCCTTTTGGGAACGCAGTGGTTTGCTCCCCTGGGGATCAAACTGTCCGGCATTAACGCCATCGAGACTGACCCAATGTGGGACGTGTGCGACGCACTCCCGGACGTTTTCAAGAAGGGGCTCGGGAAATACAAGGGGCCCCCGGTTTCCTTTGAGCTGGACCCAGAAATCCGGCCCATCCGCCTCAAGCCAAGGAGAGTGCCCTTCGCCCTCAAGGACAAGATTGAGGCGGAACTGGACAAATTGGTGGGGCAGGGGATTTTGGTTCCAGTTGACTCGGCGGAGTGGGAAACGCCGATTGTTACAGCCCTCAAGTCAAATGGGGAGGTCAGAATTTGTGCGGACTATAAATGTACGATAAATAAGGCCATTCGGCCAAATGCATACCCGGTGCCCGTGGTCAGCCATTTGCTGGCCACGCTACATGGGGGGGGAGGTTTTTTGCCAAGTTAGATTTGGCCCAGGTGTATCAGCAGCTCTCTGTAACCCCGGCTGCTGCCGCCGCGCAAACGATCGTAACGCACAAGGGGGCATTTAAGGTAATGCGCCTTCAGTTTGGCGTGAATTCGGCCCCCGGAATTTTCCAGTCCCTCGTGGAACGCCTTTTAAAGGGGCATCCAGGTGTCCTCCCATACTTCGACGACATGTTGATAACAGTGGGGAGCGAATTAGAGTTAGCCAAGAGGCTAGATGGGGTTCTCTCAGTGTTCGAGAGGGCAGGACTTCGATTGAGGAGGGACAAGTGCGTATTCTTCGCGAGGGAGGTAGAGTTTCTAGGGTTTAAGGTAACCCCGGACGGAATCAAACCCTCCGAGTCCAAGGTAGCGGCCGTGAGAGACGCCCCTCGCCCCACCGCGAAACCGGAGCTGCAGTCATTCCTAGGGCTCCTAAATTTCTATCACTCCTTCCTGCCTCGGAAGGCATCGGTCGCGGAGCCACTGCACGCGCTACTTAAGAAGGACGCGGTTTGGCGGTGGGGGGACAAGCAGGAGAGGGCATCCAAGGAGCTTAAGTCACTCCTGTCTTCGGATGCGGTCCTGACCCATTTTGATCCGAAAAAACCAGTGGTGCTAGTCTGTGATGCGTCCCTGGTGGGGGTGGGGGCGGTCCTGTGCCACGTGTTGGAGAGCGGGAGGGAAGCCCCGGTGGCGTACTACTCAAGGTCCCTCTCGAAAGCTGAGCGAAATTACGCGCAAACAGATAGGGAGGCCCTAGCAATAATCGCGGGAACCAAGAAGTTCCACGATTTCTTATACGGCCGCGAGTTTACGGTAGTGACGGATCACAAGCCGCTGCTGGGGATCTTCACTACCGGCAAACCAACCCCACAAATTCTATCCCCCAGGATGCTGCGTTGGGCCATTTTTCTCAACGCCTACCAATATGAGCTGGTCTATCGCCCAGGGAAGGAGATCTCCCATGCGGACGCCCTGTCCCGATCCCCTCTCCCTAGTTTAGGGGACCCCACGTGTGAGGTAGAGCAGGAACACCAAGTCCTGCTGATTGAGTCTCTCGAATCACCCCCAATTGTGCCGGCCGACCTCGCCAAGGCCACGGCGGCCGACAAGATCCTGGCCCAAGTTAGTTCCTGGGTTAGAAAAGGGTGGCCCACCTCTCCCCCCGAGGAACATTTCAAGCCGTTTTTCAGGCGCAGAGTAGAGCTTTCTCTGGAAAGGGGCTGCTTACTCTGGGGCCAGCTGGTGGTTATCCCAGAGAAGCTGAGGGCCAAGGTGCTGAGGCTACTGCACACCAGCCACCCCGGGATCGTGCGCTCCAAGGCTCTGGCCAGGAGTTTCTTTTGGTGGCCCCAGATAGATGGGGACATAGAACGCCTAGTGGGCACGTGCGAGAGCTGCCAGAGCTCTCAGCCCGAGGAGTCCCGGTTACCCCATAGGGAATGGGATACGGCCCACGGGCCATGGTCCCGGATCCATGTCGACTTCGCCGGCCCTTTCCGCGGGTCCATGTTTCTCCTGGTAGTCGACTCCTACTCCAAGTGGTTGGAGGTAATCCCCATGAACAGCACGTCCTCTGCCGCAACCATTAAACAGTTGCGAAAGCTGTTTGCCTGCTTCGGCCTGCCAGACGTCCTTGTGAGCGATAACGCGAGTACCTTCACGTCGGCAGAGTTCAAGACGTTTATGGAGAGGAACGCCGTCAGGCACATAACCGCTGCCCCGTTTCACCCCGCCACAAACGGTCAGGTAGAGTGCCAAGTGCGCACTACGAAAGACGCACTGCGGCGCATGGGTCCCGGTGAGTTGAACCTGCATCTGTGCCAGTTCCTCATCTGCTACAGGACAACCCCTTTAGCATCAGGTTTCTCCCCAGCCGAACTCCTCATGAGGAGGCGTCCGGTAACACTGTTTGACCGGATGGATCCGTCCAGGGTGGAGGATGAAGGGAGAAACATAAGCATAGGGGGAGAGAGCTCCAAAAGTTTTGCGGTAGGGGACCCGGTTCACTGCAGAAACTACACGGCCTCGGGGCCAGCGTGGGTGCCAGGGACAATTGTTGAGCAAACGGGGCCAGTATCCTACAGGGTCGAGACTAGTTCAGGTCTACTCTGGAGAAGGCACGCCGACCAACTCCGAAGGCGAGTCACCGGCGAGGGGGAATCAGCGTTAGGGTCCTCCCCCACCCGCATTACCCAAGGGGGAGACACAGAGGAGGATACTTTCAAAGAGAGGGATCAGTTTGATGATGATTATGAGTTGCAGTACCAGGGGGATGTAGTGGAGTGGTCCCCCACCCGTCCTAACGAGAAGAGGGGTTTCAGTTCAGCCCCTGGTACTTCCAGTCCCCCTAGCCCTTTTGTTTTGGAGTATGCAATAGCTCCTGCCCCCCGGAGACCAACACCCCCAAGACAGGCAACAGGGGCGAGTCCGCCCACCACAGTCTCTAGAACGCCCGGACAGGCAGCAGGGGGTGGCGAGGCCACGAGGGCCTCTTCGTCGGTCCCGAGATTCGTACTGGGGGGGTCCCCAAACTCCTCAAGCAGCAGGCAGGGATTCACTTCCCAACTATTCATTCCATTCCCGTCCCCCAATGCAAGGGTACCTCAGACGCCACACCGAGCCGCTAATGAGTCCCCCCTTTCCATTGCAGGGCAGGACTCCGCGGAACCAGGAGCCTCCGGCTCCCCTGTGTTAAGTCAGGCGGCCGCACGCCCCAGGCGCACATGCGGCAAGCCACAATGGTTGAGGGACTTCGTCCCATCCTAGGGGGGAGGGATGTTATGTATGCATGTACAATGTTACTTTAAATATATGAATGTAACCAGTCCACAATCACAATGTATCTCAGCTGTTAAGGAACGAGAGCAAGCCGCCCATAGAGGGCAGCTGCGAGCGTTCAGTCTCACATGGTCCACATTGCCCAAATCACAAACAGCCGCGGGAAATTCCCCACATGATCAGGAGCTACAGAAAACAACTGCAAAAGAGAAAACAACTGCAGAAGAGAAAACAACTGCAGAAGAGAGGCGTGACCTGGGCGAGGCCACGCCGGTAGCAGCCAATGAGCCACCGTGCAACAAGATTCAAATGTATTGTGTTATGGTATATAATGAGATGTATCTGCCCATTACCTCATGTTCGTGCTGAGCATCACTGAATAAACCTGTGTTAGTCCTTCCTGTGACTCCTTCTTTGTCTTCCGTACAAGACACTAAAAGTTGTTACTCTGCTTGATACTTTTCTGTAACTTGTTTAAAAAAGCCTTTATTTTGCCTCATTTCTGTTTCTAGAGCTAGACAAAAAAACAAACAAACCACAGAAACCCTGAAAGCTGCTCCAGAAAAGAAGTTACAAGGAAACAGATTATTATCTATTCCAAAAATAGGCAACGACAATAAAAGAAAAGAATCAACCATAATTAGACTTATATGTTTATAGACATTGACTACACTTAACACCCACACTTATCATCACATCACTATTCTCCTTATCAGTTTACAATCAACATGATGGTCACTATCAGAACTATGTGGGGCAGAACTTCTTCATAATCATCATCAATGCTTATGGCAAGCTTTTGCCAGTGGACACTATCACCACCCTCATCACCAACAAGTTCTTGTTAGACCATGAGTAAGAGGTGCAAGAGAGAATGCAGGTTGGTTTCAGGAGTGGGTGATGATATTTTGCAAAATGGGTCAAACAAAGGTTGTCTAAATTAGGAAAGTTGAATAAAATCAGGATTTTTGTTAAACCAAATTATTTGGATTTTAGAGTCTCTTTCAGAAGTAATGTGTAGTTTGACTGCAAGGTTGTAAATCCATTTGGGCACTCAGGAATTTGCTCACTCCAAAATGTAAGGAAGGGGAGCTTACTAGCTGCCTACCACCTCCATTGCTAGTCTGATCATTATGGGCCTGTCAAGGAATCACATAATTCTTTATAGGCAGAAACATGATGTAGCCACAGAAAATGCCCTCTCACTTCACTCTGTGACTTTGCAATTTTGAGGATGAAATTATACCATGCAATGGGAACCAGAATAGCTTCTCTTCACTGGATTGATGAAAAGATTTTTAACACCTCAACTTAGAATTCTTTGTTCCTTCAGTTTTGGCTATCTCAATTTGATAAAGTTTCCATTGCACAATAGAATTTCATCCTCAGACCTACAAAAGAACAGGATAAAGGGAGAGGACATTTTCTGTGACTACATCATATCTCTGGACCTTCCTGTCTATGGAGAATTGATTTTTTACATGTCAAATCCTGTTGCAACATAACAAGGGTATAAGGGACTTATGCGAGCAATTTTCACAATGTTTTGCTATCATAAATCTTAGGTTACAAAAAATGCAGGAGGAAGGAGATACCTTTATTGGATCACTCAAAAATTAAAACATTGCACGAGCTTTCAAACTCATGAAAGCCTTCCTCCTGTATTTTTCACATTTTTAATAATTTGAATATGGATCACATGGCTAAACCTCTTTAAAAATCTTAGGCGTGCAACTTAATGTGCAATCATATATATATCCAAACACATGACAAGCAGCGAGAAAGATCATGCTATACAATTTCCAATTTACTCTACATTGTTTTGTTGTTGTTATATCCCAGTGATGGTGAACCTTGACACTTGAGGTGTTCTTGGACTTCAATTCCCAGAAGCCCAAGTCTGCACTCCTGCTGATCAAGGCTTCTGGGAAGTGAAATTCAATAACACCAGGAATGCCAAGGTTCGTCATCACTGTTATATCCTGTCAAGACACCCTTGCTTTATGGCAACCTATAAATGAGTGACCTCCAGAATATTCTACTATTAACAATCATGTTCAACTCTTGCAAACCCAAGTTAGCAGCTTCCACTGTTGAGTCAATTTCATATTTACTCTTCCTCTTTTCCTAGCATTATTGTGAATCTTGTCTTCTCATGATGCATAATATCCTCAGGTTTGTCATTTTTTCTTCAAGGAAAGGTTCAAGCTTGATTTTATATAGGAACCACTTGTTCATCTTTCTGTCAGTCTAGGGCAGTGGTCAGCAAACTTGGCTCTCCATATGTTCTTGGACTTCAATTCACACAAGTCCAAGTCAATACACCTGTTGATCACGGTTTCTAGGAAGTCCAAGTCAGTATACCTGTTGATCATGGTTTCTGGGTATTGAAGTCCAAGAGAGCCATGTTTGCTGACCTCTGATCTAGGGCAGTGGTGGCTAAACTTGGCCCTCCAGGTGTTCTTGAATTTAAATTCCCAGAAGCCCTGATCAGCAGGAGTAGTGACTTGGGCTTCTGGTAATTGAAGACCAAGAACACCTGGAGAGCCAAGGTTCACCATCACTGGTCTAGGGTATCCACCTCAAAATTCTCTCCTCTAGCACCACATTTTGAATTAATTCTCCCTGTCCCATAAGTTTTCTTCATTGTTCAGCTGTCACATTCATAAGCATTAAGTGGGAATACAGCAGCATGGATAGTCTTGACTTCAGTCCCCAAGATGTTACATTACTCAGTTGCTGTAGGGGTGTGGCCAAGAAATCCCCCATTCCCATTAAGCTCTGTAATTTGTACAAACTGACTGCACTATACTGCTCACTAAAGAAAAAGAAGGTTCAAAATATCCTTCAAAGCCTCTCTGATGCAAAAGTCCGTACAATGTGGGGGAAAAACTCAGTAATGTTACACTATTTTTGTTATATGCATTGAAGTGTTTCTTTAGGTTAAAGAGTTTGTGTAAAAAAGGGAAGAGAGATGTTTTTTCTCATTGCCATCTCTTATTGATAGTACTGCAAAATAACTCACAGGGCATGGAGAACAATTCTGCAGTCCCTTTTCTTCAGGAACAAGGACAGATCAAGAAAGGATTTATATCTCTACTACAAGAATTATCAGAGGAGCACAAAACAAAAGACAAACTCACCCTTCCTCTTCCCTTTACTTCCTTTAAAGTGGCAATCTTTTCATAGTGTTGTTTTCCTGCTTCTCTTGACTGATAAAATGTTTCCCTCCCAAAAAAGGGCGTTAAGGTGAATGCTAGCCATCAACATGTATTTTTAAGAGGATGGAGCAAGCGGCATATTTCTCAAAGTACGCAATTTAAACTAACACCTCTCCATTCTGACTCAAATACAAAGTGTTCTAGTGTCCACATTCAGAGCATGCCATGCCTAACAATGTCTGCCAAACACAAAAACCATTCCTTAGACATTTTGATGAAAAGCTGGATAATTCACTTTACTTGAAAAAATAGCACCGAGCAGTAAAAGAATAAATTGTATCCTTAATGCACGGCAAGATCACTGGATTACTGCTAATGTATTATTAGTCAAGCAGAATCTCCTTTGTAAAGAGTCCTGCAGTCCATGGCATAAACTGATTAAAAATCATTGAAGTACTTTCTACCTTTGCTGTACATTAATAAGAAGCATTTTATCTTGCAAATCTTTTCTGAACTAATAACCTCTGGTTTCCTAAAGCTGAAGCATAGCAAAGCATTGGCCACTGACCTTCTACTGGTCTCCTTGGTTCATACAGGTTTATGTATCAGACATGATCATAAGTATTGCTATGGATGAGATAAAAATCTCATAAATTCCTTGTTTCTCCTCAAGACAGGCCATCACAAGGTGGTGAGACAGCCCCCTGAGAATTCTTCAGCCTGCACAAGGATTCTCATGTCCATCACAAGAATGAGACAACAAGCACTCCTTTTTCCATTTTGTACAAATGCAGCAGTGCAAAACTAGTGCTTTTAACTCAAGCACATGCCCCACTTCAGTAAGCACGAAATGACAGGCCTATAGTTCAGGGGTGCCCAAACTTTTCAGGCTGCAGGCTGGTTACCTGGTTGAGTGGGCTGGTTGTGTGGTTCCTCCCACTGGAAGCGGAAGTAAAACACGCACACGTGTGTGCATAACGCTGCTGTAAATGCAACTGTGGCTGCCATAAATGTATTTACAACAGCTGCGGGTCATTTACAGCAACATTTCATGCATGTGTGGCTATGTTTTACTTCCACTTCTGGGAGCAGCGAGGGTCATGCAGGCCGGATGAAATGGCGCTATAGGCTGGATCCGGTCCATGGGCTGCAGTTTCCCGCCCCCCCTGCTATAAATCAAAGAGAAAAAATACCGTATTTTTGGACCATAAGATGCACCTGACCATAAGACACACCCAGTTTTCAGAGCAGGAAAACAAAAAAACCCCAAACAAACTGTATTTTGCACCACCAACCAGTGGTGGTGCTGCAGGGGGAATGGGCAGGCAGGCAAATTGCACTAAGGAAGGAAGTGATACTCTAGCCTAGCCTCTTGCTCTCCTTTCACCCAGGAAGCATGTTTCCCCCCTCCATTTTGTTAATGTGGAGTAGAGACAAAGGCATCAAGGTAAGTGAAACCCTTTCTTTTTAAGCACAGGTTTGGTTTCCCACTTAATTGCATTGGGAACATACAAACAGAAAAATTTTGAATACAATAAATTTATTTCCAATGCATTTAAATGGGAAATTGTGATTTTCGCCCTCTAGTGGCCACTTGTTTTACATATGTTTTTCCCCCTGCCGCGAACAGCTGAGAGGTGGCAGTAATAGTCTTCGGCCAGCTGCGGCTCTTGTAAAATATCCTTTTACAACAGCATTTGGACTATAAGATGCACCCTCATTTTCTCCCCACTTTTGGAGGAGAAAAAGTGTGTTTTATGGTCCAAAAAATATGGTAAACCTCTAATACCACTTGGTCACACAAGGAGTCAACACTTACTGCATTCCCCCCCCCTCAAAATGCACACTTTTCCAGAAATGTATATAAAATTGTTTTTGTAATAAATAAGAAAAGTTTCAATTCCTTTTCCAGACTAATCCTTTCCCCCTTCTCACCTTGGGACAAGGATAAAAAAACATATCTTTTCCTCTTTACCATATGAGAATGAAACATGTCAGGATTTCTATCTAAATGTCACTCAGAAAAGATGTCAACATTTATTTATAATCAGAAATTTTAAAAATTTCTTTTGGCTTTCACACTGCTTTTTATCCCTTTTTTAGTAATACCCAACTGGATCCTGAGTATTAGAACTAAGCAATAACAGACATGTTTCTGTTTCTTTCAAGGTGCAGTGAACTGTGGAAATTACTGTCTTGGGTGCTTTGTGTATGTGCTATAGACTAATAAAATAAATGTTTGGGCACAAATCAAGGTTAACTACTGTTGAAACGTTGTATCTACCTACAGGGGTGAATTTTCATTGTACCTTGGGGAGTCTTATTTGTGATATGGGATCACCTGTAAAGGCTCCCTCCAAAGATAGGAGGAATAGGCTCCTTAGTCTTTAACACCTGCTCTTAGAAAAATACTTTCTAAGACACATTTGACCTGAAAACAGTGATTAGAGAATGGAAGAAGAGAGGCTCCAGGCCTAGAATTGCCAGATGTTCCCTAGGTTATAATTTGGCAGGGAAAATAAAACTTAAACTGAGTTTGTAAAGGCTACGTTAGAAAGACTACGGTTCTCAGGATACCTCAGGAATCAAAGCAATTGGTCATACTAAACTAGGGATAAATGGAAAGTAGGTTATGAATTGGAATTGGATGATTGGTATAAAGAGATATGGAATATGGCAATAAATGACAAAATAATATGTGAGTTAAAATTAAAAAAGATTAGTTAAAAAACTAACTTTAGAGGAATAAGAGGAGAATTTATAGAACATGCATTAGTGAAAGCTTCAGTTTTATTTTCAAAAAAGAAAGTCAAAGCTTTTGAAATGTGGATTTACAAACAGCTGATACGGATATCATAGGCTGACAATGTGGCTAATGTAGAAGTTTAGTGCCTGATGGATAAAGAACAAGAACTGTTTAAAACCATTAAACAAAGAAAGCTCCAATATCATGACATAAAGTACTCCAACTCGTTATTCAAGGAAAAATCCTGGGGAAGAGAAGCTCTGGATGTAGGTGGACTTTGAGGCTGAAGAACCTGAGAGACTGGTGTGGAATGTCCTCAGAAGAATTGTTCTGAGGAGTTAAGACCAGGAAAACTATCGCCATGATGATAGCCAATATTTGAAATGGATATGGTACTTGAATAATAATAATAATTAGTGAAAGGGAAAGAAGGAAGGGCAGGGCAAGATTGTTTATCTTTTTGGAATGAGGAAATAAATCTATATCTATAAAACAGAGGTGTGGTCTTGTATGTGCTCTAAAGGAACCCACACCCCTGGACCATTCTTGCTGAAAATTGGCACACACCTACCTTGGGCTTGCGAGTTCAGCATTGTAGGGGTCTCAAAACCCATTAGGTGGTTCATGCACCACAAATTGGGAAAGGGGACACCCCCACTGAGGGGAGAGAAAGCATGTACCACCACTAAAAGGAGGGATCCTTTCCCAGAGCTGAAGAATAAAAAAGTATTTAAAAAGAAAAGAAACCTGTTTTTATTCTTTCCTTCAATGGGTTATTATTGTTAAAGTATCAGGATGGTGTTGGGATATTGTGGAACAGAGAAGGGAGGGGAATGGGGGAGAAAATGGAATAGTGGCACCCTCATGAGGTGGTACAATGGAATAGACCACTCTCCTCCAGTTGCTGAGGAGGAAAAAACAAACCGCTGGAGTCATTTTTTGGAGCCCTCAGAAGAGGGAGGAAAGAGGGCAACAGGGGATCCTTTCCTGGAGCTGAAGAATAAAAAAATAATTTAAAAGGGAGAAAATGGGATAATTGCTCCCCCATGGGGTGGTACAATGGAACGGTCCACTCTCCTCCAGCGGTTGGGGAGCAAGGCCGGGTAACCCTTTACAAAAAAAAAAAAAAAAAAAAAAAAACCTGAGCAAGGCCAGGTAATCAGCGAGTATATAAATAAAATGTAATACAGTAAAACCTCTCATAAAGAGCACCTCACTTAGAGACTAACTCGCTTAAAGAGCAGAATTTTCTCTGGCTGGTCGCACTTGCTTAACAACCAAAAACTTGCTTAACAACTAAATCAGGGTTCGCAATCCCCCCTCCCCCCATCACCAGAAATCACAATCAGTCACTTACAATGGCAGTGGCGGCATTTCCCCCAAAGTGTTTCGCTTAAAGAGCAACTCGGTTAAATAGCATTCCTGTGGAACGCATTATGCTCTTTAAGCAAGGTACTATTGTATATAAAGATTAGTGAAATGAGGGTATATAATGTCCCACTGGTGGTAGGTACACATACTAGTATATAATTATTTTCAAGATTTTGTGTATATTTTTTCAAATGTATGTGTATGTTGTTTATCTATGTTTACTTTGATTTTTTTAAATAAAAAAATACTAAACTAGGGATTCTCACAGGCCCAGGTCAGCACAAAATGTATTAGTATACCTGCCAGGGTTTCAGGAAGGCAGGCGAACAATACCTAATCCTGGTCCCCTTGTGGCCTCTGGGGTAAAGAGCATCTCAAATGCTACACTGCCCACCCAGAAGATCCAGAATGATATTGGATAAGTGAAGGTATCAATGGCAGATGTCTTGATCTTGTGAAGGTGTGATCCCACAACAGGACAAAGACATCCATTTGCCATTACATGTTTTTTTTTCTTAACATAACTTCACATTAAGTAGGCTTGTTTTATGATTGGTTACAGTACGATAAATGCAGGCTTAGTTTGCCAGTTTGATTGTATGCCACATATCTCTGAGTAAATGGTAAAATGGGTTAATCAGAGAAAATGCATGCTCTTCTTAACATATGGTTTAACTCTTAAGAATAATGGGTGATTTCAAATAGGCTGCTAATATCAGTCAAAAGACATTGTCCATCTATTACACCTTTCCCTCCTTACCACAGTCTATCAAATGGAGGTTGGGTGGGGTTGGGGGGGAAGGAAGGCCATCATGAGAAGGAAAAGGACACAAATGGCTAAACATAATTATATGTAACTTATTAAAATTCCATTGCTTGAGGTGAAGTGAGTTCTACATAAAAACCTCATGTGGATGCACCCTTGGGTGGTAGCTGTTGTTTAAATGGTCATCATCCCTTTGATGGGGCTCAGCTTTATTCTCCCTTTTCTCCCTTTGACTTCCTTTGTCCCCCTACACTCAGAATCAAGCCCCCCTCCTCTTGCCTCTCTAGACTTCAACCTCTCAGTCCACTGTCCAGAAGGCTTCTAAATTTTTCTTCCCCACTTTCTTCTCTGGATCTCTAATCAATTTTCCCCAGCTCCCTTGTAGCTTAGTGGGTAAAAGCACTGCGTTTGGAGACGGAAAGGATGGGGTTTGATTCCCCGAGAGCTGCACGATAACAACTGACATGAAAGGAGCCCTGTAAAAATACTTTAAACCCAGAGTAATCTCTGACACGAAAACACACATCTATTGTCCGTTCCCCTTTTCTTCCTTCTCAATTTGAGCTTCCCCGTCACCCCTCCACACTGCCCTCTCCTGGCTCTTGCCTTCCTTTTCCTTTCTGGCATTCTTCTTCCAGTCTACTCCACCTCCTTATTTTCCTCCTCCTGCCCTCAGTCAGATTTTAAACACTTCCTCATTGTCGCATACCAGTTACTGCTAGGTGCTGCTTTGCTGAGTTACACACACTGGCATCCATCACCATCTCATGGTGGTCCCTTTTACAGGACAGCAGCAGTGACAGGAGAGGTTGAAAACCTTTCTTAATGAAGACCAAGAGCTCTCCTAAAACATGGCAAAACAAAGCAACATAAAGTAAATATTCCATTGCTTCAGTCAACACTAATCCTCTGGCTCTGACAGTTGCCATTTTAATTTCCCATACTTCCCTCTGTAGAGTATCACTGCATCTATGGCTGATGGTAGTGCTGCTGCAATGAATATCATCCCCTATAATTAAGCCCATGAGATGGGAGCACTGATGGAAAAGAACAGAGGGAGGTAAAAGGGCCTCAGAGAATATGTTGCCTCTGGCATTATAGAGGCATCACTGACCAGAATATCCCTATACACAGGTTTTGTGGATCACCGAAGTACTTCAAAATAACACAGTGCAGAACCACTTTCAACAGTGTGGTTCGTTGGCCAGAATAAGTGTATGTATGAGAAATCATGCTGATACCATGTAAAACAGGAGTTATCAATGATTTAAAGCCAGGGGCTGGGTCATGCTCCCTCAGACAGCTTCAGAGGCTGGACAGCCATTTTGCCCATCCTCCACCACATGGCACTTCCTGGTGTGATGGAGGCAGTTGTGGGGGGGGGGGGGAGCTCATGAAATGTTGCCGCGGGTCACATCCAGCCTGTGGGCTGCAGGTTGAGAATCCCTGATGTAAAGCAAAGCAATCCCATTTCTATACTGCCCCATAGCACTTAGTGCACTCTTTGGGCAGTTCACAAGTTAATTAGCATTTTGCCTCCAACATGCTGGGTACTCATTTTAGCAACCTCGGAAGGATGGAAAGCTGAATCAACCTTGATCCCAGGTCAGGATCGAACTCACAACCTTTTTTGGTTGCAGGACAGCAGCTTAACCACTGTGCCACCAGGGCTCTTCATGTCTATCTCAGCTCCCTTAAAAGCAGTTATCCACTTCCCTGTCACCTGTTATGAGAGTTTGCACAGAAGGATGAAAGCATGAAAGGGGAAATTTCACAAAGATAAAACACATTTGGCTTTAATTTTTTCAAAAGTATTTTAAAGATATACACATCAATTCTTTAGGATCCCTTAACAAAATATACCTATATTGTGCTTGAAACATGAAACATTATCCCAAACAAATCAGAGACAACACAAATGTTCAAAAATGAAAAGAACCAAACAAATCAGAGACAACGCAAATGTTCAAAATTGAAAAGAACCAAACAGTCATTGTTGAAAACATTGTTAGAAGCGGCTAAAAATGATGCAGCATAAGATTAAAAATTATGATCGGGTCAAGGGCTCTTTTAAGTAAATGAGGTCTTTATCAATGCATTGAGGATTAAGCCAATTTCTTTTTGCTCAGTTAGTTTGGTTGGTCACATCTCTTCTGCAAACACAAATGGATGTTTAACAGGGGCATTTCATGCCTGACGTCACATTGGGATACTTGAAACCCTGTCAAATGGTATCTGCATTTAAACAAGTTGTCTCATACAGAATTGACTCTAATATGGTGCTGCAACTTAGTTTACAAGCCAGGCAAAACAGCAGCCTTTTCTCAGCCAAACTGACACTTTTGCAAGCATAATATCTGTTGCCAGAGCAGAAAAGCATGTCCACCTTGAGAGCTGACGAAGTAAGAGTGATGAGATAATTTGTTAAAATAGGGAAATCAGTACCATTCAGTGTATAAAAATGACAGGGAGTTGCTACACAAAGCATTTCCCAGTACCCTTTGGTCACTGGTGAGGCAAGATGGATTTCCTTCAGGTCGACTCTTTAGCAGCCCCCAAGAACCAGATGTTGACTACAAATTTATTTACATCATCAATAAATTTTTTTGCATTTCTACACTGTACAAAAGCTATTCTTGTCTCCATAAGCTCCAGTTGGTTTCCCCACCATGCCCAGCTAGTACTATTGCTGATGCCATTTCTGATGAGACATTGACTGTTACATTGTTGGTTCTGATTATGATGAAGACTACATAGACACATTAATGCACTATTTTGGAACTGTTCTCAAAAGAGATTTTTTTAAAAAATAGAATACAAAATTGGAGTACTTACCACTTTTACTTGTTATACGATGAAGCAGCTTGATACTTAGCAGATGGAGAGTAGCATGTAATATATTTGCCAGCCAAAAATATCTCCCACCCAATCAAGGATTTTTACAAGATACGCAAATCAATTGCCATTGGATTCTTAATACTTGAAGTCTGCAGCTAAGAACTTAAACCACAGATCTTGTGGCTTTGGCACCTGGTCAGGTTGATGTTTGGAATTATGAACTTCTTTCTTCAACTGAGCTCTACAGTGTTCAATCTGATAAAGAGAACATGTCTGTAACTCAGCCCTGATTTTGGATTTTGCCTATAGACCATGTAGCTGCCTTCTTTCCCCTTCCTCTGAAATTGATTTGACTAGAAGAGGAGCCCTGTTAATTTTATTTGTGGGAGAGCAGGAGAAATTGGTAAAATTGGTAGAGTGCACAAAACAAACTCTCAAAACAGAGTTTCCCATCCCTATATTTCTATAGTTAACAAGGTTCTACAATGAAGCAGGTATGAGAGGGGGAACTGCAGTGTACTAAAAAAAAGATAGTGAGTAATTTTAGAATCCTTCTCAAACTGCAATCACTTCATTCCTTCATATAATGTAAATCAGGGGTTCATAACCTTTTCATGCCGTGGGCCAGACCACACTCCCCAGATAGCTGAGTGGGCCAGTCACCTGGTTCCTCCAGCTGTAAACACAGCTGTAAAACTCATCTGCGGATGTTGTAAATGTGTTTATGACAGCCACAGCTGCATTTATGGCAGCGTTTACAGCAGATGCATTTATGCAGGTGCAGGTGTGTTTACACAGGAGTGGGTGCATTTTATGGCTGTTGTAAACACATCCACTTTCACTTCCAGTAGTGGTGAGGGCGGCAGCGGATCACATGAAATGATTCCATGGGCTGAGGCTGGCCCACGGGCCATAGATTGACCACCCCTGATGTAAATGTACTAACTTTGTAATCAGTGAAACACACTGATTTTTTTCCTCACAAGCAGAAAAGCTGTATGTATGCCATTCTAAATAGGACAAGCACTGGCCATACAGTAATTCAAAATTAAAGAAACCATTTTTAACAGAATGTGCCAATGTATGTTTTTGGGCCTGGGGAACTTTGGGAGCTATAGTCCAGACACAAAAACTTGCACACTTTCAATTTTTAAGCATACATATTTGTGTGTGGCAGTAGGCTCAGTACAGAAGTTCATAAGCTTCAAAATTTACTACTTATGTACTATTTTGCTCTGTGTTTCATTTTTAAATATATTCAGTATTTTGCCATATAGTGGTAATTTAACAGCTGAAGTCCCTTTGTTTTGTATAATATGTCACACTAGGATTGGCTCATTGAATCAATGTAGAT
Source organism: Bradypodion ventrale (assembly GCA_035047345.1). Lineage (NCBI taxonomy): Eukaryota > Metazoa > Chordata > Lepidosauria > Squamata > Chamaeleonidae > Bradypodion > Bradypodion ventrale. The sequence goes on from JAWDJE010000002.1 coordinate 115,372,902, forward strand.
TATGTGTGGCAAATTCCCCATAAGTCCAATTGATTCAAACAGGAGCTATCCAGCTGTGATTTATTTTACTGCAGCTAGTCTCAAATAGAGAGGGTCCATTTAAAGCAACAGAACTTATGGAGTTGACTCACCAAACCCATACTGATTCAATGAGTCTATTCTTGCTGCAATTTTCCTGCTAAGTAACTGGATTTCAGGTGTTTTAAGCCAATGGAGTAGCTAAGAAGGAAGGGGAGCAAGATCTGGCATTATACCAACTGAAAATTTCATCCTTGCTGGTCCTGCTGCAATTAATTGTTAAGGTTTTTCTGATCACTGAATTTAGTGTGAAAATAGCAATATGACTACTTAGACAACTCTGAAGTAACTGCCAATGTCCTCCTATTTTTATTGTCATCACTATTTCTTCTTTGGGTTAACATAAATGACATACATTAATATACTCAGGAGCTTGTGCACTGAAAGTCAATATTTCACACAGAAAAACAGACTTATTTTAGGAACCAAACTGTAGACCAAACTGCACTTTCTTATCATCACATTGGATATTGAGGCTTGGTACGCACTCCTTTTTATACAACTCAAAGTAACCCTGCAACCAGGGATCATTCGATTTAAAGCAACATTTAAACTAAAAGCTTTGGCTCTTAGCAAGTTCTCTTCTCAATTTCCCCTTGAGATTTATCAGTAATGACAGTCAGCCCATTTTAAGTGAGTAGCTTTGATGGGATCGGGCTTTCAGTAATAGAAAATACATGGAAGGTCTGGGAGTCATATGGAGTTGCCAACACAAAACGCATCTAAGGATTAAATGCTAAGCATAGAAGGCAGCTTTTTAAAAGGAGTTGCTACCTTGCAATAGTCACAATTAATCTGTTTTCTATTTTTTGCAAAGTAGGAATTACAAATGGCAGGTCTGGATTTTTAAAAGAGGTGGGGAAACATGGGAATTTTCAGGACCTAACAGAATTTGGAAACCTTATTTTTTATTACCTCAACTCCCAATTCCAACTAGCATTGTCTCCATGCTGAGATTCTAGGAATTATGTGCTGAAGTAACTTCTAAACCCTAATTAGGAGATTAAACATTATTCTTTATCCTGCATTGTTTTCTACTTGAAATCATAAAATGATTGTTAACTTTATATTAGAGGCAATTCTGCAGAAGTTCCTTTTGAGATCAAGTTAGGAAGGCCACTAAGTGTTAGCCAACTCCAACTAGGAACCATCAACGTTATCTCTCTTTTCCATTTCAGCCTAGAAAGACAGAGCCCATAAGAGCATCTCCTAAACCTTACTTCCTACTTAACGAAAACATCAGTTACCCATCCTGGATCACTGATGTATAACTTGCCTAATAAGCATCCAGGTTAGCAGAAAACTTTTTACTGTGCAGGTGTGGGTTTGTTGGCACATGTATGGGAAATATGAAATCTTAAAAAGAAAGAGTGTTATCCTGAACAGTTGTATATATTCTATGGTATATGTGGTGTGTTATGTATGTCTGACACCCAAGTTCATTTGTTGAATGTTCTGACTGAAAGCCATGTCTTCACAACATTTTACAGCCCAAAAAGCAATGGTTATCTTGAGTCTCTGTGTTCCTTCTGACTATATAAACAACCATTTCCTACATCCCCTTTGGCAACTTTGAAATATTGTTCTCTTTCTATAACACAGAGCCATACCATTTAATAATAATAAAAATAACACTTATCACTTCTTCAGTCCCCACAGGTCAGTTTAATTAAATGCACCCTTGTTCTTGTGTTATCTGGACAAGATAGATAGATAAATCTTTTATTGTCATTGTCCTGCACAGAACAACGAGATTGGGGGGAAAAACACTTAACAACCCAACAAAGCCTAAACAAAATACTATACAAAATTATCAACATACTCCCACCCCACATATACACATTTAACCCCTAAAAGCTCTAAAACTCTAAAAACTCTAAAACCCTAAAAACTCTAAAAACTATATACAGAAGCTCCCTCATAGACTGCATTGCACTGTATTCAAAGCCAGAACCGCTTTTGGGTAGAAACTATTTCTCAAGCGGCTGGTCCTGGTCTTTATGACCCTATACCTTCTTCTAGAAGGCAGAAGCTGAAAGAGATCATTCCCGGGGTGCATACTATCTTGCGCAATCTCTACAGCTTTCTTATAACACCTGGTGGCATAGATTTGATCTAGAGTGGGAAGAGTACGCCCGATTATCCGCTCCGCAGTCTTTACAACCCTGGACAGGATTGTTCTTTCCCTAGCTGTGCAACTCCCAAACCATACACACAGACCATCGGTTAACACACTCTCTATGGTACAGTGGTAGAATGCCAACAGCAGGTCCTTTGAAAGATTGTTCTTCCTGAGGATTCTCAAGAAGTATAACCTCTGCTGTGCTCTCTTCATCAGAGCTTTGGTGTTTGCTCCCCATGTTAGATCATCCTTCAGCTCCATTCCCATAAATCGAAACACCGAGACCTGTTCCACACAATTCCCTTCAATAATAAGTGGCTGGATGTTCAATTTGCATTTTCTAAAGTCCACAATGATCTCTTTTGTCTTTTTTACATTGAGGAATAAATTGTTTTCCCTACACCACTCTGTCAGCATCTCAACCTCCTTCCTGTAAGCCGACTCCCCCTTCCCAGCAGTAATCAGACCCACCACCATTGTGTCGTCTGCAAACTCGATGATCTTATTGCTGGGATAACTGGGAACACAATCATATGTGTAAAGCGTGTACAGAAGTGGGCTCAGCACACACCCCTGCGGTGTCCCCATACTTATACTGAGATCTGCAGAGACATGAGAGCCCACCCTGACCCGTTGGGAACAATTTGATAGAAAATCTAGTATCCACATGCATAAGCATGGCGGAAGCCCCAGATCTAATAATTTGGGCACCAGTCTATGTGGAAGAATAGTATTAAAAGCAGAACTAAAATCTACAAATAACAGTCTCGCATAAGTCCCTTGTTCCTCCAAATGGGTCAGAACAGCATGTAGGGCCGTAGCCACAGCATCCTCCATGGATCTCTTTCTCTTATATGCAAATTGACAAGGGTCAAGTCCAACTGGTAAACAAGCCATAATACGGTTCTGCACCAACTTTTCAAAGCATTTTCAAAGCTCCACAGGGCGGAAGTCATTCAGACTATCTATGTTAGGCTTTTTAGGCAGAGGAAAACAGCAGATGGCTGGCTTCTTCTTCTTCTGCAGCACAATATCTTCCCAATCTTCATCTTTTTTTTCAATGTAAGCTAGTGTATTTTTTATGTTATTATATCACAGGTATAGCCCCATACCTGGCTTTTGTGGTCAACTTTCTCTGAATTGTTTCTTTCTTCCCAATAACTTCTCACAATCATAATGACCAAAAATGTATCCAATGATGTGAGACAAAGTTTTCTTTTATCATAGCTTTCAGAAGCCTAGAAGTCTTATTTGTTCAACTTGATTAAAATTTCCTTTTAAGCCACAGGCATTTAAAAAAAAATGGTTCCATTCTGCATGATGAAAGGTTGTTGTCACTCGGTAAAGCTGTCTCTGAAACTAGCACATTTACCAAAACATAAAGCAATACACAATGGGGTAACATCAGGAACTTTGGTCAGAAGGGACACACATAGCCCTCTCTGTGGGCATATGTGCCATCACCCCAGCACAGACTTTGCCCTGTTCCTCTGCTCAACAGCCCAATGGGAATGCTTCCTCCCTCCCTCAGGACAGAGTTCATCCTGCCTCTTTGCCCAGCAGTCCAATGGGAGCCCTCCCTCCCTCTTGCCAGCACATGTCCCCTCTGCAGTGTGGATGGCCGCTATTGGGTTTATTTAATTATTTATTGGATTTATATAACCACCCTTTTCACCTTAGTGACCCAAGGCAGCTCACAACATTAGTTAAAACCATTACCCAATACTAATTAAAACCAAATCATATAAAACTATCTAAAAACATCCATAAAACCTCCCCAATCCCCATAAATAAGAAGGACACTCGGACAGGAGTAAATAAGAACCCCGGGCAGGGCTAAATAAGCCAGCAGGGCTGGGTTGTGGTACCAGTTGTACATAGCTACATTTTAAAGGCCTTCCTGAAGGGCGCAACTCTGACTGGAGGCACAATTCAAGTGGTAGGAGGTTCCATAGAGCTGAAGCAGATACCGAGAAGGCTCTCCTCCTGGTCCCAGTGAGATGTGCTTCCCTGGCTGATGGGACCACTAGGGAGCCCCTACGGTCTGTTCTCGTAGGATGGGTCAAAAACCTTGGGGTGACACGGTCTCTTAAATACTGTATCCTTGCCCGCTACCATGAAGGGCTTTAAATGTCAAAACTAGCACCTTGAATTGCACTGGGAGGCACACTGACAACCAATGCAGCTCTTGTAGCAGCGGCAAGGCATGGGCATAACGCCTGTACCCAATCACCACCCAGGCAGTTGTATTCTGAACCAGCTGCAGCTTCCAGATGGTCATCAAGGGCAGCCCCATGTAGAGCACATTACAATAATCCAGTCTGGAGGTGTCCAGTGCATGTGTGACCAAAAGTAAGGAGTCCCGCCCGGTCCAGGAGCAGGCGAGAGTACCGAGCCCTGTGGCACCCTGTACTGGAGAGGCCTAGTGGTGGACAACTCATCCTCCAACAGCACTGACTGGGTCTGGTCCCTCAGAAATGAGGTAAATCAGGACCACACAGTGCCCTGAGCCCCCAATCCTCGGAGCCGTTCCTTCTGTGACTGGCCTTCAGTAATTTGCTTTGATACTAATTTGCTAAATATTTCACTTTACTGATAAACTCCCTTTTCTGAAAAGCCACAAAACAAAACCAATAGAATCATCTTTGCCTATGTTCTTAACTGCCTCACTGGATAATATTACCATGAATACCCAAGCACCAATTTCGATATTTCTCTGGGTTTTATTATTATTTTTGAGAATAAGAAGTCTTTTAAAAAGTCTTCCAGTAATCATGGATGGTGGTGGGATTTAAACTGACGTCAGAGTAATTACACTTTTCTTGGATATGTTTTGGTTTTTGGTGCACAAGCTACTGTCACTCTGGCAGAAGTGGTCCAGAAATTAGCACTGTTTCCCCACATTAACAGGAACACAATATGTGTCTGGATAAGACTCAACAAAGATAGAGGCCCTACATGGAAGCCAATTTTGCTGGATAATAGATGTTCTGCTGATGTTCTGCTGATGTTCTGACTCTAGGAGCAAGGAAATTAGCTTAATATTTTCTAAGATTTCATTGCCTTGGGAATTTTAAAAACAGTCCCTTTTCCACTTCAGTTGAGGAAGTTCAACATCTTTGACTTTGGCTACAGGCCTTTGCCATCTTTACAGCCAGACTGGAAACCGTGAGACATAAGGGGAACATAGGGATAAAACTGATGTGATCTGGAAATAATGATTAAAGGAACACTGTGACTCAGTAGCAAGAGAGAGCCTAACTGTAGAGAAGACATAGGTATAAATTACTGCTTTGTGCAAGGAATAAAAAACTAATTTAATCTCATTTAATTTTCCAGAGCAGGCCCACCTTTTCTCACACAGAGACTGCAGTTTGAGCAAACCAATACTGGGTAATTATACCATTGAGGCTCAATTTCCATATTTATCAGAAGGGAAATCTAACAGAGAGGATTAAAATGTCTTTGTGGCATTGATGGCAATGCTAAATGCTAAATGCAATTGGGGCACTAAACACAATGTATCAAAGCTAGACTGAGCAGGTAGGTGATGCAAAAGAGAGAGGATGGTGAGAAGAGGGAGACATTTACAGCTGTTTGCAGTTGTTAGCATTCTCTAGCTAACACAGACAGCACCTTGAACTTTCCTCCTGATGATTATCAAGGTTCTGCACTGACATTCGATGATCCTGACAATCTCATTAAAAAGACACATATACAAATTGTGGCACAACTTCTTCTCAAGCATCTAGGTTATAGTGAAGTACTAACCATGCAAAGGGGGAAGGATTACATTAAGGATTACCCCCAATGATAACTCTATGGAATCCTTATATGCTCAGAGACAGTATTTCTCTTTCCATACCAAGCACTAGGAATTGTTTTAAAAGATATGTTGCTTTCATATGCCACTTGCAAGCCCCCCAAAGCATCAGAACAATTTCTGCATATCTCTGCACTTTCCATAATAGTGTATCTAATGATAGCTCATGGCTGGGAAAGGGGCCTTAATTCAGTGAGACAGTGTACCTTTGGTATGCTGTCATCCTAGGTTCAATCTCTGGCATTGCCAAGGATGGATGCATGAATACATGCTGTGGTTACACCTCAGAATTCTACAAGCATTCTTGTGCCTTCCTGGTTCATGCAGTTTGAAATACAGTTTCATTGCATACATATTTATTCATGCATTTTCCTCACTAAGAGTGCTTGGTGCACATTTTTCAAATACAGTGGTACCTCGCTTAAAGAGCATAATATGTTCCACAGGATTGCTATTTAAGTGAGTTTGCTCTTTGAGTGAAAAACTATTGTAAGTGATCAATTGTGACTTCTGACCGTGGGGGGGGGGGGGGGGGGGGATTGTGAATTCCGATTTAGTTGTTAAGTGAGTTTTTGGTTGGTTTTAGTTGTTAAGTGAGGTGTCCATTCAGAGATAAATCTGCACTTTAAGTGAGTTAGTCTCTAAGTGAGGCACTCTTTATGCAAAGTTTTACTGTACTGTATATGCATTTTTTTCTGGCAATTTTACAGATGTAAACTTGCATCTATGCATTTTTCCTTCCCCCAAAATGTACCACATCCCTCAGAAATGTTCAGACATGTGACACAAGATGCACTTTGTCCATTTGCCAATGTCAGAGAAAAATGAATATTGTGTTATAGAAATTTGAACTGAAGTGATAATTTCATCAACTGTGGTGGCTTAGTGGTTAGGACACTGAACTTAACAACTGGAAGGTCAGAAGATGGAGACTCGAGTGCTGCATGATGGTGTGAGCTGCAGTCTCTGTCCCAGATAAGCTCCTGACCAGCTCCTGCCAACCTAGCAGTTGAAAAGAAAGAAATTTCAGGTAGATAAATAGGTGGGAAGATAACTGCATTCTCCCAGAGTCGCATTGCAAGTGGGGTGGCATACAAGTCGAAATATACTACTACTACTACTACTACTACTACTACTACTACTACTACTACTACTACTACTACTACTACTACTACTACTACTGTGTTCCAGTGTCTAGTCATTCCTGACACATGTCTATGGAAATGTCTGCAAACACAAACAGTGCTGGTTCTTTGGCTATATTTATTTATTTATTGATTGATTAGTTAGATTTCTTCACTGCCCACTCGGCCGAGGCCGACTCAGGGCAGTTTACAATCATATATAAAAATGACATAGTAAAAACTAATTAAAACCACCCACCCCCTAAAAAGGGGTGCAGGGACCGAAGGTACCGAAAGGGGAGGTTTTCCACTAAACCAACCACCCCACGGAGGCAACCCTTCCACCTGCACCCCATACTTGGCCTGCCAGCCAGGTTTTGAGTTCTTTCCTGGAGGTCAGCAGTTCTGTCTGGAGATGTAGCTCTGTTGGCAAGAGGTTCCAGAGGGCCGGTGCAGACACACAGAAGGCCCTCCTCCTTGTGCTAGAGAGGTGACCCCCTTTAGCGGATGGTACAAGCAGAGAGCCTATCCGGTCTGCTCTCGTTGGATGGACGGACATCCTTAGGGCGATGCGGTCTCTTAGGTATCCTGGCCTATTACCATATAGGGTTTTAAAGGTCAAAACCAGCACCTTGAATTGCACCCGGAGGCACACTGGTAACCAGTGCAGCTCCCGGAGTATTGGGGAAGCGCGGGCATAACGTCCACACCCCATCACCTCCTAGGCAGCTGCATTTTGGACCAGCTGTAGCCTCCGAATAGTCGTCAAGGGCAACCCCATGTAGAGCGCATTGCAATAATCTAGTCTGGAGGTGACCAGAGCATAAGTGACCATGAGCAAGGAGTCCCTGTCCAGGAATGGGCGCAACTGGCAGATTAACCGTAGCTGTGCAAAAGCCCTCCTGGCCATGGCTGCCGCCTCTTCTTCAAGCAGCAGCCGTGAGTCCAGGAGGACCCCCCCCCCAAGTTGCACACCAGGGTTGTCTGGGGCAAAACTGCCCCATCCAAAACCAAAGATGGTAGTTCCCGGGACAGTACAGGACCCCCAATCCATAGCCACTCAGTCTTGCTGGGATTCAGTTGGCTATAAACAGAAATAAGCACCAAACCCTAGAGTCAGACACAACTGGCTTTTGAGGAAGGCCAACCTTTATCTAATAATTTCATCAGCACATTTTCCTCCCAGAAAAAAAATCTCAGTCTGGCTGAACATATTAACAGTGCCTGCTAGTATGAGCATGTCCTAGATAAGAAGTGGTGCTCTTGGAATGCATCATCCCAGTGTAAATAGGAAAAACTAACAGCAGTTGCAGCAGGGCCGCCATCAGAAATTTCTGGGGCCCATACAGAGCAATCCTATTGCGCCCCCCCCCCCCCCAGTAATGTCTTACAATAATGTCACAGTTTTGGCCACTGGCAGCAGGGCCCCTGTCAGCTCTGGGCCCTATACAGCAGTACTGGTAGTACTGCCCTGATGGCGGCCCTGAGTTGCAGACCAATAGCAACAGGAGGGCCACACTGCCCGAGCCAGCACCACACACATGTTTAAATCTTTGCTATCAAGGGGATATTTCTCTCAACCCCAACTACACCTGGTAGGTGATTCATGTGTTATTTCCCTGATTTTCAGGTTTAACCACTCTTGGCAACTTCCCTGGCCAATTAGCTATGCAATAGAAAACTGTCTAGCACTGGGATTCTAAAATGTACAATAGCCATCCTTGAAGATCACCTACTGTGGTCAAAATAAAAGATTTCCTCTCCAAGATTAGCTCATGCATTTATTTATTATTTATTAATCAGTGTGTTATTTATTTATTAATTACATTTATACCCCACCCATCTGGGATATTTCCCCACTCTGGGCAGCTTACAACACTTAAGGACAGAACAGATAAAACAATACTGTACCCTACACTAGTAAATCCAGGTTTAAGTTTACAGAGATTTATTATTCATAAATGAAAAGGCATATTTACGATTGCAAGTGACACTAGACTTGCAAGATACTGATGGGATAGTTCCAGTTTCAAGTCGTCGTTCTCTCAGTCTCTAATGACAGACATTTGGGTGAGGGCAGAAGTGATCAACTTTATTGCTGCTTAGCCTAGAATGCCCACTCTTACAATGACAGTAAGTGCTTTTGGCTTTTTAGGCTAATGGGGACATAGTAGACCTCAATAGACCTGTTTTCATCTCCAAGTCATCAAGAAAGACCAGGCTGGAAAAAGAGCAATGGGCTGGAGTTCATACCCAACCAGCAGTGAGTGGCATGACTTAATCAAGGTCAGGGAGGGCAATGCTGTATTTCTGTGATGTCAAAAAGCTGTCTGCTAAAACATTCAAAACATTAGGATGGATTTTATTTTAACTGGTGCCTTTCTACAGCAAATAACCTTCGCAGGTTACAGACACTGAAATTTCCTTTTAAAACAAAAACTTTAAAGCAACATGCAGTATTACTAAGATTATGATCCATATACTGTATATTTTTCTGCTACAGTGATCTTCAAATCTGTGAAATTTAGGATTACTGAGGTACACATTTTTCAGATGACAAGCTCAGTTCAACCAGGGGCCTCAAAATACTGTGAGTCGTGGTTTTCTCCTCACTGAAACTCATATGCAATTATAGCGGGTACCATCCCAAATAAGTTAAGCTTTACATGGATTTTATGTGTTTGCCACAGAAACAAAAGTGTGATAGTACATAAGAACATAAGAACAGCCTTGCTGGAACAGGCCACAGCCCATCCAGTCCAGCATTCTGTCTCACACAGTGGCTCACCATTTCCTTCAGGGTATTCCCAAGCAGATGCCTTCACCTGCTTAGGATTCCCTGGAAATGATATTGAGAGATATCCTGCCTATCTCTCCAACCCGGAGGTTGTCCTTAAGTATCCATAATTATAGCCATTGATACTCTTGTCCTCCATGAACTTGTCTAATCCTTTCTTAAAGCTGTCAAGACTGACAGCTGTCACCACTTCTTCTGGCAGGGAGTTCCATAGACCAGTAATCCTCTGGGTGAAAAAGTACTTTCTCTTATTTGTTTGAGAACTAGTACCCAAAAGTTTCATGGAGTGTCCCCTAGTTCTAGTGTTATGCGATAGGGAAAACAGTTTTTCCTTATCTACTTTGTCCACACCGTGCATGATTTTATAAACTTCAATCAGGTCACCTCTTAGACGTCGTCGTTCAAGAGTGAAGAGGCCCAACCGTTGCAGCCTCAGATGGTAAGGAAGGTGTTCCAGTCCCCTAATCATTCTGGTTGCCCTCCTCTGCACTTTTTCCAGCTCCATAATATCCTTCTGGAGGTATGGCGACCAGAACTGTACACAGTATTCCAGGTGGGGCCTCACCATAGATTTATAAAGAGGCAAAATGACACTTGCTGACTTATTTTCTATACCCTTCCTAATGATCCCTAGCATTGAGTTTGCTTTTTTCACTGCTGAGGCACACTGGGTTGACACCTTCATTGAGTTGTCCACCAGGACACCAAGGTCTCTTTCCTGGTTTGTCGCAGAGAGCTCAGACCCGATCAGTTTATAAATGTAATTGGGGTTCTTTGCCCCAACATGCATCACTCTGCACTTACTAATGTTGAAACTCATTTGCCACTGTTTTGCCCACTCCCCCAGTGTCGAGAGATCCCTCTGGAGCTCCTCACAATCTCTCACAGTTTTCACTACCCTGTATAATTTAGTGTCATCAGCAAATTTGGCTACCTTGCTTTTTACTCCTACCTCTAGATCATTTATGAAGAGGTTGAAAAGCAGGGGTCCCAGTACTGAACCTTGGGGGACCCCACTCTTTACTTCCCTCCACTTGGAGAAGTGTCCATTTAGTGCTACCCTCTGTTTCCTGTCCCTTAGCCAGTTGCTGATCCAGGACAAGACCTGTCCCTTTATTCCATGACTGGTAAGTTTATTCAAGAGCCTTTGGTGTGGGACCTTGTCAAAAGCCTTCTGAAAGTCCAGATAAACAATGTCAACTGGATCCCCCTTATCCACATGCTTGTTGACACTCTCAAAAAATTCCAACAGATTAGTGAGGCATGATTTGCCCTTGCAAAAGCCATGTTGGCTCTCCTTTAGCAGCGCCTTCTCTTCTATGTGCCTATTAATTCTATCTTTTAGGATGGTTTCAATCACTTTACCTGGGACACATGTCAAACTGACAGGTCGCTAATTCCCTGGATCACCCCTGGATCCTTTTTTGAAAATTGGTGTTACATTCGCTACCTTCCAGTCATCAGGCACAAAGCCTGATTTGAGGGAAAGATTATATATTTTGGCTAGGAGATCAGCAATTTCATCTTTAAGTTCCCTGAGAACTCGTGGATGGATGCCATCTGGTCCTGGTGATTTGTTAGTGTTTAGTTTAACAAGACATGCAAGGACCTCCTCCCTGGTTATTTCTATCTGGCTTAATTCTTCGGTTTCCCTCCCTACGAAGATAGGCTCTGTTTTGGGCATGTGGCCTCTGTCTTCTTCAGTGAATATTGAAGCAAAGAATTCATTGAGTCTCTCTGCAATCTCTGTTTCCTCTTTAATAACCCCTTGCCTTCCATTGTCATCTAATGGTCCAATGGCCTTCCTAGTTGGGTTCTTACTTCTAATGTACTTAAAGAAGTCTTTGTTATTTCTCTGAGTATTTTTAGCTATACGCTCCTCAAAGTCTTGCTTTGCTTTCCTGATTGTTGCCTTGCATTTGTTCTGCCAGAATTTATGTTTTTGCCTGCTGTCCTCATTCGGACAAGCCTTCCATCTTCTAAATGAGCTTCTCTTGCTCTTGATCACTTCCCGAACAGCTCCTGTAAGCCACATTGGAGTCCTCTTGGACCTGGCAGTGCCCTTTTTCCTTTTGGGTATGCATTCCAATTGAGCCTCTGTTATTGTTTTTGTAAACAGCCTCCATGCCTCTTGGAGTGTTTGGACTCTCTCAATTTTCCCTTTCAGCTTCTTTTTTACTAGTTTCCTCAACTTTGGGAAATTTCCTTTTTGAAAAATTAAGGTCTCTGTGTTAGATTTTATCAGTGACTTGCGGTCTATGATCAAGTTAAACATAATTGAGTTGTGGTCACTGCTCCCTATTGGATCAGTCACATTAACATCTTGCACCAGATCCTGAGTATTACTCAGGATCAAGTCAAGGATTCTTGTACCTCTAGTTGGGTCTTCAACCATCTGTCCCAGGGAACAATCATTTAGCATATCTAGGAACATTTTACAATTGGAATTCATTATTTTAATGCACATTATTTACACCCACACACACATTTTCAATGCTTTTGGGGTGGGTGGGTGTGGGTGGTCATACCACAAGCCTGAAAATACATGAATGGAGTGTTGTACTTTGGTCCATGCCACATTCTGTGCAGTGTAAAGAGGGTAAACATGAATTAAAATGTACACCATGCTGATTTCTTAACAATGGCTGAAAATAACGTGTTTCTATTTATATTCTGACTTTTATCTATCTGTGGGAGGGCTCCATGTGACTTAGGATGCTGTTTTCCCATGTTCTGGCTTACATGGATTGCACTCACAACCAGATGAACTTCCCCTCTCCCAACTCTTTTTCAGGGCAAACAAATCCAAAAGAGAGGGAGGTGGAGTCAGCACACTTTCCCCTTCAAGAGTCAAAGTGCCTGAATATGATACTTATACCCATCCTCCCCACAGAAACACCTTGTCCATGTCATCAGATGACACATGTTGATATTGGTTCAATAGAACTGGACCAGACACTGCATTGGACATGTCTTCATGATTAACTGCCCCCTTAAATGAGTCATTTACCTTCAACCTTTGATCAAAAATATTCTGCAGACAGGTACCAACATCTGGCTGAAGCATACTTGTCTCCCCATGTCTGGCTAAGATGAGATTTTGGACCATTCTAAAAAGCTCTGACAGCCTCCTTAAGCCACTTATTGTAATTAGCACTTTTAATTGATCTTCTAGCCGTACAATAATTGCTGGATATTCTCTAGATGGTGGTCAAAATCACATCCGAGGGAGTTTGCCTCCATTTGCACTCTAGCCTTCTCCTTTTCTGCTTCATCATTCATAACTTGTCAGAAAACCATGGTGACAGACTCTCAGATCATAGATCAATTGGGATTTATTTTGGATCGACCTGACTTTAATCAGCAGAAGGGACAAAGTGGAGGGTAAAGGACAGAGCTGGCTACCTCATACCTGGTGGAGGGCAGGGGACTAGAACATGAAATGGATAATAAACATTGAGATTGTGTTTTTCTGTGACAACCAGTCTCAACATCCCAATTTCTTTTGCAATAGACAACAGTGATGGAATTTACCAGGTCCATAAGGCTAAACTAGCTACACAGCCCCAAGCTTGTGGGGGGAGGGGGGGAACCAACCTCTCCCAACACCACCCTAGAAAAAAAGCCACTAAGACAAATTAATATAATCAATCCATCAATCCAAGCATGACTTAAAACAACAGCAGCAGCAGCAGCAGCAACAACAACAACAACAACAATAACAGCAACAGCAGCAACAGTAGCAGCAGCAGCAGCTGCAGCAGGATAAAAGGGCTTGGAAGAAGATTCAGTTAGGAGAACTCTGCAGCCAGCAGCCACTCATAATAGGAGATGCTGCTGTGCATCACCCCCAGAAATCACTCTCCTGCACCTCAAACCAGCCAAACCATCTAAAGCACCAGGTGGTGAGGTGCATCAGCACTCCACCTCCCTGACCATTTTCCTGCTGGTATCATCCATAAATCAACCTCTACTCTGGCAGTCATGTCCATGAAAGAGCGAAAATGCTTGAGGGATACCGTGGCATTTTCTTGCAGACCCATTTCTTGCAGCTACCTAGCAAGCCTTTGAATTGGGTACCAAAAGTCAGAATTGACTTGATATCACACAATTATCATACAATCCAAGATTGGATGGAGAGGAGAAAAAAACTAAACAGTTCCCCTGCCCCTCTATAGAGGAGCAGGGCAACTGTTTAATTGCAATATCTGATATTCTGTCACGACAGACTCAGAAGTGGACTTCCTGCTGCAAGCCCCCCTTATCTGCTGTTTCCAGCATTCAAAAGCACAGGGAATGGCATATATTTCAGTGCAATAAAGAAGTAGAAAGAATCTTCTGACAGAGTTTTAAAAATAAGTGCTCATGAGTAGGGGGTGGTTGTGGTGCTCCAGTATCCTTGAAATCTAGATGCAGGGAACCTAGACCAACATCATGTCTGTCTTGACATGCTCTTACTCTTCTCTCTGACTGCTAAATGTCCATGAGAAACCTTGAAACCCTACCGTTGCCTTCTTATGCTTCTTTACTTTTAGGTCAGACTTAGACTAGAGAACAATTTAGATGGAGAAAAAAGCCTTCCAGATGGACAACAGTCTTTGGCTTAAGAGAAATTCAAACCACTTACCAGTAGATAATTGTTTTAATGGACTTTAAACCTTACAATTTCTTTTGTTGCTTTGTTTTGATTGACCTGCACTAGCATTATCCTCCTCTATCCCAGAGTAAACCATACTGTCAGTGACTCAATGCTGTGTCATGCAGCGGTTAACTAACCTTTGGCTTTAGGTGCCAAAGTCCACAGGGAAAGGTGATGGTACCCAAATGGATTAAATTCTACTTGAATCCATCTTGATGGAGGGCAGCAGCTTCATAAATACTGGCCTGGGGCTGAGAAGGACTTTGTGTGCCAAAAGGGCTCAGGACCAGAAAGTAACTCATGGAACTGGATCAACGGTATGGGGGTCATGTTGTGATGCGGAAGACAGATGAAAGGCCATGACATTATAAGTCTCAGGAGAGTCTTCATGGCTGATCACCATGAGGAGCGGTAATATTCAAATTTGGTTACAGTAGAAGATGATGAAGAAGAAGAAACTTTTTTAAAAAAAAACCTAGAATAACATAGCTTATTTATACAAGCAGCACTTCTATGGCAATTGTTTAAATTAAAGCAGGAACAATTCTACAAGAACTATTTTTTATGAGTTAAAAATTCCTAATTTCTGCTGCTTGTTAATTAATCTACATATATAAAACCAAGGTGTCCCGGCATGAGTTGCTTATACAAATCCACACCCCTGCACCGATCGCACTGAAACTCGGCACATACATACCTTGGGCTGGAGAGATGGTCACTGCAGGGGTCACAAGCCCCATGGGGAGGGATATGCCCCCAAAATTGATCCACAAAGGGGACACCCCCCACCAACAGAAGAAAATGCAAGGGGAAAAAGCCAACCGGGGGGGGGGGGGGCGTTTGTGATGTCATCACCAGAGCTCAACAAATCCCCAGCTGACCAGGTCTGGGGCTCCGTGACATCACAGGGCTCCACCCCTTGGCCAAAGGGGATGCCACCACTGACAGGAGAAAAAGCAAGGGAAAAAAGCCAACCAGGGGTGATTGTGATGTCATCGCCAGAGCTCAACCAATCCCTGGCTGATCAGGTCTGGGGCTCCATTACAACATCATCATCATCATCATCATCATCATCATTGACTGGGTTGCCATGGCAACTGGAGGGGAAATAATGATGGCGACAGCGACGACAACGATGATGATGATGATGTCATGGAGCCCGGAGATTGGTTAAGCTCTGGCGAGGACATCACAATTACCCCTGGTAGGCTTTTTCCTTTGCTTTTTCTACCCAAAAACAGGCCGCAAAGGCCCCCACCAGCCACCAGAAACAACCAGGGGAGGTGACTGCACATGCATCCTCGGCATTCCAGGCAACCATTATGGGTGTCGCTGCCCCAGAGACTACTATCGGTGGTGGCCAATGTGGCCTGGCTCCTCTGCATTCCTGAAGTGTGCCTTGGGGAAGGGGGGAGAACCCTCAGCTGGAGGGTGGGCAGAGAACGGGACCGGGTCACCAACTTCCACAGGCCTGGTGGCTGTGGAAGGCTGCAGCCCAGCCCCGTCCTCTGCCTGGTCCCCCAAAATGGATCCTCCCTTCCACCTGAGGCAACCCTTGGGATGATGGGGGAGCCAGGCTGCGATGGCTGCCTGCCAACTGTAGTCACTGGTTAGGCTGCCAGAGGCCACTGGCCCTCAGCCTGGACTGCCCGGGCAACAGACCGTGATGTCTATGCAGCCCAGCACCATGAGGAGCAGCCCCCAGAACCACCTCCAGGCCTGCCTGGCATCGGGGCTGGCTGCAGCAATGTGGCACCCGGCAAGGCCTAGACCGCCAGCACCGGCACCATCATGAGGGCGATGACAGTGGACAAAAAGTTAAGGCAGCAGGGGTACAGGCTGGGGAGAAATGGGCCCAGATCTCTCCTCGGCCTGGGTTGGGCCCCACCCGGGCAATGCTGGATACCCCTGCTAGTTGCAAATACTAGTTTCCGAAAAGTAGACTGTATTTCATGAAAACCATATCTGCCACAAAATGTGGCTATAGAAAGACTTTGTACTGGTTTAGGTTACAGTGCAACATGTTTTTTTCAAGTAAAAGACTTCAATACAATGGGAGGGGGAGAAATATTGAGATATCATCCAGAACCCTCTATTTGTAAATAATTGTATATATACACACATTAACAGTATTTGATACCTGTATACAAACAGTGCATGTTGAATATAATGACTGAGCACCTCTAACCAGAAGAGACTATTCTATTACTCATTCCAGAGGAGATCCTCAGCTAGAATTCAGCTATAGATACTCACAATATATTTTCATAGTGCTCACACTCATCATATGACTTAAAATACCTTATTTTTCAACTCACTTATTAATAAAGAAAATTTGGAAATCATCACTGATATTATTACGACCCATAAAATCCCACCCAAAGGTCACACAAGAGGAACTTCATTTTGCTACAAGTCATGTTCCTTTTCACTTTTCTAAATTCAGGAGACAAAGTTTCAGCAGTTGAAAATTATCCATTAATTAGAGCTGGAAGCAAGCACCCATGAAATACAGGTGATAACCATAAATCAGAACAATTAGTCTGTCTAGAAAAGCAACATGATCAAATCAAGATCCTTACTACCAGCTGCTCATATAATTGGAGGTTGCAGTGTTCTCTGTTCAGGAGAGATAACTTTGAAATGAGAAGATTCCAGGCATCATATTGCAAAAGTTACCCATGTAAGAAAGAACACTCATTGAGATGAGAGGTGTGCAGTTTTGCAGGTTTTGCCCAAAGCTCCCATCGCTGTCTGAAGAACTGTGGAGCTGTAATCCAAAACACAAAGCAGCTCTGCTCTAGAAAGTATGGAACCGCACTGATTTCTTTTGAGACCTTTGCCTTTTTCTATCCCAGAAGGATGGAAAGGACCTACAAAGCAGGAAGGAGGCTAAGGTGAGCTGGCTGTGTCTACTCCTTTCAAGATCTCCCGGGAATGTTGAGCATTTTTAAACATGTAATTAAGTCATCTATCACATTGGGTCTTCATGAACAAAGATTTAACAATCCAGACCAAACTCATGGTATACTAAGATGTTGTTATCTCAACTTTATTGTATGGCTGTGAAACATGGACCCCTTTATCACCAAGACATCAAAAAGCTTGAGCGCTGTCACCAACAGGCTGTCAAGTGGGAAGACTATGTCACCAACATTGCAGTTCTTGAGAAGGCAAACATAAATAGCATTGAAGCTTCCATCATAGGCCATCATCTAAGATGGATAGGGCATGGCCACTGTATGGACGGTTACAGGCTTCCTTGTCAAATTCTTTATGCGGCACCTAGCTCTGATACAAGGCCTGACAGAGCTCCTTTGAAGCGCTATAAGGACCAGCTGAAACAAACCATGAAGGTGTCAGGCATAAGCCCAAAAACTTTGGGGGGGGGGAGCAGCCAAAGATTGCCCACAATGTCACCAAAGCATCTATGCTGCTACCGGTCACTTTAAAGGAGAACGCTGCAGATATGAAGTGACTAAGTGACAAACACGAAAACTTCATCAAACTCAACCATGTCCTCCACCATCCATGCAATGCACAATGTGTGGCTGCATGTTTCATGCCAGGATTGGTTTATGGAGTCACCAGAGACACATTCATCAACTGAGAAAATGACTTCCAGGAAAAATGTATGCTTGGATACGAGTAGCAGCCGACAACGACAATGAATTAAATCCCATGGTTCTATAGAACTATAAAGTGGGTGGAGCACTTTGACCCGTGCTTCCTTGCCATCTCATCTACCACCTTCTATTACTCCATTAACACAAGTCCAGAGCAGTATGCCTATTATTCATTCGAGTTGTGATTTTGTAAAGCCTAAGTATCACCTGTGAAGAGGAATTCAAAGCAGAGGGTTCCTTAAAATAATAGCAGTTTTGGACTTTAGCAGACATAGAACACACACACCCCTTGCTGAATCAGGCCCAAAACAGAACAGAAATGGAGTGCTGGATATTGGACTGATGATACGGTATGGAATTATAAATAAGTGTCTGATAAAGCATAAGCACTATCTCACAAGTAATTTTTTTTGTTATTCAGTTCAAAGACATTTGATTAATGTTTGTTTTTAAAGTTAAATTATTTGTGCAGTTAAAAATAAAACAAAATATGTTAAAACTGAGCAGCAGTTTCAAGGAAGGCTTGCTTGCTGTGGCCACCCAACAACCAAATGCTCTTCTTTTTCCTTTTGCATGCTGTTGTGAATTCTTATGGTAGATTTCTCTTTTCTTTTTTCTGGGGATCAGCTTGAACATTTATTTTTATGCTACATGGAACACTTTGTATGAAGATGGAAATCCATCTTTCATACTTAGTTGCATCTTAGGTCAAGTGCTGCTCAGCAAACATTCATTGAATTGCACATGACAGGTAATATTTCATAATGGCATCTTCATCTCTATGCTTCACATCCTTTAGTGTTGATTCACAATGCTGGATTTTAAAGAGGGATAATTAACCATTTTACATTAAAATTAATTGTCTTGTGTACAAAAAGAACTGAAGAAGCAGTGTTAAGTGTGAGGATATTTTATATTCTAAAAATAAAAGTGCTTACTACACTATTATTATTATTTTTTAAATCCAGTGTACCGTGCTGTGTGAACCAAAATGTATGTCCCACTGAGCTCAGTAGGAGATATTACCAACTAAAAAGTGCAGTGGATTGCTGCCTTAGGGCTCCTTTTCAAAATGCTAACGATGAGTATATGCATTTCACTTATATATTATTCCATCTAACAATCTCGTTGTTCTGTGCAGGACAATGATAATAAAGATTTAGCTATCTAAGGGTACATCTGCTTCAAGGGCTTTTCATGAAAACACAGAAGGCAAGGCAATTTTGGCCAAGCAAATATCAAAGCATATGTTTTTATGTTGCATTAAAGGAAGATGTAGGATTATCTGAGAGTTCACAGTTTAAATGCAACACACAAGATGTTGACTCAGCCTTCAGAAGGAGTTTCCTTTCTGATGCGTTGCAGCAGAAACAGCAACTATAAGTCAAATCTAAAAAGCCAAGAGAAGGTGTCAGCCACACATGAAGTTCCTTTGCTGTCACAATTCAACCCTACCTCTTAGCTTTCCAATATTTCTTTGATAAAAATTCCAAGAGACTAACTTCTAAATCACTGGCACAACTTCTGTGACCCAGATTCTGGAGCAGCCATTTCAGAAGAGGAATAGAGGCAGAAGATGTAGATTAGCTTGACTGCCACAAGGAAGTGCATTGTTTCCAACATTGTATAATATATACATGAATGATCAACCAGTCACTGACAATACAAAATTGCTCATCTATGCAGATGACACAGCAATGGCCGTATAAGGCTCAGGTTTTGATGAGATAGCTGGAAAACGTATTGGAGCATTTGGGGAATTAGGGCAGTATTACAACATCAAACATTTGAAGCCTAACCTAAGTAAAACTCAAGTGTGTGCTTTCCGCCTTCGAAACTGAGAGGAAGGTTTGAGTTTTTTGTTACATGGCCAGGATGTTCACAGCATTGTTCACCACCTAAATATCTCAGCATGACACTTGTCAGGACACTCTCTTTTAAGCAGCACTGGCAGAATACCAAAGCTAAAGTTAGTACAAAGAACAATATCATAAGGAAGTTGACAAACTATAAATGGGGAGCTCAATCATTCACACTGTGTACATCAGCTTCAGCCCTGAGCGTCTCTGCAGCAGAGTATGCTGCTCTAGTATGGAGCTCATCTGCACATGTGAAAGAAGTTCACATTGCTGTTAATGAAACAATTTGCATATTGACACGATGCCTCAAACCTACACCAGGTTCCCTTGTTGGTATTGCTCCACCTAAGATCAGGAGAGAAATAGCAGTGGACATTGAGAAAACTAAACAAGAGAATGACCCTTCACACCCTCTGAATGGATATGAGCCTCAAATCCACCGGCTCAGATCCAGGAACAGCTTCATGGCAAGAACAAAAATTATTGAGGGTACACAAGAGCAAAACCAAATTAGAATATGGAGGAAGGAACTCACTGGACAAGGAACAACATTAAAGGAATATATAGCTGATGATCTCAGCCTCCCCTATGTCACTTGGAGGACCCTAAATAGGTTGTGGGTCAGAGTGTTTGGTGTTCAGTAATCAAGACAACGGAGATAGCCTTTAGTAGGTTAACACATCTTTATTGCATGGTATACAGAACGAACACAAGGTAATGGCGATGATACAGCTCCTTTTGCAGGCACCCCCCCCCCAATAATGGACTCAGACACAAATGAAAGTGGATAACGGCATTGGGCCACATTTATTGATTCATGCCCTAGTCCAAATTATAAATTTCTATTGGTAAAACGACCAATCATAATTCTTAAGGCAAGCAGGCCGAAGTAACACTGGTAAGGTACCACCCAAAATTGCCAACGGCAATTGTTACAATGTATCTATTTGTATCAATTTGTTTGTTGACAACAAACAAATTGTTGACCGTAGTCAATATCTACCTAATGACCCCACCCTCTGACGTGTATCCGTAAAATCAGGGGGTGATTCCAGCTGTCTAGTGGTAACCATCACCCCCTCGCCTGGTTCGTCGTTGACCGGACAACGTTTAAACAACTTATGCCTATCTAGTGTTGTCCAGTCAATTGTGAACCTGCCGGATACCTGTGGGTCATAAATGTTTACCTTACCAGTGCTACCCGCCACCCGGAGAGGCTTCAATAAAGGCCCGACGCCCCCCCCCAAGACCTTCAGCTCGGTCGACAGGCCTGCTCGCCAATCACCCAGCAGGAGGTCCATACCTCCTCGCGACAGATGGACCCCATCCCCTGAATAAAGCCCATAATTTTGCAAACTGATGGCGGGATGATGACTGACCCGCCCCCAGCCCTTGGTCGAAAGGAATCGGGCCACAGCCCTGTTCACCATGCGCCTAGCGCGGTCCAGGGCCTGAAGGTCAAAGCCTCCCCTATAAGCGTGCCGTGGGACCATATCTGACCAAACAAGGGTTGTGGCGGGCCATACGTAATGTAAGTAGGCGAGGTCACCGCAAATCGCATGCTTCAGCGATAAGCCAGTGACCTGTCCCAAGTCATTACCCCCAAGGTGTATGATCAGAATGTCAGGCGGGTCAGCATTCCTTGCCGAAAAGAGGAATGGCAAGAGCTCCCGCCACAACATACCGGGCTTACCGTACCATGTGAGACTTGCGTATGCACCCAGTCCCAGTCGGGGTCCCCAATCTGTCGCCGCAGCGTAACGCGCTGCCCTGTGCACGTAGCTATGGCCCACCAGCCATACTGTCACCGGTGTGATACGACACCCAGGGTCTGTCAAGGGAAAAAACAGGGAAGGAAGAGATGACTAAAACGGTACTCACGGTGGGAGTGGGCGAACATAAAACTGGAAACACTGCGAGCCCCACCTCCCCATGCTGCATATGTCAGCCCCGGAGTACCCATAAGCAGCCGCAGTAGAGGCCGCCCCAATTCTAAACGAATGGGTGCCGTAACGGGCCCCA
Source organism: Bradypodion ventrale (assembly GCA_035047345.1). Taxonomy (NCBI): domain Eukaryota; kingdom Metazoa; phylum Chordata; class Lepidosauria; order Squamata; family Chamaeleonidae; genus Bradypodion; species Bradypodion ventrale. The sequence goes on from JAWDJE010000002.1 coordinate 115,394,992, forward strand.
GGGAGGCCCACCCTAACCAGTGCCTTCCCAGTCACCTTCCAAAATTGAAATTTAGTGAGGGGAGACCCATCTTGGTGACAGAAAAATGGGCCATGGTGCGTGCCACGCAGTGCAAGGAACTCCTGTAGGGCACCAACCGGACAGATGTCTGCCAAGGAACATCGTAGCAGTCTTATTCCACTGCCTACGCCATGCTGATCTGTTTTAGAGGAGCGTATCCTCAACTGAGCCCAATTATTGCAAACATAGACATCTTCGAGTTCCAGTGCCCTACGACTTGCATCCGCCTTAGACAGCATCACAAGCTCGCTGATGCGGAGCACTCCAAAAAAAGGCCACCATTGTAGCCGCATGAAACAGGGCTGCCTCATACCTATCGAAACATAGGTCATGCCAGCCCCGTGCCACTTGGGTAAGGACCCCCGGGGAAATTGGGTGGCGGTCGTCCAGGCTACGCCCACGTTCCCGCACCCACCCCTCCAAAACGTGTCTCACACGGAAATCAGCGGTACTGTCCACATGACCTCCCGCCTTGGACATAAAAGCCAGCGCTGATAGCCTAGATGCTATGGTGCGTGGTGCCAGGCCCTGGGCGTGCAGGTAAACCATAAAACGGAGGATGTGGGCCACTGGGATCGGCCAGGTATCTGGCAAGCAATATTGGGAACAAAAGGTCCGAAATGAAACCAACGCGTGGTGATACGCCTTACGCGTGCGTGGCGCCAGTGACATGCCTATCGCCCGGTTCACCTCTCCTTGCCAAAGGTCCATATCTCCTCCGGGAGTGGCGAGGGAAATTCCTCCGCATCCGGGGCCAAGGCACGGAACCGGGAGATCTGCAGGCGGGACAAAGCGTCAGCAATATCATTATTCACCCCCGGGACATGCCTGACCCTGAACAGTACATTGAGGCGCAGGCTGCGCAATACAAACTGGCGCACGAGTTCCATGACCCTGGGAGATTTAGTGGTCTGTGAGTTGACAATGTGGACAACGGCCGCATTGTCACACCAGAAATGCACCACAGAGTTGGCCCACTCATCACCCCATAGCATCAAAGCCCCCAGTATGGGGAAAAATTCCAAATATGTGAGATCCCTCAGGCGACCCGTGCCTGACCAGGCTGGTGGCCATCCACCATAGGCCCACTTCCCATTGAAGTACATCCCATAACCAAGGGATCCCGAGGCATCAGACTGAATCTGAAATTGAGGTGAAGCCAGGAGGTCGGACCTCCAAAATGAGACCCCATTGAACTCCCTCAGGAACTGGAGCCATATGTGCATATCTGCCCTGATGCCCCGTGTCAATCTTGCCCTATGATGGGGCCTGGATAAGCCTGCCATGGCGTTGCACAAGCGCCGAGCAAATGCCCTGCCAGGTGCGACCACCCTGCAAGCGAAATTAAGGTGTCCATGTAGCACCTGCAGTTCCCGAAGGGACGCCTTGTGCTTAGCCAACAAGTCTGATATAAGGGCCACTATCCTTGACACCTTGTCTCCCGGCAACCTAGACGCCTGCGCTATCGTGTCAATCTCCACCCCCAGGAATACTAACTTTTTAGACGGGCCTTCGGTCTTTTCGGGCGCTAAAGGGACACCAAGTTCCTCCATTAGCGTCTGAAATGTGTTGAGGAGACGAGTGCACGTGTCCCAGCCCCGTTCACCCCCGAACAAAAAGTCATCCAGGTAATGGGCTACAGACCGAGACCCTGACCTACGGACAAATGCCCACTGCAGGAATGTACTGAAACGCTCGAAAGCCGAGCAGGATATGGAACAGCCGAATGGCATGGCTTTGTCAAAATAATATTCACCCCGGAATTTTAAACCCAGCAACTCAAAGTCACCCGGGTGCACCGGCAGGAGACGAAAAGCCGACTTAATGTCACACTTAGCCAACAGTGCACCCGGGCCACATGAGCGCACCATGCGCAATGCCTGGTCAAAGGATGTATACCTGACAGAACAAAGGTCATCAGGGATAGCATCATTGACCGAGTGACCGGCTGGGTAGGACAAGTGATGAATCAGGCGGAACTCGCCCGGAGACTTCTTGGGCACTAGTCCTAGAGGAGACACTTTAAGGTTGGGGAACGGGGGCACGGGGAAAGGGCCAGCGACCCTGCCCGCATCAATCTCCTTATTAATGCTGGCGGCAGCCACCTCCTCCCTTCCTCTAAGTGACAAAAGGTTGGGTGCGTCTTGCGGTGACCTATCCCCCGTGAAAGGAATACGAAAACCCAATTGAAAACCCTGAAGGAGGTACACAGCGTCTGCCCTCTTCGGGTACAATGCGAGCCAACGCTCCAGCATGTCGACATTAATTGGGGAGGGGGCCTTTCGGTGAACCCGCTCCCTCCGTGGCAGTCCTACCTGCCCCTTGTCCGCCCCTACCCCTGCCCCTGTATCCTCCCGGCCTGGGGCAGGCGGAGGCAGCATGGGGGCCAGAACAAGAGGGGCACTTGTGCTTGTAATTGCAATTTTTCCTGTTGCAAGACCCATTGGACGAGAAGGTCCAGCACAGCAGGCGGGCTGGAACCCCTGCCCCGCCACTTGGCGGGGAACCTGTACCGGGGCCGCTCGTTGGACCGCATGTCCACAATGGTATCTCTCCCCAGGCGCCGGGCGCGTGGGGGTCATATACAGAAGCCACAGCTTCTGGCAGGGCTCATCCCACCTCATCTCTGGGTGCAGTGGAATCCTCATGCGGAATTCTTCGTCGTAAGCCAGCCACGACGGACCCGGGAAGTCAACCATAGCCCGGTAAATGTTGTCCAGATACTGGACCATAGGGATGGCCAAATCCGGCCTAGCCCTGAGGTAAACGGCCATGTAAATCAGGTACGCTGGCAACCAATTTGCCCACGTGCGTGGCGTCTTACGACGACGTGCCTGCTCCTTATCCTTCTTGTCCAGCCCTTCCCTCTCTTCCTTGGTTGGCTCCCTATTAAGAAGGGAGAAGATATCTACGTACTCGCCCCTCCAGATCTTTTCCTTGGTGGACTGGGCCAGATGGTCCCCCAGGGGCAAGGAATACCCTGCTGTTGGCAATGCCGACACCGGCACAGAGGGAACTGCGGGCAAAGCAAAGGGGGCCTGTACCAGCCCGGGGATCCCCAACACATTCCCTACCATATAGGGGGCGCCACCCCGACCCGGGCCCTGGGTCAGGGGTGAAGTCGCCGGGTGGGCTGGGGGCAATTGGACCGCCGGGCCACCTGTGCGAGGCCATGGCCATTGGAAAGCCCCCCCCCAGGGAAGTCAGTTGTGTGGGTGCACTAGCTTGAACTGCATACTCACCCGATGCACCCCCACGGGCCGCCCCCACCGGGGGTTCCGGCCCGCTGGGGGCGTCGGAGCTCACAACCGAAGCTGAGCTCGTCGACGGGGCCAGACCAGCACCAGACTGCTGCACCTGTTGAGTGGGGAGCTGCGAGGCAGTGGCCGCCACCGGCCCGCGCGCCTCAGGCAGCTCAACCCGACCCGTCGCCAGCCGTTGTTCGGCAGCCAAAGGGTCTACCTGGAATCCTAGAGAAGCCCCTGTTTGATTGGCCCTCGCCAAGGATGCTTCAAGGGCCGCTACACGGGCCAGAAGGGCCTCCACGTTGACATAGGCCCCAACCCCAACAGGGGGCAAATGGGCAGCCGGCCCATAAGTCACGGGTACCTGTCCAGATCCCTGGGCCCCAGGGGCCAGATAAGGCCAAGAGCCCATGCTCGGCCCTCGGGGAGCCGTGGGTACGCCCTGCCAAGGCAGGGAACCCAACCACCCCCGTGGCTCGCTCCCCCCATGGGGAACTGTGCGCCCGGGCAAGAGGGCCCAGCCGCACGGACCATGGCGGGGGCAGTGGTCATCGTTTGCGGGCCAAGGGCCGAGGCCCTGTCCGGGGCAGCCTGCGCACACCGCGCATCGGGCCAAGGGGCCACCGATCCCATCCCACCGGTCCCGGTGGGCTCCGCTAAAGGTGGCTGCTGGGCGGGCGCAGTCGCGGTCCTCCGACCCGGCTGACGCCTCCGCGCCGATCGAGCCACATTCGCAGCTGCCTTCTTCTTAGAGGGCATAGCTGAGTTAGCTAGGAAGCCTAAGAAAAGAAAAAAAGCTGCCCGAAAAGGCTTCCCCTGGAAGGAGACGAGCGACGGAGGTAAGAGGGAAAAACTTCTCCGCTCCGTCGCTTCGCCAAAATGGCAGCATGGCTGCCTCGTGGCCAGCCCTTTTATTAGGGTGCTGGCCACGCCCCTAACTACCCGGATGGCTTCGTCCGGTGTGGGGGCCCGCAAAGAGCGCGGCGGCCATTTTGGCGCCACGCTTCCATTATACAGTGACTATACATTTGAATGTGGAACCATGGTAGCCTATTGGTTACGGTCGGCGTGACATCATTTAGGGTCACACCTTCTTCACCAGGTGTGTGTGTGGCGGGAATAGTTCCCGCGGCTGGAGGTAGTTGGGGAATGTGTACCATGTGAGCCAAATGCTCACTGCTGCCATCTCTGGTAGCAAGCTCGCATTCTCATGCAGCCGAAATACATTGTGTTCTATTACAGATTGCTTAAGGATACATTCTTTCCTGAAGTAGTTACATTCATCTTAAAGGTATAATGCAGCATAAGAACATAAGAACATAAGAACAGCCTTGCTGGAACAGGCCACAGCCCATCCAGTCCAGCATTCTGTCTCACACAGTGGCTCACCATTTCCTTCAGGGTATTCCCAAGCAGATGCCTTCACCTGCTTAGGATTCACTGGAAATGATATTGAGAGATAACCTGCCTATCTCTCCAACCCGGAGGTTGTCCTTAAGTGTCCATAATTATAGCCATTGATACTCTTGTCCTCCAGGAACTTGTCTAATCCTTTCTTAAAGCTGTCAAGACTGACAGCTGTCACCACTTCTTCTGGCAGGGAGTTCCATAGACCAGTAATCCTCTGGGTGAAAAAGGACTTTCTCTTATTTGTTTGAGAACTAGTACCCAAAAGTTTCATGGAGTGTCCCCTAGTTCTAGTGTTATGCGATAGGGAAAACAGCTTTTCCTTATCTACTTTGTCCACACCGTGCATGATTTTATAAACTTCAATCAGGTCACCTCTTAGACGTCGTCGTTCAAGGGTGAAAAGGCCCAACCGTTGCAGCCTCAGATGGTAAGGAAGGTGTTCCAGTCCCCTGATCATTCTGGTTGCCCTCCTCTGCACTTTTTCCAGCTCCATAATATCCTTCTGGAGGTATGGCGACCAGAACTGTACACAGTATTCCAGATGGGGCCTCACCATAGATTTATAAAGAGGCAAAATGACACTTGCTGACTTTAGTGTATGAGAGCCAAGACACAGGAACAGCCGAAGGATTGGCTTAACACATCTTTATTGCATGGTGGTCTGGGGGAACATGTGGTAATGGTGGACGAACAGCTCAATATATACAGTGGCTATACATTTGAATGTGGCTCCACGATAGCCCATTGGCTACCGCCCGCGTGACGTCATCCCTGGTCACGCCTTTCTTGTCCAGGTGAGGTAGTGGCGGGAATCTTCCCGCGCTGGAGTTATTGCGTAATTGGAACCATATGAGCTGGAAGCTCGCTATTGTCACCTAGTGGTTACTAGCTCGCGTCCTATTACAGAAGGTTACAGTGTTACAGTTGATTGGTGTTACATTGTTGCAAAGGCATAGTATTAGGAACACAACATCCCTCCCCCCTAGGATGAGACGAAGTCTCTCATCCAATATGGCTTATTGCAAGCGCGTTTTGGGCGTTCTGCTGGCTGGCTTGTCCCGGGGGCGCTACTGCTTCTCTGTCCCCTGGTCTCTTGTCCTGCAACGGGAGAGGGAGACTCGTTAGTGACTTGCCGCGGTTCTGCAGCTTTTGGGGAAGGGACAAACTCCATTGTGGAAAAACCGGGGGCACTGGGGGCTAACGAAAAACCCCGCTTCTCGCTTGGATGGGTGGGGGACCACTCCGAAAAAACCCCCCGGTTTTGTAACTGAAACTCAAAATCATCTACTGGGTCATTGGGGACATCCCTCAGGCTATCTATGAGGACAGACTCCTTCCCCTCCCCCCTTGGTGGGGACCACTGGCCCCCTTCTCCTCCCCCTTGGGCTGAACGGGTGGGGGAGAACCTTAACGTTGAATCCTTCTGTGCGCCGTCCGCGTTTTGGCCGTCCGAGACCCGGCGTCGGAGTTGATCTGCGTGCCGTCTCCAGAGTAGACCCGCACTGGTCTCTACACAATACGACATGGGACCTGTCTGGCCAACGATGACGCCCGGGACCCATGCTGGCCCCGCGCTAGCGTAGTTCCTGCAATGCACCAGGGCGCCTACTTCAAAACTCTTGGTGTCCGCTAACCCTATGTTCCTCCCAGTGTCCTCCACCCTTGTTGGTTCCAGCCTTTGTCTTTTCGCAACCTCAACCCCGCCTTTTCGAACACCGCCAACACTTTGTCCAGCCTTTCAGCCAACTCTGCCTTGCTCCCCCCCGTTATCAACACGTCATCAAAGTATGGCAAGACCCCCTCCAGCCCCTTTAAGAGGCGTTCCACGAGCGACTGGAAAATACCTGGCACCGAGTTCACGCCGAACTGTAGGCGTGTCACCTGGAACACCCCCTTATGAGTGACTATTGTTTGCGCAGCAGCTGCAGCTGGGGTTACTGAGAGTTGCTGATAGGCTTGCGCTAGATCAAGTTTTGCGAAACACTTTCCCCCATGTAACCTGGCCAACAGGTGGCTGACTACCAGCACCGGATACGCATTTGGGCGGATCGTCTTATTAATGGTGCACTTATAATCAGCGCATATGCGAACCTCCCCGTTGGCCTTTAGCGCAGTTACAATCGGAGTTTCCCACTCCGCGGAATCAACAGGAACAAGAATCCCCTGGCCCACCAATTTGTCCAGTTCCGCCTCTATCTTGTCCTTTAGTGCGAAAGGCACTCTGCGCGGCTTGAGTCTTATAGGGCGGACCTCCGGGTCCAGGTCGAACGCTACTGGGGGTCCCTTGAATTTTCCGAGTCCTTTCTTGAAGACTTCGGGGTGCGCGTCACACACCTCCTGTATTGGGTCAGTCCCAACGGCATGCACCCCCCCAATGAACAAACCCAGGGGCTTAAACCATTGAGTCCCGAGGAGGCTGCAACTTCCCCCTTTGAGAACAACCAGGGGAAGTTCCGCGGCGTGTTGCTTGTATTGGACCTTGAATTTTCCAACCCCCAACACCGGAATGCTATTTCCCTGTACGTCCCGCAGCGTGGACCTCAACGCTTTAAGCTTAGGGCGCACTTGGGGGGAAATTCCCAAGAACTCCCGCTGGGACATGATTGAGTAGGAGGAACCCGAGTCTATCTCCATCCTAACAGGGGCCCCTTGCACCAGTACCTCGACAAAATAACGTGGGTGTCCCAAGGACACGCTGTACACGGGGGCGTCGTCACTGCTGTCGTCGGAGATGCGGCCCACGCCGTCCTGCTTTCTCGCGGGCCGGGCGCCCTCCTTGGCCTTCGGCGAGTGGTCTGGCGGGCTTTTCCGGTCCTTGCGCCGCCGTCTGCAGACTTTGGCGATGTGCCCCCGGCGTCCGCAGTTGTGGCACTCGGCCTTCCGGAACGGGCACTTGATGTGGTCGTGGGCCGCCCCACAGCCATCGCAGCGTCGACCGTCTTTCCGAACCCTCCGGACATCCTCATCGTCGCTGCTCTCCGTGGAAGATTTCGGCGTGCGCCTGGCCGCCTGCACCGAGCCCGCTGCCTTGTCGGGCTGTGGGGGCCTTTCTCGGAACCCCTTGACTCCGGCCCTCGTGGCCTCCGCGGCCTGTGCCGCCTTCACGACCTCGCGCAGCGTTGGGGGTGGCTCCTGGTTCATCAACTTTCTCTGAACCTCCTCATCCCACAGGCCGCACAGCATGCGGTCCCTGAGGGCGATTTCCAAGTTTTCCCACTTGCATGGGCTGGCGGCCAACCGCAGGGCCGCTGCAAAGGCAGCGATGGACTCACCAGGCGCTTGAACTCTCTTCCAGAACGTGTCTTGAGTCGAAAACATCGAAACCGAGGGCTGGAAATGGTCGCGCATCACTTTTAGGAGCTGTTTGACCGACAGCTCACTCACTTTCTTCGGTGATACTAGGTCCACCAATACTCTTTTGGCGGAATTCCCCAGCATCCGAGTGAGGATGGCCCTCTTCTTTCCCTCGTCCGTAATGTCGGACACCACCAGCATATCTTGGAAGTCCATTTCAAAGAGCTCCCAGTCTTCCGGCTTGTTGATGTCGAAACCGGCATGTGTCTTGATCTCGTGGGAAGCCATATCCCACCTTCATCGCCAATTTAGTGTATGAGAGCCAAGACACAGGAACAGCCGAAGGATTGGCTTAATACATCTTTATTGTATGGTGGTCCGGGGGAACATGTGGTAATGGTGGACGAACAGCTCAATATATACAGTGGCTATACATTTGAATGTGGCTCCACGATAGCCCATTGGCTACCGCCCGCGTGACGTCATCCCTGGTCACGCCCTTCTTGTCCAGGTGAGGTAGTGGCGGGAATCTTCCCGCGCTGGAGTTATTGCGTAATTGAAACCATATGAGCTGGACGCTCGCTATTGCCACCTAGTGGTTACTAGCTCGCGTCCTATTACAGAAGGTTACAGTGTTACAGTTGATTGGTGTTACATTGTTGCAAAGGCATAGTATTAGGAACACATCACTGACTTATTTTCTATACCCTTCCTAATGATCCCTAGCATTGAGTTTGCTTTTTTCACTGCTGAGGCACACTGGGTTGACACCTTCATTGAGTTGTCCACCAGGACACCAAGGTCCCTTTCCTGGTTTGTCGCAGAGAGTTCAGACCCCATCAGTTTATAAATGTAATTGGGTTTTTTTGCCCCAACATGCATCACTCTGCACTTACTAATGTTGAAGCTCATTTGCCACTGCTTTGCCCATTCCCCCAGTGTCAAGAGATCCCTCTGGAGCTCCTCACAATCTCTCACAGTTTTCACTACCCTGTATAATTTAGTGTCGTCAGCAAATTTGGCTACCTTGCTTTTTACTCCTACCTCTAGATCATTTATGAAGAGGTTGAAAAGCAGGGGTCCCAGTACTGAACCTTGGGGGACCCCACTCTTTACTTCCCTCCACTTGGAGAAGTGTCCATTTAGTGCTACCCTCTGTTTCCTGTCCCTTAGCCAGTTGCTGATCCAGGACAAGACCTGTCCCTTTATTCCATGACTGGTAAGTTTATTCAAGAGCCTTTGGTGTGGGACCTTGTCAAAAGCCTTCTGAAAGTCCAGATAATAATGTCAACTGGATCCCCCTTATCCACATGCTTGTTGACACTCTCAAAAAATTCCAACAAATTAGTGAGGCATGATTTGCCCAGTTACATTTCATACACAACAAAGTGCCAAATGTAAGAAAAACATGCTCAAGTGGGAGCTGCTGGCAGACAACAACATGTGATGTGAATGTGGAGAGATACATTACCGGACTCATTTGCTAGTCTGCCGATTACTACCAGAAACATGTGCCAATCAATGAGGACTTAAGTTTGGCCAATGACACAGCCAAGAAAATGGTTTCATTCTGGCAGTCCAGGGTTTGATTGCTCTTCAGATTCAGGAGGCAGCCCACAATACTAGTTGCAGTTGCTTAAATATATTGACACTTGGCCCACCCGGAGTAACACAGAATATGTGTTTTGCAGTTGGAGGACGACAAAAGGTGCAGCATCCCACTTACATCTCCAAGCACAAGAATGTTCTAATAGTATATGTAAGACTGCATTCTTGGGCAGCATATTAAAAAGTAGAGACAAAAGTCCTTATAGTGGTACCTTATACGATTTTAATCCGTTCCACAGGGCTCGTTGTTGTACGAAATAATTGCTATACGATACATGCATTGTGTAGCCATTTTCCCTATGGGATGCATTGTACAATGTTTTGTTTTTTTGCTAAGTGGTTTTTCCTATTGAAAAATTGTTGGACGATTTTTTCCATAGGGAAAATTGTTATGCGGGACACCATTTTCTCCCCAAAACCTAATTGTTATGTGATTTTGTTGCTATATGGGACAATTGTTGTATGAGGTTCCATTGTATAGTTAAAGTGATAGTCTTCCCACTAGTAATGTATGACTTTGAGAGCTGGACCATAAGGAAGGCTGAGTGCAGAAGAATAGATGTCTTTGAACTGTGGTGCTGAAGAAGACTTTGGAGAGTCCCCTGGACTACAAGGAGATCAAATCAGTCAATCCTAACTGCTCTTTGGAAGGACACATACTAAAGGTGAAGCTCATGTGCTTTGACCACCAAATGAGAAAAGAATGCTCACTGGAGGAGACCCTGGTGATGGGAAAGATTGAAGGCAAAATGAGAAGGGGGTGACTGAGGATGAGATTATTAGACAGCATTGTTGATGAGGTGGGTGTGGATCTGGGCAGACTCCGGAGAATGGTGGATGACAGAGGAGCCTAGCATGCTGTGGTCCATGGGGTTGCAAAAGGTTGTAATTCATTGTGCAACTGAACATTAAACAACAAATACAGCAACACTAATATTGTGCTTCAAGGGCTAATTGACAAGGTATGAAGTGGATTACTTTCTAGTCAGAACATTTCATGGTCCAGTATATGCAATCCCTCTGACTTTTTCCAGACATTTTGGGCACTTAACAGCTCCCAGTTGCTCCTGTTTGCTTCCGCTTCCACTCACAGCCTGGCTTTTGCCTTCTAAAACCAGAGCTCTAAGTTTAGTTCTAGATCTTAATTGTCTAATGGACAATCCTGATTAGGTTTACACTCATGGAATTCTTTTCTAGAAATAGGTTGGTTTCTGGAGTGGGACAGTTGAATACACATTTTAGATTTTCCACTGTAATGCTCACTACCTTTAAAAAGCAACATTTGCTCAATTGGCACTCCTATGTGTATGAGCTTAACAAGAATAAAATCATACTAAAATAGGACAGAGTGTAAAATCCATGTATTTTATGTGATGCTGCATTCTTACAAAAGGGCTATGTATTTAGAACAAAGGAACATGAGAGCTGAATAAGAAAGCATTCATCACTGTCCACATTCCATTATGTACAGATCTACAGAATGTCACTGAAAGAGAATCTTCTATTTTACATTTTCAAGATAAATTATGTAGCATGCATTTTACATTTGCCGACACTTGTATATGCATTGTTATGGAGATCTATCAAAAAACTCTAAGAGAGAAGCAAAACATAACACTACGTTAATGTAGTACTGTAATGTACATTTGTCTCAAAAATATACAAAGTCACCAACAAATACATATGTTGCTGTAGTTAGTAAGTGAGGTGCCTGACACATGCCATGGTGTGCTGGTCATGGAATCAGGAGCATGACTGGCTGTGCAGCCTGTTCATGCCTGCCACTGCTTCAGTTAGGCTGCAGCAATTTTTGTGGTTCTTTTTGCACATGTATAAAATTCCAAAAAGATACTGGTTGTGGACTGATGCAGTGTGTGGCAAAAGCCCCAATGAGGGAAAAACACATAATGTGTTTTACAAGGCATTAAAAATCCCGCAAGATACGTAGCATAACCAGGAGCCCTGGTGGTGCAGTGGTTAAACTGCTGTAATACAACCAAAAGGTTGTGAGTTTGATCCTAACCATAGCTCAAGGTTGACACAGCCTTCCAACCTTCCAAGGTTGGTAAAGTGAGTGCCCAGCATGTTGGGGGCAAAATGCTAATTAACTTGTGTTCCACCCAGAGAGCATACTAAGCATTTTGGGGTGGTATATAAGTTTGATTGCTTTGCTTTAGGATAAAACCATTGACACCATACAAGTGACAAATAGGAGTCAAGGAATATGTGTGTGCATGTATCTTTGTCTTCAGCTGCCATATCCATACCGGATATTGGTTATTATTATGGTGATAGTCTTCCTGTTCTTAACTTCTTGGAATGATTCTTCTGAAGACATGCCACACCAGTCTCTCAGGTTCTTCAGCCATGAAATCTGTCTACCTGTGTGTGTGTGTGTGTGTGTGTGTGTGTGTGTGTGTGTGTGTGTGTGTGTGTGTGTGTGTGTGTGTGTGTGTGTGTGTGTGTGTGTGTGTGAGTGATATTTATATCTGCTACCAGTCAAACTGGGAAGCCAAGGTTTCAAAATGTTGCTCTACTCCAAAGTATTTGGGCATCACTCTGGATTGAACCCTGGCCTACACAAACATTATCATTTTAAAAAATCAACAACCCAAAGGTTGACACAAGAAATAGTGTATTCAGGCAACTAGCTTGGTCAGTCTTGGGTGCAGAGCCACAAACAATCCCTGTGCTACTCCACAGCAGAATATGCTAGTACTATATGGTGTAAAACAGCACATGCCAAACAAGTAGATGTAGCTTTTAATGAATCATGCAGGATCATAACTGGCTGCCTGAAATCTTACCCCCTGCCGCCTGGAAGAAGTCTCATTCCGGTAGCACAGCCCCTTGAGAAGTATGTTAGCTATCAAGGTTTATTGTTTTGCTCTCTGTAGATTAATCCTAACCTCTTCTGGTTTCATATTTAGAACTTGAAAGATATGTAGAAAACTTTGCCATAATTTTAGCCAATTTCATTTGTTACTTGAGAACGCCTCTCAATGTACTTCCAGAAGCACAACCCAACAGTTTCCTAAATATGTTGTTTCTGGTGACAAACTTTCTACTTGAATATTAGGGACACTGTCCAACCCCCCCACCCTGCCCGGCATCCTTTGAGTGCAAGAGGCATATATCTGATGCCAAGCATATACTGTACAGTACTTCTCAAGGCTCCTAGCAAGCACCAAACTCATGCTAAACATCATGGGGTGGCAGCAAACTGATGTAAAAGGAAATGGGAAGCACACAGAACCCAGTCATTCTTTACAGCATTCTTTACCTGCCCATGAGGGTCAGGTGGAAGAAATAAAAAAGAGGGCTCTAGTAAGATTGGTAGCAAGCCTTTCCCATAAACAGATCTGCAGCTCCTAGTGCCCCAAAATGCAATTTTTTAGAGGGTGATCTCAGCCCACATCACTACCAAAGACCTTTATATAAATAATGTTTTAAGTAGATTTCCCTCCCATATACTAGTGGAATTCAATAAAAAATAGAAAGACATGTCCTGCAATTCTGAGCACTATACTCAGAATTGCAGAACATCCTTAGTATATATGTATTTAAAAAAAGATTTAGTCATATTTAAGAGTCAGGTGATATTTAGCTCATGTTTTCTCATGATGGGTGTTTACATTAGCTAATGCACTCTGCCATCCCTCTGAAGGCAAGCTGTGTAGTCATTGGGCCATAATTCATTTGCACATGGATAGATAACCAATATCTATCAACCAGATTTAGTGATGAAGTAAAGGGATAAGTGGCATAGTCTAGATACCAAAACAATAAAAAATAAAAGTACAACTGATTAATTACAGTAAAACGAGAAACTTGTAATGAGCTGTTTTGATTTATGATCTTAATTTTCATTTCACATAAGTAATCTATCTTAATACAAAATACAAAGCCCTCAGCTTTATTAAGTAATACATTTCACATTCCATAGATTTAAAAAGAGAGATGAAATCAAGTATTTGGGTAATGTAGTTGATTGTTTGCTTTAGATTGCAACAAGGTAAATTTAAACAACTTCCAAAGAAGTACCATATGGCTATTGTTTTGTTAACACTATTCCGTATTGGGGGAAGAGTCACTTTTGTATTAAAGGCATAGTGGACAGATATAAATTAGATTGTTACAATAATTGTACATTATATATTTTGACCTTGTGCAGAACAGAAGGATAATTTCCTTTAATTCTGGCATAAACCCATGCGCTAGCACATTTGATAGTGCTTACAATGTCTTCCCTTCCCTCTCATTGGCCAGCTAATAAGGAGGAGGATGGAGGAAGCATTGGGGCTGACTCTGTATTCTCACATGTTGAGAAGAGGAGAATCCACAAATAGAGAAGAACTTTTAAAAATAATATTTATTCCAAGTGACATAGTGCTATGCCACTTGAAATAAATCTTTCTTTAATGATCCACCATGGCCCTGGAAATGGGCTCCAGCTGACCAGCTGGGACCCGTCTTACCTAAACAGCTGGAGTTTGCCCCTACTGATCTGTGATGGTGATCTTCCCCAGATGATGAGCCAGTGGAGATCAGCAGCAAGGATCCACAAAATTTACAGAGATGCCATGAATCGATCTGCTGAGGCTGGCCTCTTTAGAATTAGAGCTCATCTCTGTGCTACCACAGATCACAACCTTGAATCAGCAGAGATGGGCCCCAGCTGATCGGCAGAGATGGATATGGATGGAAACACCAACTCAGACAATATGTGACTTGAAACACTCCCCATTTCAACATGGTATTTTGGACCACTGTAGACATCCGCTGACTCAAAGATGACTCTTTGGTTTTATTGGCCTAGTCTAGCATGATATGGTTTTATTGGCCTAGTCTAGCATGATATGACAGTTTTTCTTAGAATCAGAACAGCCTGCATCTCCACATTATGTAAGAATCGGACAGACCTCTTCTATGTTTAATAACACTTTATGATGACAATAAAGATGAGGGGGAGGACAACAATTTATTTAAGAGGAAATATCAGCATCATATAAATAAAAAGGAAACTTTCAATGGTGTACCTTGCCACTGGGCTTAGGACTAGTACAGTGGTGGTGAACCTATGACATGCATGTCAGAGGGGGCACTCAGAGCTCTTTCTCTGGGCACATGTACCATTGCCCCAGCACAGAGTTCACCCTGCCCCTCTGTTTGGGCACTTGGTCCATTACTGGACTAGTATATCCCCATGTTGATTGCATGAACATATAACTGCATGTTAGGGTACATGGATGTTATGGTGATACATGGAGAAAGCAGTATGTATGCAATTAGTGACAGGGCAAAAAATTTCTGACTGACCAGGGTACGGATATAATGCAGATCTTGGAGGCTGCCATTTCTCCACCTCCATATGATGTGGTGTGTTTGTCCCTTAGTTTGTCTCTTGTGGATCAGTATGAGGAGGGAAACCCTTAGAATTAGCCCTTTGATGACTCAGAATGACTCCAGATCATTTTGTCCCTCACTGGAATAGAGAAAGCCCACTCACACAGCCAGCCCCACTGTACAGAAAATAGACATTTCTTCTTCGGTCTGGAAGCAAATTTTGAATTTGTTTTTAACATGAGAAGAGCTAGCAAGGAGTTGCAAGACAACTGACCAAATTGTACATCTGAGCCAAAAATGAGCCGTTACATTTTCATAATAACAATGCTTTGGAAATAGACCATTTCTCATAAGTTACTATTCCCTGGGGACTCTGGGAGTTGCTGTATGAAATACTAATTTCTCAAAGCTATGATAGGGAATGATATGTAATAAAGTATTGCAAGATTCTATAGATGTCTACCTATTTGAAACATGTACCTGTTAGTCTTGTTACTGTAGGTATCTGGCTATGGAGCTAGTGGTTGGGATTCCATTTCCCAGAAGAATCCAAGGAATAACCCAACCTATTGTAGTTATGGATCAGCTGCACTGTCCCAGACACACACACACACGCCATCTCTGAAGAAGGGAAGGGTAAATTACTTCTATGTATTCTCTACTTGGAAAACCCTGGAAAGAACTGACATAATTTTTTTTTTAATTTTTTTTTAAATTGAATTTTTCAAAGACATACAAAAAAGAAAAGAAAACAATGACTAACAATACAATACATAAACAAATCCATAGTATCATCTTAACAAACATTACTAAATGTTAGCACATAACAATATCTAGACTCATTAATTACTATATAACCACAAAATATTAAGAAAAAAAACCCATTGTTTCAAAATCCAAAATAATAAGAACTTTCTGTGCTACCATTAATCTTTAGATAAATAATAAACACCCTGTGAATATATACAATGCCCGGAGAGTTTATTTGCTACTCAACTCCAAAAACTTCTTTGTGATGGTACTGGTCCTGAACTATCATTTGCCGTACAAGAATGGTCCACAAATGGTTTCCATATATTCCAAAATCTATTCTCTTTTAAGTTATCCCTTTTCACTTTAATCTCCCATGTCAGTTTGTCATTCAATGCTAAACTCCACATTTCTTTATACCACTCTCCAATCTGTATTTCTATGTCATTTTTCCAGTTTCTAGCTATACATTGTCTGCCCGTTGTCAATACAATTTCCAATAATTCCTTTTCATCTTTGTTTAAACCCAAACCTTCCACATTCGTTAAAAGAATGATACTTGACACCAGCTTAACACTTCTACCCATTATTACACCAAACTCAGCTTCTATTCTCCCCCAGAAATCCCTTATTTTTTTACAACTCCACCACATATGTTCGTATGTTCCATCAAATTCTCTACATCTCCAACATAACTTATCTCTTTTATTATCCATCTGGTTAAGTCTTAATGGCGTCAAGTACCATTGCCACAACATTTTAAAATTATGTTCTTTAATTCTCACAGACATTGTTCTCATAATCCTCTTTTTCCATTTGTTTTTCCACTCCAACTCCCCAATTGTTATATTCAAACTTTGTTCCCACTTCCGTCTCAAATCCTCATGTGGGTCTACCCCTCTATTCAGTATATTGTAAAGCTTACTCACAAGACCTTTTATACTATTTTCCCCTTTTCTAAATCTCCATACCAACTCCTCAAATTCTGTATGCATTCTATCTAGCCCTACTTCTTTTCCATATTTTTTGTTCCAATTTTCCACCTTCAACCTCTGAAACCAATTCAAATTTAATATCTCAAATATTTTTTTCCGCTCAACAAGAGACTCACATATTTTTAACCAATCCTTCAATAAGAGCATCCCTTTTTTATCCAATATTTCCATTTTTTCCTTATCTAACTTTATTGGGAAACACATCATATCAGTCAGTTCTAAAACTGGAGAGAGATTTGGGACCATATCCTTTTTTACCTTCTTCCACACCTCCACGAGACCTCTCATCATAGTATTATTTGCTCTTCTCACTTTATCCTTTATTCCTAGAAAAATCAAATTTCCAATATTTCTATATTCTTTCATCTCCAATTGCTCCCAAATTGTTTTTTCTCTTGCCAAAATCTTCACAACATTCTTAACTTGAAAAGCCCGGTAATATGCTAGCAAGTTTGGCAATCCCAAACCCCCTTTTTTTTGAGACAAATACCATAACTTCTTTGGAAGCCTAGATTTTTTACCTCCATTACAAAAACCATTGAACATCTTTTGAAACTCATTAATTTCTTTCTCTTTCAAATGGATCGCTAGTGTATCAAATAAAAAGTTAAGCTTTGGCAACAATATCATTTTACACATAGCAATCCTTCCGAACCATGACAGCTTTAACTTCTGAAGCTCTTGTATTTTGTTCTTAAATTCTACTTTCAAGCTGTCATAGTTCAATCGTTTAAGTTCTTCTAATTTGTTTGAAATAATTATCCCCAAGTATTTCAGCTTATCCTTAATTTGTATATTAAGTGTCAACACTGTCCTACCCATCTCACTTGGTTTCAAATTACACAACATCAATTCTGATTTATCCCAGTTTATCTTTAACCCAGTTATATCCTGAAATATCTGTAAATGATCTTTAATCCTGTCCATTACTAACTCCGGGTGCTTTACCATAAGCAATGTATCATCTGCGTACATACTCACTTTATTACCCATGATCCCTTCTATATTTAAATCCTCCCTTATACTTTTAGCTAAGATTTCCATTGCCATAATAAACAGAATAGGAGATAATGGACAGCCCTGCCTCGTACCAGCTTCTAACTTTACCACATCCGTAAGCTCCTCATTTACTCTAACCCTAGCATTTCCTTTTTGATATAGTAAATCTATAACCCTATTAAATTTATCCCCAAATCCATATTTTTTAACTATTTCCTTGATTGAGGACCACTGCAATGAGTCAAATGCCTTGAAGATATCCAATGATAATAGTCCCACCTTTTCCTTTGTTTGATTTACATTATCTATTAAATCTAATACCCTTCTAGTCAAATCCGCCATATGTCGTCCTTTTAAAAACCCTACTTGATCAACATTTATATATTCTCCCATAAAACTATTTAGACGGTTAGCCAATATTGCTGTAAAGATTTTCGCATCTTGATTTATAAGTGAAATTGGTCTGTACGAATCCACTCTTTCCAAATTCTTACCAGGTTTTGGCAGAAGAACAATTGTAGTATTATACCATGAAGTCGGAATTGATCCTCCATCTAGTATATAATTATATAACTTCACCAATTTCGGGACCACCACCTCCTTAAATTCTTTATAAAACTCTGTCGATAATCCATCGTCCCCAGGGGCTTTCCCTATCTTCAATCTACTTATTACCTCCTTAACCTCTTTATCAGATATCTTTTCTTCCATTTTCTCCCTATGCTCTTGTTTTATCCCACTCCCTAACTGTTTCTCCAATATCTTTTTAAGCTTTTCCAAATCTACTTCCTTTTTTGCATATAGTACCTGATAAAATTCCCTGACAATTTTACATTTATCCCTATTCTTATTACATCTTAAGCCTTGCTTATCAACCAATACACCAATTTCTCTTTTTTCCCTTTTAACCTTGGCTGCTCTTGCTAATAATTTTGAATTCTTATTACTAAATTCAAAATATTCTCTATTTAGGTAAATCAAATCCCGTTTAACTTTATCAATATCCTTACCCATTACTTCTGCCTTAAGTCCTTGTAATTTCGTAAAAGTTTTTTTGTCCTTGTTTTTCACATGCTCCTCCTGTAATTGTTTTATTTCTCTTTCTTTTTCTGTCTGTTCTGCTTTGTATTTTTTATATTTGAAGCTTGCCAATTTTATACTCTCCCCCCTAAAAACTGACTTCATGGTATCCCATACAACATTAAAATTAACCTCATTATTGTCGTTCCACTGCCAGCTTTCTTTCCAACTTTCCATAATTACCTCTTTACTTTTTTGATCTTTAAACAAATTAGGATCGTACCTCCAATTTCTTACTCTTCGTATATTTTTTTGTGCTTTTAGTTCCAAATATACTTTAGCATGGTCCGATTCCTTAATAATCCCCATTTCCACACCTTCTATATCCCCGATTAAATTTTCCGAAAGAAAAACATAATCTATTCTTGAGTAGGTCCCGTGGACGTGTGAAAAAAAAGAATATGCCCTTTCTGAGCCCTTATACTCTCTCCACGAATCCTTCAAACCCATAACCTTCATCCAATTGTCCAACACCTTCCCTTTCACACCAATTCCACTTCTAGCTATATTTGTACAATCTAATCCTGACCTTATCAAATTAAAATCACCAGCCACAATAATTTTTGCAACATTTTCCAACTCCACTATTTTCCGGATTTTTTCCAAAAACTCTGCTTGGCGGTCATTCGGAGCATAAATATTTACAAACATAATTTCCTCATCCTCCAATTTTCCTCTTAACAACAAATATCTACTCTCTTGATCCACAATCTTTTTTGTAATTGACATAAATTATATAGACTTGACAGCTCACAATTAACAACAATGATAAGAGCCCTTGGACCAATACATAAAGGACTCCATAGATGTTTGGAAATGCTGGTCTTGAAATATTCCAAATTAACAAAAAAACAAAACAAAAAAAAACAAACCACGACTCTACTAGGAAGTGCCTATACACTTAAAGGTAAAGGTCGCCCTTGCTCGAAAGCCAGTCATATCCGACTCTAGGGTTCAGTGCTCATCTCTGTTTATAGCCAAAGAGCCAGCACTGTCTGCATCTGCAGATGCTTCCATGGGCATGTGGCAGGCATGCCTAGACACCGAAATGCACAGAATGCTGTTTACCTTCCCAATGAAGTGGTACCTATTTATCTGCTTGCAATTTCTTACTTTCAAACTGCTAGGTTGGCAGGAGCTAGGACAGAGACAGGCACTCATTCCGTCATGCAGTACTCAGGTTTTGAATTGCTTCTGCCTATACACTTAGACATTACCTTAACATTTCTAGGGTCCTTGGTTAGGTCTTGAACTGTTAATTTTATGCTAGTCTTTCTGAATCTAATGGTATATTTTTAAAAATAAAAATACTAACTAACTAAATAAATAAATAACCTTTCATGTTTTGCACGAGGAAACAATTTCTCTTTGGTGATAAATCATCTCTTGAAACACAGCAACCTACTTGCCATGAACTGCAGCATGCTTCTCTCTCCTTGTTGAGCCCATGTTTCTTCCTGTATCTACATTTCCCTCCACCTTCCTGTTAAAGTTTATGATGAGATTTTGTCATTTTTATTTTCCACTGGAAACCAAGCTGAAAAATACAGACATATTTCTTTTGGAGCTCAGTACTGATCAGAAGCAGCAAAGGGGTTGCGATTCCCCCCAACCCACCCCCAAGTCACCCTTCAAGGAATTGAAATTCAAAATTTCCAGTTGCTTTATTTATGACATATTTATATTCAGAGAACTGCAAGTTGAATTAATGAAAGTCTTGATATTTATGAATTGTTGCCGCTATTTTCAAAACTTTGGCGTCAGAGCCAAAACTTGGTAATATGGACCATTGAATTGGAAATCCTGTGTGCTTATTATGAATAGCATATATTATAAAGTTGGAACCAACTTATAGTAACCCTAATAGGGCTTTCTAAGTAAGTGATAGTAAAGGTTTTACCATTGTCTCCTTGCTGTGAATTTTGAAGGCTGAGGGAAGAATGGAACTAAGGCTCCTGAGTCCAGGTCCATCACCTACCAGTATGCCATACTCGTATGCTTAGAATCTAGATAGCTGGTATATCTAGCATTGGGAGAGAACAGAAAGGTTGAATGCTTCATTTTGGTAGTTTCATACCTGGCCTAGACATGGAAGAAGAAGAAGAAGATGGTGAAATTCGTGCCCCCATTTCATTTCCTGTTGACATGAAATATCAAGCAAAACAAAATGGCACCTCCATTTTGGTTTCTTCCTCTTCATAGGATCACTGTGGCGGTAGTGGTGAAAGAAACAGAAGGCATTTTCATTATCAATGTTATCCTGAATGCTTTTCAGAATCATCCTTGCAAAAATATTGTCGTAGGTGAAAATAGTGCTTTGATCCTGAGTTTTTAAAAATCAGATACCTCCACTGCACAAAAGTCCTGTGAGCAACCCTAACCCCAAAGCCAAGCACAAATCTTCAGACAAAGAATGGTTGCTTTAATCTTTGTCATATAGCTGTGTATAAGACCTGCAGCCTTCTATTCTGATAAAGGTTAAGTAGTTGTTGTTCAGTCGTACAAGTGATTCCAACCCTTTGTGACCCCATGTATCCTCGCTCACCAGGCACCCCTATCCTCCACCAGTCTCTCAACCTCCCCAACTCTGTGCCCATTGCATCAACAATACCATCTAGCCATCTCATTTTATCCCACCCCCTTCTTCTTTTGCCCTCCCTGCATCAAGGCTTTCTTAAGTGAATCCTCTCTTCTTATTTTATGTCCAAAGAACTTTAGTTTCATCTTCACTATTTGACCTTCCAAGGAGCAGACAGAGTAGATTTCTTCTAAGATCAACCTATTTGTTCACCTCGCTGCCCAGGGTACTTTCAAAACTCTCCTCCAACACCATGTTTCAAAGGCGTCTATACTTCAGCGCTCAGCATATTTGATCTCGAACTGTTCTTTTCCAAGTTATTATGTTTTGGGAGGCTGAACAGGTGGCATCCAGATATAGAATTCTTTTTCTGTGCTTCCCTTTCTCTTTAGTTATATCCTCCACCTTTAGTGTATGAGAACCAAGACACAGGAACAGCCGAAGGGTTGGCTTAACACATCTTTATTGCATGGTGGTCCGGGGGAACATGTGGTAATGGTGGACGAACAGCTCAATATATACAGTGGCTATACATTTGCATGTGGCTCCACGATAGCCCATTGGCTACCGCCCGCGTGACGTCATCCCTGGTCACGCCCTTCTTGTCCAGGTGAGGTAGTGGCGGGAATCTTCCCGCGCTGGAGTTCTTGAGTAATTGGGACCATATGAGCTGGACGCTCGCTATTGCCACCTAGTGGTTACTAGCTCGCGTCCTATTACAGAAGGTTACAGTGTTACAGTTGATGGGTGTTACATTGTTGCAAAGGCATAGTATTAGGAACACAACACCACCCCAGCCCCTTTGTGTTGTTTTGCTTCCACTCTTGGTACTCCCTCCACCCCAGGTCTCTTTTAAAATATTAATCATCAACCATTAAATGAACCTCATGTTACACTACTTGTATAATGCTCCTCTGCTTTTATTACTGCTGCTGCTGTTACTAAAAATCTAATGATGCTGCTGTTATTATCCATCTATTGTTTCACTGTCTGTTAACTGAGCCATAGAATAAAATTTGTAATAAATATATACAGTCACACACACATTTGTTTACTTACATATTGCATTGCAAAGGACTAAAACTACAAAAATGCTTAAACTTGAAGAACTTCTGGACTCCATACATTACTGTCCCCAAACTGTAGGCCAACTTTAGATTTCCCCCCACATTTACCATTAAGACAGTAATGTGTGTGCATTTTACTGTATCCAAGTAATATATAATGACAAATCACTGATGTTGCAAGCTGAGTGGCGTTTTGTGGAACATGGTATTATGGGTAGGCTGAGCTTAGAGACATCATATTCCACTGCTGCTTTGCTTCATTACTGTCAACTGATAAAAAAAAGAGTGTAGCTACTGTTCCTTACAGTGATGATGTGTTTCAACATTGCTGTGTCATGTATTGATGTTAGCGGCCTTATTATAATCTGTTTTCTAATTAGAAGGTCTTTGATTGCTCCTTTTTTTTAGATTAAAAAGGAAGTGAAGTGAAGACCACAGAGATTGCATAAATTCTACACTGTTCTGTTCACTGGCAGATAAAGACCTGGATAAGATCAGATGAAAGATTGGGTACCAAAAAGGGGATTCATGTCAGTCTACTCAGATAACACTTATAGTTCACTCCCCATATCCATGGGTTCCATTTTCCACAGGTTCAATTATCCATGAATCCAAAAATATTCAGTGAAAAATCCCTAAAACACATAATATATATTTCCAAGGCACATTACCAGAGCTGATCAGTAGAGGCCACTATTTATGTAATGTTGAGGAGGAATGGATTGTGTTTCCAAGGATGTCATTTCATGAGCAGATGCAAAGGACTGATGGAAGCATTTTCTGTGCACACATGCATGCACGGACACAGACTCTATTTATATGTCTCAGGTATGCATATTGTAACATGGGGTTTACTGCTTCCCACAGTTTGTGGTACCCATGGAAGAACTTGGAATGTATTTCCTATGGATATGGGAGAGAGGGCTACCATTATGATCAAGTCTAGGATTTTTCATTCCACTGGTTAAATAGGCAAGAGCTGCAAAGTCTGGTAAAACTGGGGGTGGTGAGAAACTTATTCCCTCAGGTTCTAAAAAAGTACATTTTCCCGATTTACACTGACTGGACTCAAAAGTGGTACTGAAGGTCAAATTACATGGTAGAGATGGGAGATCATTACATGAGGTAATTCATCAAATGCTGAAAGATGTCTAACTCTTTCATTTATTGTTGAATATAAAAAAACCACCATATCTGGAAGCATCATTTCTTTTAAGTGCATACAATATAGCTGAAAGAAGGTTAAAGGTAAAGGTAAAGGTTTCCCTTGCTCGAAAGCCAGTCGTATCCGACTCTAGGGTGCAGTGCTCATCTCTGTTTCTAAGCCGAAGAGCCAACGCTGTCTGCTCCTGCAGACGTTTCCGTGGTCATGTGGCAGGCATGACTAGACACCGGAGCGCACGGAACGCTGTTACCTTCCCACCGAAGTGGTCCCTATTTATCTACTTGCAATTTCTTGCTTTCGAACTGCTAGGTTGGCAGGAGCTGGGATGAAGACGGGAGCTCATTTCCGTCCTGCAGTACTCGGGAATCGAACTGCTGACCTTCCGCTTCCCAGTCAGCGTCTTAGCAACTTGAGCCACTGCAGTACCCACAATTAAGGTTACATCGCAATTAAGTCACTGCACTTGTTGGGGATCAACACTGTAATTCCCATCTGAAAATGATAGGAGAACTGAGGGCAGCTTGTTTTGAATGGTCAAGATTTAATTGCAAGATGTACTGGTCCTTGTTGCTAAAATATTCCATGCATTGTTTCTTTCAAAGGAGAATAAACAGAAAAAATGTTTATCTAAATTTATAGTTATGGGCTTATTTAAGACTAGAAATGTGAGTTAGGGGGAAGACCTTTGTCTGATATTCCTCTGATATTATATTTAAATAGGATTTGTAAGTACTAAAGTGGCAGGTAGCAAAATCTGAAACTACACAGAGACTGTAAAAGTACTAAGACCTTCTAGTATGAATCTGATTAAGATCTTGAAGGCAGCAGAAAATAAAATTAGTACAGTCTTTGAGTTGCCTCCAGCAAGAATTGTATGCTTCACCTGCCTTTAATCCACACATTGTTTGACATTTTCACTATCTCCTTGCTACATTATGCTTCCTCTGAGTCATATGATCTTTGTCAGCCTTCTTGACACAGTAAAAAAAAGTTTATATGGAGGCTGCTTTGCTATTTCTACTGAGGTATCAAGCACGGCATACCTGTAAATTCTTGAGTTAATTGCTGATATTTTGAAGGAAAGTGAAGTTGGATAGCCAGCAAAACCAAAGATATAAGTCAACAAAGAAAAGTTGTCAGAAAGTGGAAATGTCATAGGTGCATAGATGAAACTCATCTAATGTAAGAATCTAATCAACAGAGTGACAGAAAGGAGTTCTCAACCCTTTTAAACTGTAGACTGGGTCATGCTCTCTCAGACAGCTTCAGGGGCCAGATAGCCATTTTGCCCTTCCTCCGCCACACGTGTTCAATGCTGGTCTTGGACCATAATAAAGATTGATTTGATTTTGGCAGTTTCATATCTGGCTTAGACACTGAAGAAGAATAGAGCTACTTCATTCTGGCAATTTTACATTTTGGCATCTTTTCCTGGGACCCTACATAGAGAGGCAAAATATAGATTCACTAGACTAGATGGAAGCAAATTGTGCATTCTGTTCCTTCACTCCTCACCTTACTCTACTCCAGTCACTAGTTTCACCACTTTCATGTAAATTCAGTTCCCTTATTCTCATGCCAAAATAATAATCCAACATATTTTAATTCTTAACATCTAATTTACATCAGATTTGTTAATTGTTTCTTTTCATTTCTTGCTTGATTAAAAGAGTTTTATTGCTTCTGAATATATTGAATACATCACATGTAATATTACCCACAAATTCCCTTCAGTGCTGCAGAAAATATAAAATTGTTGCTCTTGGGCATTTTAAGTCTTGAAGGTATTTCCATGTTCATTGTGCTGCAAGAGGTTCAATATTGCATAATTCAAAACAAATGAACCCCCATCATAAAGCCAAATGATCCATTCAATGATATTTTTTTTCATCTTATTTTCTCTCTCTGCTGATTTAAAAAACAAAAGGAAAATATCTGCTCCTTGCTGAAACAAAATTAATCTTTTAACATCTTCAGGAATATTAAACATAAACGGGTAAAAAATGAGTGGAGATCACATGAAATACAAAGAATTAGCACTTTATTGGAGATATTTTAAACACGTACAGGCATATGCATGCACAGGAATTGCATTCTATGGTGGTATGATGGTTTGCAAGCCCTGCTGATTTATGGGCCTCATAAGATGATAGATGATGACTACATCTGATGTAATTTTTGCTTTAGCATCTTATTACACCCTGCTTATTCAACTTATACACAGAGCACATAATGCGCAACGCAGGGATGGAGGAATCACAATATGGGATCAAAATTGCTGGGAGAAACATCAACAATCTGAGCTATGCAGACGACACCACCTTAATGGCAGAAAGTGAGGAAGACCTAAAGAATCTCTTGATCGGTTTGAAGGAAGAGAGTGCAAAAGCTGGCTTGAGACTCAATATCAAGAAAACCAAGATAATGGCAACAGGCCCCATCAGTCCCTGGAAAATAGATGGGGAAGAAGTAGAAGCAGTGACAGATTTTACATTCTTAGGATCCAAGATCACTGCAGATGGAGATTGCAGCCATGAAATAAAAAGGCGACTGATTCTTGGGAGACAAGCCATGAGAAACCTGGGGAACATAGTGAAAAGCAGAGACATCACCTTGAAAACAAAAATTAGAATAGTCAAAGCAATGGTATTCCCAGTGGTAATGTACGGATGTGAGAGCTGGACAATTAGGAAGGCTGAACGCAGAAGAATAGATGCCTTTGAAATGTGGTGTTGGAGGAGAGTTTTGAGGGTACCCTGGACAGCGAGGAGAACAAATAGGTCAATCTTAGAAGAAATCAACACTGACTGCTCATTGGAAGGTCAAATAGTAAAGATGAGGCTAAAGTACTTTGGGCATCAAATGAGAAGGGAGGATTCACTTGAAAAGGCCGTGATGTTGGGAAAGGTGGAGGGCAAAAGAAGAAGGGGGAGGCCAAGGATGAGATGGATAGATGGTATTGTAGACACAATGGGCACAGAACTGGGAGGACTGAGGGGGATGGTGGAGGACAGAGGTGCCTGGAGAACGATGGTCCATAGGGTCGCAAAGGGTCGGAATCGACTGTGCGACTGAACAACAACAAAATCTTATTATACAATTCCTGCAGCATTGGTGCCATTTTTGCTTTATCTCCCATTATAGCACTAATGGGATGTTGTATACATTTTCTCTGACTCTTCTTTCCCGTCTTTCCACCTCTTGCTCATATGCACACAGATTTGTTCATATAGAAACACCTCACCTCAACTTATTCAAAAATCCTGTTAGGGTGGCTTTATGATGCCACCTGATCTTTAGATGCAGATGTCTTCCTGAACCTCACTTGCTTGATAGTCATGGTGCTGCTTAGAGGAAAGAGATGTTACCTGGGGGACGTGGAGGAAAGTGGTGATATCAAGAAATTGGGCAAAGGAAACGGATAAATAGAGGAGATTGTGTTTCACCTGATCATCTACAGCAGGGGTGCCCAAACTATGGCTTGGGGCCCGGATCCGGCCCTAATGCCAATTTATCTAGTCCATAAAGCCCTCATCGTTTCTGGAAGTGGAAGTGAAACAAACCCATACAAGTGCTTTGTGGGCCAGATGAATTGGCATTAGGGGCCAGATCTGGCCCCTGGGCCATAGTGACCTGCTCCCTGAACCATGTGACTGGCCCATGGCCAGAAAAGTTTGGGCACATCTGATCTGCAGGTAGCCGTGTTAATTTGTTTCAGCAACAACAATACGAAAGATAGAAATAGTGTGATGACTTTTGAGTCTACCAACCTTATGTTAATTTTAGTTTTCTCATCCACTTGAAGATTAGATCATCCCCGTGATTGGCTGAGAACCATTACATGGGGAAAACAGCACACCTGTATGGAAGATTGGGAGAAAGACAGGTGGTCCAAAATGGGGGCTGAGATGCCCAGGTAATCCCACACTGTTGCTTTTGAGGGTGCTGTGAGTTTGGAGGTTTGTTTAAGATCCATTAGCTCTACAAAAGATCTGTTCCTGGGTGAAAGAAAAAAAGTTATATGTCATTTTTAAAATTATCTATAGATGAAGCCAGCTGCTGTCTTCTTTCATTTCCCCCTCCCCAACCACTGGATGGACAGATGGACGGGACTGCTGTAAGGACTGTCATAATGAACATCCAGAGGTCCACATTTACCACTGAACCATTGTTGTCAGATTAAATGCTTGCACTTTGCTATGGGGGGCATCAAAGCCAACTCATAGTAGGAAGAGAATCTGGCACTTGGAAGACATGACTGCCTAGTGATAACAAACCGTGGGATGTTTTCCTTGATGTCTCCTGGCAAATAAACACAGCCCCACACAGTATGATGCTGCCAAATATGACAGTAGTAGCCGACATCATAGAAACACAGCCGTCATAGGGGATGAATAACATTTGAAAAGTTGCTTAGTTATGAAACAACCACACTCTCAGCTTGGGAACAGTGACACTCCCATGTGCCCTCAGAAAAGATATAAGGATAGAATACACACAGGCAGGAAGTATTCACATAGACTTTTCACTGGTGGCTCAGTGGTTAAGATGCTGAACTTGATGACTGGAAGGTTGGCAGTTTGAGATCCAAATGTTGCACAATGGAGTGAGCGCCTGTTTCTGTCCCAGCTCCTGCCAACCTAGCAGCTCAAAAGCCAGACAAAGAGACACTGTCCCAGCTCCTGCCAACCTAGCAGCTCAAAAGCCAGACAAAGAGACACTGCTTCAGTGGTTAGGGAAACAGCATGCAGTCTGGTGTCTAGTCATGCCTGCCACATATCAACATAAACAGCTGCAGGTGCAGACAGCACTGGCTCTTTGGCTATAAACAGAGATGAGCACCGAATCTTACAGTTGGATACAACTGGCTTTCGAGCAAGGGCGAGCTTTACTTTTACCTATCTACAAATCAGAGTGAAAATGCATCAGTTACATGGCCTGTTTTAATGTGACAAAAATGGCCTGGGAAAGACCCACGATAGCCACTCAGTGCCGAGATAGCTGGGGAATTACCCTGCCCTGGCTATGTGGTAATGTTGTGCTTGCTTGGAAGGTCAGCTTCAGCAGCTCTGTTTTTTTGCTGACTATCATGCAAATGAAGACTCATTGCCCTTCCTGCTCTGTAGGACTTGCTTGCCCAGCAGGTGGCTGGACTACAGCAGCTGGGGAGGTGCACTGACGTAAGCAGTAGGTCTCCCCAGTCAATCAGGATGCCTCCAAACACTGCTGCCACTGTGCTTCTCAGTTACTGTTATTCACCCACCCGCCAGACAAGCAAGCTCTGTAGGGCTCTCCTGGCTGAATCTCTACTGGGCTTTCAAATAGTATATTGAGGGCCATTTTAAAATGCAGTAAGCATTGTGTCCTGTGAAGCAACCAATTTCTGCCATGTGTGTAGATCTAGACTATAGGCACACATTTGTACCCTATTATATCCTGAAACTCATACATTCTTTGGATGTCTAGCAGTGTATCTTGAGCTCCAAACTGAGCTTCTAAGACAAAAAGAGGGCAAAGGGAAACTTCATATGGTCTGTAACAGCAGAGCAAAACACAAACAGAAATGTAAGTACTGTATTGCAGCAGAAATCTGAGACTAATAGCTCCTCCTGCTTATGTAATATCTGTCAGAGTCCAGGGTGTGGGTGGATGGCAAGTAAAGCAAACACCAGGACCCAGGGCAACCAGGAAACAGGCCAAACAGTAGCTGTTCAAGTATAAAATTAAACCTGATTTAGACAGGGTTGGCTCAGAAAACAGCGCATTGTCCAAGCAAGCTGGAAGTTGGGAGACCAAGAAAGCAAGTGAGGCAGAGTACCATCAAGGGCTGGAAAAGAACATGGATGGGATTCAAGGATGGAGACAAGGTACAACAACAGTCAACAGGAAGTGGGTGTTGCAATGGTTTCTGCTCCCCCCCCCCGGAGGATAGGGGCCGCTGGGCGCAAGGAAGGCATGGGAGATGGAAGTGTGGTGGAAAAGCCAGTCCTGATTAAGTCGGGTGGTCTGTATTTATTGACTTGCATTCTCGATCACTTGCGCACAGAACGCGCACAACCCCTGTCACAGAAAGCTTGCTTACGTAGCATTTTGCTGGCCAAGTTACATTTGCCAGCCTAAGAAATTACTGCGTGCCTAGGTTCCCCAAAGGGAGATTTAGTGTATGGGACCAAAGACAACAGAACAGCCGAAGGGTTGGCTTAACACAGGTTTATTGCATGATGATCCGGTGGAACATGAGGTAATGGCGGTGATACATCTCAATATATACAGTAGCATTATACATTTGAATCTTGTAGCACGGTAGCTCATTGGCTGCTACCGGCGTGGCCTCGCCCAGGCACGCCTCTCTTCAGTAGTTCTTTCTCCTCCTGATTAATGTGGGGAAGGTTTTCCCGCGGCTGTCTGTGATTGAGCAATGTGAACCATGTGAGACTGAACGCTCGCAGCTGCCCTCTATGGGCTGCTTGCTCGCGTTCCTTTACAGCTGAGATACATTGTATTTGGAGTGGTTACATTCTTATCTTTCCAGTACAGTGAACATGCATACATAACATCCCTCCCCCCTAGGATGGGACGAAGTCCCGCAACCATTGTGGCTTGCCGCACGTGCGCTTGGGGCGTGCATGCGCCTGACCTAGTACAGGAGAGCCTGTGATCCCTGGCTCCGTGGGTGCTTGTCCTGCAACGGAAGACGGGGATTCGTTAGTGGCTCTGTGGGGCGTCCGTGCCTGCCTTGCGCTGGGGGATGGGAATGGAATGAACAGCTGGGAAGTGAACCCCTGCCTGTTGCCTGCGGACCCTGGGGACCCTCCCATTACGAATCTCGGGACCGAAGAGGATGCCCTCGTGGTCCCGCTGCCTCCTGCTATCCGTTCGGGGGATCTTGAGACTGTGGTGGGCGGATTTGCCTTCGCCTCCTGTCTTGGGGGTGTTGGTCTCCGGGGAGCTGGCACTATGTTACACTCTAACTCGCAGGGGTTGGGACTGGACGTACCAGGGGCTGAACTGAAACCCCTCTTTTCGCTAGGATGGGTGGGGGACCACTCCGCTAACTCCCCCTGGTACAGAAAATCAAAATCTAATTCGCTTGGGGGATCTGAGTCTGGGGGAAGATTCCTCGAGATATGTATGAGTTCGGGGCCCTTTCCTTCCGCCGAGAACTCCCACATGATATCTGCAAGGACAGATTCCCTTTCCTCCCCCCTTGGTGGGGACCCATGGCCCCTTTTCCCTCCCCCTTGGGCTAAACGGGTGGGGGAGTACCCTAACGTTGAATCGTGGTTTCCTCCGTTCGCGTCCTCCTCTCCGGGGACCCTGAGCTGGTCCGCGTGTCGCCTCCACAGGAGGCCTGTACTGGTCTCCACGCGGTATGAAACGGGGCCGGTTTGTTCTATTACAGTGCCCGGCACCCAGGCTGGTCCCGTGCTGGCGTAGTTCCTGCAATGCACGGGGGCACCTACGCTGAAACTCTTTGTGGGTTCTATCCCTACGTTCCGCCCTTTGTCCTCTACCCTCGTGGGGTCTAGTCTGGAGATTACCGTGGCCAGCTTCCTGCGCATTAACAGTTCCGCGGGGGAGTACCCTGACGCCAATGGGGTGACCCTGTACCCTAGCAGGAATTGGCACACTTGTAGGTCGAGATCCCTGGGACCCATGCGCCGCAGCGCGTCCTTTGTGGTGCGCACGAGGCGCTCTACTTGGCCGTTGGTGGCCGGGTGGAACGGGGCGGAGGTGATGTGCCGAATGGCGTTGAGATCCATGAATGCCCTGAACTCGGTGGATGTGAAACAGCTAGCGTTATCGCTGACGAGGGTGTCGGGTAAACCGAACGTGGAAAAGACCCTCCGTAACTGTTTAATTGTTGTGGCCGAGGAGGTGCTCGAGACTGGAATGACCTCCAACCACTTGGAGAACGCATCCACCACAAGGAGGAAAAGTGCTCCCCTGAACGGGCCAGCAAAGTCTACGTGTACCCGGGACCAGGGCCCCCTTGCTGCGTCCCACTCCCTATGTGGCAAACGAGCCTCTTCCGGCCTGGAGCTTTGGCACGCTTCGCAAGTGCCGACCATGTGCTCGATGTCGGCGTCTAGCTGGGGCCACCAAAAGTAACTGCGGGCTAGTGCCTTTGAGCGGACGATCCCCGGGTGGCTGACGTGCAGTAGTTTAAGCACCCTCGGCCGGAGGGACGTGGGGATCACTACCCGCTGTCCCCACAAAAGGCAACCCCTCTCTAGGGACAACTCTAATTTTTTCTTGAAAAATGTGTCGAATTCAGCTGCTGGGGAAGACACGGGCCACCCTTTCTGCACCCAGGAGCTAACTGTCGCTAACGTTTTGTCCTTGCCGGTCGCTTTGGCGATGTCGGCCGGTACTACCGGGGGGGAGTCTAGGACCTCTATCATTAAGACCTGGTGGTCCCTCTCTTCCTCGCCCACGTGGCAGCAATCCCGGGGAATGGGGGACCTCGATAGGGCATCCGCGTGGCTGATCTCCTTCCCGGGCCGGTACACCAACGCGTGCTGATACGCGTTGAGAAAAATGGCCCACCTGAGCATTCTCGGGGACAGGATTTGTGGTGTGGGCTTATCTGCGGTGAAAATGCCTAGTAAGGGCTTATGGTCGGTCACTATGGTGAAGGGGCGGCCATACACAAAATCATGAAATTTCTTAGTGCCCGCAATTATCGCTAGCGCTTCCCTGTCTGTCTGGGCGTAGTTTCTCTCCGCTTGGGACAAGGACCTGGAGTAGAACGCTATCGGGGCCTCCCTCCCGTTTTCCAGCACGTGGCATAACACTGCCCCCACCCCCACCGGGGATGCATCGCATATCAGGACCACCGGGCGTTTGGGATTGAAGTGGGTCAGTACGGCATCGGATGCCAGGAGTCGTTTCAGGTCATTGAAAGCCTTCTCATGGTCGTCACCCCACTTCCATGCCTCGTCCTTTTTTAACAACTTGTGTAGCGGTTCTGCCACGGCTGCCTTCCGAGGAAGGAAGGAGTGGTAGAAGTTGAGCAGTCCGAGGAACGACTGCAGCTCGGGCTTGGAGGTGGGGCGAGGGGCCTTCTTGATGGCGGCCACCTTGGATTGGGACGGCCTTATTCCCTCGGGAGTAACACGGAACCCTAGGAACTCAACCTCAGTTGCGAAGAAGACGCATTTGTCTTTCCGCAACCGCAACCCCGCCTTTTCGAATATTGCCAGGACCTTTCCCAACCTTTTTGCCAATTCGGCCCCGCTCCCCCCTGTTATCAATACGTCATCAAAATAGGGTAACACCCCCTCCAACCCCTTCAGGAGGCGTTCCACGCATGACTGGAAGATCCCGGGCGCCGAATTCACGCCGAACTGGAGGCGCGTCACCTGGAACGCCCCTTTGTGGGTGACTATGGTCTGCGCAGCAGCTGCGGCGGGGGTCACCGGGAGTTGCTGGTAGGCTTGGGCCAGGTCGAGTTTAGCGAAACACCTCCCCCCGTGTAACCTGGCCAGCAAGTGGCTGACTACCGGCACCGGATACGCATTAGGGCGAATCGCCTTATTGATGGTGCACTTGTAATCAGCGCATATGCGGACCTCCCCGTTGGCCTTGAGCGCTGTTACAATTGGAGTTTCCCACTCCGCAGAATCAACAGGAACAAGAATCCCCTGGCCCACCAATTTGTCCAGCTCCGCCTCTATCTTGTCCTTTAGTGCGAAAGGCACTCTGCGCGGTTTTAGTCTGATTGGACGTACTCCAGGGTCCAGGTCGAAAGTCACTGGGGGGCCCTTGAATTTCCTGAGTCCCCGTTTGAAAACCTCGGGGTGCGCGTTGCACACGCCCTGTATTGGATCAGTCCCAGCGGCGTGTACTCCCACGGCGTGCACCCCCCCAATAAACAACCCCAGGGGCTGGAACCATTGAGTCCCGAGGAGGCTGCATTTACTTCCCTTGAGGACGACTAGGGGAAGCGTTGCGGCGTGCCTTTTAAACTGGACCTGGAACTTCCCAACCCCCAACACCGGGATGCGGTTCCCTTGCACGTCCTTCAGCGTGGACCTCAACGCTTTGAGCTTAGGCCGCACGTGGGTGGCGATTTTCAGGAACTCTCCCTGGGAAATGATAGAGTATGAAGAACCCGAGTCCACCTCCATCCTAACAGGGGCCCCTTGTATTACTACCTCAACAAAGTATCGGGGGTGTTCCGTGGACACGCTGAAAACCGGGGCGTCGTCCTCGCTGTCGCCGGAGATGCGCCCTACGCCGTCCCGCTTCCTCGTGGTCTGGGTGCCGTCCTTGGGCCTTGTGGTGCGGTCCTGCCTCGCCGAGCGGTCTGGCGAACTCCTCCTGGCCTCGCGCCGTTTCCGGCAGACCTTGGCGATGTGCCCGCGCCGGCCACAGTTGTGGCACTCGGCCTTGCGAAACGGGCATTTGGCGCGGGCGTGGGTGGCGCCACAGCCGTCGCAGCGCCGGCCTTCCTTCTGGACCTTCCGGACGTCCTCGTCGTCACCGCTCTCTGTGGACGAGTTTGAAACTCGCCGGGCCGCACGCACCGAGCTCTCTGCCTTGGCAGCTTTCGGGCGCCAGTCCTGGAGCTCTTGCACCCCGGCCGTCGTGGCTTCCGCGGCCTGTGCCGCGTCTAGGACTTGTTGCAGCGTGGGGGGCGGCTCCTGTTTCATCAGCGCGCGCTGAGTTTCGGTGTCCCTCAGGCCGCAGAGCAGGCAGTCCCGGAGGGTGACTTCTGGGGTCTCCCACTTGCATGGGCCGGCGGCCAGTCGCAGGGCCGCTGCGAACTCGGCGACCGATTCCCCGGGCGCTTGGACTCGCCTCCAGAACGCGCTCCGAGCGGGGAACATCGCTATCGTGGGCCGGAGGTGGGCGTGCAGCACCGCCAGGAGCTCCTTAGCTTTGAAGTCGCTCACCCTCCTTGGTGCGATCAGGTCCACCAAGGTCCTCTTGGTCTCGTGCCCGAGCATGCGGACGAAGATGGCCCTCTTCTTGTCCTCATCTGAAACTTCGAGCTCCACCAGCGCTCCATTGAAGTCTATCTCAAACAGCTCCAAGTCTCCCGGCTTCTTGATCTCGTAGCCGGCGCATGTCTTGGTCCCGTGGGCAGCCATCATCCCACCTTCGTCGCCAGTTTAGTGTTTGGGACCAAAGACAACAGAACAGCCGAAGGGTTGGCTTAACACAGGTTTATTGCATGATGATCCGGTGGAACATGAGGTAATGGCGGTGATACATCTCAATATATACAGTAGCATTATACATTTGAATCTTGTAGCACGGTAGCTCATTGGCTGCTACCGGCGTGGCCTCGCCCAGGCACGCCTCTCTTCAGTAGTTCTTTCTCCTCCTGATTAATGCGGGGAAGGTTTTCCCGCGGCTGTCTGTGATTGAGCAATGTGAACCATGTGAGACTGAACGCTCGCAGGTGCCCTCTATGGGCTGCTTGCTCGCGTTCCTTTACAGCTGAGATACATTGTATTTGGAGTGGTTACATTCTTATCTTTCCAGTACAGTGAACATGCATACATAACAGGAGACTAATCAGCAGATGTAGCGAGACTCACTGTTCTCGTCCTATCTCAGAGTTCTTGTAAACTCCAGGCTCCTATGCTTAACTGTTTGGTCTAGCTGCAGCTTGGTGTCTCCACGGATGTGAGTGAGATACTGTGTGCTGTTTACTAGGCATTGTGACATTTGGGTGACTAGTGGGAACAGGGGACAAGTCCTCAGAAGCAGGAACTGAGCAGAATGTCTTTAGAAGCAGGAGCAAGGCAAAAGATTCTTGGAACAGGAACCAACAATACTTCAGGAGGCAAACAACCACAAGTCCAATTAGCATTAATAAAGCAGCTTTTAAGGAGAATAGCCTATTCTTATATAGCTTCACCTCCCAGTGCCTCCTGGTGGTGCTTATGATGGTCCAGAACCTTCTCTAGAGCTAACAGGTGGGGCTTAGTGGCTGTAGTAGGTTGAGAGTCTAACCCTGCAAATAATAGAACTGCTTTCCAGGCTTGGTGGTGTGTATGTGTGTG
Organism: Bradypodion ventrale; assembly: GCA_035047345.1. Taxonomy (NCBI): domain Eukaryota; kingdom Metazoa; phylum Chordata; class Lepidosauria; order Squamata; family Chamaeleonidae; genus Bradypodion; species Bradypodion ventrale. Next base: position 115,430,609 of record JAWDJE010000002.1, read on the forward strand.
TGTTTCTGTGTCAAATTGTGTGAACATCAAAGCTTACCTCTGGGGAATTCATCCTGCAAATATCAGAGCTGCCTCCAATCCTGACAATGCTAAGACCAATGAGAAAGGATGTATGCACAGTTGGTGGTCATTTTCTGTTCTTGTTTTAAAAGCCCCAGAGGAGCCTAGCACTGACAAGGACAAAAAGTAGTATCGGCTATTATCACAGGAAGGTCATGATCACGAAGGACCTCTCATCCCCTACATGGCCACAAGCTGCTACCACCAACAATAGTGTTTCTCTGTGTGCATTTGTCTGTGATGCTAAGATTGTGAGTAAAGCCCAGCTGGTTTCTGAGGCATGATAGATACCAGATGACACCAAGACCAGATGTTGTTCTAGCTTCTCCCAAGCACCTCTGCTATATTATTGTAGGGATCTGTTAGGAATAATCCAGTAAATCTGCCAACCTGAAAACATTAGCATCCTTTATAAATAAAAAATAAACAAAATAAAAAGGAGATGCAGGATGTAAAAAAATATTTTAAATCACAGTGAGAACACCTGGAAAAGTGCAGCTTGACTTAGGATAGCAGTTCTGGCAGTGGAGTGCATGCCTAATTAAACATATTTCTTGGGAAATAATCCCACTATGACAGGTAAGACAAATTCAAAAAGTCTAGTGAATTTACTTTATAAAAAATGGAAGAGAGAGAGAGAGAGAGAGAGGAGTGCATCTGACAAGACAACATACTGAAGATATATAGCTAAGCAGAATGACCAATAGGACTCCTGCACTTTCCTTTCACCACTTAGATAGAGCATACAGTATAACTTTCAGTTTTGTTCTTATTGGTTTTAGAATGGCACCACTTAACTGTTTTCACAGAGGAAAGTCATGAATGGGCAGGAATTGATGAACTCTCCTAGTTTCTCATTTTCCCCCACTCCCTACTTTGTTTCACCAGCATCGATTTGTGCATCAGCCTTTGCATGTATGTGTTTTTCAAAAAAAAAAAAATAATCTTCAAGAACATTTGTAAATGTTGTTTTTCTCCTATCAGAGGAAAGACTGGGGCTGACTGGGAGGCATGGGGGGGGGGGGGGAGAAAGAAAGACTTTACATCCATGAATCAAACAAAGGTAACCATGCAGAGGAAATAGAATAGAAACCCAATCTTTTGGGATCTTTTCTTTCATGAAGCCTAAATGATCACGTTTCAGACAGTGGTGGGATTCAGCAGGTTCACACCAGTTCACCAGAACCAGTAGCTGAAATTCTGGTTGGCACCACCCTTCTAAATTTTGAAATAAAGTAGTCCTAATTCAGGTGCAATACAGGGCTTTCCCCCTGGCCATGCCCACCATACCACACCCAGAAAAGTGGTAGTAAAAAAAATTGAATCCCACCACTGGTTTCAGAGGCTGCCCTTTAGAGTATACAAAAAAAAACCAAAATGAAAGAAAGAGCCTCTTTTGTGGACTCTAAAATTTGAGTTAACCCAGCAGCAACCATTTTATTCCTCTGAACAAGACTTATGATTGCAGAAGGAAAGCTCTGGATATTTCTTTTAAGAAGAGTCATAAATCCTAGGTGATCAAGCAACAGATGGCTGTTTCGACAGCAGACGTGAATAGGATTATGCTCCAAATAAATGCATTTATTCGGACACTTTTGAGAGTCTGAAAACTGTACAAAAGGGTCAGGTCCATTGTTCGTGTGGGAATTTATTTGGCTAACCCCTGCTAGGCTCTTCTATACTATACAGCAGGGGTGCCCAAACTATGGCCCAGGGGCCAGAGCCAGCCCTCAACACCAATTCATCCAGCCCATGCCACCCTTGCTGCTTCTAGAAGCAGAAGTAAAATGGGTGTGTTTTACTTCTGCTTCCAGGAGCAGCAAGGGAGGCATGGTCCAGATGAATTGGTGTTGGGGGCTGGATCTGGCCCACAGGCCATAGTTTGGTCACCCCTGGTTTAAGCAGAGAAAATGGCAGCCTAAATAATCTATCTCATCCTGTTACAAAACAACATGCAAGGCATGTTTTACTTCTGCTTCTGGTGGGAGAAAGCACGTGACCGGCCCACTGAGTCATGTGACCAGACCATGACCCAAAAAAATTGGGCACCCTTGGTATACAGTGTTCGTATTAAAAGAGATGTGTTCTGTTATTGTATACTTAGGCACAAAAGACAGTGTGGTATAGTGGATACAGAGATGGGTTGGGATTCAGGAGACCTAACATCAAATAAATCTCACAGCCATGGAAACTCCCTGAGGGATGGCAATGGTAAAATTCAGTAGATATCTCACATCTCTTGAAAATCCTGCGAGGTTGGCCATAGGTCAAACATGACTTGACGACATGTCACATACTTGTGCTTCACAATGTGGGATGAAGTTTTTATATTTCATTTCATTTTATTTTTATTTTGTATACCACTTTATTCGGCCCGAAGGTGACTCAAAGCGGTTTACACCAATGCATGCCATCTGCACAGCAGACAGCAGCAGAAAAGTGAAAGAGATACGATAAGAAACAGTATAGAAAGTAAATAAGCACATAATATACAATTGAATAAACAGCATAATCAAGTAAAAATACAATATTCAAAAATACAACCTAGCCAAAGGCCCAGATACAATATTAAGCAAGTACAGCCTGCGCTTATGTCAAAACAGAGACCAGACAGACAGAGTCCTCTAGAACAGCAACAAGCGGCAGGCACAGGTAGCTCCCTTCCCCGGAGTGGTGGCGTGGCTCTGGGGAGAGCGTGGGACACCTCGTGCGGTGGCGGCTTTTCTCCCCTTCCAGCCAGGCATGGCTCAGAAGGGGGGCGGTGGTGGCAGGCACAGATGGCTCCCATCCCCGGAGCGATTGCGTGGCTCTTTGGAGAGCACGGACATCCTCTTCATATTACCTGCTATAAGTTACAGTAAAAGACTGAAAGCAAATCTTGTCTTGGAGCCATTCTTCCTTACATAATTACCCTATGTCTGTACTATTATGAGGACCTTGTCATTTATTTCAGCAATAGCAATGAGTGAATGACACATTACTACTCATCTTAGAAACAGCTAAAGGCCAGAAGCCAAAATGAAGGCATAGATTGTTGCATATCTTAAGACATGATGTCCATAGATTTGCTTACCAATGGGATTATTTTTTTCAGATTGCTTCTCTGTTGAACCCAATTGGTTGAAAGAGCATAGTTGTGGGAGTTATTTGCATTTACCCTGGTGTTCTGGAATTCTTTGCTTTGTAACTTCATCTTCAGAAGAGTCTTTGCATGATAGTTCAATGCTATCAGATTCATTTGTATTTTGGACAGTGTGTAGTGCTTTAGTATATGATACAATATATTTAGTTTCCTTGTTTTGTTTAACGTTCTGCTGCACAAAATATACCCTTAGTTAAGCCATGCTAGGACAGCTAAACAAATGCCAAAAGCTGCAGGACTGCTTAGAAATTGGCTATTACTTTGTCACAAATCTAGTCCAACCTCCAAGGATGCCTGGATTTTGCCATGGTTTTGCTGACATTAATGGCAGAAGTGTGATAATACAGGAGACTACATTTGTGAAATGAGGTTTTCACAGATATTTTTAATATTTATCTTCATGTAATAATATCATGTCAGAAATTATTCTGGGTTGAAAGGACTTTTTGTGGAAGAAACTCCGCTCAGGGAACGCCGAAATGAGACTCCTTTCATGTCCTCAAGAACTGGAATAGAGAAGGGCACTCAAACCATCATGCAGTATCTGGATCTCAAACTGCCAACTTGCCAGCCTTCCAGCTAAGAAGGCGAGCTTCTTAACCACTGAACCCCTATTTATCTTGGTGTTTGAGAAACATGAACTATAGATCCTGCAAATAAATAGCTAGCTAGATAACTATAATCTAATGAAGAGATGAGGAATGTTCCTGAGGTTCATTTACAAAGAGATACCGGGCCATTAAAGACTAACAGTGATGACTAAAGATAAATGGCAGCGACTTTGGCATGTTGCAAGGGTGTATCCAGAAAAATGAGTAAGATATACACACCACCTATGAACTATGTGCACATCTAAGTATCTGGTTGTAACTGGTTTGTCTTCAATAGGGACTGAAATGGCTTAGTGGTTAAGATGCTGAACTTGATGACTGGAAGGTCAACAGGTCAACAGTTTGAGAACCAAGTACTGCATGACAGAGTGAGCTCATGTCTCTGTTTAACCAAGCAGTTCAAAAGCAAGAAATTGCAAGTAGATAAATAGCTAAAATTTTGATAGGAAGATAACTGCGTTCCATGCACTTCAGTGTCTAGTCATGCCTGCCACATGTCCACGGAAAAGTTTGCAGACACAGATAGTGTCAGTGTTTTTTTATTTATTTATGTATTTATATTCATATTTATATAGCCACCCAACTCACAAAGACTCTGGGTGGCATACAATCTTAAAACCCTTAAAACAAGAACAACCCCATTAAAACAAATTACCCCGCTAAAACCCCCACACATTAAAAGTGGAAGATTACTTTGATATTAAACCAACCAGCAGGTGGGGGTCATGACATCTTCAGGACCCCATACCTGCCCTGCCAGCCATTATTTTCAGATCTTTCCTGAAGGGCAGCAATTCCGTCTGCAGCCTTAGTTCCACTTGCTGGAGGTTCCATAGGGCCGGAGCAGAAACAGAGAAGGCCCTCCTTCTTGTGCTAAAGAGATGGGCCCCTCTAGCAGATGGTACAAGCAGAGAGCCCCTCCGGTCCACTCTGGTTGGACGGACAGACGTTCTTGGGGTGATGCGGTCTCTTAGGTATCCTGGCCCACTACCATATAGGGCTTTAAAGGTAATGACCAGCACCTTGAATTGCACCCGGAGGAAGCCAGTGCAACTCCCGAAGCAGTGGTGAGGTGCGAGCATAACGCCCACACCCCATCACCACCCAAGCAGCTGCATTCTGGACCAATGGCAGCCTCCGGATGGTCATCAAGGGCAGCTCCATGTAGAGCGCATTGCAATAATCTAGTCTAGAGGTGACCAGAGCATGAGTGACCATGAGTAAGGAGTCCTGGTCTAGGAGTGGGCGGAACTGGTGAATCACCCGAAGTTGAGCAAAAGCCCCCCTGGCCAAGGCCGCTACCTGATCTTCAAGCAGCAGTTGTGAGTCCAGGAGGACCCCCAAGGTGTGCAGCAGATCTGTCTGGGGCAGACTAGCCCCATCCAAAACCAACGATGGTAGCTCCCGAGATAACACCGGGCCTCTAATCCATAGCCACTCAGTCTTGCCAGGGCTCAGTTGTAATCCGTTGTCCCCCATCCAGACCCCAACAGCCACCAGGCACTTGGACAGGACTTTGGCAGCATCACTGGGATCACCATGGGATGAGATGTACACTTGGGTGTCATCCGTGTACTGATGGTACCACGCCCCATGGCAACAGATGATCTCACCCAGCGGTTTCAGGTAGAAATTAAATAGGAGAGAAGACAGCACTGAGCCCTGAGACACCCCATATTGGAGACGGCCAGTCTCACTCTCCAACCACACCAACTGGGTACGGCCCTTCAGGAATGAGGAAAACCAGGACAACACAGTGTCCTGGATTCCCAATCCTCGGAGCCATTCCAGAAGGATACCATGGTCGATGGTATCGAAAGCCGCTGAGAGGTCAAGGAGAGCAAGGATGGTCAGATGGCCTCCATCCCTTTCTCGCCAGAAATCATCCATCAGTGTGAGCAATGCCGTCTCTGTACCATGTCTGGGCCTGAACCCTGACTGAAAGGGGTCAAAATAATCCACTTCATCCAGGATCCCCCGGAACTGCCGCGCCACCTCCTTCTCCAATACCATCCCCAAAAAAGGAATGTTGGAGACTGGCCTATAATTAGCTAGAATTATTAGGTCGAGACCAGGGATTTTTTTAGGAGGGGCACACCAAGCATGTTTTAAAGGTGCAGGGAATACCCCCTTCTGTAAAGATGAATTAATTATCACCCCGACCCAGCCACCTGTCACTCCTTAGATGCTTTCACCAAGCCGGCAGTACAGGGATCTAAAAGGCAGGTAGTAGTGCGAACAGCAGTAAGGAGCCTGTCCACTTCATCAGGGACAACTGGATCAAACCATTCCCAGATGACATGGCAAGACTGTGGTCTGGTCCCCTCCTGACACTCCCCACCCATGCTGAGGTTCAGTCCCGAGCGAATCTGAGTGATTTTATCCATCAGATAACCAGCGAAAACCTCAGCCGAACCCTGCCAACCAGGCACCGGCCCCCCTCTACCGAGGAGAGACCTGGTCACGCGGAACAGGGTGGTTGGGCGATTATCCACAGATGCAATAAGGGTGGTGAAATATTGCTGCTTCACCACCCTTATCACCACCAGGTAGGCCCTAATTGCGGTTCTAACCAGTGTCCAGTCAGACTCAGTCCGAGTCTTCCCCCAGCGGTGCTCTCGGCGTCTCTTCACCCGTTTGAGCTCCCACAGTTCTTCAGTGAACCACAGGGATGACCTAGCTCCATGGGCTCGGAGAGGTCATAGTGGTGCGATTTCATCCAAGGCTGCCGTCATCTTCCTGTTCCACAGGTCAACCAGCGCCTCAAGTGAATCGATTAACTGCTCCAGAGGAAAATCCCCCAGTTCCCAGTGGAATCCATCAGGATGCATTAGTTGCCGGGGGCGGGCTAGCTTAACAGGCCCTGTCTCCCTACGGTGAAACATCACCCCCAGAAAGTCTAGAGTCACCAGAAAGTGATCTGACCATGGCACAGGTGTTATGTCTAATTTCTGTAATATCAGATCACTCAGCCACTGCTCCAACAAAAAAGCTAAATCTGGCATGTGGCCACTGCCCCTGGTCGGGCCCTGAATTACCTGAATCAGGCCCATGGCTGCCATGGAAGCCATAAACTCTTGTGCGACCTCAGAACCAGTGCCCAGTAAAGGCAAATTGAAATCCCCCAGGACCATCAGCCTAGGGAACTCCAACGACAGCACTGAGATGGCCTCGAGGAGCTCAGGCAGGGAGTCCCTTACCCTGCAAGGGGGCAGGTACAGGAGTAAGACTCCCAACTGACCCTTAGGGCCCAACTGCAGGAGCAGGGCCTCACAACCCGGAACTTGTGGAGCAGCAGCCCTAGCAACTCCCAGAGACTCCCTGGCTACAATGGCGATGCCACCACTCTTCCCCTCCTCCCTAGGCTGGTGCCAAATACCAAACCCAGCTCGACATATTTCTGACAGAGGTACACCATCCTCCGGTCTCAGCCAGGTTTTGGTGATGCATGCCAGGTCAGCCTGCCCCTCCTGAATAGAATCTTGGATGGGGGGGGGGGCTTGTTGCAGACTGACCTGGCATTTATCAGCAGCAGCCTAAGGGCAGAGTCACTCTGGATCAGCTGCTCAGGACCTAGAGGAGTAACCAAGGCGCCAGAACGAGGGACAGATGACAAGCATCTGTCCCGTGTTCCCCGGGTGCGGCCTGCCCCTTGGTACCCACTATATCACCCCATGCCTGTCACAACTCCAATATGGGCCCCAGGAACCTCCCGGCCTATTTCAGATGGAGTGCTGCCCCCACCTTCCCAGATGGCGAGGCTGGCTCTCACTCACTCCCCCCCTCCTTCCCCTCCCCACGTAAAACCCCCAAAAACTGGAGATGTGGCTATTGGTATGGCCATTGAGCCATGAAACAGCCTCATGTGCTGCCTCATTGGGGTAGCAAGGCTGGCTCCAGCTCCGGCAGTGGCCGCAAAAGTGGTGACGTTGGGGGCGTATTGGGCTGCCCAGCTGCACGTCCATGGCTGGTGGCGAGGCTGACTCTGGTGGTGGTGAAATCTGCTCCTTTGTAGCTGCTGCGGGTCGCCCAGCTGGAAGCACTTTCCCCTTGTTGGGGAAGCAAGACTCGGTCTGGCTTCAACACAGTGGCTGCCACAGAACCGTCAATGTTGTCTCTTTGGCTATAAACAAAGATGAGCACTGAACCCTATAGTCAGATATGACTAGCTTTTGATCAAGGGCAACTTTTACCTTGACCTGTCCTCATTAACTCTTCTTGTTTGGCTTTATGCCAATCTTCTTGGTATTTTTAGTGTGCTGTTATCCTGACATCACATTGCAACATCTAAATATGAGATAACAAGACTGGACCACCAGCACCGACCCTTACAGCCATGGATAACAAATCTGGGAGCAATAACAGCAGAAGAGAACAAGGGGACAGATGGGGTTCTCTTCTGATTTGATACTAAAGCTAATAATAGCATGATAATACCAAAGTTCAGTTGAATACCCCCATGCAACCTATCATGCTCCATCCTTTAGAGCAGTGGTTCCCAAACTTTTTTTGGCCATGCCACACCTAAGCATCTTTAAAATTACAATCCTCCTCCCCTTGGTGACATATAATTCTTATTATTCAAAAACTGAACTCCTATTCCCGTGGAGGAAGCCTAAAAGGCAATTAACTTGGTCTAAACAAGCTTCCAAAGAATCCACTGTTAATAAAGCCGGACTCTGGAGCTCCGCGCTCCTCCGGCCGGTCGGCGGGGAGTGAGAACAGCTGGGGGTGGACTGCGCCCTCAAAAGCGCTGCCGCCGCCCCCACCCCAGCACCGGACGCCGGACTCTGGAGCTCCGCGCTCCTCCCCCCGGCCCGGCCGGTCGGCGGGGAGTGAGAACAGCTGGGGGTGGACTGCGCCCTCAAAAGCGCTGCCGCCGCCCCCACCCCAGCACCGGACGCCGGACTCTGGAGCTCCGCGCTCCTCCCCCCGGCCCGGCCGGTTGGCGGGGAGTGAGAGCAGCTGGGGGTGGACTGCGCCCTCAAAAGCGCTGCCGCCGCCCCCACCCCAGCACCGGACGCCGGACTCTGGAGCTCCGCGCTCCTGCCCCCGGCCCGGCCGGTCGGCGGGGAGTGAGAACAGCTGGGGGTGGACTGCGCCCTCAAAAGCGCTGCCGCCGCCCCCACCCCAACACCGGACACCGGACTCTGGAGCTCCGCGCTGCTCCCCCCGGCCCGGTCAGTCGGCGGGGAGTGAGAACAGCTGGGGGTGGACTGCGCCCTCAAAAGCGCTGCCGCCGCCCCCACCCCAGCACCGGACGCCGGACTCTGGAGCTCCGCGCTCCTCCCCCCGGCCCGGCCGGTTGGCGGGGAGTGAGAGCAGCTGGGGGTGGACTGCGCCCTCAAAAGCGCTGCCGCCGCCCCCACCCCAGCACCGGACGCCGGACTCTGGAGCTCCGCGCTCCTCCCCCCGGCCCGGCCGGTCGGCGGGGAGTGAGAACAGCTGGGGGTGGACTGCGCCCTCAAAAGCGCTGCCGCCGCCCCCACCCCAACACCGGACACCGGACTCTGGAGCTCCGCGCTGCTCCCCCCGGCCCGGTCAGTCGGCGGGGAGTGAGAACAGCTGGGGGTGGACTGCGCCCTCAAAAGCGCTGCCGCCGCCCCCACCCCAGCACCGGACGCCGGACTCTGGAGCTCCGCGCTCCTCCCCCCGGCCCGGCCGGTCGGCGGGGAGTGAGAGCAGCTGGGGGTGGACTGCGCCCTCAAAAGCGCTGCCGCCGCCCCCACCCCAGCACCGGACACCGGACTCTGGAGCTCCGCGCTCCTCCCCCCGGCCCGGCCGGTCGGCGGGGAGTGAGAGCAGCTGGGGGTGGACTGCGCCCTCAAAAGCGCTGCCGCCGCCACCACCCCAGCACCGGACGCCGGACTCTGGAGCTCCGCGCTCCTCCCCCCGGCCCGGCCGGTCGGCGGGGAGTGAGAACAGCTGGGGGTGGATTGCTCCCTCAAAAGCGCTGCCGCCACCACCACCCCAGCACCGGACGCCGGACTCTGGAGCTCCGCGCTCCTCCCCCCGGCCCGGCCGGTCGGCGGGGAGTGAGAGCAGCTGGGGGTGGACTGCGCCCTCAAAAGCGCTGCCGCCACCACCACCCCAGCACCGTACGCCGGACTCTGGAGCTCCGCGCTCCTCCCCCCGGCCCGGTTGGTCGGCGGGGAGTGAGAGCAGCTGGGGGTGGACTGCGCCCTCAAAGGCGCTGCCGCCGCCCCCACCCCAACACTGGATGCTGGAGTTTCGCATTCCTCCCCCCGGGTCGGCGGGGAGTAAGGACAGCTGAGGGAGCAATCACCGCCGCCCCAAGGACCATTGCCACAGCTGTGGGCCGTCACATCATGCTGAAGCCCATCGCCGCCCTGGGGATTGTGATTATAGTTGTGAGAAGGGGCTTCATTCCCTCTTTTCCTTGCGTTCCTGGTCCTCACCTCAGGCCAACATGGAAGGATGAAGCCGCTCCGGCCAGCTGGACTTGCCATCATCGTCGCTTATGGTCTTGGCCTCGGTGGAGGTAAGGAGGCCGGTCGACTAGGAGCTCCAGGACTGGTGCACGTTTTTGTCCCATTCCCCTCAGGAAGGACCAGAAGGACTGTGCGGGGTACATTTTTGATATTGTTACTCTGTGATGATTTGTATTTGATGTTTGGAATTTTTTATATTGTGTACTTTTTGATGTAATTAATTCACTATTTTATAATTGTGATTTTGTATTTTGTCTGAATCTGATTTGTATACTGTTTCTGTATTTTGGATTGTATTTCTTACTTTATTTTACATGCTGTAAACCACTCTGAGTTCTCTTAGGGGAAGTGAAGCGGTATAGAAATGTAAATATAATAATAATAATAATAAAAAATAATAATTCTTGAGTTGCCCCCCTTAAAAATCCAATTGCCTCCCCGTTGGACATGTGCCCTGTGTACATACACATGTCCAGCCATGCCCAGTTTCCCTCTTCAGTCATCAGTATGTCCTATGTCCTGTTTGGGAAAACAGAATGGTGGGCAAAGAAGGGAAGAGGGAAGAGAACTGAGGACATTTTCTCTGTACACTCACATAGGCAAACACTCTCAGAAGAAATGGGAAGACAAGACAGGGCCTCGTAACTTACAGTGAGCAAATCAAAATAAGCGTACAGATATTTGGAATATTGCTGGATAAAGAAAGGGACAAAGGGGGTGGTGTGGATTTCTCCACTGAGTTTTCATCCAACAAAAATCAGTAACGGCTAACCTCTACACTGAAACACAGTTATGAGTAATTTAATTTCCATTGGTTTCAGTGGCTTTTAGTATCAAATTTGACATTAAGGAACATGTGCGCTCTCTATGGTTAACATGTTTTCCCTCTAGCATCAGGTTTTTCTCAGAGATTCATGCCTCAGCAGTGTTTGCTGAGTAAGCTTGTGTATACTCTCCAGTGACCAACAAGGCAAAACACAGTTAAGAGGTGGGGTTAAAACAAAAACAAAAATCAAGCACTAGGACATACAGTGATCTTGCATCACTTGAGGGAGTATCATCCGTTTATGGTCAGAACTCTATTGGTAGTTGAAGTCAGCTTATGGAAAATCACCCAAGTCATGGCAATTTGCCACCACCACTTATCCAATTTCCTCTTCATGAGCATAAATTGCCAACTGGAGGTCAGCCAATAGGAGCAAACAGTGTTGTCTGGTTTAACTCACAGCCACAACTAGTTTCAAGGCATTCAGAGTGTAAGCAGGTAAGCAATCCTTTAAAATGCAAAAAACAAAACTGGGATGTTTGATCCATCTAGGGCAGTGATGGTGAACCTTGGCACTCCAGGTGTACTTGAACTTTAATTCCCATCCAATAGTGCTGACTTGGGCTTCTGGGAATTGAAGTCCAAGAACACCTGGAGTGTGAAGGTTCACCATCACTGAGGGCAATCCTCATTTTCAATATTTGACTTTAAAAAGCTTTAAAGGGGGGGGGGAGAGACCCTTGTAACTATCTTTTCTATTCAATTCTTTTTTTTCCTTTGAAGAAAGTCACAGAAAGTATCCATGTTTCTTTGTTTCCCCTGTGTATCCTTAATACATTTATTCAGCCTCTTATTTTTTTTACATAAACGAAATTATAATTGCATTTAGCTTTGCAGCAGTTTGTTTCCCAAAAGTAAATTCATTCAGAATATTAGAATGACACAAACACAAAGGCTTTAATTTCCAAAAGCTATTAAAACATACTCCCTAGCAAAATGTATGTTTGAAGTTCAAATGAAAGACAATATCTGAGTGCGCTAATCCTCCAGAGAATTCATGGCACCTGTCAGGCACTGTAAAGGTTTTATAAATGTTGTCCTCTGCAAAGTGAACTGCAAACATCATAAAGCCTTTTGTAAATATGTCTACCAGACTCTTTGTTTGAGCAGAAATATTGAATTTCCCAGTATTGTGATTATAAAAGAGAAGATTATTTTAGATTTTTTTTTAAAAAAAATGTTTAGTAGCCTTTCACTTTTGCCATGGGATCAAGTTACATATCATGGATTTGAGTGCTTGAAAATGTTGAACTTCAAAATGCCACAATGGGAAACAAACAAACAAATTCACAATTTTTTTTACAACTAAACATGCTGAAAGTGAAATCTCAGCACTAAAGGATTAGGATAAGTTAACTCCCCCCTGAAACACAGAGACTGAAACAAGACTTTAATGCTACTATACATAAATTATTTGTTTTGCAACACAGATATTGATAAACTAATATTAAAAAGCTATGCTCTTTCAAAAAATAGAGACAGAATTACAACACATTAATATCTAAATCTATAAAAATGTGTGGATCAGTATTGCTTTTTCTGTCTTTGATAAAGAAACAAGCCACAATTTAGTAGCTCAAATGAATGAGAACTGCATTATTATTTATGAAGCAGTCAATATTCAAATATCTGTGGTGTACATGCATTCTAAACTGCTCTTGGGATTGATGAAAACTTTGCTGCTCCTTTTCTTCTTGAGAAGTGGGATCTGCAGAAATGAATTAATATGTAGGTATTCTCTCTGCTAGGGATTGTGGTGGCTCAAGTGGTCAAGATGCTGATTGGAAGGTCAACAGTTTGAGACCCACGTACCGCATGACAGAGTGAATACCGGTCTCTGTCCCAGCTCCTGCCAACCTAGCAGTTTAAAAGCAATAAATTGCAAGTAGATAAATAGGTACTACTTCGGTGGGAAGGCAAACAGCATTCTGTGCACTGCCACATGTCCACAGAAACATCTCCAGATGCAGACAGCATGACTCTTTGGTTATAAACAGAGATGAGCACTGAACCCTAGAGTCAGATATGACTGGTTTTTGAGAAAAGGTGACCTATACCTATACTCTCTGCTAAATTGGTGGGATGATCCTATATACTTCAGAATCTGTCTACGTAACGGCGATCCGTTCCTGTTATAAAGAAATTACCAAATTGTATCAATTAATATTGTGTTGTAATGGTAATATCATTGTGTTTTCAGGAGGAAGGAAAATGAGTGGAATTTATGTGTACTCGCCATTGGGGTGGTGGTGACATTATTTCTCTTTATTTTTCCCCTTTGGGAACATAAGCCATTCTGACTGATGTTTCCTGCAATTCCTTTGCAACACACACAATGCTATTGTAATCCTTATGTAGTGATTAGTTCAGCCCAATAGGTGGAGAAATCTTAGGAAGTCACTATGATTCAGATAGAAAGAGCATGAGCTGGAGATGAAGCTGCTACTGTTCCCACAGAGGAGGAGAGGGTCCTTGTCACCTTGGTCTAGGTAGTAGCATTTCAATATATTTGCACAGGAGGGGCACTGGAAAAGTGAATTCAAACCATTATCTTATGTATTTGCACTTTTCCCAGGCTCTCTTCAGAACCATCACTCCCCTGGATTGCTAAACCCTTTAGCAATCCCAACCTCTCTTCAGAAACTTCCGCCTTGATCGCTAAGCCTCTTAGCAATCCAGGCAGGAGGTGGGGTGGGTGTTTCTGAAGAGAAGCTGGGGAAACTTTTTCCCAGCCTCTTTTCAGAAACCTCCACCTGGATCGCTAAGGGGCTTAGCGATCCGGGTGTGTGTGTGTGTTTCTGAAGAGAGGCTGGGGACCCTTTCCCCAGCCTCTTTTCAGGATCCCGCCCCCAACCTGGATCACTAAGCCCCTTAGCGATCCAGGTGTGTGTGTGTGTGTGTTTCTGAAGAGAAGCTGGGGAAACTTTTTCCCAGCCTCTCTTCAGAACACCCCCCCCCCCCCGCCGCCGCCATGATCGCTAAGCCCGTTAGCAATATGGAGATCAACGTTGGAAAATTTGAGGAAAACCTTTGCATTGCACAATGTTAACTTAACGTTGTGTGGTGCAAAAGTTTCCCTCAAATTTACCGACGTTATCCAGTTTTAACGTTGTGCGGTGCAAACGTTAACCGGAGTATTACTGTACAGTATCTTGGACTTCATTCTCATTAGCTTTCAAGGAGACATTGGAATTCTTCTTTAATTCTTCAAGCAACTCCCACTCTAGTGGTGATGAAAATAATTTGTGGTATGTATTTAATTTATAGGTTTTTTATATCACTATTGTCATTGTTGGTTATATATGTATATCATGATGTATATAAGTAGACAGAGGCTGTGGTGGTTTAGTGGCAGGTCAGCAGTTCAAAACCCAAGTGCTGCAGGGCAGAGTGAGTGCCCATCTCTGTATCAGCTCCTGGCAACCTAGCAGTTCAAAAGCAAGAAATTGCAAGTAGATGAATAGGTATTGCTTTGGTGGGAAGGTAACATCATTCCATGCACTCTAGTGTCTAGTCATGCCTGCCACATGTCCATGGAAACATCTGTAGACACAGAGAGTGCTGGTTCTTTGGCTGTAAACAGAGATTAGCACTGAACGACTGGCTTTTGAGAAAGGGCAATCTTTACGTTTATCCTTACAGATACCATGACTAAACTGCTGTACTGCAGTAAAAACTGTGCTCACAATCTGAATTCAATCCCGAAGGGGAGGCGCACATTCCTGGCTGTAACGCTGCCTAGGGAGCTTTGACAAAGGTCAAAACTTAGTAGATAAGTTCCCCAGACTCTCCCAGTGCCAGTAGAAGTGGCGGATAGTGAAGAAATAGTGGCAAAAATGCCCACAACAATGATGGCAATGGCAACAACCTCCGCAATGGTAAGCGATGAATTGTGACTTCCTGCAGAGGGGGATGGCGCCATTTAAGAGTTTAAAATAGCACAATTCCCAGCTGTAAACTGAAAGAAATTGCAAACCGGGGCATTAAGTGAATATAATTTGTTATCGTAAACAACAGCAAATGTATACTAGGGCATTTGTAAACTGGTCTTTTACTGTATATGTAAGTAAATAGAGATAGAAATAATAGAAGCATGAACATATAAATACATATACTGTACATGCAAAATCTATATTAAAAAAACTTATTGTATACTTGAATATAGGTTTACTTACTCTTCTCCAAGGCACATCCTGTTGTTGTGTCTCAGGACAGAAAGCTGAAAGAAAAACCCCAATATTAACACATTTCATGCATGAGGACTTTGCATTGTTCAATATTAGTTTATTTAGTTTTATGTACAGCAGTATCCCTTTTGAATAAAATAATCTACCTGCCTTTTTTCTAAGTTTGGAACTTTCTTCTTAAAAACCACATTCACTTTTTTTTTTAAAATCGCCAAAAAGATGACTGCAAAAAATAAAAGAAAGCAGTTGTATTTCAAGGATTTCTTGCAAGTACCTTCCTTCCTTTTCTTCTCTTGCTTTGTCCTTTTTTTAAAAAAAAAAATACTTGAAGATTTTGTGCAGCACTGATGCACAACGGACTGGTGTGTGATCTGCTGGACTTACTAGGGAAATACTACTGATCTGGTTGGATTCAACACGTCAAGAGCGAGTACCTAGTTTTGCCCTTCCAGCTTTGGTTTCTTTATTGACATGGAAAACAATACGTCTGAAGAAGATAAGGCTCCTGTTTGTGCAAAGGCTTTCCTTGTAAGAATGAACCCATGTTTTCCAGCATTCTTCCTTGAATGGAGAGCAGACACACATTAGAAACATTGCTTTCTCCATGATGAGAGGTGCAACAGAGAGGGTGGCATCAGGGGTTTCCCAATTGTTACCTAGTGATTGAATGGGGCTTAGCTACCAGCATGGGTTGACATGTATTTCACAGCCTCTTTTAAAAGAGATATTTGCTGGGTGGCTAGCTCAGTGAGTTCATTACCTCTCTGCAAAACTAGAGGCTGGGAGTTTGATTCCCCACTGTGCATCCCAGAAGAACCAACCTCTGTAGCCCTGGACAAGCTGCACAATCCCAGGGCACTCCCAGAAAAAAAGAATGGTAAACCACTTCTGAATATTCTCTACCTAGAAAACTGAGAAAAGGGGCACCACAAGTCAGGATTGACTTGAAGGTTCACAATTATTATTATTATTATTATTATTATTATTATTATTATTATTATTATTATTATTATTATTATTATTATTATTATTATTATTATTATTATCATCATCATCATCAAAGATCCCTGCCACTAGGGAAGCCTATTCAGAGCTATGTCTTAAAGTGGAGAGTCCTCCATTGTTTTCTAGTATGGTTGATCACACACTTCTTCCTGTGGCCATTGTTTTTTGTTTTGATCTTCCAGAAAGTTTCTGGGACACAAAAGAAGTTGATGGGCTATATTGAGAGCCTGTATACCAGAGGTGCCCCATCACTAGGTAAATAATTGAATGGTATACATGTAGCTGCAGATGTTTATCATACAGTTTTCAATGGCTAATACAGTGGTACCACACTTAAAGAGCATAATGCATTCCATGGAATTGCTCTTTAAGCGAGTTTGCTCTTTAAGTGAAACATCGTTGTAAGTGACCAATTGTGACTTCTGACGGGGGATTGTGAACCCCGATTTAGTTGTTAAGCAAGTTTTTGTTTGGTTTTGGTTGTTAAGCGAGGCGACCATTTAGAGAAAATTCTGCTCTTTAAGCGAGTTAGTCTCTGAGTGAGGTACTCTTTATGGGAGGTTTTACTGTGACTGGGAACAGGATCATTTTTGAGCAAAAGGAAGTCAGTGACCAAACAATTGATAGCTCCTTTACTGTGGAAGGCACTGTAAGAGAATGATACACTTTGGTGATGTTGGGGCTTAATACTTTACTACATGGTTTATAAAAGTGAACTTTCCTAATTAACTGTAATAGCATCCCCCCCATATATCATTTTGTATATATTAGCAGTATATCTTTAAAGTAAGGTAAGATTCAAGCTTCTGCCTTTTAAAGTAACATGACTGCTGATTTTAAACATACAATGTTTGCAAGGTCTGAACTATGAAGAAACGACAAAAACACAGAAAGGCAATTGTCTAGCCATTACAAAATAGTAGAATTACCTCTACTCTAATGAATATCTGAAACTGAAGCAACTTTTGTGCATGGAATGATAGAAACTCTCTTTAACATGCATTTAGCTCTTGCGTTAAAAATCAGACAGTGTACAGATATTAGAGCTCTGGCATGAAATTCAGACAGCATACAGGCACACACAGAGAAAAGGAGACAGACAGACAGAAATAAGAATTTCAGTGCGCCAGATAGGAGCAGCCCCATGATTTGGTAGGATCACCACTTGACTGGTTGAATAATTATAGTTGCAGAGGCCTGTAGGACTTCACAATGGAAAGACCCATTAAGATAAAATCAGGGAGAGGGAAAGTATGATCCTCTTGTTGTTGTTGTTTTTGAAGTTGTATCAGAGAGTAAATGAAGACTAACCTTAAAGACTAACTACTGTATTTTAATGTTAGCTTTCATGGATCAAGTCCATGAAATATGATCCACGAAAACTAACTTTAAAATACAGTAGTTAGTCTTTAAGGTGCTACATTGTTTTTTTCAGCATGGCCAGACAGTAGAAATTGATGTCGGAGACATTTACCGATGTGCAGACTCCTGGATGAATAATGACTTCAAGGTATCCTAAGAGGCTTGATTATGCTGAAGTCCCTAGCAGTATTTCATAAAAAAGTTCAGAGGTGACAAGAACAAATGGCCAATGACTTCTAAGAGAGATGCATAATCTCACACTCTTCCATACATCTGGCAAGACATTAGCTGCATAGCACATACATCTCCCACTGAGCCTATTTTCCCCACTGAAACAAATGCAATATACCTTATATATACTCTCTCTCTCTGTGTGTGTGTGTGTGTGTGTGTGTGTGTGTGTGTGTAAAATTAAACAATGGCCATGCTTTTGCTCTTGAAATAATCCTATGATGTTAGTAAAATTCAATGTCTTCAAAATTTCAGCACAACACATAAATTATGGATTTTATTTTTAAGGTAGACTTTTAAAATGTCTTTGCAGTTCACCTTTAAGTACAGTGACTGATCTTGTCACTTGTCAAATATGTCAAAATGTCTCTTCCTTCATTTGTTGATCAATATCTATATGGGACATATTGAAGTGCGTATAACATGTCCTGCATTAATGGCAGAAAGTGAGGAAGACCTAAAGAATCTCTTGATTGGGCTGAAGGAGGAGAGTGCAAAAGCTGGCTTGAGACTCAATATCAAGAAAACCAAGATAATGGCAACAGGCCCCATCAGTTCCTGGAAAATAGACGGGGAAGAAGTAGAAGCAGTGACAGATTTTACTTTCTTAGGATCAAAGATCACTGCAGATGGGGATTGCAGCCATGAAATAAAAAGGCGACTGATTCTTGGGAGACAAGCGATGAGAAACCTGGGGAACATAGTGAAAAGCAGAGACATTACATTGCAAACAAAAATTAGAATAGTCAAAGCAATGGTTTTCCCAGTAGTAATGTATGAATGTGAGAGCTGGACAATTAGGAAAGCTGAACGCAGAAGAATAGATGCCTTTGAAATGTGGTGTTGGAGGAGGGTTTTGAGAGTCCCCTGGACAGCGAGGAGAACAAATAGGTCAATCTTAGAAGAAATTAACCCTGACTGCTCATTGGAAGGTCAAATAGTAAAGATGAAGCTAAAATACTTTGGACATCAAATGAGAAGGGAGGATTCACTTGAGAAGGCATTGATGTTGGGAAAGGTGGAGGGCAAAAGAAGAAGGGGGAGGCCAAGGATGAGATGGCTAGATGGTATTATAGACACAATGGGCACAAAGCTGGGAGGGCTGAGGGGGATGGTAGAGGACAGAGGCGCCTGGAGGAAAATGGTCCATGGGGTCGCAAAGGGTCGGAGTCGACTGTGCGACTGAACAACAAAAACATTTCTACATGGGGGGAAAGTCATTGGAGGTAATTCTAGCAACTTATCCCATGTTCCTTTTAAATTAAAAGCATCTTCAAGTCAGTTGAAGTACTAAATGACATAAGGGAAATACAAAATGAAAAGCAGAAAAATGAGATAAATTGGATTTATAGGGAAAGTGGCAATCCTAATCAATAACAATCCTATCTCTCTAGAACAGGAGTTCTCAACATTTTCCCATCATGACCCCTAAAACAGCTGACCAGGCTGGACTGGTGCCATAAAATGCTTCCCTGGCTGTCTTAAAGACATTTAGGAGAGCCGCAGACTCCTTTGCAGTTGTAGTAAATGCATTCAGGATGACCGCGGACTCATTTACGGTTGTGTAAACATTTTTACGATGGCCGCAGACTCATTTACGGTTGTGTAAACATGTTTACGATGGCCGCAGACTCATTTACATGACTATAAATGAGTCCGTGGCCAATTCTGGCATGGCATGGCAGTGGCTGGAGTATGGTCGGGGGCTGGATTATTTGGCACCACAGGCTGTAGGTTGAGAACCCCTGCTCTAGAACAATGTGATCTATCAAAGGATGATATTTGTCAATCAAATTGCAGGGCCAAATTTACCGTGTTTCTGCATCATAATTCTCTACTGATCTTTTTTCCTACGTCTGCCACATAATGATTCTGCTAGGCATAAAAGGTTGAAGGCAATTCATGAGCAGTTTTCTTGTTATCTAAAACAGCAGCCACAGAGAAGCTTCTGAACTATGAAGGTGGGGGAGAAGTTTAATCCCTCTCTCTCTCTCTCTTCTATAGTCCTGACAAAATTCACTTATCTGAACCTGTTAGTCCCATTTAACAATACATTTCCATTCAACATCAAGGCTGCTCAGGTTTGTGCACACATTAGGAAAAAGTACCATGGAGGTTGTATACGCGCTATGAACATCTTCTAGACTCTTGAGAAAGTCATTCGAAATGTCCGCTTACCGGAGGGGCATCGAGAAACCGTCATTTACCACATGAGTGCAACCCATATGATGGAGACCTGCAGCTGGATTTGATTTATATCCTTCCCGACGCTAACATTGCGGATGGCTCTTGCAGCTGACACACACTCACAGAAATCCCGCAGATTTTTTACTGTTTATTCTAGAACTAGTGGACTCACTCATACCATCAAGTTGTGCAAGTACTGTGGACATGAACTTGGGGATTTTTCTTCGGGAAATAACCCATATCTTTTGTGGGCTCCTCGTGAGGGATTGCATATGTGCATATATGTATGTGTATATATATGTGTGTGTATATATATATATGTATAGATACATTCGATACAATCTTTGTTATATGTACTATGATATGGTTTAGCAATTGACAACTAAGAAATTTGAGAATAGAATATTTATTCGAGCACCTTCTTGATTTAAATATACACTTTGCTATTTCCAATCTGTTCCTTTGGGTGTGTCGCCTCGCATTTTGCTCAGGTTTGTTGGCAGTTCTCATTTATCTGTTGCCTAAAATGTAAAGTGGAAGGGAAATCATGCAAGTGTCCCCTCTGTTCTGGCAGTCTCCCCACCCCCACCCCCACCCCGCTGATCACACAGCGGGGAGCCTATCAGAGTGGGAAGGGCCACTTAAATGATGTTCCTTCCACTGCAAATTGAGGCAACCAAGTATTAACACCTGGGACTGTGCAAGCACTTCTGCCCCGATTCAGATTGAAGCCCAGTTTGCATCCTGCCTTGATGCAGGCCAGACTTAGTCTCCCATTGACTTGCAAGGGGAAATCAAAATGGGCTACTTCCTGTGTTGTTTTACAAAACACCAAAGTACATGGGAGCTTTTGCAAGAGAGCATCTTTCCTGTCACTATTCATTCTCACAAGGCTGCAGCTGGGTTTGGAAGGAAGAGATTCTCTGTTGACTACGTGACCTCCAGAACATTATCCATGGGTAAACAATATGTTTTCCATCCAAGATTAGTTTGTCATTGTTTCTGGTCTAATTTTAAAAATAAAATATTAGTTTCCATCTGCCATTATACAAGCAATCATGCATGGCAATACATTCAGGATTGTTACAGATTCTTTTCAGGTAAATACTTGCAACTTTAGAAGCAGATGGGTTTCTTTCTTTCATTGTACTGTTACGACTTGAAATATGCAACTTTGTTGGTGCAGTCTAGCATGTGAAAAGGCAATCCAAATTCAGTTTACAAACTCAGTGTGCTTCTTTCTAAGTAATAATTTTACCCAAGGTTATAGGGAAAATGGTTTAAAGTATTCAGTTGTTCTTATGCTTACAATAGTTTTCAAAATAGTAGAAGATTGTCATTAGGCCAAGGAACACTAAGTTGTTAGTTTTGTACATCCCAGGGTGCCTTGGAATTGTAATTGACAAACTGCAGTTTTCTGAACTACAAAATGCACCACTTTGATCCAGATGGCTGGAAGAACTGCTTTGTGATTTGCCACGTAGGAAGTAGGGGAGAGGATGGGGAGTCAAATCTTTTGGGCAAGTAGCAAATTTGACTAGCCATGCCCATATCTTTAATGGTGCCTCTAGTAACTAATTGGATTCTTATGTTGCTGGCTTATCTTTCTCACACTAGGTCAGGCGAAGGGACCTTCAGAATGAACTCACCAAAGGGTGCCTTCATTTTAGCAGTTTGACCGAAACACGAAAGAAGAAGAACTGGATTCTAACCTGCCTCTTTTGTTCTAAGTGAGGTTGAAGGCCTGCAAACTGACACCTGTACCACCCAATGTTTCATTCGGAACGGAAAACCCTTGATTCCCTTTTTTTCCTTTTTATTCTTTTAATTGGGATGGGGGTAGTAGGGTGGTGAAGTAGATGGGCGATTTGGGATTTTAAAATCCTGTTTCTATATGTTTTTAACTGTTGTATGCCGCCCTGAGTCGGGTTCCCCTGATTGGGAGGCATAACAAATTTAATAACTAAATTAAAATTAAATTAAAATTAAATTAAATTTTGCCTTCTTGGACGTCTTACTGCATGAGCAACCAGCATGACATCTGGCTCAATTTTTGGGCTCCATGCTTGGATACAACTTTTATGCCACCTTTTATGCCTGGCAAAGGTTCTGGAGAATGCAGAAGCTTGCCTTAGAGCCCATTCACACTGAGGATTTATTTCACTTTCCTTGCACACATGATTCCACTACTGCACTGTGATGGCCACATAATACAAGATGGAATTACAGTAAAAACCCATTTTACAGAAGCCTCATTTTACAGAAACTCCATTTTACAGAAGGGTTTTTTTTGTGTGTGTGTGCTGAAAACGTGTCCCATTTTACAGAAAAACCCCGTTTTGCAGAATGTGATTTCCCAGAGCGCATGTTACAGAAAAAATTGAGTTAAGGAAAAAGCTACAGAACAGACTTTTTTTTTTTTGTAAAACATGGTTTTACTGTATTGTCAATGGAGCCACAGGAGACCAGAAAAACCTTGCTTTCTAATTGGTGCCATATTTTTGTCCTGTCCTTCTCCAATTTGCTTCAGTGCTTGAGCATACCCTAATGCTCTGTGCCAATCTGGACATTTTGTGGATGTGTATCATATGATGATGTTTCCTTGTGGGTGTTTCTTCATCTTCTGGTAGTTAATATTCATTCTTCCATGTCCCAGAGACTGGCAATATAAAGAGGGCAGGCAGGACAGAATGAAGGGCAACAGGAAATAAAAGGGTAAAGACAAACAAAGGAGGAAGGCAATCTGTGCTGGGAACTCCCTCAGTGGCTTAGTGGTAAGACATTGAGCTGGAGACTGGATGGTTGGGTTTTGATACCCAAGAGCTGCACTTGGGGACATAAAAGGAGCGTCATCTTTTAAACCCTGAGTAATCTCTGACACAAAATTATTATTATTATTATTATTATTATTATTATTATTATTGTTATTATTGTTATTATTATTATTATTATTATTATTATTATTATTATTATTATTATTATTATTATTATTATTATTATTATTATTATTATTATTATGGGACAATAAAGGAGCAGTTCTGATTGTTAGCTGACTGGTAGTATTGGGATGACCCAGCACATCCCAGTACATCCAGCAGCAGGTCCCTCCCCATATATACTGCAATGAATAATGCTGGAATGACGTGGAACAACAGAAGAATGTGTTGACCAAAGGCAACACTATTGTGTGGATGAGCCCTTACATGCAACTTTCTAATGAAAAGGCATTGTCTAACCCAACACTTTGGTTGTATGTATGGATCACACAACTATTTTTTTGGTATAATCTATATCTCATTACAGTTGAGTATGGGGAAGAAATTGTTTGGATTCTCATTTCTGTTCTGTACTTCCCAAGACAGTCAGAACACTTGCTTTCTCAGAAATTTCTACATTTGTGAGGTTCATGCTGCATTTTCAAGATTACAAAAAACAACATACCAAACAACACATACAATTAAAAAATGGCCATAACTAAAAATATGTTCATCTGTAAAATGCATATATACATTCTTTAAGCCAATATGAAAATATGTACAGCAATGTGCACATTAAATCTATAGAGAATTTTCAAAAATACACAAAAATACAAATGCATTTCTTCATGGACAAAAAACAAAGTTTTCAGCATAATAAAGAAATAGCAACAGAAGTGAATGACAATGGGAAGTGGAGACACTCAATGAGATTGTGAACAACAGATTTCCATAACCCAGGTAGCACCAGCAGGGGCAGGTGAATGAAAAGAAAATTTCCCAAGCAGACTCTAATCACTATAATGACTACAACAATAAACCCAGCAGTTAGCTGTGCCGTAAAAAGGTTGAAATAGTTAAACTAGTTAATTTACAGTGAGCTCTGTAGGACTGAATATATGTAAACAATTGCCTATTTGAAAATCTATGAGACATAGTTGCTGGAGATACTTAACTTAATATAGGGATTGTATATATTTATTTAGATGTAATTTAAGATGTTGCTAAGCAATGGACAATATTTACTCTCAGAAGTACTGAGACAGTTGAAATTGGAAATGAGCAAAAAAGATAAAACGTGCCTATCAAACTTAAACCTCTCATGAAAATACACTCAATTACTATCAAAGGGCTTAAAGTATTTAACCTTTAAAGTAAGAGTGTTTGCCTGGTATTGATTTATCAGGAATTACAAGCTAAGAAAACACACTGTGTTTCAGTTTGTTGATTACCTTCAAGGATATTCTTCTTTACAAAGGCCACCTAGCTAGGGAATACTTAATTCCTTGGAACAGCTTGTCAATTATAGGCAAATATACACAATGAAGTAAAACAAGAGGGAACTCAAAAAGTTAACATGAGAGTTATTTTGAACATAAAATCCTTTTTAACAAAGCTGAGCACAGAAATACATTTGATTCCAAACTAAAAGCATATTTACATATTCTTGAACTATTGTTTTAAGAAGGAGGAATTATTAGGAGAAATGCACCCAGAAGATATGCAGCTTATGGAAAGTATAGTCTTTGTCACTAAGTCAGGCAGAATATAAATGTTATAAACAAACAAATAAATTCGTAAATAAAATATGTGGTACTGTTATCCTACTACACATAGTATATTGCATTCTATAAAAATCTATTTACAGTTCTTGCAAAATGTAATTCTTAAAATGTCAATGATTTTATTTCACTTTAACCTGAAAAATTATTAGTGCTCCAAATAGATTTTGATCAGCTGTCCCCATATTCTTGTTCTTCAGATGACTAGGCTGCATCTGCCATCATCTCTAGGCAGCAGAATTTCTTATTCACACAAAGGTGCCCTTAGGAGGCATATTAAAATAGGGCAAATGTCACACCTCCTCCTTTACATTAAAGATATACATTCTCTAAAACTCTTGAGAGCTAGTCAAGGTACTGCAGGTGCAAATCTTCAATGGTACCCAAATGATATACTTTACAAATCGAAAGAGAGTACTTGAGAAGTCTAGAATAGAAACAGTTGTCCACTGGGACTGCCACTTCACTTTTCTCACCATTGCCACTTCTAATCTTCACAAAATTCAGAAAACATCAATGCGTTAACCTATATGTCGAGGTCACCTGTCAAGGTGTTGAGGCCTATCAATTCTGTGTCTCCTTCTGCAACCCTTCAACTATCCTCATCCTTCCTCTCCCATCCTCACACACATGCTTCTTCATAGTATTAGAACATAATTAAAAAGAGAATGTCTGGTTGGACATCCTGCTATGGTAATGGAGTAGACTGTACAGCCAGCAACTCAACAGCCAGTGTTGGGTGGCAGTAAATAACCTGACTCCATAAAGGGGCCAATGGCAATGGGCGGATGAGCCGCTTTAGGTGGGGTGATGGTCCCCCTCAGTGGAGAAAACACCACTGGGAACCATCATATCGGGTCCAATGGCAAAATGAGCAGAGAAGGAACCACTTCACCATTCTTATTCCCAATGGGCATGGAGGTGGAAGAGGCCATGCCAGATGGACTGGTTGTAAAGGCACACTTTGTCAATATCCTCAAGGCTGCAGTAGTCTATTGCAGTGCTGATGGCAAATTCTGCATGTCTCATTTAATACGTGCCTCAGGAGATGGCTCTGTGATCACAGTGTGTGGGTCACTTCATGGCAAGCTGAGATCCACCTTAAACAAATTCATACCAATGGCATTTTTCCTGAAAATGATTTTCAGGGGGGGAAATGTATACTTGGACACAAGTAGCAGCTTACAATGAGGAGAAAGGAGAAGCCAAAAAAAAAGTGGTGGTGGTGGTTTCTCTTCCTTCCTTCCACTTGGTTGTCAGATGCACCAAGGTTGTGAGTATGGTAGTTAGGTTACAGGCTGCTGTTAGAGTCCTTAAATGACCCACTGTTGCATCATGTTTTTAGCCATGATGAGCTATGGTTGCCTTTAAACAAAGCACTCTTTCAGAAAATATGTTCTCACACAAATTGCCCTTATACGAAAGGCATGCGATTTTAACATATCTTTCCTAAATCCAGTTGCAATACATGTATTCCATTGAAATCAAAATATCCGTAGGATTACATGCTAGATGTTTCCCATCAGATGATTAATGCCCACAAACATTTTATAGCTAGCTCATTTAAAACCACTCTAAAAGGACAATTATACCATGGACATACCCAACCTAATTACCCAGTTGTGAGGACTATAGGTGAAAAAAGCAGGGCATGCACTCCACTTGCAATTGATGGTAATAAGTAATGCATGAACTTGTCAAAGATAATTCACACTGCCACAGTTGGAGGAAAAGATGTGCACCACCCATTAGTTCAAAGAAATATTTATCAGTGCTTTTGAATACAAAGTAGGGTGTCAATGTTAAATATGAAAATATGATTAACCACATGTACCAGAATGGGATGCAGGATCTTATTCTATGAGAATGCAAGCGCGGCGCCAAAATGGCCGCCGCGCCCTTTGCGGGCCCCCCCCCCCACAGGACAGAGAATCCGGGTAGTTAGGGGCGTGGCCACCGCCTTGATAAAAGGGGTGGCCACGAGGCAGCCGTGCTGCCATTTTGCCTCAGCGACGGAGCGGAGAAGTTTTTCCCCCTGCGTCTCCGTCGCTCGTTGGTGCTACCGGGAAGCCTTTTAGTTCCGTTTACTAGCTAGCTTCCCTTTCTGCTGCGGTGAGATGCCTTCCAAAAAGAAGGCTGCTGCGAATGCAGCTCGGGTGGTTCGGAGGCGTAATCCGGGTCGGAGGACCGCGGTGCCGCCTCCCCAGCAGCCACCTTTGCCATCCCCGGCCGGGGCTGGTGGCATGGGGGCTATCGCCCCTTGGCCCGATCAAAGTGCGGGCGCGGAGGGAGTTCCGGCCCGCGGCCCGCGAGCGGTGGGCACCGCTCATCCTCCTGCTCAATCGGTTGGGCCTCTTCCTGTTGGGCCGCAGCCTCTCCCGGGGCCCTCTAGCCTTGGGGGGTGGCCCGGCTCCCTGCCTTGGCAGGTTAATCCACCAGCCCTCCCGGGCTTCGGCGGTAGTCAATGGCAATATACGGCCCCTGGGGTGCAGGGACCTGTCCCCATGCAAGGATCAGGTGGGCCGGCCGGCTCTTTACCCATGGTTAATGTGGACTCCTTACTGGCACGTATTGCGGCCCTCGAGGCGTCTTTGGCCCGGGCCAGTCAGGCAGGTGCCCCTTTTGGGGTACCTTTGGAGGCGCTAACGGCAGCAGGACAACAGCCGGCGGGGAGGGTTGAGCTGCTGCAGGCGGGTGGCGCGGCTACGGCCACTGCCTCGCAGCTCCCCAGCCAGCAACCTGGTGCGGGTCAAGCCCCGGTGATGAGCTCTACATCGGTCGTGAGCTCCGACGCCCCCAGTGGGCCAGAACCCCCGGTGGGGGCGGCCCACGGGGGTGCAGCATGTGAGTATACGGTGCAAACGAGTACATCTACACATATTCCCAATATAGGGGGGGCCTTTCAGTGGCCTTGGCCTCGCTCGGGTGGTGCGGGGACTGCCCCTCTGGTGCCCCACCCGGCGACAACGACAGCCACCATGCCCACGGGGGTGGGCCTAGGCTCTTACACTGCTGGCAACGTCTTGGGGGTGGCAGGGTTAGCTCCGGCTCCCTTTACCAGGCCCGTTGTCCCCTTTTCGGCTTTGCCGACGGCAGGGTATTCCTTGCCACTGGGCGATCACTTGGCACAGGCTACCAGAGAAAAGATTTGGAGGGGGGAGTATGTAGATATCTTCTCACTCCTGAACAGAGAGCCCACCAAGGAAGAAAGGGAGGGTCAGGATGAGAAGGACAAGGAGCAGGCACGCTGCCGCAAGCCGCCGCGTACCTGGGCCAACTGGCTCCCCGCTTATTTGATATACATGGCGGTATATTTGAGGGCGCGGCCGGATCTAGCTATTCCCATGGTCCAATATTTGGACAACATATATAGGGCGATGGTAGATTTCCCGGGCCCCTCATGGCTAGCATATGATGAGGAATTCCGTATGAGGATTCCCCTCCATCCCGAGATGAGATGGGATGAGCCCTGCCAGAGACTGTGGCTCTTGTATATGACACCCACACGCCCTGCCCCGGGGGATAGATACCATTGTGGACATGCGGTCCAGCGAGCAGCTCCAGCGCAGGTTACCCGCCAACCGGCGGGGCAGGGGGTTCCAGCCCGCCTGCTGTGCTGGACTTTCTCGTCAAATGGTTCCTGCAATCGAAAGAACTGCAGGTATAAGCATGAGTGTCCCACGTGTTCTGGTCCCCACGCAGCCTCGGCTTGTCCCAAGCCTGGGGGGGCGCGAGGCAGAGGGAGGGGTGGACAGTGGGCTGGCAAGGCTGCCACGGAGGGAACTAGTTCTCCAAAAGGCACCCTCCCCAATTAAGGTGGACATGCTGGAGCGCTGGCTCGCATCGTACCCAAAGGGGGAGGACAGAGAGTATCTCATTCACGGTTTTAAGCAGGGATTTCGTATCCCTTTTATGGGTGTTAGATCACCTCAGGATGCTCCCAACCTGTTATCCCTCAGAGGAAGGGAGGAGGTGGCTGAGGCCAGCATTAAAAAGGAATTAGACGCGGGCAGGGTCGCTGGACCTTTTCCTGCACCCCCTTTTCCCAACCTTAAGGTTTCACCATTGGGTTTGGTTCCCAAAAAGTCCCTAGGTGAGTTTCGCCTTATTCATCATTTGTCCTACCCAGCCGGCAGATCGGTCAACGATGCTATACCTGATGACCTTTGTTCGGTCAGGTATACATCGTTCGACCATGCGCTGCGCATGGTGCGCTCGTGTGGCCCGGGTGCCTTGCTGGCCAAGTGCGACATTAAGTCAGCTTTTCGCCTCTTGCCAGTGCACCCGGGTGACTTTGAATTGCTGGGTTTTAAATTTAAAGGGGAATATTATTTTGATAAGGCCATGCCTTTTGGCTGCTCCATATCATGCTCGGCCTTCGAGCGTTTTAGTACTTTCCTAGAGTGGGCTTTTGTCCGCAGGTCAGGGTCCCGGTCTGTAGCCCATTACCTGGATGACTTTTTATTCGGGGGTGAACGGGGCTGGGACACGTGTGCACGTCTCCTCAATACATTTCAGACGCTAATGCAGGAACTTGGTGTCCCTTTAGCGCCCGAAAAGACCGAGGGCCCATCGACCAAGTTAGTGTTCCTGGGGGTTGAGATTGACACAGTAGAGCAGGCTTCTAGGTTGCCGGGCGATAAGGTGTCTAGGATAGTGACCCTTATCTCGGAATTGCTGGCCAAGCGTAAGGCATCCCTGAGGGAACTCCAGGTGCTACATGGGCACCTTAATTTTGCCTGCAGGGTGGTCGCACCGGGCAGGGCTTTTGCCCGGCGCTTATGCGACGCCATGGCAGGGTTATCCAGGCCCCACCACAGAGTTAGGCTCACCCGGGGTATCAGGGCAGACATGTTCGTCTGGTTGCAATTCCTGAGGGAGTTTAACGGGGTCTCATTTTGGAGGTCGGACCTCCTGGCTTCCCCCAATTTCCAGATCCAGTCTGATGCCTCAGGATCCCTGGGTTATGGGATGTACTTCAATGGGAAGTGGGCCTATGGTGGGTGGCCACCGGCATGGGCAGGCACAGGTCGCCTGCGGGATCTCACATACCTGGAATTTTTTCCCATTCTGGGGGCTTTGATGCTATGGGGCGAACAGTGGGCTAATTCTGTAGTGCATTTTTGGTGCGACAATGCTGCCGTGGTACACATTGTCAATGCACAGACTTCTAAATCGCCCAGGGTTATGGAGCTAGTGCGCCATTTTGTGCTGCGCTGCCTGCGCCTCAATGTCTTGTTCAGGGCCAGGCATGTCCCAGGGGTTAATAATGATATTGCTGATGCTTTGTCCCGCCTGCAGATCTCCCGGTTCCGCGCCTTGGCCCCGGATGCGGAGGAATTTCCCTCGCCACTCCCGGACGAGATGTGGACTATTGGCAAGGAGAGGTGAACCGGGCGATTGGCCTTTCACTAGCGCCACGCACGCGTAAGGCGTATCAACAAGCACTCAGTTCATATAGGGTTTTTGCCACTCAATTTCACTTGCCAGAGACCTGGCCTATTCCGGTGGACCATGTACTGCGGTTCATGGTCCACCTCCATGCACAGGGCCTTGCACCTCGCACCATAGCATCCAAGCTCTCGGCGTTGGCTTTTATGGCCAAAGTAGGGGGTCATGTGGATACCACCTCTGACTTCCGCGTGAGACACGTTTTGGAGGGGTGGGTGCGCGAGCGCGGGCGTTGCCCGGACGACCGGCACCCTATTTCCCCAGGGGTTCTTACCCAGTTGGCCCGGGGCTGGCCAGGCCTCTGTTTTGATCATTATGAGGCAGCCCTTTTTCATGCAGCCACAACGGTGGCATTTTTTGGAGCGCTCCGCGTCAGCGAACTCGTGATGCTGTCTAAGGCGGATGCAAGTGGTAGGGCACTGGAACTCGAAGATGTCTATGTTGCCAAAGACTGGGCCCAGTTGAGGATCCGCTCCTCTAAAACAGATCAGCATGGCGTAGGCAGTGGAGTAAGACTGCTACGGTGTTCTTTGGCAGACATCTGTCCGGTTGGTGCCCTACAGGAGTACCTGGCACTGCGTGGCTGGCACCACGGCCCGTTTTTCTGTCACCAAGATGGGTCTCCCCTTACTAAATTTCAGTTTTGGAAGGTGACAGCCATAGCCCTCACCAGGGTGGGTTTTTCAGGTGCCCGTTATGGCACACATTCGTTCCGTATTGGTGCAGCCTCTACAGCAGCTGCTTTTGGGTACTCGGGGGCTGACATACGCAGCATGGGGAGGTGGGGCTCACAGTGTTTTCAGTTTTATGTGCGCCCACTCCCGCCATGAGTACCAATTCAGTCACCTTACCTTCCTTTTTTCTCAATTTTATTGCAGACCCTGGGTGTCGTATTACACCGGTGACAGTATGGCTGGTGGGCCACAGCTATGTGCACAGGGCAGCGCGTTACGCTGCGGCGACAGAGTGGGGACCCCGACTGGGACTGGGTGACCACGCCAGTCTCGCATGGCATGGTAAGCCTGGGATGTTATGGCAGGAGCTGAGGCCTTTCCTTTTTTCTGGCCTGGGGGCTGACCCGCCTGACATTCTAATTATCCACCTGGGGGGCAATGATTTGGGCCAGGTCACCGGCTTATCGCTCAAGCATGCGATTTGCGAGGAACTCGCCTACTTGCACTATGTCTGGCCTGCCACAACCCTGGTTTGGTCGGACATTGTTCCGCGCCACTCTTACAGAGGGGGCGTTAACCTCCTTGCGCTTGACCGCGCGAGGCGCGCGGTCAACAAGGCGGTGGCGCGGTTTCTTACCACCAGGGCTTGGGGGCGGGTTAGTCATCACCCCGATATTAGTCTGCAAAATTATGACCTCTATGCAGGGGATGGGGTCCATCTGTCGCGAGGAGGTATGGACCTCCTGTTGGGTGACTGGCGAGCAGGCCTGTTGACCGAGCTGACGGTCTGGGGGGGGGCGTCAGGTCTTCTGTGAAGCCCCTCCGTGTGGCGGGTAGCACTGGTAAGGTAAACAGTATGACCCACAAGTATCCGGCAGGTTCGCAGTTGACTGGACAACACTAGACAGGAATAAATTAGTTAAACGTTGTCCGGTCAACGACGAACCAGGCGATGGGGTGATGGTGATTGCTAACCAGCATGCATCACCCCTGTGATTTCACGGATACGCGTCAGAGGGTGGGGTCATGAGTTAGTTATTGACTACGGTCAACAATTTGTTTGTTGTTGACAAACAAATTGATACAAATTGATACATTGTAACCAATTGCCGTTGGCAATTTTGGGGTGGTACCTTACCAGTGTTACTTCGGCCTGCTTGCCTTAGGAATTATGATTGGTCGTTTTACCAATACAAATTTATAATTCGGACTAGGGCATTGAATCAATAAATGTGGCCCTTTGCTGTTATCCACTTTCAATGTTGTCTGTGTCCGTTATTGGGGGGGTGCGCCTGCAATGCAAGCGCGGCGCCAAAATGGCCGCCGCGCCCTTTGCGGGCCCCCCCCCCACAGGACAGAGAATCCGGGTAGTTAGGGGCGTGGCCACCGCCTTGATAAAAGGGGTGGCCACGAGGCAGCCGTGCTGCCATTTTGCCTCAGCGACGGAGCGGAGAAGTTTTTCCCCTCCACCCCCTCCCTAGTTAACAGTGTGATTATGGTCGCTTCGGGGCCGGGTGGGAATTTTTGGTTGGGACCCATATTGGCTTCGGGTCCTGGCTTTTTTGCCCACCCCACACTGTGGCTATGGTTTGATATAGGGGTCTTTCTCCATTAATACTGTTGACTTTGGTCACATGGGCGGGTAGCACTGGTAAGGTAAACAGTATGACCCACAAGTATCCGGCAGGTTCGCAGTTGACTGGACAACACTAGACAGGAATAAATTAGTTAAACGTTGTCCGGTCAACGACGAACCAGGCGATGGGGTGATGGTGATTGCTAACCAGCATGCATCACCCCTGTGATTTCACGGATACGCGTCAGAGGGTGGGGTCATGAGTTAGTTATTGACTACGGTCAACAATTTGTTTGTTGTTGACAAACAAATTGATACAAATTGATACATTGTAACCAATTGCTGTTGGCAATTTTGGGGTGGTACCTTACCAGTGTTACTTCGGCCTGCTTGCCTTAGGAATTATGATTGGTCGTTTTACCAATACAAATTTATAATTCGGACTAGGGCATTGAATCAATAAATGTGGCCCTTTGCTGTTATCCACTTTCAATGTTGTCTGTGTCCGTTATTGGGGGGGTGCGCCTGCAATTGGATTTTGATGCAGAATTCACATAGAACTTGACCCATATTGTGGGCATATTGTGGTTTTTAGTAGGTTGACCCCAATTCATATAGGACAGTGGTTCCCAAAGTGGGCCCTACGCCCCACAGGGGACTTCAATTCCCAGAAGCCTAAGTCAGTATATTGGCTGATCAGTGCTTTGAGGAATTGACTTAGGCTTCTGGGAAATGGAGTCCAAGAACCAAAGTTTGGGAAACACTGATATAGGAGAACATTGCTGCCTTCAGTGGGTTCTGAAGAATCTAAGCTTAACCTTGCCTGCAAACCACTATAACGAAGAATGAGTGCTAATTAACTAGGAATGAATGCTAGACCCACCCTGTGCCCTTTCAAAGAGATTCTTGCATGATTCTTATCTGTGCCCAGGCTGGGATTTGTTTTTAAAAGTAGTATTAAAAACTATGATGATGATTTTTTAAAGAAAATTGATGATAAAGGAGGAAAATGGATGGAAAAAACTACTAAGAAGTGGGAAAATAATTAAACAGCTCCCCTACCCCTCTTCAACCATTTTATAGTCCAGACAAAAGGAGTTTGGGGTGTTTGGCCAGGGGACCTAATATGAGTGATCCTATTCTCAGGCGAGCCAATAATGGGCAGCCCCAGATGACCCCATAAAGGTGGTCTGGACATGCTCTTCTTTAACTTGAATGGACTCTTGTTTCCATACAAAATGGTCTAAGGATGCGTGTTTCAGGCACGTGATAAACCAAAGGAATTTTAGTATGTTGCTTTGTAGCTAACAGATCATTTCGCTGGAGTTTACCATCCTGTCATTTTCTTTGCAGGCGCACCCCCCCAATAACGGACTCAGACAACATTGAAAGTGGATAACAGCATCGGGCCACATTTATTGATTCAATGCCCTAATCCGAATTATAAATTTGTATTGGTAAAACGACCAATCATAATTCTTAAGGCAAGCAGGCCGAAGTAACACTGGTAAGGTACCACCCCAAAATTGCCAACGGCAATTGGTTACAATGTATCAATTTGTATCAATTTGTTTGTTGACAACAAACAAATTGTTGACCGTAGTCAATATCTAACTCATGACCCCACCCTCTGACTCGTATCCGTGAAATCACGGGGTGATGCATGCTGGCTAGCTATCGCCATCACCCCGTCGCCTGGTTCGTCGTTGACCGGACAACGTTTAACTAATTTGTTCCTGTCTAGTGTTGTCCAGTCAATTGCGAACCTGCCGGATACCTGTGGGTCATACTGTTTACCTTACCAGTGCTACCCGCCAATGTGACCGGAGTCAACAGTAGAAACGAAAGGAACCCCTATATCAAACCATAGCAACAGTGTGGGATGGGCAAAAAAGCCAGGACCCGAAAGCCAATGTGGGTCCCAACCAAAAATTCCCACCCGGCCCCGAAGCGACCAAAATATCACACTGTTAACTAGGGAGGGGGTGGAGGGGAAAAACTTCTCCGCTCCGTCGCTTTAGCTAAAATGGCAGCACGGCTGCCTCGTGGCCACCCCTTTTATAAGGGAGCTGGCCACGCCCTAAACTACCCGGATTCTTCGTCCTGTGGGGGGGGCCCCCCGCAAAGAGCGCGGTGGCCATTTTGGCGCCGCGCTTGCATTGCAGGCGCACCCCCCCAATAACGGACTCAGACAACATTGAAAGTGGATAACAGCATCGGGCCACATTTATTGATTCAATGCCCTAATCCGAATTATAAATTTGTATTGGTAAAACGACCAATCATAATTCTTAAGGCAAGCAGGCCGAAGTAACACTGGTAAGGTACCACCCCAAAATTGCCAACGGCAATTGGTTACAATGTATCAATTTGTATCAATTTGTTTGTTGACAACAAACAAATTGTTGACCGTAGTCAATATCTAACTCATGACCCCACCCTCTGACTCGTATCCATGAAATCACGGGGTGATGCATGCTGGCTAGCTATCGCCATCACCCCGTCGCCTGGTTCGTCGTTGACCGGACAACGTTTAACTAATTTGTTCCTGTCTAGTGTTGTCCAGTCAATTGCGAACCTGCCGGATACCTGTGGGTCATACTGTTTACCTTACCAGTGCTACCCGCCACACGGAGGGGCTTCAAAGAAGGCCTGACGCCCCCCCCAGACCGTCAGCTCGGTCAACAGGCCTGCTCGCCAATCACCCAACAGGAGGTCCATACCTCCTCGCGACAGATGGACCCCATCCCCTGCATACAAGTCATAATTTCGTAGGCTAATAGCGGGGTGACGACTGACCCGTCCCCAAGCCTTGTCGGCAAGGAACCGTGCCACCGCCCCATTGACCGCGCGCCTAGCGCGGTCAAGGGCCAGGAGGTCAATGCCCCCTCTGTAAGAATGGCGCGGGATCATGTCCGACCAAACCAGGGTTGTGGCAGGCCAGACATAGTGCAAGTAGGCAAGGTCCTCGCAAATCGCGTGCTTGAGCGATAAGCCGGTGACCTGACCCAAATCATTGCCCCCAAGGTGTATGATGAGAATGTCAGGCGGGTCAGCACTCCTGCTTGAAAACAGGAAAGGCAGCAGCTCCCGCCATAACATCCCAGGCTTACCATGCCATGTGAGACTGGCGTGTTCACCCAGTCCCAGTCGGGGTCCCCACTCTGTCGCCGCAGCGTAACGCGCTGCCCTGTGCACATAGCTGTGGCGCACCAGCCATACTGTCACCGGTGTAACACGACACCCAGGGTCTGTAAGAAAAATTGAGAAAAAAGGAAGGTAAGGTGATTGGATTGGTACTCACGGTGGAAGTGGGTGCACATAAAACTGAAAACATTGCGAGCCCCACCTTCCCATGCTGCGTATGTCAGCCCCGGAGTACCCAAAAGCAGCTGCTGTAGAGGCTGCCCCAATACGAAATGAATGTGTGCCATAACGGGCACCTGGTAGGCCCACCCTGGCGAGGGCTCTGCCTGTCACCTTCCAAAACTGAAATTTAGTAAGGGGAGACCCATCTTGGTGACAGAAAAACGGGCCATGGTGCATGCCACGCAGTGCCAGGAACTCCTGTAGGGCACCAACCGGACAGATGTCTGCCAAAGAACACCGTAGCAGTCTTACGCCACTGCCTACGCCATGCTGATCTGACTTGGAGGAACGTATCCTCAACTGGGCCCAGTCTTTGGCAACATAGACATCCTCGAGTTCCAGTGCCCTACAACTTGCATCCGCCTTAGACAGCATCACAAGTTCGCTGATGCGGAGCGCTCCAAAAAATGCCACCGTTGTGGCTGCATGAAAAAGGGCTGCCTCATAATGATCAAAACAGAGGCTTGGCCAGCCCCAGGCCAACTGGGTAAGAACCCCTGGGGAAATAGGGTGCCGGTCGTCCGGGCAACGCCCGCGCTCGCGCACCCACCCCTCCAAAACATGTCTCACACGGAAGTCAGAGGTGCTGTCCACATGACCCCCTACTTTGGCCATAAAAGCCAGCGCCGAGAGCTTGGATGCTATGGTGCGAGGTGCGAGGCCGAGAGCATGCAGGTGGACCATGAACCGCAGAACATGGTCAACCGGGATAGGCCAGGTCTCTGGCAGGTGAAATTGAGCAGCAAATGCCCTGTAAGAATTAAATGCTTGTTGATACGCCTTACGCGTGCGTGGCGCTAGTGACAGGCCAATCGCCCGGTTCACCTCTCCTTGCCAATGGTCCATATCTCGTCCGGGAGTGGCGAGGGAAATTCCTCCGCATCCGGGGCCAAGGCACGGAACCGGGAGATCTGCAGGCGGGACAAAGCATCAGCAATATCATTATTAATCCCTGGGACATGCCTGGCTCTGAACAAAACGTTGAGGCGCAGGCAGCGCAGCACAAAATGGCGCACTAGGTCCATAACCCTGGGCGATTTGGAAGTCTGTGCATTAACAATGTGGACAACAGCAGCGTTGTCACACCAGAAATGCACGACCGAGTTGGCCCATTCCTCGCCCCATAGCATCAAAGCCCCTAGTATAGGAAAAAATTCAAGGTATGTGAGATCACGCAGGCGATCAGTGCCTGCCCAGGCCGGTGGCCACCCACCATAGGCCCACTTCCCATTGAAGTTCATCCCATAACCCAGGGATCCTGAGGCATCAGACTGGATCTGAAAATTGGGGGATGCCAGGAGGTCAGACCTCCAAAATGAGACCTCATTGAACTCCCTCAGGAACTGTAACCACACAAACATGTCTGCCCTGATACCCCGGGTAAGTCTAACTCTGTGGTGAGGCCTGGATAACCCTGCCATGGCGTCGCATAAGTGTCGAGCAAAAGCCCTGCCCGGAGCGACCACCCTGCAAGCGAAATTTAGGTGACCATGTAGCACCTGCAGTTCCCTCAGTGATGCCTTGTGCTTGGCCATCAACTCCGAGATAAGGGCCACTATCCTGGACACCTTATCCTCCAGTAACCTAGAAGCCTGCGCTAACGTGTCAATCTCCACCCCCAGGAATACTAACTTGGTAGATGGGCCCTCGGTCTTTTCGGGCGCTAAAGGGACACCGAGTTCCTCCATTAGCGTCTGAAATGTGTTGAGGAGACGTGTGCACGTGTCCCAGCCCCGTTCACCCCCGAATAAAAAGTCATCCAGGTAATGGGCTACAGACCGGGACCCTGACCTGTGGACGAAAGCCCACTCTAAGAAGGTACTAAAACGCTCAAAGGCCGAGCATGATATGGAACAGCCAAAAGGCATGGCCTTATCAAAATAATATTCGCCCCGAAATTTGAAACCCAGCAACTCAAAGTCACCCGGATGCACCGGCAGGAGGCGAAAGGCCGACTTAATGTCGCACTTGGCCAGCAGGGCACCCGGGCCACACGAGCGCACCATGCGCAGCGCGTGGTCAAAAGACGTATACCTGACTGAACAAAGGTCATCAGGGATAGCATCATTGACCGACCGGCCGGCTGGGTAGGATAAATGATGAATAAGGCGAAACTCGCCTTGAGACTTTTTGGGAACCAAGCCTAGGGGCGACACCTTAAGGTTGGGAAACGGGGGTGAAGGGAAAGGGCCAGCGACCCTGCCCACATCTAACTCCTTCCTAATACTGGCAGCAGCCACCTCCTCCCTCCCCTTGAGGGACAAAAGATTGGGGGCATCCTGAGGGGACCTATCACCCATGAAAGGGATGTGGAACCCGTACTTAAAGCCTTGAAGGAGATACTCCCCATCCTCCCCCTTCGGGTACACTGTGAGCCAACGCTCCAACATGTCCACCTTAATTGGGGAGGGGGCCTTTCGGTGAACCAGCTCCATCTGTGGCAGCCTTGCCAGCCCACTGTCCGCCCCTCCCTCTGCCCCGTGTCCCCCCAGGCCTGGGACAGGCGGAGGCTGCGTGGGGGCCCGAACAGGTGGGACACTCATGCCTGTATTTGCAATTCTTCTTATTACAGGAACCATTGGACGAGAAAGTCCAGCACAGCAGGCGGGCTGGAACCCCCTGCCCCGCCACTTGGCGGGTAACCTGTGCTGGGACAGCTCGCTGGACCGCATGTGCGCAATGGTATCTGTCCCCTGGCGCGGGGCGCGTGGGCGTCATGTACAGAAGCCAAAGCCGCTGGCACGGCTCGTCCCACCTCATCTCCGGGTGGAGGGGAATCCGCATACGGAATTCCTCGTCATAAGCCAGCCACGAAGGGCCCGGGAAATCAACCATTGCCCTGTATATATTGTCCAAATATTGGACCATCGGAATAGCCAACTCCGGCCGCGCCCTCAGATACACTGCCATGTAAATTAAATAAGCCGGCAGCCAGTTGGCCCAGGTACGTGGCGGCTTACGACGACGTGCCTGCTCCTTATCCTTCTCATCCTGTCCCTCCCTTTCCTCCTTGGTGGGCTCTCTGTTCAGGAGTGAGAAGATATCTACATACTCCCCCCGCCAAATCTTTTCCTTGGTGGCCTGTGCCAAGTGGTCACCCAGTGGCAAGGAGTACCCCGCAGTTGGTAAGGCCGAAAAAGGCACCACAGACACCGGGAAAGGGGCCTGAGCTAACCCAGCCACCCCCAGTACATTCCCCGCAGTGTAAGAAAAACTACCCACCCCGGTGCCCTGGGTGGCAGTTACCGTCGCCGAGTGGGGTGCCGGCTGCTGTGCCACCGCACCACCCGAGCGAGGCCAAGGCCATTGAAAAGCTCCCCCCATAGAAGCAATGTGTGCAGGTGTACTGGCTTGTACCGTATACTCACATGCTGCACCCCCGTGGGCCGCCCCCACCGGGGGTTCCGGCCCACTGGGGGCGTCGGAGCTCACGACCGACGTAGAGCTCATCATCGGGGCCTGACCTGCACTCGTCTGCTGGCTGGGGAGCTGCGGGGCAGTGGCCGAAGCCGCGCCACCCGCCTGAGGCAGCTCAACCCTGCCCGCCGCCTGTTGTCCTCCCGCCGACGGCGCCGCAAAAGGGACGCCAAAGGGAGCCCCAGCCTGGCTGGCCCGAGCTAAAGACGCTTCGAGGGCCGCAAGGCGGGCCAGTAAGGCCTGCACGTCGATCTGGGGCCAAGGGCCGGCCGGCCCGCCAAGTCCAGGCGCGGGTACAGGTCCCTGTACCCCAAGACCCGAATAGGGCCATTGCCCAACACCGAAGCCCGGTAGGGTCGGTGCAGGAACCTGCCAAGGTAGGGGACCACACCACCCGCCCAGGCTAGAAGGCCCAGGAGGAAGAGAGGCAGGCCCAACAGGATGGGCAGAGAGAGTAGCGGTGTCCACCGCTCGCGGGCCGCGGGCCGGAGCCCCTGCCGCGCCCGCATTCCGATCCCCCGCGTCCGGCCAAGGGGCGATGGACCCCATTCCGCCGGCCCCGGCGGGGGCCTGGACAGGCGGCTGCTGGGGAGGCGCCACCGTGGTCCTCCGACCCGGGTTGCGCCTCCTCACAGCTCGAGCCGCACTCGAAGCTGCCTTCTTCTTCGAAGGCATCTCAATCGCAGGAAAGGGAAGCCGAAAAGAAGATTCGCCGCCAAAAGGCTTCCCGCAAGGTAAGGAGCGACGGAGACACAGGGGAAAAACTTCTCCGCTCCGTCGCTTTAGCTAAAATGGCAGCACGGCTGCCTCGTGGCCACCCCTTTTATAAGGGAGCTGGCCACGCCCTAAACTACCCGGATTCTTCGTCCTGTGTGGGGGGGCCCGCAAAGAGCGCGGCGGCCATTTTGGCGCCGCGGTTGCATTCTGCAGGCAGTTTGTTCATCTTCTACTTGTTGGATTTGAGAAATTGAACTGTTCTTTGAGTCTTTCATGAAGAGCATACACAGCACATGCATTCTCAAACCTAAGTAGCCAACATCTTCTCGCTTGTAAATAATTCTTATTTTACCACTAACAAAGGTACACTTATGTTGCATTTAAACAAGTACTTTAGAAGGATAATTCTAGTTTTTTCCACTTTTTTTAGGATAATGATCACTTCTTTTTTTAATTTTTATTGATTTTGAGAATATAATAACAAAATCTAAATAAAAAAATTACAGTACAAATACAGAAAAAAATCATAAAATAATATGCAATACAATACATAAACATTCATACAATAATTACAGTATTAAACAAATAATAAGCAATACTAAAACAACTATACCAATACCTATATATTATCAGTGTAATACCTCCCATCCTTCTCTAAATCTTAGTTATTATACCCCCATTCATTTTATGCAACATAAAAATTACATTTACAATATTTTCTATTTCTTATAACATCAAACTCTAGATCTACTCATTTTGTATTGCCATACTATTAATACATACCTGTCAAGAGCAGCTCCGGAGATTATGGGACCTGCGCAGAACGTTTCTGCGCAGGTCTGTTCTACACATGCATAGAAGGCTTTCATGCAAGCGTAGAACGGACCTGTGCAGAACCGTTCTGCGCAGCTCACTTCTATGTGTGCGTAGAAGGCTTTTACACATCCTTCTGCACAGAAGCCTTCTACGCATGCGCAAAAGCCTTCTATGCACGCGTAGAAAGGACCTGCACAGAAGGGATGCGCAGTAACTCATTCCCCCCGTGGCCAAATTATGGGGGTAGCGGCAGCTCCGGGTGGGAAATGGCAAAAATTGGCGCGAAAATACGGGAAATCCCAGCCAATCCGGGATACTTGACAGGTATGTGTTGTGTCTAATGGAATGATCTTCTACATGGATAACAATGTATCGTAACCAATGTAACCTGGCCAACGGGTAACAATGTAACCTTCAGCTGTATCACATAAACCCTGTAATAGGACGCGAGCTAATGACCACCAGCTGGCAGCAGCGAGCGTCCAAGCTCTCTTGGTCCAAACTCATCAAAAGGCAACAGCGCGGGAAGTTTCCCGCCACCACCTACACCTGGACAAGAAGGGCGTGACCAGCAATGACGTCACGCAGACAGGAGCCAATAGGCTATCCTGGAGCCACGTTCAAATGTGTTACTACCGTATATAAAGAGCTATTGATCCGCCATTACCTCATGTTCCCTCTGACCACCATGCAATAAACCTGAGTTAACCCAGTCCGAGGCTGTGTCCTGTGTCTTGGTTTTCATACACTAAAGTATGTTAATATTTACCCTTTTTTTCCTACCCATAACTTGTCAATTATTACAGTATTACTATAATTATCCCTAAACATAAATCATAAAATACATTAATAAAAAGCATATACACAGATTCAAACTACACACCCAGTGTATCATACAATGTCCTGGAGGATGCAGGATATCACAACGTTTTTCACTGTTTCCAAAAAGTAAATTGATCAGGTACTAGCAACTTCTATAGTATGGAGGGCACTGTGATGGCTTTGTGTTTAAGATGCTGAAATTGATGACTGGAAGGTTGGCAGGTCAGCAGTTCAAGACCCGAGTGCTGCACAATGGAGTGAGCTCCCATCTCCGTCCCATCTCATGCCAACCTAGTAGTTCGAATGCAAGAAACTGCAAGTAGATAAACAAGAACCGCTTTGGTGGGAAGGTAAACTGTATTCCGTGTGCTCCACCATCTAGTTATGCCTGCCAAATGTCCATGGAAACATCTGCAGACAAAGATAGCACTGGCTCTTTGGCTGTAAACGGAGATGAACATCAAACCCTAGAGTCAGATATGACTGGTTTTTGACTAAGAGCAACCTTTACCTTTACTATAGTTATGGAGTGTTGCCTTTCTGGAGTGTACAAGAACAGTATCTCATGGTAGTGTCATGGCTACTACTTCACGCTTTCCACAAGAGCTAAGGTGACCAGAAGAAACATATATTTGGTACCCTTAAGCCAGCAGTTTGCAACATCTAGTTTTTTTTTAAAAAGAAGTGACTAAGATAACTATTGTACAGTACTTTGAAAAATAATAAATTTACTTTAAAAATATTTATAACATTAACCTCCTTTCAGTGAGGAAACAGGTACTCACTTGTTTTCAAAACCAGGTATAGGTTTCCAGTTTATTCAAACCACCCTTTGACATAAGAAGAGTATTTTTTACACCAAATACCTTTTTACTACTTGGCTGATACATAACAGTAAAGGAGGCTAATCTGTAGACTTATCAAACAATTTGCAGTCACATGGATGAATGTTCTGGCAAAAATGTTGAGGAAGGAGGAGCAAATTTAATATACATTTACTCTTGAGAATCTGATCGGTAAGTCAAGGATAGGCAAATCTCTGAAGCTCAGTTTTACTCAGGCCACCATTTTCCCATTGTTCAGGATGTTTTGTCTTGGTTATGTATCATTTTTTCTGATCAAATATTCAAACAGATTTTGACACAGATTTTTTAAAATGCACACCTTTACAAACATATATAGTTCAGCAAGCAACATTCCCATGCATTTCCCCAAATATACATTGTATTTGTGTTTACTTTTCTTCAATTTTGCAATTTTTAAAATATTTTCCCAAACATACTCATATTTTGTACAGCTCTGAATTCCATTGAAACCTTGCAGAAGTATGGATTTTGGTGTCTGTGTTTCAGCTTGCACTTGGTTTCAGAAGTGTGAATGTGATAGGTTCACAGTGAAATACAGACCAATTTCTTGGCAATTCCTCAACTCAAAGGAGGGAGAATGCCTTTAGAAATCCCATTAGCATGGGTAGTTGATATTGCTAAGACAAAAGCTCCTGGCTCCAAGTAACAAAATATGACAGTATTCCACTAAAGATTCAGCTACAAAGAATGTTAAATATACAACCTTTAAAACCCAAAGGTTGTACAACCATTTGGTTTTATTGAATTAATATAAAGTACTTTGCTTTTGTATTACAGAGCCAGTTGTCTCTGCATTTGTGAAGCCACAAATATAAAGGTTTAATTAGCATTTCTCTTCCATACTGTGATCTGGTAATACATTTCATGCCTTTTGCAATACTGCTGCAAGCCAGCATTGTAACCAAAGAGAGCAGCTACGTTAACTTGCAATGACAGTAGTGTTGGAATTATGGGCTTACTAATATTAGCTTATAAAAAGAACATTGCTAGTTCTTAGATCTGAGCGAATAT
Organism: Bradypodion ventrale; assembly: GCA_035047345.1. NCBI lineage: Eukaryota > Metazoa > Chordata > Lepidosauria > Squamata > Chamaeleonidae > Bradypodion > Bradypodion ventrale. The sequence continues at coordinate 115,473,928 of JAWDJE010000002.1, forward strand.
GAATGCATATAAGTGGCCTGTATTAGTTCTGGCAGATGAATCTCACCTCTAGGCAATGAAAGGGCAACAGCACAATATTAGCAGTCCACTGTCCTTAAATTAGCACATTACCTTGCTGTGCCATCAATAAATTACATGGGTGGGAAAACAGTCTTCTCATTTTATTTCTTTCTGGTTCCAACTGAAGCTAATCTTGTCAGTGCAAGTCAGGTAATATACTGCGCTAGAAAAGGCACATGTCCACTGATAACACAGTTATCTCTGAATCTGCTGGAAGGGATTTCTCTTTTATTTTATTTTCCACCAATAGTTTGTATTTTCTGTTCATCCTTTCTATGAACCTAACAGAGAAAGCATACATAGGATTTCAAAATATAAATCCATTGCGAGTGCAATGGCATTTCTGTTATCACTGAACTGATGCCTATAAATATATGTCCAGAATACTGTATAGGAAGATTCTTTACCCTGAGTCAGCCATTGCTCCACCTTGCCCAGTATTTTCCACTCTGTCTGACAGCAGCTTCTAAATTTAATCCTGGATTCCCTCCTAGCCCTATATGGAGTTTCTTTGTATCCCTTGGTAATGTGCCATTCAAATTCTATCCAGGGCCGTTTTCTACTTAGCTTCCAATATCAGTTTCTTCATAGTGGTATGATAAACACAGAAGAGCTGGGAAATTATCATCCAATCACTCTCCTTTCTCTACTTTATAAACTGTCTACTAGAATTCTTCTGCAAAGAATATTCAAAGATATGGAATTCAGCAGAGAACAAGCAAGCTTTAGATGGAGCTATTACACTCTGGACCACATCCATGCAGTCAGACGACTACTAGATAAAAGCAGCAAATACGCCTTGCATTTGTTGATTACCAAAAGGCATTCGACTAAGTGGAGACAAATGCTACTCTCTACTCACTATATGAAGCCATGATAAATTCAGCATATGTCAATGTCATGAGAAGCATTAATATGGGATACACTACTGATTTACACTATCTGAAATATGTCATATTAAAATCAATAAAGGTGCTCATCAAGGAGACACAATAGCACCAAAGCTATTTGTGATAATTTGGAAAATCTCTTTTGTAAAATCAAATTTAAAGGTGTTACTAAGGTTGATGGAGAAAGACTGACCCATCTTCTGTTTGCCAATGGCTGCGTCCTTTTTGCAAACAGCCCTTGTGATCTATAACAGGGGTTCTCAATGTTTCCACGCCATGGACAGGAACATGCCCACTCAGACAGCTGAGCTGGCCTGACATGTGAGTTTCCCCTGCCGTAAACCATGGTGGGCACATTTGTGCATGCATGTGTGCATTTTTTGCTGTCATAAATACATCCCTTCTGCTTCCAGGGTCATCACCACAGGCTGCATGGCTTGCCACCAGGGGCCGGATCCAGCCCGCAGGCCATAGGTTGTGAATCCCTAATCTACAACATAACCTCCAGCAACTAGTGAACTCTTCTAAACATGTTGGGTTGGAGATTAATTTAACAAAAACAAAATGGATGAGAAACAGCCAATGTGTTCGGGGTTCCATCACTATAAATGGAACCAAGATTGAAGAAGTAGCTGATTATGTCTACCTCGGTCAGCACATCCAACCAGATAATGTATCATGTGGAGAATGGATAAGAAGATGCAAAGCAGCTTGGATTGTCTTTAATACAAACCAAACAGTGCTAACAGATGACAGTCTGCCGATGAATATCAGGGCAAATGTATTCAATATGATAGTGTTACCAGCAATATTGTACGCATCCGAAATGTGGGCAATAACAAAATCAGAGGAAGAAAAACTGGCTGTAACACAAAGAACAATGGAAAGATGGACATGAAGAGTAACAATCAGGGATAAAATCAACAATAAGGAATTACGCCAAAGAACCAGACTGTGTGATGTAGTCGATGAACTATATGTGGCAAAAAGAAGATGGGCAGGCCATATCATCAGCCTAAAAGATAAGAGATGGACATGTAAGCTAACAGACAAAAGATCACTAAGTAGACTCCAAAATGATGAGCTGATGCTAAACCTGTTTGGCCAGAGATTGAAACAGACGGCTAAGGATAGAACCTTTTGGATTTCAGTTGATTTGCGCTTAAATAGATGAGCAAAGACAAATTGATATTGGATATTGGTATGGTAGTGTTGGTATCCACATCCTAATATTTTACATATTAAAAATAATTTATTAACCATTTAGAATGCAATTTGCAAGTCCCATTCACTATGTTTTAGCATCAGCAGAAATAGTGCTGGGAACTGACACATAGTAAAAGGTTGCCCTTGCTCGAAAGCCAGTCGTGTCCAACTCTAGGGCACAGTGCTCATTTCCATTTACAGCCAAAGAGCCACAGCTGTCTGCATCTGCAGACATTTCCATGGTCATATGGCAGCATGACTAAATGGCAGAGCACACAGAATTCTGTTATTACCTTCCCCTCCCCAAAGCAGTTACATAAATGCTATGCACTCTGATGTAGTCTTTATGTACAGTTGTACAGAGAAACGTTTTACTCCAGATTTGGAAAGAGTGAAAGAAAGGGAAAATATGAACCAATTTAGGTGCAAAAGAGGTAAGGAAATGATCAGTGGTGGGCTCCAAAAAAATTTACTACCACACTGTGGGCGTGGTATAGTGGCCGTTCTCAGGGGGAAAGCCCTGCGTTACACTCAAATTAGAACTACTTTATCTCAAAACTTGGATGGGCAGGGCCAGCCAGAATTTCTGCTACTGGTTCTGCCAAACTGGTGTGAACCTGCTGATGCCCAGCACTGGAAATGATCCTAAGGCTCCCTGTTCTTTACATATTGCAGCAGCTTATCCCCTGCTGTCTGTTTGTATTTTCCCTGTGCTTTTGCTTTTAATTGAGATGCTCCTCCTGGTGAATTACTGAATAAACATGTTTTGGCTTTGCCTCTGGGACATTCAACTGATGCTGAAAATTTGATTCTGTCAGGATGGACTTGCCCTTCTCTTATTTAAAAAGAAAGTGATCTATGGTTTTAAATTTACATGGTTACCAATTCCAATATGTGGGGGTGCCTCATCCCACCATTTCAGATTACTCCCATACCAATCATGAACAACTCTTCCATGGCTGCCACAATTTTGAATTATAATATATCTTGTAATAAAGATACATATAGAGATGCTTGAGGATTGTTTTGGACTCATGCCTCAAACCAAACATACCTGATCTGCATCTCCTTGACTATATGGGATACAGTTTCATCCTGAACTCCAGATTTTAATGAATTTCCCCTGATTTCAATTTTTATAAGGGAGACCAAGTATTACCTTTTGAAAACATGTATACTTTTCAATAGGTAATGATAAATAATTGCCACTTTAGGACCACAAGAAAGCCCAGCTGTTGGTTTGGTTCATATTGGGTGTTTTAAGAGTATATTATAACCAAAGTCGAGGCTGACACCAGATATTATTTGTTCTTTTGCATGGTTTGCTCTGTCCCATGCCCAAATAACAATGTTATTCTAACATCTTGGTCATCTAGATTCTTGTCTTCCACTGCTGACATCTTAGACTCTGTGAAATACAGTGCCTACCCATTGTTGATGCCTGGCATCACATTTCAGCTCAATGAGTTAGGTATCTGACTCTGGAGTCAGAGGCTCAATGTTTGATTCCCCACTGGCCTCCTGTATAGCCTTGAACAATTTAATTTAATTTAATTTTTGCGCTTATATACCGCCCACTCAGGCAAACCTGACACAGGGCAGTTTACATGGCGGACAATAAATACAAAATACAGTAACACAATATACAATGAATACAGTAAAATAATCAATCTCCAGAAGTACAGTTACAATTACAAAATCTCTGTCCGCAAAATATTACAACAAAAATATGTACTACAACATGCACTACATATGCACTACAATACAGTTTCAAATAGCAAAAACAAAACAAAACATTAAGTCCCAGAAAAAAAGAACAACAATAAATACGTCCTATCCATGCCCTAGCTCAGGATGTTGGGGGAGATGGGGCTGGAGGCAGCGACAGGAGTCCTGCAGTCTCTATGGCCTTTAAGTCCTCCCTGGGATGGACGGAGTCCGAGGACGCATGGGGGGATGGAATGCTCCTTGTGTCCGGCACTGGGTGGGCTTCTCTGCCAGTGGGGCCAGAGGCAAGCTGCACCATCCCAAGGCAAGCTCTATGCTACACGTGAGTCACCCTGGCATTGTTCGTTCTAAGGCACTTGCCAGGAGCTACTTTTGGTGGCCCAGGCTAGATTCAGAAATTGAAGACTGTGTGGGGCATTGTCGAAAGTGCCAGTCATCGAGGCCGAAGGAGACCCACCAACCCACCAGGGAGTGGGATATGGCCAAGGGCCCCTAGTCAAGGGTTCATATTGATTTTGCTGGGCCATTCCATGGTGCTTTATTCTTATTGATTGTTGATTTCTTTTCTAAATGGTTAGAGGTGATTCCAGTTTCGAATACATCGGCAGCCATCATAAGCTAAGGAGGTTGTTTTGCACTTTTTGGTTGCCCAACATTGTCGTGTCCAACAACGCATTGACCTTTACGTCTGTGGAATTCCAGGATTTCCTTAAACGTAATGGGGTTCGTCACATAACCGCTGCTCCCTTCCACCCAGCCACAAATGGACAGATAGAGAGGCAGGTTCAACAGTAAAGGAGGCCCTCAAACGGATGGGGTCTGGTGACTTAGATTTGCAGCTATGTCAATTCCTATTCACTCATAGGATTACCCCTTTAGCATCTGGGTTTTCCCCAGTGGATCTGCTAATGAAGAGAAAATTGTCTACGGTTTTTGACCGTCTAGACCCACACCGCATAGTAGACAAAGGGCGGAATCTAGATGTCTGCAATTCTAAAGGGTTTTTGATAGGGCAGGCTGTGTATTGTCGTAACTATGCCCCGGGGTCCCAATGGTTAGGAGGGGAGGTCTTAGAACAGACAGGACCAGTATTGTATAAAGTGCTTATGGATAATGGGTTAATTTGGAGAAGGAACACAGAACAAATGCGCCCCCACATTGTGGGGCAAAACGTATCCCCAGGGGAAGAGTTTGATGAGTCCTTTAGCTCAAGTCAATCGGAGGAAGGCTTGGAGCCCCCAGATTTTGAAGTGGGCTCAGATTTCTTTAGCCAGCCACTTCCCTCTGATTTGTTGACTGCAAATGCCTCTCCAGGAAGCCCCCCTGAACAGCCTGTCCCTGGAGCTGAGAGGAAGACAGTTCCCCGTTTCTCAGGTTCAGTGTCAAAACCAACTTAGGAGGCTCAAGGGTCTCCCCACACCCCTGGTCACCCAGGGGACTCCACAAGAACCGCTGGCACCTCTAGTGATACCGGGTGTCCCATGCCGACTTTTTAGAGTTCCCATCAGTTAGGGTGGCCAAAGTGGGCCTGCACTCCCACCCCGAGATATGGAGATTGGGTCCCCTATTAGGGGGGAGGAATGTTGTTTATTAAGATTAGTTATGCCTCAGCGCCACTTGCAAAAAGGCACCATTATCGTGAAGCTGATTCGTCAATGTTTTCCTGCTTCTTCAGAAGCCAGGGTAAATGTAACCAATGTGTCTTGTATAAAAGCTAACATCCCTGCTCCCTTTCCCCTGTTCTTTTGCTCCTTGCAATAAACCATGTTGTTGTTTGACCCAGCTCTCTCCAAATAGTTACTCTTGGGTTCGGACACAACAAGGTTTGAGGAGGGTTACAGCATTGACCCCATCCAAAATTGCTTTTGTCATCCATTGAGTAAATACTTCAGGGTGAGAGGGAGGGCAGTTGATGGGAGTAGCAGGGCCAGACAAGATCCAGACTATGAAACAAACAGGGTAGACTAAGTTGTGTGTTTCAAGTCATGCTTACAACCTACGAGCTTTAAATGCAGCAAACATGGATGTGTTCCACCAATGTCTTGAGGCTTCAGAGTGTAAATTAAAAACAAGAATGAGGATACTGTAAGGATTATGCTTTATCCATCTCAGCAAGGTGCTACAGCCTTTGTAAAACATGAATTATTCCTGTAAGAAGTCATGAGGAACGCATTAATAGTAACATCCACATAGCAAAACCCCTCTATCACAAAGAAATTTTGTAAAAGTAAAATATAATGCAAATTAAATACAATATTATTTTAAGTCTTAGTTAGGTATTGCCACCAATGCCATAGTGACTCCCTTCTTTTGAGGAAAACAATTCGAGTTTATTTTCACAAAAGTATGAAATTGTACTGAAAAATTGTGACTGGCCCAAGGTCAGAGCTGAGATGCAACTTGAACCTAGACTATCTGGCTCTATCCTTGATCTTTTATCCCACATTGAAGTAAATAACTTTTTTAAAAAGACATTCTATATACATTTATCTTACCTACTTATTCCTTTATCTCACTAAATGTTTTTGTTTTCTAGTCAGACAGATGTTGGCAAATCTCATTCTTAGGAGAATTTCAAGCAAGAAATGGTACACGTCAAGTCTCCAAACCTCCCTGCAAAAACTATCAAATACAACTGACTCAAGAGACACGCTGCAGATGATTCCATCAACAAGTATCACAACATTCCTTCCCTTCTGTCTTTTAAAAAAGGAGTATGCATATTCACCCCAGTGTCCTGGACAAATTCCAATCTGTGTAATTACATTCTGCCTACCGAGATTTCCCCTGCAGTTTCAATTAGATGCAATGTTTTTTTCTCACTGTCCTGAACTATTGCAGCGAAGCATTTCCCATTGTAATAGCTTCCAAATTCTGTTCAGGAGGTGCAAGTGTTTCAATATTGCTGCAGCTATCATCAGTAGAACACAGTGTTCCTGTCACTTGCAACATGGTACTACACATGGTTTACACAGAGTTAAGCCTGACTACATTCTAAGGGGTGCCCAAACCTTTTGGGCCATGGGCCGGTCACATGGTTTCTTCCAACAGAAGCGGAAGTAAAACACACCTTGCAATCTGTTTTGCAACAGGATTTTTAAGCTGCCATTTCTCTGCTTAAACCAGGGGTGCCCAAACTACGGCCCATGGGCCAGATCCAGCCCCAAATGCTAATTTGTCCAGCCTGCACTGCCCTCGTCACTCCTGGAAGTGGATGTAAAACACACTCGCACAGCTGTGTTTTACTTCCACTTCTGAGAGTAATGAGGGCAGTGCAGGTTGGATGAATTGGTGTTGGGAGCTGGATCTGGTCCACGGGCCGTAGTTTGGGCACCCCCGTTCTAAGGGTTGACAGACTGTAATTTTATACAGGGAACTCATTTTCTTGGGAATAAAATAGATTCTGCTCAACATTATTGAGTTAAAAGGGATAGAATTATAATCAACACCTTACACACTGCTATTATTTATTTACTTATATTATTTATTTGCCAGCTTTCACGCTATAGAGACCCAAGGTGGCTTGCAACAACTAAAATGTAAAAACAGTTTTAACAGTTTTAAAATACAATATTATATGAAAAACTATTAAACATATGACAGGATTAAAAACAAAATTGAAATCAATTTAAATTTAAAATAAAACATTAAAATCTGTCAGATTAATTTTTAAAAATATATTTCTGAACCCCTTATTGGCTAAAAGCCTATGAGAAGAGGAATGCCTGATGATGGGCCAACCTGGCTACTCAGCGCAACACATTCCTATTTTACATTTTCACCAAAAGAGCTTGGGAAGGTGGTAAAACCAAGAAAAGCACTTCCCCATAAATTCTTAAGAGTTGAGAAGGCACATATGGGTAGTGGTGGGATTCAAATTTTTTACTACCTACTCTGTGGGTATGGCATGGTGGGTATGGCCAGTTGGCCATGTGACTTGCTGGGTGTGGTCATATAACTGGGTGGCCATGCTGCCTGGGCAGGAGGCAGGCGCAGGCCTATGTCCCAAGGCTCCGGCAACCAGATGGGGGAAGACTGGGGAGGCTGTGCCACTGATATAGGAGGTAGGCACAGACCTACAATCTGATGTACCGGCAACCAGATGGGCAGGGCCAGCTGGAATTTCTACTACAGGTTCGGGCATACCGACTGAATCCCACTACTGCATATGGGGCATTATGATATTTCAAATAGCCTGGATCCAAGCTGTATAGAGTTGAAATAATCCAAATGAGATGTAATTTAAAGCATGAATCAGTTAGATCAGACATCTCAAGGAACAGGTGCAACTGGCATACTGGCATTGGCTGATTAAGTGCTCTCTTGGCCTCTGCTGAAACCTAGGCATCTAAGGAGGGTTGAGTCCAGGACTACCCCAAGCTATAGGCAGTGGTGGGATTCAGCAGGTTCGTACCAGTTCACTACAACTGGTAACAGAAATTCTGGCTGGTCCCTCCCATCCAAGTTTTGAAATAAAGTAGTCCTAATTCAGGTGCAATGCAGGGCTTTCCCCCTGGCCATGCCCACCATACCACGCCCACAGAGTAGGTAGTAAAAAAATTTGAATCCCACCACTGGCTATGGGCTTAACTTTCCAGCTAGAGTATAACCCTATACAGTGTAGGCTGAAACCCTATCCCCTGTTTTGCCTTGACTGACCAGGAGCACCTCTGTCTTGTCTGGATTAAGCTTCAGTTTGCTAGTTCTCATCCAAGCCATTACTGACAACAGACACTGATCCAGGCACAGAAAAGCTTGCTCAGGATTCACCACTTGTCACTAGTAAGAAGTGCTACTTTCACCTACCTCTTATGAGACTGTCTGGTACCCATCAGGAAATGGGGCTTCTTCAGCTTCTTACTTTTCTTTTACACAATATTTCAATTAGCTTGAATTGAAGGAGAACCCCAAGATAACTGGACAGCTAATTTCTCTGAATTTCTTGAGATTGATTTAGAAAAGTTGTGTAAGATCATCACATTATCTGGAAAAGATCCCCAGCAATCTGCAGGTTCATCTAAGTGAAATTCAGATAACTCATCCAATTTAACCTGCATTTGATTTTTATCATGACGGAGTAACCATTTGTCATTACCACATCCATATGAACTGTGTGAAGTTAAATATTTTTGCTTTAAATGAGTAGAGGGAAGCATCAACATTTCTCATGTATAATATGACTTACATAAGAATATGACTTTCTGGTTCTAACTATTTTCCATTCAAAAAACTGGGAGTAGATGATATTGGGAAATATCTGGGAATGATTCAAAGTATAATGGAGTAAAAAGAAGATAAAACCATACCAAGTAAGGTTAACAGTTCTCTCATAACTCCTCCCCCTCCCTGAACAACCAGCCCCGACAGTCCACCCTAGAACTTTGGAATGCAAGCAAGCAGCTACCAGATAACTGGGCAGAACCACACAATTCTCTACTGCCTGGCCAAGAGCAACCATGGCCTGTGTGGAAAGCTTTAATCCGATGGCATGCTGGGGTAGGAAGATCAAGAGCTAATCTGAGAAAGTGGGGTTTTCCTGTAGATGGTAGCTTGTGTGAATGCGGAGAAGAAAAAACAATCATCCATATGATACAATGCACATGATGCCCCTCAATGTGCACTGAAGAGGACCTTATATTTGCAAGATGAAATGCTGTTGATGTGGCCTGATATTGGGCAGATGTCATCTATCCCTTTTAATTCCTTTTTGTCTTATATGTTAATTTTAGCTTTGTATCTTATTATATGTTGGTGGTGCCTCTTACATGAATAAAGAAAAGATGTGAAAATAAAACTAGGAATAGGGGATAATTTGTTTCTTTCGGCCATGCTGCTTATGGTAACCATAGTATCCTGAAAACTAAAGGTTGTGGCTTTTTTAATTGAATCAACACATTCCTGTTTTCCTATTTCTGTTGTTTCTTCATAGATTTATTGTATTTTTAATGAGTCTTGCCCAAAGTATGTCCAAATTATGACAGAGTTAGTTTACTCATCTCAACTTCTAAAGGGTCTTTGTGCTTTATTTGACTTTGTTGTTGTTCAGTCGCACAGTCGATTCCGACCCTTTGCGACCCCATGGACCATTTTTCTCAAGGCACCTCTATCCTCCACCATTCTCCTCAGCCCACCAAGCTCTGTGCCCATTGTGTCCACAATACCATCTATCCATCTCATCTTTGGATGCCCCCTTCTTCTCTTGCCCTCCACCTTTCCCAGCATCAAGGCCTTCTCAAGTGAGTCCTCCCTTCTCATTTGATGTCCAAAGTACTTTAGCTTCATCTTCACTATCTGTCCCTCCAATAAACAGTTAGGATTGATTTCTTCCAGTATTGACCCATTTGTTCTCTTTGCTGTTCAATGGACTCTCAGGACTCTCCTCCAACACCACATCTCAAAGGCATCTATTCTTCTGCACTCAGCCTTCCTAATGGTCCAGCTCTCACACCCATACATTACCACTGGGAATACCATTGCTTTGACTATGCGAATTTTTGTTTTCAAGGTGATGTCTCTGCTTTTCACTATATTCCCCAGGTTTCTCATTGCTTGTCTCCCCATAATCAGTCATCTTTTTATTTCATGGCTACAGTCGCCATCTGCAGTGATGTTAGATCCCAGGAAAGTAAAATCTGTCACTGCTTCTACTTCTTCCCCATCTATTTTCCAGGGACTGATCGGACCTGTTGCCATTATCTTGGTTTTCTTGATATTAAGTCTCAAGCCAGCTTTTGCACTTTCCTCCTAAAAGTCTTCACATAAGATTTTCAAGGTAAGGCATATTCAGGAGTGGTTTAATATTGTCACCTTCTGTGTAGTAGTAATAAAGATCACCCATGCTATAACATTCCCGATTGCTATGTACAAATCAGTCTCAGTCATCTTCTGATTTCTTTGTTGCAGTCTCCATTTGAAATGAAGCTTGAACTAAGATATTTAACGGTTTCAATTTCAATGTCTTCATTCCTGGGTTTTGCTAGTGAGATTTTTTTTGCTGGTAAAATCAATTTATTGAACTTCCAACAATTTTCACACCTCCTTAATCTGAGTCTAGTCTAGTTTTCTGTGTGCTAAATTTTGTGTACAAGTTGAACAGATAAGAGAATCAAATGCAATCTTGTTTGACACCTTTATCTATAGGAAATTATTATCTCTCCAAATTTTGACCTAAGGGTAGATTTTTTTGTCCACAATACAGGTTACACATCAGGACAATCATGTGCTGAGACACACCAATTTCATTCAAAGCAACCCATAGTTTCTCATGATCCATGCTGTCAAAGGCTTTGCTATAATCTATAAAAGCACAGACTGTTCTTCCTTTAAAAGTCTCTGGTCTGTTCAAGTACATAGCAGATATTTATGTATGATCTCGAGTACCTTTTCCTTTTTTGGACTCCAGCTCGAACTTTAGGTTTTCTTGCTCCATATAAGATAAAAGACCTTCTTGTAACACCTTGATCTTCACTTTGCTTGCATGGGAAATTTGAACAATGGTTTTATGGTTACTGCACTCCTTGAAATCTCCTTTCTTGGGGATTGGAATATATATTGAACACAAACAGTCTGTGGGCCATTGTTTGGTTTTCCATATTTGTTGGCATTCTTTTAAGGATTTTGACAGATTCAGTCTCTGTGGCTCAAAACAGTTCTAATGGTATCCACCTACCCTGAAGCAGCTTTCACGTCACTTTTGACAACTGTTCTTCATCAGAGGATTTCTCTTCAACAGAGTCTGTCATCTTTTTATTTCTTCTGTATATATTTTCAACTTTCTTTTTATTTTCTCTCACCCAGATAGTGAGTCTCTCTGTTGGTCATTTTTTATCTGAGTTTACATTTCCATTTGATTTCTTGGATCTTCTGGAACAGATCTCTTATTTTCTCTTTCTCCTTGTTCTCCTCTATTTCTCTGCACTAATTATAATAATAGTTCTCTTTGTATTTGCATGATAGACAACAATAGCCAAAACAATTACATTTTTACCCACTTTCTAATGCTTAGTGCATAATGCTTAATGCATAGGCAAACCTATGGTAATTAGTATTTTGCCACCAACATACTGGGTACTCATTTTACCAACTTCAGAAGGATAATAAGCTGAATCAACCAAGATTCCTATCACAATCAAACCTAGGCTCTTGATTAGAGATTTGGGTACAGTATTTCTGTCCCTTTTTACTTTTGCTTCTTTCAAAGTACTTTTGCTTTTTACCATATAAACTGCAGCAGTTTAAAATGCAGCAGTACAGCCTAAACCTAAAACCAATTTGGGTTGAATTTAAGCTCCAAAAGTGGACTTCTTCCTATAGGTAGAGGTGATATCCCAGCTCCCAGCTCTCCCTGCCCCAACATCCTTTTATAATCTGCTTTGTAGGGTTATTCAAGAAGATAATGGGGATGCTGGGGGATGCATGAAAAGGGAAGTAGAGTGGTGGCAACTAACTAACTAACTAACTAACTAACTGAAAAAACAAACAAACAAACAAACCCCATTTCGATTAATGAAAATCTCTGCTGAATCCAAGCCATTTCTCTCTCTCTCTCTCTCTCAGAATATTGTTTTTTAAAAAGATAAGAAAATATAGAGTAGGGTTAATTAATGGACCTTAGTATATATCTTTTAACTGTTGCATTATCTCACTCATAAGGTTGAATGTGAAATTTAACAGAATTCCGACAAATACGTTGAATATACCGGAGAAATGTATCCCTTCCCCACCCACTCCTGTTTCTGAAGCGAAGAGATATATTTCACTAAATTCTACTGAAGGTTGGAAAGCAATCAAGTGTATTCACTATTCTTGTCTCAAGCTAAGGTAATTATTAGTCTGAAGGTTCTTCTGTCTCCTTAAAAAAAAGGCCTGTGCTTGCCCAAGAGGAAAATGAACTACAGTACTTATCAGCTCAATGCATAAGCAAGTGATACTGAAAGCAACTGACCAGGGACTGTTGCCATAGGTTCACTGCAAATACATTAGTGATTTTTAAAAAAGCTTTCTAAAGTACTTGGTTACAATGCAGTGTTACTGCAAAAAAAGCCACAGAATTCTACTGCATCATTTGCATTACAGCCAGATAAGATATACCCATGGAACTCCAATTCTCTGAACGGGTTTTTAAAAATAAGATGAATGCACAAGTGTTTCACTCTCACCCTATCACTTTTCCCTATTATTATTATTATTATTATTATTATTATTATTATTATTATTATTATTATTATTATTATTATTATTATTATTATTATTATTATTATTATTATTATTAGTGTGTGTGTGTGTATGTGTAAACAAACTTAAAGCTATGACTTAGGTGGCAACTATTCAGCTGCTTATTCAGTAAGGTCTAGTCACCGGCACCAAGCCCCAGACAAACCTTGGGTCATTGCACCAAACCTTGCTCACCCCTAATTGAGTGAGGCTGAAATTGCACCGGGAGGTGGGGGCATGCATACGCACCCATTGGCGCTGGTGGGGCGGGGTGAGGCTTGTCCGTGATGGCACGTGTGCCCACAGAGACCTTCACATGCCACCTCTGGCATGCATGCCATAGGTTCGTCACCACTGGGCTACTGAATGCCCCAAACATAATAACCTTACACCTGGACAAAAAGGTCTAGCTTGGGTACAGATAGGGTTTAGTACTGGACAGCATTTCCCTGAGTGCCATATGAGTAGGAAATAGGTTGCACCAGATTGTACCACTAGTAGTTCAAAATGTGATCCATTTCCTTAGGAGGTAATATCTGAGATGTAAATTAGAGCATTTTTAGATCTTTAAATCTTTTCCACACATTAATGGACTAAGAATAGTTAAAATTAATTTTCTTAATTCCAAGAAAATATGAACAGGATTGCCACACTAACAGCTCATGATCAGGGAGAGGGACCTCTCACAATTTTGGGGAGTCAGCCCTCCATCCTAGTCCATGAACCAACCAAGACATTTCATCCTTGGACATATGTCTGACCTGTTTATTTTAAAATGTTGTTATAAAGATTGTAATTGCTCACTTATACAGAGTAACCTGAACAGCACAAACTATTATTTAACTCGGTGGTGGTGAACCTATGGCTCACATGCCAGAGGGGTCACTCAGAGCTCTCTTTGTGGGCATGTGCACCATGACTCTATCAGAGTTCACCTCACCCCTCTGCCCAGCAGCCCAGCGGGAGCACTTCCTCCCTCCCCCAGCACAGAGTCCACTCCGCCCCTCTGCCCAGCAGCCCAATGGGAGCACTTCCTCCATCCATACCTGTCAACCATCCCGATTTGGCCGGGATTACCACGGAATTTGACGCCGATTGACATCATAACCCGCCCCGCGCTGCCAAAACCCCGTAATTTGGCAGCGGGGAAAAACGCTTTCCACACATGCGTGGAAGGGTTTTACACTTGTGTAGCACTACGCCGCTTGCGTAAGGGCTGTGCAAGCGGAGGATCACTTCCACGCATGTGTGGAAAGTGACCTGCGCACAAGCGATCTGCACAGCTCCTGTTTTTTCTGGAGCCGCGGGTTGACAGGTATGCCTCCATCCCTGTCTGGGGTAAGACAGGTGGCTCACATACAGCAGGGACAGCAGTTTGGGCACTTGGTCTCTAAAAGTTTTGCCATCAATGATATAAGTAATGGGGATGAGGAGGAACATAGGGAAGTCGGTGTTGACATGGAACAATGATCAGGCAGAGACATATGAAAGCAACAGCAGATGTAGATAGGATAAGACATTTTTTTAACCTAAGATTTCTTAAGTTCTTGACTAAGTCTAAAAGCCAATACAAATGCCAACTGAACAGAAAGTAAATATGCTTGAGGTGCCACTGAATATTTGTTTGAAAAGTTTCACTTAAGGAGCTTATCCTATCAGTTACAGATGTACATGTATACAACAGACAGATTTAAATTTTGTTCTGGGATTTCTTAGTTTTTCAGATTTGGTATTTGAGAGGCGTCCTTCCTCTTGCCTTCCCCAGCATTAGAGACACGTTTGGTAAGGGGTCATGAGACAACCTCCTCATTTACTTCTCCCATGCTCTGGAAACCCCTAAAACAAAGGGAAGCTAGGTAGCAAAGCAAGGCACAACACCTAAGCAGAATAAGGCTTCCCCATAAGACATCAGATTCCAGGAGCAGAGAGTGTGTCGGTGATGGTGAACCTTGGCACTCCAACTGTTCTGGTATAATGCTATGAGATAACCTTGGCAGGTTTGGGTTCTGAGTTCCTTGTGGGGCCCCATTTGTTGTTTTGCCTTAGGAAGCAAAATTGCCAACCTCGCTAGTTGGGCTCCCTGTTTCTTGCCCTTCTATGGGCAAGTAAAGACAATTTAATTCAACTAGTCTTCTCTCTTCTAAGGTTTGAAACTGGCTACTTTTCTCTGCTACTATATAACTAATTGTGCTTTTAACCAGTTTATAAGTAAACGTACATTTTAAACAATATCTTCTAATATTTGCATTTTGTATTATTAATTCCCTTAAGCACCATTATGATGGAATGACAGGATATCGGTTAGACAGACATACATTAAAAACAAAAAACAAAAGATCTTTCTTATGCAAGGGGACATGAGAGGAAAACAGAAAATGGAATGGAATCTTCTGAACTGTACTTTTTATATCCGTGTTTTAATATTCTTGATAGCCATTTTTTTTCCAAACAGTCATACAAAATTCAATTTTCTTTCCCCTTCAGGCAGAGAGCGTGCTATAATTCTCTAAACACTGACACAAGTTTTCAGACCTTATACTGCAGTATAACAGACTACCTTAGAAGAGAGAAGACTAGTTGAGTTAAATTGTCTTTACTTGCAAACATCTAATTTATTAAAGGTCCCCTTCAGCATACTGGATGTTTACCCCAAAAGCAGCCTTCGATGGCTGCAACACCCCCATATATGCAGTTCCCAACATCCACAGGTGCTGGGAACAGTGCATAGGGGATGGTTGTACAAAAATAACATAAATATAAGAACATAAGAACAGCCTTGCTGGAACAGGCCACAGCCTATCCAGTCCAGCATTCTGTCTCACACAGTGGCTCACCATTTGCTTCAGGGGATTCCCAAGCAGATGCCTTCACCTGCTTAGGATTCCCTGGAAATGGCATTGAGAGATATCCTGCCTATCTCTCCAACCCAGAGGTTGTCCTTAGGTATCCATTATCATAGCCATTGATACCCTTGTCCTCCATGAACTTGTCTAATCCTTTCTTAAAGCTGTCAAGACTGACAGCTGTCACCACTTCTTCTGATAGGGAGTTCCATAGACCAGTAATCCTCTGGGTGAAAAAGTACTTTCTCTTATTTGTTTGAAAACAAGAACCCAAAAGTTTCATGGAGTGCCCCCTAGTTCTAGTGTTGTGCGATAGGGAAAACAGTTTTCCCTTGTCTACTTTGTCCACACTGTGCATGATTTTATAAACTTCAATCAGGTCACCTCTTAGACGTCGTCGTTCAAGAGTGAAGAGGCCCAACCGTTGCAACCTCAGATCGTAAGGAAGGTGTTCCAGTCCCCTAATCATTCTGGTTGCCCTCCTCTGCACTTTTTCCAGCTCCATAATATCCTTCTGGAGGTATGGCGACCAGAACTGTATTCCAGATGGGGCCTCACCATAGATTTATAAAGAGGCAAAATGACACTTGCCGACTTATTTTATATACCCTTCCTAATGATCCCTAGCATTGAGTTTGCTTTTTTCACTGCTGAGGCACACTGGGTTGACACCTTCATTGAGCTGTCCACCAGGACACCAAGGTCCCTTTCCTGGTTTGTCGCAGAGAGCTCAGACCACATCAGTTTATAAATGCAACTGGGGTTTTTGCCCCAACGTGCATCACTCTGCACTTACTAGTGTTGAAGCTCATTTGCCACTGTTTTGCCCACTCCCCCAGTGTCAAGAGATTCCTCTGGAGCTCCTCACAATCTCTCACAGTTTTCACTACCCTGTCTAATTTAGTGTCATCAGCAAATTTGGCTACCTTGCTATTTACACCTACTTCTAGAGTTAACTTTAACAATACACCTTTTGTAAGCCATTAAAATATTCACATATTGGCTATAGCCTCACTAATTATGCCTCCAAGTAGAATTCAATCTACTTGTATATCTGTGAGGTGGCTTCATGGTTAGGACACTGTCATGTCCGGCCCTTGTAAAGAACAGTCCAGCAAATGAAGAACAGAACAATGAACAACGGTTTATTGTAAAGTCTTTCTGGTTACTCTTACAAGGAATATCTGGACCTTCAGATGGCTACACAAGTCTCATGTAATTGGTCTCTCTGAATTCTACCATAGAGGCAATGTACTGAGCTACCCTTGCGAGTGAGTGTATAGAGTAGACCCCAGGTTAGCCCGTCGTGGCCTAACTTGCCTTGATAGTGAGAAGCATAGATCCGGCCCCGGCCCCACCCTTGTTTACCCGTGGGACTTATATAGTGTCTCCCTGGCAGTGACTCTTTGATACAATGTAGTAACCTGCCGGTGAACCTTAACTAACCAATCATAACATGATATACCAGTTTTTACCAATCACAAACAGGATCCAAAGTTGTACCCAATCATTGAACTCTAATTAACATAAGGAGCATGCCCAGAAGGGAAATGTTCACGCCCATTCTAGCAGCAAATGTTAATGGCGGGAAATTTCCATATTGTCTTTGCAAAGCACTGCTTGCGCAACTTGCATTTAACTTGAATACACAACAGACACTGAGCTTGATGACTGGTAGGTCAGCAGCTCAAGATCCAAGTGCTGCATGACAGCGTGAATGTTGGTCATCTGTCCCAGATCCTGCCAACCTAGCAGTTCAAAAAGCAAGAAAATCGCAAGTAGATAAATAGGTACCACTTCGGTGTCTAGTAATGCCTGCCACATGACTGTGGAAACGTCTGCAGATGCAGACAGTGCTGGCTCTTTGGCTGTAAACAGAAATGAGCATCACCCCTTAGTGTCAGAAAAGATGGCTTTCAAGCAAGGGAGACCTGTAGCGAGACTTATATCTCTGAGATGAATGGCCATAAGGTAAGAATTCAGCATAGGAATCTGCAGTTGTGCTATAGCTAGTTGTGCAACTAAGCTTACAACTGCAAATACCTATGCTGATTGTTTAACTAGTGGCAATTTGTTTCCAAAATTTATTCCACTTTCTGACCATTAAATTCTATCAAAGATAAAGATCACCTTTGCTCAAAAGCCAGTCATATCCAACTCTAGTGTTTAGTGCTAGAGCAAAAGCATCCAAATCTTGCATACATCACAAGTAGATGAGAGTGTTCACACAAGCATATTTATCATGTGCTGTTTTATGTAGGCCAGTATTCTTTTTTGTCTTTCTTTTTGGTGATGTGTAAGTAAGTGGTCACCATAATGCAATCCAGTGCATGTGATGGGTTGCTTCAGGAAAAAACAACAACCTGCAATTCTATCCCTAGAGGTGTAGGCATGTGTACTACTACCCTCCCTATTGATCTCTCAAAATATTATTGGGCCCAGCTGGTAGTATTAATTAACAGTTTGTTGAAGTGAAAGGATAATTATTCAGGTACAATCTATTGCTGCAAGTGAAGCTCTTTAAATCAGCACTTCAGATCAGAATCAGGTATGTGCATGGGTAATGTAAAAATGCAAAAACTACACAATTCCAACATACTGTATTATGACAAGTGCTGGAGTGAATCCAAAATGAAACCAGTTATGTTGTAATAAATCCAGAATATCCGAATCTGAGCCCTTCGGTTGCCCAGTGATGATTTTCACTAGACAGCAATTATTTCAAAAATATCACATGAGGAAAATTTAAATTGCTTGTCATTTAAAGTGACATCCTGTGAATAATATTTTCATTGGTTTCTGTACTCTAAAATTGTGTTTAACAAATCCAATCAAAAAGGTTGAGAAATGCATTTTGGAGTATTGTGAGATTACAATACTCAAATTGCCACATGAACAGAGGGTTTTGTTTTGTGATATTTCTGTTCTCATTGTTCTCAGGATTGTCATGAAGATGGATTTTGTACAGTCTTCTGTCTTTTTTTGGAAGCTGTTTTTATGAATACGGTCTGATTTTGTGCCAACCTTTGTCACAAGAATGAGAATCAGAATACATTAAGAATACTAAGTGTACTGAGCATTGAAATTCTGCGATAGCTTATTTTTGCAACAAAGAGATCAGAGAGAAAAAGAGAAAAGGAGAGGGAGAAAGAGAATGGCACAAAATTAATCAATTATAGTGACAGGCTCAGGATTGTAATAAGAATAAAAAGTGACACTACATTTTACTCTATCTACATAACGGAAGAATGGCCTACATTTAACCATTTGGCATCAGGACAGTGCTTTATTCATTGCAAAACAAAGGAGTGGGGCTTTCTAAGTATTTTGAATCATCTTAAATAAAAGAAAAAACCACATGCACACCCCACTGAAATGCAATGTCAATGTTTTTTTAAAAAAACTTTTTTTTTAAAAGCAGGGTAAGGGACACTGTGAGCTTGTGTACCTTGTATTGCAGGTACATGGATTACATGTTATTTTTTACTGCTTCATCAAAATTCCAAAGCCCACTATTGAATTCAGTAAGAGATGAGAAAATACATATAGCAATGCTGGTCAGTGGGTTTTTGTGTTTTTTTGAGGGGGCAGGGAATGGTTCTTTGTGGCATTTAAATGGTGTGTTGGGGTATATGGCTTTACTGAAAAGTGACTCTTCACTCCTGTCTGCTTCTGGAGCTGCAATTCACCTCTTTTGCTACAAAAAGAAGGGCTATCTGTGGGCAGCAAGAAACAACCAAGGTGGGGCTCCATGTAGACTTATGTTTGCTCTATGTCGCTTTATTGATGCACTGTGGTGGCTTAGTGGTTAAGGCACTGATCTTGAAGATTGGAAGGTCAGAGACCAATACCTTTTGCACTGTGCACTGCAAAATTTTTTTACTACCTACTCTGTGTGCTGGGGCTGGCCAAATCTGTGGGTGCGGTGAAATTTTTGGGTGTGGCCAAACATCCTGCATTATGGGCTATGGATGTAGGCATGGGCTGCTTCTCCCAGCCTGAGGGAAGGTAAAAGCCACCAGCCCCTGGCCTGCCAAGAACACCAAGGCCACAGCTGATCCTGGGCTGCTTCTCCCACCCTGAAGGAAGGTAAAAGCCACCAGCCCCTGGCCTGCCAAGAACACCAAGGCCATAGCTGATCCTGGGCTGCTTCTCCCACCCTGAGGGAAGGTAAAAGCGACCAGCCCCTGGCCTGCTGAGAACACCACCTTCGGGAGGGAGACTGGCAAGAACACCTGAGGCAGGGCGGCTTCTGGACTCCTGGTTGGGCTACAAGGCCACCTCCACCACCTCCACCGCCTCCACTGCCGCTTAGCCGGTTTCATCTTCAGGAGTGGAGGCTGTTGAGAACATTGGACGTTTGTCTTCCGTCCCATGGCTGGTTTTGGAGAGGGGATATTTTTCACGGCTGTGCGGGTCCGGCACAGCAGCTACAAGGAGGACCTTGTGCCACCAGGACCAGGGGCGGGGAGGAGAACAGCGGATGCACCTGGGGTCGCTTGTGGCCCCAAAGATGGCACCCCCCACCATCTATGCAGCCACGAGCCTTGCACTGCCAGGACTGGGGTGGGGAGGAGAGCGTTGATTGTACCTGGGGCCGCTTGCGGCCACAAAAGCGGCACCCTCCGCCATCCCGGCAGCCACGAGCCTTGCACTGACAGAACTGGGGCGGGGAGGGGAACATTGGCCATACCTGGAGTTGATTGCGGCCTCAAAAGTGGCACCCCTCACCATCCCTGCAGCATCGCGCCTCGTGCCGCATGGACCGGGGTGGGGAGGAGAACTATGGCTGCACCTGGGGTTGCTTGGCGGCCTTAGGGGCGGTGCCCCCTCCCTGTCACCACTGCGGCCTTACAGCGCTTGGACCAGGGCCGGGAGGAGGAGACTCCCGTCATTGGAGTTCTGTTAGGGGGGGTGGAGGGAGTGAGATGGTATGTTTTAAGTGGGTTA
Organism: Bradypodion ventrale; assembly: GCA_035047345.1. Classification (NCBI taxonomy): domain Eukaryota; kingdom Metazoa; phylum Chordata; class Lepidosauria; order Squamata; family Chamaeleonidae; genus Bradypodion; species Bradypodion ventrale. The sequence goes on from JAWDJE010000002.1 coordinate 115,494,818, forward strand.
GGGAGGGAGGGAGGGGGAGATGGCCTTGCCAGCCGGGAAGAGAGGGCGACACTCCATCTGGGTTAATGGTGGAGGTTCCAGGGGCTCATTTAGAGGTTGTGAGGGGCATGGGGCGTTATAGCGGGAACCGTGGGGCGGACCGCACTCAGGGAACACGGGACCGATGCTTAGTATCTGTCCCATGTTCTGGCCCCCCAGTTTCACCTCTAGGTCCAGAGCAGCTGATCCAGGGTGACCCCGCCCTTAGGCTGCTGCTGATGAATGCCAGGTCGGTCTGTAATAAGGCTCCCCTAATACAAGACTCTATTTTGGGGGAGCGGGCCGACCTGGCATGCATCACTGAGACCTGGCTGAGACCTGAGGATGGGGTGCCTCTATCAGAGATGTGTCCAGCCGGGTTCGGTGTTTGGCACCAGCCTAGGGATGTGGGTAAGGGCGGTGGTGTTGCCATTATAGCCATGGAGTCATTGGGAGTCGCCAGGGCCACCGCGCCACAAATTTAGGGTTGTGAGGCCCTGCTCCTGCGGTTGGGCCCTAACGGTCAGTTGGGGGTTCTACTCCTGTACCTGCCTCCTTGCAGGGTAAGGGACTCCCTGCTTGGGCTCCTTGAAGCCATCTCAGCGTTGGCTTTGGAGTTCCCTAGAATGATGGTTTTGGGGGACTTCAATTTGCCTTCGCTGGGGTCTGGTTCTGAGGTGGCACAGGAGTTCATGGCTTCCATGGCAGCTATGGACCTGGCTCAGGTAGTTCAGGGCCTGACCAGGGGCAGTGGCCATACGCCAGATTTAGTCTTTTTGTTGGGGCGGTGGCAGAGTGATCTGAGTTTACAGAAGCTAGACATAACACCTGTGCCATGGTCAGATCACTATCTGGTGGCTCTAGACTTTCTGGGGGCGACACTTCATCGTAAAGAGGCAGGGTCGATTATAGTGGCCCGCCCCCGGCAACTGATGGATCCGGATGGATTCCAGAGGGAACTGGGGGAATTTCCTCTGGATCAGTGACATGATTCACCTGAGGCACTTGTTGACCTGTGGTACGGGTCGACGACATCTGCCTTGGATGTAATCGCTCCACTACGGCCTCTCAGAGTCCGTGGAGCTAGGTCATCCCCGTGGTTCACTGAAGAACTACGGGAGCTCAAACGGGCAAAGAGATGCCTTGAGCGCCGCTGGGTGAAGACCCAGAGCGATTCCGATTGGACACTAGCTAGAGCTGCTATTAGGACCTACCTAGTGGCGATGAGGGTGGTGAGGAGGCAGTTCTTCACCTCCCTTATTGCCTCCACTGATAATCGCCCAGCCACCCTGTTTCGGGTGACCAGGTCCCTCCTGGGTAGGGCGGGGCCTGTGCCTGGTTGGCAGGGATCGGCTGAGGACTTTGCTGACCATCTGGTGGAGAAAATCGATCGGATTCGCTCGGGGTTCAAACTTGACGTGGATGGGGAGGGTCCAGGGGGAGCCAGTGCGCAGTCTTGCGGTGTTACCTGGGATCGGTTTGATCCAGTTGCCCCAGATGAAGTGGACAGGCTCCTTGTGGCGGTCCATGCCACTAATTGTCCATTGGATCCCTGTCCCGCCTGGCTGGTAAAAGCCTCTAAGACGGTGACAGGTGGCTAGGTCGGGGCTATAATTAACGCATCTTTTCGAGAGGGGATGAGAGCGGTCATCCGTCCATCCTTGCTCTTCTTGACCTCTCAGCGGGCTTCAATACCGTTGACCACGGTATCCTTCTGGAATGGCTCCGAGGATTGGGGATCCAGGGCATGGTGTGGTCCTGGTTTTCCTCATTTCAGAGGGGCCGGACCCAGTCGGTGTGGTTGGAGAGTGAGAGGTCGAGTCCTAGGCCCCTAAAATATGGGGTGCCTCAGGGCTCGGTACTCTCTCCTCTCCTATTTAACATCTACATGAAGCCGCTGGGTGAGATCATCCGTTCCCATGGGGTGCGGTATCACCAGTACACGGATGACACACAGTTGTACATCTCGGCCCGTGGGGACCCCAGTGATGCAGTCAAAGTCCTTTCCAGCTGTCTGGAGGCTGTTGGGGTCTGGATGGGGGGCAAATGGGCTACAGCTGAATTCTAGCAAGACTGAGTGGCTATGGATAGGCAGTCCTGCGTTATCCCGGGAGCTACCATCTTTGGTTTTGGATGGGGCTGTTTTGCCCCAGACCAACCCGGTGCACAACTTGGGGGTCCTCCTGGATTCGTGGCTGCTGCTAGAAGAACAGGTGGTGGCTGTGGCCAGGAGGGCCTTCACCCAACTTCGGGTGATTCGCCAGTTGCGCCCGCTCCTGGACCGGGACTCTTTGCTCATGGTCACTCACGCTCTGGTGACCTCCAGACTAGACTACTGTAATGCGCTCTACATGGGGCTGCCCTTGATGACCATTCGGAGGCTGCAGCTGGTCCAGAATGCCGTGGCCCGGGTGGTGATGGGGTGTGGATGTTATGCCCATGCCTCACCACTGCTTCGGGGGCTGCACTGGATACCAGTTTGTCTCTGGGTGCAATTCAAGGTGCTGGTTTTGACCTTTAAAGCCCTACATGGTAGTGGGCCAGGTTACCTAAGAGACCGCATCACCCTAAGGACGTCTGTCTGTCCAACCAGAGTGGACCGGAGGGGCTCTCTAATTGTGCCATCAGCCAGGGGGGCTCGCCTCTCTGGCACAAGGAGGAGGGCCTTCTCCATGTCTGCACCGGCCCTTTGGAACCTCCTGCCTGTGGAACTGCATCTCCAGACGGAGTTGTTGCCCTTTAGGAAGGAACTAAAGACCTGGCTGGCGGGCCAAGTTTGGGGTGCGGGTGGGGATGGGGGTACCGTTGCGTAGAGAAGTGTGCCTTCCCCCAAGGTCCCTTCGGTTCTTGCACACCTGTTAGGGGTGGGTTTTTTTAACTTTTAACTTTGTTTTATTGTGTGTCTTTTATGTATTTACTGTCTGCTATGTAAACTGCCCTGAGTTGGGTTGTACCTGAGTGGGCGGTATATAAGCGTGAAAAATAAATAAATAAATAAATAAAATACCTGAGTGCTGCACGAGGATCTTGGGGACATGAAAGGAGCCTTATTCAGGCATCCCCTGAGCAGAGTTTCTCCAGCAAAAATCCTTTCAACCTAGAGTAATTTCTGACATGATTTTTTTTACTGATGAGATTAAAGACAAACCATTTGGCTGTTATTTATCCCCCACCCACCCCCAAATAAACCCTACTTGCAAGCCTCAACTGAACTACAATAAGTACAGTAGCAGAAAATCCAGGGTATTTTCTGAAAGAAACTAAAAGTAAAATTCTTGCAGAGGTCTGGACAGAAGGTCAAAAGAGAAGACGGCAGCTAGTTTATTCTACTTTCATTTTTATAACCTGAGATCTTGTAACACAATAAAAGAGAACAAAGTAAGAGAAGAAAAGCAAAGTTCAGGGAATTATAAGGTTAACTACCCCCCCCCCCCAAAAAAAAGTGCCTTTGCCTGGAAAGATAACACCTCTCTGTTTTTAATCAGGAAAGGATAAAGTAGGGCGTTTATGAACCTTGATAGGAAAAAGTACACATCATGAATTATATAAACATTAGGAATTCTTGCCAATATTTGCTACTCAGATAAGAGATAGGCAAATAAAAAGATAGAATTAGTACTATTTCTTCTTCCTCTTCAAGTGCCATATCCAACTCCGAATATAGGCTATCCTCATGGCGATCAGCCATGAAGATTGTCATGGAAACAATATAATTCAGTGACCTTCAATTTGCCTTCCTCATCACAGCATGTCCTCCATACAAGATCTACACGAAATTATCATTGGCCCCAGGCCAGTACTGATGAAACTGCTGCCCTCTCTCAAAATGGATTTAAGTGGGATTTAATCCACTTGGGGACCATAACCCTTCCCTGTGGACTTTGGCACCCAAAGCCACTAGTCCTCAGAGTGGTGAGATTAGTTAACCACCACCTGATGATTAGTATCGAGTCACTGGCAGTATCATCTACTTCTGTGATGGCGAACCTTGGCACTCCAGATGTTCTTGGAATTCAATTCCCAGAAGCCCAAGCACCCTGTGCAGCCACACGAATGGGTTTACTGTGATTCATCCGGCCCGCGCTGCCCTCGTCGCTGGCCAGACAGGAGAATTATTACTCTTGGTGGAATAATAATATCTACAGGGCTACAGAGATAACTGTTAGGCTGTTTTAAGACAGTTTTTTAAATAGAACCTTTCTTTAGTTAGCCTTGGAGGACAGGATTTTTCACATCAAAAATATCATTCCAGTATCCTCACTTCTCTAAACAAGTAATTATATCCCTGTTATGTATTCAAGTATAATTGCACGATGCTTCAGCAATGCTTTGCAAAGACAAAATGGCAATTTCCTGCCATCAGAATTAAGGGTAAGATTTGGCATATATTCTTCCCTTCGGGCTCGCTGCTTATGCTAATTAGAGTTCTATGATTGGGTGCAACTTTGGATCCTGTTCCTGATTGGTTAAAACTGTTGGTATCATGTTATGATTGGTTAGTTAAGAGTGTCTGGTGGGTTGTTACTTTGTATAAGGAATAGCCGCGGTTGAGACAGTATATAAAGGTCATGGGTAAACAAGGTGTGGCAGAGCTGGACATATACTTCCCTATTCTGCTGCAGGCCAGTCTGGATCCTCTCCAGCATGCACACACATGGGGTGTAGCTTCGGAGCCAAAGATGGCGGATGAATTCGGGTGACACCAATTACAGGGAACTGGTTGTCTGGATACCTTTGTAATATTGCCTGCAAGACTTTACAATAAACCTCTGTTCGTTGTTCTGTTCATCGTTTGCTGGACTATTCTTTACAAAGACCTGGACATGACAATCCCTGACATGGCAGATACTAAGAAAAGCAATGCAGGCCTGAATTGTTTGTACCCCACTAAACACACATTCCTGCTTTGCTGCAGCAAACTGGAACTGCAGGAAAAGCACAATAAATGGCAAGTCAAATGGAGTTGAGTAGATGACAAGTTGCACAAGTCTAAGCATCCAATTCTTGCATGTATTACACAAAGATGAGAATCTTCCCTTACTGCAGATACAGCTATGCTGATACTCTGTGTTTCAGAATTAGCTGGGGTGGGGAGATACATAGGTTGTTCTTCACAGAGCTTCTTAACAGACTGGCTGGGTCTAATTTATCATCTGTTGTCACTTTGCTGTGTGCAGTATTTTTTCATTGCTTGAACAGAATGCAAAAATGATAATGCAGTTATCTAAAAACCAAGTTTAGTCTCTAAAATACCAGCTAACAATGCTTAGGTAGAAGGCCGAAACAAACAAACACTTCCAATCTACTTTTCAGACCCACCATTACAACAGATCAACTTGCTAGCTGTGCTGATCATCTTTCTCTTTTCCCCACCTCTCATAAGAGTTATACAATGGGGGTGGGGGGAAACTGAACTGGAGGACCTTGCCGCTTCCCCCAGCAGCCCAAACCACCAGGGGATGAGAGGCAGTGGGGCTGCCATTGACACCCTCCTGGCCTCGCCTGACCGGAGAGTTGAAAAGGCGCTGGGGCTACTGGGGTGCCCTTATATTCTGTATTTTCTTCCCTGGCCAGGAGGTGATGAAAACACTTTTGGGCCTCACAGTCAGCCGAAGACTGCTGTTGCTGTCACCGCAGCTGCCCTAGATCCCACCCTCCCCCGGCCGGGGAAGGGACAGAGAGCCACCCTATTGTATTGCAATATCGACTGTATTGTGTTATGATATTGTAATTATATTTTATATTGTAATATTATTGTTTCATGGAATGTTAGCCACTCTGAGTCGCACCGTTGAGTTGGGCAGCATATAAGTCTAATAAATAAAATGAAAGAAAATGAACTGCTCAATACAAGATGTTTGCATCGATTGCACGTGGCTTTAAAGTCTAACCCAGGAAATGTTAGGAAAGGTTTTTGTTGTTATTGTTGTTGTTGTTGTTTTTGATGATGTTTGAAGATTGTCAAGGGAAGTTTTCCTTTAAAGCCAGATGAATTTCCACTTTAATATTACTAGACCCCTGCCATACTGTTTTGTGTGTTCTCGTATAGATATAAAGGAGCATTGAAGGCTCAAGAATAAAAAGAAGACACAGCTTTTAAAATCGAATCTCCCAGAGACTAAGAACCCCTCCTCCCCCGAAAAAAAAGGGGGATCTCTGAATCAAGAAGAACAAAACCAAACAACAACTCACAAAAATAAAACCAGACAACCAAACAGAAATGTTTTACTTGACACTCTTTAGATTTCTATTTGAGTTCTCTAGATAGTTTGGATTTTCCCTACAGTCATTACTTTTTGGGGTGGCACGTCTCTCATCCTTTTTCTGCCAACGGTAATACAGGTCTTCAGGAAGATATAAAAACTTGTACAAAATCCAGAGCGAGATACATGAAGTGAACCAAGGGGAGAGTTGAAGAGGATAAACAGAGACTAGAGCAGAGGAAGGAACAAGGGAAGGTGAAGGGGCTTTGAGAATAAAGACACAATGAACAAAAGGAACCCGCAGAAACTTTAAGGGAAAATGACTGGAAAAAATATATCCTTTTATTTTCTTCCACTATTAACAGGAAACAGGACAACTACCCTTGCAAAGTTTAGAGACTGACTACTTTCCAATTACTGATGTCCCTTTTGAAGATGTTCCCAATAGTAGGATGAATGAAAGAAGGATTTGAATGAGAGAAACAGCCCGTTAAGTATAATAATATTTTTGAGTCATAAATTATTCTGAGTTGAAAGGATTTTTGCTGGAGAAACTCCACTCAGGGGATGCCTGAATGAGGCTCCTTTCAGGTCCCCAGGATCTTTCCCCCCACTGAAGTAAGTGGTCCCTATTTATCTACTTGCAATTTCTTGCTTTTGAACTGCTAGGTTGGCAGGAGCTGGGACAGCTACCAAACTGTGTAAATCTTTTCAAATCATAATCTGTTGGCATGGGCTATTTCTGGGTTTGTCCTTTGGACTCCAAACTCTGCCAAATGTATACCCAAATTGGGCTCACCTGGAGAAAAGCTAGACTGGAAGGCCTTATGTCCTATGCCCATGATGGCAATACTTGGCATTCCAGATGTTCTCAGAATTTAATTCCCAGAAGCCCAAGCACCCTGTGAATCCACATGAATGGGTTTACTGTAATTCATCTGGCCCGCACTGCCCTTGTTGCTCCCAGAAGCGTATGGGTGCATTTTACTTCCACTTCCGGGAGAGATGAGGGTAGCACAGGCCAGATGAATCACAGTAAACCCATTTGTGTGGATTCACAGGTTGCTTGGTCTTCTGGGAATTGAAGTCCAAGAACATCTGGAGTGCCAAGGATCACCATCACGGTCCTATGCTATCTTGGGTTCTGGCCTAGTTTCCTGTTAGAAGGGTGCACGCATGCACCACATATCAAGACACTTGCTGAGAAGGGGGCGGTTGCTGCCCTTTTCCTCAGGCATCACACCACCCTAGAACGCTCCCATTGGATTTGGATGGGGTGAGGGAGGAAAGGGGCAATTTAAGGCAGCTTCCCCCATCCCCTATGCCTCTCACCTTAGGCGCAAATGCATTTACTTTGAATTTTTAAAAATTGACCTGAAAATAAAAATTTGACATACACAATCTCATCAAAACCAAGTGTTTTTAAGTCATATCTATATCAATTGATATAGATATTCATTACATGCTAATCTCAAAATCAGAATAGTCACAATAATGTATGAAAACAATGTCAGTTTGCTCATTTTTGCTGCTGCTTAGGTTATGGCTAACATATTTAAAATGCTGCTAACATTTTTTCAGTATCTGTTTTAGTCACAGTGGGTACTAATTATATTTAGGTGCAAAGAAATTGGCTTTCATTTTACATTATATATATATATATATATATAATGAATATATATATATATATATATATATATATATATATATATATATATATATATATATATATATATATATATATATATATATATGAAACAAGGATTACTACTATTGTTATTATCATCATTATCATTAATAGTAGTAGTAATATATTTATAATTTGATTTCATTTATTAGATGGATGTAGATTTTCAGTACTCTACTCTGAATTTCAATTTAGATAAAAAATAAATAACTTATCTACAGTATTACAGAGTTCACAGTACTCATTTCTTTTTCAGTTCAGTTTTAAAATAGTTGTAATGCTGCCACCTTCTGGCTACCAAGAGATCTTATACAGAGATAAACTTTCTATTTTAAGTTAGGTTTTAGCATCGGTAATAACTAAAAAAAGTGTAATTACACATTTAGTTCTAAAGTTTTGCCTTTAGAAAACCATTCTGTTTTGTGTTGTTCTGTCCTAATAGTAGCTTCTTATCCACAATATAGGTTGTGCTGAGGCACACCCATTTCTTTGAGAATGACCCATCATTTTCCATTATTCAACACAGTCAAAAACTTTGCTTTAGTCTTTAAAGCATAGACTGATCTTCACCTGACATTCTCAAGTAGATAATGTGTAATTAGAATCGTTGAGTATAATGAGGCCTATGAGACCATTGAGTCCAACACCCTGCTCAATGCAGGAATCCAAATGTAAACTCCAAGGCCATTTCAGAATCCATCTTGAATATATGGTTGGGGGAATCTTTTTGTGTTTGTGTGTGAAGAGGTCAGTCCTGACCAGTTTTAGAGAGAATCTATGACATTGATCATTTTGTAGAATACACTTCAAAATTTGTGGCATGAAATATTATTAGTAGGACCACTTATCTTTCTGTGCAATTACCCTGTACTTCTCTTCTTCTTCTTCTTCTTCTTCTTCTTCTTCTTCTTCTTCTTCTCCTCTCTCTCTGTGTGTGTGTGTGTGTGTGTGCACGAGAGATAGATAGATAGATAGATAGAGAGAGAGAGAGAGAGAGAGAGAGAGAGATATTTGTTTGCATTTCTTGCACATGGCAAGATCTCTCACAGGGAATCTGAAAATCCTTGATTGGCTGTTTCCCTATGTTGCGATAGCCTGCTTTGACTATAAAGGAGATAGTAGGAGCATTTCTTGGTTAGCCTAGCCTAAATGTCTGTCCCCCTTTCTAGCAGGTTTTGAGGACAGAATGCTTTGAAACAGACAGGCAGAAAAAGTAGCAAACCAAATATCCTCTGTACAACAATGTAGAGGTGGTGGTGCATTAATTTGTGAGACTGTAGATTTGAACTGACTGAGTGCCCTTTGGCAAAAGAAAGGCTAACCATTGAATTTTGTTATGAGCTTTGCCAAACGAAAGGCAATATCTCACAGAATTTTAAAAAATCCAGGGGAAAAGAAATAGAAAATGTAAATACTGTGAATGATATGAGGCCCCAAGTTGGCTTGAAATAAATAGACGCTGCTTCATCTTCTAAACCCAAGGTAAAGATTGAAAGACAGTGCTGGGCATCAGCCGGTCCACCCTGGTCCATGCGGACCAGTAGTAGAGTTGGCTGGCCACGGCCCCTCCCAACCCCACCCCACCCACCTCTTTCCAGGAAAGTGGCGACTGCATTGGCTCTTCCTTCTCCTCCAGCAGCTGCTGCTACCTCCTTAAGACTAAGAGGCTGTGAGTGCCACTTGGATCGTGGCGGAGGCAGCAGCGTGTGCAGCATACCTGTCAAGTTTCGGGAAATTTCTGTCAAACCCCCGTATTTTACACTCTTTCCTGCAATCATCCTGTATTAGTTAGACTGCAATTAGACTGGAGTTAGACTGGAGGCCAGCACAGGATAAGCATAGCTGTCCAGTTTCCTGTTTCGGCCGGGAAATTTCCCTTATTTGACAGAAATTTTCCGAAACTTGCACCCGTCGTCTGCCCCGGCTCCTGCCAAGTTCCAACCTAGCAGTTCGAAAGCAAGAAATTGCAAATTGATAAAAAGGGACCACTTTGATGGGAAGGTAAAAAGCATTCCATGCATCTCCAGTGTCTAGTCATGCCTGCCACATGTCCACGGAAATGTTTGCAGATGCAGACAGCGCTGCCTCTTTGACTATAAACAGAGATGAGCACTGAATTTAATTTAATTTTTAAACCCTAGAATCAGATACAACTGGCTTTTGAGTAATGGCAACCTTTACCTTTACCTTACTGCTTGGTAATCATTTTAGTGACTTTGGAAGGATGGAAGGATGAATGAACCTAGAGTCCTGGTCAGGAGTGAACTCACAACCTTTGGATTGAAGCGGTAAATGTTTCCCTTGCTCGAAAGCCAGTTGTATCTCACGCTAGGGTTCAGGTTGCTCATCTCTGTTTCAAAGCCAAAGAGCCAGTGCTGTCTGCTTCTGCAGACATTTCCGTGGTCATGAGGCAGGCATGACTAGACACCGGAGTGCATGGAATGCTGTTATCTTCCCACCAATGTGGTTCCTATTTATCTATTTGCAATTTCTTGCTTTTGAACTGCTAGGTTGGCAGGAGCTGGGACAAAGACAGGAGCTTGCTCCATCCTGCAGTATTCGAGTATTGAACTGCTGACCTGCCACCTTCCAGTCAGAGCTTTAGCCACTTGAACCATTGCAGCTCAGTGGTTAAGAGGCTCGCCTTGTTAGCTGGAAGGCTGACATGATAGTTTGAGCTCTCATCTCTGTCCCAGCTCCTGGCAACCGTAAGTAGATAAATAGAATGCGGCAGCCCGGGTGGTGATGGGGTGCAGGCGCTATGCTCGCACCTCACCATTGCTTCGGGAGCTGCACTGGTTACCAGTTTGTCTCCGGGTGCAATTCAAGGTGCTGGCTTTGGCCTTTAAAGCCCTTCATGGTAGTGGGCCAGGATACCTAAGAGACCACATCATCCCAAGAGTATGTGCCCGTCCAACCAGAGCGGACCGGAGGGGCTCTCTAATTGTTCCATCTGCCAGAGGGGCTCGCCTCTCTGGCACATGAAGGAGGGCCTTTTCCATGTCTGCACCAGCCTTGTGGAACTTCCTGCCAGTAGAGTTGCGGGAGCAGATGGAGCTGCTGCCTTTCAGAAAAGAATTAAAAACTTGGTTGGCGGAGCAGGTGTGGGACTCAGATGGAAGAGTGACCCCCCGCTTGCTGGCTTATAAAATGAAGCCCCCATCTTTTTAATGCGGGCAGCTTTAATGTGGTTAGTTTTTAATAGGTGGGTGGGTATGTTGGGGTTTTAATTGTTTTTAACATGTATGTTTTAATCCTGTTGCGAGCCGCCCTGAGTCGGGTTCGCCTGATTGGGCGGCATAGAAATTTGAGTTATAAATAAATAAATAAAATAGGGACCACTTTGGTGGGAAAGGTAACAACATTCCGGTGTCTAGTCATGCCTGCCACATGTCCACAGAAACATCTACAAACATACAGTGATGACTCTTTGGCTATAAACAGATGAGCACTGAACCCTAGAGTTAGATATGACTGGTAGCTTTTGATCTAACAATAGGTAAAGGTAAAGGTTGCCCTTGCTCAAAAGCCAGTCATATCCCACTATAGGATGCAGTGCTCATCTCCATTTACAGCTGTCTGTGTTTGCACATGTTTTCATGGGCAATGTGGCAAGCATTACTAGATTGGCCACCCAGTCACATGCCCACAGATTAGGCCACACCCACCAATTAGGCCACACCCACCAATTAGGTCACACCCACCAATTAGATCACGTCCACAGTGTGGTAGTAAAATCTTTTGGTGCCCATCACTGCATAAAGATGACAACTGCATTTTTTTCCCAATCAGCATCAGGTAGCAAGAACAGATAGGTTATCAGGCTTATCTTTAGGAATGTGCATATCTGCCAATTCTGTTCTGTGGAATTCCTCCATTTCCCTCCTCCAAATCTGGTCTATGACCTTGTTAATCTGGCTATTGGCCACAGTGCATTACCTACTGACAATTAAAAATATCTACATTTTTAAAGATGTATGAATTGTTTATTTCCACACATTTGAAATATATGCATTGTTATCTCCACCTTTCATGTTATATGCATTTAGTTTCTTCCCTCAATGCTTTACCATACATTTGGAATGAGTAAATTTCTCCTTCTGCACTTTAAAAATTCAGGCTGTGCTGTTTCACCAGAATGCAAGCGCGGCGCCAAAATGGCCACCGCACTCTTTGCGGGCCCCCCCCCACCGGACGAAGGCATCCGGGTAGTTAGGGGGCGTGGCCAGCACCCTTATAAAAGGGGTGGCCACGAGGCAGCCGAGCTGCCATTTTGCGAAGCGACGGAGCGGAGAAGTTTTTCCAATTGCTCCGTCGCTCTCTCTCCTTCCTAGAGGCAAGACCTTAGAAGGAGTCGCTGCAAGATTTGCTTTAGAAGCGACGGGGCAGGGGAATTTGCTCCGTCGCTTCCTCCTTTGTTAGCCTCTGTTGAGACTCCCTTTCTGCAAGCTGCTGGATAGCTCAGTGCTTTAAGTCTTTGTCTTTGGGGACAAAGGTTGGGAGTTCGATTCCCCACTTTTCCTTTGCATCTTTGCGAGGGGATTAATTAGGTCAGCAGTTTGATACCTAGGCTGCAGCCTTAGAGGTAGGTCTTTGGCCTCTCATTTATGCCTTCTTGAAAGAAGGCTTAGGCGGGCAGTGGTCGGGTCGGAGGACCGCGACTGCACCCCCTCGATAGGACCTCCAACCGGAGGCTCCCACCGGGATTGGTGGGGTAGGGCAGCTCAGGCGGTGGCCCGCGGCCCTCCGCCCTCAGACCGGCCATGCAGGGGCTTCGGCCCTCGGCCCTCAATCCCTGGCCATGGGTGTGGAGCAGGGGGGTGGGCCGGGCACGGTTGCACAGCAGGACTTCCCCGGCCCTGCATGGGCCGGAGTTTGGGCATGGCCGTTTTAGGGCCTGGCTCTCAAGTAGGGACCCTGGACCATGCCAGGTGGGCCGTCCGGCCCACCTGGCCCCACTTATGTAGGGGGTTGGCAGGCATTACTGGCCCACGAGGTGGTGCTAGAGGCACCCCCAGGGATTGGCCATTCAGAGGATTCGGCACACGCCTGCCGGCTACGGGCCGGAACAATTGGGAGGGGGGCCTGGCGCTGCCTCACAGCGCGTTTTGCCCGTTAGGGGCCGGGTTTCGGACAGGGCCCTATTCTAGCCCAGGTTCTCAAACTGGGGGCCTCTGATGCTATACCGAGCGGGCCGTCCGGCCCACCTGGCCCACCTACTAGGGTTTTTTCCGTGGCAGGCCCCTTTCCAAACGTCAGAGCCCCTTTGTGTCTGCCGGCTACTTTGATCGCGGCCACTCTCCACAAGGCAGCCGGCTGGGCTGTGCTTCTCATGACACGCCGGCCTGTGCCCGCCGCTGTCTCGCGGCTTTCCGTTTGTCTGGATCTGCGGCGGGAGTGTATTGGAGGTCGCCTCAGAGCTCGATTTCGGTCACGAGCTCCGACGCCCACCATGGGCCGGAACCCCCGGTGGGGGCGGCTCACGGGGGTGCAACTTGTGAGTATTACGTTCAAGTTGAATGCACACACATCACAGTCCATTCCCGGTGGGGGCAGTGCTCTTGGCCTTGCCTATTTGAGGCTGGGGGGCATCACTCGCCATCCTATACCAGTGCCCCTTGGTTGCATTCTGGCACAACGTTTGGGGGTGGGGGTTTACGCTCCCGGGGCGGCACGTGGCATCACAGCTGTACATCATGCTTCAGCATGGGCACTGCCGTCAACTGGTTATTCATGCCCCCCCTCCTAGTGATCATCTGCTCCAGATCGGGAGGGGAAAGATTTGGTGGGGGGGAGTACGTGGATATATATTACCCCTATGAACTGAGACCCGAATGGGGATGGGGGGTACGGGCTGGACGATAGAGACAGCATGTGGTCCCCCGTAGTAAGCCACCATGCACTGAGGCGTCCGCCTTCGGAACGGTGTGGGGCATCGTGGGGGCTGTCTGGATCCTGCTGCGTAGGCCCCGTTACACAGGACGTCCCATAGAGGGCCTGGCTGAGGATCGGCTACTACTGGCCCCGGTTGATTATTGGCCGCAGGCCATCAGGGGCAAGGGCCGTAGGGGGCCATGTGGATTTTCTCCCTATTGAACCGCGAGCCCACTGGCAGGAGAGAGACGGATGGGACGGTTGAGGCAAAGAGATGTCCCACTGTCGTTAGCCACCGAGCACCTTGGGGCCCACTATCCTGGTTGATCGGATGGGCCCATTACAGTTGGCTCATCGTGGGGGATGTGGACGAGGGTGGCTATAGATATCCCGAGAGAGGAGGGGCGAGTTCTGTCACCAAGGGTGCTCGTGTACATCAGTTCCACGGAACGGTGCCTGGTGATGGGCACCATGGTGGTCATGCTGAGCAGCGGGCTTTTCAGACACTGGCCCCAAGCAAACTGGTCGGGCGGGGGGTTGCGGCCCGCCTACTGTGTTCGGCCTGCTCAGCTAACAATGTGTGTACTAAGCATCACGGTCGTGACCGACTTGTGCGCAGGGGCGATCAGAGCTCCCTCTGAACCACATATTCTTGTTGTTAGGGCCCCCCCCGCCCCTATTATAGTCAGCCTGGGGGGATGTCACTCTGTCTCCCAAGAAGCGAGGGGGCGGGAAACCTGCTGGGGGGTTTTCAATGGGGTTTTTTGTATCCATTCGGGGTACTGGGGGCCCCAGGATGCTACTAATCTGGTTCCCTTCCAGGGTAACGGGGAGGGGGCTCCACTGTCCACAGTTATGGAATTTGGGGGCTATGAGAGTAGCGGGGGCACTTCTTGGAACCACCTTTCCTTAGTCGAAGGTATCCCCCATGAAGCTCATACTGAGCTAGAAAAAGGGTGAATGTAGTAAGCCATTCACCTTACCCTGTGGGTGCTCCATTCAGGGATGACCTTCCTGATGACCTTGTTCGGTCAGGTACTCGTAGTTGCCTCGGCTACTATGGGTGGCGTGCTCACGCAATTCTGGTCCTGTTTTGGCACAGTGTGATATGCACTCGGCTTCCAGCTTTTTGCCAGTGCACCCCATTATTTAGACCTATCAGGTTTTTAGGTTTTGAGGGGGATTTTAATTAGATAAGGCCAATCCCTTTCTGAATGCGTTAATTCAGGTTCAGCACCCGACCGATGTGGGACTTTCATTCAGTGGGCATTTGCTCACAGGTTGGGGTCTCGGTCTCCAGCCCATTACCTCGACAACTTTTGGGTCCGGGGTTAAACGGGGCTTGGACACGTGTACGCGTCTCCTCATCACAATTCAGACACTCAGGTGGGACCTGGGTGTCCCCTTGGCGCCTGAATAGACCGAGGCCCCATCTTCTAACCTCACATTTCTGCCTTTGGCATTGGTTGCCAAACATATAGTATGCCCCTTCTTATTCGGGGGTCACTTGGTGGGATCGGACCTAGTGGTCCGCCGTAAGATATCTGGCGCGGTCGGATGCCGCCGGCCTCTCACTTATGGGGTTTACTCTACTGGTGGGTGCCCGGATTGCCCCGTGATCACAGTGATAGTGCTTTTCACCTGTTTTGGGGAGCACTGTGCCTATGGTGCAAGGAGTGGGCCTACTCAGTGGTCCAGTTGCTGCGTGGCAATGCGGCAGTGTTGCGCATTGTCAATGCCCTGATATGCTAATCCCCGGGCCCTGACTGTAGTTTGTCTATTCGTTTGCGAAGCCTACGCCGAAATGTGCTGTTCCAGGCCAGACGTGTCCTGGGTGTGAATAATGAACTTACTGTGCCTTTTCCCCACCAGCGGATCGCCCGTTCCCGTGCTTTTATCCAGGAGCGGAGGAATTCCACTTGCCACTTTGGCCAATAGCTGGAAGTTAGGCGAGCTGAAGGGGACCGGACATGTCATTGGCACATCGCACGCGTAAGGCGTATCACTATGAGTTCATGTGTCATGTCAGGGGCGGGTGGACGCGAGAACGTGCCCGCTGCCCCGGCACGCGTCACTTTTCTGCCCAGCATTTCGACCCACCTCGCACGAGGTGGCATACCCATGTACAGATAGGTAGGAGGTGGCTCTTAGCCACGCGGCTACTATGGTAGCCTTGGGGAGCGCTCCGCATCATTGAGAGGGTCCCAGAGTTGGTACCACATGTGTAAGGCGGAGGTGTCTCGTAGGGCACTGGAACTCGACAATGTCTCTGGCACATGAGTGGGCTCGAGTGGGGATGCGGTCCTCACGGGTTTTTTCAGCACGGTAGGCGGTCGTGTATACTGCTACAAGACATTTGAGACATCGGTCCGGTTGGTGCCCTACAGGAGTTGCTTGCACTGCGTGGCACGCACCATGGCCCGTTTTTCTGTCACCAAGATGGGTCTCCCCTTACTAAATTTCATTTTTGGAAGGTGACCGGTAAAGCACTAGACAGTGTTGGCCTCCCTGGGGCTCGTTACGGCACCCATTCTTTCAGGATAGGGGCGGCTTCTACTGCGGCTGCTTTTGGGTACTCCGGGGCGGAAAGACGCCGCATGGGAAGGTGGGGATCACAATGTTTTCAGTTTTGTGTTCGCCCTCTTCAACCGTGAGTACCAGTTTAGTCACTGCACTGTTTCTCCCCCCCTTTTTTCCTTGACAGACCCTGGGTGTCGTATTACACCGGTGACAGTATGGCTGGTGGGCCATAGCCACGTGCACAGGGCAGCGCGTTACGCTGCACAGGGCAGCGCGTTACGCTGCACAGGGCAGCGCGTTACGCTGCACAGGGCAGCGCGTTACGCTGCACAGGGCAGTGCGTTACGCTGCACAGGGCAGCGCGTTGCGCTGCGGCGACAGAGTGGGGACCCCGATTGGGACTGGGTGCATCCGCACGTCTCAGGTGGTATGGTAAGCGCGGCATGTTATGGCGGGAACTGTTGCCATTCCTTTTCTACATCAGGGATGCTGACTCGCCTGATGTCCTGGTTATGTACCTTGGGGGCAATGGCTTGGGGCAGGTCACTGGCCTATCACGGAAGCTTGCGATTTGCAGAGACCTGCCCTACTCACATTATGTGTGGCCTGCCACAACCCTCAATTGGTCGGACACGATACCGCGGTACGCTTACAGGGGGGCGTTCGGCCTCAAGGCTCTTGACCGAGCCGACGCTCCGTGAACGGGGCTATTGCCCAGTTCCTTTTCGACAAAGGTGGGGGACGCGTCATTCGCCTCCCCGCCATCAGTCTGCAAAATTACGAGCTTTACTCAGGGGATGGGGCCCATCTGTCGCAGGGAGGTATGGACCTCTCGTTAGTGGACTGGCGAGCAGGCCTGTTGACTGAGCTGACGGTCTTGGGGGGGGGCGGTGAGCCTTTTTGGAAGCCTCCCCGTGTGGCGGGTAGCACTGGTAAGGTAAACATTTATGACCCACAGGTATCCGGCAGGTTCGCAATTGACTGGACAACACTAGACAGGCATAAGTTGGTTAAACATTGTCCGGTCAACGACGAACCAGGCGACGGGGTGATGGCTACAGCTAGACAGCATGCATCACCCCGTGATTTTACGGATACGCGTCAGAGGGTGGGGTCATTAGTTAGATATTGACTACGGTCAACAATTTGTTTGTTGTCAACAAACAAATTGATACAAATAGATACATTGTAACAATTGCCTTTGGCAATTTTGGGTGGCACCTTACCAGTGTTACTTCGGCCTGCTTGCCTTAAGAATTATAATTGGTCAAATACCAATAGAAATTTATAATTCGGACTAGGGCATGAATCAATAAATGTGGCCCAGTGCCGTTATCCACTTTCACCAGTGTCTGAGTCCTTTATTGGGGGGTGTGCCTGCAATGCAAGCGCGGTGCCAAAATGGCCGCCGCGCTCTTTGCGGGGGCCCCCCACCGGACGAAGGCATCCGGGTAGTTAGGGGGCGTGGCCAGCACCCTTATAAAAGGGGTGGCCACGAGGCAGCCGAGCTGCCATTTTGCGAAGCGACGGAGCGGAGAAGTTTTTCCCCTCCACCCCCTCCCTAGTTAACAGTGTGATATTTTGGTCGCTTCGGGGCCGGGTGGGAATTTTTGGCTGGGACTCACAATTGGCTCTCGGGTCCTGGCTTTTTCGCCCATCCCACGCTGTTGCTATGGTTTGATATAGGGGTTTCTGTTGCTGCTGTTGACTTTGGTCACATGGGCGGGTAGCACTGGTAAGGTAAACATTTATGACCCACAGGTATCCGGCAGGTTTGCAATTGACTGGACAACACTAGACAGGCATAAGTTGGTTAAACGTTGTCCGGTCAACGACGAACCAGGCGACGGGGTGATGGCTACAGCTAGACAGCATGCATCACCCCGTGATTTTACGGATACGCGTCAGAGGGTGGGGTCATTAGTTAGATATTGACTACGGTCAACAATTTGTTTGTTGTCAACAAACAAATTGATACAAATAGATACATTGTAACAATTGCCGTTGGCAATTTTGGTTGGCACCTTACCAGTGTTACTTCGGCCTGCTTGCCTTAAGAATTATAATTGGTCAAATACCAATAGAAATTTATAATTCGGACTAGGGCATGAATCAATAAATGTGGCCCAGTGCCGTTATCCACTTTCACCAGTGTCTGAGTCCTTTATTGGGGTGTGTGCCTGCAATGTGAAATGTATCCCCATTCAGTCATTATTCGTTTGGTTCTTACACACATGTTTAAGAGAGTGATTTCTAATCTGGTTCCACCTAACCTCTCTCCTCTCCATCATTGCCTTCTACATGTAAAGAGTGATGTATCTACAGAGAAGAGGTTTCTGCTTTTTAAAAAAATTCGATTTATACCCCGCCCTACTCAGCACAAGGCCGACTCAGGGCGGCATAACAACATATCAATTACAGCATAACATAATGCATAAATACAATGGGGGAAGAAAAAACAAAGTCAATAATCGTATACAGTACAAGTTAAATCAGAATAAGCAAAAAGAATGTCCTGAAATGAGGCTGGTCCTTAAAATGCCCTTTGGTGATAACTTATGTGGCCAAAAAAGCATTCTCCCTAGTATGTTCCACACCGGCTCTTGAAAAAGGCTGAACAGGTAACATTTTACCAGCTGTTTACATTCAAGTAAGATCAATTCCACTATCATTCACTTTAAAGAAGATGATCTAGAACCAGTTTTAACCACTTAAATTAAAACCACAACTTTTTTTAAAAAAACTACCCCTATGTCTGTAGCCCTTTTGTGCAACTATTGTTACTGTCATGAGCAAAAGTTCAGCTTTTGACTTCCAAGAGGAAACATTTGTGTGAATTAGAGAAGGGGTTCTGGAGAAAAGTAATAACCTACTGATTAGAACAGGGATTCTCAGCCTGCAGCCTGTGGGCCAGATACAACCTATGGTGCCATTTCATGTCCGTCCAACCCCCCCCCCTCCACCACACCTGGAGGTGCCATGTGCTGGAGGAAAGGCAAAATGGCTGTCTGGCCCCCCATAGCTGTCTGAGGCCCCTGGCTTTAAAAGGTTGAGAGCAGCTGGATTAGAAGGTTGGGACTTCTGAAGCCAAATAGGCTGCAAATCTTGGCACTGACAGCAGTAATCATCCTATAGTCAGCAGCCAAATGGGCTCTGGTTATGACTCCAAAAAGTCAAATTACTGCACAGATCCACAAAATAATGACCACACACCTTCTGTGAGATGCGGCTGGCATTACAAAGTTCTATAGGTGAGAAATTCCTTCATCTTCTTTGCTTGTTCTACATATGAGCAAGAACCCCAGTTTTCCAGGGTTATTGCTTGGGACACATGAAGGTGAATAGGAGTTTCTTCTCTGCAGATCAATTCCTATCCACATTGAAAAAGTAACAACATAGACGGAGAAGTTAGGAACTCCTTTCAAAGCATTTTGGAGACAACCATATAAGTAAAGGCTTTTGTCTAATCCATATCCAATTACGGGACTATGAACTTGCCAAAATCTGAAAGGCTACTGTTGTGATTCTTCACACACTCTTAGTTATAGTAAGCTCCCATATTTAGCTACTGAGCTTTGCCTGGTTGGTCCATATTCTTCAAGCCTGCACATAAAGGCAGGGAGATAGAAAAGGAAATTTTGTTCATCAAACTCCCTTAGCTCCAACATCACTCCGGGTGATTGGGACCACCTGCACCTGCCGCCCCCCCTCCGGACCACGCAAGGTCGGAGGGGTGAAAAGGATGCTACCGCTGCCAGTGCAAAGTGGGACTCCCACCCAACCCAGAGCTCCAACATCACTTCAGGTGATTAGGGCCACCTGCGCCCGCCCCCGCCACCCCCTCCGGACCACGCCTGGTAAGAGGGGTGAAAAAGGATGCCGCTGCTGGTGCAAGGTGGGACTCCCGCCCGCCCCAGAGCTCCAACATTGCTCTGGGTGATTGGGGCCACCTGCGCCCACCACCGCCGACCCCTCTGGACCACGCCTGGTCAGAGGGGTGAAAAGGATGCTGCCGCCGGTGCAAGGTGGGACTCCCGCCCACCCTGGAGCTTCAACATCGCTCCGGGTGATTGGGGCCACCTGCCCCCGCCGCCCCCTCCAGATCATGCCTGGTTGGAGGGGTGAAAAGGATGCCATTTCGGCAAGTGCATGGAGGGACTCACGCCCACCCCGGAGCTCCAACATTGCTCTGGGTGATTGGGGCCACCTGCACCCGCCGCTGCCGCCCCCTCCAGACCACGCCTGGTTGGAGGGGTGAAAAGGACGCTGTTGCCACCGGTGCAAAGAGGGACTCCCACACACCCTAGAGCTCTAACACCACTCAGGGGGTTCTGGGGCTACTTGCGACTGCTGTGCAGTCACAAGTGGGGACTTTCGTTTTGTGCCCCTCTGGCCTGTGTATGTATTTTGTATTGATCTTTTTAACTGTTTTTTAAATTGATTATTGTATTATTATTGCTGCTTGTGCCTTTATTGCATTTTTGCATTTTGTTTTATTGTTTATTTTACTGTTTGTTAACCACCTTGAGTTCTCCTTTGGAAGAAGAAAGGTGGTATAGTGAAACATTAAAGTGAGCAATTAGCAGCATGGATGGGAACCAATTAGTGAGACAAGAGTTTATTGGATAACTTGTATATTCTTTGTTAATTGTCTGAGAGCAGGCGTCATTGTTTCTGTTTTGTTTGCCCGTTCTCCCTTCTCACCAATTTTGCGAGAATTTTTTTTCATCTGTTGATGGAGAAACTGTTCTTTCAGAGGATTTGATAGTCATAATTTGAGTATAGTTATATATGTAGGCTCATACTGTATGGTTTTGTTTCTTAATAGCTTTTGTTTGACTCTTTGAAACAGGTTGCCAACAAAGAAGGAGCACTGTTGATATTTCCCAGCATTTGTTTACAATTGACTTTTTAATGGTTTCTATATTACTTGTAGAAAGTTAAAAGTGAAGTATGTTTTAAGATTTCCCAACAGATTTAATTACACTGGTAAGAATTGTTTTCTAGTCTTTGTTATCAATAGTTGTACTGTAAGTGCAAAGAAATAATTTAAAAACAACCCACTTATGTCTTGAAACAAAATTTGGCATACATAAAACAAACTGGTCCTGTTCAGATCTAGTTCTCAAACCATTTCATACTAGATACATGACTATTCAAAGTAAGGCCTAAAACATACACACAGCATAAATTGCACCATGTAAATTGCATTTGCACAGAATCAACACTTTAAGTCTGAGTCACCCTTACCACAAACAAAACTCATTAAAATGTCATTCTAGGCTGAATTCCTAGAGGTAAGAAGGCATCAGCCAGCATATTTTCTTATGATCTCTGACTGTAGAGAAGACTTCATAAATTCCTTGTTGCTGTCTGTTTAGACAAGGATTCTCAACATGCGGCCTGTGGGCCGGAGAGGCCCATAGCACCATTGCATGTGCCCACCACCACCTCCACCACACCGGGAAGTGCCATGTGGTGGAAGAAGGGCAAAATGGCTGTCCGGCCCACAAAACTGTCTTTGAGGGAGTGTGACCTGGCCCCCATCTTAAAAAGGTTGAGAACCTGGTTTAGACTGTCTAATCTCAATGATACACCTCAGTGAGGTAGTTTCCAGCCCCACACTGCCTCTAATATGAGCACTGTTTCTTCCTATCAAGGTCTCTGTAATCTGCAGTCTGTTTGCACAACACTCCTGTCTTTTTGCTTTAAGAGGCAAGGGCACACACATAAAAATGGACAGTAAGCATACAGAATGACTGACTCATTATTGAAAAAGACACAAACAACCCATCTGATGCTTCTGAAGAGGGCCTGGCCACGTCAGTAATCCTGTGCTTCCAACAATAAAAGTCTTATTTTCAGACTACGGCAACAGGTTATGGAAAATGCTTGCTCTATTCAAATACTACTTAGTGTAAATGCTGGCAGATGGGGACAGGATCACATTTACAACCATTGTCAACTTTGCATGGGGCCCATGGACATACCTGTCAACCTTCCTGATTTGACCGGGATTACCCCGTAATTTGACATCGATTGACGTCATAACCCGCCCCGTGCTGCCAAAACCCCGTAATTTGGCAGCGGGGTGAAACGCTTTCCACACATGCGTGGAAGTGCTACGCCGCTTGTGCAGACCCTACGCAAGCGGCGGAGCGCTTCCACGCATGCGTGGAAGGGTTCTACAAAAGTGTAAAACCCTTCCACGCATGCGTGGAAAGCGACCTGCGCACAAGCGATCTGCGCAGGTCCCGTTTTCCCCCAGAGCTGCAGGTTGACAGGTATGCCCATGGACTAATTAAGCAGAATAAGGAAGATACCTCAGGCAACAGATGTGTTGCAACAGGTAGCAGATGGGTGACCATTGATGTTGAGACTCTTGCACTTTTTATTGATGGGGACAGGGTTCTGATAGAATGTTCTAGTTTTACAAACAAAACACTACAGATGGCTTTGGGTACTTTCCCCTTTGAACTGCCAATTGTGGCTTTCATTTCAACACCAACACATCTTGGGCTAGCCATAACCTATTTGACCTCTGTAGAAATGTCCAAACCAACCTATATACATAAAAAGAATATACAGGTCACCCTTCCCACATATACGTCTTGGTTGACAAAAATCTATGTGCTCATAGTGTACATGCATTTTCAGACACAATTCTTAATACACATAAGAAAGCAAATCAGCAGCCATTAGTTGGCTTGATCCTATGAGAAGTGGGTGAGGATTTTGTTTAGTTTATTCTTGATATGAGAATTTCCCAAAATGTTTTACATTCCTCATAGTTTGTCAGAATTTGTATTTGAAAAATATATATGAGAAATAGAAACATATTTGTTGATTGATTCTTCTTTCTTTATATATTCAAAGCAGTCTGAACAATTTTTTTAGTGCTAATTATAAAACATTAGAATTGTGTTCATGAAAGATTTAATACATTGGACTTGTAATATTTTGTGGACTGTCGTAGCAAGAATGGAAGGTTGGAATGAATACAAATTCCAAGGTCATAGATAGAATCCTACTGTTATTTACACTGGCATAATTGCAGTAACAAAATCTGGAGCAGCACATTGCTGTTAGCTAATGAGTCACTGTCTGTATTCCTTATTGCAAGCCAAATCACATATTGGCATGTAGAGAGGAATAGAAGCAGTAACCTGTTCCTTAGTGGTAATTTGCTGCTGTCATTTATCTGACATGAATAATCAATAGGACTTTGGCCTAAGGGTATTGATAAGTCAGACCATTAATTTCATATTGACACGATGACAAAGTAACAGACAGTGTACAATATAGGAACGGGTTAACTTTATTATTCCTTTCCAATTCTGTTTCCTTTTAGTCTATAGAATATAGTCTCACCAATATCTCTTGATACACCATGTTTCCATCAATGACCTTAAAATGTTGTACAGGAACTAGCCTATTTTATTTATACAGAAGCTTTTTTTTGGAGATACAGTAATATGAATCCAATCCAATCCCAGCATCTTTACTTGGGAATAAACTCTAAAGTGCACAGTATTCCTTATTTCCCAGGGAGTAAGGATTTGAATGAAGTCCTCTTTGTTTAACCTGCCTCATACCCCACTGTACATACTGTTCCAGAGGAAGAGAAAATACTCTTTCAGATAGGTAGTCAGTGGCCAGTGCACAATTTAAATTCTGACTTTCAAAGCCCTATTTGGGACAAGACTAACAGCAAACTTACATTCACTCATTTGAGCCCATTCATATTTTAAGACTCTTACTCCTTCTCTCTGTTTTGCCAGTTCAGATACATGAAAACAAATAGGAGGGCCTTTTGGATGATTTTTCTGGAACTTTCTATCAGGTACACCTCTCTAGCTAAACATTTATTTCCTACCAAGAGAGCAAAATTTAGATAAGTTAAATTAAATTGCTGTTGAAGTACTTTTTAATCTGATGAGTGTTACTATTTCTTCTTATGTATGTTTACATGATGTGTTTTATTTCAGTTGCAATGTTTTTATTACAACTGCACAATTGTATCTGGACTTTATTGATAAAATCGTTGTCAGCTTGAGCACTTTTAGATGGGGTGAGATGATAATGGATACACAGAGTTGTGAATGGGCAGAGTGACAAACTGGTACTTGGGAGGCCTAGGTTCTAATCCCTGCTCAGCCATGGAAACTCACTGGGAGTTTGGAACTGGTAAAACCACTCCTTAAATATTTCAATTACCTTGAAAAACATTTAAGTCAGTTCTGACTTGAAAGTACTACAAAGCTACATCTTTGGTTCTAGATGGGGCTGTTTTTGCTCCAGACAGACCCGGTGCGCAACCTGGGGGTCCTTCTGGACTCGCGGCTGCTGCTAGAAGAACAGGTAGCGGCTGTGGCCAGGATGGCTTTTGCACAACTTCGGGTGATTCCCCAGTTGTGCACGCTCCTGGACCAGGACTCCTTGCTTATGGTCACTCACACTCTGGTCACTTACTGACTAGATTACTGTAATGTGCTCTACATGGGGCTGCCCTTGACGACCGTTCGGCCCGTGTGGTGATGGGGTGCAGACAATATGCCTGCACCTCACTGCTACTTCAGGAGCTGCACTGGTTACCAGTTTGCCTCCGGGTGCAATTCAAGGTGCTGGTTTTGACCTTTAAAACCCTATATGGTAGTGGGCCAGGATACCTTAGAGGCTGCATCGTCCCGAGAGTGTCTGCCCGTCCAACCA
This sequence comes from Bradypodion ventrale, assembly GCA_035047345.1. Lineage (NCBI taxonomy): Eukaryota > Metazoa > Chordata > Lepidosauria > Squamata > Chamaeleonidae > Bradypodion > Bradypodion ventrale. The sequence goes on from JAWDJE010000002.1 coordinate 115,519,832, forward strand.
GAGTGGACCGGAAGGGCTCTCTAATAGTGCCATCAACTAGGGGAGCACATCTATCCAACATCCGAAGGAGGCCCTTCTCCATGTCCACACCAACCCTCTGGAACCTCCTGCCAACAGATCTAAGAATTCAAAGAGATTTGCTGCCCTTCAGGAAAGGATTGAAGACCTGGCTGGCAGGGCAGGTGTGGGGCCCTAATGGGAATAGAGTCCTTGCCTGCTGGCTTATGTAAACAATTAAGAACCCTCTCTTCCCTTTTATAGTGGGTGGAGTGGGTGTGTGTGATATGGGTTTTTAACTGTTTTTATATGTTTTTAGAATTTGCTGTAATGCCACCCTGAGTCGGGTTCTACTTGAGTGGGCGGCATATATATGACTATTAAATTAAAATAAATTAAATGGAAGCAATGCAAAACCCTAGCTACTGAACAATAGGCCAAATGGCTTACTATTGTATTCAGAGTCAGGACTGTACTTAGCATAATTGCCAATTATGTGCAATTGCTCTAATTATGTAACATCTTGAAGAAGAAGAAAAACAACTAGTCACCCTTACTGGTAACAGTTAAAAAACTTTTCATTATCTTCAAGCTGTTAATCACAACTAGAAATATGCTGTTATTCACCTCTGGGGGGAAACTCCAGACAATAAATATTCATTGCATACCTCTCAATTATAACATGCAATGATGACATCTTATTCATTCATTCAATGGCCTATTATCACAAATTGTTTGCTAACCTTTCTACTCTCTCCTAACTGGGTTTACAGCAGGTAAAGTTAACCATAAAAACCAGAAACCACATGTTGCCTACCTCTGCTTTTGTGCACAAAAAGATGGCAGGGTGGGGTAACTTGAACAGACAGAGAAACATTACAGATGCTTCCAATTTTCTCCAGTTAATTATCTTGAATCTGTTCGTTATTCTGGCCTGTCATGAATTCCCCCCCCCTCATTCTCTTTATGTTTTGGAGGCCATTGAACCAACTGTTAGTTAGTATTTATGTTAGTTAGAATAATCATTGATGTTTACATTTGTAATTTTCTTTCTGGGCTATTACCATATATGTATTTGTGAATTCCAGATACTCTTCTCTGATGAAGGTTTTCGAAATATCCATCTACCTGAGGGATATCACGATGCTGTGTACTGTTTTCCCTATTGGAATTCATGATTACAGTAATACCTCATATAACGTCCAAACTTGGTTCCACAAGTTAGGATGTTGAATGAATTCCGACTTTGTATGAGGCATGCAAAATCCTAGCCGTGATGCCTCATACAATGTCCAAATTTTTGCCACCAATGCTTTGTATAACGTCATTCCCATAGATACATTGTAACAGAAAACTGCAGGGCAAACTCTGTGGGGCCTCCCGGCGTCGGTGGGCTGCGTTGGAGGTGGGGAGCCACTTTTGGGGCTGCGGAGAGGTGAGCCCCAGGTGCGGTGAGTTCTTTCTTCCCTGCCTCCTCTGGCGGGCTGCCGGTTGAACTCCGTTGGAGGCGGGGAAAGAAAGAACTTGCCACACTTGGGGCTCATCTCTCAGGTGAGTTCTTTCTTCCCCGCCTCCAATGGAGCTTGCCAAGCAGCCAGCCGGAGGAGGTGGGGAAGAAAGGACCCATCTCCCGGGCGAGTTCTTTCTTCCCCACCTCCAACGGGTTTGCCAGGCAGCTGGCTAGAAGAGGCGGGGAAGAAAGGACCCGTCTCCCGGGTGAGTTCTTTCTTCCCCGCCTCCAACAGAGCTTGCCAGGCAGCTGGCCGGAGGAGGCGGGGAAGAAAGGACCCATCTCTCGGGCCAGTTCTTTCTTCCCCGCCTCCAATGGAGCTCACCGGGCAGCTGGCCAGAGGAGGCAGGGAAGAAAGAACTCGTCTCCCGTGGTAAAAACCCTAATGCCTCATACAACATGCGGGTACGTTGTATGAGGCACCTTTCCCCCCAGAATTGGGCGACGTTGTATGGATCCGACATTGTATGAAGCGGACGTTGTATGATGTATTACTGTACTTGCATTTTGGCATCTACTGAAAATTTCACTTTATTGCCCTTGAGTTTGCTGACTACATGAACGAATACTTTGTATCCTACTTGAACTCCGTCCTGCAGTTGTATTCTCTCCTTCAACATTATGCTAGTATTTTTGTAAATGATAGGTTTTTTAGGACCACTGAGTCATGTTATTATTGATGACTCTTCAGGACACTTCGATGTTTTATTAATAAATACGCTATTCACTTATGCCCAGACCCCCCCTTTTTTTGTATTTTTGTATTTTGAACTTTGGGTGATACCTCTGCTTTTGGCCATACCAGATGCCTTATGCTTTGAAGGGACAAACTTTAGGCATAATTACCTATATTGAACACCTTTAGTAGCATATTGTTACTAGAGGATGATAGTGCTCCAACAAGTAGATGATCAAGCCACGTGGACCTCTATAGTAGATGTCCAAAGAGGATGAACATCTGGGATCAGCCATCCAGGAAGGACCAAAACCAGTGAAGAACACCCAGAACCCCTGATATGCTTCCCAGATGGATACCATGGTCAACAGTATCAAAGGCCACGGACAGATCCAGGAACACCAGCAGGGTTACAATCCATTTGTTGGCCTCCCTTAGGAGATTGTCTTGCACAATGACTAGTGTTTAAAACCCTGATTGAAAAGGATTATAAAAGGTTAACGCACAATTAAACAAAGAAAAAAAGAGAGATCACTATTAAATTATATAAGCATGTTGGAGTTATTTAAAAACCCACAGAAAAATAATAGGCACATGAATTGAAAGAAAAAAAAGATTATCATTGCTCCTTTCCTTTGGCTCATTTTGTGTGTATTTGTGAAATAAACACACTTAACACACTATATGTGGGAGACCCAAGCAGCAGTAATGATGGGTGGCCTCAGCTTATTCTACAACATTAAGCAGATAACTGATGTGTATCCATTTATTTCTTTCATCATTTAAAATGACTTTTCAAGTTAGAATATGGATCTCTCACAAGGTTAAAATGAAGAATTCTTTTTATCTTAGGCAGATATGGAAAACAAAAATACCTTAGCAAATGATTTATGTCTGCACATAAAATGAAGTGTCACTTCAAAACATAACCTCACCCAGCTCCACAAACTGAATCAACTTGGGGTACCCTAGAATCACAACATGCCACGTGTACCTCATAAGAAGGATACATCATAAATTTTAGTTTCTACTACTTAGTAAAGGACTCAAAATGTGCATTTACCACATTTCTTCCCTATGGCTCATCCCTTTGGTGGACTATGTAAGGGCTATGCAAAGGGATGTACTGGTAGCAATTATATAAAATAGCACAATGGCATGGGTTATAAAGATTAAAAGCAAAACATTGAATTGGGTCTGAGAAGCAATTGGCAACCAGTACAGGTATTTTAACGTCTGAGCAATATACTCTCCATAGAGCTAACAGTTTAGCGACTATAATTTGCACCAGATGAATTTCCTAATTCTTCAAAGGCAGCCCAACATACACCATGTTGTTGGACTGATGTACCAAAAGCATGAAGAGCTGTTGCCAAGTCATGTTGGATTTGGAAGGGTCATAGTTGATACACTAAGAAGAACTGTTCAAAAACTTTTATCTCCACTACTGCTATATAAGAGTCAGGTAGATTGCAACTCCTTGCAGACTAGGTTGAATCACATTCCCTGAACTAGGCTTTCTACTGATCAACAGAAATTTGCCAGGTTTTAATTTTAACCTTTTTTGCACCCACCCAGTCCATCATTGGGTTCTGGAAGCACTTGAAGCTACCATCTCCGTCCTTAGTGTTAAATGACAAAGAGTGGTAGGAACTATCTTTGTGCCATCTTATCTCAGGTTTTCTCAAGAACTTTGTATAGATGCCAGTCAACATGGTAGACAGAACAAAACTCCATGGGACAACATATGTCAAATTGTCAGGGTATGACTTGACAGTACAAATTGGGACCATTTCAGCACAGTGGCAGTCCAGAAGGATAAAATAGTATCAACAGACAACATGGGCTCCAGGACAACTCACAGTGCCCTATTCACCCTTGTCAGAATCTAAGGCAGCTTTAGAACTCCAGTTCTCATTAGAATCACTCCCTGCTGCACCTGAAAGCACTGTGGGAAGAGATATACAAGAATTGACTATTTCCCCTAGAAACGGCCTCAGCACCAAAACAATTGTTATGCTGCTTCAAGTGAACCTCCTTCTCTTGCTCTAATCCTAAAGTTACCCCACTTCAGTTGCTTCCTTGGTTGTCTGACCCCTTGCCTGCTTGAACTACGTCTCCTCTGCTGGACTAGTCTTCTTCACCTGTCTGTTTCTTGGCTTTGACCTTGTATTTGGATTAGGGCTTTGATAAGGTTTGACCCATTAGCTTGGTTGCCTTCAGTCCTGTGTTACTAACTGACTTCCTACATCTCAGACTCTGACAACCCTATCTAGCATCTAACACGAGACATTAGGAAAGCAGACTCAGTGACATATCATGGACCAAAGCTAAATAGCAAGAGTCATGCAAAAACATCTGGAGTTGCAGTAGTATTCCCTACTCAGTTGCCTTCATCAAAATGTTAGATTGGAGATTAGTTAATATTTGGTTAGGACTCCATGGTGAATAACAGATTTATCTAATATTTTTTCCATGACTGTGCAACTGAAATAACAACAACAACAACATTCCTGTAAAGAGTGATTAATCATGGTGCAAATCCCATCTCTTTGTTTTCACCTGTAATACTTGTATTCTCTCTCTCTTTTACTCTACTTTGTATTTTTGCATTCTGAATTGTGAATGTGGTTAAAGGATAGTGTTGAGCCCTTTCCCCCTCATCATTGCTTTATAGATGCAAGCAGTGACATGCCTTGAAGAAAACATAATCTGCAAAGAATATTTAGGCACACATAGGATCCTGTTCTTAATCCTGATTCGGATATAAAATCTGAATTAAGATATTAGAATTAACTCTGAAAATGTATACTGTAGTTTATATAGGGGAAAAAATGTGACTCCTCTTTTTTATACTTAAATGTTTATGTAAATTTCTCTTTAACACATCATTTATAAAATATTACAGAATCTTGGACAAAGATGAACATTTACAAAAATAGTTTTGCTGCTGGTTCAAATATGTGTAACAGAAATAATCAGCCAACCAAACAGACAAAATCAAAGTGCATTCTTCTTAATTTGCAAAATTATATAGTATATTTTTCACGCCCTCCCTCTGCTATCTTGTTAAGCACCATCTGCAGTACTTCAACCAAATGAAATGCTTTTAAATCCATGGGGGGAGGGCATATAATTTATTCTAATATTTCCCTAATAGAATAATATATACCAATCAACAGAAATAAAACAGGATGTTTGATATAACTAATTGTTATTAACTATTAAATAAATTTCAGGGAAGTATCTGTGATACCAAATGTCACATAATTTTGTTTTCAATTAAAACATACAGAAAAGATTCCTAAGATGGCCAGCATGACTATCAAATAAAAGCAAAACACTCCACGGTCCTTTTACTGAGATTTATGTTTACATCTTTGAAGACCCTGTTCATGACCATGCCCTGCTTTGGAAAATTGTCACTTATCAACAAACAGCGACCAAAATACTCCCCCATATGTGTCAACAGTTGCTTCCCTAATATTTACTGATTTATGATATCAGCTTACAAAAGAAAATGCAAAGTGAAAATGTTCACGAGTTACGTTTGACAAGGCTGGCAGAAGAAAGAGCTAGGTTTTTTTCTTTTCATAAGTTTGCTCAAAAACATATAAGTAGAAAATGAGAATGAGATAAATAAGAATAGAATACTGTTTCTGCTTGCTGATGACAATGTCCTAAATATCATTCTCCAGTTCTGGTTCCTGAAATGACATTTAGCATAAATTTTAGCATAAATGTTTCTAACATGAAAAATTTCCTTCAGGCCATACTGAAAAGACAGTCAATATTTTATGTGGGTCCTTTCTACATTTAGTATAAGTACGTCCAAGAGATCAGACATATTTTTCTTATAACACACACACACACACACACACACACACACACACACACACACACACACACACACACACACACAGAAACAAAGACACAACATTCTGCCACATCAAAAACTAATAGATATCTGTCAGTGTCAATTTTCATGAATGTGCTGAGAAACAGCCATGGCAATTGCTTTTGTATTTGGTGAGAATGGCTAATGGATGAAAAAAAAGTCAGATCCTGTTGATTCCCCATTCCTTGTGTCCATTTGTGAATGGTAGAAACCACAAAAAGGGGATCCTGTAGACCATCTTCACTGCTGCCATAGGTGTTGTCAACATTCAGGATGGCCTTAGCTTTGTGAAATTTGGAATCTTTTTTTTTCTGCTGGCAATATAGGGTTAACATTACAAGGCAATATCAGAGCATCTTCTAAATTGTAAACACAGATTAAATATCCCACAATCATAAACCAGAGGTTTTTTTTTAAAAGGATTAAATTTCCTGGCTTTTTAAACTACACAAAATACCCAAAATTACAATGGAAGAAATCATAGGGAGGTCTAGGCCACAGTACCAGATCTATTTGGAAATATGTTTCACTGAATTCAATAGGGCTTCCTTCTTCATCGGGGTATTGCAGTACAGTACAAGTGTTTCTGGTATTTATAGGGTGCTTACATTAAAAAGTATTTCTGGGTACAGTGTCTGCAAGACATCCTGCCTGCTAGCAAATTTGAAAATCTGATCAAGGTTGTCAGAATGCATTTTTTTATATTAAAAAAATATAGCCAGAAGACATTTACTTTTTTAAAAAAGCCTTACGACTTTATGATTAGGCATTTAAAGGTAGGACAAACAGCTTTTATTCGGGGCCTCAACTAGACTTGACTGAAGCCACTCTTCTGTCTTTTCTCCCTGTGGTTCCTCTCTCTCTCTCTCTGGCTTATCTTTTTCTTTTCTTTTTTGGTATTTGGCTTGTCTCCTCCCATGCTCTTGGCTCCTCAGTGTGTGTTTATTTGTTACAAAACACTTCCTCTACCAAGATCAGACATCTTGACCAAACTCACTAGTTATCTGAAGGACAGTACTGGCAAAAAAGATGATATAAAATCATCGACACACATATGCAACCTGAGTTCATGAAAACTTTCCTTTGCAAAACAAGCATCTTTAAGGTCCATTTAAGAATGGAGAAACTTTAAATAATAATAAAAAAGCACGCCACAGGAATCACTCCATTTTCAGGAAGCAGTGGTAGGCATTTGAAAAATAAGTATCAAATTTGCTATGATTTATGAAAAATGTTAGCAAAATGAGATTATGGGAGGGAAGAACTTTTATAGTACTTGTCTGATGTTTATTTATTCATTTATTTATTCTTTCAACTTATATGCCGCCCCACTCGCGAAATGCGACTCTGGCCGGCTCACAGACACATCAATAAACAGAACAAGCAATTACTTTGCCAAGTAAGGTCCTGATTCTACCACCTTTTAAAATATGTCTTTTTTTACCAGTTGAAATATTCATTATTTTATTTAAAGATGCTGCAAATTTTCCAAAAAGACTTTAGGTAAAGGTAAAGGTTTTCCTTGCTTGAAAGCCAGTCTTATCCGACTCTAGGGTTCAGTGCTGCTCATCTCTGTTTCAAAGCTGAAGAGCCAACGCTGTCTGCTTCTGCAGACATTTCCGTGGTCATATGGCAGGCATGACTACACACCGAAGCACACGGAATGATGTTATCTTCCCACCGAAGTGGTACCTATTTATCTACTTGCAATTTCTTGTTTTCAAACTGCTAGGTTGGCAGGAGCTGGGACAAAGATGGGAGCTCATTCCATCCTGCAGTACTCGGGAATCAAACTGCTGACCTTCCACCACCCAGTCAGCATCTTAGCCACTTAAGCCACTGCAGTTAAAAAGACTTGAAGAAGAAAGAAATGCAAAAAAACAAAAAAAAACAAAAACAACTCCAAAACTTCCAGAAAAGGGAAGTAATACTAATGCCAATCCATATTCCAAAATGAATAGAGGCTGAGCAGTTCAAGAACAGTTCCCCAATCTTTACCTATAAGGAGGGATGTTAACCATTGGACTCTGGCATACACGCCCGCACCCGTCCATACTATCCCATACCAAGCCGCCCGCACTTGCCTTTACCCAGCCTGCACATCGTCACAAGGGTCTGGCAGACGCCAGTGGGGCAACCGCCCCACGAACGCAAACAAAATAAAACAACTTCAAGTCCCAAGGTCCTCTGTGCTGCGCTGCCTCTCAGCCAATCAGTCTGACAGGTGAGAGCAAGCAGAACGTTGGGAAAGCTGGCATGCCCAATACAAAATGAGCCACAGAAAAAAAAACGCCACACAAACGCGAACAAAAGAAACGAAACTTCAAGCCCCAGTGTCCTCCATGCCATGACCACTTCAGCCAATCAGGCTGAAGGGTGCGAGCACGCAGAATGCTGAAAAAGCCAGTGCGCGTAAAATAAAATAACACCTCTTGCAATAGGAATGTAAGGCTGCTACAGGTAGACGCAGTGCCTCCTACAATGGGAACGCAAGGCCGCCACAGGCAGATGCTGCGCCTCACGGCCTCGCTAACCCAAACCCGCAAAAATACATAAAGAGACAACCACCAGCCTTCTTTCCTGGAGCAACGGGGAGAAGAGGGACTCCCTCTCCTCCACGCTGCCCCACGAAGACACAGCAAGACCACTGCTGGCCTCAAGGTAAGTTCAGCCGGGGTGGAAAAAAATAAATAAGCAGCAGTCATTAATTCGTCAAGACAAACACACTCCCTGGCGAATGACTGGATTCTGCTTTTCTACTACCCTCACCGCTATTTTGAGAACTAGCATGAAACAGCGGTGGAGGTAATATAAAAGCAGCATCCAGCAATCCAAAAGTAAGAGCACCACCCCTTACAGATCGTTGCCTGCCGATCTCCCGTTAGGTAAACCAAGGAAAAAGAAGCCCAAGAGGAGAGAACCATCATGAAGAAGATACCTCTTCTCTGCTTCCTTCTCACCCGACTGACCTAACGAACCTTATCGCATGAAGAGCAAGCTGACTGCCAGCTCTTCCTTTTCCCCATTGCTACATTGAAACCTAATTTTGAAACAGCATTGGGGAAAAGAGGAAATGACAGACAGGCCATTCGTCACCCTACAAAACACAACAACAACAAAACTAAACAGTTAACCAAAACGCCAAGCATCAAAAATAACACACAAATAAATAAACAAATAATTAAAATAAAACCAATAAACAACACAATAAACCACAAACTCAACAAAAAACACCCGGAATACCAAAGGCTACTGAAAAACAATAAAAACTCACTAAAAAACACCTATCTACAACACGAAAATACCTAACTCAACAAACAATAATATCACAAATTAAACAAATAAATATGGAAGAAATCAGAAAAATAAATAACCAGAAATAATCAAAACAATTAAACACATCTCAAACCCTAAATAAAAACAAAAGAACAGCAGAAACACTTTGGGGGATATAAGTAGAAACTCTTTACTTAAACACATAAGTCCAACACCCCAAAATCAAAACAAAATAAAAACAGAATAAACAATCAAGAGCACTCACCAAACACGTCTTCCCTCCATGTTTCTGGAACAGAACTGAACAAAGAAAGAAAACTGCAGTACTCTTAACAGCCCCACCTAGAGTCCGGAATAGTAAAAAACAGTCAAAAATATTTTAAAAATCAAAATAATAAATAAATAAGATAAATGCAATAAATTCAAAAACCACAAATTCAAAACACCAACTTCCAAACCACCTCTAACCATAAAAACACACAAAAAAAACTTAACCACAAGGCCGGGCAAAAATATGCTAGTATATTAATAAAGACTAACTATGCTGTCCTTATAGCAATATACAGAGCACAAGAGATTATAGCACAACTGCAGATGAGTATAACTCTCTTGGAAGTAGCTAGGCTACAGTAAATGTTTTCCACCCTGGCTTTATATCCATCATACATCTTTGTAGGTTCTTCCACTAGTGAAGTTCCAATGTACCCTAAATTTTCCAAAAGGGAGTAGTTTTATTAAAAGTAACTTCTCTTGTCTCCCTTCTTCACTCCAGCTGAAACCAGTTCTTTTTAATTAGCAATTAGTTAGGATTCTCAGAGATCAGGTGCAGGCTAGCTTTCAGACCTTGAACACACATTTTGCCTGTTGAAGAACATCTAGTTGTGATTCCTCTCAATTTGAAACTACTGTCCCTCCATTTGTCCAATTCCTTGACAACAATCTTTACATGTTACTTCCATGAGGCAAATGATGTTTGTGCAGAGTTTTAGAAAAGAAATTCAGATGCATGTACAGTGTATTTACTTGTGTGTAAAAATAAAAAGGGGCACTGTGGTGGCTTAGTGGTTAAGACACTAAAGTTGACAACTGGAAGTTCGGCAGTTCAGCATTTTGAGACCTGGGTGCTGCACAATGGAATGAGCTCCCATCTCTTTCCCAGTTCCTGCCAATCTAGCAGTTCAAAAGGAAGAAATTGCAAGTAGAAAAAAGGTACCAATTCAGTGGGAAGGTAAATAGCATTCCATGCATTCTGGTGTCTAGTCGTGCCTGCCACATGTCCATGAAAACATCTACAGATGCTGACAGCACTGGCTCTTTGGCTATAAATAGATATGAGCACCAAACCCTTTAAATTGGATATGACTGGTTTTCGAAGCAAGGGTGACCTTTACCTAATACTGTAATAATAATAAAAGAAGTAAAATTTGATGTGTGATGCATTTTTTCCCCAAGGAAAGAAAACATGTGAGTGTTTTCACTGATAGACTTCAAGACCATAAATGAGATACATCCTCAAAAACCTAGAATAATGCAAAGTTATTTTCCATTCCTTAGAAAAAGGCTGTAGACCTTGCCCCTCAGAATGTTGAAAATGCCACTGTGGGCTTTAAGGGAATTTTAAAAAAGAAAAGGAAAAGAAAACCTCCTCATTTTACCTTGATAATAAGAAATAGTTTTGAATAATAATAAAAATGAAAATGACCTTGTTCATACTTTTGAAAAAGTGCCAGTCATCTGAGAAAGGCAAGCTATCAACTTCTATTGTTTTGTTGGTGGTAGTTATATTGAAAACAGCAATGTCCATGAATATCTCAGAGATCAATTGCTTTGACAAGATGTTCCGGCTCCAGTGTATGTTTTTGTTTAGGTTTGGTATGAATGCATACTCTGTAAAATGCCTCATTAATATCAAAGCAAACACTTGCTTTTTTCCAAGATACCATCTGAGAGCTATACTAAGAAGTCTCTATCATCATTTGAAAGATATGTTGAGTGGAAATGAAAGGGAAAGGAAAGGAAAGAAGCACTCAAAGAGCTTTTTGTAATTGCTTTCTTTAATTCATCTCTATCACTTTTCATATTCTATGAAATTCCAGTACAGCATGAAGACGATTTCTGTTACACAACACAGCTCATAGAATAAGAGGCCTGTGATTAAAAAAATTACACAACTGAAGAAAGCCGATGAGCTGCCTATTGAAGACACGTGACAACATCTTTCTCCCTACAGAGCACAATCTTAGGGGAAACACATGATCACTCAAGCCAGGTTACACTCTGAATCCCACCCAATGCATCTTGCCTGCTTAAAATATAGACGAAGAAGGGATTTGAAATGCAAGCTGGAAACCATACTTATCAAAACCTGTGCGGACAGCTTCCAAAAACTGCAGCTCTAAAAACTCCATGCTAACCAACATGGGACATGCTCCTATCACAACCAGAGCAATACTTGTGGAACACTGTAGCACCTGTATGGTCCACAAATGTTCAAGTCAATGCAACTGTTTAGTTGCTACATTTGATATTGGAAAGAAACCAGCACATGTATGGTGGAATGCAATTGTTATAACTCCCTCACTTTAGGTGATCTGGCCAGATGACATGTCACACAAGCAACCCTTGCTACTATCTTTAAATATCTGCAAGGCTACTATGCAGTGGCTCAAGTCGCTAAGACGCTGACTGGGAAGCGGAAGGTCAGCAGTTAGATTCCCGAGTACTGCAGGACGGAAATGAGCTCCCGTCTTCATCCCAGCTCCTGCCAACCTAGCAGTTCGAAAGCAAGACATTGCAAGTAGATAAATAGGGACCACTTCGGTGGGAAGGTAACAGCGTTCCGTGCACTCCGGTGTCTAGTCATGCCTGCCACATGACCACGGAAACGTCTGCAGAAGCAGACAGCGCTGGCTCTTCGGCTTAGAAACAGAGATGAGCACTGCACCCTAGAGTCGGATACGACTGGCTTTCGAGCAAGGGAAACCTTTACCTTTACTATGTTTGAAGATGGAGCAAACCTACTGTATTTGCCAGCATATAAGACATATTTCCCCCCTCTTGAAATGCACCAAAAATGGAGTGCATCTTGTGTGCTAGTAATCAAAATTATCATGTTGACAATTCAGTCAGCCTATCTCTCTCAGGTTTAAAAGACCCCATGCCAGTGCCTTCGGATCCCTCCTGTGGCCCTGCCGGTCACGGGAGGTGGGAGTGAAACCCAGCTGATTGCCATCACGGCGGGGACTGTGGAAAAGCCACCACCACTGCTCCGGATGCCAGCGCCTTCGGCTCCCTCCTGTGGCCCTGCCGGTCATGGGACATAGGAGCGAAGCCCAGCTGATTGCCATAATAGTGGGGGCCATGAAAAGTCACCACCGCCGCTCTGGACACCAGCACCTTCGGCTCCCTCCCATGGCCCTGCTGGTCACAGGAGGTGGGAGCGAAGCCCAGCTGATTGCTACCACGGTGGGGGCTGTGAAAAGCCGCCACCACAGCTCTGGACGCCAGCCTCCTGGGAAGTGGGAGCACGGCTGAGAATTGTTTCATCGTGCCTGGAGTTGTTGGACTCACTGGACCCCCACCCCAGTGAGAACAGGGGAGGGGGGAAGAGACTGGCTCAGCTGCTTCTGGAGCTCCTGGTCTCCCCATTCCTGCCCTTAGTGAGAGTAGGGGCAGGTGGAGAGATGAGAAACAGGGAGATGGACTGGCCCAGCAGCTGGTGATGTTTCTTCAGCTGAGGACGTTGAGCTGGCGCTTCGTCTGGGATGTGAACTGTGCTCCATCACCTGGTGACTTTGTGTATTATGATGTTAAATGATATTAGATGTTGCTCTGTATTGTTACATTGTATTTTGGGGTTATTATAGTGTAATTAGTGGTTGATTTTTGTATTGAACTTGTTTGTGTATTATTTTATTATGCTGTTATATTGTATTTATATGTTGTTGCTGCCTTGAGTTGGCCTTGGCTGAGAAAGGCGGGATACAAATTAAATTTGAATTGAATTGAATGTTGCCGCCAATCCCCACGAGCCAGGAAGAGGGGTATTTTAAAAGCTGGCCTCCTCCATTACCCCATCTCCAGCTGCCGCCAATACCCACCAGCTGCGGAAAATGTGAGTCTTATACTCCATGTGGAAAATACAGTATTTCCTGCTACAGCACTCAGTCCAGTAGATTTAAAGGGAAAGAAGAATCAGACTAAATATTAGGAAGAACTTTTGAGGGCAGGATCTGTCTGACTCCGGAAAAGATTACGTTGGAAACTGATAGACTCTCCTTCATTGAAGGTATCTGAACAGAAGCTCAAAGGATATCTGCCAGAGATGACTTCATACTCTACAGTTTTAAGATTCTAAGACCCTAATGGTTCTTCTGTGATGGTTAATAACAACAGCACTCAGCATCACAGTAATTTTTAATTGGGCAAGGAATAACTTTCCATTTTGAGGACTGATTCACTAGTCAAAAAAGCTGCTATCTTGAGTTCTTTATTGAGCCCTACATTTTGCTATTATGGTTCTGGAGTCAATGGTTTCTGTCCTCTTTCAACATCCAATGTTTATGCAGCCTAGATGGATAATGTACAAAATTGGAGAAGGGCACACACAAAAACATGATTATAATATAGCAAGTCAAGATTTCCCTCCCATATAAAAAGCACTTTTATGAAGGTGTCATACTTTTAAATACTATGAAGTGTTTTATTTCTAACTCTTACAAGGAAGCTGTTCTTTGCATTAGATGACCGAGTCCTTTGTTGTGACAAGCACTCTTTTATATGCTCTTGAACTATGGTTATTACTGCAGTCCATTTCTAAGACTGGATATAATTTTAAACAGATGCTATTTTGTGCACATACGGCCATTAAAGCCAGCCATGCATGTAAGTGTTTGTGTTGATCTATTAGGCCCAGACAGATCAACTGTAGTTTGACCTTTGTTTCTAATGTTTGTCTCCACTGAACGGCAAGCTAGTGTTCTAGCTACTGTCCTGATAGTAATCAGAGTTCTGCAATTAGCTGTACTTGACCTATAGTACTTCACCTTCATTATTACTGCTGCCAAATTCTAATACTTATAGCAACATGATAACATTTATGAACAGAATATTTTCATGCCATCCTACTGAGATTTATATGAATAGCATTCCTTGTGTTTAATGACAGTTTTTTAAATTTTATTTTAACATCTCTGCATAGCGGTGTGAAAACCACACTAAGCTCAATTGTTACTGATTCAGATAAACTAGTCACATTTTAAAGCAAATGACTCAATTCAATGATGCATTCTAGCACATAAATGTCTAGCACTTTCTTTCTCTTCCATGTCAAGGCCAGATGTGAAACTGCCAAAATGAAGGCACCTTGTGGTGAGCCCATTCTGCAGTTCCTTTTTCCTGACCTAGTGTGAGAAAGATTAGCCACCAACACAAGGTTGCCATTACCAGAGTATGCCTGATTGTGCCATAGCACAATCTTCAAGGAGCCTCTTTCTGTGTAAGACTGAGGAAAGTGTGTATATTTTAACCAAAGTATGCAGGAATACCACATGAGTAACTCTAGGTGCTTCTGTCACAAGGGCCTTCATGTTCTTGGGAGGGAAGCAGTAACATTTCCAGTGTTCTGATTGCATTTGTATTCAAGCAATGCAGTCATTATTATATATTTTCTTTACTCCATTTTTATCCTGCCTTTCTTCCAATGAGCTCAATGTGGCACATATGGCTCTCCTTCTCCCCGCTTTCATTCAAGGGGTAGCAATTTGCAGCCATCCAGATTTATTGAACTAGAATTGCTATCAATCCTAGACATGATAGAGAATGATGAGAGCTGATGGGATTTTAAGTCCAACAACAGCTGGAGTTACTCTATTCCCTGCAATACATTGGTTCTCGTGTCCTTGTTGTTAGCAATAGCAATTGCATTATTATACCATCCCATAGCTCTTAGTGCATTATCTGGGTGGTTCGTAAGGTAATTAGCATCCCCCCCCCATGCTGCTTACTCATTTTACTGACCTTGGAAGGATGGAATCCTGAGTCAGTCTTGAACCTCGTCAAGATCTAACTCACAATACCTTGCCAAGATCTAACTCACAATGCAATTTTAGCTGTAGCACAGCAGTTTAACCACTGTGCTATCAAGTCACTTCATCCAGACTTGATCTTTTTTCCTACTGCTTTCATCTTTTTTCAGCATCATTGTCTTTTCTTCCCACGATTTGGCCAGTAACCTTAGTTTAGTTTTCATTTGCTTTCAAAGGGAGTTCAGGCTTAATTTGATCTAGGCTCCACTTATTCTTCCTTCTGGTGGCCTGTGGTATCCAAAACCATTCTCTAACTGTATTTCAGTCAATTGTTGGTTTTCACCCCATGTCAGCTTTCTTCATTGTCTAACTTTCAGAGCCATACATAGCAACCAAGAATATTCCAGCTTGGTTCCTAGGAGGGGAGCAGTAACATTTCCAGTGTTCTGAATGCATTAGTATCCAAGCAAGAACTTTATCAGAAAACAGGGCTAGATTATTTTTATATAAATACAAATCTCGAGATAACTGATGGGACCTTCATCCCAGAAAGGGGAGTGAGAAACAAGAGACATACAGAGAGGCAAAGAAGCAATAGTCCAAGAGCTAAGAATCATGGTGGTGCTTCAGTTTGTAGATGAACAGATAAACGGAGGTATCGGAAATGCGAGAGAAATCAGAGAGAATGGAGGACATAATAAACATTGCAGTTATATACACATCATTCATTACATTCTGTTTAGAAGCATGATGAAGTAAACAGGACCCTTAGGGTAAATCTAAAAGAACATAGAAAAGTACTGTAAGTGGTCCTTCACCATGGCATCCATGGCATGCAGACAGATTTGTGTCTGCCAGCAAGATTGCTTTCTTGAAATCAAGCTTGTAGTCCAATCATAATTTCACAAAGACAAAAAATAGTTCAAGGTAAACAAATGGGGGGAAATGACTGGCTGTGCATTTCTGGCTTGAGTTTGTTGACTCTCAGCTAGTATGATTGCCATTAACCAGGAGATTGCCCAAGAATGCAGAGCTCTTAGCAGCCAGTCTCTCAATCAGGTTTTGATTGCATTAACATCCAAAAGTTTTAGAAAATGTAGTCTGAAAGGCTAACAACCAGTAAGTTTATTGGGCCATGTCAGCAGAAGGTGGAGAATGCAACTTGTCACAATGTTACAAGCAAGATAGAGAGTCAAAGAATTAGTAAGGGAGATGAGCTGGTGGTCTCTTATGGTACCAAAGAGGTAGCCGCCGAGAGGGATGAAATGGTGGGGGTGGACCAGTGTAAAAGTATTAAATATTAGGGAGACAATTCTATCTTTTTCTCTCTAAAAGTATTTACAAATAATAATAAACTGTTGCCTTATTTGTTAGTTTGTCAATTTAATTTATCATTTCAAACCTTCACAGACAGATTCCTCTCCCCATTGATATCCATAATGTAACACTACAAAGGACTTGCAGAAGAAACTTATATAAAGGGAGAGACATATTTTAAACATGACTTGCAGGATCAGCTGGTTCATGACCTTTGCTGTCATTTATTTATTGAATTTCTATACCACCCATCTGGGTGTTATCCCACTTTGGGTGGTGAACAAACAGAAAAGAAATAACAACAATACCCACAACAAATCAAACCCACCAACAACAAATACATCACAAACTAAAATAATTAAATTAGATGAAAGTTAGAAGATATGATGTTAGATTACTGGTGTAGTCAGCATTAGTACAATGAGTAACAAATATATTTCCGAAAGCTATATCTTTCCATAGGATTGTTGTGGAGCAGCTACAGATAATTGCAAAATTTATCAAATACAACACCCCACCCCTCAGTTATATTTAATCTTATGCTAGATTAGGGGGTCCCAACCTATGGCCTGCAGGCTGGATCCTACCCATGGCACCATTTCATGTGCCACCCACTCCCTCCACTGCACCCAGAAGTGCCATGTGTGGTTCCTTTTAATGTAAGTCCCTAGCAGTGGCTCAAGAGGCTAAGATGCTGAGTGGGAGGTGGAAGGTCAGCAGTTCATTTCCCGAGTACTGTAGGACGGAATGAGCTCCCGTCTTTGTCCCAGCTCCTGCCAACCTAGCAATTCGAAAGCAAGAAATTGCAAGTAGATAAATAGGGACCACTTCAGTGGGAAGGTAACAATGTTCTGTGCGCTCCGGTGTCTAGTCATGACTGCCACATGACCACAGAAATGTCTGCAGAAGCAGACAGCGCTGGCTCTTCGGCTTTGAAACCGAGATGAGCACTGAACCCTAGAGTTGGATACGACTGGCTTTCAAGCAAGGGAAACCTTTACCTACCCACACAGCACAGAGCTACACTGGATAATAAGTAGATGGATTGGTAGGGACTTACGGGGCACCCCCTGTAAATAGCACTTCCAAGCTGTTTACATTAAAAAGGAACCATACATGGTACAGCTTCTGGCATCACCGGCGGGCCACATGAAATAGTGCTGGGGGGGGCATTGGGCTCATGACCTTGTCTCACCCCCCCTCCAGGACCCCAGCCTCACAAGGAAGGACTAGCAAGCCCTACTTAGCCTTGCCTTTCCCCGAGCAGGCAATTCATCTCAGTCAGGGAGAGAGGTCCAAAGCCTCCTTTGAGGGTTGGCATCTCCCTCCGTCCTTCCAGGAAGAAATAAAATGGCACCCCTTTGAAGCTATTGGGACAATATGGCCACCTCGAAATGGCCACCCCATTGTGCAAGCAGGGCAAAATGGTCATCCAGCCCCTCAGCTGTCTGAGAGAGGGTGATCTGGCCCCCGACTTGAAAAGGTTGGGAACCCCTGTGCTAGATGATGGTTTCTCAACTCACATCTCACACCTTTGACAAAGGGTGTTGCAGGGATTCATTGAGCTAAGACATGAAGTAATTTCATTTTGAATAAAAAGTCTGTTCTTGGTTAGCACAGATAGGCTGGCAAAATTATCACACCTCACTGATATGTTTGATACCTCCCCTAAATGGAATTTAAGACTACAAGTTAAATAACATATTTACAAATATAGGCAAGCTTTCAAGTGAAAATGGAAGCCTAAGAACTTTGCATTAAGTGGAGTAAAATGGACATTTTTGATGCTTGACAGAAATTATTTTCACTTAAGAATAAAGCAAGCAAGATTGGAGCTAAAGTTCAACAAACAATTATCAGCCATTTTGCTCTCTGTATGTGGGAAAACATACTGCTCTTCTGCTGAAGAATGAGAAGACTGAGTGGGTGCATAACCTTTGCAAAGGGTATCAAAAAGTTGTCTTTGTACAAAAGGGAAAAACAATGAAATGTTGTGTGATCCAAAGCCCAAAGTATTGTAAATAAGGTAATTTGAATTTTGCATGAGTATCCTGAATGTACTGATGAAGCAATGTTCCTGTAGCGAATTAGTTCCCCACATATCCTTGAGATAAAATTTCCTCACTAGTTACTCCTATGAAGCTGAAATACATACTTATGCAAGATATAATCCAATCAAGACTGAGATTATGTCAAACCAAAATGCAAAAAAGAAAAACAAACAAAAAACTTTAGAGCAAACAAATTAAAAGTTCTGATTGTAAAATTATTTTTTGAAATAAATGAAAATATTGCTTTTAAAATAGCTAATGAAGTAATATCTTGGAATCTTGGAATCACAATGTTTGTTTTCCTACTTTGCACAAAAACAAATCCTATATTGTGATGCCAATCTCTAAATCAACTTGGCCAAGAATGTGATATTCTAGACTGCCTTAAATCTTTCAAAACAGAGACAGGTGTCTCAAATGAAAGTCTTTGAAAGCTAACATTAAAATACAGCAGTTCGTCTTTAAAGTGCAACGATGTTTTTTTCTTTTTTCTTTACTCTTTAATATCATTATACTGTAAAACCTCGCATTAAGAGTGCCTCACTTAGAGACTAACTCGCTTAAAAGAGCATAATTTTATCTCGCTTAACGACTAAATTGGGGTTCACAATCCTCCGTGCCAGAAGTCACAATCGGTCACTTACAATGGCAGTGGTGGCACTTTTTCCAAGTGTTTTGCTTAAAGGGCAATCCCGTGGAACACATTATGCTCTTTATTTGTTTATTTACAATATTTCTTTATTTACAATATTTATATACCACCTTCCTCACCCTAGGGTGACCCAAAGCAGTTTACAAATCGGAAAAACATCAGCTAAAAAAATCAGATAAAACCCCTATCTAAAAACCCAATAAAACCCAATTAAAACTATCTAATAAAACCACCCTAACCCTCCCCAACCCACCTAAAAGGACTGCCAGGCCAAGTCAACCCCCAAACGGGCTAAACAAACCAGCAGGTTTGGGAAATGGAGCCAGCTGTGTCCCACACCCACTGGCATAGCCATGTTTTTAATGCTTTTCTGAAGGGGAGCAACTCTGTCTGGAGGCACAGTTCAGGTGGCAGGTCCTTCCAAAGGGCCGGAGCAGACACCGAGAAGGCTCCTCTTCTGGTCCCAGTTAGATATACTTCCTTGGCTGATGGGACCACCATGGAGCCTCTCCGATCTGCCCTCATATGATGGGTTAAAAACCTTGGGGTGACACAGTCTTTTAAGTATCCTGGTCCACTGCCATGTAGGGCTTTAAAGATCAAAACCAGCACCTTGAATTACACCCAGAGGCATACTGGCAACCAGTGCAGCTCCTGGAGCAGCGGCAAGACACGGCCATAATGCCTGAACCCCGTTAACATCCGGGCAGCCACATTCTTGATCAGCTGCAGCCTCCAAATTGTCATCAAGGGCAGCCCCATGTAGAGCGCATAACAATAATCCAGTGTGGAGGTGACCAGAGCGTGAGTAACCATGAGCAGAGAGTCCCGATCCAGGAGCGGGCGTAATTGGCGAATGATGCGAAGTTGTGCAAAGGCCCTCCTGGCCATGACTGCCACTTGCTCTTTGAGCAGTAGTCGTGAGTCCAGGAGGACCCCCAAATTATGCACCAGGTCTGTCTGAGGCAGTGATGCCCCATCCAGCACCAAAGATGGTAGCTCCCGGGGTAATGCGGGGCCCTGTACCCATAGCCACTTAGTCACCCCATGGTGAGGTACTACTGTACATGGTTTCAGTATGTCATTTTATCTTTTTTCCCCAGATATAACTTCCCAAATATCAATCTTATTTGCAGCATGAGAAAGGTTAAAGATGAGATTCCTGCCCCTAATTTCCCCAAAAGCTATCATACAAATTTATCACTGTAAACATGAACCATATAGGAATTCAGTCCTGGATTTTTCAGTATTAAGGACACAAAGCCTTTAGCCTGAATGGATTAATCTGTCAGCTTTGCTTTCTCCCACATTCCCCACCCCCATCTTAAGTTTATTTTCAGATTTGAGTACTTTCTCAATAAATGTCTAACGGAATCATTTTGAAGATATTTATCGCCAATCTCTGTGGAGAGGAAGATATATGTTATGTGTCTCCAACCCACCTCTAGATGTTGAAGTATATGACTCACTATTGGGTGTCCTAATAAGCCCCAAAGCTTTAGGTCTGGAATTTGACTGTTACCTGGAATTTGACTGGAATTTGTTACACACCTCAGCCATAAGGGCTGTATAAACAAATTCTTAGAGCCTTGGTGGTGCAGTGGTTAAACTGCTGCCCTCCAGTCAAAACATTGTGAGTTCAATCCTGACAGGGATCAGGATTGACTCAGCATTCCATCCTTCCAAGGTTGGTAAAATGAGTACCCAGCATGTGGGAGGCAAAATGCTAATTACCTGTAAACTGCCCAGATAGTGCACTAAGAGAAGTATCATATATAAGTGTAATTGCTATTGCTATTATCACTGTCCCAGAGACCTCAGTGTCCTCTTGCTCTTTCTTGCACTGCTCTGTTGTTATGATCTACATACTAGCTGAAGGCAACGGGCACCAGGACCACCCCAAAATTGGAGCCCTGGGCCCCGCTCCTGGCCGTGGCTGAAAAGGCTGGTGAGGCAGTGGGTGATAGGACTTTGCTGCCGCCACCCCCCACCCCCAGACTTACTCGCGGCTGGGGCAAAGAGGCTGCTGCAGTTTTATGCCATTGCATTGTTTGTATTGAATACTGTATAATTATTGTGTATTTAGTATATTGTTCATTTGTGTGTTTTGGGGGGGCTCAAACCATGGGGTGGAGTGACTTGGGGAAGGTCTCTCTCTCTCTCTCTCATTCAGACACACGCACAAGTGACTGGCTGCCAACTGCCTCTCTGCCTCGCTGTTTCGAAGCCGGTCTCGACACAGTGAGGCGGAGGGGAAACCTTCAGGCTACTTTCCATCTGGTGTGGCACATTCCCAGGTGGGAAGCAGCCTGTCTGTCAACTTACCTCTCCATCTCGCTGTTTCAAAGATGGGCTCAATACAGCGAGGCGGAGGGGGAAGCTTACAGGCCACTTTCCACCCGGTGTGGTGCATTCCCTGGCAGGAAGTAGTCTATGTGTCAACTTACCTCTCTGTCTCACTGTTTCGAAGCCAGGCTCGAAACAGCAAGGCAGAGGGGGAAGCTTACAGGCCGCTTTCCATCCGGTGTGGCACGTTCCCGGGCGGGAAGCAGCCCGTCTGTCAATTTACCTCTCTGTCTTGCTGTTTCGAAGCCAGGCTCGAAACAGCAAGGCAGAGGGGGAAGCTTACATGCCGTTCTCCATCCAGTGTGGTGCATTCCCTGGTGGGAAGCAGCCTGTCTGTCAACTTACCTCTCCGTCTTGGTGTTTCGAAGCCAGGCTCGAAACAGCGAGGTGGAAGCTTACAGGCCGCTTTCCATCTGGTCTGGTGTGTCCCCGGGCGGGAAGCAGCCTGGAAAGTTGGTGGTAGGGAAGGGAGGAATGAAGGGGGGCAGTGGAAGGGAGGGAAAGAAAGAGAGAGGGATGGAAGGAAGCAATGGGGGAAGGTGGGAGGGTCTTGCCTCGGTCACTTGCGCCTCCTCCTCCGTCAATGGTGTGGGGCACGGCTCAGCAGTGGCGGCAGTTTGTGTGGCAGGCAAAAGGTGAGGGGCGCATGCGCATTGAGGCTCACACGCTGGGTGCACAGCCCCTTGTCGTTAATTGCACATGCACAGGGTGGTTGGCTTTCTTTTTTGCCTGCATGCGCCGGCTGTCCCACCTCCTCTGCACTCAGGTCCTCCTGCATGATTGGCTGAGGCATGCTGCAGAGGACACTGGAACTAGTAGTCCATGTTTTGTTTTGCGTTTGTGGGGCAAACAACCCACCTTTGGCCCCCGGACCCTCATGGCGCTGATCTTGGGGATGGCGCATTACGGGATAGGCTGGACAGGTGTGGAAACATATTCCGCACACGCATGGCCACACTCCTTCTGAGTTGGGCTTCCTGATTGGGCGGCATACAAATGTGAAAATTAAATTAAATTAAGCACTACATATGCCAGTATACCAGTCCCTCCTTAATTTGCAGCAGTCAACAGTTTAAAAATGGTAGAACAATGGGGGGAGGGGAGAGAACCAGGATACAGATAAATCAAAAGCTGCTAACTTTCACACAAGGATTATGGGTGAGAAAGTAAAAAGACCTAAATTAAGCCAAAACATGGAGTACAAAACAAACCTTCCAGGCTCATGAAAAATGCCAAAGTAAGAAGGGAACCAAAGGGTGAAGCCTCCCAGCCTTTACAGCTGAATGTATGCTACCAAAGTACCAGGCATTCCACAAAAGAACAATCTAATCTACCCTAAGCACTGCAGGTGCTGAATTTGCATAGGGCCGTTCAATTGTATAGACCAGGAGTCAGCAAACTTGGCTCTCAAGATGTTCTTGGACTTCAATTCCCAGAAGCCCAAATCAACACTTCTGCTGATCAGGTCTTCTGGGAATTGAATTCCAAGAACATCTGGAAAGCCAAGTTTGCTGACCCCTGGTATAAGACCACTTGACTAGACTTAGCCACACAGCTCAGGACCATACCTGTCAACCTTCCCGGATTGGCAGGGATTTCCCGATTTTTGGCGCCGATTTGCGCCATTTCCCACCGCAGCTGCCAAAACCCCAGAATTGACAGTGGGGGAAAAAGAGGTACTGCACATCCCTTCTGCACAGATTGCATTCTATGCATGCGTAGAAGGCTTTTACGCTTGCATAGAACCCTTCTATGCATGCGTAGAAGGCGATCTGCTCAGAAGGGGATCGTAGAAGCCTTCTACGCATGCGTAGAAGGGTTCTACGCAATCATAGAAGGGTTCTACACAAGCGTAAAAGCCGTCTATGGCGACCTGCGCAGAAACATTTTGCGCAGGTCCCGTATTTTCTGGAGCTGTGGTTGACAGGTATGCTCAGGACAGCCAAAACCTGTCACCTCATATGCTAACAACCACTTTTACATCCATTCTGTCTGCACCGTTTCTTTCTTGGCCAGTCAGGGATATGGCACCAAGGCTGGGGGAAAATTTTCCCTTCTCCATGGCATGTGAAGCTAACAAATTATATTCTTGTGCCTGGCTGTCCCTGAAACTAGTCTTGGGAGATAAGGCAATATTCTAACTCCTATTTGCCTAGTAATTAACACTTTCAAGGCTGACAGTTTTCTCTTTCTAAGGATGTTAACCCTTACATGACCAGTTTCTTCACAAATAGGATAAGTCTCACCCCCACCCACCCCCAATCTCTGTTAATTGCTGATCAGAACAAGAAACAAAATAATTCTATTTCACCCTACAGTGACAGACCTGGCATGTATGCTGGAACAAAGAGAGGTACAAGAAATGATAGCACCAGTCGATAACTAATCACCACCCCCACCCCATGTCAATAGACACAGAGAGATATCTGAACAACATTCTCAGCATAGCATCCTTTCCCTTCCTTCCAGGGCTGGCACAAAAAATCATCTTGCCCTTCTGTCTGTACATATTGGGAAGAGGTGGCATACTTAGGAAAACAATGAATAAATTAATGCATGAAGGAAATATGTGAGAAAATAGTGGCAGAAGAAGCAATTACTGTACTCAAATTAACAGAAAGATAGAGTTTGGCATTCTTTCAGATTACTGATTTTGATAGTGTTTTAAAACTTTTACACTTTTTTTTTGAAAATACTGTGAGCAAGACAACTACATTTATCATGACTTTGTTTAAGCTGTTCTATGACAATAGTAATGTAATATTAAAGTGTATTTAATATTGACATCTCATAATTACCAAATGCTTAGGCCTAAATGAAATATAATTAGATTAATATTATCAGTAACACTCCAGAAACAAATAATATAAAGTAATCACAATAAGATGACAGTGTGCAATTATTACCCATAGATATCTCTAAAGTAAAACAAATGACTCTATATTGAAGTTTTAGGCATTTGAAACCCTATTTGAAACCCTCAGCAGCAACTCAATCTGTGGAGTGATAGTTTCTTCAAAATAAATTGAGAGCCTAGAGAGTTAGAAATAAGTAGATGATGTGTGTGTGTGTACACACACACACACACACACACACACACACACAGTATTTGTAGTTTTATGTTCCTTAATGTATAAAATGTGTAGGAAATATGAGAGATTGGGTGAGATAATGTCTGATCCCAGGGCTCAAATATTATCTGAGATCGTTTTCTCAAAGGTTTTGACAAATTGTGACCAAAGAAAAGTCTATGCAAACCACAGAAAAAATACAGAAATATAATCAGCTACTATACATCATTTTCTACTTTATGCTTCATTTTTTTTTCAATGTCACCCATGGTCAGGATAATCAACAAAATATGGAAAATTGTGATCTGGATAAGGAAATATGATTATTACAATATTATTATTTTAAAACATCAAGTATGCCTCTGGAACAGAGAGATGGAAAATCCAATTTGAATGAGAAACAGCTTAAACTTAGAAAATAAACTTCTGAAGTGATTTTGAAAGATTTTCAAAAGAGCTTTTAAGCAGAATTATGTAGGTAATTTTCAAAGTTATATTTTATGTGAATAGTTCATGTTTACTTTAAACTAGTTTGATTTCTGTATTCAGGAAGGAACAGAAGGGCAGCACAGAAATTATGTTTTCCAGAAGAACTGAGAGAGACTATATATTTCAACCATGTGACATTTTATCATAATAGATAGACCATGTAAGGCTGAAATATATGGACCACAGGGGATAGTAAAATTTCAAAACGGTGATAGAGGAAATATAATAATCCAGATGAATCATAGAACTGTCCTCAAAGGTACACCTTGACCTCACAACTATTTGTTTGAACTTAAAATTATGAAGGGTTTAGGGTTGGCACCTACACACATGCAAATGAAGAATAGGATCATATTTTCCCCCTAATGTAGAAAAAAATGTAGGATTTAAAAGGATGAATTAGTGAATGTCAAGGCATCTTTGAAAAAGCCCACCACCACATTCTATTAAATATAACAGATAAACAACATTTAATTAAACAAATTTCATCAGGACTGTTCCTGACTGGCTGTTGCATAGGATCATCTGAGTTTAGACTAACAGTCAATGTTCCTGCTTGTACATTTCTCTTTGGGCTGGCCTTCAGGCAATTCAGAAACAGGCTAGCTGACCTTTGTGACTGTCCACTAAACAGCAAAACAAGCAAAAAGGAAGAAAGGGACAACTGTACAGTGATGTTAAATATCAGGGCATGCCTTGATGGAACAGTCGAGTTTTGGACAGCTCACTCAAAGGGTCAGGTGAAATTTGCCTTATACCAGTAGGTGAAGAATATCAAGCTGAGCATCAGGGCATACAGAATAATAATCAAAATCCCCATCCTATGATTTTACTGACCCTAGGCCTAGATTGTACATATCAACATAAATACTTTTATTGGCAAAAGAAAAACATACACCCCAAACTATACATGCATTGGTAAAAGTGCAGATTAAAAAACAACCACCCCCAAACTTACTTTACCCAAATGGGAAACTGCACAAAAATGTATATAGCAGTTAAAATCTGAACAAAATAGCATATTTGATAATAATGTGCCATCACGTCAGTTTTGACTTCTAAAGACCCACTGTTTTCAAGGGATTGGTTATTCAGAAGCGGATTGGCAGCCCCTCCTCATGCTCCTCTGAGGCTGTGCAGCCTGTCCAAATCTAACAACCACACATATTATAGATGGGGCTGTGGTGGCTCAGTGGTTAAGAAGCTCACCTTGCTAGCTAGAAGGCTGGCAAGTTGGCAGTTTGAAACCTAGGTACTGCATTTCTGATTGAGAGCCCATCTCTGTCCTAGCTCTTGGGGACTTGAAATGAGCCTCATATGGGTATCCCCTGAGCGGAGTTTCTTCCACAAAAATCCTTTTAATCCAGATTAATTTATGGCATTAAATTATTATTATTATTATTATTATTATTATTATTATTATTATTATTATTATTATTATTATTATTATTATTATTATTATTATTATTATTATAGATTACCTCAGCTGTCCCCTTCCTTGGTAAGCATAGTGAGGTTTGAACTCCTATCCCCTTGCTGCACAAATATCCCCATCGGAGAAGATAGATAGATAGATAGATAGATAACCTCACAGTGCAATACAGAACAGGGTCAGGATGACAATGACATTGGGATTCTGAGACAAGTAATGAAAATGAAACATCAGTTTCCATATTCCTACGCAGGGGAGTATGGCTGGCTGGTGCGAGGAAGAAGATGTTAGACTGGACAGAACTTTAGGATGATCCAAATAGATTATTTCTATATTTGATAAATAAACCAACTTCACGAAAGTTCAGGTTCTATGTTTGCAGATTGTATTTGTTTTCCATTGCTAATATATGTGCACTCATCACTGTAAATTAAACAAGGCAGGCAAAATTTTACCTGAAGAGGCACGTCTGTCAAATGTGTGGTTAGCATGGTGTTCTTAATAAAATTCTGCTATGGATGACTAATATGTTGATTAATGGCTTTTAAGTGCACATTTGCACTTTTGAAGGGAATATGCAATTTCCCATCTAAGAATCAGCATAAATAAAATTTCTTTCTT
Source organism: Bradypodion ventrale (assembly GCA_035047345.1). NCBI lineage: Eukaryota > Metazoa > Chordata > Lepidosauria > Squamata > Chamaeleonidae > Bradypodion > Bradypodion ventrale. Next base: position 115,547,194 of record JAWDJE010000002.1, read on the forward strand.
TATTTATTATTTTGCAGATGTATGCATTTTTATGATGGACTCATACATTAGTAAATGACAACCACTATAGGAGGTACTGTAGCATTAAATTAAAGATATATCATGACCCATTCATTCAATGCACAGGATAGTTTAATATTTTACGCATTCAAATTAAAATCATGTCTTTGTCTCAAAAATTCCATACAAAAGTGCAGAATTGTCAAATGGATTATGAGAGTCCTGTGTGTTACAAAATGTGGTGTCTGCCAATAACCATTTGGGAAATTAAAAGATTTAGAAATATTTTCCTGATTCCTAGGTGGATGCAAAATGTATATTTTTCATACTCTTTCCAGCCTGTCTTGAAAATCTTCAGCTAACTGGTTAGATGAGAGCATTAGAGCCATAACCTCATATGCCATGCTCTGGCATTTTAAAATCATTTCAGGAGGAAGGGTCTACTAGCCCAACTGCTCCATCTTCACCATTCTCCTGAATGTGCCAGGGCTCTGCATAAAAGCTTCAGCTCTGTTTTCCAGAGTTTCCACTGATGTGGACTGCACTCCTAAGGCTTATCTTGACTGAACATTTCTCCTAATAATAACTTTTATTTTAAAAACATAAAAAACATACAACAAAGAAAAATCATTTACATATACATATACATACACATACACACACACACAGTGTAGACCCGTCACCTGGGGGACAATAGTTCTTATCTAAGGCAATTACTTAAACGGATTAAACACATTACAAGTGTCTTTCCCCTATTTCCAAAATGTCCTAGCTCTGTATTTATTTCCAGGTTTAACTCCTTTAGATTTTCCCAACGTATACTCAATAAATTCTCCCCAAATATACACAAACTCACTTTGTTTATTAGTACCTTTTTCCATCTTCAATTCACACGTTAGTTTGTCATTAATTGCCATATTCCACATTTTTATACCCTTCCTCCAATCCTAAATGTCTATACATTTTCCAGTTTTTAGCAATTTGCACTCTTGCAGCTGTCATTGTAATAATGATTTTTTTGGTGTTTTTCAACTTTTAATCCTCCCAATTGTTTTAACAAAACAACCCTAGGACACAATTGTATTGCAGGCGCACCCCCCCAATAACGGACACAGACAACATTGAAAGTGGATAACAGCATCGGGCCACATTTATTGATTCAATGCCCTAGTCCGAATTATAAATTTGTATTGGTAAAACGACCAATCATAATTCTTAAGGCAAGCAGGCCGACGTAACACTGGTAAGGTACCACCCCAAAATTGCCAACGGCAGTTGGCTACAATGTATCAATTTGTATCAATTTGTTTGTTGACAACAAACAAATTGTTGACCGTAGTCAATATCTAACTCATGACCCCACCCTCTGACGCGTATCCGTGAAATCACGGGGTGATGCATGCTGGTTAGCTATCGTCATCACCCCGTCGCCTGGTTCATCGTTGACCGGACAACGTTTAACTAATTTATTCCTGTCTAGTGTTGTCCAGTCAATTGCGAACCTGCCGGATACCTGTGGGTCATACTGTTTACCTTACCAGTGCTACCCGCCAATGTGACCAAAGTCAACAGTAGGAACATAAGAAGACCCCTATATCAAACCATAGCAACAGTGTGGGATGGGCAAAAAAGCCAGGACCCGGAAGCCAATATGGGTCCCAGCCAAAAATTCCCACCCGGCCCCGAAGCGACCAAAATATCACACTGTTAACTAGGGAGGGGGTGGAGGGGAAAAGACTTCTCCGCTCCGTCGCTGAGGTAAAATGGCAGCTCGGCTGCCTCGTGACCACCCCTTTTATAAGGAAGCTGGCCACGCCCCTAACTACCCGGATTCTCTGTCCTGTGGGGGGGGGGCGCAAAGAGCGCGGCGGCCATTTTGGCGCCGCGCTTGCATTGCAGGCGCACCCCCCCAATAACGGACACAGACAACATTGAAAGTGGATAACAGCATCGGGCCACATTTATTGATTCAATGCCCTAGTCCGAATTATAAATTTGTATTGGTAAAACGACCAATCATAATTCTTAAGGCAAGCAGGCCGACGTAACACTGGTAAGGTACCACCCCAAAATTGCCAACGGCAGTTGGCTACAATGTATCAATTTGTATCAATTTGTTTGTTGACAACAAACAAATTGTTGACCGTAGTCAATATCTAACTCATGACCCCACCCTCTGACGCGTATCCGTGAAATCACGGGGTGATGCATGCTGGTTAGCTATCGTCATCACCCCGTCGCCTGGTTCATCGTTGACCGGACAACGTTTAACTAATTTATTCCTGTCTAGTGTTGTCCAGTCAATTGCGAACCTGCCGGATACCTGTGGGTCATACTGTTTACCTTACCAGTGCTACCCGCCACACGGAGGGGCTTCAAAGAAGGCCTGACGCCCCCCCCAGACCGTCAGCTCGGTCAACAGGCCTACTCGCCAATCACCCAACAGGAGGTCCATACCTCCTTGCGACAGATGGACCCCATCCCCTGCGTACAAGTCATACTTTTGTAGGCTAATAGCAGGGTGATGACTGACCCGTCCCCAAGCCCTGTCGGCAAGAAACCGCGCCACCGCCCTATTGACCATGCGCCTAGCGCGGTCAAGGGCCAGGAGGTTAACGCCCCCTCTATAAGAATGTCGCGGGACAATGTCCGACCAAACCAGGGTTGTGGCAGGCCAGACATAATGCAAGTAGGCGAGGTCCTCGCAAATCGCATGCTTGAGCGATAAGCCGGTGACCTGGCCCAAATCATTGCCCCCCAGGTGGATGATGAGAATGTCAGGCGGGTCAGCACCCAGGCCAGAAAAAAGGAAAGGCCGCAGCTCCCGCCATAACATCCCAGGCTTACCATGCCATGTGAGACTGGCGTGTTCACCCAGTCCCAGTCGGGGTCCCCACTCTGTCGCCGCAGCGTAACGCGCTGCCCTGTGCACATAGCTGTGGCCCCCCAGCCATACTGTCACCGGTGTAATACGACACCCAGGGTCTGTAAGAAAATCGAGAAAAAAGGCGGTAAGGTGACTGGATTGGTACTCATGGCGGGAGTGGGCGCACATAAAACTGAAAACATTGCGAGCCCCACCTCCCCATGCTACGTATGTCAGCCCCAGAGTACCCAAAAGCAGCTGCTGTAGAGGCTGCACCAATACGGAATGAATGTGTGCCATAACGGGCACCTGGTAGGCCCACCCTGGTGAGGGCTCTGCCTGTCACCTTCCAAAACTGAAATTTAGTAAGGGGAGACCCATCTTGGTGACAGAAAAACGGGCCGTGGTGCATGCCACGCAGTGCCAGGTACTCCTGTAGGGCACCAACCGGACAGATGTCTGCCAAAGAACACCGTAGGAGTCTTACACCACTGCCTACGCCATGCTGATCTGTTTTAGAGGAGCGTATCCTCAACTGGGCCCAGTCTTTGGCAACATAGACATCTTCGAGTTCCAGTGCCCTACAACTTGCATCCGCCTTAGACAGCATCACAAGTTCGCTGATGCGGAGTGCTCCAAAAAATGCCACCGTTGTGGCTGCATGGAAAAGGGCTGCCTCATAATGATCAAAACAGAGGCCTGGCCAGCCCCGGGCCAACTGGGTAAGAACCCCTGGGGAAATGGGGTGCCGGTCGTCCGGGCAACGCCCGCGCTCGCGCACCCACCCCTCCAAAACATGTCTCACACGGAAGTCAGAGGTGCTGTCCTCATGACCTCCCACTTTGGCCATAAAAGCCAACGCCGAGAGCTTGGATGCTATGGTGCGAGGTGCGAGGCCCTGTGCATGCAGGTGAACCATGAACCGCAGAACATGGTCCACCGGGATAGGCCAGGTCTCTGGCAGGTGAAATTGAGCAGAAAATGCTCTGTAAGAATCGAATGCTTGTTGATACGCCTTACGCGTGCGTGGCGCTAGTGACAGGCCAATCGCCCGGTTCACCTCTCCTTGCCAATAGTCCACATCTCGTCCGGGAGTGGCGAGGGAAATTCCTCCGCATCCGGGGCCAAGGCGCGGAACCGGGAGATCTGCAGGCGGGACAAAGCGTCAGCAATATCATTATTAATCCCTGGAACATGCCTGGCCCTGAACAAGACATTGAGGCGCAGGCAGCGCAACACAAAATGGCGCACTAGGTCCATAACCCTGGGCGATTTGGAAGTCTGTGCATTGACAATGTGGACAACAGCAGCATTGTCACACCAGAAATGCACAACCGAATTAGCCCACTGCTCGCCCCATAGCATCAAAGCCCACAGAATAGGGAAAAATTCCAGGTATGTGAGATCCCGCAGGCGACCCGTGCCTGCCCAGGCCGGTGGCCACCCACCATAGGCCCACTTCCCATTGAAGTACATCCCATAACCCAGGGATCCTGAGGCATCGGACTGGATCTGAAAATTGGGGGATGCCAGGAGGTCAGACCTCCAAAATGAGACCCCATTGAACTCCCTCAGGAATTGCAACCAGACAAACATGTCTGCCCTGATACCCCGGGTAAGCCTGACTCTATGATGGGGCCTGGATAACCTTGCCATGGCGTCGCATAAGCGCCGGGCAAAAGCTCTGCCCGGTGCGACCACCCTGCAAGCGAAATTGAGGTGACCATGTAGCACCTGCAGTTCCCTCAGTGATGCCTTGCATTTGGCCAGCAAATCCGAGATAAGGGCCACTATCCTGGACACCTTATCGCCCGGTAACCTAGAAGCCTGCGCTACTGTGTCAATCTCCACCCCCAGGAATACTAGCTTGGTAGATGGGCCCTCGGTCTTTTCGGGCGCTAAAGGGACACCGAGTTCCTCCATTAGCGTCTGAAATGTGTTGAGGAGACGTGTGCACGTGTCCCAGCCCCGTTCACCCCCGAATAAAAAGTCATCCAGGTAATGGGCTACAGACCGAGACCCTGACCTGCGGACGAAAGCCCACTCTAGGAAAGTACTAAAACGCTCGAAGGCCGAGCATGATATGGAACAGCCAAAAGGCATGGCCTTATCAAAATAATATTCCCCCTTAAATTTGAAACCCAGCAACTCAAAGTCGCCCGGATGCACTGGCAAAAGGCGAAAAGCCGACTTGATGTCGCACTTGGCCAGCAGGGCACCCGGGCCACACGAGCGCACCATGCGCAGCGCATGGTCAAACGATGTATACCTGACTGAACAAAGGTCATCAGGGATAGCATCATTGACCGATCGGCCGGCTGGGTAGGACAAATGATGAATAAGGCGAAACTCGCCTAGGGACTTTTTGGGGACCAAGCCCAGTGGCGACACCTTAAGATTGAGAAACGGGGGTGCAGGGAAAGGTCCAGCGACCCTGCCCGCATCTAACTCTTTTTTAATGCTGGCCGCAGCCACGTCCTCCCTCCCTCTGAGGGATAAAAGGTTAGGGGCATCCTGAGGGGACCTATCACCCATGAAAGGGATACGGAATCCCTGCTTAAAACCCTGAAGGAGATACTCCCCATCCTCCCCCTTCGGGTACGATGCGAGCCAACGCTCCAGCATGTCCACATTAATTGGGGAGGGGGCCTTTTGGAGAACCAGCTCCATCCGTGGCAGTCTTGCCAGCCCACTGTCCGCCCCTCCCTCTGCCCCTTGTCCCTCCAGGCCTGGGACAGGCGGAGGCTGCGTGGGGGCCCGCACATGTGGGACACTCATGTCTGTACTTGCAATTCTTCCTATTACAGGAACCATTGGACGAGAAAGTCCAGCACAGCAGGCGGGCTGGAACCCCCTGCCCCGCCGCTTGGCGGGTAACCTGCGCTGGAGCTGCTCGCTGAACCGCATGTCCACAATGGTATCTGTCTCCCGGGGCGGGGCGTGTGGGCGTCATGTACAAAAGCCAAAGCCTCTGGCACGGCTCATCCCATCTCATCTCAGGGTGAAGGGGAATCCTCATACGGAATTCCTCGTCATAGGCTAACCACGAGGGACCCGGGAAATCAACCATCGCCCTATATATGTTGTCCAAATATTGGACCATGGGAATAGCCAAATCCGGCCGCGCCCTCAAGTACACCGCCATGTATATTAAATAAGCAGGGAGCCAGTTGGCCCAGGTACGTGGCGGCTTACGGCGACGTGCCTGCTCCTTGTCCTTCTCATCCTGTCCCTCCCTTTCTTCCTTGGTGGGCTCTCTGTTCAGGAGTGAGAAGATATCTACGTACTCCCCCCGCCATATCTTTTCTCTGGTAGTCTGTGCCAAGTGATCACCCAGTGGCAAGGAATACCCCGCCGTCGGCAAAGCCGAAAAAGGCACCGCAGCCATAGGAAAAGGGGCCTGAGCTAGCCCAGCCACCACCAGAACATTCCCCGCAGTGTAAGAACAAGTACCCACCCCAGTGCCCAGGGTGGCAGTCGTCGCCGCCGGGTGGGGTGCCGACAGCGTGGTCCCCGCGCCACCCGCGCGAGGCCAAGGCCATTGAAAAGCCCCCCCCATATCGGGAATGTGTGTGGGTGTACTCGCTTGCACCGTATACTCACATGCTGCACCCCCGCGGGCCGCCCCCACCGGGGGTTCCGGCCCACTGGGGGCGTCAGAGCTCACGACCGACGTAGAGCTCATCACCGGGGCCTGACCCGCACCTGGCTGCTGACTGGGGAGCTGCGAGGCAGTGGCCGAAACCGCGCCACGCGCCTGCAGCATCTCAACCCTCCCTGTCGGCTGTTGTCCTCCTGCCGACAGCACCGCAAAAGGGACCCCAAAGGGGGCTCCCGCCTGACTGGCCCGAGCCAACGACGCTTCCAGGGCCGCAATACGGGCCAGTAAGGCTGCCACGTCGACCTGGGGCCAAGGGCCGGCCGGCCCGCCCGGTCCAGGCGTGGGTACAGGTCCCTGTACCCCAGGACCCGAATATGGCCATTGGCCAGCACCGAAGCCCGGCAGGGTCGGTGGAGAAACCTGCCAAGGCAGGGGGCCGCACCACCCCCCAAGGCTAGAGGGCCCAGGGGGAGGCTGCGACCCGAGAGCAGCAGGCCCAACCGGGTGGGCAGGTGCAGGGGCGGTGTCCACCGCTCGCGGGCCGCGGGCCGGAACCCCTTCCGCGCCCGCATTCTGTTCGCCCACTCCGGGCCAAGGGGCAATAGACCCCATTCCGCCAGCCCCGGCCGGGGCCTGCGAGGGCGGCTGCTGAGGAGGCGGCACCGCGGTCCTCCGACCTGGGTTGCGCCTCCTAACAGCGCGAGCCGCACTCGAAGCTGCCTTCTTCTTCGAAGGCATCTCTACTGAAGCAAAGGGAAGCCGAAAAGGAAGAACCGCTACCAAAAGGCTTCCCGGTAAGCTAAGGAGCGGCGGAGACACAGGGGAAAAGACTTCTCCGCTCCGTCGCTGAGGTAAAATGGCAGCTCGGCTGCCTCGTGGCCACCCCTTTTATAAGGAAGCTGGCCACGCCCCTAACTACCCGGATTCTCTGTCCTGTGGGGGGGGGCCACAAAGAGCGCGGCGGCCATTTTGGCGCCGCGCTTGCATTCTAAGTGGTAATTTATTTACTTCTTCAAAAACATGCATCCAGGTTTTATTCACTGAACATTTGATCCTGTAAAAGCATCTGGTTTTGTAAGGATCGTGTCAGTATTTTCCCCAATATAAGAATGATACAATGGTTGTCTCAATAAAAATGAAGGCAAAATCCATGCTTCCATGGGCTGTGATGTCCCCTCCTAAAGTGTGGTTTATTTTTATGCCAGATTATTGTAGAAAGTAGAGTTCACCCTTCCCAGAGGAAACTTTAGTTTTCACAGTCACAATCTCATAGGATTTCAAGTAATTAAAAAAAACAACAAAGCAAAATGCTCTAGAAAGGGGAAGATAGAATTCTTTCATCTCTAAAAAATGTTGTCTTGTAAATAAATTCTAATATTACAATTTCTGCCTCCAAAGAGGGCTAGAACAGTGTTCTGTTCTTATCTATTTAGAGAAAGAGGGAAAGAAGTGATCCTCACAACCACCCTGCATTCCTATTCTACATTATGAGATTTTCTTCCTGCTATCACTGAAAGAAGCTCGATTCCTCCTCTTAAGCACCCACCCTTTAACACAGCCCATGGAGAAGCAGTGGATTTTAATAATGCAGTTTGAGCATATAAAGCCTTGCTTCACACTGGACGCTGGATAACAAGGACCAACTGAGGCTAAAAAGTTGTGCCATCTAGAAGAACTCGTAGATAGCAGAGTCTGCTGCCTTCGGCATCCTCCTCCTCAAACGTGGAGGACGACAATAATTGTAACAGTGAAAGAGTCCTCTTCTGCTGTGTTTTTAAAAAGGTATCTGAAAGGTAACATACAACTCCGGAGTGGCTGGGGAGGCGCTTCAGGGGAGAAATAGAACCCTGGAAAAGCCTTGGAGAAGGGGGAAATGGTTCAGAGGTTCGCTATAGAGTGATGAAAATAGAAGAAGCTTCTATTTTCATAGCTCTATAGCCAACAGCAGTCACATGGCCAACAGGCCACACCCACCCAGTCACAAGGCCACACCCACAATGTGGTAGGAAAATTTGTTGATGCTCACCACTGGATATGTGGGTACTCACACTATATCCTCTGAACTCACACCAATCCCTACAATCGTGGGAGTCATGATGAACAGCAGATATCAGAGTTTTATGTAACTTTCATAAGTTTCACATGTGCAATAACACTAGAATATATCTCACCCTATCACAAACTGAGACTTCAAAAAAAAAAGCAGTGAGGATAAGAAAACAAGGATTTACATCCCTAACCTGATGAACAGTTTTCCTGGACATTTATGTCATAATAAGCTCAAAACAATGGAACAAATTAGTCATTAATTCGAAACTCAGTTATTTCAATGGGCTTATTCCAGTTGTGACTAAATCTGATTCAAGTCTAGTGAATTGATCAGGTACAAAATGAGCTGATGATAGTGAAAACACCACAAGTGTTTTTTGTGTATCTGATATGTATAGCAAAGCAAAAGCAAAGCAATCACACTTATATACTGCCCCATTGCACTCAGCGCACTCTCTGGGCAATTCACTACTTAATTAGCATTTTGCCCCCAACATGTTGGGTACTCATTTTTCCGACCTCAGAAGGATGGAAGGCTGAGTCAACCTTTAGCCCTTGTCAACATCAAATTTGCAATAGCTGTATTATTCTGTAGTTCCTTAAGCATGTGCAATGCATTATGTGAGTGTGAGGATGAAGATGAGGATGACTGGATGGAGAAACAGAGAGAGAGGGAGAGAGAGTGTGTGTGTTTTGATGACCAATAGAATTTTTAAAAAGAAAAATGGAGTCTCCAGCATATGGAGAGAACCTCCATGTTTATTGCTTGATTGCAGATTAGAGGAAGAGGAATTATCAACAGAGTAATGAAGCAGGAAAACAAACAGCAAGAAAGGATGGGCCTTGCTGTAAATGTGAAGGACAGGAAAAAGAACTCTACCAATCTAATAAGTGGCAAAGGACAAGCATATGGGGTTGCATTTACCCACTGATACCTAGTGTTAGTGCATGAACGATTGGTATTATCCCAATGTATGCATCTAAGCATGGAGTCCCATGGGTAATTATCTGAGGTAAACTTCACTAAATATTGTGGGAATATCTTTTAAGCAAAATGTAGCATTCATGTCTCAGAACACAATAATATCACCATATGCTTTGAACAAGGCCAGTCTAAGTATGCATCAATTCCCAGAAGCCTAAGTCAAATCCCAAAAGCACTGATCAGCCAATGTACAATGGGAATTAAAGTCCAAGAACCAAAGGTTGGAAAACACTAATTTAATCAAATTATAGAGCATCAACCATACATGGAAGGTGTAAAAAGCAAAGCCTGGAGAATTTGTTTTCCAGGTCAAAAATTGATTACATTTCTGTTTATTTCATATAGAAATAGAGTAAATTAAAAGTTATTTATTTAAAATATTAGAGATGTGATACAATTGATTTAGAGCACAGCTGCAACATTACTAAAATAAATGATAGCGACAAAGAAAAAAAGAAAAAAATTCAATTGCTACAAATTTGCTGTGACATAGTGTAAGCATGTGCTTTTACAAAAGCAAAATATATAAAATTCAGATGAAAAAGATTGCTAGTCATTACTGGACGTACTCCAGAATGAATGCAAAAAAGATAAAAACACTTAGAAATGAAGTTGACAAATGTCCTCAATCACTCTGGTTGCTTTCTTTTTTTCTATTTTCTTTCCAATAAGTTAAAACTGCCAGTCAGGTAGTGTTAGAGATACATTAAGGAGATTCTACTCATTTAGTTCCCCTCTTTCAAGGCTGAAACTTTCGTGACTTGAGGCAAAATTCTGTTGTTGTTTCTGCATTTAAAAAAAGGCTGTTGTATCTGCACTTGTATTTTTAGAACAATTGTTCAAAGCAGTGTGTATTACTGCTGTCTGAACACAATTTTATTCATTCATTCGATTTATATCCTGCCCAACTGGTGCAAGCACCACTCTGGGCAACTCACAGCATTAATAACATAAATTGAAGCAAATTATATAATTCAATTAAATACAAAATTAAATAACAAGAATAAAATACCTACCTAGATGGTGTCCTTTTAAAAAGTTTGTACAAGCCAGAGATTGTTAGAGCAATTGTGGATTACTCCACACATAGAGCAGACCTAGGCAGCATAATAAAAAGTAGAGACATCACACTGCCAACAAAAGTCTGCATAGTTAAAGCAATGGTATTCCCAGTAGTAATGTATGGGTGTGAGAGCTGGATCATAAGGAAGGCTAAGTACAGAAGAATAGACAACTTTGAACTGTGTTGCTGGAGGAGACTCTTGAGTCCCCTGGACTGCAAAGAGATCAAATCAGTCAATCCTAAAGGAAATTAATCACAATTGCTCCTTGGAAGGACAAATACTGAAGCTGTTGTGATCCAGCCCTTGTCAGACTCTGAAGACGACCTGGATCAGGAGGCAATTCCTATGCCCAGCCCAGTTCTGCCTCCCCAGGCTGCAGCTGAACCTGAGGATCTGTTGAACCAGGAACCTCAGCCTGCTTTTGACCCAACTCTGACTCCTCAGGTAGATGACCTGTCAGGTCAGATCAGAGGTCTGACTCTGACAGCAATCAGCCCTCAGCCAAGGAATAGTGCCAAAAAGATCTGCAGCTGAGACATAAAAAAGCCAGAGCTCATTATCAGAGGAGGCTCCCAGATGAGAGCCATTAGCTGGGAGGCTTAAGCAAGCTTGTTTCACCAGTCAAGCATTGATAAAATTCTTCTGTGCAATGACCGACACCCTGTTGACTTCAGATACCTCTTGTGATTGCCTGCCATGATCCTGACTACCCTGCCAACCCTGACAACGCCCCTGGACATCCTTTGGAATAGATGCTCGCTTGAACTACTGGTAACCAGACCTCACCTTGCCCTTTGGACTTTGCTATTTGGATTCTCCTTGAATAGACTGCTGTCAGGACTCTCTGTGTAGTGCCACTGTACAGCAACCCTGCCCGCTGGGGTAGGTCAGCACAGAAGCTGAAGCTCAAGTATTTTGGCCACCAAATGAGAAGAGAGGACTCACTGGAGAAGGCACTAATGCCAGGAAAGATTGAAGGCAAAAGAAGAAGGGGACGGCAGAGGATAAGATGGCTAGATGGTAACATTGACATGGTGGGCATAGATCTGGGTGGACTACAGAGGATGGCAGATGACAGAGGAGCCTGCTGTGTGGTGGTCCATGGGGTCGCAAAGGTTCAGACTCGACTGTGTGAATGAACAACAAGAGCAATTGTTCATCATGACTGTTAAGTGGATTCTGGCCGTTGTTTCTGAAAGGGAACTGCTTCCCCACACAACTGTTTCATTACTTAAATTGCCTGATGTCGTGTGCATTCACTTATGAATGTAGTTTCTGATATAGTTCTCAAATATTTCACATTCTTTATTTCTTTCCTCTAACTTCTGGTGCATGTTGATAAGATACTGCAAAAGGTGTTCCCTATAGTTTGTAAATGTGGATATGATTGTAGTTTAACTATTTTCCTTTTTTGGCTTGGTGATTCTTCTGTGGATAAATATGGACAATTGTGTACATGGACATAACATTGGAAAGGCTGGCTTGATTCAATTTTCACATGGCTATATTAAAATTGGTGCCCATTGTGACCTGGGTGAGCCATATTTGTGATTTTTAAAGACTCCACAAACAGTGCTCTTTATTTTTGTGTGCACTTCTCCTAGCACACACATTTATAAGCAACACTTTCTGAAATAATATCTTTGTTTTGTGAGTGTGGGCTTTTTCGTAAATGTTCCTCTAATTAGAGAATTATGTTGCAGAATATGTAAGCATAAATACTGAAGTATAATTATGTTTCATTTCCTGTGGGGATGCGGTGCCTTAGTGGTTAAGAAGCTTGCCATCTTAGCTGGAAGGCCGACCAGTCGGCAGTTTGAGACACGGGTACTGCATGACGGATTGAGCTCCAGTCTCTGTCCCAGCTCTGTTGGAATCATGGCCACTGGGGTGGCCTTAGGTCCCGGAGGAGACTGATCAATGACAACACGAGGCAACAGGAGCGAGATCAGATCAGTGGTTTATTGGGAAAATACATACACCTTTTATAGATCAGAAGGCAGGTAGAAAAAACCATCACCCGAAAGTCAATCACATCACCTATTTACTCAGGTTAATTGGGGAACCTCTCAAAGGGAAGTTAATTAGTGCGGGCAAACATTGACAGAGGAAGCCCTATTGTTTTGGGCTTAGAGGCTGGGTAAATATGGTCACTATTTGCACCGGGGATTTCCTTGGCCAGGAGATGAGTGATTACTCTAATGGGTAACTGAGGTCTGCGAGATGCTTATTCGGCAGAGTCGTCGGTCAGGCTGGAAGCAGCCGAATTAATCCCTATCATTAATTCACCCCCCTTATGCCCTGACAAGGGCCAGAGGCCAGGAGTTTGCTCGCTGGTTTAACCTCTGCCAGAGACCACTGATGCCCAACCGGGCACGGGGAATCTTCACCGCTCCTGTCAACCTAGCAGTTCGAAAGCAAGAAATTACAAGTAGATAAATAGGGGCCACTTTGGTGGGAAAAGATCTTGGGGACATCAAAAGAGCCTCATTTGGGCAGAGTTTCTGCAGCAAATATCCTTTCAAACCAGAATAATTTCTGACATGAAATTATTATTATTTTCTGCATTGATCAGGGAAATATAAAGTAGTTAAGGCTACACGCATATATCTCCTGTTGCTGCATGTAAGCCTAATGATGTCTTCATCCATGGCAGTATGCAGGGTTTGTCTGTTTTAAGGAAAGAAGGTTAAATGGCAGTTCCTTCCTCTTTGCATTTGGGTCTGTTTTCATTAGAGTTTTACCTCATAAATTGAGAGACATGTGATTTGTGCAGTGAGTGTTGTGCTGACTGTTATTTATTTGGTAGCTTTGTGTCCTAAATGGTAGTTTTAAAAGACATTTTATGCTATTTTATTCAGTTAATGCAGGCATTCTTTCTCCAATAGTGATGTCTCTGTATTTTCATGCTGTAAAAGGAGAAACAAGAGCCCTTTGGTTTAAAGACTGAAGCTGCAATGTAAAAAAGCAATTAAGTGTGGAGTACAGATCACTCACTATCACTAAAAATAAAAAATAAAATAAAAATAGGAATCTTGTTAGGAATCTACATTGTAACCTCCACTCTTAGGTTACCTCAGGAGAAAATAACACAATCGTCTGCACACCTAGAATTAACCTCATTAAACACCACAGTTAATAATCTATTAAGCTTCTGCTGAGCAGAAAATTACGCTCACCTAGCTACATGAGACTCTGACATAGGCACAAGTGTTGCCCTTGCACAAGCTGTGATCTTTATGGAAAAAGCTGCTTCCCATTTGCATGTGGCAATTTTGGAACAAGAAGCTCAAACCCACGGGTACAGAATTTTCTCCTCAAAGGAAGCTTAATAGCCTACATGACTCTCTTCTCCCCATGCGAGATAAGTTGGACTAGTAATGATAGCCCAACTATACTATTTGGTGTGTGTGTGTGTGTGTGTGTGTGTGTGTGTGTGTGAGCTCGTGCATGCATGTGCACACATGCATGTGCATCATTTTTATACTACATTTCTTGCATAAAGGAACTCAAGGTGGATCACTGTGGTTAAAATCCAAGTAAAATTAAAAACACAATAAAATACTCAGCCAACCGCCCCCCCCTCCACCCCAAATCCAAGTAAGATTAAAAACTACAATAAAATACTCAGTCAACCCACCCACAGCCACACACACAATCATATAGACATTAATAATCTAAAAGATCTATAGCAAAGGTAAAGGTCGCTCCTGCTCAAAAGCCAGTCATATCCAACTCTAGGGTTCAGTGCTCATCTGTTTACATCTTTGGTTCTGGATGGGGCTGTTTTGCCCCAGACAGACCTGGTGCACAATCTGGGGGTCCTCCTGGACTCACGACTGCTGCTCGAAGAGCAGGTGGCAGTCGTGGCCAGGAGGGCTTTTGCAAAACTTCAGGTAATGCGCCAGTTGCGCCCACTCCTAGACCGGGACTCCTTACTCATGGTCACTCATGCTCTGGTCACTTCCAGACTAGACTAGTGTAATGTGCTCTACATGGGGCTGCACTTGATGACCATTCGGAGGCTACAGCTGGTCCAGAATGTGGCTGCTCAGGTGGTGATGGGGTGTGGGCATTATGCCCATGCCTCACCACTGCTCTGGGAGCTGCACTGGTTACCAGTTTGTCTCTGAGTGCAATTCAAGGTGCTAGTTATGACCTTTAAACCCCTACATGGTAGTGGGCCAGGATACCTAAGAGACCACATCACCCTAAGAATGTCTGTCGGTCCAACCAGAGCGGATCGGAGGGGCTCTTTAATTGTACCATCAGCTAGAGGAGCCCGTCTCTCTAGCACAAGAAGGAGGCCCTTCTCCGTGTCCACACCGGCCCTTTGGAATCTCCTGCCAATAGAGCTCCAGCTCCAGATGGATTTGCTGCCCTTCAGAAAAGAACATAAAACCTGGCTGGTGGACCACGTCTGGGGGGGTTGATGGAAGGGTGACCACCGCTGGTTGGTTGGTATAACTTAGAATCCTTTCCTGAGCTCGTTCCATCCTGCAGTACTCGGGAATCAAACTACTAACCTTCTGCCTCCCAGTCAGCATCTTAGCTACTTGAGCCACTCCAGACGCTTTCCAGGGTTTTATAGTTAGGGAGTACTTAGGAATAGTTTACCATTCCCTTCATTTTGGTGCATCCTGTGACTGTGCAGCTTGCCCATGGCTCCACAGGTTGGCTTTTTTTGCACAGTAGGGAACGGAATTTCCAACCTCTGGCTCTTCTTCCAGATACCTAACTCACCAAGATATTCTTAGGATTTATTTTTTATTTTGTAGCATGAGTTCCTCACCTGCCCTGAGTAAAACACTACACAAACAACTTCTACAATCCGCAGCAGGATCACTTCCTGCTCAGAATCAGGGCAAGCAGAGTACCCTTGAAAGTATCGGGAACCTAGCACAGTCCACTAGACACCTCTACTTTCTACAGTGGTTTGGCCATGCACACATGTAACTTAGAATGGAGAAATGACTTCAAAAGATTGAAAGCAGTGGTCAGTCTCAACCTCTCCAATTGCATCAGTAATTGAGAAACCTCTCTATTAAAACAAAATTCAGAACAAATGGATCTCTGCAGAGTGAACAAAAGGAGAACAATGAAATGAAACAGAATTACCTTCCTCCTTAGCTGGTTTAAACTTGAATGAATATAACAATATCCAACATTCACTTTTATGGTTGCTTTCTTTGTTTCTTTGACTGAACTTATGCACTGATTAGTGGTGAATATTACATTCCCATGACAGTATCTCCTTTCTGTTTTACTATATTTCTTTACAATAATAGAGTCACATAGTTACATCTAGCAGAGATGTAAATTTTCAAATTGTAACTACAACACTCCATGTTTTTCCATTCACAAAAATGTATTTAGCTCACAAAGAGCAAATTAACTAAATCATGTGTTTCATTTGATTCCTCTTTCTAATGAGAGAAAAAGGATAATGATTCGCTATATTACTAGCTCTGACAGCATAAAAGATTATTGTCAAGCTCCCTAATTGGCATTGTTACCAATGTCACAAGAAGCAAAAAATAAATAAGTCTGAACTATGAAAATATATAAACTCTTCTTTAGTTCCCCCGCAAAAATAGATTTGTTTAAATGACTAAGTCTGATTTTAAGGGAGAGGCAGCCTATATGCTTGAGAAAAAGATGAAGAGAAACCTAAGGTTCTATACAAGAATTACCCTTGGCTTGTATGGTTTCCCCATGCCCCCTTGGGCATGGGTCGGCCCGGCAGAGGCCACTTTCGGGAGAAAGGCTCCCTGGCCCGTGGGCTCTGCGAGCAGCCAAATTATAAGGGGGGTGGATAAATTATAGGGTTTGATTCACCCAGTTCATTGACCTGACCTACAGCTCTGCCAGGTAAGCAGATCGCCAACGCCTGGACATAATTAGGCAAACATTCATCTCCTTGGTTTAGCGTAAATCCCTGGCGCAAATAGTGGCCATATTTACCCAGCCTCTAAGCCCAAAACAATGGGGCTTCCTCTGTCAATGTTTGCCCGCACTAATTAACTTCCCCAAAAGAGTTTCCCAATTAACCTGAGTAAATGGGTGATGTGATTCTCTGTCAGATAACCATCCTACCATGCGCAGCCTTCTGCATAATATATACTGATGATTTTCCCTCAATAAATCACTGGTCTTCGCTCCATCTTGCCTCGTGTCATTCCTTTGACCAGTCTCCTCCGGGATCCTAAGGGCCTCCTCATGGCCCCAATCCTACATCTGGTGACCCCGACGTGATCTACTCGAGAGTAAGCGACCCCGAGCGGTCTACTCGTGAGTAAGCGATCAGCACAGCCAGGTTCTGCGCCAGAACCTTGTCCCATCATCCCGGAGGACAGCGCGGCGCTCTGGTCGGCAGCCAGCCGGTCAGAGGACGGCCCGCGGCGAGGCATTCCAAGAGAGACATTCCTACAGCTTGCTCCCCGCTTTCGAGGAGGTTTGCCATCGAGGGAAACGCGTTCTGCTCAGGGCAGCTGTGAGCCCCTGACATCGCAGAGGCCGCCGAGGGCCCGTGGCAGAAGGTCCACGCTCCAAGCTCTATCCCAGACATCCGACGCCTGAACCTGTTGCCTGCAAAGACGCGTCGACTCGTCCCGAGGAGGAATCTTCCGGAGACCCAATCGCAGGTAATATAGGGACTTGTTCTCATAGACCAAGTCCGTCCGCTAGCCAAAGAACTCGTGAGGAAGAGTTCAGAATCCTGGCCAGGGTATTTAAGTTACGCTTTCACAGCAGGGAACTAGCGAGACTTTTGGCGTATCTCGGGGAACACTGCCTACTTTACCCAGAAGTAGGTATGTTAACCCTGCAGCTCTGGGATCAGATAGGAGACTGCATTCAGCAACCCCCGAAAGCTCCAGGAGGGATAGTTCATACTTGGAGAAAGTGTAGGAAGCTCTTAGCGGAGATCGAGCCAGTCCGGATAGAGACCCAGAAAACCCCAGCGCAGTCAGAACCATCAGCCCCAAGAAGTCTCTATCCGTCATTTCAGCTTAAGCAGGGCAGTGTAGGGAGCATTCCCTCAGTGACAGCTGCAGACGTCACTGAAGGAATTCATGGCATGAGAGGCCTTGGCGCTTCTCTGACAGTTAAAAGCTCCCTGCAAAGAAAGAACTCCATTCAGCGCATGGGTGAGGAAGATCCATTCAAGGGGAAATTGCCAGTGGCACAATTAGCTAGCGCCCAACTGCTGTGCTCAGCCTATCTGAAGGCAGACACACGTTCAGGCAGGGCTGCTCAGCGCCCACTGCTCACGGAAACCTGCACGGCCCCTGGCCACGCAGGGCTCCAGAGCAGACCCATTACCACACTCAGGCGCAGAGCAGTGCCAAAACCCCAAGGCGCCTGCTTCCAGTGTGGAGAAGTGAGACACCTTAGAAGAGAAAGCCAATCTAGACCAGGCAGATCTTCAAAAGATTGTCTTCATGCCAAATGGCCACCCTGGCATGCATCTGGCCCAGGCTAGAAAGGAGGCGGCCATCGCCCTTGGCCATGCCAGAAGAACCATCCCAGCAATAGTACCCCAAGTTCCCCCAAGGCACAGGCAGAATCTGCTGGTCTCACCTTGGGAGTAGCCCAGAGAAACTCGCCCCTAAGTAGAAGCACCCAGGTGGTAGTAAATAGCCAGCTGTGTATTAGCCATCTCCTCATGTGTAGTATAGAACGCTGCAGATCAGGGGAGGAATGTGCGAATGCGTAAATAAATGTGTGTATGTGTGGTGCACCACTGAATGTATGACTGCAAGAACTGTGTATGATTGCAAAAGTCTTGTCTCTATGACCACAGTATGATTGAAAAAGTGTTCCTTGTGTCACTGTGAAATATGTGTTAAACAATTTGCACTCTGCTCATGGGCAGGAACTATTTAAAGGTTGAGAAAGCATGATGAACGAAACCCTTTGCCTTGCCTGCTTAGCAGCTTAAGGGCGGCGAAAAGCAGGAGGGGGGGGGAATCCTAACCTGCAATAGGGCGGGGTGGTTCCCCCTTCTTCCCTTGAGACTTTTTATTTGTCAAAGGATTAAGCCACTCTTGGAAACCGGTTTTGCCACAGGAAAACAGATTTTTCTTTTCAGAAGCGCGATCTGAAAACAAAAATCACTTCTATGAGTTTTCCTCTCTAGATCATAAGCTATGGGGCCCCTCCCTGCGTCTGTGTTCCTCAAACCCCCATCTCTGTGTTTTAAGGTTTTTTGAATGTCTCTTAGCGTCTTGGAATCTCACTAGGAGTGAGAGAATTGCATTGTCTTCATGTGTGTACTGTGTTATCATCTTGTAAACTCAGTTCTCAACCTTTTATAGTCAGGGGCCAAAGTTCCGGGGCCGCAGGCAGCTCTGGGCGTCCGGACAGTCATCCTGCCCTGCCTTCGCCACACAGCCCTTCTTGGCTCGGCGGGGGAAGTGGCAGAGTAACGTGGGCTCTGGCCCACTCGCCCACATCTGGCTGCAGGTTGAGAATCGCTCTAACTCTCCTTCATTCTCTTAGGAAAGATACTGTTCTGGTATTTTGACCTTAATCTGTGCAAAGTAACTCACTCATTGTACCCCTTTCACAGGAAAAAGCACGCAAACATTCTTGCGCTACAGGAACAAAATTCCTCTCCAGGCCTTAATTGTAACCAATTCATTTCTTCCTACAGCCTTAACTTGCTTCCTTTCACAGGCTCAGAGTTAATTACTGATAGGGATTTTCTTGACAGGAGGACCCGGTTGCCTTGGTTACCTGACCTAATCTGATTTCGTTATGATAAGAGTTGTTGCATTCTCCTTGTGCTAACTTCTGACTTGTCTTTCCTCCTTCCCTCCTTTCGCCAGTGGAACTCCCTGCTGGAAATGTTTGACTTGTGTGTCTTTTCATTTTTTTGTGTATTATTTCCTTACAGCTGGCACGTCATAGTTGGCTTGTTTTTAATAAGTCTTAGTAGGTCATTTTAAGTATGGCACCTGGCCCACAGCACCCTCTCTAGTGAGCAGACACATTTCGCAAACTCCAGAACATCAAGGAGGATTCTTCATGGGGGTGGTAGGACTCCCTGTGGTTGTGGATTCCATGGGGGTGGCTTCAGACGGTGCTTAAAGTGGTGGTGGGGGTAGTCATACTAGGCATTGCAGTCTGCTGTTTTGCTCAATGTATTCCCTCACTGATCTCGAGGTGCCGCCTCAGAAGGAAACCCCGTGACGTCATTCCCGATCAACAGCTGGTCCCGCTCCTGCGCAGAGTTGCCGGTCAGGTTCTTAAGAAAAATTAAAAGGGGAGATATGGTTTCCCCGTGCCCCCTTGGGCATGGGTCGGCCCGGCAGAGGCCACTTTCGGGAGAAAGGCTCCCTGGCCCGTGGGCTCTGCGAGCAGCCAAATTATAAGGGGGGTGGATAAATTATAGGGTTTGATTCACCCAGTTCATTGACCTGACCTACAGCTCTGCCAGGTAAGCAGATCGCCAACGCCTGGACATAATTAGGCAAACATTCATCTCCTTGGTTTAGCGTAAATCCCTGGCGCAAATAGTGGCCATATTTACCCAGCCTCTAAGCCCAAAACAATGGGGCTTCCTCTGTCAATGTTTGCCCGCACTAATTAACTTCCCCAAAAGAGTTTCCCAATTAACCTGAGTAAATGGGTGATGTGATTCTCTGTCAGATAACCATCCTACCATGCGCAGCCTTCTGCATAATATATACTGATGATTTTCCCTCAATAAATCACTGGTCTTCGCTCCATCTTGCCTCGTGTCGTTCCTTTGACCAGTCTCCTCCGGGATCCTAAGGGCCTCCTCACGGCCCCAATCCTACAGGCTTGCTAAAAGTCAAGGTTAGGTAAAGGCCTATTTTTTTTCTTGTTGCTCCCCATGTATAGCAAACAACCCCAAGTGTTCATCGACGGAACTCCTGAAGCTGGTTTGACTGCACTGCTCTCAACATGGCATTCTAATATTGAATAATTAAATCATAGATACAAAGGCTGCACATGCATGTGTTAATCAGTCTACTTTTTTTTTCTTGTGCTGTATCCAGTTCAGAATACTAGTGATCATCGTGGCTATCAGCCATGAAGATTGTCCTGAGAATATAATGTAGCGGCCTTCCATTAGCCTTCTGCATTGCAGCATGACACCCATACCACTGATCAAGTCACTTTCTGGTCCTGAGCCCTTTTGGCATGCAAAGTCCTCCTCTGCCCCAGGCCAGTATTGATGAAGCTGCTGCCCTCAAGATGGATTCAAGTGGGATTTAATCCATTTTGGTACCATCACCCTTCCTTGTGGACTTTGCCACCCCAGGCTGTTAGTTCTCAGGGTTGTTAGATTAGTTAACTGCTGTATTATCATAGCAGGATAACCTGGCCAGACTGGAATCAATCTACAGTAAACCTAAATTTCCTCTGCAAAGATCCATTTCTACAAACAAATACCTAGTAGTCAGAGATATAATCCAATTAATATATACATTCAATTATTCTTATTGGAACAATCTTTTTATGTTCATTAGCTTGAAGCATTTTACTTCTATTTCACCCCACTCAATGCCAAGCATAGGTTGAGTGTAAGTGTGCTCCCCCAACCACTTTATTCAGATCCGCTTCTTCAGTGGTCGCAAGTTACTGCCAGTACCCTGGGGTGCCTTTGTGGACTGGGGAACCAATGTAGCAGTTGCAGCAGCGGGAGCAAGGGGGGGGTGCATTTTGGCTGTTTTTGCTGTTTCTGTTGGCAGTGGCGGCAGCGGGATTGTTGTGTATAAAGGTACATTTGCAAGTAGCCCAGGTAGCACTCTTGCAATGGAAAATGGCAGTTTCCCACCATCCTTAATTGAAGCCTTAAGTGGTGTGAAATCCCCTGCAAAAAGGGAGCGCCAGTCATGCTAATCATGCTAATCCAAGCCCTACCATTGGTTACAGTTTAGGATACAGATACTTCTGGATCTAGAAGAGATGAGCACAGGAATGGAAAGTCAGAGCAACTGCTCTAGTCAGGTTTCCTCTAGTGGGAGTATTTGCATATTTGACTCCATTGGTTACTTTCATATATTCCCTACTCTGATTGGTTGGTTACATTTGTCCAGCGGGTTGCTATATTGTGTCCAATAGCAACCGCCGGGGACACTCTATATAAGCCCCATGAACAAGTTAGGGTGGGGTCGGACCGGATCTATACTTCCTATTCCACAGGTAGCCACGATGTGCTAAGCCTGGGTTCCTCCATATGCTACAATATGGGTAGCTAGCATTTGCCTATTGCCGGGCATGAGTCCAGAGGGACTGACTCCGTTAGGAATGTATAGCCATCTTAGGATCCGGAACACCTTGTAAGCTGAACTCTGCTGGCTGTTATAATAAAGCCTGTTGCTGTTTGTTCATCGTTGTCCTCGATTCATGCTTATAAGGCCGGATCTAACAGGGAGCTAGGGTGGTGAGCCGTAGATTGTGAACCCCTGAAATAGTTGGTTGCTACAGAAAGATACAGATACTTCTGGATCTAGAAGAGATGAGCACAGGAATGGAAAGTCAGAGCAACTGCTCTAGTCAGGTTTCCTCTAGTGGGAGTATTTGCATATTTGACTCTTCTGATGGCCACAGCCACTCTGCTGTTTTCATAAGAAGACACAGCAGGACTGTACAATGTAAAGTGTCTGTCTGACAAGATATTCAACTTATCTCAGCCTTTTCCTAAGACTCCTAAACCCATCATAGAATCTGAAAGCTCAGGGAATGATAAGCTATTAACCTAGCAAACTTTAACACCAATAATTTTAAATGCATGGGTCAAGGGACATGTATTCATGTTCTCAGTATTTTTGGAGCATGAAAAGAGCAACAGGGAGTTCCTCTGTGCCACAGAGAATGTTAGACATAGTGAAGTTAACGTGAGCCTTAACAGAAAGGATTTTTGTTTCCTAAGAGGAATCTGTATGGAATAACAATATTGACAGATAAACAAATAGAATAATTTATTTTAGGTCTATCTTGTAAACAATTAACTAGCTTGCTGTCTACAAAATGGTTGTTTGGCTCCAGTAGCAAATTTAGGATCAAAAAATTTAGTTAGTTTTCTGTGGTTCTGACCACACTTTTACCTTGTACTGTATTTGATTTATGAATTTAAGCAATTTATTTCTCATTCTGTTTGCATAAGAGGTATTTGTAGGAAAGTAGTAGTCATTGCCAAGTTTTGAAACGACAAGAATGCTTAGCCCTTTGAAACAAAATAACAAGCTCTAAATTGTTAGATTATTTTAAAAATTTGCTAGCAGTTGTGATTTTAATATGCATTGTGACCTTGTACAGACTTTTCAGTCTACAAACCAATGCTTTTATTCTGTTTTCTCAGTTTTGTATTTTTAGGATCTAAGGATAAGATAAAGATAATCCAAACATACAGTACGTCTTTTACATGTTATTCTACTGTTGAATCTTAACCCCATATGAAGGTAGTACCATGTCAATGAAAAGATTAAAAAGGCACCATTACTATTATCATAAAAAAGTGTGAATGCAGCCAAACACACACACACTCAAGTAGATGGTTTTTATTCTCCTTGTACAAACAAACGAACAACATAACAAAAACCCTTCAACATTCCACTTTCCATATTTAAGGATGAAATAAGTATATGTGTTAATTTCTCTACCTATTTGATGTTATTTTGAAACTAACACACTCTGTATGACCTAGTGATCATCCTTGGTAGAACTCATTTCTTTTTTCATTTAGGAACACATCCACCATCTAAGCCTACTCCAATATAAAATGGTAGCGTGTATTTGTGTGTTTGTATTTCTGTATGTAATATGTCTGGATGCTGAGCAGGTTTTCTAAGATTTCCTAGAAATACATGAACATTGGGCCTTAGCCTGGAGGTTAGAAGTCAGTTGACCTTATCAATAATGCAGTCAAAAAAGTCACATATGGTACTATTATTCTAATGTAACTAATTTATTGAGAATAGTGCAGAAATGTATCAGTATATATGCTGTTGCTTGATTTCTCAGTTAACACACAAAGGATGAATGATGATTTTCAGGACTGAAAGCATCTTTAGATCAATAGTAGAACATAACTGTCTGCCTGATACTCCCTGACTTATTGTCTAGGACAGGGGTGGCCAAACTTTTCAGGCCATGGGCCAATCATGTGGTTCAGGGAGCCAGTCACTAAGGCCTGGGGGCTGGATGCAGCCCCCGATACCCATTCATCTGGCCCACAAAGCCCTTGTCGCTTCTGGAAGTGGAAGTAAAACATGCCTGTACGTGTGTGTTTTACTTCTGCTTCCAGGAATGATGAGGGCTTTGCGGGCCGGATGAACTGGTGTCATGGCTGCATCTGGCCCCCAGGCCATAGTTTGGGCACCCCTGGTCTAGAAAGAAGGAAGGATACTCCCTTTACATTCTTTCCTAGAACAATTCCAAGATGTTTTCTGCTGTGGATAATGTCTGTTTTGCAGGCAATAATTGACAACACTTAGTGTTCACTATCTCTATGCCTCTTTGTTTTCAAATAGTCCCTCCTTTATTGAAGTCATTTTCACATGTCATAGGAACCTTTGGATTCCTTAAATCTTGCATAGGAACATATGAAGCTGCCCTATACTAAATCAGATCATTGGCCCATCTAACTCTTGTATTATCAACTCTGACAGCTGACAAAGAATGCCAGCTGTCAGAATTGATAGTATAAGAGTTAGAATCTTCCCTAGCCCTTCTCAGCAAACTCTTAGCATTAAATGACGGTGTCCAGTGCAAGTACAAACTAACCCTAACTCAGCTTTGTTTCCAAAATCAGATGAAAATGGCACCATGACTCTCATCTTAATAGCTGTGGCCCGATACATTCAATCAATGGGGCAGTTAATGGTGGTACTATCTATCTATCTATCTGCCTGCCCACCAGCCTGCTCAATATGGCGCTTTTCTCCCCATGAGGGATCAAAGATAGCTCACAACAACTATACAATTCTCACATTTTAAAAATGGCACATTTTCTAAAATAATAGCATTCCTGTGTTACCCCACCCCACATCCCTAGGTATTGCTTAAAAGCCTGCCTGAAAAGGAAGGGCAATGTGGCTTCTCAAGCCAGTACATTACAAAGCCTGGAAGCAACTACTGAGAGGTAAAGGTCACTCTTGCTCAAAACCCAGTCGTATCTGACTCTAGGGTTCAGTGCTCATCTCTGATTATAGCCGAAGAATCAGCATTGTTTGTGTTTGTAGATGTTTCCATGGACATGTGGCAGGCATGCTTAGGAACCCTGTTTACCTTCCCATTGAAATGGTACATATTTATCTACTTGCAATTTCTTACTTTGGAACTGCTAGGTTGGCAGGAGCCACCTGAGAAAACCCTCCAAAACATTATATCCATTGATCTTTTGTCAATTATTTCTTGTACAGTGTTGGATCCTTTAGATTTAAACTTGGCTCTCCAACACAGTATCAGTGTTTGCAACTGCTTAAGTATTTTAGCAACTGATAAACTGGGACAGCTTAGACTGTTTCTGATATCTGAGCAGTAACTTTCCTTTCCAGCTATTAAGGTATGAAGAGGCCATCTTATAAAGCAAAATCCATTTTCTCATGGAAAATAAACAGTACAGAAGAAACTGTGCTTAACTGTTAGAATTTCACCACCAAGTCTACCGACAATGTTGGATAAAAAATGTTTCAAAAAGTCAAGCATTTAAAAATAATTAAATTTTCAATAACGAAATAAAAGTAGCTATACAGTAGTCTCACAACCAACATTTATTCAAGTTCTGTAGGATACTTTAGATTTAATGAAATATTTTTTTCTCCCTCCCCCCATCTCTCCTACATGCATGGCAGGTCACAAACTGCTGACCTGCTGACTTTCCAGTTGTCAAGTTGAGCATCTTAACCACTAAGTCACAGCAGTTCCTTACTTAGTGGATAGGTACAGGCAAATTGGTAATACAGTAAAACCTCACATACAGAGTGCCTTGCTTAGAAACTAACTCGCTTAAAGAGCAGAATTTTTTCAGAATGGTCACCTTACTTAACAACTAAGACCAACCAAAAACTCACTTAATAACTAAATCAGGGTTCACAATCCCCACCACCACCAGAAGTCACAATTGGTCACTTACAATGGTGTTTCGCTTAAAAAGCAAAATCGCTTAAAGAGCAATCCCAAGGAACACATTATGCTCTTTAAGCAAGGTACCACTGTAAAACAATTTGCTGTGTTCTGTGATTTAGATAGAAGCTTTGCCTTTCCATCATCCCAGGGACACCTGATCTATTCCTGCTTGTATGATATGGATCTGTGGATCTTAACTTGAAAAAGTTACAACTGCCTCTTTTCTTCGGGGGCAATGAGATTTTATGTTTAATTAAGGAAGAATCGTTCCTAATTAAAGGTGAGATATAATGCTTGCCTAACTTTTTCTTAAATTCTTACCTACTGCCTCTATTTGGTGAGTCACTGCATCAGCCTGGAAGGATTTGGTGGGGTCGGGGGCACCAGAGGTAACAGGAATGTATGGGATTCCCCACCCCCCAATAGGCGCCATCATCACTCCCTGTCCAGTGCCCTCCCAAGGTGCCCAGCGCAGGCCTGGTTGGGAGCCAGTTTACCAGATGTTGAATTTATAAAACCTCATTTCTCTCTCCCCCCCCCCCAAAGCTAAAAGTATTGGCCAAATATTTCTAGGAGGTAAAATATGTTAAGCATATCTGTTCTGCTGATCCAAAGACATTTCCACCCAGTTAGCCTTATCAGTAATACAGTTAATACCTCTCTGGCACAAGAAAAAGGGCATTTTCCGTGTTCGCTCCAGCCCTTTGGAACCTCCTACCAGTAGAACTACGCCTGCAAATGGAGTTGCTGCCCTTCAGGAAAAGACTTTAGACCTGACTGGTGGGGCAGGTGTGGAGCCCTGAATGCAATGTGGCTCCTGCTCATTGGCTCTTATCTTCTTTCTTGCTCTTGAGGTGGGTGGGATTTTTGAAATGTGGGTTAGGGGTTTAAATCTGGTTTTATGTGGGTTTTTTAAAGTATGTGAGCCACCCTGAGTCGGGTTCCCCCTGAGTGGGTGGTGAACAAATTGAAATATTAAATTAAATTCAATTAAAATTAAATTAAAATGTATTATAAGGCATCAAGTTGGATTCAACTTACAGTAACCCTAGTAGAGCTTTCAAATATATATATAAAAGATATTTAAGGGGTGCTCCCCCCCCCCCCCGGCTTTTCCTCCTGTTTCCATTAATTTCCAGATCTCCTGAGTCCTAGTCCAGTGGTCTATCTACTATTCTCCACTGAGTATCATAGTACTGGTAAATTCATTCTTAAACATTAAGGAGTCTGCTTTAAGACAGATGCAACTTGACCACACATAATGTACACACATTGTATAATGTAATCTGTTTTACCTAATTCATTATTCTGATAGAAGCCCAGATACTGATTGACCAAAGAGAAAAGTTTATTTTGATATTTGATGTTTGAAATCCCTCCACCACCTTCATTTGACAGTACATGAACTTTAACTGTGATTGTATGCAGATTTTATGCTAGCCTTTCCTACCTCCATACTCAGTGCTTTGGGAGAGAAAAATGTAATTGATCTTCCCTTGCAAATGTCCTGCTGTTTCATGAGCAGTCTTTCAATTCAATGTAATCTGTTTCCCACTGATGTTGGAAAACATAATAAGGTCACAGCAGGGAACCTTTAGCTTCATTAAGGAACATTATTATATATTTGAAAAAAATTATGTTGAGCAAATTGTTTTTGTCCTTGTGGTACAGTTTACAATGATCTACATTAATCTGGGCATTTAAAGCAGCAATAAATGCATCAACTGCATCACTTTTGAAATCAGCCTCCTTGTCATTCATTTCACCATGAGAGCCTCTAGTGGCAGATGGAGAAGTAGATAGCTTTCTTTGCAAGTATTTCCTACCCCCACTGAATTAAGACATTGATTAGATGTCAAGGATCCCTACAAGGACCAAAAACTAGTCAATAAAAAGGTTTATTTCTCTCTCTAAATTGTCCTGTCGTCTTTGGCTCTGCATCTCCATAAGTGCAAATACCAGAATTATTTAAAAGAAGTGAGCAGCCAGGGAAACAAATTGAAACTTTGACCTACTCTGGCTCCCATTTATCATGGGTGCCCATAAGAGAAGGACTGCAAAGAAGGATTTCAGATAGAGAATCAGTGTGCGCGCTATTAATCTAGTTTAACTGATACTAAAATCTGACAGAGCAAATTACAAGTTGCAGGCAGTAAGGCTTATCAATTCATTACAACTTTCAAGGCTCTCTTTCTCTTTGCTTTCAGCTGCTGGAGAAGGATAGGCTTTTACAGTTCAATTTTTCAGTTTATTTTTGACTGCTTTTAATTAAATTTGATGGCCTGCTTCTGCACTAGTGAAGTTATTGGAGTTGCAAAGCACTTTGCTGTTATACTGATGGCTCCCTTGATGACGGTCCATTATTAACTGCTTTTTCAAAAGTGCTTCTCTCTGCTCTCATTTTATAAATATTTAAATAACTGTGATTTTGTATAACATAAATATCTGGGCTCCGAAGATAGAGACACCATTGCTTGTTTTACGTAGTCACAGGATCCTTTTAAAAACAAAGTTATACATTAGGGGATTAATTGGGAAAGCACTGCCCCTCCATCATGGCACTTGTAAGTGTCAGCATAAATTGTAGCAATGCTTCAAAATTGCAGTAATCAATGAATTAGTCAGTAGTTTATGACTGATTGCTTTTTGTGGGTAATTTTTACACATATCTTAATTAGAACAACAGAGAAATAGAAAGGCCTTATCACAGAACCATAGCTGCAGTAAGAGCCTGAGGTAATATAAATTAACCTCATTTATGCCAGAAGAAAACCTTCATCTTCATGAAGTGCTTTAGATTATTATACACAGAGGAACAATTTGTACAACCACGGATAAGGGTTTGACTCACAAGTGGTAAAATTGGGAGCTGAGAGTTCTGTGACACCCCCACCTCTCATTTTGGGATGAGCACTTCTCTGCAAATTCCATGAGCTGTTACTGGACCCAGAGATACCATAAATAATCAATTTTTTTGTGTTGGTGCACATATAGGTTGAGATCCCAACTTTACTAGTTCGTCTTTACCAACACTTTGACAGTGATGGTGATGAAAAACTAGTCATGAAAATGGTTATATTGCCCAGTCTATATAATCCAAAGTAAAACTTTATGAAATTTAAAGACCAACATGCCAAGTCATCGATGTAAAACAGGGATTCTCAATGTTTTCGCACCACAGGCCAGACCACACCCTGTCAGATGGCTGAGCAGGCCAGCCACCATAAATGATGCTGTAAAATGCTTCTATGGCTATTGTAAACTGTGGGTACATTTACAGCATGTTTTCACCCCACTTCTTCCACTTCTGGTGGTGACTGCAGCAACAGTGGGAGTGAGGGCAGTGGCCCACATGAAATGGCACTGTGGGCCGGGGCTGGTCCACAGGCCATAGGTTACAAACCCCTGGTGTAAAGGGACCCGAGGAAACTGCTTACTTATTCCTTGTTCAACCATAGCCTTTAAGTTACCCATTACTTATTTATTGGATTTATATAATATTTATTTTTTGTTTTTATTTATAGGGCACCTTTTCCCCATGAAGGACTCAATGTGGCTTATAATATTTTTTAAAAAACCAAGTTAAAACACAATATTTGTACAGTTAAAATAATTTATTTTGCATAATTAAAATATATTAAATAACCAAAATGGGATGAAAACATTATAAATTTTAAAAACAAAACAGACTCAAGGAAATCTCAGTAAGAAAATAACACTAAATAAAATGGATATAATGTAAACTTTAAATGGGTATGAATTTTATGGGCTTTAAATATCCAAATCCAAATCAAAATGACTATCCAATTAAATGGTTTAGAACCTTAAAACATCTCGGGCTGTCTCCACTACAAAATAGATTTGGTTGCAGCCCCACACATCTAAAACAAATTTCAACAAAGGTTCACCAAGTGCATTTTTAAGAAGTTAGTCAAAACAGAATTGTTCAAAGCTGCCTACTATTAGAGCTGTTGCTATTTAAAGTGTATCACTTCACCTAAGATAAAGAAAGAGGTAGCAGTGGACACTGAGAGAACTAAGCAAGAGAATGACCTTCGACACCCACTGAAAGGATATGAACCTCAAGTCCACCAGCTCAGATCCAGGAAGAGCTTTATGACAAGAACAAACATTCTTGAGCTTATACAAGAGCAAAATCAAATTAGAAAATGGAGGAAGGAGCCCAATGGACAAGGGACAACATTGCAGGAGGATATAGCAGAGGAACTCAACCTCCCCTATATTACTTGGAGGACTCTGAATAGGCTGAGGGTTGGAGTCCCTACATGCAAGACCAACAGGGTCAAATGGGGGCTGCTGGCGGACCATAATACACAGTGTGAATGTGGAGAGATACAGAATCTGGCTCATTTACTGATCTAACAATTACTGCCAAAAACATACACCAAATAGGACTTAAGTTTGCCCTAATAACAAAGCCAAGAAAGTGGCTTCATTTTGGCAGTAGAAGATTGATTGTGTGCTCTGGTGCGCTCCAGTGTCTAGTGATGCCTGCCGCCGCATCTCCTCAGCTGAGGCTGCTCCCGGGGCCAACCCCTCCCCTGGCCCAGGAGGGAAGAAAAGCCACCGGGGCCAGCGAAAGGACCACTGCCACCACGTCTCCTCAGCTGAGGCTGCTCCCGGGGCCAATCCCTCCCCTGACCCAGGAGGGAAGAAAAGCCACCGGGGCCGGTGACAGGACCACCACTGCCGCAATCCCTCAGCTGGGCTGCTGGAAGGGAATGAAGACCAGCTGAGCAGCATGGTGGGCGGACTTAAGAACTTTGACCGTGCCACCACCACCGCTATCAGATGCCTCTACCAGATGCCCTTCATTCCCCTGGCCTTGTGGGAATGAAAAAACAGCTGTGCTGCTGCGCCCCCTGGCCCTTTCCATTGGCCAGGAGGAGGACAAGTGCAGTGATTTCTTTGACTGTCCGGATTTTCACATCCAGTATAAGTATTGTGTTCTTGCAAATGATGTTTTGTGACTTTGCTTCTGTAATACTTTGTTTATTGTGATATTGATGTTTTTTGATACTGATACTGTGATTCGTGATGTTATGTGATGATGATTTGCTGATATGTTTTTATGATGCCATGCAACTTGTTATTAGCTTTGTATTTTGTTATGGTTGATTATATCATGTTATTATTGTGATTGTATAATATGTTGTAATGACGCCCAGAGTCGGTCGTGTGTTGAGAGGGGCGGGGTATAAATTAAAGTTGAAATGAAATGAAATAACGTTGTGAGCCACGCACAGAATGTTATGCACCCTGGGGTAGTATATAAATTTATCTAAGTAACTTAGTAAGTAAATGTCCCAGTTTGTATAACAGAAGTCAAAAATTAGAAAGCCAATAGAGAGTTAAAGATATATAGCCTTACCTTTCATGGAAGAGAGTGCCACAGCTTGTGAATGGCCACTAAGAAAACACTTATTCACATCATCACTGAATGGTATCCTGAACATGACAAGATAGAAGGAAGGTCTCAAATCCTGGCCAGGCTTATAGGGGGAAAATATAGTCTTTGAGACAATGAAAAACAGGGGTGCTCAAACCTTTTGGCCATGGGCCGGTCACGTGGTTTAGTGGCCTAGTCACATGGTTCATTCCACTGGAAGAAAAACGTGCCTTGCAATCTGTTTTCCAACAGGATGGGATAGATTTTTTAGGCTGCCATTTTTTCTGCTTAAACCAGGGGTGCCCAAACTATGTACTGTGGACCAGATCCAGCCCCTGACACCAGTTCATCCAGCCCACATCACCCTTGCCGCTCCTGGAAGTGGAAGTAAAATGTGCCTGTATGGCGTATTTTACTTCTGCTTCCAGGAGCAGCAAGGGTGGTGTGGGCCAGATGAATTGGTGTTGGGGACTGGATTCGGCCCATGGGTTGTAGTTTGGGCACCCCTGGTCAAGAACAATGTTGCTTAAGGCTTTGTTGGCCTTAAAAAAACACTTTGAATTGTACTCAGGAAAGAATAACAGCTCAAGAGCAAGCCTGTCTGTAGTATTCTGGGCCATCTGCAGTTTCTGAACACATTCCATGGGCAGCCTGTGTCCAGGCATAGAGTGCATTAGAATAATTCAAGTGGAAGGTAACTAAGGCATGTGTTGTGATGTCCTGATGATACATATCATGGAATAAACAAAGTTAATGCACTAATCTCAGCTCCCCAAATGTTATTCGAACCACTGATGAAATGGGTTCAGGTTCAGAGGCTCAATAATGAATCCAGAAGTATTAAGAGCAAACCCTGACTTCAGAGGGAGGGCAATACCCCTTGACATAGACTGGAACTTTATTCATGATCTGCCTTTCAAATGACCCAGAATACCATTGTCTTTTTCAGATTAAGCTCCAATGTGAGTAGCCCAATGTACTCCATTAATAAAATCAGGCACTCCTTAGGAATTAATGGACTGTCCTTGGATTTTGAGAGGCAAGACCATAAGCATGTGGTGCTAAACTTGAAACCTTCAGTCGAGGGTTATGTTACTTCCAGCCATTTCAGGGTTATGTTAACTAGTACAGGGAAGAAGGCAGAACCCTGAAGGAACCCCCAGAGACCAACAAGTGAAAAAACAGGCATTTCCTCAGAACCAGCTTCTGAACTCCCTCCTTCAATAAGGACTGAATATGCTAAGACCACCAGCTCCAAGCCCCATGACCCTCAATTGGATGATTGTATTGAAATTGGATGTATGTATTGTCTCTGCATAAACATGAAATAATAATTGTATAGTTTGGGTTTAATACAAGACAGAATAAGATAATGGTGTTTGTATCTGGAATGAAGCAGCAGTACAATAGATCCTTTGCAACCCTTTCTGCATTTGTACAGTTAAAAATAATGGTCATTGATTTGAATTGAGGAAATGGAAAATTGAAAGAATAGAGAAGTGCTGGCTCCAGACAAGAAGGTGAATGACAGCAGACCCCCCTTCCAAAAAATCCCAAGATTTTTTGAGCAGTCTAAATGCTGTGGTGCTAAAAAGGGCTCAAAGTGATGTCACAGCATGGTATTTTTACTTCCTGTTGCAGTTACTCCACTAGCCATTCCAAGGTAAGACAAAGGTAGTATAAGACAAAGACATAGAGATGCTGACAGATGTGCAAGGCCCAGGCTTATCATTTGTCTTCAGCAACAAGGAGAAACTATAAATTTATATCTTTTTTATTGTCCTGTCATATAGAATCTAAAACTCAATTTTGCATTACTCTGACTGCATGAGCCATAGTTCATCTGGGCCAATTTATGTGCTTGAACCATAAACGTTACACTATCATAGACTGATGAAGTGTTCTGAAGAACACAGAGGAATGTCTTAATTGCAACTTCCAGTGATCCATGAAAGGCATTGCCTAACTCACTTCATTATTTTTGTCCACATTCTTCTTCTGCTGTTATAGAAATATTTATGTTACTGTTTTTTAATTGATATATTGGCCTGCTATTTATTTACTTAGTATGAAACTGTTCTGATTTTCTTCAATGACATGTAATTAATTTCTGGTGAGCTACTTTCAGGATACTCCTAATGGAATGCAGTAAACAAATAAAATATGTGACAGATGTTAAGCTAGATCAACAACTAGTCATGTCATAGAGCAAATTCCAGTGCAGTTAGGGTGGGTAATTCTGGAATGTGGGAATGATTTTTTTCAGACAAAGTCCTCAGAAGTCTGGCTGCTTGAATTCAGATGTAGCCCAAAAAGTTATGACAATCTCATGCCTAAAAATAATTCAAACGTAATCAAAGTGGATAGTATTTGCACATTTTTTTATTTAACAAATGGCTAGTGATGAACGCAAGAAATTGCAAGTAGATAAATAGGTACCGCTTTGGGGGTAAGGTAAACAGTGTACCATGCACTCCAGTGTCTAGGCATGCCTGCCACATGTCCACGGAAATGTCTGCAGACGCAGACAACAGTGACGCTTTGGCTATATACAGAGATGAGTACTGAACCCTGGAGTCAGATACAATTGGCTTTTGAGCAAGGGTGACCTTTACCTTTATTTAGTGATGAACATTTTCCTGTGTTGACAGTGGTTACATCTAGCCAGGAGAGGTATATTTGGGTGATTCATTGGTAAGATTGTAAATAATACTAACTAAATTCTTTGTTCAAATTTATTTAGGCTGACTTGAATCCATAAGACAAATTGATGAGAAAGTTTCAGCCCCTCACAGGATTCCTCATCTCTAAGCCAGAATAGGATGAGGAGATATCTCTGCTGTTGTCAATGTCTCTGTAATGTGCTTAAATTATCTCGAAGCAAAGGTAATGTCCTTTCATCTTGAGAAACAAAGTGCCCATGCCATGGCATAGAAGTAACGACTGATTATTTACAAACCCACGAAAATGTATGATGATTCTAATCTTTAAAAGTCCATCCAACAAAATAGCAACCACCATGATTTTACACAGTTATTCACTGTGAAATGTTATTTGCTTTAAATCATTGTTTCGACAGATTTGCTTAATTAGTGGAAAATCATTTTCATTCTCTTCACTTATCAAGAGCACCACAAAACAGAATGAAGAGAATAATTTTGTAGTTATCATTCTTGCAGGTGAGAATGAAACAAAGATTTACATCTCGGCTAATTAGCAATAATGTGCATTAGCGGGGTTTTGTAATCATGCAAACTGTCATTTGTATGTTCTTGTAGTCCTCTATATATATTAAGTAGAATGAGGGATAAAAAACAACCTTGAAGGACCCCAGAAACCAACAGCAACATATAAGGAGTTTGCCAAAATCACCACTTTAACTCAACACTCCAAAAAAGGCTAAGCTGCCATATGGCAAGACTTCTAGTTCCCACTCCAGAAATATGACCCACAATAATTCGTGATGATATTTCTGCAATTCTGTTCTGCAACTGGTTGAACCACCAGAAACTGCAGTTGATTCTACCTGTGCACATTACTTTATAATTGGATATGTGCAAACAGTGTCACTTACCAAAATGAATGGCACCATGGTCCTAAAACTGGACTACATGTTGCAAACTATTAAAGACCTATTTGCCTTATTTACTGGAAAGCTTCTACGGATAAGTAGAATAGTCATCTAGCAAAGTGTTCATTATCTTACTTGATCTTAAGACTCAATTTAATTAGATGCTCTGGAGTTGTTGACTATAAATTACTGGAAGCATGCCTCAGATATATATATAAAATGAAATGGAACCAGTATTAGAAAACATATTCTAATTAGGGCCAAGTGTAGCACAAGAAGGAGCAATTTCATTTGTACCTTCGAAAGCTTCTGAAAGATACAACCTGGAGCAAACCAAACTTTTTGCAATTCACTGTGATGTTTAAATTATACATTATACTTATAGGACCAAGAGAAATACAAATTTGACCAGTGACTGCATGGAAAATTGTTGGCTCTTATTTTAGATTTCAGATGATGTATTTCAATACATTTATGCAAAGTATATAAATTTTGGGGGTTATTTTGGTTTTCAAAACAAATCGATGGATACATTTCTTTGATTTGAGCATATGCCACAAATACAAGATAAATAATACTACAAAGTAACATTAGAAAACAACACATAAATGTAAACACTTGCTGATTTTTTTTGTACTTCATATTTAATTCTGCTCATAATCTGAGTTTGAATCCAATAGATTCAAGGTTAACACAGCCTTCTGTTCTCCCAAGGTCAGTAAAATTAGTTCCCAGTATGTTGGGGGCAAACTGCAGCTTTAATAATTATGTTGCTCTTTGCCTCGCCCCATACCTGTCAAGTATCCTGTTTTTCCCAGGAAAACCCCTTATTTTTACCCCTCTTCTTGCCCCCCTCCCATTTTATTAATTTCCCCGTAATATCTCTTATTATTATTTTTTTAAAAAAATCCTGCCTGGAGCCCTCACAGGTGAAGCTGCAGTATGTTTTTCTGGCCACCAGAGGTCGATTTGTGGTTTTTGCTTGTGGAAGGAGAGAGAGAAGGTGGTGGGGCCATTCTGTAGTTTCTCTTACATTTCCCTCCTGCCACAGGGTCATGGAGGCTTCGTTTTTGCTGCTGGTGGTCGGAGCCACCATGGGACGGGAGTCTAGAGGTGAGCGATATTTCATATATGTGGGGCAAATCAGTGAGAGACTTCTCTCTCACTCTCATGCTTTATTGAGCTGTTTCTGCCCTGCCTCCTGGCTGGAGGCTTCCATTTCTGTCCTAGAGTTGACTTGGGAGGGGGGGTATGTTGCTTGATCACTATATGAGAGAGAGAGAGAGAGAGCACCCCACCTTCTAACAAACCATCTGGAGGGAGATTAACTCCTCAGCTGCTGGGAGGCTTGGAAACTACAGAGGTTGCTTTTTTACTTCTTTACTAATTCCCTTCCTTAAACTGGATCCGACAGTCTCAGGTGTTGGTGCTTCAATTGGTTGCAGTGAGGAACAAATAGGTGGGTTAATTTGGGGGAATTAATCCCTTGCTCCTCCACCCTAATTAGGGTGTGTGTGGAGTGTCTAGCCATGTGCAGGGCTAGTTCATTAAAGCCAAGCTGCTTGCAAGCAGTTGGTAACTCTAGGGGGCTGGTTTACTATTCTGTACTTTCTTTACTTCCCAGGAAAAAAATTTAATTAAAAATGAGTAAGGTAAAGGTAAAGGTTTCCCTTGCTCGAAAGGGTTCAGTGCTCATCTCTGTTTCAAAGCCGAAGAGCCAGCATTGTCTGCGTCTGCAGACATTTCTGTGGTCATGTGGCAGGCATGACTACACACCAGAGCGCACGGAATGCTGTTACCTGCCCAGCAAAGTGGTCCCTATTTAGCTACTTGCAATGTCTTGCTTTTGAACTGCTAGTTTGGCAGGAGCTGGGACAAAGACGGGAGCTCATTCTGTCTTGCAGTACTCGGGAATTGAACTGCTGACCTTCTGCCTCCCAATCAGCATCTTAGTCACTTAAGCCACTGAGTAAACAAGAAAGAAAATAAAAGTCCCCCAAGAAGATGGGGAAAGGGTTTTTTGGCTCACACAGCTTTGTACCCATTGCATCTACAATACCGTCTAGCCATCTTATTTTTGGCCACCCCCTTCTTTTGTCCTCCACCTTTCCCAGCATCAAGGCCTTCTCAAGTGAATCCTCTCTTCTCATTTGATATCCAAAGTACTTTAGCGTCATCTTTACTATTTGACCTTTAATGAGCAGTCATGGTTGATTTCTTCTAGGATTGACCTTATTCAACACCACATTTCAAAGGCATCTATTTTTCTGCGCTCAGCTTTCCTAATGGGCCAGCTCTCACACCCATACATTACCACCAGGAATACCATTGCTTTGACTATGCATTTTTTTTTTTTTGCAAGGTGATGCCTCTACTTTTAACTATGTTCCCCAGGTTTCTCATAGCTTGTTTCCCAAGCATCAGTCGCCTTTTTATTTCACGGCTGCAATCACCATCTGCAGAGATCTTTGATCCTAAGAAAGTAAAATCTGCCAGTTGTATCCAACTCTAGGGTGCAGTGCTCATCTCCATTTACAGCCAAAGAGCCAGTGCTGTCTGTGTTTGCAGACATTTTCATGGCCATGTGGCAGGCATGACTAGAGCCCAGCAAGTCACATGGCTATATTTGGCCACTTCCACAGATTTGGCGACACCCACAGAGGGATGTAGCCAAAATTTCCCTTATTTTCAAATCTAAAACTTGACAGGTATGCCTCGCTCACCCCGCAATAAAGAGTCAGACACATTTTTGCTTTGGTATCAAAAATTGGGCCACTTTATTAACTTATAACTTTATTAACTTGAACTGTGTAACTGTTCTGCAACAGGCTGAAGTAGCACTGTTAAGGAAAATTTAATTTCTAAGCCAAATGTTGAATTGCTTGTTAAAATTTTGGTTATTACCTTTCTTATGTCTAATAGTTAGATCCCCTGTCAGAATTTTCATTTGTTCTTCTTGTTTCTTTTTTAATTAGATTTTATTGTTAAAATAAACAAGACAAACAAGAAACATAGACACATCTATATTGGGAAAAATTATAAGGTAAAAAAACCTATTATAACATACAAAGAAGACATAAGACTCTAGTTAACAGCCTATTCAATTTCTTAATAATATTAATTCTTATAAACTTATAATCATTCGTTTCCTTCAGGTTGAGAACTATCACCCATGCTCTCAATGGGAATTGCAGTAATTCCAAACAGTACAACCTAGTTTATATCTTTCAAAATTGAATCCTGTCAGGGCCGGGTCTAATTCCTTTTTCACTAGCATTTGGTATATTTTACCTACTATACCTTGTAATTTTGTTTTCCCTTTTCTTACTTCTGCTACCAGTTCCTTGAATGGTGTTAGTTTCCTCCTTTCCCGTACTAATCCTCTTTTAGATTGATCCTAGCTTTCCATCTGCATTCTTTGAAACCAATTTAAGCCTAATTTGTCATATATTCCCTTTCTTTTTTGTTGTGTGCTATAATTGTTAATCCAATCCATTTCTAATAATGCTTTATTTTGAATTAGAATACCTCTTGCTTTGCCCAATGGAATTAATTGACATTCTTTATAATCTAAAATCTCCATTATCGGTAAATGATTTGGAGCCAGTTTGTTTTTTCTTCCTTTCCAAACACTAAATATATTTTTAGTGAAAAGTTATTCAATATTACTCTATCGTGTACCAGAGATAAAAATATTCCTCCCCTCAACTTTTAAACTCTTCATGTTCCATTTCCAACGATGTTTCATATAGTTGCTCCAATAATTTTATGATCCTCTTTAAATGGAATGCCTGAGAGTAGCTTTTAACGTTTGGTATGTTTAGTCCCCCATGCTTATTTTTTTTATACCAGAATCCTTTACTGATTCTTGATTTTTCCCCGCTGTTACAAATTTCATTTATTATTTTTTGCCATTTCCTAAGTTCTAATCCTTTAATTTTAATTGGTAGATTTTCAAATAAAAAATTCAACTATGGCATAAACTTCATTTTACAGATGTTAATTCTCCCAAACCATGATACTTTTGTCCGTTTTATTTGATCAGTTATTGGTTTTAGATCATTTCTCAATTTAATAAAATTTGTCTTATATGTCTTTCATCTCTTCTGTAACATATATACCCAAATATTTTAATTTGTCCTTTATAGTAATGTTATATAATTCTGTAATTTTTCTTTTTTCTGCTTTTGATAGATTGCATGTAATAGCTAATGTTTTTGTCCAATCCTGTTACTTTCTCAAAATCCTTTAAATGTGTTTCAGATAATGAAAATCAACAAATGGAATAGCAAATATATGAGAGAATATGATTTGGAAAGGGATAAGCCGGAATTTGAGAAACTGGTTCTAAAAATTAGAAAAGGAGATAAGAATATTAAGGGTTTAGTTAGTAAATTGTATTCATTATTGAATAAGGGGGGTGATCCACAGGAGGATTTGAAATTAACTTGGGAAGAAGACTTGAAAATAATGAGAACTATGTCAGTTAGAATAAAGGAGCATAATTATAAAATGTTATGGAGGTGATATTTAACCCCAGTGAGGTTACATCAAATCGATAATAAAAAGGATAGAATGTGTTGGAGATGTAAAGATACAATAGGAACATATGAACACATGTGGTGGAGTTGCAAAGTGGTAAAAGATTTTTGGAAAAGAATTGAAAAAGAGATGGGTGAAATAATGGGTAAAAGAATCAAACTGGAGTCAGGTACCACCATGTTAACAAATGTGGAATGTATTCGTTTAAATAAGGATGAGAGAGAATTACTAGAAATAACGCTTACAACGGGTAGACAATGTATTGCTAGAAATTGGAAAAATGATGTAATTATACAGACTGAAGAATGGTATAAAGAAATGTGGAATTTATCACTGAACGATAAATTGACTTGGGAGATAAATGAAAAAAGGGGTAATTTGAAAGAGAATAGATTTTGGAATATCTGGAAGCCATTTGTGGATCACTCACTTATGGGAGGTGAAAGAAATAGACCTGTACTGGATCAAAGCAGTTTTTGGAGGTAAAATAATGAGGCACACCAAGTTCTCTAGGGCATTGTATATAAACACTGGGTGTTTTTAAAAAAAATAAAAATAAAAAAATGTGTTTGAATTACTTTGGTACTCTCGATAGGATTCTTAATCATTAACAATGTATCATCTGCAAAAAGACTTATTTTTTATTTCCTATTCCTAATAAATTTTCATTCTGTCTAATTTCGTTTGCAAGCAGTTCCATAGCTAATATAAATAGTAATGGGGATAATGGGCAACCTTGTCTTGTACCTGCATTAATGTTGATTTCTTTACTTAACCAATTGTTCAATTTAATTTTAGTCTTACTTTCTTTATATAGTTGATCTATTACATGTCTAAATTTAGGCCCAAATTGTAATTTCTTACATATAACTTTTATCGTTTTCCATTGTATCAAATTGAATGCTTTATAAATATCTATAGCTCGTATACAAACTTTTTGCTTATCCCTTTTTATCACATCAATAATATTTACTAATCGATTTATTAATTTACTCATTTGCCTACCCTTAATGAAACCCACCTGATCCTCTCCTATATATTGATTAAGGAAAATGTTAAGCCTATTGTACTTTATTGAGGTTAATTTTTTTGTGTCTTGATTTAGCAAGGTTATTGCCTTTCTTGTGTCTAATAGTTAGATCCCCTGTTAGAATTTTCATTTGATCTTCTTGTTTCTGACCTGAATCCGGTTGAACATCCAATTAGGGTTTCCAATCTGCCAAGGTTGGAATACCCTGGTTCCTAGTCCACATTTGATTAACCAGCCCCACTTTGGTTTGTCTGTCAACTCTGCTAGTTAATAAAATGTGTACCTATCGAATTCTTTGGGATC
Source organism: Bradypodion ventrale (assembly GCA_035047345.1). Lineage (NCBI taxonomy): Eukaryota > Metazoa > Chordata > Lepidosauria > Squamata > Chamaeleonidae > Bradypodion > Bradypodion ventrale. The sequence continues at coordinate 115,587,720 of JAWDJE010000002.1, forward strand.
TAAGGTCCTTATCAGTGCTAACCACCAAGTTAGTGACAGAACACCTCACCTTCTCAACCATGTGCAGCAGTGTGGGATGGACAAAAACAACCAGAATCCGATATGGTCAACTGGGATTCGGGCAAAAATTCCCATCCGACCCCTAAGCGACCAAAATAATCACCCTGTGGCTATTGGGAGTGGAGGGTGGGCAAACGCGCCCTGGCCTTGCCAAAGTAAGAAGAGTGGAGCACTGGGTCACATGCTCCCCTTATAAGGGAGCCAGCTCCACCCCCGGTGCTCATGCCCCTCTGTCTTCCTCCCTACAGGGAAAAAAAGGCAAAGCATGCGCTGACCACATTTGCCACAAGCGCACGTCCATAGTACAGACAGTACTCAGGATTTTGGGGCAGTTCTGTTAAAGTGCCAATGGTCCATGATGAAAAATGTGGACATGCCTAGAGAACCACTCTGGCACATCTCAAAGGATTTCTTTGGACTTGGGTGGGTCTAGTGGGTCAGGGAATAAAAGACAACTACTACAACTTTTAAAGAAACAGCATTGTTTTGGCCACAGCATCTGAGTGATTTATATGTCAATACCCCTCTGCCCAGGGAGGAACAACAGAAGACACACTTGTTTCAAACTGGAAAACACTATTTTCTAAACAGTGGGGGCCAAGAGTGAGGCCTAAGCCCCACAAAATGGGAAAAAGTACAGAAACTACAACTCCCATGGTGCCCTGGGAGAAAATTGCAGTTTAACAGCCAGGCCTGAAAACAGAATATTGGAGAGAGCTGATTTGCATGTTGCACTGTGATTGGTTGAGAGTGAATGACTGGCGGGAAAAGGTCCTGATGCAGATGGAACAAACCCATTCCATTTAAGCCTCTACAGCCCTGGAACAAGACACTTTCAATGTACAGGGAGTCTGTGTGTGTGTGTGTGTGTGTGTGTGTGTGTGTGTGTGTGTGTGCGCGCGCGCGCACGTGCAAGGCAATGCACAAGACAGTGGGTTTCGGATCAGTCACTTGTTGGTGTGGGTGTGCCTGAATGAGAGAGAGGGAGGGAGAGAGAGAGAGTCTGTGTTAGGGGTGTATCAGGGTCCAAAAAAACCTAAACATACAACAAACTCACACACACAGGCCATGACAGGTAATTAGTTCTCATCCTTCTTTCCCTACCTCCAGCCGTTCTTCTCCCCTTCCTTCTTTCCTTCCCTCCCTCATTCTTACCCTCTCATCTTCCTTTCCTCCTAAATTTTCCCCTCAATACCTACCATCCCTCCCTCATCATCATGCCGGGGTGAGTCTGCCCAGGTTCCTTTACTGAGAGCCAGGGGGCATCACAAACAGTGTGGGGAGAGGCAAAAAGGAAAAAACCCTCCTCAAGCCACCCCCACTGCAAAAAAACACGTCGAAGATGGGCACCTATAAGAAGGTAGATGAATCATGCGTGTCCAGCATACACAGCCACACCCGGTCCAACCATCCCAAACCAAACCACCTACATTTACCTTAAGACTCTTGGAGCATCGCTGCAAGGGTCCTCCAGCTGTGTGTGGTGCAACCACCCCATGAAGACGAACAAAAAAAACTACAAGGCCTAGCATCCTCTGTGCCATGCCACCCCTCAGCCAATCAGGCTGAAGGACACAAGCGCGGGGGAGGTGAGGCAGCTGGCATGAGCAGTTAAAAAAAACCCGCCAACCGAACACACCGATAACTTCCCTCTGCTCTGGGAAGCACTTCGTCTCCCAGAGGGAAGCCATCCCAAGCTCACCATGGTGGGTGGGTGGCCATGCCAGTTCCCTGTTGGGCTGCCTGCTTTTGATGGCTGCACCCCACCAGCGAAGGAAGGAAAGGCTGCCCCACAGATGCATGGAAGGTGAGTGGCTCAGCGCAGAAGGACATGTCAGGGAGGCGCAGACTACGAAAGGCCGAGCCGGCAACAGGTAAGTGGGGCGGGGGACATGGACTGGGGGGGGGGGAGAATGGTCCCGGGGACCATGCCACCCACCCAGGTCTGGGCGAAGAAAGGGGGAGCACAAACCCGCCCCCTTCCTCCCCAGTCCCTTCCCCTGCCCCAATTACCTGTTGGCAGCTGGGCATTTCATATTCTGCGCCTCCCTGATGCGTCCTTCTGCACTGAGCCGCTCACCTTCCATGCCGCGGCGAAGGCCTCCTGGGTGAACTCACCAAGGCTTGGGGGGAAGAAGATCCCCTCCTCCCCACGCACAGCTTTGGTGTGTGTGTGTGTGTCCTCGCTGAGGCTTCGGGGGGAAGAGGGTAAACCAAGGCTATGAAGGGGGTGGAGGGAGAGACCTTCCTCTCCCCACGGAGCTACGGTGTGTGTGTGTATTGTGTGTGTGTGGTTGTGGTGTTTGTGGTGTGTGTGTGTGTGAAATGAGTGTGTTGGTGTGTGTGTTGTGTGTGTGATTGTGTTGTGTATGTGTGTGTGTATTGAGTGTGTGTGTGGTTGTGTTGTGTGTGTATTGAGTGTGTGTGTGCAGTGTGTGTGTGGTTGAGTTGTGTGTGTGGTTGTGCTCTGTGTGGTTGAGTTGTGTGTGTATTGTGTGTGTGGTTGTGGGGGGTGTGTGTGTGTGGTTGTGGGGTGTGTGTGTGTATTGTGTGTGCTTGTGTGCTTGTGTTGTGTGTGTATTTGTGTTGAGTGTGGTATGTACTCCCAAAAAACACCCCACAGAACAACACACACAAAAAAACCTAGTCCTTTATAAGGATAACACTCACAAACACATTCATACTGAGCAATGATGCAACCAGTGTCTTGCAGCACCTTAGCTTCTTCATCACAAGGCAATGGGGGGGACTACGCCTTCGAAACCTGGCCACAAGCAGCCCTGTTCTCAGAGGGGAACATTATAGCCAGTTGAGAAATTACTAGAGATACAGAGAATATTAGGACAAAGGTTTGTTTGTGGGTTTGTTTGTTTTGGCAGTTGTAATTTGCATAAAATATCTCCATACAAACCTATTGTATTTTCTGTTTGTTAACACACAACAAGCAGAGAAGGACTGACTGATCAAAATGATGCAAACAACCTGCTCAATTCTTCAAATTTTCAAAATGTGATGTAACAGGACTGTATATAATTTGTGCATGACTGGTCTCACAAACACAAGACCTATGATAGACTGACACAGAAAATACCTTTCTGCCTAACAGGTTGGGGGGGTGGAATGCAATTTCTCATTCTCCAGGGAAAGAGTTAAAGAAGTGAATATTTACATTTCCCGATCAGATAAATCCTATGTCATCACTATTTATTTGTGATTTAATGTAAACATTAACTGAAAATTATCAGCATACGTATTTTTTCTAAGCCACGCAATCTTTGCAAGATGTCAATATATTCTTGTGAACAATTCTTGTATACTACTTTCTCCTAACAGTAACATAGCTTTTGTCTCTGAACACATAGTAATATACATGTGCAACAAAGAGCTCTTTTAGCTGCTAAATTACTATTCTCCAGATGTTATCATTATAATTTATGTACTTTGAAGCTATAGCTTTATCACAGTTATGACCTAAACCAGATCCTACTGATATCCACTGGTATTGGTTTTTCTTAAATCAAGGTGTCCTGAAATGCAGAGCTTGAAGTCACATTCAGTCCTAATTATCATTTTACACTTACATACATTGTAGAAGGTGATATCCCCAATTTTACAAAAGACAATATATGTTTATTGTTGTCATTTTTATTATTGTGCTGTTTCTATGGTGAATTTTTGAACCTAAAAGATGTCTGATCCCACTTTGCTTGCTTTATTGATCATATTTAAGTTACTTATGTGAAGACTAATTAACATTGCAAATTACATTTTAAATGCAGCACATTTGTGAAACATCCCTACCTTGAGTTGAGGCTCGGTGATTCCTCCAGTGCTGGTGCCAACATTCTGTCAGTCAAATACTGAACTAAATTGTCAAAGGCCAGGAAACCAGTTGGCTTTTTATCCCTACCTGGGGGGGAAAAATGTATCAGTCATTTTTAGTCATGGCCTCCCAAGCATAGTAAGTCACTCATTGTGTTATCTTTGCCTGTCACATTAATGAGTTCATTGAACTCTTTTGCAGAGAAGTAGTGCAAATACTACTAAACTATGTGAGTCAGTCTTGAATATGCTGATGTATATAGAGAGAAGTGAATTGTGTTATTTGTACATTTTGTATTGTTTAAATAGAAATGTTAAAATCGGAAAATGAAAACTAGACTATATTCTAATATAAGTTAACTACATCGTGGGTGTGACTAGAACAGTGGTTATCAAACCTTTTTTTTTGCTATGCCCCACCTAAGCATCTCTATAATCCTGATCCCCCTGGGTAACATATAATTCTTATTATTCAAAAAGTGAACTCCTATTCACATAGAGGAACACTAAAAGGCCATTCACTGTTAATAATTCATTCTCAAATTGCCTCCTCCTAAAAATCAAATTGCCCCCATGTTGGGAACCACAGGGCAAGAAGGTCCAATTATCCAAGCATTGATTGGTTTAGACCAGGGGTTCCCAAACTTTTTATGCCACAGGCCTGATCATGCCCCCAAACAGCTGAGTGTGCCTGACCATGCCCTGTGGAAGTGGGTGCATTTATGACAGCCATATATGTGCCCACCTCTGCATTTATGGCAGCCATGGGTGCGTTTATGTATGCACAGGAGCATTTTACAGCTGACATAAATGCATCCACTTCCACTTCCAGGTGCAGCAGCAATGGGATGGATGAAATGCTGCCATGGACTGGGCCTGGCCCACAGACCCTAGGTTGGGAACCCCTGGTTTAGATCATGCTAAATAGGGTAGATTTGAAGTGTGGCATATCATTTGGCATGATCCTTGCAAGGATTGCATATGATGCACATGCAAGGATTGACCACATTGCCTTTCAAATGGCCCTATTTAGTACAATTTAGACTTTAATGGAAAGGCCAGAATATGAAGAAAAATCTCCTCCCCAAGTGTATTGAATTAGCTTTCTTAAAAAGCCCTTCCAAAGCATCAATGATATGTTATCAATATCTGGCTGCTGAGCTATATGCTGGAAATTCAATTCCCCACTGTACTTTCTTGACAAGGGCTGCACTCAATCCATCGGATCTCTTTGATAAGGATAGGAAACAAAGTAAAGCAAAAGCTATGGTAGAATCCTGTGCAGTTTTATTCAGAAATAATCCTCTCTAAGCAAAACAGAGATGTATCTATTCATTTGTTCACACCTAATCAGTAATCAATTTGCTTGTGTTATCTTTAGAGCTGGGAGAAACATCAACAATCTGAGATATGCAGACGATACCACCCTAATGGCAGGAAGTGAGGAAGACCTAAAGAATCTCTTGATTGGGCTGAAGGAGGAGAGTGCAAAAGCTGGCTTGAGACTCAATATCAAGAAAACCAAGATAATGGCAACAGGACCAATCAGTTCCTGGAAAATAGACGGGGAAGAAGTAGAAGCAGTGACAGATTTTACTTTCCTAGGATCAAAGATCACTGCAGATGGGGATTGTAGCCATGAAATAAAAAGGCGACTGATTCTTGGGAGACAAGCGATGAAAAACCTGGGGAACATAGTGAAAAGCAGAGACATCACATTGCAAACAAAAATTAGAATAGTCAAAGCAATGGTTTTCCCAGTAGTAATGTATGGATGTGAGAGCTGGACAATTAGGAAGGCTGAACGTAGAAGAATAGATGCCTTTGAAATGTGGTGTTGGAGGAGGGTTTTGAGAGTCCCCTGGACAGCGAGGAGAACAAACAGGTCAATCTTAGAAGAAATTAACCCTGACTGCTCATTGGAAGGTCAAATAGTAAAGATGAAGCTAAAGTACTTTGGACATCAAATGAGAAGGGAGGATTCACTTGAGAAGGCATTGATGTTGGGAAAGGTGGAGGGCAAAAGAAGAAGGGGGAGGCCAAGGATGAGATGGCTAGATGGCATTGTAGACACAATGGGCACAGAGCTGGGAGGGCTGAGGGGGATGGTGGAGGACAGAGGCGCCTGGAGGAAAATGGTCCATGGGGTCGCAAAGGGTCGGAGTCGACTGTGCGACTGAACAACAACAACAAAAGTCCACAAACCATAACGTCTTTTTCAAAATAAATAAATAAATAAATAAATAATAGGGAAGAAGTTTTGATTTATTTTACAACTTCTAGTTGAAGGCTAGGCAACTTGCTTTAAACCAGCCCCCACCCCCAAACTATGGCCTGCAGTTCCAATTGGGCCCGTGCATATCATTAATGTGGCCCACGGTGAGTACCCGGGCTCACCACAGACTGCCCCTCCATCCGCCCCCACCACCTGACATCAGCAGTGGTGGTGGTGGTGGTGATCACGCTTTGTCCTGGCTGCTCCGAGCAGCCTCTGGCTCGGTCCCACCCCCTCTGCAGCCTTTGCCAAAGATGACCGCCTTGCCGGGGAAATTTTTGGAGCATCCTCTGTTTCAAAATCTATGGTGCTAGGAGAGCCCCTGGTGCACCTAGGATGACGTTACCGCCGTGCACCAGGTTTACCCTTCCAGTGCCATGGATTTTGAAACAGAGGAATCTCCGAAAATTTCTCCAACACGGTGTTCAGCTTTGGCAAAGGCTGCAGAGTGGATGGAACCAAGCCAGAGGCTGCTCAAAGCAGCCGGGACAAAGTGTGATCACCGCAGCCGCCACCGCTGCTGACATCAAAACTGTCAGCAGCAGAATCAGCCCGCCTCTGGCCCCCACAGCTGTGTGTCGGAGGCGGGACTGGCATGCAAAAAAAGTTTGGGCACCACTGCTTTAAACAAAGAGCACTTGCAATGCCAATACTACTATTCAGTAAAGCAACTATGTTTATCCCTAACCAAAGTACATCACATATTGGTTACAGTGGTACCCCGTATAACAAACACTTTGTATAACAAAAATTTGAACAATGAAGCATTTGTGCGCTATTTGTGATGAGCCGTATAACAAAAAAAATGTCCTTTATACAGATCACTATAGTACAATGAAAAAAATTGTATATGGTACATCACCCATAGCAATCTGTATAACAAAAACAAACAAACCATATAGCAATATTCATTATACAGGGTTTTACTATATTTAGTTTATTGTTCATTTGCATTTATTGTCAGAGAGAAGGGAAAGGTATTTGGGGGATTTGCTCCCAGAAATGTCAAAACAACTTGACCAATGCTGCTTATTATGCACCATGTGTTGGTGGTGATGGGAGGGATATTCTGTTTCAACTTAGACAGCTACATTTCTTGCTTAGCCAATCATCTAATAAGAAACCAGGAAGGGGAAAAAATCTGAGATTAAAGAAATCATGTTTTGCAGAAGGTGTTGATGTTTAGCTATTGGTATTCAGAGTGTGCACAGCTCACCAAGGGAATCACAGGTAGTAACAAGGTCAGATAAGTGGAGTGGTCAGTGATATATGTCTAAGCACTGAAGCATAATAACGAACCATTGGTCAAAACTCCCTGAAGATTTGACAAGGCTGTGACCTTCCAAGTACTATCTAACTATCTGTGAGAATGACATTGAGTTGCAATAGATGACTGCATTCAGGAGCAGTGTTTGTCTTAGAGAATGAACAATACATGAGCTTTCTTTCTTTCTTTCTTTCTTTCTTTCTTTCTTTCTTTCTTTCTTTCTTTCTTTCTTTCTTTCTTTCTTTCAGTGAATACTAATGCACCCAAAAGTGTGACATTAAGATCCTGGAAATACAGAACTGTGTACATGTCAGAAATTTACTAATATGTGATCATTTATTAATTTGCAAGATTACTTTCAATCCCCAAAGGGCTCAGTTTTAAACCTTTTAAACAATAACAGAAATAAATTTTAAGAAACAGCAAAGCATTTCCCTCCCCACCCAAAAAAAATTTTTTTTTAATCAAAGTGTTTATTTGTATTCAAATTCAAAACATCTAAAACCCTCTCAATTGCCAAACAGGTTGAATGATGCACTAAAAACTAAACAAAGATAAAATCAGTCTAATATTCTTGGGAGGGAATATCATATGAACTTATATTTCTTATATATCTCTTAAATATTATTATTATTATTATTATTATTATTATTATTATTATTATTATTATTAGTAGTAGTAGTAGTAGTAGTAGTAGTAGTAGTTTTATTTATATCCCGCTTCCCTCAGCCCGAAGGCGACTCAAAGCGGCAAACAACAGTAACCGTACCAATACAATAAGTATACAATATACAAAATAAATAAATACACAATGGTACAAAAATAAAACATTACAATATAATCAATTCAATATCAATAACAGGAGCAAAAAAGCAGAAAGTACAATATAATATACAAAAATACAATACAATCCATATTACAAGCACCAAGAGGATAAAAATACAATAGAGCAGAATTCCGAGCGGCGGCCAGCAACAAACAAAAGTCCTTATGACTGCGGGGTGCCTTATGGCTGTAGGGTGCTCCGCGCCTATGCAATGACCTCAGCAGCAGCAAAGTCCTTACAGCCATGATGTGCTGGTGCGCGAGCTTCCCCTCCCTCCGCCAGGCCAGGGGAAGGAGCTCCATGCCTCGACATCAGCAAGGTCCCGGGAGACAGCAAAGTCCTCCCACGGCTACTCCTTTTGAGACCCCAGCAAGAGGGGTGGGTGGGGGCCAGGATGCCAGTGGAGTGGGCGGTCCCAAGCCGTCCATCTCAGCTGCAGGTGGGTCCCAGGAGACAGCAAAGTTCCAGTTGCTGTGCGATTTTTAGTCACCACACGAGGGTGCTATTTCCTAACAATTTCTGATTGTTAAGTGAATTACTTGCTCTATGAGCTGCTCATTCAGTGAGGGTTTACTGTATATCTATTAGTCCTTACCTTACTAACTCACATCCTTCACTAAAAATACAGTCCAGAAATTCAACAGCTTCCTTGACTATTGCAAAAGAGAGCTTTCCCATTCATTTTTAATCCGAATTGTGATGGACCAACCCACAGACTTTCACCGAGGGCTTGATGTAAGTATGAAATGAGTCCCAAGGAAACTCAGAGAACAACAACAAAGGAGCTGAGAAATGCTCCCCACCAACCATTCAGGTTGTTTCATCTAGTAAGACTGCAACAATTACAAAGTAGTGCTACAGAGGTCCAGATTATTCAGTATTAATTGATAATTGACTAATGGCAACCCTTTCCAGGTCTTCTACTCTGAGGTCATTTCCCCCCCCCCCATCTTACTGAGGGATTGTGTAGCCTGCCCAAAGCCATACAGGCTGGCTCTCTTCCCAATAGGCACACTGGGTAACTGAACTACTAAACTCTGGTTCCCGTCAGATATCACTGTTGCTGGGATATCTAGCAGCCAAATCTTCTTCTGTCTCAGCTTGAACCTAGAAGGGATAGGTTTAACAGAGCCACACACCCATAGTATAGCCAGTTCACAGATATTTCATAATCCTGGTATATGGGTTGGTATTAAAAATAAACTGACACATTGCAAGCGTGGCGCCAAAATGGCCGCCGCACTCTTTGCGGGCCCCCCCCCACCGGATGAAGGCATTCGGGTAGTTAGGGGGCGTGGCCAGCTCCCTTATAAAAGGGGTGGCCACGAGGCAGCCGCGCTGCCATTTTGCGAAGCGACGGAGCGGAGAAGTTTTTCCCCTCTTACCTCCGTCGCTTTTACCCTTCACCGGGAAGCCTCTTGGCTGCTGATTTTTCTCATTTTCGGCTTCCCATCGGTTAGCTGCGATGCCCTCGAAGAAGAAGGCGGCTGCGAGCGCGGCTCGGGCAGTACGGAGGCGCAATCCGGGTCGGAGGACCGCGGTTGCGCCTCCCCAGCAGCCTCCTCTGCCTGAACCCACCGGGACCGGTGGGATGGGGTTAATTCCCCCTTGGCCGGAGGCTGGGGGCCCGCGCATGGGCCCAGTAGGGGCCGCGGCCCTCGGCACACAAGCGGTGGCCACCGCTTCTGGCATGGCCCATTCCGCTGGGCCTTCCTCCATCGGGGCGCAGCTCGCTCCGGGGGCTTCCAGCCTAGGGGGGTGGTGTGGTCCCCTTCCCTGGCAGGGTGCTCCCTCGGCCCTACCGGGCCCGGGTTTAGGGTCATGGCCCTATTCGGGCCCCGGGGTACAGGGACCTGAACCGTTGCCTGTAGTTAGCGGGATGGCTGGCCCTTTGCACCCCCTTGTTTTAGGTGGCCAGGTCAGCGTGGAGGCCCTCCTGGCCCGCGTTGCGGCCCTTGAGGCATCCCTGGCCCGGGTTAGCCACCCTGGGGCCCCTTTTGGGGTGCTGTTCGACGCGTCGTCTGCTGGGCAGCGGCAGGCGACGGGACGGGTCGAGCTGCCTGAGGCGCGTGGCCCGGCGTCGGCCACTGCCTCGCAGCTCCCCAACCAACAGGCCGGTGCGGGTCAAGCCCCGTCGACGAGCTCTACGCCGGTCGTGAGCTCCGACGCCCCCAATGGGCCGGAACCCCCGGTGGGGGCGGCCCATGGGGGTGCAGCATGTGAGTATGCGGTCCAAACTAGTGCACCTACACACGTGGCCACGCTGGGGGGGCTTTTCAATGGCCTTGGCCTCGCACGGGTGGCGCGGCGGTCCAGTCGCTGATGACCCACCCGGTGACGTCAACTATCACCCAGGGCCCCGTGGTTGGGGGTGTTTCTTACCCAGTTGGGAATGTTTCGGGGGTGACCGGGTTGGTCCAGGCCCCTTTCCAGATGCCCGCAGTTTCCACTGTACCTGTGTCGGCCTTGCCGACAGCAGGATATTCCTTGCCATTAGGGGACCATTTGGCCCAGACCACCAAAGAGAAGATCTGGCGGGGGGAGTATGTGGATATCTTCTCCCTCCTTAACAGAGAGCCCACCAAGGAGGAGAGGGAGGGGCAAGATGAGAAGGATAAGGAGCAGGCACGTCGTCGCAAGCCTCCACGTACGTGGGCCAACTGGTTGCCGGCCTACCTCATATACATGGCGGTCTACCTTAGGGCCCGGCCGGATTTGGCAATTCCGATGGTCCAGTATTTGGACAACATCTATCGGGCGATGGTCGACTTCCCAGGCCCGTCGTGGTTGGCTTATGACGAGGAATTCCGTATGCGGATTCCCCTGCACCCCGAGATGAGGTGGGACGAGACCTGCCAGAGGCTTTGGCTTCTGTACATGACTCCCACGCGCCCCGCGCCCGGGGAGAGATACCATTGTGGACATGCGGTCCAGCGAGCGGCCCCAGCACAGGTACCCCGCCAGGTGGCGGGGCAGGGGGTTCCAGCCCGCCTGCTGTGCTGGACTTTCTCGTCCAATGGTTCCTGCAATAGGAAGAATTGCAAGTACAGGCATGAGTGTCCCTCCTGTGCTGGCCCCCATGCGGGCTCTGCCTGTCCCAGGCCTGGAGGGATGCGGGGCAGAGGGAGGGGCGGACAGGGGGCTGGCAAGACTGCCGCAGATGGAGCTGGTTCACCAAAAGGCTCCCTCCCCAATTGATGTGGACATGTTGGAGCGTTGGCTCACATTGTACCCGAGGGGGGAGGATGCGGATTACCTCCTTCAGGGTTTTAGACAGGGGTTCCGTATCCCTTTCATGGGTGATAGGTCCCCTCAGGATGCCCCCAACCTTTTGTCCCTTAGGGGGAGGGAGGGAGGAGGTGGCTGCTGCCTGCATTAATAAGGAGGTTGATGAGGGCAGGGTCGCTGGACCTTTCCCTTCACCCCCGTTTCCCAATCTTAAGGTATCGCCCTTGGGCTTGGTGGCCAAAAAGTCACCGGGCGAGTTTCGCCTTATTCATCACTTGTCCTACCCAGCCGGCCGATCGGTCAATGATGCTATCCCTGATGACCTTTGCTCAGTCAGGTATACATCTTTTGACCATGCGCTGCGCATGGTGCGCTCATGTGGCCCGGGTGCGCTGTTGGCTAAGTGCGACATTAAGTCGGTGTTTCGCCTCTTGCCGGTGCACCCGGGCGACTTTGAATTGCTGGGTTTCAAGTTCCGGGGTGAATATTACTTTGATAAGGCCATGCCTTTTGGATGTTCCATATCATGCTCGGCTTTCGAGCGTTTCAGCACCTTCCTAGAGTGGGCTTTCGTCCGCAGGTCAGGGTCCCGGTCTGTAGCCCATTACCTGGATGACTTTTTATTCAGGGGTGAACGGGGCTGGGACACGTGTACACGTCTCCTCAACACATTTCAGACGCTAATGGAGGAACTCGGTGTCCCTTTAGCGCCCGAAAAGACCGAGGGCCCATCTACCCAGCTAGTCTTCCTGGGGGTGGAGATTGACATGGTAGCGCAGGCTTCTAGGTTACCGCGGGATAAGGTGTCAAGGATAGTGGCCCTTATCTCGGACTTGCTGGCCAAGCGCAAGGCATCATTGAAGGAACTGCAGGTGCTACATGGTCACCTCACTTTCGCTTGCAGGGTCGTCGCACCGGGCAGGGCATTTGCTCGGCGCTTGTGCGACGCCATGGCAGGATTATCCACGCCCCACCATAGAGTTAGGCGTACCCGGGGTATCAGGGCAGACATGCTTGTCTGGCTCCAGTTCCTGAGGGGGTTCAATGGGGTGTCATTTTGGAGGTCTGACCTCCTGGCTTCCCCTCGCTTTCAGATTCAGTCCGATGCCTCGGGATCCCTGGGTTATGGGATGTACTTCAATGGGAAGTGGGCCTATGGTGGGTGGCCACCGGCCTGGGCAGGCACGGGTCGCCTGCGTGATCTCACGTATCTGGAATTTTTCCCTATCCTGGGTGCTTTGATGCTATGGGGCGAGGAGTGGGCCAACTCAGTTGTACATTTCTATTGTGACAATGCGGCCGTTGTTCACATTGTCAATTCACAGACTTCCAAATCGCCCAGGGTCATGGACCTAGTGCGCCAGTTTGTGTTGCGCAGCCTGCGCCTCAACGTCCTCTTCAGGGCCAGGCATGTCCCGGGGGTCAATAATGATATTGCTGATGCTTTGTCCCGCCTGCAGATCTCCCGGTTCCATGCCTTGGCCCCGGATGCGGAGGAATTTCCCTCGCCACTTCCGGACGAGATATGGACCATTGGCAAGGAGAGGTGAACCGGGCGATTGGCTTGTCACTAGCGCCACGCACGCGTAAGGCGTATCACCACGCATTTAATTCTTTCAGAGCATTCTGTACCCAATTCCGGCTGCCAGGAACCTGGCCGATCCCGGTAACCCATGTACTGTGGTTCATGGTTTACCTGCATGTCCAGGGCCTTGCACCTCGCACCATAGCATCTAGGCTGTCAGCGTTGGCTTTTATGGCCAAGGTGGGAGGTCATGTGGATAGTACCACTGTCTTCCGTGTGAGACATGTTTTGGAGGGGTGGGTGTGGGAGCGTGGGCATTGCCCGGACGACCGCCACCCGATTTCCCCAATTGGGTTCTTACCCAATTGGCCCGGGGCTGGCCTGGCCTCTGTTTTGATAGATATGAGGCAGCCCTATTTCATGCAGCCACAACGGTGGCATTTTTTGGAGCGCTCCGCATCAGCGAGCTTGTGATGCTGTCTAAGGCGGATGCAAGTCGTAGGGCACTGGAACTCGAAGATGTATATGTTGCCAAAGACTGGGCTCAGTTGAGGATACGCTCCTCTAAGACAGATCAGCATGGCGTAGGCAGTGGTGTAAGACTGCTACGGAGTTCTTTGGCAGACATCTGTCCGGTTGGTGCCCTACAGGAGTTTCTTGCACTGCATGGCACGCACCATGGCCCGTTTTTCTGTCACCAAGATGGGTCTCCCCTTACTAAATTTCAATTTTGGAAGGTGACAGGCAAAGCGCTGGCCAGTGTCGGCCTCCCGGGGGCCCGTTATGGCACCCATTCCTTCAGGATAGGGGCGGCATCCACTGCAGCTGCTTTTGGGTACTCCGGGGCTGACATACGCAGCATGGGAAGGTGGGGTTCGCAATGTTTTCAGTTTTATGTGCGCCCACTTCCGCCGTGAGTACCAGTTAAGTCACCGTACCTTTCTCTTCCTCGTTTTCCTTACAGACCCTGGGTGTCGTATTACACCGGTGACAGTATGGCTGGTGGGCCATAGCTACGTGCACAGGGCAGCGCGTTACGCTGCGGCGACAGAGTGGGGACCCCGACTGGGACTGGGTGCATACGCAAGTCTCACATGGCATGGTAAGCCCGGGATGTTATGGCGGGAGCTGTTGCCCTTCCTTTTTTTCAGGCCAGAATGCTGACCCGCCTGACATTCTGATCATACACCTTGGGGGCAATGATTTGGGCCAGGTCACCAGCTTATCGCTGAAGCATGCGATTTGTTGCGACCTTGCCTACCTGCATTACGTATGGCCCGCCACAACCCTTGTTTGGTCGGACATGGTTCCGCGCCATGCGTATAGAGGAGGTTTCGAACTCCTGGCCCTTGACCACGCTAGACGCATGGTAAATAGGATGGTGGCGCGGTTCCTTGTCGACAGGGCTTGAGGGCGGGTCAGTCGTCACCCCGCCATTAGTCTACAAAATTATGACCTTTATGCAGGGGATGGGGTCCATCTGTTGCGAGGAGGTATGGACCTCCTGTTGGGTGATTGGCGAGCAGGCCTCTTGACCGAGCTGATGGTCTGGGGGGGGGGGCGTCGGGCCTTCTTTGAAGCCCCTCCGTGTGGCAGGTAGCACTGGTAAGGTAAACATTTATGACCCACAGGTATCCGGCAGGTTCGCAATTGACTGGACAACACTAGACAGGCATAAGTTGGTTAAACGTTGTCCGGTCAACGTGGCGACGGGGTGATGGCTACAGCTAGACAGCATGCATCACCCCGTGATTTTACGGATACGCGTCAGAGGGTGGGGTCATTAGTTAGATATTGACTACGGTCAACAATTTGTTTGTTGTCAACAAACAAATTGATACAAATAGATACATTGTAACAATTGCCGTTGGCAATTTTGGGTGGTACCTTACCAGTGTTACTTCGGCCTGCTTGCCTTAAGAATTATGATTGGTCAATTACCAATAGAAATTTATAATTCGGACTAGGGCATGAATCAATAAATGTGGCCCAATGCCGTTATCCACTTTCATCAGTGTCTGAGTCCTTTATTGGGGGTGCGCCTGCAATGCAAGCGTGGTGCCAAAATGGCCGCCGCGCTCTTTGCGGGGGGCCCCCACCGGACGAAGGCATCCGGATAGTTAGGGGGCGTGGCCAGCTCCCTTATAAAAGGGGTGGCCACGAGGCAGCCGCGCTGCCATTTTGCGAAGCGACGGAGCGGAGAAGTTTTTCCCCTCCACCCCCTCCCTAGTTAACAGTGTGATATTTTGGTCGCTTCGGGGCCGGGTGGGAATTTTTGGCTGGGACCCATATTGGCTCTTGGGTCCTGGCTTTTTTGCCCATCCCACACTGTTGCTATGGTTTGATATAGGGGTTTCTGTTGCTGCTGTTGACTTTGGTCACATGGGCGGGTAGCACTGGTAAGGTAAACATTTATGACCCACAGGTATCCGGCAGGTTCGCAATTGACTGGACAACACTAGACAGGCATAAGTTGGTTAAACGTTGTCCGGTCAACGACGAACTAGGCGACGGGGTGATGGCTGCAGCTAGACAGCATGCATCACCCCATGATTTTACGGATACGCGTCAGAGGGTGGGGTCATTAGTTAGATATTGACTACGGTCAACAATTTGTTTGTTGTCAACAAACAAATTGATACAAATAGATACATTGTAACAATTGCCGTTGGCAATTTTGGGTGGTACGTTACCAGTGTTACTTCGGCCTGCTTGCCTTAAGAATTATGATTGGTCAATTACCAATAGAAATTTATAATTCGGACTAGGGCATGAATCAATAAATGTGGCCCAATGCCGTTATCCACTTTCATCAGTGTCTGAATCCTTTATTGGGGGGTGCACCTGCAATGATTATAGCAAAAACAATTGCAGTTATATACCACTCCACAGCACTTAGTGCACTCTCTGGGCAGTTCACAATTTAATAAGCATTTGGCACCCCGAACAGCTGGGTAGTCATTTTACTGACCTCAGAAGGATGGAAGGCTGAGGAGCATTGAACCTGTTGAGATCAAACTCTGATTGTGAGCAGAACTTTGGCTGCAGTACGTGAGAATCTAATATGGGATACAGCCAATACTTGAAAACTTGCCCACCAATAATCATGAGCATGTTATGATTTCTACTGAGGGAAAAATCACAATATTGGAGCGGTCTGTCTGTTTTAGGTATGAACAAAGTTTTTAAAATGAGGAATTAGAATTGAAATCACATCTGAAAAGTATGTATTGCATACATTTTTCAACATTGCCCTATTACTTTAGATTTAAAGATTAAAAGGAAAAGAAAGCTTAACTGCTGACATTACATTGCATACACCCCCTATTTAATAATAAAGATTGCTAGCAATGAATGGGAAATGTTTCCCTTGAGCTCATTTGCCTTTAATTCATTTAGCAAATCTTATGAAATGTCACTTGAAATACTTGGTCTATGAAGAGAAACTAAATGAAAGAGCAAAAATTACTTCATGGGACATTTCATGAAAGTTCTGTTGATTTGCTGCATTCCTCAAACTGTTAGATGCTGAAGCTTTAATATGCAGCTCATTCTCTCAGCTCTGTAAGTATCTTAATCTCTCTATAGATGACCTATTCTGTGTTCCAGAAGAGGTGGACACACTTCTTTCAACATTATCTACCTCATGTACATAAGGCAATGTTCAGGCTCAAAAAGTATTATAGTAATTACCATCAGCAATCTTATTACCATCAGCAATCTTATCCATTCCTATGTTCCAAAAATTAAACAAAATACCATGTACAATAGGATGGGGAAAACACCTTCCATTATAGGGGCCCTGCCATGCTCTCATGCTGCCTAATTGGATAGGAGAGCTGTAGCAAAAAGCAATAAATAAAGCTATATCTTGAAGCACTTTTCCTTTTAAAAAGGCACATGTTCTCTGAAATACTTCAAGATGTCACCTTATTTGCTATCTACCACCATGCCACCAACATTTGATGACAGTGCTGGATCCTCTGCTGTGTTATACGGAGGATTGCCATGAACCTATGGAAGTTTCTCACCTTTGCTGTGCAACATACATTAATGGTACAGCAAAAAGGGCTTTGCAGGCGCCCCCCCCCCCAAAGAAAGACTCAGACACCGGTATATGGATAAAGGCATTGGGCCACTTTTATTGAATAATGCCCTAGTCCGAATTATAACTTTCAATTGATGTATTCATCCAATTGTAATTCTTAAGGCAAGCAGGCCGCAGTAACACTGGTAAGGTTCCTCCCAAAATTGCCAATGGCAATTGGCTACAATGTATCCATTTGTATCATTTTGTTTGTTGATACAAACAAATTGTTGACCGGAGTCAATAAACTATCTACTGACCCCACCCTATGACGCATATCCGTCAAATCACGGGGTGATGCACGCTGAAAAGCTCCTGCCATCACCCCTTGCCTGGTTCGTCGTTGACCGGTCAAAGCTATTACACCTGTACCTGTCTAAGTGTTGGCCAGTCAATTGCGAACCTGCCGGATACCTATGGATCATAAATCTTTACCTTACCAGTGCTACCCGCCACACGGGGAGGCGTCCATGATGACTCACCACCACCACCCCCAGACCGTCAGCTCGGTCGCCAGGCCTGCTTGCAACACACCCAGAAAGAGGTACATACCTCCAGCCGACAGGTGGACCCCTTCCCATGCCTACCAGCAAAATTTTTGTAAGCCTATCCTCAGGTGTCCAATGGCTGTCTCCCAGCCATGCTAAGCAAGGGACCGAGCAACAGCCCTGTCCACTGACTGCCGGAACAGTCCGAACCACGGAGATCCATGTCTCCCCTAAATTGGTCTCGGCATGATGTTAGACCATAGCGACCGTGTGTAAGCCATACATAATATAAAACACCAGGTCACAGCCCCTTGACAGTTTAGGAACAGCAGTGATCTGTATAAGATCGTTGCCGCCGAGGTGCCTATTAAGAACATCGGGCGGTCCAGCATCCCTGACGGACATCAGGAATGGCCACAGTTCCCGCCCCCTTGTGCCGCGCATACCATACCATCGCATACGTGCGGATGCACACAGCCCAAGTCGGGGTCCACTCTCTGTCGCCGCAGCATATACTGCTGCCCAGTGTACATAGCTGCGGCCCACCAGCCCCACTGCCACCGGTGTGCAGAGGCACACAGGATCTGTAAAAGAGGAGAAGAGGTGAAGGACATAACTAGGTACTCATGCAGTGAGGGGACGTACATATAAGAAATTGCGCGTACACGCATATCCGCCTCCGAGTACCCCAAACGTAGCCGCGATCAACGCGACACCTATCCTAAATAAATGGGTGCCAAAACGGGCCCCACACCGCGAAGCGCGGCACCGGTCACCCTCAGTAACTTTACGTTGGTAAGGGTAGACCTATCCTGGTGGCAGAAAAACAGGCTGGGGCGCGCAGCAGGCACTGCCGAAAATTCATGTAGGGCACCAACCGGACAGATATCTCCAATGAAACTTCGTAGCAGTCAGACTCCACTGCCTACGCCATGCTGAACAACCTTTGAGGACCGTATCCCCAATTGAGCCCACTCATGTGTGACAGAGACATCGTCGAGTTCCAGTGCCCTACGAGACACATCCGCATTACACTCTGGCACCCACTCACTGATGCGGAGTGCTCCAAAAAGGCTACTGTGGTAGCTGCGTGACCAAGAGCCACTTCACACCTATCCGAACATAAGTAATGCCAGCCTTGTGCAAGGTGGGTCAAAAACTCCGGCGAACTGGGGTGACGCGTGTCCGGGTGGCGGACACGTTCACGTGTCCACCCCTCCAAGACACGACGCATACAGAAGTAACTCACGCAGTCATTGAACCCCCCCACGTTGGCCATAAATGCCAGTGCCAAAAGCCTGAAGGCTATAGTACGGGGGGCCAAACCTTGACTGTGAAGATAAACCTGCATTGCAAAACCTAATCCAGGTACTGACCACACTTGAGGTAACTGTAGTTACTCGCAAAAAGTTCTAAATAGCATGAACGCATGGTGATACGCCTTACGCGTGCGAGGTGCCAGATGACATGCCCGGTTCACCTCTCCTCGCCAAATGTCCAAATATCGGCCGGGAGTGGAGAGTGGAATTCATCTGCTTCCGGAGTAAGGCATGGAACCGGGGGATCTGCAGGCGGGATAAAGCAGCAGCAATGTCGTTATTAATACCTGGAACATGTCTGGCCCTGAACAGCACATTTAGGCGTAGGCTTCTCAAAAAGAATAGTCAAACTAATGTCATGACCCTGGGGGATTTGCATGTCTGGGTGTTGACAACGTGCACCACTGCTGCATTATCACACCAAAAATGGACCACTGAGTAGGCCCACTCATCGTCCCATAGCATCAGTGCTCCCCAAATTGGGAAGAAACTCAAGGAAGGTAAGATCGCGGAGGCGATCCGTGCCAAGCCATGCGTGATGCCATTGGCCGTAAGTCTACCTACCCTCAGAGTAAACCCCCATCAGTCAGGGAGCCGGAGGCATCCGACCATACTTGAAATCTAGGGCAGACCATAAGGTCTGATCTCCAGGAAGAGACCCCGTTAAAACCCAGGAGTAATTTGAGCCAGACCGGAAGGCCCACCCGTATGCCCCTGATCAGCCAGACCATGTGGTGATGTTTTAACAGGCCAGCCATGGCGTCACACAGGCGCCTGGCCAATGCTCTGCCGGGTGGAACCACCCTGCAGGCAAAGTTAAGGTGGCCATGAAATAACTGCAGCTCACGAGGGAACACTTTATGTTTGGCAATCAATGCCAAAATCGCCGCGGAGATCCGAGCCACCTTATTCATGGTTAACCCGGATGCCTGTGCGACAGAGTCAATTTAGAAATGTGAGCTTAGTAGCTGGACCCTCGGTCTTTTCAGGCGCCAAGGGGACACCCAGTTCCCACCTGAGTGTCTGAAATGTAGTGAGGAGACGCGTGCACGTGTCCGAGCCCCGTTCACCCCCGAACCAAAAGTCGTCGAGGTAATGGGCTAGAGACCGAGACCCCTACCTGCGAGCAAAGGCGCACTGAATGAAAGTACCGAATTGTCCAAATGCCGAACATGAAATAACTCAGTCAGAAGGGGTTGGCCTTATCTAAGTAAAATTCCCCTTGGAACCTAAAAAACCCAATAGCTCAAAATCCATTGGGTGCACTGGCAGTAATCGGAAAGCCGAGTGCATATCACACTGTGCCAGGAAAGCACCGGGACCGCATGAGCGTACCACCCATAGGGGCTGAACAAACTACATGTACCCGACTAAACAAGGTCATCGGGAATGGCATCCCTGACCGGAGAACCCACAGGGTAAGCTAAATGGAGGATTAAACGACATTCACCCTGGTTCTACCTCGGTACTAGTCTCATAGGGGAGACTTTCAAATTAGGAAAGGTGGTTCCAAAAAGGGGCCCGCTACTCTCATAGCCTCAACTCCCCTAGCCGTGCTCAGTGGAGCAACCTCTTCGTTACCTTTCAAGGGAACTGGATTAGTAGCAACTTGGGGCCCCTAACACCCCCGAATAGAATACAAAAACCCCATTGGAAACCCTCCAGCAGGTACCCCGCATCATCCCTTCTTGGATGAGCTGAGTGCCATCGCTCCAGCATGAGTACACTAAGTGGTGAGGGGGGGGCGGGCTTTGACAAGGCTAGTTCCTTCAGACGGGGATCTGATCGCCTACCTCTGCCCCGTAACCCACCAACCCGCGGGCACGCGGAGCGGCATAGGGGCCAGCGCAAAAAGGGGCATCCTAGTCGGTAACGACACTGGCGCTTATTACACACGTCGCTAGTTGAGCAGGTCGAACACAGCAGGCGGGCTGGAACCCCCTGCCCGACCAGTTAGCGTGGAGCCTGTGTCTGAGCAGCCCGCTGCACAGCATGACCACTATGGTACCTATCACCAGGCGCTAGTCACGTGGGAGTCATGTACACGAGCACAATTGCTGACAGGGCTCATCCCACCTCCTCTCAGGGTGTAGGGCCACCCTCATCCAAATTTATCATCGTAAGCCAACTGCGATGGGCCCATCAAATCAACCATCGCCCTGTAAATATTATCAAAGGATTGAACCATCGGGATGGCCCAATCAGGCTGGGCCCTGAGGCATACCATCATATATATAAGGTATGCCGGCAACCAGTTGGCCCAGGTGCGCGGTGGCTTACGACGATGGGACAGCTCTTTGTCTCTGTCGTCCTGTCCCTCTCTCTCCTCCTCAGTGGGCTCACAGTTCAATAGGGAGAATGTCCACGTATCCCCCTCCAGATTTTATCCCTCGTGACCTGCGACAACTGATCACCAAGAGGCAAAGAATAACCAGCCGTCGGCAAAGCCGTCACCGGCACATTAGGTAAATGGGGCATACGCAGCAGGACCTGGACAGCCCCTGCGATGCCCGGCACTGCCCCAGGGGTGGAAACCCCCGCCCTCAATGCATTGCCAGTTTGAAACCAAGGGGCACTGGGATAGACAGGTAACTGATGCCCACTCGCCTCAACTTGATGAGGCCAGGGCCACTGAACCCCACCACTGGAAGTGGGCTGTGATGTAGGTGCACTAATTTTAACCTGATACTCACTAGGTGCACCCCCGTGAGCCGCCCCCACTGGGGGTTCCGGCCCACGGCGGGCGTCGGAGCTCGCGACCGGAATCGAGCTCTGGGGCCACACCTGACTGGTCCCTGTCTGCAGCTCTGGACGAACAGGGAGCTGCGAGACACTGGCAGGCACAGGCCGGAGCGTCTCAAGCAGCTCAACCCGGCTGGCAGCCTGGTGAAGTGTGGCAGCCGTCGAGGTAGCCGGTGGACACGAAGGGCCCCCGGCAGAGAGAGAAGGGCCCCCTCCCATAGGAGGCTGTGCAATCCCCAAGGATGCCTCCAGCACTGCTAAACGTGCTAGTAAAGCATCCACTGCCACGGATCCCTCAGCATAAGGTGGGCCGGGTTGGCCGGAAGGCCCACTAGGCATTTGGAAAGGGACACCCAAGTGAGAGCCTGGGCCAGCATAGAGCCATGCCCAAAACTCCGGCCCATGAGGGGCCGGAGGAGGAACGGGTTGCACACCCGCACCAGGCCCTCCCCCGCTGTCTTGACCCATGGCCGGCAACTGCGGGCTGAGTGCCGAAGCCCCTGAGGGGCCGGCCTGAGGCTGGCTAGCCAAGGCCTGCTGCCGAGTGCCAGCCTGAATCACCCCACTGGTATCGGTGGGCAAGGCTGGGGTAATGCCCTGCCACGGGGGCGCAGCCCTGGTCCTCCAAACTGATGGCTGCCCCCCGTCCTGCACAGGGCTCGAAAAAGTCCTCCCCTTTGGCCGCGGCTTCATCACCGGGGCCTTCCGTTTGGGAGGCATATCGTCGAGAAGAAAGAGCAGGTTCCCTTGCCAGGGATCAAAAACTTAGTGCTGAAAGCGCGCAGCAGCCAGCAAGCAAAAGGCTCTGCGCGCGCTAATCCTCCCTTCCCAGCCGGGAAGGTATCAAGGGCTAAACAGCCGAAGACTAAAATAAACAGCGACGGAGAAAACTTCTCCTCTCCGTCGCTCTTACTAAAATGGCAGCTCGTCTGCCTCGTGGCCACCCCTTTTATAGGGGGGTGGCCACGCCCTCTAACTCACCCGGATGTCTGAGTCCGGGTGGGGGGGGGGGCGCAAAGAGCGCGGCGGCCATTTTGGCACCGCACTTTCATTTGTACAATGCAGAAAGCAAGGCTAGATCCTTGCACTGGATCTTCTACATCTGATCATCCTTCCCTGTCTACTCTGTTGCTACAGCACATCAGAACTATGGAACTCAGCAAATAGTCATAGTATAACTGATTTGGAAGGGCTCTCTTAGGCCATTTAGTCCAACCCCCTGTTCAATGCAGAAATCCGAATCAAAGCAGATAAGACAGATGTTTGTCCAATTCTCTCTTGAATGTTTCCAGTGCTGGAACGCTCATCACCTCTTGAGGCAGTTGATTCCACTGTTGTACTGCTCTAACTGTTAAGAAGTTTTTTTCTCATATTCAGCCTATATCTGGTTTACCTTCGTTTCAGCCTGTTATTACATGTCCTGCACTCTGGGATGATGGAGAACAGATTCTTCCCTTCCTCTTTGATGTGATTTATAATCTATAGATGATTGGCAGTCTAGAAACAGGTAGGTATTGTGTTATGTAAAAAAATTGCAGAATTATTGCATGCTCCTGTAGGATTTTTATGGTACTCCCATTCTTGGACCTGTTGCAAGACTAGTTGCACAACACGGGTCTGTTTCAGCAACAGAAAGCATATAAGATTTTCCTTATACTTTGAACAGGATAGGAGCCATATTATGTAACTATATTGGTTTGCATAGATTTTAAGTACAGTATATCCATAATAAGACTCATGCCACTGGTCTCATGAAAGCATCTGAAGAGGATGCAAGAGAAGGTGCAATGGAGAAGAGTTAACAGAGAATTCTGGTAGTGCTAGTCAAATGCATGTTTCTAAACATGGATTCAGCCTATAGTTTTAAGGATGCATGCCCAAAATCACACCCTCTTCTCATCCTAGCAAATGTCTAAGGGATAGTAAATATGTACCCTTTTCCTATATATTTCAAGAAGCATGACTGTAAACTCTGTCAAGGTTAAGAATTGAAAATCTGTCTCTGGTTTTCATTAACTTCATTATGTTTCTCAGAATTCCATACTGAGCTGTGAGACCATGCCCCCCCCCCTATAATTTTTCTCGTTCATACACATTCTCCTCCCCAGATCTCTCCCTTTTATGAATGTATTTTTTCAGTTTTTCCACTAACTAAAGTGTATTGTGCACATTTCTTTTTCAAATATATTTTAAACTTGTGCATCTATCTCAACTGGCATGCATGTGTTTTCTTTACTATATGTCAAAAATGCATGGAATCCTCTGACAATGTGTGCCCAGTCTCAGTAAGAACATCAAGTGTGGTGAAGTGGATAATTGCACCAAATTTCTTTTCAATCCCTTTCTTGCCAAGAGAGATAGCAATGCCTTGAACCACAACTCCTAGGAGAATATTTTTGCAGTCCATCTCACACAGAGAGACCAAGCAAGGATTTTAGCCTGGCAAATGAACAATATTCTACAAACATCCTGGAAGTGAATGATGTTCCTAGAAAAATAAAGGAGCATTCTTTCCTTATATTGTCTATGTAGTTATGTTACAAAGGCTGAAATCTTGTTGCAGTTTGTTGTCTGCAGAGAGGAGGACAACATCACCAACAGCAATTTGCTATTAAAAGTGATTTTTGGATTCATGTGACTCATACGTAATGCATGTTGCATGCACCCTGATATTGTCTAAGGAAGCTTTTGATCAGCAGCATTTTGCCACTGCTCATGACATCATTGCTGTTATACACAGACAAGATTTCAGGCATACCACAACACAGCTACAATATAGTAACAGAGCAGTTAAATCAGCTGAAGAGGATATTGTAGTGGTTCTGAAAGTTGGTCTTCCTATGATACAATGATTTCTGCAAGTTCAATTCTATACTGTTCTTCCAGAATTCATTTTCTTTTTGAATCTTACATAATATTTAAATGATTAAATACTGATCAAATAATGTAAATCTGGTCTGACTGAGATTGACAAAAACAGAAAATAAAACCAAGTAGTCATATTTTAGGCAACAGTCCTATACACATCTAGCTGAGAGTGGCTGCTTTTGACCTAACTTATGTCTGTAGACAGGTCTCTACAAAGGGAAAGGAATGCAAGAAAAAATTAAGAACAAAACCATCTGTTTCATTTACAGCAATTGAATCTTTGATGTTGAAACAATGTCAGTCAGTCAGTCAGTCAATCAATCAATCAATCAATCAATCAATCAATCAATCAATCAATATGTTTATTGCGCCAGTTGAGCATGGCAAAATTTTACAAAAAAGTCAGACAATAAAAACTAAGACAAGACATGCACACAACAAATAAAATAGACAGAATAAAATTGGTAAATGTTAAGATTAGATACATAATAGGTAAAATTTTACATATTAAACAATTTAAAATGTACAATTAAAATGTAGCAGGACTGTTAGGGGTGTCATTGGTGGTGTTTATCAACTTTCATTCATACTGTTGTTGTCCCAAATCTTGATGCTAATTCATAAGAATAGAGTCCAAAGACCTCTCCCTGCATCTAGCAGCCGTCACTACAAATAGGGCTAAATTTCGTGTTACATGTGGGTTTGTGCCTCAAAACAAGAAATGCCAGCTTTTCTTTATGTTCCCAGTAGTTCTTTCTCTTGTGTTGAAATAATATATTTTATATCCACAGTCTTTTATTCCAATTTCTGACCCACATTGTCTCTCAAGCTTGTCAATATATAAACTTTTGCATGTATACAGTTATAAAATAATTAAGGAACAACTCGCAAAATATACATGAGATTTGAACAGTAGTTTATTTTAAAAACCACTGCAAAACAATTAGCTAGTTCTCCAGCCAATTTGGGAAACAAGGTCACTGTATAATTTCATTAGCCTGTCTTTTTCGTGTTAGGTGATGTCAAGTTGGAATGGATGTATGACTGTCAACCATGGTATCCTTCTGGAACGGCTCAAAGGATTGGGGATCCAGGGTACTGTGTTATCCTGGTTTTCCTCATTTCTGGAGGGCCGGACCCAGTCGGTGTGGTTGGAGAGTGAGAGGTCCAACCCTAGGCCCCTGCATTATGGGGTGCCTCAGGGCTCGGTGCTCTCTCCTCTCCTATTTAACATCTACATGAAGCTGCTGGGGGAGATTATCCGTTCCCATGGGGTGAGGTATCATCAGCATGCTGATGATACCCAGATGTAAATCTTGGCCCGTGGGGACCCCAGTGATGCGGTCAATGTCCTATCCAGATGTCTGGAAGCTGTCGGGGTCTGGATGGGGGACAACGGGCTACAATTGAATCCTTCCAAGACTGAGTGGCTATGGATGGGGGCCCCCGCGTTATCCAGGGAGCTGCCAACTTTGGTCTTGGATGGAGCTGCTTTGCCCCAGACAGACCCGGTACGCAACTTAGGGGTCCTCCTGGATTCAGGACTGCTACTTGTAGATCAGGTGGCAGCCGTGGCCAGGAGGGCTTTCGCACAGCTTCGTGTCATCCGACAGTTGCGTTCGCTCCTGGACCGGGACTCCCTGCTCATGGTCACAAATACTCTGGTGACCTCCAGGCTAGATTATTGCAATGCTCTCTACATGGGGCTGCCCTTGACGACCATTCGGAGGCTACAGCTGGTGCAGAATGCAGCAGCCCAGGTGGTGATGGGGTGCGGGCGCTATGCTTGCGCCTCACCATTGCTTCGGGAGCTGCACTGGTTACCAGTTTGTCTCCGGGTGCAATTCAAGGTGCTGGTTTTGACCTTTAAAGCCCTACATGGTAGTGGGCCAGGATACTTAAGAGACCGCATCGTCCCAAGAGTGTCTGTCTGTCCAACCAGAGTGGACCGGGGGGGGCTCTCTAATTGTTCCATCTGCCAGAGGGGCTCGCCTCTCTGGCACATGAAGGAGGGCCTTTTCTGTGTCCACACCAGCCTTGTGGAACCTCCTGCCAGTAGAGTTGCGGGAGCAGATGGAGCTGATGCCTTTCAGAAGAGAATTAAAAACATGGTTGGCAGGGCAGGTGTGGGGCTCAGATGGAAGAGTGCCCCCCGGCTGCTGGCTTATAAAATGAAGCCCCCATCTTTTTAATTTGGGCAGTTTTAATGTGGTTAGTTTTAATAGGTGTATGTTGGGGTTTTAATTGTTTTTAATATGTATGTTTTAATTTTGTTGTGAGCCGCCCTGAGTCGGGTTCACCTGATTGGGCGGCATAGAAATTTGAACCATAAATAAATGAATGAATGAATGAATGAATGAATGAATGGGCTTTCATGGTAAGTGAGATATTTAAGGAGGGATTTCATTAGTTCCCTGAGTACGTTTTTTTTTTTTTTTTTGGCTAAGCAAGAATTTGATCCCAGGCCTCCACTACATCACACTGGATATTTCAGGAAGGTATTTACATGGGGGGGGGGGGGGAATGAATTGTGAAAATTTCATTTAGTAACAACAAAAACTAGAGTAATAAAGAAGAGGCACAAAAGCTGGAAAGATAAAAATCATGATATAGTGGTATCTCATACAATGATTTTAATCCATTCCATGGGGCTCATTGTTGTACAAAACAATTGCTATACGATACATGCATTGTATTTTCCCTATGGGATGCATCGTACAATGATATATTTTTTTGCTAAGTGGTTTTTCCCATTGAAAAATTGTTGTACGATTTTTTCCATAGGGAAAATTGTTATGCAGGATGCCATTTCCCCCCAAAACCTAATTGTTATGCGATTTCATTGCTATACGTTGTTGTATGATGTTCAACTGTACTTAATTCTGTAACTCTTTGCTAGAGCTTCAGAACATTACTTTTGCTGGAACACAACTTCAAGGATTAGTTTTAAATAATGTTCAGGCTCAATATTCTGGCAAATGTAATTTGAAAAAGGAATTTTGACCTTTACCACTAGTTGAACTCTTTAACAGCTAAGCAAAAAGTGAAACACCAGAGAATGGCTGCTTATAAAATACAGGATGTATTGTGGGCTGTTTCTTTTTCAGTAGTTGATCACATTTAAAAAGATGTTCAAGTTCAACTTAATAGCAGCCCATTATGAAGAATAATTAGGCTTAAGAACTTTGTAGTCGTGCATGCTCTTTTAAAGTCCGTAAGAAGGCATTCAAACTTACTTCTAAGTAAATATGTATAGAACTGGTCTGCACATTTAATATCTATACCTATAAATCTGAGTGTTAACTGTTGTAATTTGACATAGGCTCCTGCACCCGGCCATACTATCCCGTACCGAGCATTCGTGCACTTGCCCGACAGGGGTTTGCAGGTAACTGTCGGGTTGAGAAATGTGACAGTGGGGCAGGAGACCCACGAACGCACTCAAAGAAAAAGGACTTCAAGTCCCAATGTTCCTTGCGCCGCGCCACAGCCAATCAGACTGAGAGGCACGAGCAAAAGGAACGTTCAGAAACGCGCCACAACCAATCAAAATCAAGCAGCAGAAAAAAAACCGCTGCACAGACGGTAACCACAAACCCAAAACTACAAGCCCTAGTGTCTTGCGCACCATTGGCGCACAGAACGCTGAGGAAGCCGGCACGCATAAAATAAAAATACAAAGCAGTGCTAGGGTTCTTGTGGCCCGTCCAGCGAGGCCAGGCCGCAGGAAGGGAAGCCCACCCCCCAACGCCGCCTGAAGTGGTGCTGGGGTTCCCGCAGCACGGCCTTGCAGGCCAGGCTGTGGAAAGGAAAAACCCCATACACACAACGCCAAAACAATAAATAAAAACAAAAATCACATAAACACCAACACCAACAAAGAAACAAAACCACTAACAAAACAACTAATTAGAAAACTAAAAAACCACAAATAACACAAACAAGAAAAAATAAATAAAACCAGAAAAAGCCAAAACAATTAAACAAACCTAAAACTAAAACTGGGATGAAGACGGAAATGAGCTCCCGTCTTCATCCCAGCTCC
Organism: Bradypodion ventrale; assembly: GCA_035047345.1. NCBI lineage: Eukaryota > Metazoa > Chordata > Lepidosauria > Squamata > Chamaeleonidae > Bradypodion > Bradypodion ventrale. Next base: position 115,616,272 of record JAWDJE010000002.1, read on the forward strand.
TGCCAACCTAGCAGTTCGAAAGCAAGAAATTGCAAGTAGATAAATAGGGACCACTTCGGTGGGAAGGTAACAGCGTTCTGTGCGCTCCGGTGTCTAGTCATGCCTGCCACATGACCACGGAAATGTCTGCAGAAGCAGACAGCACTGGCTCTTCGGCTTAGAAACAGAGATGAGCACTGCACCCTAGAGTCGGATACGACTGGCTTTCGAGCAAGGGAAACCTTTAAAACTAAACCAAAACAAAAAAGAACAAAGAGAAACACCTATGAGACCACCACCACTAAAGCTAACAAAACCAAACACCCAAAATAAATAAAACCAGCCAACTCACCAGCACACGTCCTCCCTCCACGACGACCGGAAAATAAATGAATAAAGAAAGAGACTATTTACCGGAATAAGTTCCACCCAGAGGCCAGGAGAGAAAAAACAGTCAAAGTTAAAGAGATCCACTAGCAGCCCCACCTGCAGGGCACAATTGTAAAAACAACTCAAAAAGACTCAACAGCCCCACCCAGAGGTCACAAGAGTAAAAACAAGTCAAAAACATAACAAAAGATCACAATTTCACACAAATCATAAATAAAACCTAACCAAAATAAAAACATTTCTAAAATCCTGTGTTGAGTTTTAACTCAAATAAAGACCCAAAACATCTAAACACAGTTTAAAAACATTGAATGTAAAAAATATGTACTTTCACATTTTTAAAATTATTACCTATGTTAAAACTATTAAAATAAAATACACATAATAAAACATTATTTGGTTAAAAAAATTTAAATATATATATCATCCTTTGTTCTTTTTAAAATCCACAAAAAAACCAAAAAAGCTGATCACAGTTTATAACAGCCTGTGTGTATAAATAAACATTTTTAAAATGACAATTACAGACAAACCTCTTTTTTACAAACATTAACCAAAAAATCCCCCTTCCAACACAATTTAAAACAGCCTGGCACTACCGGGCAAACTATGCTAGTCACCTATAAGACTGATTAGTACACAGGAGTCTGCTGATTCTCATAATAATGAATCAAACTATCACATCAGAATATGGAATGCTGAGATTTAATATTCTGTAAAATAGGCAGGAAGCAATAAAACACATAACAATAATTTGATAGTACACTAGCAGATTTTACCCTGCAGTGCCGGGCTGTTTAAAATGGTTTTGGAGTCGGGTTCTGCCTGAGTGGGCGGCATATACAAATGTGAATCATAAATAAATAAATAAATAAATAAATGTTTATGCAAATGAGGTTAGTTTTTAATTGTGGTTTTTTATTTTTACGCATGGGCTGCTATAAACTGTGATCATTTTTTTGGTTTTAAAAAAGAGGAAAGGATGATATAATTTTTTATAATTATTGTATTTAACCAAATAATGTATTACTATGTGAATTTTTTTTTAAATTGTACCTTGGATAATAATTTTAAAAATGTGTAAGAATATTTTTTTAAATCAATGTTTCTATACTGTGTTTAGATTTTTTGAGTGAAAACTTATTTCTTTTTTTGAATTCTTTGTGATTATTGTGAATATTTTTGAATGTTTTGAAAACTTATTTCATTAATTTGTGAATTCTTTGTGATTATTCTGAATATTTTCGAATTTTTTTTCTCTTGTGGCCTCTGGGTGGGGCTGGTGATCTTTTCTTTTAATTTACTATTTTTCTCTACTGGCCTCTGGGTGTCGCTTCTTCTTCCAGTAAGTAGTCTCTTTCTTTCCTCAGTTTAGTTCCGGTCGTCATGAAGTGAGGACGTATCCTGGTAAGGTCTCTGGTTTAATATATATTTTGGGGGGTTGTTTTGGGTTGGGGGGGGTTCTGTGTAATTTTTCTTGTTTGTTTTTGGATGTTTTTGTGTTTACTTTTTGTGTTTGTTATTTTTGGTTTTGATTACTTTTGAATGTTTTTGGATTGTTTTGTTGTTTTGTGTTGGGGGTGGGGGTATTTCCATTGGCCAGTCTCGGTGGCTGGACCATGGAAATACCATCGCCGCTTGATGCAGTGTTGGGTTGGGGGTATTTCTGTGGGCCGGCCTGGGTGGCCGGACCATGGAAATCCCATCGCCGCTTGATGCGGCGTTGGGGTGGGGGTATTTCCGTGGGCCGGCCTGGGTGGCCGGACCATGGAATTCCCATTGCCGCTTGATGCGGCGTTGGGGTGGGGGTATTTCCGTTGACCGGCCTGGGTGGCTGGACCACAGGAATCCCATCGCCGCTGTATGCGGTGGTGGGGGGTGGGGGTTCCACGGCCGGCCATTTTTATTTTTATTTTTCACTTGCTGGCTTCCTCAGCGTTCTGCGTGATCATGGCGTGCAGGATGCTGGTGCTTGTAGTTTGGCATTTGCGATTTCAGTTTGTGCAGCAGTTTTTTCCTGCGGCTTCATTTTGATTGGCCACGGTGTGTTTCCAAACGTTCCTTTTGCTCGCGCCGCTCAGCCTAATTGGCTCTGGTGCGGCATGGCATAAGGAACATTGGGAATTGAAGTTCCCTTTTTTTGTTTGCGTCCGGGGGGCTCCTGCCCCACTGGTGCAAAATTCAACCCGACAGTGTCCTGTGAACCCCGGTCGAGCGAGTGCACAGAGGCTCGGACGGGGCTAGTGGGGCCTGGCTAAACATCCTTTGTCACATTCCAACGGTTAACGCACAGATTTATAGGTATAGATTTTATTTTCAGAACAAATAATCCATATACTGCTCACTGATGCACAGCCTCATCCTACATTCAAGTTTCTAATAATGTCATTTTTATGTTAGTCAATAGCTGCATGCTCATCCTATGGTCAGACCTAAACTAAATTACCATAAATTCCAACATGAAAATGTGAGCCAGCTAATGCACAAGGGGAAGACGCCACTGTAGAAAACTGTTCAGATGACTACTGCAATAAAATGTAATTTTGTTTCATCTTGGAGTAGTACAGAATCTTTTATTATACTCATAATAGTGACCAAATTGCTCATAATTACTTAGGAAGAGAAGAAAGAAAAAACACATTTAACAAGTCCCTTAACAATCTTAACCTGCTGCCCCAGGGCCAGATTCATACACTGGAAGTAACTGAGCCTGTCAAAGGTAGCATAGGAAGGAAAGTGAAGCAAAACAGGTCCTTACAAAGAGAAAGGAATGCAAGGAGAAGAAACAAAGCACAAAAGCATCTATTTAATTTACACGCACAGTGTTTTATTCTTATTTCTGACCCACTTTGTCTCTCAAGCTTGTCAATATATAAAGTTTTGCATGTATACAGTTATTTACTGAAAATAAACACTTATGGATATATGGATAACTAATATATCTTGATTTTGATGTTATATTTTTATGATTACAAAGCAAAGTCTGTTGTGATTTTGATATGTCAGTCAGATTTCATCTAGTGAAGGACAGCAAATGATTTTGTTAGTTCCAATCATGATGGAACGTCATGATGGAAAGAAACAAACATTTAATGATGACAGACTTATGCCCATAGCCAGGTGAGTTTTGAGATTTAAAAAAAGGGAGAGGGGGATTTTAATGAATTAAATTTATAGCAAAAATGTACAGAACAAACCTCTACTGAATTCTCACTTAATCCTTTGTGAGCTACATCAGCAGACAAAATAATAGCTTAAGGGCCCTCTTGCACAGGAGAATTGTGAACAATATTAAAACAAGTTATCAAGAGAAAATAATCTTTGGGCAAAACCTGTTTTGTGTTCTGTAGAAAGTTGGTGAGACTAATGAGGTGACAAATTGAATGCAATATCTGCCATGCATCCATATAAAGACATGATGGCCCAAATCCTGTTGCATAACATAGTAAATGGAATTCATGGGCATTTAGTGAGTCAACTCCTCTGTAAATTCTAATAATTCAAATGGGACCAATCTAACTTCAATTTATTATGCTAAGTAAGACACAATTAGAAAACAGCCATTTGAATCAATGGAACCTGTCAAGCTGAGATGAATGAATTTGTGGTAGAGATAACTCACCAAATCCTAATTGATTCAGCAGACTTATTTTTGTGTAATTTACCAAGCTAAGCAATAGGACTTTGGCTATTATGCATATGAGTTCTTTGAAAAGCCAGCCATGTACCAGGTCTTGCTATTGGGGGAAACAGAAGTGTGACATTGTCTTCTCTGACATAGTGGCTGTGTTAGTCTGTGGTTCAGGCATATCAGAAAAGAAAAAAACAAAAATAAAAACACTGCAGCACTTTAAAGACTAACTGCTATATTTTTATCAAGTCCACTTTTCAGACAAGGAGTAACATTTCAGGCATGGTTTATATACATCAGATGCAGAGGTCAAGATGCAGAGGTCAAGATGTTACAAGGGAGGTGGGTTACCAAGCAACAAAGTAAAGAGCAATCAAGCAGAATGACAAGACAAGCACACATATAAATACAGTCTCCCACAGCTGGCAGCAGGAAATGTACTCATGTTGTAAAAGAGAATATTGCAGGAAATATAGTATACTAGCAGAGTTTGCCCGGCGTTGCCTGGCTGTTTTAAATTGTGTTGTAAGGGAAATTTTGTTTGGTAATTTATGTAAAAAAGAGCTGTGTTGGTGGTTAGGGGTGGTTTTGGGTGTGCACAACCACCACCACCCATACAACACTACTCCAACCACCAACACACACATTAAAAATTCCTGGCAAGGTAGGAGTGGTGTGTGTGTGTGTGAGAGAGAGAGAGAGAGAGAGAAGCAGTGTGTGTGTGTGTGTGTGTGTGTGTATGTATTGTCCCCCCCAAACCCCCCAAACCTAGGGGACCCTGCAGAGATGGAATCCCCCCCACAGGACACCCCGTTATTAAAGAGAAGAAACCAAGCAGTTTCTTCACTTTAAAAACGGAGTGTTTGAGGGGTGGTGGTAGATTCGATCCCCTGTCCCTGGTCCCTGGGTTTGGTAGGGTTGGGGGGGACAAAAGGGGTCTGTCCCCCCCAACCCTTCCAGAGCTAGGGGACCTGGCAGAGAAGGGATCGTTCCCCCCCAAAAAACACTCCATTTTTAAAGAGAAGAATCCAAGCGGTTTCTTCTCTTTAAAAACGGAGTGTTTGGGGGGAAGTGGATTTGATCCCCTGTCCCGGGTCTCCTGGGTCCAGAAGTGTTGGGGGGACAAAAGGGGTCTGTCCCCCCAACCCTCCCAGAGCCAGGGGACCTGGCAGAGAGGGGATCATTCCCCCCCAAAAAAACACTCCCTTTTTAAAGAGAAGAAACCGCTTGGTTTCTTCTCTTTAAAAATGGAGCGTTTGGGGGGTGGATTCGATCCCCTGTCCCGGGTCTCCTGGGTCCAGAAGGGTTGGGGGGACAAACTGTCCCCCCAACCCTTCTGGACCCAGCACCTTTCATTGCCTCTCTCACCCACTACCTAACCCCCACCGGCTGCACTTACCTTTTCCTGGCTCCCACCAGCTGGGCCTTTCAAAGTCTTTCCCTCTGGCTCCCAGCATTTGTTTTTTCAGTCAGCGCGCGTGTTCCCAGCCTCCTCTGCGCTCGTATCCCTCAGCCTCATTGGCTGAGGGGTTGCACAGCACAAAGGATGCTGGGAATTGAAGTCATTTTTCTTTGTTCACGTTCATGGGGCTCTTGCCCCACTGGCAACTTTCTCAAATATTCAATAACCTCCGTACCGGGTTCAGGCGAGTGTAGGAGGCTCAGTACAGGATAGGATGGACGGGTGCAGAAACATATAGCAAGTTCCAATGGTTAATCCTTGGATTTATAGGTATAGATAATATAGCAATCTGTGCATCACATTTGATAATGTCCCAGAAACCCCTTGGTTAATATTTAAGCCTCTGTGGTGTGTATCTGGACATTACCTGGACACTCTATCCAAGAACTGAAAGTTGCAATTCTGGAACAGAGAAATTATAAGACTAGGATCCAAAGAGAGACAGCAGAAATCAAATGCATCCATCTGTTGGATACCCACCACAGAGGGTTTCTGGGACATTATCAAATGTGATACACAGATTCTGGTGTATTATACCACTTTCACTAACTTTCCTGCAATATTATCTTTTACAACATGAGCATAGCAGAATGTACACAAGTAAGAGGTTAAACAGTAAAAGGTGAACTAGTAAGAGGTTGAATTCATTAGCATATGTTTAGCAACTTCACACTGTTAAGATTGAAAAGGAATATTTAGAATTAATCTGAATAACAAGCCATGGATCATTTGTTGCTGCCAGCTGTGGGAGTTTAGTGTCTTGCACGGAAGACAAAGAAGGAGTCGCAGGAAGGACTAACACAGGTTTATTCATTGATGGTCAGCATGAACATGTGGTAATGGCGGAGATACCTCACATTATATACAGTAGTACAATACATTTGAATCTTGCTGCATGGTAGCTCATTTGCTGCTACCGGCGCGACGTCGTCCGGGTCACGCCCATCTTCAGTGGTGGATCAGTAGTAGTTTGCTATTGCGGGGAGTTCCCGCGGCTGCAGGTGATTTGAGGAATGGGAACCATGTGAGTTGAACACTCGCAGCTGCCCTCTATGGGCAGCTTGCTCGCGTTCCTTTAACAGCTGGGCTACATTGTAATTGTGGTCAGGTTACATTCATACATTTCTTAAAGTAGCATTGTACATACATAACATCCCTCCCCCCTAGGATGGGACGAAGTCCCTCAGCCATTGTGGCTTGCCGCACGTGCGCCTGGGGCGTGCGGCCGCTTGACTTAACACAGGGGAGCCAGAGGCTCCTGGTTCCGCGGAATCCTGCCCTGCAATGGAACGGGGGGACTCATTAGTGGCTCGGTGTGGCGTCTGCGGTAACCTTGCATTGGGGGACGGGAATGGAATGAATAGTTGGGAAGTGAATCCCTGCCTACCGCTTGAGGAGTTCGGGGACCCCCCCAGTATGAATCTCGGGACCGACGAAGAGGCCCTCGTGGCCTCGCCATCCCCTGTTCCCTGTCCGGGAGTTCTAGAGACTGTGGTGGGCGGACTTGCCCCTGTTGCCTGTCTTGGGGGTGTTGGTCTCCGGGGAGCTGGAGCTATGGTATACTCTAAAACAAAAGGGCTAGGGGGACTGGAGGTACCAGGGGCTGAACTGAAACCCCTCTTCTCGCTAGGACGGGTGGGGGACCACTCTGCTACACCCCCCTGGTACTGCAACTCATAGTCATCATCAAACCGATCCCTCTCTTTCAAAGTGTCCTCCTCTGTGGTTGGGAACCCAGGATATGCATTTGTATCCGCGGGTTCCGCCGTGTCTCCCCCTTGGGTAATGTGGGTGGGGGAGGAGCCTAACGCTGATTCCCCCTCACCGGTGACTCGCCTTCTGAGTTGGTCGGCGTGCCTTCTCCAGAGTAGACCTGAACTAGTCTCGACCCTGTAGGATACCGGCCCCGTTTGCTCAACAATTGTCCCTGGTACCCACGCTGGCCCCGAGGCCGCGTAGTTCCTGCAGTGAACCGGGTCCCCTACCGAAAAACTTTTGGAGCTCTCTCCCCCTATGCTTATATTCCTCCCTTCATCCTCCACCCTGGATGGATCCATCCGGTCAAAAAGTGATACCGGACGCCTCCTCATGAGGAGTTCGGCTGGGGAAAAACCTGAAGCTAAGGGGGTTGTCCTGTAGCAGATGAGGAACTGGCACAGATGCAGGTTCAACTCACCAGGGACCCATGCGCCGCAGTGCGTCTTTCGTAGTGCGCACTTGGCGCTCTACCTGACCGTTTGTGGTGGGGTGGAACGGGGCAGCGGTTATGTGCCTGACGGCGTTCCTCTCCATAAACGTCTTGAACTCTGCCGACGTGAAGGTACTAGCGTTATCGCTCACAAGGACATCTGGCAGGCCGAAGCAGGCAAAGAGCTTGCGCAACTGTTTAATGGTTGCGGCAGAGGAAGTGCTGTTCATGGGAATTACCTCCAACCACTTGGAGTAGGAGTCGACTACCAGTAGGAACATGGACCCGCGGAAAGGGCCAGCGAAGTCGACATGGATCCGGGACCATGGCCCGCGGGCCGTATCCCATTCCCTATGGGGTAACTGGGACTCCTCGGGCCGAGAGCTCTGGCAGCTCTCACACGTGCCCACTAAGCGTTCTATGTCCCCGTCTATCTGGGGCCACCAAAAGAAACTCCTGGCCAGAGCCTTGGAGCGCACGATCCCGGGGTGGCTGGTATGCAGTAGCCTCAGCACCTTGGCCCTCAGCTTCACTGGGATAACTACCCGCTGGCCCCAGAGTAAGCAGCCCCTTTCCAGGGAAAGCTCTACCCTGCACCTGAAAAACGGCTTGAACTGCTCCTCGGGGGGAGAAATGGGCCACCCTTTCCTAACCCAGGAACTAACTTGGGCCAGTATCTTGTCAGCCGCCGTGGCCTTGGCGAGGTCGGCCGGGACAATTGGGGGTGAGTCGAGAGACTCAATCAGCAGGACTTGGTGTTCCTGCTCCACCTCGCATGTAGGGTCCCCTAAACTAGGGAGAGGGGATCGGGACAGGGCGTCCGCATGTGAGATCTCCTTCCCTGGGCGATAGACCAGCTCATACTGGTAGGCGTTGAGGAAAATGGCCCAACGCAGCATCCTGGGGGATAAAATTTGCGGGGTGGGTTTGCCGGTAGTGAAGATCCCCAAAAGCGGCTTGTGATCCGTCACCACCGTAAACTCGCGGCCGTATAGGAAATCGTGGAACTTCTTTGTTCCCGCAATTATGGCTAGGGCCTCCCTATCTGTTTGCGCGTAATTGCGCTCTGCCTTCGAGAGGGACCTTGAGTAGTACGCCACCGGGGCTTCCCTCCCGCTCTCCAACACGTGGCACAGGACCGCCCCCACCCCCACTGGGGACGCATCGCAGACTAGTACCACTGGCTTTTTCGGATCGAAGTGGGTCAGGATAGCGTCCGAAGATAGGAGTGACTTGAGCTCTTTGATTGCTCTCTCCTGCTTGTCCCCCCACCGCCAAACCGCATCCTTCTTGAGTAGCGCGTGCAGTGGCTCCGCGATTGATGCCTTCCGAGGCAGGAAGGAGTGATAGAAATTTAGGAGCCCTAGAAATGACTGCAGCTCCGGTTTCGCGGTGGGGCGAGGGGCGTCTCTCACGGCCGCAACCTTGGATTCGGAGGGTTTGATTCCGTCCGGGGTTACCTTAAACCCTAGAAACTCAACCTCCCTCGCGAAGAATACACACTTGTCCCTCCTCAATCGAAGTCCTGCCCTCTCGAACACTGAGAGAACCCCATCTAGCCTCTTGGCTAACTCTGATTCGCTCCCCGCTGTTATCAACACGTCGTCGAAGTATGGGAGGACACCTAGAAGCCCCTTTAAAAGGCGTTCCACGAGGGACTGGAAGATTCTGGGGGCCAAATTCACGCCAAACTGAAGGCGCGTTACCTTAAACGCCCCCTTGTGCATTACGATCGTTTGCGCGGCGGCAGCAGCCGGGGTTACAGAGAGCTGCTGGTACGCCTGGGCCAGATCTAGCTTGGCGAAACACCTCCCCCCATGTAACGTGGCCAGCAAATGGCTGACCACGGGCACCGGATATGCATTTGGCCGAATGGCCTTATTTATCGTACATTTATAGTCCGCACAAATCCTGACCTCCCCATTTGACTTGAGGGCTGTAACAATCGGCGTTTCCCACTCCGCTGAGTCAACTGGAACCAAAATCCCCTGCCCCACCAACTTGTCCAGTTCCGCCTCAATCTTGTCCTTGAGGGCGAAGGGCACTCTCCTTGGCTTTAGGCGGATGGGCCGAATTTCTGGGTCCAGCTCAAAGGAAACGCCTTCTTGAAAACGCCCGGGTGTGCATCGCACACGTCCCGCATTGGGTCAGTCTCGATGGCGTTAATGCCGGACAGCTCGATCCCCAGGGGAGCAAACCACTGCGTTCCCAAAAGGCAGCACCTCCCCCCTTTGAGGACCACTAGGGGCAGTTTCTCGGAGTAGTTCTTGAACTTCACCTTGAAGTTCCCCACCCCCAACACCGGGATCCCATTTCCCTGCACGGCCCGTAGATTGGATCTCATTGCCCGCAGTTTGGGCCGCTTCTCTGGGGGAATGCACATAAACTCTTTTTGGGACAGGATGGAATAAGATGACCCCGAGTCTATCTCCATCCTCACTGGGACCCCCTGCAACAGTACCTCTATGAAAAACCGCCGGTGCTCCAGGCCCACGCGGTTCACGTCTTCCTCGCTGTAGCCGGCTGAGACCTTCCTGGTGCCGGCCGCCTTTCGTTGGTGCGTCTGGGGATGGCTGGAACTGCCCTTGTCCTCGACTCACCCGCGCCTGCATACTCGGGCGATGTGTCCTTTTCGGCCGCAGTTGTGGCACTCGGCCTTTCGGAACGGGCACCTTGTGCGGTCGTGGGCCGCCCCACAACCGTCGCAGTGGCGGTCCTGCCGTTCACGGGTCTGCCACTTCTCACCTCGCTTCTTGAACCTCTGGACGTCGTCGTCCTCGCTGGAGTAGGGATCCGCGGTAGTGGACGACTCCTTGGACGACGTTGGTGCGCCAGCGGGCGGCTTGGGGGCCCGCCAGGCCCTCTTCGCTGGTGTCCGCCGGGCCGCCTGTACTGGTGACTTGGCCCTCTCGGACGTGGCCCCTCGGGACTTGAACAGCTGGACTCCGCTCCTGGCCTCCTCGGCTGCTTGGGCCTCCCGCAGTACCTCGTTGAACGTGAGGCGATGGTCGCGGGTCATGAGCCTCCTCTGAAGCTCCTCATCCCTCAAACCACACAGCATGCGGTCACGGAGGGCCTGGTTTAGGTCGTCCCACTGGCAATGCACCGCTGCAAGCCTGAGGGCCGCCACGTAGGCGCACACGGATTCGCCCGGTCGCTGGTCTCGCCTGTGGAACACGACCCGGGCTGGGAAGATCGAGACGGGCGGCTGGAAATGCTCACGCAGTCTCTCCAGGATACGGTCGATGGGCACCTCGTCCACCTTCCGGGGGGCCACCAGGGTCATCAGGATCCGCAGCGTGGCCGGCCCCACCTGAGCCAGGAAGTGGGAGCGCATCTTCGCGTCGTCGTCGACGCCTGCAGCTTCCATGGCATGCCGAAACTGGCACTCGTAGAGCTCCCATTGTTCGGGCTCGCAGACATCGAACTGGTACGGTTTGACCTTGGGGTTTGCCATTGATCCCACCTTCGTCGCCAATTTAGTGTCTTGCACGGAAGACAAAGAAGGAGTCGCAGGAAGGACTAACACAGGTTTATTCATTGATGGTCAGCATGAACATGTGGTAATGGCGGAGATACCTCACATTATATACAGTAGTACAATACATTTGAATCTTGCTGCATGGTAGCTCATTGGCTGCTACCGGCGTGACGTCATCCGGGTCACGCCCATCTTCAGTGGTGGATCAGTAGTAGTCTGCTATTGCGGGGAGTTCCCGCGGCTGCAGGTGATTTGAGGAATGGGAACCATGTGAGTTGAACACTCGCAGCTGCCCTCTATGGGCAGCTTGCTCGCGTTCCTTTAACAGCTGGGCTACATTGTAATTGTGGTCAGGTTACATTCATACATTTCTTAAAGTAGCATTGTACATACATAACATCGAGGCTGTATTGATATGCGTGTTTGTCTTGTCATTCTGCTTAACTGCTCTTTGCTTTGATGCTTGGTAACCCACCTCCCTTGTAACATCTTGACCTCTGCATCTGATGTCACTTGTGTGTGCAACATGGCCAGTCCACCTTAAATTGTTCATCAGGTATTCTGTTAGTATGTCTTTTAGCAGTGATCTTCGCCTGATATCCTCATTTTTCACTTTATTGTAAAGTGATATTCCAAGCATTGATCTCTCCATTGCTTATTGTGTTGCCTGCAGCCGTTTTTCTTCTGCAGCTGTTAAAGCCCCCATTTTGCGGCCATATGTCATTGCTTTCAAGACCGTAGATTTGAACAAATTTGCCTTGTTTCTGGTTTAGCTTTTGAATTCAAGATGGCTGACACTTCTCTGAATTTACGCCACATGGCTCTCTGTCTTCTAGATATATTTTTCTTTTAAACCACTGTCCAGTGTACCAACTATTAAAAGACAATGAAGAAAGAGCACCAGAGAAGGCATGCATTAAGGGTGGAAAGAAGTATACTCCCTGCCGAGCCAAAATCAGAGTGCATTAAAATGTACAGAGGCACACATGTACACGCACGCACGGGGAAAATGATTCTGCAAACAAAGGTAGATGTTAAATGAGATTTAAAGAAAATATAAAATTATGGGATGGAGAGGCAGTCTGGCCAAGTTCTCCTGCTATGGTAGTAGAGTAGACCATACCACCAGTGACTCAACATTGATCATCAGGTGGTGTTTAACTAACCTGACAACCCTGAGGACTAACAGCCTTGGGTGGTGAAGTCCACAGGGAAGTGTGATGGTCCCCAAATGGATTAAATCCCACTTGAATCCGTCTTGATGGAGGGCAACAACTCCCTCAATACTGGCCTGGGGCTGTGTGCCAAAAGGACTCAGGACAAGAAAGTGTATCATTAAACTTAACAGTGAGTGATACAGGTATCAAGCTGTGATGTGGAAGAGAAATGGATGGCCACTGCATGATATTCTCAGGAGAATCTTAATGGCTGATCACCATGATGATTGCCAATTTTCTGAATAGGATATGGCACAAGAAGAAGAAGTGTTAGCTTGATCTAAGAGAGTTAGTGATCTATCCCACATTCATGCATGGGTTCAAAGAAGTCTAAGTGTAGCTACCTTTTTTTTTTTTATTTAAAAAAAGGAATAAACTCCAAAACATGGCCACTGAGTGAAGTAGACTCACCCTTCACCTGCCATTTATGGATGTGAAATGGCTACTTGATATGAGACCTTCAGCTGATATGAGGCTTCTACTACTACTTTGGCACTTCCTTTTTTTATGCTGCAACTGGTGCAATATCCCCTGCTTTTAGCATTTGCAACTGTAAAGCTATCAGAGAAAAATTCAGTGATCAGGAGGGGCATTCAAACTGACTACAATCAAGGCTTTCTTTAATTCCAGGTGGCTGATCTGGGAACACACCAATATTTGTCAAAAGCTTTAGTGGTGGTGGTCTCGTAGGTGTTTCTTTTTGTTCTTTTTTGTTTTTTGTTTAGTTTTAGGTTTGTTTAATTGTTTTGGTTATTTCTGGTTTTATTTATTTTTCCTTGTTGGTTTGTGTTATTTGTGGTTTTTTAGTTTTCTAGTTAGGTGTTTATTAGTGGTTTTGTTTCTTTGTTGGTGTTTGTGTTTTGTGTGATTTTTGTTGTTATTTATTGTTTTGGCATTGTGTGTGTGTGTGTGTGTGGGGTTTCCTTTCTGCAGCCTGGCCAGCGAGGCTGGGCCGCGGGAACCCTAGCACCACTTCAGGCGACGTTGGGGGTGGGCTTCCCTTCCTGCGGCCTGGCCTCGCTGGCCGGGCTGCAGGAACCCCAGCACCACTTCAGGCAGTGTTGGGGGATGGGCTTCCCTTACCATGGCCTGGCCTTGCTGACCGGGCTAGCAGGACAGGCACCAGGACCCTATGCAACCTTATCCACATCCAAATCCACAGTCAAAGCTAGGAGCAGACAGCAGGAATAGGCTAATCCAGTAGAGGATTCATAGTGCAAGCAGGCCACTGGTCATACAACCATGGAAGCAACAGAAGCAGGGTAACATCAGGGTTGGAGCAAGAACAGGAAGTTCACAAAAACACCACACCAGCTTTTTAGGGTGATGAGCTAGTTCTTATATAGCTGTTCCCACAGGTCTTCCAGGTGGAGCTCATCAGGGCTCTAGTAGGTTGTGGGTCTCATCCTGCAACTACCAACACTGCTTTTCCAACAGATGGAGCCCTTAAACCACCCTAGAGACTGACAATATTCCTGCTTTGGCCTAATTGGACACATTTCTCCAAATCTGGTGTACATCCTTATTAAAAACTACCCAAAATGTAATATTTGATAGACTAGTTTCTGTGATCACCATGATTCAGTCTCCTCCTGTTTGAGAAATCCACTTTAAATTAGTAACTCCCAAACTTTTCTTGGACATGCCCCACCAAATCATCTCTAAAATTCTGAAGCCACCCCCCCCCCCTGTAAATATAATTCTTATTATTCAAAATGTGAACTCCTATTTGCATGGAGGAAGCCTAAAAGACCATTCACTGTTAATAACTTATTCTCGAATTCCCCCCCCCCCCTAAAAATTGAATCACCCTCCTGTGGGGCATGTGTCTCAAGTTGGGAACCACAGCGCCTTAAATAAAACGGTGTGTTGAATGCCTGATATGCTGAGATGAATTAACTGAATTAAGAGTTTAGACATAGGGCTTATTTTCCAAATAGTTTATTCTACAAATTACCTTTCTGGGTTTGTAAAGGTGGAGAAAAAAAGATTGTTAAGAAATATATCTTCTTGCATTTGCTTTGGTTTGTAATTCAGTCATTCATCTTTTTGTAAGCATAGAGGAATATTGCTCTTGCTTGATAGTGGGGGAAGAGGGAGGAAATTGTATGCTACTCCTCATTTATGAAATGAAAAATTGAAACAAACCCCCCTTTTTTTGTTGAACAGAAAGTGGTTTGAGACTAGAGCCCAAAGGAATATTTGATTCTTCCAGTTTTATGCAATGAAGCAAATTCAAACGGTATTTAACAAGTAGGGTTGCTTTTATATTGCTTGTGGGAAAAATCATTTTGATCTCTTTATTATGTATAGTATAATATACTTCAGAAAAGAAATGTTTTAAGAATATAATGTTCAACACAGAAGGCAGAAGGCATTGGCCTAATATATAGCATTTAAGTCCAGAGGCAAATATGCATTGTGAGATTCGATTTTACTGTAACACGGAACACTTCTATTCTTGTATATCAGTGTTGTCATAATTTGCTCCTTGCTCTGTGATTACCTAAGCAGAAAGTCTCTGAAAGCTGCTTGACTATTTGTAACATTCCAGTTTATGCATCTGGAAATTTTGCATTTAGAAATCTGTATTTTTAGACTGAAAAAAATCAGCCATGAGAATCACAGTGGAATGGTCTTTCCTGGGCTTAAATGCATTTGCTAATCCCATGATTTAACAGTGGGATATATTGTCAACCCTTACTTAAATCCCATTAATTCAATGGAAAGGTACTCCATTTAGGACTGACAACAAGATTTAGCTCCTCTTTATATCATTATCTAGCAATGGTGCAAGATGTCTTGTTTTGTTACTATTACACTCAAACATGAAATCAAAGACAATAATAAAACAATTATTTTTTATTATTATTATTATTATATTTACATTTCTATACCGCTTTACTTCCCCTAAGAGAACTCAGAGCGGTTTACAGCATGTACAATAAAGTAAAAAATACAATCCAAAATACAGAAACAGTATACAAATCAAATTCAGACAAAATACAAAATCACAATTATAAGATAGTATATAAACATCAATTAATCACATGGGAAAGTGTTTTAAACACTACATTTCATTTGGCACATTTGCTGGTATATCCTTTAAAACAGAGATGTGTGCTTGCTTTCCAAGCCACCATCACCTCTACATTCAGCCTTTTTGACGGACTATCATAGAGAATCGTTCATCCCTCGGGGATTAAGAATCCAGAAGTGTCCAACTCTTTTCTCTCATGATAATGATTTCACATCTATTCTCAACAAGTGTTCATTCAATTTGATACTTTTGATTGTTGATAAGTGTAATCGAGAATTAGTTAATATTGACATGGAAATTGTTGAACTTAGGGAGAGTTTACAATTGGGCCACACACAAACTTCTTTTGACAAGAATATATCAGACTTAAAGAAAAAGATTCAGGATTTCAAAGTCTCTTTACTTGAATTCAAAGGGGAGAAATTTGACAGAGATGCATCAGATTATTCGTGAGATAAGGTGTATAGGTGGAAATATGATACCAACAATAGGATGAGGAAAAGGGTTTCGTGGAGGGAACCTGTTTCCCAATCAGACTATGAATCTACAGACAATGATATGTTAAGTTCGTCTGGTGATGAGGGAACATCTAAGTCTTACAACATTAGACAAATGCAGGATCGGGCCCCTAAGACCTCAACTTTTTAGAGCAACGCAGGACATTTAGTCGAAAGAGGAAAAATTAGTCTTTAACTTGTCATCAAGATAACTAAGTTCTAGGGAATTACATTTGCTTAATCTGGGTCTCAACTTTGTTCCAGCACCCAATTACCGATCATTAGTTACCAGAGTGGATATTTTTAAATTAATCAGACTTCTGAAATTAAAGGTCTTCTATAAGGATTTTCCTTCCATGTCCAGGAACATATTCACACCCTCCTCCACATTTTGCCCTAATGTAGTTAACCCATCAATTGATGTTTTCTGCAAATTAGTATTTAAGGATATTGAAAAAATAGAGACTAACCAGGTAAGGTTTCACAGAAATTTATCTAAGGAGGACAGAGAGACCCTGGAGGAGTTGGGGAAGGATCAGTCAATTATCATTAAGAAAGCAGACAAGGGTGGGGGAGTCATCATATTAAACTGATTGGATTGTCTACAAGAGGCTTACAGGCAATGTGTGGGTACCAGGTATTATAAAAGACTTGCTCAGGATCCCACCACACAATATTCTGCTATTATCTGCACAGTTCTGTATGAGGGCTTATCTTTAAATTATATCACTGGGAAGACCTTTAAATATCTTAAGAATGACTTTCCCAGAGTTCCAGTGTTCCATATGCTTCCTAAGATTCATAAACAGAGGTTACCTGGTCAGACACCTCCTGGTTGCCCTATAGTCTCGTGCATAGGTTCGATATTGGAACCATTGGCCAAATATGTGGGCCAACACATCAATTCTTTTTCTAAAGAGACATCATCCTACATTCGAGATTCATCAGATTTTCTAGTTCAAGTTGAAGGGAGTTTGGTGCCGGCAGATGGGGGGTTTATATTAGAACATTCCCATTGATGAGGCTAGAAGAGTTGTTGGCAATATCCTGAGTTCACGCCCTAAACAGACAACCACCCATTCATTTCCTAATGGATCTTCTGGATCTTTGTCTGGAAAATAATTATTTCAGGTTTGAAGATAAATTCTTTCTTCAAATTAAAAGAGTGGAGATGGGCAGCCCACTTGCACTCTCAGTCGCAAACATTTTCATGATTGATTTTGAAAATGGCACCATTTCTAATCCAACTGTTAACCCTTTTTAAAAGCATATATTAGTTTACAGGAAATTTACAAATGGCCTTTTTTTTGGTTTTTTATGATTTCAAGGTTAGTCCCAAATTTATTTTGTGGTGGGGAGGCATTAACCCACATTTTGGTTTTTTGCACAGTTTTGATTGGCATTCATTACTCTTCTTAGATTTAATGGTGTACATAACTGAGGATCGCAAAATTAATATGAAATTATACAGGAAGCCAACCGATCTCAATTCATATTTGGGTTATGATTCCTTTCACCCATGCCATTTAAGAAAAAACATCCCCTTTAGTTTATTTGCAAGGGTCAAAAGAAATTCAACTTTGGAGAAGGATTTCTTAGATTCAGCAGAAGACATAGGGAGGAAATTAGCTTTTAGGGGCTACCCTTCGGATATTCTCCATAGAGCTTATTCGAAGGTCCATAGAACATCTAGGTCTATGTTTTTTACCAGAAAAAAAGGAACTGAAGAGTACCGAGATACATTGGTCCATGGAATATTTTCCTTTGGCGAATAAAATTAAAAGGGCTGTTTTAAGACACTGGCACATTGTATCAGACATACCGGGCTGTGAAACATGTCCTATGATTGGTTTCAGATGGACAAGAATGATAGGCAATTTGGTTTCCCGGAGTGATTGTTTAGTTAGGTCACCTAGTAAGGATTTGTTGATTGGACATTACAAATGTCAGAACTGCAACAATTTCAGGTTTGCATGGGAAACAAAGGAGGTTTCGATACCACAACTTGATTTTCCTCAGAAGTTGTGCGGTTTCTCAAATTGTAAAAAATCATACTGCGTGTATTTGGGTTCTGTCCTTGTGGACTCGTGTATGTGGGGAAAACCTTGAGACCTGTCAGGATTAGGATCGGGAAACATAGGTCCCATATTCATAATCAAAGCATCATGGCCCCTATGGTCGAGCACTATTTAGAAAAGAATCACACCGACAACCAATTCAGGTTCGTGGTAATAGAAGTGGTGCACCCAGGAACTTATGCAAGAGTTAATATTGATAAAATCCTTTTAGATATATACTACATACATAGACTCAAATCAGTTGCTCCGGGTGGGCTCAACCAAAAGATTGATTTGTCCTGTTATTTGTAATTGACTTGGAGACATACATTTAGAATTTGCATTCTTGCTGACATGGTTTAAACAGTATTTATGGGGCTGTTTCAGCAGTATACTTCAGCTACTATCATTATTCCCGTCATTAATCAGTAATGGATCGTCCACATTTCAAGGAACAAACACCTTCTGGTTCTCCCTTTAAGAATGATCACTGTGTGTTAAGGATTATAGTAACTATGCACACATGGGGTTTTAGTTTTATATATATATAGGAATGTTATCCATGAGCAATTTTGACATCATTGGGCACAATAAGAGATTAGCAATGAGAGGCCATGCCGATGTGTTTACACGGTAAAGTTTAGGTTCATTGGACCCTGAGTATGCAATATTGCATGCTTATTATGGTTAATTTTGTACCTCATATGTGTATTAAGGATTTTTTATCTTTTATTGTATCGTTGAAATTAAGAATTACTCCTGAAGAAGATTGTAGATTGAAAAACCGTCTATTGGATTAGGTTTTGGGAATACACAGGGATGTTTATGAATAAATATCAGGACACTAGTGAGAAGTTAATCACCTTAGTTTCCAACAGTCCATTTCCTATGAAGATTACTTTGGAATTATTATTCTCCGTGACTTAAACATGAGTGTTATCAGTTAACTATTACAAGGAGACAAAGCACAATAAATAGACTTGAGACTGTAACCTTTTGGATTAACAATTATTTGCATTTTCTTTGTTACCTCAAATGGTTTATTTGGTTTTGGTATATTTTTCACCGTTTGGCCTTGGACTCAGCCACATGTAAGCAAAACCAGCAGAAAATAAAGAATTCATAACATCCAGTGCCCCCAAAATGTAGTATTCAAAGTAAGGCTAGTTCAATCAAAGACAAAGTTCATATCCCAGTGGCTAAACCTATGTATCCAGAACTTGTTCTGTAACATCTCTGTTTAAAAGTTTTATATAACAAGCAACAGGAAATGCTTTAGGAGAACATTATTTTGATGAATTGCATAGACTTCTATTAATGTGAAGAATGCTGGATACAAATCTCTATTAAGTGAATGGAAGGAAAGAGACTATAGTTAATCTAAATACAGCACTCCAAGAACTAGAGAGCACTTGTATTCTTGTTGATATGTGCCCCCAAACCATACTCAACTTATGACCCTTTAATTTTAGGATCTCCAAAAGCTCCTATCATTAACAGCCCAGTTCAGGTTTCGCTTATTCAAGGTCATGGATTTCTTTATGAGACATTCCATCATTAGCTGCATTTGTTGGACAGATGAGTCCAACCCTTTTGCAACCCAATGGACCACCACATGCCAGGCTCCTCTGTCATCTGCCATCATCCATAGCCCACCCAGATCTACACCCACTGTGTCAATGATGCCATCTTGCCATCTCATCTTTTGCCACCCCATTCTCCTTTTGCCTTCAATCTTTCCCAGCATCAGAGCCATCTCCAGTGAGTCCTCTCTTCTCATTAGGTGGCCGAAATATTGTCTGGGTTGATTTCCTTAGAATGGACTGATTTGATCTCCTTGGAGTCCAGGAGACTCTCAAGAGAATTTTCCAGCACCACAATTCAAAGGCATCTGTTCTTCTGTGCTAAGCCTTCCTTATGGTCCAGTTCTCAAAGTCATACATTACTATTAGGAAGACCATAGCTTTAACTATGTGGACTTTTGTTGGCAGGGTGATGTCTCTACTTTTTATTATGCTGCCTAGGTTTGTCATAGCTTGCCTCCCAAGAAGCAAGTATCTTTTTATTTGATGGATGCAGTCACCATCTGCAGTAATCTTAGATCCCAAGAAGGTAAAGTTTCCATTTATTCCCCTTCTATTTGCCAGGGAGTGGTTGGGTCGGATGCCATGATCTTGGTTTTTTGATGTTGAGTTTCAGGCCAGCTTTTGCACTCTCCTCTTTCACCCTCATCAAGAGGTTCTTTAGATCATCTTCACTTTCTGTCATTAGAGTAGTGTCATCTATGTATATATCTAAATTCTGACATATAGTGATTCTTTCTAGGTGTTTCTGGAATGATTTGCCATTCCCTATTTTTCTGGTGCAGCTTTCCCAAGGCTATTCAAAGTGACTCTTCTCCTGGGATGCACAATGAAGAACTGAACTCAACCCCTGGCTCCATAGCCAGATTCCTAACTCATGGGCCTATCAACGTCTCACTGTAAACTTTAAACAACAAAAATATTTTCTTCTCAAGTTTTCAGGTACACTTTAATACTCAATGCATATTTGTAATATGAGCTCTAGTGTCTCTTCCAGGTTGAACAGCTGGTTCATTACATATATGGTAGAACTCTTTGTTGCAAAATATTTTTAGTATAATTTTCCTCGTATGGGAAATCAATGTAATAGTCCTATAGTTATTGAAATATTTGACTTCTCTGTTTTTGGAGGACTGGAATGCATATTGAATGTTTCCAGACAGTTTTATTTTCTGTATTTGTTCACTTTTGCAGCACTTCTGTATAACACTTTAGTATTTTCTCTCCATTTGCTCTTTATTTTATCTTGTTTAGGCAATATATTCCCCCTTGACCTTTCAGCTTCCATAATTCCCTTCTAATTTCTTGCATTTTATGTAAGGTTGCTTGCCATGTTTATCTGTTGTGTCATGGTTTCATGTTTACTTTGATTTGAGCATCTCATATTTTTTGTCCTAATTTTTCAACAAGTTTTCAACCCCTATCACTCTCGGAACTATAAATTCTATTCTGCAAATCTGACTGTTAATTACTAGAGACAATGATGCATATTAGTTTAATAATTGTCTTTGATCATTCTGTCTGAGGAGACAGAGTGTAACCTCCTCATGAAAAAAAACTATCACTTTCCTGATATACAATTCCTCACTGTCCGTAATTATTCCTTTTTCTGCCATTGATAGATTACACGTCATTGCTTCTGTTTTACCCCAATTGATCTTTAAGCCTGTCACTTCCTCGAAGGTTTTTAAGTGTTGTTGGATTTTACTTATATTTTGAATGGGGTCTCTTATTACTAACAAGGTATCATCCGCAAATAAACAAATTTTCTTTTTTCCTATTCCTACTAAGTTTTCATCTTGCCTTATCTCTGTGGCTAATAATTCCATAGCAAGTATAAATAAAGAGGGCGACAGTGGGCATCCTTGTCTTGTTCCTGCATTTATATTAACTTCCTTACTCAACTTATTATTTATTTTTATTTTTGTCACTGCTTCCTTATATAGTTGTCCTATTATATGTTTGAATTTAGGACCAAATTGTAATTTATTACAAATTGCCTTAATGGTTGACCATTGAATCAAAGGCTTTATATATGTCTAAAGCTAATATACAAATTTTATGTTTCTGTATTTTTAACCTATCAATAATATTAATTAGCCTACTGATCAACTTTTCCATCTGTCTATCCTTAATGAAACCAACTTGGTCTTCTCCTATGTATAAATTGACAAATTTATTCAGATGATTATTTATTAAAGAAGTAAATATTTTTGCATCCTGATTTAGAAGAGAAATAAGATGAGCTATGCATCAATCCTTTCTCTATCTTTATCTGGCTTTGGAATTAATGTTGTAATCGATCTGCTCCAAGAATTAGGAACATCACCTGCTTCTAAAATAAAATTATATAAACTTTTTAATTTAGGGATAAATACCTCCTGACATTTCTTATATATTTCTGATGGAAAACCATCTTCTCCCGGAGCTTTGTCGTTTTTTAAATTTTTTATTACATCTACAATTTCCTTTTCCTCTATTTCCTTCTCCATAACCTCTATATGTTCTTTCCTCAATTGCATACTTTGATACTTGTCTAAATATGATCCTAGCTTTGATATGTCCACTGCCTTTTCTTTATATAATTCTGCATAAAAATCTTCTGCTATCTGAAGTTTATCTGATAATATATTGCCTTATACCATTCCTATCCTTCAACGCCTCAATCTGTCTCTTGGTCTTTTTGTGTTTTGCCAATTTTGCCAAATTCTTCATATTTTTATTATTAAATTCAAAATCATATCTTTGTAAATATGCCAAGTCTTTCCTTGCCTTATCTATTTCTAAACTCATTACCTCCTTTTTTAACGCATGTAATTCATTCCATATCTCTTCGTTGTTTGTTGCGGCATGTCTTCTTTCAAGTTCTTTTAATTCTTTCTCCATTTTAACTACCTTTTTATTCCTTTCTGTATCATTAATAATCTTTTCTTGTATACATTCACCTCTCAAAACTGCCTTTATAGCATCCCATAAAATAGGTGGGGGGGGGCAACTTCTCCTGTATCATTAATTTCTCATTTTTCCTGCCAATTATCCATCAATCTTTTCTTTATATTATTATTATTAAGAAGTTTGGCATCTAATCTCCATATATTATCTGAGGTTATGTCTTTGCCAAGTTTTACATCTAAATTAATCATCGTGTGATCAGATAACTTAAACGTTCCTATTATAAAATCTTCTAGATTTTGCAATAAATTTTCCGAAACTAAAAAATAGTCAATTCTGGAATACGACTTAAACATTGCAGAGTAAAATGTAAACGCTTTTTCTCCCCCCTTTACAATTCTCCAAGCATCTTTAACCCCCAGTTTCTCCATCCACCTGTCTAATATGTTTTGTTGTCCCTGTCTGTATCTAGAAAGTTTTGAAACATCAGATATTGATCTTATTAAGTTGAAGTCTCCCCCTATTATCAGATTGTTAGATCTTTCCTTCTTTATAATTGGTAAAACTTTGTCCAAAAAAAGTCCCTGATCTTTATTGGGTACATACATATTTACCAAAGTATATTCCTCAATCCCAATTTTTCCCTTAATTAATAGAAATCTACCCTCCTTGTCTTTCACACTTTTTAACATTACAAAATCTAACTTAGATGAAATCAGAGTGGCAACTCCCCTGGAATTTGATGAACTTAAACATTTTTCATAAATATCAGTACCCCTTAAATATAAATTGTTCTTATTTTCAAACTTATGATGCATGTCTTGAAGAAATTTGATATCTGCTTTCTCTTTTTCAATATCCCTTCTACTCTCTTCCTCTTAATTTGATTCCCTAAACCCTTTACATTCCATGAAATAACTCTTAATTTTTTCGACATCTATATGACTTAAAATAAATAGCTTCATTACTGTTTCCCTGACGGTAAGACGGTGCAAACAACTGACAAAAAAACCGAAAGAAAAATATTAATACAACATTCAAAAACCCCTTCCCCACCTCCAAAAACATAAAGTATATACTAGCAGAAAGAAAAAAGAAATTGTTTTCCTAACCTCCCCACTTCTCTAAAAAGTAGCCTTTGAAAACAAAGAGGGGGAGGGGGGTTGCGGGCAGCGAATCAAATTTAAGGTGCAAATCCATTTCTTGTTCCTTACATAATTTTTATTCATTTCATATAACACATTAATCTCTTTATTCTTCTTATTCACCTTCCTCTCCTGCAACTTCTTCTTCCTCTGTTTCTACCCCTTGCAGAAGTTGCACCTGCATTCATCAAAATGAATTGCTTCCACTCATCCGAACCTTTTCCCAAAAGCTTCGACAATACTAATTCATTCAGTCCATCTGAATCCTCCTTAATCCAAAAAGTTTTCCCTCAAACTACAAAAGTTAATTGCTTATATTGTCTCCATCTATATTGTATATCCCTATATGGCAATGGGCCAGGATACCTTAGAGACCGCATCACCCCAAGAGTGTCTGCCCATCCAACCAGAGCGGACCGGAGAGGCTCTCTAATAGTGCCATCAGCTAGGGGTGCACATCTATCCAGCACCCGAAGGAGGGCCTTCTCCGTGTCCGCACCAACCCTCTGGAACCTCCTGCCAACAGAACTAAGACTTCAAAGAGATTTGCTGCCCTTCAGGAGAGGATTGAAGACCTGGCTGGCAGGGCAGGTGTGGGGCCCTAATGGGAACACGGTCCCCGCCTGCTGGCTTATGTAAACAATTAAGAACTCTCTCTTCTTCTTTTTATAGTGGGTGGGATGGGTGGGTGGGATATGGGTCTTTTAAAGTGGGTGGGATATGGGTCTTTTAAAGTGTTTTTATGTGTTTTTAGAACTTGTTGTAATGCCGACCTGAGTCGGGTTCTGCCTGAGTGGGCGGCATATATAAATATGACTATTAAATTAAATTAAATTAAAATCCTTCTCCTGTAATTATTTTGTAATTGGCTTCATTTGTAGTCGCCAATTATGCTCTTCCAAGGAAATATCTTTAAAGATATCTATTTTAACACCTTCCATTTCTAATGTCTCTGAACCCAATGAATTTGCATGTTTCAATAATTCCAATTCCTGAATCTCTTTAAATTCTTCCTTTATTGATTTTCTCCTTCCCCTCTGATCTTCTTCCTCTAACCACCCTATCCCAGCCCAGTTCACTTCACATTTCTCGTTGTCCAATTTTTTACTCATTAATGATTAATCCTATTTGATCTGATTTTATAATGTTCAGGAATATAGTTATAGTCAAGGCTTAAGACTTAATGAATGAGAAAAAAGAAAAAGCCTAACGTAAGAAGGGGAAACTACTGATAAAATATTTCCGCCAAATTCTATGACTCTAAAGACAAATAATATAGCTTGGATATAATTCCAAATTTCTTATTCCCTCCTCCCTCACTTAAACAAAGGTACACAAAACACAAATAAGGGCAGTTTATACCTATATCCCAATGTATTGAGGATCCAAAAATTTGCAATCTTTTACTTTATGTCTAATATCCTTTTATATACTGCTACCTTCAAAACAAAATCTTGTCTAAGCTACAATTTTAAATTTTACACTTTCATTAATATATAACTTCACCAACCCTTTATCACCTTTGTCATTCCAGAATTCTGGAATCTTTCAAGTAATTTATTCTACTAATCACCAAAGAACTTGAAATATGTTAAAGTATAAATGTTTTAAATGTTTTTTTTCCTGCAGTACCAAACCACCGGTCGCAAACTACAGCAGCATGGGAGGAATATCCTCTTTAACTCCTTAGTATACTCGTGTCCCAGGAGAGATATTTTGTAACTACCATCAGCAAGAAGAAGTCTCTCCTTATAAATCTTTTGCAATGGGAGAGAGGAGGAAAAAAAAGAAAAGCTACCAAGTCTCACATCTCCTTCCTCACTCCCAAGCTAACCTCTCAGTCCTCGAGAGAGAGAAAAAGCAAGCAACTTCCTCTTTCTTCCTTCTATCTTCTTTCTTCTTCCTTTCCATGCTTCACTCCTGAACCTTTATTTCCGAACTTTCTGTGGCTTATAACTCTTGTGTCCGCAAATAGCTCCGACTCTTGCTTCCTCACAGCAATATTCGTTCAGCTTCCTGGCAAATTCAACCCTGAGACATCCCAGGTTGATTTCACCCATGGAAATCCACAGAACCCATTGACAAAATTAAAGAGAAAGAACTGTCTTACAAGAGCCTTGGAGCCAGAGTCCTTATTTTTTGATTCTGAATAAGAAGTTACTTTCTCTCAACAGTGTATGTCTCGAATCTCATTAATCACCAGCTCAGTGTTTCCAAAAAAAACCCATTGCGGAGCCGTATCACCACCCACAGCCACCGGTGCAACTCTCTGGGCTCAGCAATTTATATCAATCTCCGCTAACCTCAGTCGGAAAGAGAGAAGTCTGTTTATAACAATCTTTTATTTATTTCCCGTAGCTCACACATTTCTTCACTCTTTCCTTACATAAGTCCTTGCAAGCCTCGGACTTCCTCCTCTTTCCATATACCATGTTTCGCTGTTTTCCTCCACAAGTCTTCTTTCCTCAAAAGGGAACCGGGAAAGTCCAATAATCCAAGAATAAATGTTCAAGAAAGCTGGTAACAGACATGGAAAAAAGGTTCAGCAAAGTCCAACGAACTCCAAAGGCCACGTAAACACAGACCAAGAAGAAGCTCCTTCCAACCTTAACACGCTCCGAATCTACCGAGACTCCTCCTTGGAGCCTCGGCGTTTCAATAAGTTAATTGCGGAAACTCCACCGCTGTGTTCCGTGGCTTATCTTATCTTAAACTTTAGTTATTTCTTCGAAGCTTGCAGGAAAATATTTCAAAAATAAACAAGTTCCTCAAGAATACTTTCCTGGAACTCCTAATGGTATTTTCATACCTTTTTACAACCTTGAAACATACTTTTTTCCCCACCTTATTTAACTCGCCTTTCAGAACAAATGGAAAACTCGCCTCTCAATCCGCCATGATGCCACGCCCCCGGTTTTAAGGTCAAAGATCAATTGAAGTATTTAGGGATAATTGTGTCGGAGGAGGTTAAAGATTTATATAGAATTAACTTTAATAAACTTAGAAATGAATTATAAAACACTATAGTGCATTTAAAATCATTAAAGTTATCATGGTTTGGAAGAATCAACCTATGTAAAATGAAAATTATGTCCAAATTAAACTTTTTATTGGAGAATCTCCCAATTAGAATTAAGGAAACTGAGCTAAAGGATTGGCAAAAGATGATTAATGATTTTTGTAACGGTGGGAAAAGGCCGAGGATTAGTAAGGGGTTGTGGTATGTTAAGAACAAATTCAGAGGGTTGGGTATCCCTAATGTTAAAAGGTATTATCAAGCCTTCACCTTAAAAAAATTGCTTGGTTATAGCTGTGAATTAGGAAATGAGGCAGATCAAATAGAATTTCTAGGTTTGTTAAAAAGTAAGTTAAATTTCACCAACTATAAATTAAAAAATTTATATGCAGTTTGGAAAGGATTAAAGAAAACTTTGGCTCCAAATTATTTCCCCATATTAGAAATTGTAGATTTTCAAGATTGCCCATTAAATTTAACATTGGAAACAAGGGATATTTTGAAGCAAAGTAATTCCCTATTATTTACAGATTGGATGAAAAATTGTATCAATTTTCATAACAGAAACGATATATATATATATATTAAATTAAATTTAAATTGGTTACAAGTAAGACGGATGGAAACGTGGGATAGAAGTAAAAGGGTTAATAATTGGCAATTTAGGGCTTTAACCCCTTTTGAAGAATTACTTTTGGAAGTAAGGCAAGGAAAAAAGAAGTTAAAGGGTATAACTGGAAGAATATATTATCTGTTATCCCCCAGTGAGGAAGCTCAACAATCACTCAAGAAAACCTGGGAAGAAGACATGGGAATATCGATTCAAGATATAAGTTGGAAAAGGAAATGGAGCCATAGGATTATGAAGTCAATGTCGATTAAAGAGAAAGAGCATAATTCGAAACTATTATGGAGATGGTATCTTACTCTGGTTAAACTCCACTTAATGTATAGTAGTGTACCAGGTTTATGTTGGAGATGTAATAAAGTTAAGGGGACATATATACACATGTGGTAGACATGTGAAAGAATAAGGCAATTTTGGAAAATTATAGAGGAAGAATTAAATAAGATACTTAGAGTAACAATTGTGTTAGTTCCGAAGTTGGCAATACTAGGGGAAATGGATCAGTTAAACTTTGAAGAAGGTAGAAATGAATTATTGTTAATTCTATTGTTGGTTGCAAGACAAGTGATTCCTAAAGAGTGGAAAAGAGGGGAAAACATTAATAAAAAGAGATGGTATGCTGAAGTGTGGCAATTGGCACTCAATGAAAAACGAACTATGCAAATACGACAAAGAAAAGGGTTACCAATCAAAATACCCTTTTGGGAAATATGGAAAAGTTTTGTTGATTATGCCCTAATAGGTAAAAAATGGGTGCAACCCGGCCAAGATACGCTTCTTTTTTGGGAAAGGGATTTATAATATATTGAATGTATTGAATCAAGAGTTTTGCTGATTTCCCCGATGGAAACACCCCTTTTTTTCTTTTTTAGTGTTAGTCGTAATGTGTATTATAATTGTATAATTGTATTTAGTGTAATGAGTTGTTGTTTCTTTTTCTGTAAAAATTTAATAAAAAATTATAATTAAAAAACAAATTCCTCACTGTTTTAAGATGTACATCCAAGGAAGGGGGCACATGTATATTTCCTAGACAATATGGTTGTTGATTGGAGATTTTAGTACTTTATTTTTGCAGATATACTCTAGTTTTCAAAGACTATGTTAGTGTAATTAGGTTCCACTCAGGCATTTTCAGAATTAAGAAATGATGCTATACATTTTATATAATAAATTGGTATTTGCTATCACAAAACCAGGAAAAGGGTGTCAAATATTTCAAAATTAGCAGTCTTAAATTGGAATATTGTTGAGTAAGCAAAGACAAAATGACTATCATTATCATCTAACAGTGACCAACACTGCACTGGCTTACTATAAGTCATGGTCTGAATGTTTACTATATATGTCAGGCATCCTATTAAATCATCCAGCACTTTTAAATTGCATTTTCTTTATTATACATTTGTACATAAAGCTGAGTTCTCATTTCAGCCAAAAACATATATCAGAAGGAAAAAAAATCATATTATTACTTTGATTAATTTTAAATTGATATGTAGACTACTTCAATATATGTGTGAGTATTTTCAAATCTATGCATACCTATTGCTCTAAAAAGGCAAAGGTAATATTGTTCTGGACAAGTGGAAATATGGAAATAGTACAAGGAAAACAATAGGCTCACTCTGTTGTGCTTTGACTAAACCTCTCCTGTAACACTGTGTCCTGTTTGAAACAGCACAGTTTAAGAAGGAGCTTGACAAGCTGGAATGTCTTCACACAAGGGCAACCAGATACTAAAAGGTTCTGAAACCAGGTCCTGTGAGGAATGGTCAAGAGAGTTGAGTATGATTATCCTACAGAAGAGAAGACTGAAAGGTGATATGAAAGCCATCTTCAAATATTGGAAGGCCTATCACATGGAACCTGGAGTAAACCTGTTCTCTATAGCTGCAGAAGGGAGAACTCCAACAGGTGGACTGAAATTACAAAAATGAAAGCGCGGCGCCAAAATGGCCACCACGCTCTTTGCGGGGGCCCCCACCCAGACTCAAACATCCGAGTGAGTTAGGGGGCGTGGCCACCCCTCTATAAAAGGGGTGGCCACGAGGCAGCCGAGCTGCCATTTTAGAATTGCGACGGAGAGGAGAAGTTTTCTCCGTCTCGTTCTCCTTTTAGCCTGCACGCTCGATTCTCGGCTGGGAAAAGAAAAAGACCTCCATTTTAGATTTACCTCTTAGCTACCACGGTACTTTACCGCAGGAGCTCGATCCCTGGATAGGGATCCTTTGGCGCATATTATTTTAGGGAGACATGGCTCCCAATCGAAAGGCTCCGGCATTGAAGCCGCGGCCGAGGGGAAGGGCTTTTACCGGCCCTTCATCAGATGGGGGCCAGCCTTTGGGTCGGAGGACCAGGGCTGTGCCCCCAAGGCAGGGCAGTGATGGGATTTTGCCCACTGGTACCAGTGGGGCCGGTGAGCCTACCACTTGGCAGCCGGGTGCCAGCTTCATAGCTGGGCAGGTGCAGGCTGGCCCCTCGGGGGCTTTGGCCCTGAGCGCGCCTTTGCAGGGCCCAGGACAAGCTGTCCCAGGGGGGCCTGGTGCAGGTGTCCGCCCCACAGCTCCTCCGGCCCCCCACGGGCCTGAGTTCTGGGCATGGCCCTATTCTTTTGGGTTGCCTTTTCCCCAACTGCCTAGTGGGTCGTCCGGCCCACCCGGCCCGCCTTATGCGGGGGGCTCTGAGGCAGTGGATGTTTTGATAGCACGTATAGCGGTGCTGGAAGCATCTTTGGGCATTGCCCAGCCACCTTCTGAGGGGGGCGCTACCGCTTCTTCAACAGGGGCCAACTTGCCGACTGTGATGCTTCAGCGGGCGGCCAACCAGGTCGAGCTGCTTCAGGTGGTCCGGCCAGCACCAGCTGGTGCCTCGCAGCTCCCCGTCCGACCTGATGTACAGGCTGGGGGCAGCCAGGGGTGGTCCCAGAGCTCGATTCCGGTCGTGAGCTCCGACGCCCACCATGGGCCGGGGGTGCGACTAGTGAGTATCAGGTTCAATTTAGTGCACCACCACCACTGTCCACTTACACTGGGGGGGGGGGGGGTTTCAGTGGCCCTGGCTGCGTCAACCTGATGTGGGTGGGCAGCAGTTATCACATTATCCCAGTAACCCCGGGTTCCAAAATGGTCCCTCATTCAGGGCGGGGGTGTCCGCCCCTGGGGCCGTGCCGAGCATCGCAGGGGCTGTTCAGGTCCCGCTGCGTATACCCTCTATACAGAAAGTGCCATCAATGGCTTTACCGACGGCTGGTTATTCCTTGCCCCTGGGTGATCATTTGTCACAGGTCACGAGGGATAAGATTTGGCGAGGGGAGTAAGTTCGGTTTCACTTACCAGTGATAACTTTCGTTCTTCGAGTATATAGTTTGTGAGTACACACTCATGGGGTTATGCGCCTGCGCAGAACGGCCGATCAGAGGCTTGAAAAGCTATTGGTCAAAAGTTTTGGCGGTAAGACCGCCCACCGTACCGCCCACCCTGAGGCGCCCGCGCGCCATTTTACCTCAGTTCCATACTTAAGCCAAGCACAGGATAAACCAATTGATCTCATCTGTGCAGCTCAAGAGGGGAGGCAGGGTGGGTAGTGTGTATTCACAAACTATATACTCGAAGAACGAAAGTTATCACTGGTAAGTGAAACCGAACTTTCTCCTTCGTATAGTTTGTGAATCCACACTCATGGGAGATTAGCAAGCTCACACTTACTTGGTCGGTGGGCAGTCGGATGAGATGATCCCACGATGAAGGTGATGACGGTCAGGCAGGGTGAACTGTCAAGGGCGATGGGCCCGGAGCCCCCGAGTGAGGACGACACGGCCAAGCCTGGCGTCCGCAGTGGCTCTGGTGTCCACCCTGTAATGCTGGACAAATGTAGAAGGTCTGGACCAGGTGGCAGCCTTACAGATGTCCTCGAGCGGTGTGCCCTCCAGAAAGGCCGTGGATGTTGCAACCGCTCTGGTAGAGTGCACCCTGACATGCGGTGGAGGGGGCAGCGATGCCGACTCGTAGGCCAAGTAGATGGTAGAGGTGATCCATTTGGAGAACCGCTGTGCAGATATGGGTTCACCTTTGGATTTGCCCCCAAACGCCACGAAAAGGCGTTGCGACTTCCGGAACTCCCTTGTCCTGCTGGTGTAAAACAATAAAGCTCGTTTGACATCCAGCGTGTGCCAAGTCCTTTCTTGGGTGTTAGTGGGGTTCTGGAAGAATGTAGGCAAGGAGATAGTCTGTGCCATATGAAACTGGGAGACCACCTTGGGAAGAAAGGTGATGTCTGCTTGGAGTACCACACGGTCATTGAAGAATTGAAGAAAGGGTGCGTCAGCCCGCAGAGCAACTAGCTCACCAGCTCGTCGAGCAGAAGTGATGGCCACAAGAAAGGCCGTCTTCCAAGTGAGGAGACGAGCATCCGCGGTAGCCATGGGCTCGAAAAGAGTCCTGGTGAGCGCGTTGAGGACGGTAGAGAGTGACCATTGGGCCGTCAGAGTCCTGACCGGAGGGAAGGCGTTCCGCAACCCCTTGAGGAAACGTTTCACCGTTTGGTCACGGAAAGCGCCGGAAGCGGGCGAGCCAGCCGGAGAGTGAGCCACCACCGCTGCGAGGTGTACTCGGATGGAGGTGATGCTGAGGCCAGACTCCGCCAGATGGAGGAGGTAGGTCAAGACGTCTTGCAGTCCCACCTGTGAGAGGGACATCTGCTGGGATGCCAGGAAAGCACAAAAGCGTCTGTACTTGGAAGCATAGGACTTCCTCGTGGAAGGGCGCCTGGCTAGTTCCAGGATCCTGGACAGTCCGGGGTTATCCTCCACGCGGTGAGGTGGAGGCTGGGCAGGTCTGAGTGGTGAAGCTGGCCCTGCTCCATTTGGAGGAGCGTCGGTGACTCTGGCAGCGTGCGATACTGAGATGACATGCGCAACAGCAGTGGAAACCATGGTTGGCGAGGCCATGCTGGGGCCACTAGGATGGCCCTGGTCCTGTCTTGAAGCATTCTGGTGAGAACCTTCTGGACCAGAGGAAACGGAGGAAAAGCGTAGAAATAGTCCTGATCCCACCGTTTCATGAAGGCATCGCCCTCGGAGTTGATCCCGAT
Source organism: Bradypodion ventrale (assembly GCA_035047345.1). Classification (NCBI taxonomy): domain Eukaryota; kingdom Metazoa; phylum Chordata; class Lepidosauria; order Squamata; family Chamaeleonidae; genus Bradypodion; species Bradypodion ventrale. The sequence goes on from JAWDJE010000002.1 coordinate 115,648,569, forward strand.
GCCTGCCCTGGAGCAGTACCTGTGGCATTTCGTGTTGGACTCCGACGCGAAGAGGTCGATGTCCGGAGTCCCCCAGGCCTCGCAAAGCGACTGAAAAACCTCGTCGTTCAGTTCCCATTCGTGGGTCGTCGAGGTGAGGCGGCTGAGATGGTCAGCCAAGACATTCAGTTTGCCCTGAATGTGCACTCCAATCGGGAAAATGTGCCTCTCCAGGCACCATTCCCAGAGTTGCACAGCAAGGTAAAGAAGGGTGGTGGATCGTGTTCCTCCCTGCTTGTTCAGATACGCCACAGCCGTGGTGTTCTCCGAGGCTACTTGAACCGCCTTGCCCATGAGCAGGCTCTCGAAGGAACGGAGGGCCTTTCAAATGGCCAGTAGTTCCAAGTAGTTGATGTGGTGCACCATCTCCTGAGGCGACCAAGGGTTGTTGACCGTGAGAGTCCCGCAGGCAGCCCCCCAGCCGAGGTTGCTTGCGTCAGTCAATATTTGCAACGAGGGTTGCGGGGGTAAAAACTCTTCCCCGTTGCCACGTTGAGTGGTGTTGTCCACCAGAGCAGTTGGTCCCTCAGCTCCGGAGACGGAGTTAGCCGTTTGGACCGACTCTCCCGGAGCGCGTCGAATTCGTGCAGAAGCCACGACTGTAGGGACCGGAACTTTAACTTGGCGTGAGGAACCACAGCCGTCGTTGAGGCCATAAGGCCGAGCAGTCTTTGAGCCTTTTTCGCCCGGATGCACGGTTTGGTGCGCAGGTCATTTACTCCCTGCGCGATGTCCTGCAAGCGCTTCTGGGGTGCAAAGGCTCTGGTGGCAAGCGAGTCGAGTACCGCTCCAATGTACTCGACGCGTTGAGAGGGAATCAACTTCGATTTGGTGAAGTTGATCCTGAGGCCGAGACTCTCCATGAGGTGGACCGTGAATTGAGTGTCCCGAATGGCCGACGAACTGGTGGGGGATACAATCAGCCAGTTGTCGATGTATGGGAAGACCCTGATTCCTCGCTGGCGAAGGAAGGCAGCCACCGGAGCCATGCATTTGGTGAAGACTCGTGGCGCCGTGGCCAGATTGAACGGTAGACATCGGTACTGGTACACCGAATTGCCGATGCGGAATCGGAGGAACCTTCGGTGCTCCTCGAGGATGGAGACATGGAAGTAAGCGTCCTTGAGGTCTATGACTGTGAACCAGTCCCCCTTGTTGATGAGGGGAAGGACGGTCTGCAGGGTCACCATCCGGAACTTCCTGGTGTGGATGCACTTGTTGAGGCGGCGCAGGTCCAGAATCGGGCGAAGTCCTCCGTCCTTCTTCTGAACCACGAAGTACCTCAAGTAGAAGCCGTTGTCCCATTCGGGCGGCGCCACCCGCTCGATGGCTCCCTTGGACAGAAGAGTTGATATTTCTTCCTCCAAATGGGGGGACGGGGTGGTGAGACGATGTCTTCCTACCCGAGGCGCCCGCACGAACTCGATGGCGTAGGACAAGATCTTTAAGACCCACCGGTCGTCCGTGATGCCTGACCATACCTGGAGGAAGTTCCGGAGGGGGAGGTACGGGATGTGGAGCGAGAGAGACTCGGCCGTCGCAGCTTCAAACGCGCGACTTGGACTTAGCGTCCGAACGCTTGCCGTGCCCGTAGGGTTTTTTATTTTTATTTATTTATTTATACTTCAATTTGTATCCCGCCCTACTCAACACATGGCCGACTCAGGGCGGCTAACAACATATAAATGACCCCAGGACAACTCAAGGGGTTTACATATACGATACAAGATACAGTGTTCAAAATACAATAATCAATACAGTGTTTCACATAAGTACAATAATACAAATTACAATATTAAGCAAAACAATCCACAAAATACAAAATACCAGCACACATCAGAAAAAAAGAAAACAATTCACCTGAAGCCACCCACAAAAAACCCTGCCTCCAGAGTCTTATGAAGGGGGGGACAGGGCCCTGGGACACCAGCCGGTGGCATGGCTGGAAGGCCTCTTCACCCCCACCGGGGCCGGGAGCGCTGCGTGGAGGATTCGCCCGGCAGACCCCCTCGCCTTTTAAGTCCTGGCGAAGGCTGGAGGGCGGGGCCAGGAACGCCGGCCGGTGGTGTGGCCGGAGGGCCTCTTCGCCCCCACCAGGGCCGGGAGCGCTGCGGCGGTGGACTCGCCCGGCAGACCCCCTCGCCTTTTAAGTCCTGGCGAGGGGTGGATGGCGGGGCCGGAACGCCGACCAGGTGGTGCGGCCGGAGGGCCTCTCGGCCAGGGAGCCCTTTTAACCTCCCCGCTCAGTGGCAGGGGGCGTGGAGGGACGGCTTCGCGCAGCGGCTGCGGCGTCCTTCGGCTCCCTCGGCCAGGGAGCCCTTTTAACCTCCCCGCCCAGTGGCAGGGGGCGGGGAGGGACGGCTTCGCGTGGCGGCTGCGGCGTCCTTCGGCTCCCTCAGCCAGGGAGCCCTTTTAACCTCCCCGCCCGGTGGCAGGGGGCGGGGAGGGATGGCTTCGCATGGCGGCTGCGGCGTCCTTCGGCTCCCTCGGCCAGGGAGCCCTTTTAACCTCCCCGCCCGGTGGCAGGGGGTGGGGAGGGACGGCTTCGCGCGGCGGCTGTGGCGTCCTTCGGCTCCCTCAGCCAGGGAGCCCTTTTAACCTCCCCGCCCGGTGGCAGGGGGCGGGGAGGGATGGCTTCACGCGGCGGCTGTGGTGTCCTTCGGCTCCCTCGGCCAGGGAGCCCTTTTAACCTCCCCGCCCGGTGGCAGGGGGCAGGGAGGGACGGCTTCGCGCGGCAGCTGTGGCGTCCTTCGGCTCCCTCAGCCAGGGAGCCCTTTTAACCTCCCCGCCCGGTGGCAGGGGGCGGGGAGGGATGGCTTCGCGCAGCGGCGGCGGCAGCCTTCGGCTCCCTCGGCCAGGGAGCCCTTTTAACCTCCCCGCCCGGTGGCAGGGGGCGGGGAGGGACGGCTTCGTGCGGCGGCTGCGGTGTCCTTCGGCTCCCTCGGCCAGGGAGCCCTTTTAACCTCCCCGCCAGGTGGCAGGGGGCGGGGAGGGACGGCTTCGCGCGGCGGCTGTGGCGTCCTTCGGCTCCCTCGGCCAGGGAGCCCTTTTAACCTCCCCGCCAGGTGGCAGGGGGCGGGGAGGGACGGCTTCGCGCGGCGGCTGTGGCGTCCTTCGGCTCCCTCGGCCAGGGAGCCCTTTTAACCTCCCCGCCCGGTGGCAGGGGGCGGGGAGGGACGGCTTCGCGTGGCGGCTGCGGCGTCCTTCGCGCGGCGGCTGCGGGTTGGTAGCGGGGCTTGTGCTAGCGCCGTTGCTTGTAGGAGCCAGACCTGGGCTGTTCCACGGGGCCACCCTGTTGTTCCGGGTTCCCCTGGTACCGCCACGTGAAAGGCTGGAATCTCGGCCTGGCAGCCAGAGCCGGCGTGGTGAGCCCCAGGAACTTGGCGGTGGAGTTAGTCTGCCGCATCTCATTGAGGACCTTGTCCGTGTCCTGTCCGAAGAGGCCTTGCCTGTCGAAGGGAAACTCCTCAATGAGCTTCTTCATAGCATCATCGAGGGAGGTGCCCCTAAGCCAGGCGTGGCGACGGAGCAGGATGGCAGACGCCATGTCCTTCGCCGCATAGTCATTGATATGCCTGGCTGTTCTCATCTGTTGCTCCGCGAAGAAGTCCCCTTCGGATGCCAGCGCGTCGATCCGTTTCTGGGCGTCGGCGGGCAACGTCGCCGTTTCGGCCTTGATTCGCTCCCAGAGGTGGGACTGGTAAAGGCCCATGGCAGCCGAGTAGTTGGCGGCGCGGAGGAAGAGGGAACCGGTGGCGTAGAATTTTCGGCCTACCGCGTCCAGCTTCTTCCCTTCCGGGGTCGAAGGCACCGGGAACCCGCTGGTGGCCGTCCTGTGTTGGAAGGCCTTGACCACCAGGGAATTTGGCAAGGGGTGAGCTTGCAAAAACTCGACGTTCTCGTCCAGGACTCTGTACATGCCGTCGAGCCTGGACGAAACGGAGTGTGCTGACACCAGCTTCCTCCATGTCGCCTTCGCCGACGTCAACATGGACGGAAGCATGGTGATGTGGACCGGCCGTACCGCACGTCTGTCCAGCTTTGCGGTCATTTGGTCCTCACCTTCCAGTGGCGGCTGGTCCACCTTCAGGTTCAGTGCGGTCCCCAGGCGCGTCAGCATGGCCGTAAGCGAGCGTTGATCCTCACCACGCGGTGGGTCAACCGCGCCGATGGCTTGGTCTGGCGTCCTTTCGGCGTCGACGTCTCCCTCATCCTCCTCCGAAGAGGTGCTGGAGTCATCGGAGGACGAGGGAGGAACTCTTACATCCACGTCGGAACCACGCCAGTACGGCCTGGGCGGGCCGGCGGGATCGGAGTCCACCGCATCAACGTCTGGACCAACCCGTGACGATGTGGGTGGGCCAGCGGAGCGGATACTCGACCCTCAGGAGGTCAGAGGGGCCACAGCAGGGCCAACATCCCTGGGGCTTGCGGTGGTCGGTACTGGAGCCGCAGAGGCCACAGGCATGGAGGTCTTAAACTGGCTGGCAAAAGTCTGAGCCATGACCTCAAACATCCCTTTCAGGAGCTCCATCTGGGCTGGATCCGGCATCGTCGGTAGCGACGAAATGGTGGCCGACGAAACGGTGGCTGGTAGAATCGGCGACGAAACGGTTGCCGGCATGGTGATTGCCACGTTGTCGAGCATTGGAGTCCTGGGCCTTGGGGAGACAGAGGCCTGTCTCGTAGGCGAACGGGCCCTCCCACGAGGTGGCGACGGGAGCACCTGAAGTGGGCGAGCTGGAGCCCCAGCCCTGCGTCCTTTTTCAGGCGATCAAGAGGAGGACCGTCCTCCCCAGATGGAAGACCCAGGCGATGGACATCTTGCAACCGAATATGGCGGCGAAGGTCCCGGAGAAACAGGGGTGCGCGGAGTAGGCGGGAGCGATCGCCTCTTCTCCGACCCGTGTTTCTTCTTCTTCTCCCCGTTCTTGTCCCTCTTCTTCTTCTTCTTAATGGGAAGAGCGGAAGAAGAAGCCGAAGGCGGAGGAGGCTGAGAGACACTAGCCGAGGTAGAAGCGGCCACAACGGGAGCCAGAGAGAGTTCCATCAGATGGGCTTTGAGCCGGTAGCTCCGGTTCTGCATAGCCAGACGGGTGAATTTCTTGCAGTGAGGGCAAGACTTGCTCTGATGAGACTCTCCGAGGCAGAAAAGGCAGAGGCTATGCCCATCGGAGGCCGGAAACTTTTTCAGGCAAGCCGAACACTGTTTGAAGGCCGCGGCCATCAAAGAAAAAATTCTTCCAACGGAAGTTTCTGGAACGCGGGTACCCCGAAGGGCTGGCCAGCCGCCTTGAGGGGGGAAACAGTGACCGAAGCGAGTAGGTAACTGAGTCCACCAGAAGGAAGAAACAGCACCAGGGTGGCGATCCTGCCCGAAGGACAAGATCGCCGAAAAAATTGTAAAGTTAGCCAAAAGACTTTCCCTCAGAAGGGCGGAAAAATTGAGGAAGCTCTCAACGATCGTCCTGCTGCTACGGCGGAAAGAAGAGAACTGAGGTAAAATGGCGCGCGGGCGCCTCAGGGTGTGCGGTACAGTGGGCAGTCTTACCGCCAAAACTTTTGACCAATAGCTTTTCAAGCCTCCGATCGGCCGTTCTGCGCAGGCGCATAACCCCATGAGTGTGGATTCACAAAGTATACGAAGGAGAACGTGGATATATTCTCCCTATTTAACCGTGAGCCCACTAAGGCGGAGAGGGAGGGACAGGACGACAGAGACAAAGAGCTGTCCCGTCGTCATAAGCCACCGCACACCTGGGCCAACTGGTTGCCAGCATACTTTATATATATGGTGGTATGCCTCAGGGCCCGGCCTAATTTGGCCATTCCGATGGTTCAATACCTTGATAATATTTACAGGGCAATGGTTGATTTCCCGGGCCCATCGTAGTTGGCTTACGATGAGGAATTTAGGATGATGGTGGCCCTACATCCTGAGATGAGGTGGGATGAGCCCTGTCAGCAATTGTGGCTCTTGTACATGACTCCCATGCGACTAGCGACTGGTGATAGGTACCATTGTGGTCATGCTGTGCAGCGGGCTGCTGCAACACAGGCTCCCCTGTGGGGCAGGGGGTTCCAGCCCGCCTGCTGTGTTGGAGCTTCTCAGCTAACGACGTGTGTAATAAGCGCCAGTGTCGTTCCCGACAAGAGTGTCCCTCTTGCGCTGGCCCCCATGCCGCCTCCGCGTGCCCGCGGGCTGGTGGGTCATGGGGCAGAGGTAGGGGTGCACAGGGGGCAATCAGAGCTCCGTCTGACGGAACTAGCCAGGCAAAAGGCCCCCTCCCCAGTTAGTGTACTCATGCGGGAGCGATGGCTCTCAGCTTATCCAAGATGCGAGGTACCTGCTGGAGGGTTTCCAATGGGGCTTTCGTATTCCATTCAGGGGTGTTAGGAGCCCCAAGATGCTCCTAATTTAGTTTCCTTGAAAGGTAACGAGGAGGTTGCTGCACTGAGCATAGCTAAGGAAGTTGAGGCTATGAGAGTAGCGGGCCCCTTCTTGGAACCACCTTTCCCTAATTTGAAGGTCTCCCCTCTGGGGCTAGTACCGAAAAAGAACCCGGGTCCAATGTCGTCTAATCCACCATCTAGCTTACCCTGCGGGTTCTTCGGTCAGTGATGCGATTCCTGATGACCTTGTTCAGTCAGGTACACGTCGTTTGTTCAGGCCCTACGAGTGGTACGCTCATGCGGTCCCGGTGCTTTCCTGGCACAGTGTGATATGAAATCGGCTTTCCGATTACTGCCAGTGCACCCAGGGGATTTTGAGCTATTGGGTTTTAGGTTCCAAGGGGAATTTTACTTAGATAAGGGCATGCCTTTTGGCTACTCTATTTCATGTTCGGCATTCGAACGATTCAGTACTTTCCTTCAGTGGGCCTTTGCTCGCAGGTTGAGGTCCCGGTCTCTAGCCCATTACCTCGATGACTTTTGGTTCGGGGGTGAATGGGGCTCGGACACGTGCACGCGTCTCCTCACTACATTTCAGAAACTCATGCGGGAACTGGGTGTCCCCTTAGCACCTGGAAAGACCGAGGGCCCAGCTACTAAGCTCACATTTCTAGGCATTGAAATTGACTCTGTCGCACAGGCATCCAGGTTATCCATGGATAAGGTGACTCGGATCTCCGTGACGATTTTGGCATTGATTGCCAAACGTAAAGTGTCCCCTCATGAGCTGCAGCTACTTCATGGCCACCTTAACTTTGCCTACAGGGTGGTGACACCTGGCAGAGCATTGGCCAGGCGCCTGTGTGATGCCATGGCTGGCCTGTTAAAACGCCACCACAGGGTCCGGCTAACCAGGGGCATACGGGCGGACCTTTCGGTCTGGCTCAAATTCATCCAGGATTTTAACGGGGTCTCTTCCTGGAGATCAGACCTTATGGTCTGCCCTAGATTTCAAGTACAGTCGGATGCCTCCGGCTCCCTGGGTTATGGGATTTACTCTGAGGGTAGGTGGACTTATGGCCGATGGCCTCACGCATGGCTTGGCACGGATCGCTTCCGTGATCTTACCTTCCTTGAGTTTCTTCCCAATTTGGGGAGCACTGATGCTATGGGGCGACGAGTGGGCCAACTCAGTGGTCCATTTTTGGTGTGACAATGCGGCAGTGGTGCAAGTTGTCAACGCCCAGACGTGCAAATCCCCCAGGGTCATGGCATTGGTTTGTCAATTCTTTTTGAGAAGCCTACACCTAAATGTGCTGTTCAGGGCCAGACATGTACCAGGTATTAATAACGATATTGCTGATGCTTTATCCCGCCTGCAGATCCCCCGGTTCCGTGCCTTGCTCCGAAAGCAGAGGAATTACCCATGCCACTCCCAGCTGATATTTGGACGTTTGGCGAGGAAAGGTGAACCGGGCGACCGTATGCGAGTAACTACAGTTGCCTCAAGTGTGGTCAATACCAGTGGACCAGGTTTTACAATACATGTTTATCTTCACAGTCAGTGTTTGGCCCCCCGTACTATAGCCTCCAGGCTTCGGCACTGGCATTTATGGCCAACGTGAGGGGCTTCAATGACTGCGTGAGTTACTTCCGCATGCATCGTGTTTTGGAGGGGTGGACACATGAACGTGTCCGCCGCCCGGACACACGTCACCCCAGTTCGCCGGAGTTTCTGACCCACCTTGCACGAGGCTGGCATAACTTATGTCAGGATAGGTATGAAGTGGCTCTTGGTCACGCAGCTACCACGGTAGCCTTTTTTGGAGCGCTCCATATCAGTGAGTTGGTACCAGAGTTGGTACCATTGTGTAAGGCAGATGTGTCTCGTAGGGCACTGGAACTCGACGATGTCTATGTCACACATGAGTGGGCTCAATTGGGGATACGGTCCTCAAAGGTTGTTCAGCACGGCGTAGGCAGTGGAGTTAGACTGCTACGAGGTTTCATTGGAGACATCTGTCCGGTTGGTGCCCTACATGAATTTTTCGGCAGTGCCTGCTGCACGCCCCAGCCTGTTTTTCTGCCACCAGGATGGGTCTACCTTTACCAAAGTAAAGTTACGGAGGGTGACCGGTACCGCGCTTTGCGGTGTCGGGCCCGTTTTGGCACCCTTTTATTTAGGATAGGCGTCGCGTTGACCGCGGCTACGTTTGAGGTACTCGGAGGTGGATATATGTGTAAGCGTAATTTTCTTATATGTACGTCCCCTCACTCTATGAGTACCTAGTTATGTCCTTCACCTCTTCTCCTCTTTTACAGATCCTGTGTGTCTCTGCACACCGGTGGCAGTGGGGGTGGTGGGTCACAGCTATGTACACTGGGCAGCAGTATATGCTGCGGCGACAGAGTGTGGACCCCGACTTGGGCTGTGTGCATCCGCACGTATGCGATGGTATGGTATGCGCGGCACAAGGGGGCAGGAACTGTTGCCATTCCTGATGTCCATCAGGGATGCTGGACTGCCCGACGTTATTATTCTGCACCTCGGCCGCTTTGGCCAGTCAACGACGAACCAGGCAAGGGGTGATGGCAGGAGCTTAACAGCCTGCATCACCTTGAGATTTAATGGATACACGTCATAGGGTGGGGTCAGTAGATAGTTTATTGACTCCAGTCAACAATTTGTTTGTGTCAACAAACAAATTGATACAAATAGTTACATGTAGCCAATTGCCATTGGCATTTTGGGAGGAACCTTACCAGTGTTACTTCGGCCTGCTTGCCTTAAAGAATTACAATTGGATGACTACACCAATTGAAAGTTATAATTCGGACTAGGGCATTATTCAATAAAAGTGGCCCGATGCCTTTATTCATATACCGGTGTCTGAGTCTTTCTTTGGGGGGTGCGCCTGCAATGAAAGCGCGGCGCCAAAATGGCCGCTGTGCTCTTTGCGCCCCCCCCCGACTCAGACATCCGGGTGAGTTAGGGGCGTGGCCACCCCTCTATAAAAGGGGTGGCCACGAGGCAGCCGAGCTGCCATTTTAGAATCCCGACGGAGAGGAGAAGTTTTCCCCTCCACCCCCTCCCTAGTGAACAGTGTGATTTTTTGGTCGCTTCGCGGCCGGGTGGGAATTTTTGGCCCGAACCTACAATTGGCCTTTTGGTTCTGGCTTTTTTGCCCATCCCACACTGTTGCTAGTGTTTGAGCAAAGGGGTAAGTTGACTTTGGTCACTTTGGCGGGTAGCACTGGTAAGGTAAAGATTTATGACCCATAGGTATCCGGCAGGTTCGCAATTGACTGGCCAACACTTAGACAGGTACAGGGGTAATAGCTTTGGCTGGTCAATGACAAACCAGGCAAGGGGTGATGGCAGGAGCTTAACAGCCTGCATCACCTTGAGATTTAACGGATACACGTCATAGGGTGGAGTCAGTAGATAGTTTATTGACTCCGGTCAACAATTTGTTTGTGTCAACAAACAAATTGATACAAATAGTTACATGTAGCCAATTGCCATTGGCATTTTGGGAGGAACATTACCAGTGTTACTTCGGCCTGCTTGCCTTAAAGAATTACAATTGGATGACTACACCAATTGAAAGTTATAATTCGGACTAGGGCATTATTCAATAAAAGTGGCCTAATGCCTTTATCCATATACCGGTGTCTGAGTCTTTCTTTGGGGGGTGCGCCTGCAAAGGAAATTTAGACTAAACATTAGTAAGAGCTGTTTGATGAACGTGCACTGCAGAGTGCAAGGGGTCCAACCTCTTGTCAAAGCAAGAAATCTAGGGAAATCCACAGCTAAAGCACCATTTACCCTAAAGCCCCTCCAATACCTTCTTCTGAGGGAGTACACCATAAAATGCAAACATGTAAATCAATGTCAGTTTAGTTTCTCTGCCAGAAAAGAATGAGGATGGATCTCTGGAGAGGGGATGGTTAATACAAACACATGTTCCTGCATAGATTTTGACTTGGACCAATCTCAGACAGAAACTCTGTCCCAAATTCTAAGGAAGCAAAACACTGAGGATCAAAGAATTATTTATTGCTTCTGCTTCAGGGTCTCTAATGGCAGAAGAGGTTTGAATAACCATTTCATGATTACCATATTCATCAACAGTTTTTTCTTTGTTCTTCATGCATGCTGCCAGAAATACAGTCATCAGATCTGACCAGATGCATCAAGCACATCCTAAAATGTCTTTCATTTGAAATGACATTCTTTCCAACCTTCTGCTAAGCAGCCATCCAGGTTTTCAGTAATAAAACATTGCACTGGATGCTAGATCTTAATCATGAATCATAAGCAGCTATTGGCTAAAGATGATCTGTGCTGAAAAAACAATTGAACCTCCTCTCAGGCGACCATTAAACAGTTGCGCAAGGTCTTTGCTTGTTTCGGCCTGCCAGACGTCCTCGTTAGCGATAACGCTAGTACCTTCACGTCTGCGGAGTTCAAGACGTTTATTGAGAGGAACGCCATCAGGCACATTACCGCTGCCCCGTTTCACCCGCCACAAATGGTCAGGTAGAGCGCCAAGTGCGCACTACGAAAGACGCACTGCGGCGCATGGGTCCCAGTGAGTTGAACCTTCATCTGTGTCAGTTCCTCATCTGCTACAGGACAACCCCCCTATCATCAGGATTTTCGCCAGCCGAAATCCTCATGTGGAGGCGTCCGGTAACACTGTTTGACAGGATGGATCCGTCCAGGGTGGAGGATGAAGGGAGAAATATAAATATAGGGGTAGAGAGCTCCAAAAGTTTCTCGGTAGGGGACCTGGTTCACTGCAGGAACTATGCGGCTGCGGGGCCAGCGTGGGTACCAGGGACGATCATCGAGCAGACGGGGCCAGTATCCTATAGGGTCGAGACTAGCTCGGGTCTACTCTGGAGGAGGCACGCCGACCAACTCAGAAGGCGAGTCACCAGTGAAGGGGAATCAGCGTTAGGGTCCTCCCCCACCCGCATTACCCAAGGGGGAGACACAGCGGCACCGGCGAGTACAAATGCATACCCTCGGTTTTCAGCCACAGAGGAGGATACCCTGGAAGAGAGGGACGAGTTCGATTATGATTTGCAGTACCAGGGGGGTGTTGTGGAGTGGTCCCCCACCCGTCCTAGCGAGAAGAGGGGTTTCAGTTCAGCCCCTGGTACCTCCAGTCCCCCCAGTCCTTTTGTTTTAGAATATACCATAGCTCCAGCCCCCCGGAGACAGACACCCCCGGGACAGGCAGCAGGGGGAAATCCGCCCGTTTCATCCCCTAGAACTCCCGGACAGACAGCAGGGGGTGGCGAGACCACGAGGGCCTCCTCGTCGGTCCCGAGATTCGTACTGGGGGGGACCCCAAGCTCCTCAAGCGGTAGGCAGGGGTTCACATCCCAACTGTTCATTCCATTCCCGTCCCCCAATGCAAGGTTGTCGCAGAGTCCACACCGAGCCACTAATGAGTCCCCCCTTTCCGTTGCAGGACGGGACTCCGCGGAACCAGGAGCCCCCAGCTCCCCTGTGTTAAGTCAAGCGGCCGCACGCCCCAGGTGCACGTGTGGAAAGCCACAATGGTTGAGGGACTTCGTCCCATCCTAGGGGGGAGGGGTGTTATGTATGTACAATGTTGCTTTAAGAAATGTATGAATGTAACCTGACCACAATTACAATGTAGCTCAGCTGTTAAGGAACGCGAGTAAGCTGCCCAATAGAGGGCAGCTGCGAGCGTTCAACTCACATGGTTCACATTCCTCAAATCACCGGCAGCCGCGGGAACTCCCCCGAACTATCACTAACTACAGAAGAGGGGCGTGACTTGGAACAACGTTACGCCGGTAGCAGCCAATGAGCTACCGTGCAACAAGATTCAAATGTGTTGTACTGCTGTATATATTGTGATGTACCTCCGCCATTACCACATGTTCATCCTGATCATCACCCAATAAACCTGTGTTAGTCCTTACTGCGACTCCTTCCTTGTCTTCTGTACATACATAACAGTTTTTAAATGTGAAAACAAAGAAAGGCCTTCAAAGAGCAGAAACAGGTGTTATATGCAGTGTAACTCAGAACTGTCTGTGTTAAGGATAGAGAAAAATTCCTTGCAGTAGACTCTCTTGACACAACTATCCAAGTTCCAGATCCCCAGACTTATTGTGAGACAGAGTGCATCGTGCTCTGCAAATATACAAATCTGAGACTTCTGCGGTATATTTTGCAGAAACCAAACAGGCATACAAAAGGTTTATATTTCTAAAATGTGTGTGGCTAAAAATGAGTACACTGGAGAAAGGCAGAAAGCTGTTTAATTAATTGAAAATGAAGATTAGGAGAATAAATATATTTGGAAAAACATGTATAGAAAATGTTCCATGCAGGATAGGAAAAACATTTCCACAAATCTGAGATAAACCTGCTATGATGTGATGAAGTAAATGTTGGGGCAGGATTCAGAGAAGCAAGAGAGTAGCGGCCTTGGGTTTTATAAATGTGATTGAAGCTTATATCCTTGCTTATGCATGCAATTAACTGTTTCAAATGGACTAAGGACTAAAAAAGAATACAGTCAACCCTCACATAACAACGCGTTCGGATAGCATCATTTTCGCTTAACAACATGTCGTTATGCACCACATGTTCCCCTGCATTACAACATTTTTAGTGTCGTTGTCCAGACAACAATGCTAAAATAACCGCCATTATCTGGACAAAACATTGTTATGGGGAAACTCCATAGAAATATACATAACAACAAAAATCTCTTAGCAACGCTACTTGAGGAACCAAGTTATGCAAGGGTCTACTGTACAACTACAATGAAGCAAACAACTCCTCCCACCTCATTAGAATTTTCTCTGAACAAGGAATACCCCAAGGTACACCAGTCTATTGGAGATTCAGAATTAGTGGCAGGACTTTTCTGGCATCTTCACCTATAAGAAGGGATGTTAACCATTGGACTCTGACATACACACCCACACCCGTCCATACTGTCCTGTACCGAGCTGCCTGCCTTTACCCAGCCCACATAGCGCCACAATGGTCCCGCAGTTGGCAGTGGGGCAACAGTCCCATGAATGCAAACAAAGCAAAACAACATCAATCCCCAATGTCCTCTGTGCAGGGCCTCCCCTCAGCCAACCAGGCTGACAGGCGAGAGCAAGTAGAACGTTGGGAAATGTGGCATGTCCAATAGAAACCAAGCCGCAGGAAAAAAAATGCCGCAGGAATGCAAATAAAATAAAGTAAACTTCAAGTCCCAGCGCACCGTGACCACTTCAGCCAATCATGCTGAAGGGCATGAGCTCGCAGAACGCTGAAAAAGCCGGTGCACGAAAAATAAACTAAAAAATGCCTCACGCAATGGGGGCGCATGGACGCCGCAGGTGGTCGCAGTGCCTCACGGCCTTGCAAACAAAAACCCACAAAAAACCATGAAGAGAAAACTGCCACCCTTCTTTCCCAGAGCAACGGGGAGAAGAGAACTCCCTCTCTTCCTCGCTACCCCGCCAAAGACACAGCGAGACCACCGTCAGCCTCAAGGTAAGTTGAGCCAGGGTGGGAAAAAAAAGCAGCAGGCAGCAATTCATCAGGGGAAGCACCCTCCCTGGTGAATGACTGGATTCTGCCTTTCTACTACCCACACTGCTATTTTGAGAACTAGCATGAAGCAGCGGTGGAGGTAATAGAAAAGCAGCATCCAACAATCTGTAAGGAAGAGCACCACCCCTTACGGATTGTTGCCTGCTGATCTCCCCATTAGATAACCCTGGAGGAAAAGGAGGCCCAGGGAAGAGAACTATTGTCAAGCAGATAGCTCTTCTCTGCCTCCTTTTCACCTGACCTACCTAACGAACATTACCAGTCGAAGAGCAAGCTGACTGCCAGCTCTTCCTTTTCCCCATCGCTGCATCGAAACCTAATTTTGAAGTAGCAATGGGGAAAAAGAAGGAATGACAGACAGGCCGTTCTTCACACAACAAAACACAGCAACAACAAAACCCAACAGTTAACCAAAATGCAAAGCGTCAAAATTAATAAAACACAAATAAATAAACAAATAATTAAAATAAACCCATTAAACAACAAAACAATAAACAACAAAATCAACAAAAAAACGAAATACCAAAGGCCAATGAAAAACAATAAAAGTACACTAAAAACACCTATCTACAACACGAAAATACCAAACTCAACAAACAATAATCTCACAAATTAAAGAAATAAATACGGAAAATTAAAAAAATAACAACCAGAAATAATTAAAACACTTAAACACATCTAAAACCCACAATACAAACCAACAAACAAGCCGAAACACTTTGAGGGCTTTAAGTAGAAACTCTCTCCTTAAACCCCCCAACACAACACCACAAAAAAAAAACAGAATAAACAATCAAGAGCACTTACCAGACACATCCTCCCTCCATGGGTCCTGAATTAAACTGAACAAAGAAAGGATAATCGCAAAAATCTTAATAACAGCCCCACCAAGAGGCCGGAAAAGGAAAAACAGTCAAAAATGTGTTAAAAATCAAAATGACAAATGTAAATAAAATAACATAAATCAAATAAAGTCACAAACCACAAATGCAAAACACCCCCACCCAAACCACCCCTAACCAAAAACACACACATAAAAACTGCCTGGCAAGGCCAGGCAAACTATGCTAGTACAAAGCTAATCCGAATAACATTAAAATATAGCAATTAGTCTTTAAAGTGTCACAATGTTGTTGCTGTTTTTGTTTGTTTATTTACTCTCTGATATGCTTGAAACTCAGGCTAACATGGCTACTATTCCAAAAATTCAACAAAGAAAATGCTGTTACTGCAAATCTATCGGGCTAATGTTACCCTAAAGTAGCCTTGCGGTATTTCATTATCCATTACAATGAAAAATATTTCTGCTGTAAATTGTGAAGACAAAAAAATGAGTTTTGTTTGACCAGTTATCATGTGTCTAATTAGCCGTCATTATATTAAATTTTAAAAACCCTTTTAATTCCATGCATTAGTAAAGCATGTCATCAAGTATTCATGAAAGGTAAAGGGGGGGGGGGTTGATATTAAAATGAGTCAAAACTATGGTAGTTTTAATACATTCATAACTTTTAAACAGATATGCGGTTTCCCCATGCCCCAATGGCATGGAACGGCCCGCGCAGAGGCCACTTCGGGAGAACGCTCCTTGAGCCGTGGGCTCTGCAGGCAGAGAAATTAAGGGGGGTGGATTAATGATAGGGTTTGATTCACCCAATTCCTTGACCTGACCAGCGGTTCTGCTGAGAGAGCGAATATCTAACCCCGTTACCCATTAAGGTAATCACTCATCTCCGAGATCAGCCTTATCTCAGGCGCAAATAGAGGCCATGTTTACCCCAGCCTAATCCCTAAACAATGGTGTTTCCCTCTGTCAGTGTTTGTCCAAGTTAATTAACTTCCCTTAGAGAGATTCCTCATTAACCTGGGTAAATAGGTGATGTGATTTTCTGTCAGATAACCTCCTACCATGCGCAGCCTTCTGCATAATATATACTGATGATTTTCCCTCAATAAATCACTGGTCTTCGCTCCATCTTGCCTCGTGTCGTTCCTTTGACCAGTCTCCTCCGGGACCTCAAGGGCCGCTTTACGGCCCCGATTCCTACATCTGGTGACCCCGACGTGATCTACTCGAGAGTAAGCGACACCCGAGCGGTCTACTCGTGAGTAAGCGATCAGCACAGCCAGGTTCTGCGCCAGAACCTTGTCCCATCATCCCGGAGGACAGCGCGGCAGCCCGGTCGGTAAGCCAGCCGATCGGGAAGACGGCCCAAGCGGCAAGGCATTTCAGAAGAGGCATCCTACAGCTTGCTCCCGACTTTCGCGGCGGCTTGCAACAAAGGGAAAAATGCGTTCCACTCAGGGCAGCTGTGAGCCCCTGACAGCGCAGTGGCCACCGAGGGCCCGTGGTAGGGGACCACGCTCCGAGCTCTATCCAAAGAATCGTCGCCAGAACCTATTACTTGCCCAAGACGCGTCGACTCGTCCCGAGGAGGAAACTTCGGAGGACCCATCGCAGGTAATATGGGGACCTCTCCTCAGTGACAGCGTCCATCCGCTAGCCAAAGAACTCATGAGAAAGGGTTCAGAATCCTGGCCAGGGTAAATCAGTTACGTTTTCACAGCGGAGAGCTAGCGAGACTTTTGGTGTACCTAAGGGAACACTGCCTGCTTTACCCAGAAGTAGGTACGTTAGCCCTTAAGCTTTGGGATCAGATAGGAGACTGCATTCAGCAACCCCCGAAAGCTCCAGAGGGCATAATTCGCACATGGAGCCAATGTAGGAAGCTCTCAGCAGAGGTAGACCCAGTCTGGATAGAGACCCAGAAAACCCCAGCGCAGTCAGAACCATCAGCCCCAAGGAGTCTCTATCCGTCATTTCAGCTTAAGCAGGGCAGGGTAGGGAGCATTCCCTCAGTGACAGCTGCAGGCATCACTGAAGGAATTCATGGCATGAGAGGCCTTGGCGCTTCTCCGACAGTTAAAAGTCCCCTGCCAATTAAGAACTCCATTCAGCGCAGGGGTGAGGAAGATCCATTCACGGGGAAATTGCCAGTGGCACAATTAGCTAGCGCCCAACTGCTGTGCTCAGCCTATCTGAAGGCAGACACACGCTCAGGCAGGGCTGCTCAGCGCCCACTGCTCACAGAAATCTGCACGGCCCCTGGCCACGCAGGGCTCCAGAGCAGACCCACTGCCACACTCAGGCGCAGAGCAGTGCCAAAACCCCAAGGCGCCTGCTTCCAGTGTGGAAAAATGAGACACCTTAGAAGAGAATGCCAATCTAGACCAGGCAGATCTTCAAAAGGTTGTCTTAATGCCAAATGGCCACGCTGGCATGCATCTGGCCCAGGCTAGAAAGGAGGCAGCCATCGCCCTGGCTATGCCAGAAGAACCATCCCAGCAATAGTATCCTGAGTTCCCCCAAGGCACAGGCAGAACCTACTTGTCTCACCTTGGGAGTAGCCCAGAGAAACTCGCCCCTAAGTAGAAGCACCCAGATGGTTGTAAAATAGCCAGCTGTGTATAAAGTCATCTCCTCATGTTTAGGATAGAACGCTGCAGATCAGGGGAGGAATGTGCGAATGCGTAAATAAATGTGTGTATGCATGGTGCACCACTGAATGTATGACTGCAAGAACTGTGTATGATTGCAAAAGCCTTGTCTCTATGACCACAGTATGACTGAAAAGGTGTTCCTTGTGTGTGACTGCGTGGTAATGTCACTGTGAAATATGTGTTAAACAGTTTGCACTCTGCTCATGGGCAGGAACTATTTAAGGTTTGAGAAAGCAGGATGTACAAAACCCTTACAAAACCCCTTGCCTTGCCTGCTTAGCAGCTTAAGCAGGAGAGGGGGGGAATCCTAACCTGCAATAGGGCGGGGTGGTTCCCCCTTCTTCCCTTGAGACTTTTTTCTTTGTCAAAGGATTAAGCCACTCTTGGAAACCGGTTTTGCAATCCTTGCCACTCAGGAAAACAGATTTTTCTTTTCAGAAGCGCGATCTGAAAACAAAAATCACGTCTATGAGTTTTCCTCACCAGATCATAAGCTATGGGGCCCCTCCCTACGTCTGTGTTCCTCAAACCCCCATCTCTGTGTTTTAAGGTTTTTGAATGTCCCTTAAGCGTATCTCACTAGAGAGAATCGCATTGTCTTCATGTGTGTACTGTGTTATCATCTTGTAACCTCGGTTCTCAACCTTTTAAAGTCAGGGGCCAAGTTCCGGGGCCTCAGGCAGCTCTGGGGGTCCGGACAGTCATCCTGCCCTTCCTTCGCCACACAGCCCTTTTTGGCTTGGTGGGGGTAGTGGCAGAGCAACGTGGGCTCTGGCCCACTCACCCACATCTGGCCGCAGGTTGAGAATCGTTCTAACTCTCCTCCATTCTCTTAGGAAAGATACTGTTCTGGTATTTTGACTTGAATCTGTGTAAAGTAACTCATTCATTGTACCCCTTTCACAGGAAAAAGCATGCAAACATTCTTGCGCTCTGTATATTCAGACAGGAACAAAATTCCTCTCCAGGCCTTAATTGTAACCAATTTATTTATTTCTACAGCCTTCCTTTCACAGGCTCCAGAGTTATTTCTTAACAGGAGGACCTGGTTGTCTTAGTTACCTGACCTAATCTGATTTCGTTATGATAAGAGTTGTTGCATTCTCATTGTGCTAACTTCTGACTTGTCTTTCCTCCTTTCCTCCTTTCGCCAGTGGAACTCCCTGCTGGAAATGTTTAACTTGTGTGTCTTTTCATTTTTTGTGTATTATTTCCTTACAGCTGGCACGTCATAGTTGGCTTGTTTTTAATAAGTCATTTTAAGTATGGCTCCTGGCCCACAGCACCCTCTCTAGTGAGCAGACACATTTTGCAAACTCCAGAGCACAGAGGAAGGATTAGTCCCTAAGCTCCCGAGCATGTGCAGAGTGCCACCCATTAGCCAGGACTGCCTAGGACCATTTTAAGAGTGCAGTCAGGTCACACCTTCAATCAGATACAGGCATTTTTAGGCCACCCATTCCCTTTTGGCTGCTAGTCTAAGCACAGGCAAAAGGCTAAGCCACCATCTGGCACTCTTCTAAACGTGTGCACGCACGCCATGGGTGGATGTGCGCAGGGGGGCCTTCTTGAGAAATTTACCAAGGGAAGCCTGGCGCTTCATGCGCCAAGGTTTGCCATAAGACCCCAGACTCGTCTCGCTTCTAACGCAGACAGTCACCTTGTGTGGATTGATGTCACTGGTTCCTCTTCGGGGGGCTAGGACAGTTTTCACTTATGGGGGTCGCACATATTAGGTTCTTACTTGGCAAGAGGACCAAGCTTGGCGCACGCTCCTGACTCTTCCGCAAGCGGGCAGAGTTGGCAGCCATGAACCTCGCTTTGCGCACCTTTGCCAAAGAACGCTCCAACATAATTGCTGACAGCCAGTTTCCTAGGAATTTGCTTCACAGTCTACCGGGAGCATACATCACTCCAACGATAGACAAAAACTTGCTAAGTTTGTTCTTCACTACTCCAATTCAGAATGCCAAAGCGCTCGCAAGGCAGTTCAACCTGCCACTTTCCCAAGCCCAAGGCATAGTCCGTTCCTGTCTGCATCGTGCAGGGGCACCGGGGGGGCCCTCGTGGGGGGGTCAACCCACGAGGGACAGAGGCCATTCAGGTGTGGCAAATGGACGTCACACATCCCCACATTTTGGCAAATGGCAGTACATGCACGTTTGCATTAATACCTTCCCACAGTTTGTTTGGGCAACAGCACAGAAGGGAGAAACGGCTCCCCATGTGGAGCAGCATCTCCTTTCCCACGGCCAAGGGCGAACCTCGGCACACGAAGTCCGATGACGCCCCAGCTTATAGCTCCAGGCAGCTGGCAACCTTCAGGGCCACCTGGGATATTAAGCTCACTTTTGGCGTTCCTTACAATCCGCAGGGGCGAGCGATTGTGGAACGGGTCTATCGGATGCTTAAGTCCTATATTGCCAAACAAACAGAAAAGGGGGGGAACAACGTCCCATAGTTGCACAGCAATTGCTATCCTATAAGTGCCAAAACTAACTAACTCTTTCAGAATTTTTATCTCCCAAACAAGTCTCTTCCCCATGCAGGTCCCAGAGGCCAGAATCAGACCCGGATGATTGCAAAGAGCGGCACCAGTCACTGTTCTGGATGTCATCAGCTGTCCGTCATCCTTTATGACTTACATCTCCAAAGACATTTCTATGAACACTTTTGCATACTCAGTGCTACTTCTGAGGATCATGCTTTTCCCCAAAACAAGACTTCTCCAAACTCAAGTTACACAGGAAACCCCACCAAGAAGGGAAGCCTCATCCCCGGAAAAGCTGCCAAAAGTCTTTTATTGCTATTATTATCTGTAGTTGCTCTTTATTTATTCATGCCTTGTACAATGCTCCAGTTGGGATTTGCAAGGGACACTTGAATTTCTGTATATTGTTAATAACGGCCAGCTTCCACCAAAGGAAGCCAGACCGGCCCATGTTTGCACCGGCCCATTGCTTGGAAAGATTGAGCACCCGGTAGCCGGTAATCCCCAGTTTATCTTCACACCTCCCCATAGGTGTTAGAAGAGACATTTGCACAACGCCAGAAGCTGCAGATATAGCTTAGAATCACCCCAGGTCACAGCATCAATGACACATCTCGTTATCTTGCCTTGCTACAGAAAGCAGTCTGGATTCAGACCCACAGCTCTGAAAAACCAGGCTGCAGTCAGTATATTTCAGCGTGCCCGGCTTAGCCATAGGCAATGCTCGGAGAATTGGCCAATTGGCTTGCGGATTAGCAAAAGCCATTGACCATACCTCCTCAGCAATAGCGCTGCTCAGCCAGGAGCAGGCAGAGCTTCGCCATGCCATATTGGATAATCAAGCAGCCATCAATTACCCCCTGTGGTTACATCATTTGGGTTGCGAGTCTGTCCACAGCATGTGTTGCTTAAATCTCACAGACAGTACCCACAAGATACAGAGCCAGCTCACGGACCTCCACACCCTAGTTAGGAACATCAAGGAGGATTCTTCATGGGGGTGGTAGTACTCCCTGTGGTTGTGGTTCCCATGGGGTTGGCTTCAGACGACACTCAAAGTGATTGTGGGGGTGGTAATACTGGGCACAACAGTGTGTTGTTTCGTGCAATGTATTCCCTCACTGCTATCGAGATGTCCTCCATGGAGGGAACCCTGAAGCACCATTCCCGCTCATCAGCTGATGCCTCTCTTGTGCAAAGTCGCCGGTCAGGTCCTTAAGTAAAACGAAAAGGGGAGATGCAGTTTCCCCATGCCCCAATGGCATGGAATGGCCCGCGCAGAGGCCACTTCGGGAGAACGCTCCTTGAGCCGTGGGCTCTGCGGGCAGAGAAATTAAGGGGGGTGGATTAATGATAGGGTTTGATTCACCCAATTCCTTGACCTGACCAGCGGTTCTGCTGAGAGAGCGAATATCTAACCCCGTTACCCATTAAGGTAATCACTCATCTCCGAGCTCAGCCTTATCTCAGGCGCAAATAGAGGCCATGTTTACCCCAGCCTAATCCCTAAACAATGGTGTTTCCCTCTGTCAGTGTTTGTCCAAGTTAATTAACTTCCCTTAGAGAGATTCCTCATTAACCTAGGTAAATAGGTGATGTGATTTTCTGTCAGATAACCATCCTACCATGCGCAGCCTTCTGCATAATATATACTGATGATTTTCCCTCAATAAATCACTGGTCTTCGCTCCATCTTGCCTCGTGTCGTTCCTTTGACCAGTCTCCTCCGGGACCTCAAGGGCTGCTTTACGGCCCCGATTCCTACACAGATACTATTATTGTTTTAGCTATTTAGAATAAAAAAGTAAAGATTTAATTTTTTAAATAGTTTAGAAATATTTTTAATGCAGAGACATTAGAAACACCCCCATTTGTGTTACTGGTCAACAGAATTCCCTCTGCACTATTTTTCACATTAGGAAACTTACATGAATTAGGTTACCATCCCAAATTCATCTTCAGGTGATTAAGGCTTTTCCACACAGTGTTGCAAAAAACTGAAACAAGTGAGGAAACTTACTCACAATTTGAAAATATGGAGCACAATTTTACTTGCAGCCATTTTAAAATCAGTTTTAAATATAAGGGAAGAGAACATAAAATGAGACGGACCCCTTTCCCTTCCTTCATTTTAGCTTTTTTAAAAACAAAAATAACTGATGTCAGAGCAGAGAAAATTGATGTTTTCTCTGGAGCAATTTGTAAAGTGTGTGTTTAATCCTATTTAATCAGATAGGCACCCTTGATCTAATCATGTTATCCTCTTCATAAATGAGGCTAGTTAAGGCTACAAATACACTCTTGCCAAATCTCAGTCAGGTCTGGGTGCTGAAGAGGAGACATTTTCAGGCACACTCTACCAAACAGTTCTTCTCAAACTTACTTCTACTCACTCCTAGAAGTTCACTTCTGCAGAGTAATGAAAATGCAAAAATGTCAACTTATTTCCCCAAAGGCATGAGTTAATTAAAAAAAGAGAAGATAATCCAGGCACATTTTTCAATATTCTAGGCAATGCATTGTTGGCTGTATTCCATTATTGAGCTATTTGTGTACATCAGATTGTGTATTTGGATTTAATTTGTCACCTATCTTTGAGGAAATTGGCAACTGCAATCAAGAAAGACATTAAAGAATGCCTAAGCCCATAATTTTGATTTCCTGTCCATTTTTTTTAAAAAAAGAAGGCATAATAGATTTACTTGAAATTATGGTTTAGCATTTTTATTTGCTTACCACAAAAGTCTGGCATTTTATATCCAGGAATATTGAAAAATACCTTTGTTTAGCCAAAGAAGGGCTGGACTTATAGTGCTCCTTTGAAGCAAAAATGCTCAACAACTTCAGCAGATCTGCATTTGTTCCACACTGTTGTACTTTAAGGATGTAAATCCTCAGCTGTCTCATCCTTAATAGCAATTTAAACATTATTTTCCCTGCCCATGAGGATGTTGTGATATTTCTTAATACTATTGATAAAATTTTCAAATGGGCAAAAAATATTTCTGTGGGAAAATATGCCACTTGAGTGAGCAGTATAAATTCCCAAAATGAGGCCATCTGCTGCTTTAAGAATCTGAAGCACTATATAGGTTGTTTGTATCTTTCTTAATAGACAGTTGTATTGCACTGGCTCTAAGTGTGTGTATATGTGTACTCTGTCTTGCTTTTCAAAGGGAAAGGATACTAACTAGATTTTACACAAATTACTGAGATGTTAAAGAAGATAGAGTTCTCTGAGCTGGAGGCAAGAAATCTCCCATGGCTTTAAGATTCCTCATCCAGTTTTCTATCCCAGTCAATGCAGTCTAAATGTATGAAAATTCAGTAAGCAATTTATTCTCCCTTATATGGAATCCCAAAGATTCTGTTTCCTTCTTCTACCCAAAGGAAAATGGTAGGTAAAAGAAATAAAAGCAATTCTAACAATTTTTATGGTGTGCAGCACATGTAAATGGCACTGCCTACCCTGCCATTGGGGAAAAGATGTTGCAAGTGGCTATAAGATAACAATTAATATAACAATTAATATAACATTTGGAGGCTGCAGTTGGTCTAGAATGTGGCTGCCTGGGTGGTAATGGGGTGTGGGCGTTATGCTCGCGCCTCACCTCTGCTTCGGGAGCTGCACTGGTTACCAATTTGCCTTTGGGTGCAATTCAAGGTGCTGGTGATGACATTTAAAGCCCTACATGGTAGTGGGCCAGGATACCTAAGAGAACGCATCACCCCGAGATCATCCGTGCATCCAACCAAAGCGGACCGGAGGGGCTCTCTACTTGTACCATCAGCTAGAGGGGCTCGTCTCTCTAGCAAATGTAGGAGAGCCTTTTCCATGTCCGCGCTGGCCCTATGTAAACTCCTGCCAGTGGAATTGTAAATACAGACGGAATTGCTGCCCTTTAGAAAAGACCTGAAATCCTGGCTGGCAGGGCAGGTGTGGGGTGCTGATGGAGGGGTGACCCCCGCCTGCTGGCTTGTTTAAAATAACAGCTGAGAAGTCTCTCCTATTTTATAAGTGCGGGTGGGTTTTTAATTGGGGTTTTATGTGTTTTTAGTGTTTGATATGTAATGCCGCCCAGAGTCATTGTCGAGTTAGGCGGTGATAGAAATACAATAAATAAATAAAAAATAAAATAAAATAAACATGTTAGGCTTAACTCACACACCCACTTTCCATTTTTATTTTTTATTAACATTTGCTTTGTCTCATTTCTGATTTTATATTTTGGCCCATCTGAATAAAAAAGTATTTAGATGCATTTTCATGCCTTTTAAAATATATGCCATCTTAAATGTGTATTTTAAAATATGCACATTATGTGAATACCTTTGAAAGTGTACACATTTCTTTAAGGCCTTTCCCACTGAATAAAGCAGGGAGGTTTTTTGCACACTTTTTCAAAAGCACAATTTGTTAGGATGCATTCATCAAAATATACACATTGGAATTTTTAGATTGCAAAATATATGATATCATAGTTCCACAATTTGGACCACACGCTACCCAATCTTTCTGTTTGAGAACTGTAAATTCTAAGTTTGTACTGGATTGGAAAGGGAGCATATTTACCATATTTACCCACCCCAAAGACACCATCTTCTGGGCAGAAAATCTCCTAGAGAAGGTTATTCCTTTTTGCTAGTATCAACAAGGAAGAATCATTGTGGATGAAAATAAGTGAGATAGGTGACTATGATGTCAACATTGACAGGGTAAGCTTTGCTCTTTGATCTGTAATGCTGACTAGCCAAAGCCCTGCTTCTGCGTGTTAATTGACATTGCTCTCATATAGCTTCACTGGTCATCTCAAGGCCAAATAGGAAGTTCTACAGCTAGTCATGTCAGGGTTTCTTTGTTTTCATTTCTGAGTTTTCATTTTGTTTTGCCTAGTCTATATTGAAAGGATGGGCACAGTTAGCAGACTCCTGAACATATTAATTTTAGAAGATATGTTGGGTTAATTTGGGTGACAGCTAAGCAGACTCTCCTGCAAGAACCAACAGATAGAAGTATACTGTTAGGGTAAAAGAGGAGAATACCAAGTGCAGGAGACAAGCATTTGCAGGTATATCATATAGAGAAGGATGTCTGCCTGATGCAGTGTACTTGGAGCTATAGAACTAATATCATCACTCTCCATGGATCTTGACTCTGAGCCATTGGAATAGAACAGCTCAGAATCTCCTTTGAAAGGATTCCTGCTATCTGTCTAAGGAGAAACAAATGGGTAGTGGTGGTATATGACTGATTCCTGGAAGGGGTATGGAAACACAAATTTGCAGACATGATGGGATGTATAGGAAAGTGTATTGTCTCATTGGTGTAACGATCCAGGACATGACAGAGAGCTTGTTATCAAACATAACCTCTTCCTTCTGATTTACACAGGAACAAATAATGCTATCAGACACTGCTTTCAATCTATTGCAAATTAGTATAATGGTCTGAAGGGGAAAATGAAGGTGGTTTTAGGTACAGGTGGTTTTTAAGATTATCCCTTCCAGAACAACTAGCGGTGCAGAATGGTGTATGAAAAGGGTATGCTGCAGATGTCCTAGCCAGTTTGAAGATTTGGATGATGTCAAATTACCAAAGGATGAAGCAAAGATATAGGGGACAAACGTGGAAACTAGAGTAAACTGGAACCGTTTGTCTCGGCAAATAAGATTGATGTAATGATTTCTGCAAGCTTCTCAAAAAGTCTTTATAACACAAAGATCCGAAGAACATATCAATAGATAGATACATCCGGATACATCCTAGCCTGGCAGACTAAAACAGTCTCGATCCGTAGCAGCAGTTATACTTTATATTTAAAACAATTCTCAAATTGCAACAGTTCTGGATGTATCTATCTATTGATATGTTCTTGTGGGTTAGGTTATGTGGAGGTGACTTCCCGCAAAATAAAAACTAGGGTGGGGGAACACAGATCTAAAATTCGCAATAAGAATCTGTCTGCACCGCTTGTCAGCCACTTCATTGAAGCAAACCACAATGACCAATATTTCAAATTTGAATTACTGGAGAGTTATAAACAACAACCATTTCACCGCACTAACTTAGATATTGCTTTAAGACAGAGGGAGAGTTATTTCATCCATCGGTTCAACACCTTGTACCCATTTGGGCTCAATCAAGAAATCGATTTTACTTGTTTCTTATAATTCCTGTCCTTAATCAGCTGTGTAAGTTCAGTATCCTTAAATATGAACTCTGACTAGTTTGGTTAACATCCGTCCACACCATAAGAATAAACGGGTGAGGTCTAGGACGCGATATAATAAATAAATAACAACGAATTGGACTTTAATAAGACACTACAGGTAATATTGTAAACCTTTATTCCAAGATCGTGTATATATGTATATATCCTTGTATATATCTGTTGGTAAATATTGTTAAATTGTTTATTTAGATCCCTGAGGAAATAACTGAAAATTCTTGTTATCGAAAGGAGTTCGGATCTTTGTGTTATAAAGACTTTTTGAGAAGCTTGCAGAAATCATTAAATCAATCTTATTTGTCAAGACAAACGGTTCCAGTTTACTCAAATTACCAAAGGATGTCATGAAGTCTAAGATAAGATAAGATAAGATAATCTTTATTGTCATTGTCCTGCACAGAACAATGAGATGGGGGGGAACACTTATCAACCCCAAAAAACCTAAACAAAATACAACTATACAAAATTATCAACATACTCCCACCCCACATATACACATTTAACCCCTAAACAGCTCTAAAACTCTAAGACTCTATAAACTCTAAAAACTCTAACACTCTAAAAACTATATATAGAAGCTCCCTCATAGACTGCATTTCATTGAATTCAAAGCCAGAACCGCTTTTGGGTAAAAACTAATTATTACAGCTTCCATATTGAAATCCCCTCTGCCACTGCTGCCTCTTCCTTCCTAGGGCTGAATCCAATGCTAATCGCAGCTGTCAGAAAACCAACTCAAAATAAGATTCTAGGACAGGTTTTTTTTTGAGGGGGGGCTCTTCATGGGGCTACAGTTGCTATGATTTCACCATCCTTTATCCTGAGTTTCACTATTTTGTCAATAGGAGTTTAGAACAAGGCACTTTCCCATAATTGTTCCCTTTTCATTAATAGAGAACTGAATATACTCAACCACTGAGCCAAGATGTATAAAATGCTTCCTGTGTGTTCCGTAAAAAGCTATGTGGTCTTACTTTGTTTAATAAACATAAGATATATAGCACTGTATATTTATTATGAAATATGAAAAATATGTCATTGGAAACTTTTTCCCAGTAAACCCTTCTATTAAGAATTCTCATATCTAGAAGACCACACATCTTCCTTAAAAAAAACAACAGAACCCCTTTATTAGAATGCAGCCATTGAACAAAAACCAGCAAATGAAAGTGCGGCGCCAAAATGGCCGCCACGCTCTTTGCGGCCCCCCCCCACCCAGACTCAGACATCCAGGTGAGTTAGGGGGCATGGCCACCCCTCTATAAAAGGAGTGGCCACGAGGCAGCCGAGCTGCCATTTTAAAAGAGCGACGGAGAGGAGAAGTTTTCTCCGTCGCTGTTTGTTCTTTCCCCCTCCTTCCCAGCTGGGAAGGAAGGTTTTGCACGGAGCCTTTGGCTTGTTGGCTCCTCTGTGCCTTTTTGCGCTCTTCGATCCCTGGAAAGGGATCCTGCTCCTTCCGATATGCCTCCCAAACGGAGGGCCTCAGCGGCAAAGCCGCGGCCCACGGGGAGGACTTTTGGCCCTGCGCAACGTGGGGGCCAGCCCTCGGGTCGGAGGACCGGGCAGCAGGGGTGGGCCCGGTGCTGGTGCACAGCACGTTCCACCTCCGGCCCCTCATGGGCCGGAGTTATGGGCATGGCCCTATTCGGGCCCAGGCTCTCATACCGGGGTTCCTGGTCCAATGCCTGGTGGGCCATCTGGCCCACCCGGCCCACTTTATACTGGGGGATCTGTGGCAGTTGATGCATTGCTAACGCGTTTAGCTGTGCTTGAGGCATCCTTAGGGATGGCACACAACCCCGTGCCTGGTGGCCCTTCATTTTCTGCGGGGCGCCCTTTGGGTCCTCCAGCTACCTCAATGGCTGCCACACTGCAGCAAGCGGCCAGCCGGGGAGACGCAGCCTACCCCGGCCGGTGTCTCGCAGCTCCCTGTTTGGCCAGAGCTACAGCAGGAGAGTGGTCAGGTGCGGCCCCAGAGCTCGATTCCGGTCGTGAGCTCCGACGCCCGCCGTGGGCCGGAACCCCCAGTGGGGGCGGCTCACGGGGGTGCAACTAGTGAGTATCAGGTTCAAGTTAATGCACCTACATCACAGTCCACTTCCAATGGTGGGGTTCAGTGGCCATGGCCTCGTCATGTCGAGGTGAGTGGGCATCAGTTGCCACCCTATCCCAGTGCCCCTTGGTTCCATACTGGTGCAACGTTGGGGGTGGGGGTTTCCGCCCCCGGGCCAGTGCCGGGCATCACAGGGACTGTCCAGGTTCCGCTGTGTATGCCCCGGATACCTAATGTGCCGGTGACGGCTTTGCCGACGGCTGGTTATTCGTTGCCCCTTGGTGATCATTTGTCCCAGGTCACGAGGGAAAAGATTTGGCGGGGGGAGTATGTGGATATATTCTCCCTATTGAACCGTGAGCCCACTAAGGAGGAGAGGGACAGGATGACAAAGACAAAGAGCTGTCCCGCCATCGTAAGCCACCACGCACCTGGGCCAACTGGTTGCCCGCATATCTTATTTATATGGCGGTGTATCTCAGGGCCCGGCCAGACCTGGCCATTCCTATGGTCCAATATTTGGACAATATTTACAGGGCAATGGTGGATTTTCCTGGCCCATCGTGGTTGGCTTACGATGAGGAATTCAGAATGAGGGTGCCCTTGCACCCGGAGATGAGATGGGATGAGCCCTGTAAGAAATTGTGGCTATTGTACATGACCCCCATGTGTCCGGCGCCTGGGGATAGGTACCATTGTGGCCATGCCGTTCAGCGAGCTGCTCCAACGCAGGCTTCCTGCCAGCTGGTGGGGCAGGGGGTTCCAGCCCGCTTGCTGTGTTGGAGCTTCTCGGCCAGCGGTGTGTGCAATAAGCGGCAGTGCCGATACAAACATGAGTGTCCCTCTTGCGCTGGCCCCCACGCCGCCGCCACGTGTCTGTGGGCCGGCGGGTCACTGGGCAGAGGTAGAGGTGGACAGGGAGCGGGCAGAGCTGCTACTGAGGGAGCTAGCCAGGCAAAAGGCCCCCTCCCCAGTTAATGTGTATATGTTGGAGCGATGGCTCTCAACTTATCCATGGAAAGAGGATGCGAAGTACCTCCTTGAGGGTTTCCAGTGGGGCTTCCGAATCCCATTCAAAGGAGTGAGGGGACCCCAAGATGCACCCAATTTACTGTCCCTGAAGGGTAGGGAAGAGGTGGCTGCCCTGAGTATCGCTAAGGAGGTTGGGGCCAAGAGGGTGGCAGGCCCCTTTTCTGTGCCACCCTTTCCCAACCTGAAGGTCTCCCCTCTGGGGTTGGTACCCAAGAAGGCCCTGGGGGAATTTCGTTTAATCCACCATTTATCGTACCCAGCGGGTTATTCTGTCTATGATGCTATCCCTGATGACCTTTGTTCGGTCAGGTATACGTCCTTTGACCAAGCCCTGTGAATGGTGCGCTCTTTTGGTCCTGGTGCCCTCTTGGCGAAATGCGACATCAAATCGGCATTCCGATTGTTGCCAGTGCACCCTGAGGACTTTGAGCTATTGGGTTTTAGATTCCAAGGGAAGTTCTATGTAGACAAGGCCATGCCTTTTGCCTGCTCTATATCCTGTTCAGCATTTGAATGTTTTAGCACCTTCCTTCAGTGGGCCTTTGTTCGCAGGTCCGGGTCTCGGTCTGTAGCCCATTACCTCAATGACTTTTTGTTCGGGGGTGAACGGGGCTTGGACACGTGCACGCGTCTCCTCACCACATTTCAGACGCTAATGCAGGAACTGGGTGTCCCTTTAGCACCCGAAAAGACCGAGGGCCCATCCACTACCCTCACATTTCTGGGTATCAAAATCGACACGGTCGCACAGGCATCCCGGTTACCCATTGACAAGGTCACCCGGATCTCTGTGATGATTTTGGCCTTGCTGGCCAAACGTAAGGGGTCACTTAGGGAGCTTCAGGTACTGCATGACCATCTTAACTTTGCCTGCAGGGTGGTTACGCCTGGCAGGGCATTTGCTCGGCGCCTGTGCGATGCCATGTCTGGCCTGACAAGGCGCCATTATAGGGTCCGACTAACCAGGGGCATGCGGGCTGACCTTTTGGTTTGGCTCTCATTCCTGCGGGACTTCAATGGGGTATCCTTTTGGAGGTCCGACCTTTTAGTTTCACCTAGGTTTCAAGTCCAGTCGGATGCCTCCGGCTCCCTGGGATATGGGATTTACTTCCAGGGGAGGTGGGCTTATGGCCAATGGCCTCCAGCATGGCGGGGCACAGATCGCCTCCGCGATCTTACATTCCTTGAGTTTTTTCCAATCCTGGGAGCTTTGATGCTATGCGGCAAGGAGTGGGCCGACTCTGTGGTCCATTTTTGGTGTGACAATGCTGCAGTAGTGCACATTGTCAATGCTCAGACATCTAAATCACCCAGGGTGATGGCTTTAGTTCACCAATTCGTGTTACGTAGCCTACGCCTCAACGTGCTTTTCAGGGCCAGACATGTACCAGGCATTGATAATGATATTGCTGATGCTTTATCCCACCTGCAGATCCCCCGGTTCCGCGCCTTGGCTCCGGACGCAGAGGAATTCCCCTCGCCACTTCCGGCCGAGATTTGGACATTTGGCAAGGAGAGGTGAACCGGGCGATTGGCATGTCCTTGGTGCCCCGTACGCGTAAGGCGTATCATCATGCTTTCGTTCAATTTAATAGCTTTCGTGTGCAACTTCAGTTGCCAGAGGTGTGGCCCATTCCAGTGGAACAGGTTTTACAATTCATGGTTTATTTACACAGTCAGGGCCTCGCTCCCCGCACTATAGCATCAAGGCTGTCAGCATTGGCATTTATTGCCAAGGTGGGGGTTTTTGCTGACAGCAGGAATGATTTTCGGATACGGCATGTTTTGGAGAGGTGGACACGGGAACGTGGCCGCCGCTCGGACACTCAGCACCCAATTTCCCCAGGGGTGCTCACACACCTTGCACGAGGCTGGCCTAACCTATGTTTTGACAGGTATGAGGCAGCTCTTTTTCATGCGGCTACCACGGTGGCCTTCTTTGGAGTGCTCCGCATCAGTGAGTTGGTACTACTGTCTAAGGCGGATGCGACTCGTAGGGCACTGGAACTCGACGATGTCTATGTTTCTAATGAGTGGGCTCAGTTGAGGATACGGTCCTCAAAAGTTGATCAGCACGGCGTAGGCAGTGGAGTTAGACTGCTACGATGTTCCATTGCAGACATCTGTCCGGTTGGTGCCCTACAGGAGTTCTTGGCAGTGCGTGGCACGAACCCTGGCCTGTTTTTCTGCCACCAGGATAGGTCTCCCCTTACTAAATTTCAATTTTGGAAGGTGACCGGTATGGCACTTTCCAGTGTTGGCCTCCCTGGGGCTCGTTACGGCACCCATTCATTTAGAATAGGTGCTGCTTCAACTGCAGCTGCATTTGGGTACTCTGAGGCTGATATACGCCGTATGGGAAGATGGGGATCTATGAGTTTTGCATTATATGTTCGTCCTCTTCAGACATGAGTACCATTTAAGTCACTGTTCCCTTTTTTCTCTTACAGACCCTGTGTGTCCCCGCACACCGGTGGCAGTATGGCTGGTGGACCACAGTTACGTGCACTGGGCAGCTCAGTATGCTGCGGCGACAGAGTGGGGACCCCAGCTTGGGCTGCGTGCGTTGGTACGGTAAGCGTGGAATGAGATGGCAGGAACTGTTGCCATTCCTTTTCTCCATTAGGGATGCTGAACCGCCTGATGTCCTTGTATTGCACCTCGGGGGCAATGACCTTGGCCAGGTCACTGGCCTTTCTTTAAAATTCGCGATTTGCAGAGACCTAGCTTATTTGCACTATGAGTGGCCGTTCACCAGGCTGGTATGGTCGGACATCATACCACGTCACGCTTACAGGGGAGGTATTGACCTCTGTGCCCTTGACTGCACTCGTCGCTCGGTGAACAGGGCAGTTGCCCTGTTCGTGGCAGACAAGGGTTTGGGGATGGTCGTGCGACACCCCACCATTAGTTTACAAAATTACGATCTGTATGCAGGGGATGGGGTCCACCTGTCGGATAGAGGTATGAACCTCTTTTTGGAAGATTTGCAAGCAGGCCTGTTGACCGAGCTGACGGTCTGGGGGGGGGGTGAGTCTTCATTGAAGCCTCCCCGTGTGGCGGGTAGCACTGGTAAGGTAAAGATTTATGACCCATAGGTATCCGGCAGGTTCGCAATTGACTGGCCAACACTTAGACAGGTACAGGTGTAATATCGTTGACCGGTCAACGACGAACCAGGCAAGGGGTGATGGCACGAGCTTTTCAGCATGCATCACCCTGTGATTTGACGGATACACGTCAGAGGGTGGGGTCAGTAGATAGTTTATTGACTACGGTCAACAATTTGTTTGTGTCAACAAACAAATTGATACAATTGCCATTGGCAATTTTGGGAGGAACCTTACCAGTGTTACTGCGGCCTGCTTGCCTTAAAGAATTATAATTGGATGAGTACCAATTGAAAGTTATAATTCGGACTAGGGCATTATTCAATAAAAGTGGCCCAATGCCTTTATCCATATACCGGTGTCTGAGTTTTTCTTTGGGGGGTGCGCCTGCAATGAAAGTGCAGTGCCAAAATGGC
The DNA here is from genome assembly GCA_035047345.1 of Bradypodion ventrale. Lineage (NCBI taxonomy): Eukaryota > Metazoa > Chordata > Lepidosauria > Squamata > Chamaeleonidae > Bradypodion > Bradypodion ventrale. The sequence continues at coordinate 115,681,440 of JAWDJE010000002.1, forward strand.
CACCACGCTCTTTGTGGGCCCCCCCACCTGGACTCAGACATCCGGGTGAGTTAGGGGGCGTGGCCACCCCTCTATAAAAGGGGTGGCCACGAGGCAGCCGAGCTGCCATTTTAAAAGAGCGATGGAGAGGAGAAGTTTTCCCTCCACCCCCTCCCTAGTGAACAGTGTGATATTTTGGTCGGGTGGGAATTTTTGGTTGGAACCCACAATTGGCCCATGGGTTCTGGCTTTTTTGCCCATCCCACACTGTTGCTGAGGTTTGATATAGGGGTTTTTCTTGTTCTTGAATTTGGTCACTTAGGCGGGTAGCACTGGTAAGGTAAAGATTTATGACCCATAGGTATCCGGCAGGTTCGCAATTGACTGGCCAACACTTAGACAGGTACAGGTGTAATAACGTTGACCGGTCAACAACGAACCAGGCAAGGGGTGATGGCACGAGCTTTTCAGCATGCATCACCCCGTGATTTGATGGATACACGTCAGAGGGTGGGGTCAGTAGATAGTTTATTGACTACAGTGAACAATTTGTTTGTGTCAACAAACAAATTGATACAAAATGGATACATTGTAGCCAATTGCCGTTGGCAATTTAGGGAGGAACCTTACCAGTGTTACTGCGGCCTGCTTGCCTTAAAGAATTGTAATTGGATGAGTACCAATTGAAAGTTATAATTCGGACTAGGGCATTATTCAATAAAAGTGGTCCAATGCCTTTATCTATATACAGGTGTCTGAGTCTTTCTTTGGGGGGTGCGCCTGCAAATATTTTCTTAGTAAATTAATACCTCTCCTTCTATCCTCTTCAACTGATATACATGCATTTAAGATCATAGTCTTTAAGAAAACAATGTTACTAAACAATTCTCTCAGTTGTAAAAATAAATCCTTCCAAAATTTCACTAGTTAGGATAGTGGATTATAAGTGCCTGACATATTACAAGGACTTTCAGGTTAACTTGAATGGGAAAAGACATGAAAGAAGCAGTTTCTTTCATTTTTATAGTCTTTCGTGTCTTTACAATAGAAAGTTTCCAAAATATGATAGATTCAGGATTCTGAAAGAAATGGTAATGAAACTATCATCTTTCATTTGGACTTCTCCATTTGGAAGGTCACAGGTTTGTTGAATGCTGCTAATGAAATCTGATGAATCAATGATGCCTCTATTTCTCAAATATACTATACCCTCATGGTCTCTTTCTCATTTATATTCTACAGGTTTGATGATGATTTTTCCTTCTCAGGTCATGTTGTTTTGTTGACTGCTTTTGGAGTAGAACCCAAAGAAACCAAATTGAAAATAAGTTCAAAGCCTTCCCCCCGCACATCCTTACATATTAACATACAAAATTTCAAGGGACTCATTTTAAAATCCTCTATTGTTTCCCACACAATAGAACAGTGACAGTGAACCTTGGCACTCCATGTCTTCTTGTACTTCAATACCCAGAAGCCCTGATTAGCAGGAGTGCTGACTTGGGCTTCTGGGAATTGAAGTCCAAGAACACCTGGAGTGCCAAGGTTCACCATCAGTGCAGCAGAACTTCCTATTTACAGCTGTGCTTTTCAAAAAAGCATTGCACTTTCTAAATCTTATCTGTGGTATCTTTTTCCGCAAACATATTTAGAGCTCTCTCTCAAAAAAGTACTGTACATCAATACTACAGCTCTCCATGTTTCTATCATAGGGTCCATCAACTGCTAAGGGAAAAAACCCTGTTGCTTTTGATCACATGATCTTTAATATTTAACTACACTGTCATACGTAAACTTGCACCAAATATTAGATGGCCATATTCTTTCTGATGTAATCCATCAGTCAAGTTATGTTACCTTAAGCAACCTATTTTTGTGGGAAGTGTTTAGCCCTTGAAGTAGCTGATGCTCAGCTACTTCATGTTCAGCACTTTCACAAAATGCTTTTAATGTAATTCTAATATGTTCAGTGCTGGATAAATTCTAATCTCTCAGATCAATATTCCACAACCTGTCTAAATGCTATACATAAATGCAATTAATCTATGTTTAAACCAAATCCTAGAGTGCCTTAAATGTAATATAGAAGTGCTTTATTTCTTAAAGCTTCCAGATGGGATTGTTCATTCATTCATTTTCATGTCAGAAATTACTCTGGGTTGAAATGATTTTTCAGGGGACTCCCAAATGAGGATCCATTCATGCCCCCTCATCAAAATATGGTGTGGAGTATGAGGAAGAAAAAGTAAAAGCAAAAAAGCAAAGCAACCACACTTATATACCACTTCATAGTGCTTAGTGCACTCTCTGGGCAGTTCACAAGTTAATTAGCATTTTGCCCCCAGCATGCTGAGTATTCCTTCTGTTCTCGGTCTTCTTGACCTCTCAGCGGCTTTTGATACCATCGATCATGGTATCCTTCTGGGCCGTCTCCGAGGATTGGGGGCCCAGGGCACTGTGTTGACCTGGTTTTCCTCATTTCTGAGGAACCGGACCTATTCAGTGTCTTTAGAGAGCAGGTTGTCCAGTCCTAGGCCACTCTTGTAGGGGGTGCCACAGGGCTCGGTCCACTCGCCTCTATTATTTAACATCTAAATGAAACCACTGGGTGAGATCATTCGTTCCCATGGGGTGAGGCACCATCAGTATGTTGATGATACCCAGCTATGCATCTCAGCCTGTGGGGACCCGAGTGATGCAGTCAAAGTCCTAACCAGGTGCCTGGAGCCTGTGCAGGTCTGGATGGGGGACAACGGGCTTCAGCTGAATCCGAGCAATACTGAGTGCCTGTGGGTTCAGGGGCCCATGTTATTCCGGGAGCTGCCATCTTTGGCTCTGGATGGGGCATTGTTGCCTCAGACAGATCCGGTATGCAATTTGGGGGTCCTCCTGGACTCACGGCTACTGCTCGAGGAGCAGGTGGCAGCCGTGGCCAGGAGGGTCTTTGCACAACTTCGTGTCATCTACCAATTGCGTCCGCTTCTGGACTGGGCCTCCTTGCTCATGCCCTGATCACCTCCAGATTGGATTAGTGTAATGCGCTCTACATGGAGCTGCCCTTGATGACCATTCGAAGGCTGCAACTAGTTCAAAATGCAGCTGCCCGAATAGTGATGGGGTGTGGGCATTATGCCCATGCCTCACCACTGCTTCAGGAGCTCCACTGGTTGCCAGTTTGCCTCCGGGTGCAATTTAAGGTGCTGGTTTTGACCTTGAATTGCAGCATACCAGGATACTTAAGAGACTGTGTCACCCCAAGAGTGTCAGCCCATCCTACAAGGTCAGACAGGAGGGGCTCAGTAGTGGTCCCATCAGCGAAAGAAGTACATCTACCTGGGACCAGGAAGAGAGCCTTCTCCATGTCTGCCCCAACCCTGTGGAACCTCTTACCTACAGAGGTGCGTCTCCAGATGGAACTTCTCCGCTTTAGAAAAATGTTGAAGACCTGGCTTTGCTAGTGGGTGTGGGGCACTATAGGCTCCACTTCCCAACCCCTCTGGCCTGTTTAACTTTTGTGGGGATCTTTTCCTTTTGTTTTGGTTTTAATGTGGGTGGAGGGAGGGCGAGGGTAATTTTAAGGATAAAGTCAGTTTTATGTGTTTTTAATCCTGTTTTTAGATGAAGGTTGTGTAGTTGTTTTAATTGTAAATGTTTTGATTGTTTTTATATTGTATTTTTACCCTGTTATTGGCACTTGAGTGGTGTTCTCACCAGGAGAGTGGGGTACAAATTTATAAAATAAATAAATAAATAAATAAATAATCATTTTACTGACCTCGGAAGGATGGAAGGATGAGTCAACCGTGCACCCTTGTCAGGATCCAACTCACAACCTTTTGGTTTCAGGACAGCAATTTAACCACTATGCCACCAGGGCTCTTAGGAAGCACCTGAGTTCAAGTGGAAGAGGGTGGAGAAGAATAGGTCATATTGTTTTCCCACAAACCAGCCCTATTCAGGCTTTCATTATTGCATGTGGAAGTGAGTGTTTCTGCCCTTGCAAGCAAAGTCTTCACCTCCCAACATTCCCAAAATTGAAAAGGTCATGAATATAGCTACAGAGTTCCCCACAAGTGGACACTCTGTCTCTAAGGGATGTGGCTTACAAAACAATTCCACCACCACCACCTCCCAATAAGAAAAGTATTATATTCCCTATGCTTCTTAGGTATATCACTAGATGGCAATAAATATAAATATTTCCACTGTCTGTAATAAACGTCAAGGAGTAAGATAAAACAAGAACTCAGGTAGTGCAAAGATCATCATCACTATATTACTATACCAAATAGCTAGCAAATGCAGAAAGGACATGAAAGCAGACAGACTTGATTGTGATCTGTCTAATGAGCAACCTTTGCACATGTCTGAGCCCAAAACATGCTTTACAAATGTATACAAGTTCGTGCTAAATAAATTCCACCAAATACAATTGTAGAAAAATGATTCATAAATAATTTACATAGCACAAAATAAGTGATATGGCCAACTTTTCAATTCATTGGAATTCAAAATCTTCTTTCAGCCTTATGTGTTTGGGAGGTACCTATGTAGCAATAGACTTTCAAATAAATCAAGATCAGATAAAGTAGGGAAAATTGTTTCATAAATGGAACATCAGTTGCATATAAGAAAAAATACTTTTCTGGAAAGTACTGGTTGGCAGCAGTTTAACAAGTGTTTTTTCTCATGATTTTGCATACTATGCATGAGACTTTAAGGCAAAGAACTGGAATAGAACCAGTCTTAAAATACATACAGAGACAAGAAATAAAGTGGTTTGCCCATTTGGAGAGAATGTCTTGGAATCCCATGCCTTACAAGGCATATGTGAAAAAAGGAGGACAGAGACCATGAGGCAGACCCAGAGGAAGGTGGAGAGATAACATCAAAGAAATATTATAAGAACACCAAATAACATAGGTGGAGGCTGTTAGAAATGCCAGAACAAGAACCTTTCATCTCTCTCGACACCTGATGGGGTAAAAGAGGAAGCAGAGAAGAAGACCTAAATGAACCCAATAGCTGGAGTCTAAATGAATCATAAGGAACCCAAGAAATTTCCTTTTTGGATAGAAATTAAAAAGCTAACATAAATCACTGGTCAGATGTATTTCACTGATTTCCATATTGTAGTTGAGAGAATGGAAATTAAGATGAGGAAAACACTGTTTTGAAAGCAAAAAGGGTTATACATTAGGAGCCCTTGTGGTGTGGTGGTTAAACTGTAGTACTGCAGCCAAAACTGATGATGTGAGTTCAATCCAGACAGAAAGAAGATTGACTCAGCTTTTCATTCTTCCCAAGTCAGTAAAATGAGTACCTAGTGTGTTGGGGGCAAATTGCTAATTACATTGGGACCCACCTTGAGAGTGCTCTAAGACTATGGGATGGTATACAAGTGTGATTGTTATTGCTATTATACATTAAAACCACATAGCAGATTTTTTCCGTCATATCTTACAATTTTCAGAAAGCTGAAATCTTAACATTTTGATGAACTAAATTAATTGAAAAGGAAAGATTTTAACCCCAGAAGCCACAGTCTAACTGTATTGCTTCAAAACCATTCTAATTAAAAATATTTTCCTGGAGCAGACGCTGTGCTTCATGCTCCAACATATCCACAAACAGATCAGGGCACTACGTTCTAAGCACAGCTTTCAACTGGAGGTGAAGTCTATAATTTTTAATGGCTCAGGAAATTAGTATGGGGAATAGCAACTTGGCACTGGCCTTTTCCAAGCTAACTGTTGTTCAAATTAGTAGTTAGCAATACCTTTAATTGAATTTGTCAGCAATGAAAAAAATGTCTTCCAACACATGCTGGCTTAACATCTTATATTTATTGTTATTGCTTCCATAAAAATATTTGAGCATAGAAAGAGTGGGAATTGAACAAGTTACACAACAGATGCAAAGTCAACATAATACACAGAGGAGGCAACCTGAATCATGAAGATTTGTTTCTCCATTGACTGAGTAAGAGAGACTGATACACACCAGAGTTTGCACAATGTCTTAAACCTGCCAATGTGTAACTTGCAACTGTGGGGAAAAACAAGAGGAGGAGTTTTCAAAGTCAAATTTAGGCTTTGGAAGTTTATCTAATGCCCAATCTAATTCAGACTGAGCTAGCGGATATTCAGAGTTAGCTACCCCTGTATGTGCATGCGTGTTTTATGATTTCACTTTCTGGCACCAATTGGCAGATGAGTAAATGAGCTGGATTCTACAGGTATATCTTTCCAAATTCACTCAGCCAAGCAGTCCTCACCTGAGCATGTTGATCTTGCATTTAGGGACTACAACCTTCAGCCTGTTCAGGGTCTTCCAAGTGACATAGGGAAGGTTGAGTTCCTCAGCTATATCCTCCTTTAATGTTGTTCCTTGTCCAGTGAGCTCCTTCCTCCAGCTTCTAATTTGGTTTTGCCCTTGAGTAACCTCATGAATATTTGTTCTTGCCATAAAGCTCTTCCTGGATCTAAGCCAGTGGACTTGAGGCTTATATCCGTTCAGAGGATTCTCCTGCTTAGTTCTCTCGGTGTCCGCTACCACTTCTCTCCAGATCTTAGGTGGAGTGATACCAACAAGAGAGCATATTTTCTCAACTGGTGTAGGTTTGAAGCATCCTGTCACTATACGCATGGCTTCACTAACAGCGATTTCAACTTGTTTTGTGTGTGTGGATGTGCTCCATACTGGAGCAGCATACTCTGCTACGGAGACATCCAGGGCCAAAGATATACACAGAATGGATATTGAGTTCCCCATTTATAGTTTGTGAGTTTCCTCATGATGTTATTCCTTGTACTAATTTTGGCTTTGGTATTCAGGCAGTGCTGCTTAAAAGAGAGTATATATTCAGTTGTTACTAATACAGCTGGAGTGACTAGAAGGGATAAAACCAGGAATGAGAAGATAAGGGAAATAATTGGAATAGAACCAGCCCTAAACTACGTGCAAAGCAACAAATAAAGTGGTTTGCCATTTTGAGGAAATACCTTGCAATTCCATATGAAGAAAGGAGAAACACAAAGAGCTAGATCCAGAGGAAGGTGGAGAGATGACATCAAAGAAATATTACAAGAACAACAACTAACACTGGTGGAGGCTGCTAAAACTGCCAGAGCAAGAACCTTGTATTCCCTCTTGACAGCTGAAGGGGGAAAAGAGGAAATAAACAAGATGAGAAGAAGATGAATACATTGAGACTCATCTTACTTTGAGGGGAGAATCTAGACCAGGGTTTCTCAACATTTTCCAGCCACGGGCAGGACCACACACCCTCAGACAGATAAGCAGGCTGGACAGGTGCCATAAAATGCATTTACGATGGCCACAGATTCATTTATGGCCATGTAAACACATTTACATGGCTGTAAATGAGTTGCAGACAATTCCAATGGCAGTGGTGGCAGCTGGAGTGAGGTCGGGGCCAGATTATTTGGTGCTGTGGATCAGATCTGGACCACAGGCCGTAGGTTGTAAACCCCTAATCTATACCCTCACCTCTCTGTTGTTACTGACTACATACGTAAAGCAATGTTCCTGTAGAAAACTGCTACCTGCTCAGGTTTAGATCCTTGTGCACCCCACCATTCCCCCCCCCCCCTCCATGCCAGAGTTCCCCAAAACAAACTCTTGTCAGCTCTGGGTTATGGCTTTTGCCATTAAATGCACAGCATCTTTCCCCATATCCTTCTCCACCGTCTCAAATACAGGGAGAGTTGGTGGATATAGGCCCTCCTCCTCTGTTATGTCTGTTGCCTACTTATGGAAAAAAAAATATGTTTGTAGAATAAAGGTTCTTGAGGAAAGACTGAAAGAACTGGGCATGTTTAGGTAAAGGTTTCCCTTGCTCGAAAGCCAGTTGTATCTGACTCTAGGGTTCAGTGCTCATCTCTGTTTCAAAGCTGAAGAGCCAGCATTGTCTGCTTCTGCAGACGTTTCCATGGTCATGTGGCAGGCATGACTAGACACTGGAGCACACGGAATGCTGTTACCTTCCCACCGAAGTGGTCCCTATTTATCTACTTGCAATTTCTTGCTTTCAAACTGCTAGGTTGGCAGGAGCTGGGACAAAGACAGGAGCTCACTCCATCATGCAGTACTTGGGAATTCAACTGTTGACCTTCTGCCTCCCAGTCAGTGTCTTAGCCACTTGAGCCACTACATGTTTAGCCATGACAAAAAGAGACTGAGAAGGGTTATGATAGTACTTTTCAAGTACTTGTCATAAAGAGGAGGGGCAGGATCTGTTCTTGACCATCCTAGGGTGAAGGATACATAATAATGGGTTGAAACTATAGGAAGCCAGATATAGGCTGAATATCAGGAATACCCTAACTGTTAGAGCAGCAAGACAGTGGAATCAAATACTGCAGAAGGCGGTGAGCTCTCCAATGCTGGAGGCATTCAAGAGAAAACTGGACAACCATGTGTCAAACCAGCTTTGATTTGGATTCCTGCAAACCTAGTTATTCTATGATTCCATGTACTTCATTAACCAGATTCTTTTAAAAATTGCTTCTATCCAATACTGCATCTAGACTAGTAAGTTTACTCTTTTTTTGCCAATCTTTATTGTAAAATATTCATAAATCGTAAAATGTAATGAAGAAAATGCCAGCTTTCATGTGATGTGGTCACAGATGCTAATGCACCAAGCAAAAATAAAAGTAAATCAATCAAACAAAATACCCTGAAGAAACAAAACAAAAAACCCACACAGACAATTCTGACCAACCCAAGCAACATGAATAACAACCCCAAAACAAAACAAAAACTGAGATAAGGAATTTATAAAACTGTTTTTATTTAACATGCAGACACTCTCAATTTCACTTAAATCATATCAAAGACGTTCCTAAATATCCTAAGTAGTTTAATTTATTAAGTAGTATAGTGTGGTGAATTTAACTAAATTAAAACATTCAGAAACATAGGATATAGGCAGAAAAGCAAAATAAAAGACTGCCCTGTGGCCTAAATCCAACAATAGTCTCAAGTACAGAAAATCCACCAAATAAGTGAAATTTACAAAAGTGCTGATTAACCAAGATCTAACTCAGGAGTTCTCAACCTTTTCAAAGCCGGGGGCCGGGTCACACTCCCTCAGACAGCTTTGGGGGCTGGATGGCAACCCTTCCTATAACACATGGCACTTCCTGGTGTGGTGAAGATGATGGTGGGGCCACATGAAATGGTGCTGTGTGCTGCATCCGGCCCACAGGCCACAGGTTGAGAATCCCTGATTAACTGGTTTAATGGGTCTATTTCAGTTGTGGCTAACAATTCAATGGAGGCCTAAACTTGTACATTTTGTATGTGTGTGTGTGTTTTTTGTGTGTGTGCAAGCAACACACAAATTATTTAAACAGAAAATATTAATTTGATTTATTAGGTTTGAGTTGTCAGTAGACAAGTAAAGCGGTATATAAGCACAATAAATAATAATAATAATAATAATAATAATAATAATAATAATAATAATAATAATAATAATAATAATAATAATAATAATAATAATAATAATAATAATAATAATAATAATAATAATAGGTAAATTTAGGTAAATTTATTAGGTAAATTTATACTGACCTATTTTTCATTCAAAAGGAAGTCAACAACACAATGAAAAACAATAACTCAACAATTTTTAACCTTCTTACTGTTACCTAAAAAAGGGGGAAATTGAGGACCCAAAATGTAATATGCTTTCCTTCTTGCAATACCTGCTCATTTATCTAGTATCTAATATGGTTTTATGCCTCCTTTAAGTTCAAATATCTTTACTCCCTTTCCGTTACCTACATTTAATTGCTAGTCCCTGTCCACGGAATCAGTGAGACTCACATAAATGTTGACATACCATTCAACAGATGTTTCAATGAGTTTGCTCTAGTTGGGAAGCCACAGTGTTTTATACATTTGATTACTATCTATACACAGTAATATTTTCCTTCATGCCCTTGTACCTAAACAACCTAAACACCTCAATGATGCAAGATTCCACCATTTACTAGTCCTAAATTTGAAATACTAGTCATGTTTTTTTCAAAATGCAGTTGAAAATTAGCAATAAGAAAGCACCTAAGTTTGACAACTATCATTTGATATCACTAGGGATCACTCTTTGAGGTGCAATGTAATGAAAATGAGGTGAACAGCTTACCGATTTTCCGTTTTCAGCATCTGGAAATGTAACAATGACTGGAGGATTAGAAATGCAAGACTCCTCAAAGGTTCCCTGTTAAGAAAGAGAGAGAACTATTAACACTTTTTTTTTAATTTCAGATTTCTATGCCGCCCACTCAGGCGAACCCGACTCAAGGCGGATAACATATAAAACATATAAACACAGATAAAAACCCCAGTTGTCCCACCCACCCACCCCACCCCACCCTATGCATAAAAAGAGACAGAGAAAGGGCTCCTGCTTACAAATTATCTTGGTGTGAGCCAACAGGCATGGGCTGTATATCCATTTGGACACCACACCTGCCCTGCCAGCCAGGTTTTCATGCCTTTCCTAAAGGGCAGCAATTCTGTCTGTAATCTCAGCTCTGTTGGCAGGTGGTTCCAAAGCCTGGTGCGGACATGAAAAAGGCCCTCTTCCTTGTGCCAGAGAGGCGAGCCCCCCTGGCTAATGGAACAATTAGAGAGCCCCTCAGGTCCACTCATGTTGGGCAGGCAGACACTCTTTGGGTGACGCTTTCTCTCAGGTATCCTGGCCCACTACCATATAGAACTTTAAAGGTCAAAACCAGCACCTTGAATTGCACCCGGAGGCAAATTGGCAACCAATGCAGCTCCCGAAATAGTGGTGAGGCAAGGGGATAGTGTCTGCAACCCATCACCAGCTGGGCAGCCGCATTCTGGACCAGCTGCAGCCTCCAAATGGTTGTCAAGGGCAGCCCCATGTAGAGCGCATTACGGTAATCTTGTCTGGAGGTCACCAGAGCATGAGTGACCATGAGCAAGGAGTCCCGGTTTGGGAGTGGTCGCAACTGGCGAATCACCCAAAGTTGTGTGAAAGCCCTCCTGGCCACGGCTGCCACCTGTTCTTCAAGCAGCAGCTGTGAATCCATGAGGACACCCAAGTTGTGTACCTGGTCTGTCTGGGGTAAGATATCCCCATCCAGAGCCAAAGATGGTAACTCCCAGGTTAGTGCGGGGCACCTTATCCATAGCCACTCAGTCTTGCTGGGATTCAGCTGTAATACTTGTAGCCTTTAACCATTAAAAAAATCCAGTTGTGTTCTGGATTGTGTATTAGTTCTAGAACTGTTATTTAGATTGGTTTCCATAAAAGGCAAAGACATATAACATATAAAATTACTGCACAGAATATTTAAAAGATGATTTTTAGCAAAAGTACGATGAAAAACTATAAAGTTAATAAATAAAAGGTTTATTTTATAGTTTATGATTCATATGGTATTTTTCTAAAGAAAATAGCATGCTAAAATCATATAAATAATGGCTAAAGTTATTTAGAAGATATTTAGGCAAACAATTTGACTAAAAATCTTTGGGCATATTAAATTTTTGTTGTTAAGTCGCACAGTCGAGTCCAACCCTTTGCAACTCCATGGACTACAGCACACCAGGTTTATATTATCTAATGTCAAAACATATTTCTCAGCCATATCTTCCTTTTTTTATTAGCGAATACCGAAGGACCAATGCCTTTTGTGCTTATCAATACATGTTAATCAGTCAGATATATTACCTTAGTTGTTTATAGGATCATGACTGTATTCTTGTTACTAGTGAAGCAAACAACAGGTGACAAGCTATGCTATAGTTCAGTTATGGTGAACCTTGGCACTCCAGTTGTTCTTGAACTTCAATTCCCAGAAACCCTGATCAACATAAGTGCTAATGAGGGTTTCTGGGAATTGAAGTTTAATTTTTCTTTATTTGCAAAGATAAAATAGTGACTCCTAAGGAGGAAGGAAATCTTGCTGACTGAAGCACCCTGATGATCAAACATCTTCTCTAAAAAGGCTTGCCTAGCATCTCCTGAGCCTATTTTTGGAAAAGCATTCAGCACTATAGGTAGTTCCTTTAAAGCATGGAGCAATATCCAAAATAGATTCCCCAATGCTGAGAAATCTGAATCCAACCTTTACTACTGACTCCCACTATAGTGGGATGAGATAGGGAAGGAAACATTTTTTTCAAGGCTTTTTAATGACTTCACATTTTAAAGTCTTTTTGAAAATTCATGCACATGCTGTGTACACATTTTTGTATACAAGTTCTCCTAATCTTCAGGCTTCTGCCCATTTTTTAAAATTAGAGAGCTATAGTATGAAGTCTAACATTGGTAAAAACCAAAGTACAGTTGTGTTCTTTACTGAATATTAGTTCTGGATCTATTATTTAGATTAGTTTCCATAAAATGCAAAGCAAAATTGAATTGAAATTTAATTCTGCAGTTGGGTCTGGCTGCAGTTTAAGGATTGAATTATGAGAAGTCCTGTGCTGTTGGAAATCAAACCACTGACTACAACCTATGCTACACATATATTGCTAAATGTAAAAATACCAGTACTGAACATCTTAAAGGAGCATGTATAAATTGATAAATAAAATAGATCTAATGAGTATGTACTATATCACAATTCTACTCCCAAGAATCTTAAGGCAAAAGGACGTTGTTTTTGATGCCAAGAGTTTTCTGGCTTCTCAAATGTTGCCCAGTTTTATTTAGCACAAGTTTTTGTCAATGGCAGCCCATTTCTTCAGGTGCACTGCAGGATGTTACAGATTAACATGGCTACCCCTGCAGAAATTGTTTGGATAGCTTTCTATAGCAAATAATATACTACAATAATGTCCATATAAGTATAAAAAAGATAGGACATTTGGTTCCTTATGCTCTGTGTCCACTCATTGTGCAGATATTTTGGGGACTAATGATACCTCCCACTCCCTTCACTGTTGCTGTAGGAGGGGAATGTTGAAAAGTAACAGGATTAGATTTGTCCCCCACCCATAAATAGAAAGCAGCATTACATAACTTAAAGAAGGTGCCAGGAAATGCGTCAGGAAAATGTGAGGCCCTCCAAACCATATTGAAATACAGATTTGAAAATAGTTAGAAGAGGAAAGTCTCAGAGAATAGAAAAGTAAAAACAACAATCAATTCAGGGACTACCCACGTTCTAATAAGAGCAATATATATTACAATATAAAATCATTTTCTCAGGATCTTAATAAACTAGAAGCAAACAATGGGGGGAGGAATTAGAAATGCCTAGAATGTATACACAAAATATGATCACAGATTCCAAATTATTATGTATTTATTTAGCAAATTTTTGAATTTCACTGCAAAAACAACAAAGAAACATGTACCTGTAGCCCAATGTTTCCCAGCCTTTGGTTTTTGGACTTCAATTCCCATCTGCCTAAGTCAATTCCCCAAAACACTGATCAGCCAATGTACTGACTTAGGTTTCTGGGAATTGAAGTCCCCCTGGGAAACACTGCTGTAGCCAAAATCATTGTAAGCCTTATTTGCACATTAACCTGACACTGAAGTACGCTAGTTTTGAAACTCTCCATTGCACAGGATAATAAACATCTCTATGTTCCATATATGGGCCATGGATATAATAGCAAAAGCGCTCCAGCACATAAAATCACTTTCTTCCCAAGATTCAGCCTGAAATATCAAACAACACACAGACAAAACATAATTCGGGCAGAGATGGAAGAGACTCTATGGGTCATTGAGTCGACCCCCTGTAAAGGAGGCACAGTGAGGAATTGAACTCCCAAGCAGATATGTAACTATCAGCTGTAGCATGTGGATTGTTAGTTTGCAGGTGTCACAAGGGATGTTGTTGTTTTATTAACCCAAACTGGACCATAAATTTTACTATATGTTTCTTTTTATTCAGATTTCCCCCCAGATTAAGACTTTTTAAAAAGTGGCTTGTTTTCATATTTTGCAGTGCTTTAATAATATTCAAATGCAAACATTACATAGTAAAATTACCTTTCAATATGTACCTTTCCTTATATAAATATGACAATGCATATTTTGTTTTTCTAATATCCATATACATGTATGCAATCCACTTCCCAAATGTAGCAAAAACCATACTGTGCAGATGAAATGGTAGACAAGATTTCTTCCTACATAGAATATTACTGTGCACTAAAACTCTTGCACATGTAGCAGTTTCTCATTCTCCAAATGAAAAGCCAGTTTTCATCTACAAATCCAGCCATACAGCCACATCCTTTTGCTAACGGAATCTTCTTGGGAAATGAATCCAGACTGTTTGTATTTCATTTGGGGTCTGTGGAAGCTTACTGCCATCTGGTGGAATATTTATCTTTCTTGTTTTGGTTTTTAAATACAAACAGGAACGTAATTCATCATAAAGGCATACCTCCATCTCTGTCTGATCAGGGTACTAAACATGTGAATTAGACATTTGTAGAGATGTATTGAAAGCTCTCAGCAATTTTTTCCTGTGTGTGTGCATGCGTGTGCATGTTTGCGTATGTACAGGTGTGCATGTGTGCGTGCGTGCACACAAGTGCGTGCACGCATGTGTGCAAGTGCGTCTGTGGTTCACACTCTGATTAATAGTAAGGGGAAATCTCCTGACTTCTCTCCCAGTGATTTCACATAAATGCTAGACGAGGATCACGATCAATAGCATCAAAAAGCTATGACAGGAAGTTTATTAGTTGGATTTTACCTGACTTCTTGGCTATTTGCCTCCATTCCTCTTGTACTCATTTCCACAACTATCCAGATAAGAAGCCATTCCACACACACACCAGACATAAATTCTTATTTAAGTTAATTAAACTGTATTCCATTTTATAACAGAGGGAGAATATTCCAGATGGGTGGGAAATACATATATAAACAATTGACCGATCATGAACATGTTGGCTGAGAACTCCTCTTACAAACTTCTGTCACTCTCTTTGCCATATTAATTAACATTCATGAGCATGCTATGTTTGTGAAAGAATGCAAAGTAAGGAAATAGTTCTTTGCTCCTAATTCCTAACAAAACTAATTTAGGCCTTACATATCTGAAATAAATGATTAACTTGACCCTTCCAATAGAAATGAATAGGTGATAATTTGTTTTTAAATGATAGGGAGGAAAATAATTGGTGACTCTTTCTCCATAGTACAAAATAAAGAAAATTGACTTGCTTCATTCCACATTTCTCTTACAATGGCAAAAATATTCTACAAATTACTGTCTACTGTTTTGTGGCATGTAATCTTTTTTTCCCGGGTAGAGAGATATAGTCAAAAAGTAGCGGCACAATTGGTACTCACTTAAAAACATCTACAGCATCTTTACCTTTAACAAAAAAATACAATCTTTTAGCAATCAGCAAGCCTGCTGCTTTTACAGTGTTTCTCATTAATGGAATGCATAATTCAAAGTCTTAGTATGGAAAGTTCCTAAAAATTCAAATGAACATTAAATAAAACAATAATAAAATCAAGATGGTAACTATATGACTCCTGTCTGGCCAGGTTACCCTTCTATGGTAATAGAGTAGACCAGTGATGGTGAACGTTGGCACTCCAGCTGTTCTTGAACTTCATTTCCCAGAAACCCTAATCAGCAGGAGTGCTGACTTGGGCTTCTGGCAATTGAAGTCCAAGAACACCTGGAGTGCCAACGTTCACCATCATGGGAATATACCATACTGCCAGTGACTGAACAGTGAGTATCAGGCGTCAGTTAACTAAACTGACAACCCTGAGGACTAATGGCCTTGGATGCCTAAATCCACAGGGAAGAGTGATAGTCCCCAAATGGATTAAATCCCACTTGAATCCATCTGGATGGAGGGCAGCCACTTCATCCATACTGGCCTGGGGCTGATGAGGACTTTGTGTGCCAAAAGGGCTCAGGACCAGAAAGTGACTCGCAGAACTGGATCAGTGGTACAGATGTCACACTGTGATGGGAAGATAGTTGAAAGGCAACTGCATTATATTCTCAGGACAGTCTTCATAGCTGATCACCATGATGATCACCTATACAGTGATACCTCATACAACGTCCAAACTTGGTTCCACAAGTTTGGACTTTATATGGATTTGGACTTTGTATGAGGCATGCAAAATCCTAGCTGCGATGCCTCATACAACGTCCAAATCGTTGCCGCGATGCCTCGTACAACGTCATTTCCATAGAGATACATCGTACTATAACAGCACAGACTTCAGGGCAAAGTCAAAGAAACAGACAGGAAACTGACAGAACTTTAAAAAATCATTGTCTAAAGGCTAAATACATTACAAAAACATGTCAAACAACCCTGATTGTTCAAGAACTTGAAGAATGCAGCAAAAATCCCAAGAATGCTTCTAAAAACTCTGACAAAAAAATTAAATCCAAAATCGCGCTCAAAACCACTCCTAAACACTCTTCACCTCGTGCAAAAACCCACAAGAGCAATGCACGCATGTGTCCTGCCTTTTATACTGCCCAGGCACAATGCAACCTGGGAAAAACCCCAATGCCTCATACAAAGACACAGCGACTTTGTATGAGGCAACCTTTTTCAAGGAATTAGGCAATGTTGCATGAATTCGATGTTGTACGAAGTGGACTTTGTTTGAGGCATTACTGTATTTGAATTCAGATAATGCAGAACAACAACAACAACTATACGACAAAGTTCTTCCCACCTACCAATCCCGAATGTATCACTTATAACTTAGGGAGTAGCAGGTGATCTTTTCCTATCTTTCCTTTGTTGTTCCTAAAATTTACAATAACCACTTTTTTGATTTTCACTTTACCATCAGCATTATGGACAATAATGTACTGTAATTATTTTGAAAAGGCAGAGGAAAGATTCGGACTGATTCTAAAGGAATAAGTGTGTAAGAGAGAGATTATCTGAGAAATGCACACACAAGAAGTGAGGTCACAGCCAAAATTTGGATGTTCTCAAAACTTCTTCCTTTGAATCTGATTTTTATGAAATTTACACAGTTCTAAATAATGACATGGTAATCAGATTATATTATTGTTTTGAACTCATATTTTTGCATCTCTTGTTTAAGACACAGTAAAACCTCGCATAAAGAGTGCCTCGCTTAGATACTAACTCGCTTAAAGAACAGAATTTTCTCTGAATGGTAGCTTCGCTTAACAACTAAAAACAACCAAAAACTCGCTTAACAACTAAATTGGGGTTCACAATCCCCCCACACGCACACACACACACACACCAGAAGTCACAATTGGTCACTTACAATTTCAGTGGTGGCACTTTTTCCAAGTATTTTGTTTAAAGAGCAACTTGTATAAAGAGCAATCCTGTGGAACGCATTATGCTCTTTAAGCGAGGTACCACTGTACCTGTACCAATGGACTTTGCACATGATTTATCTGAGCCTTGGTTGACCCCTAATGTGATTTATCAGCAAGACATAGAACTGAAAAATGAATGAGTATAGGAAAACAAGAAATTTAATGATATGTTGATATCTTGACTGGATTAAGATTTCAGAATGGCCAAGTCAATCTGATGAGTTAAAGGCTGTCACAAGAAAAAAAATTCTGCTGGCCTTCTAAGTAAGATCACTGCAGTTTATGTGCATTTCTTTACTTTTGAGTCATCTGCAGAAGCATTTACAAAAATCATTGTTACTAATTGATGTACCGTAATTAAGAAGCCTCAAGATCTACAACCTGAGGCCACAGGTGATATTGTTCTGTGTTAGCATCTTGCAAACTTGAAACATTACAGATAGCAGATCTTCCAGAGTCCACACCCAAATCATCTTTCCAGATATTTTACTTGCTTTCTGTGCTGTACTCTCAGAGAAGATTCCATGCAGCCTGTGGGATGAAAAATAATTTGAGATGGATAAACTATCTTCTTATCTTGCAAGAAATGAACCAAGGAAAACAGGAGATTGTCTGGTTCATCAAGCCATCTCTATTCATTTACATCTTTGAGTCAAAATAGGAGATTCTGCTTGCTCAGTGAAACAAGCTACAGCCAGATTTGTGACTATACACAAAAGTTAGCTTTTCCATCACAACACAGAGACTTGCATTAGGAGCCTTATGCAGCCCATTACCCATCGGAAAACCAGATTTCCAGCACTCAGAGGACGCCTAAAATGGCTGACTATCAAAAGACTAGGTTTTGACCCTTAGATAAGGCTGGTCTCCTGCACATGGGAAAGCATATGGAAAGAACTGCTTACATGCAATGTTACCTGTTTTACTTCTTAGCCTATGGTTTTATTGCTTAAGTGTGAAACTGAAGGGAAATCATGTAAGCAACTCCCTGCACCAGTTGCCTCTGCATAAAAAACCTGCTTTTGTAATATTTATGCAAATAGTAACCTTCCAGAGTAGGGACGATATCTACACAATTTCCCTTCCATGTAACATTTAGGCAATAGGAGACAATTAGAAAAGCAATTTTGTCAAGTTACAGGAGTTACAGAAGTGCATTCTTTTTACAGTGCAACTAAAATTCTTTGTTACTTTTAGATAAGAGTTTGACCTAACGAAATGTTGAAGGTGTGATCTCCTATGGCTCCAATCACAGCTTTTTGTTTGCCTCCTGCTGCTTCCTTGTTCTTTGTTGCACATACCAAAGAGGTCAACACAAGAAAGAGTGCTTTGTACCACTAGCCAAGGACTTGTTGCATTTAGCTATTTTGAAAAGATAATACCAGTGATCATGAACCTTTTAGAGAGCGAGTGTCCAAACTGCAACCTAAAACCCACTTATTTATTGCAAAGTGCCAACATGGCAACAGGGGAGGGAGGAAGTGCTCCCATTGGGCTGCTGGGCAGAAGGATGGGGAGAACTCTGTGCTCGGGGAGAGAGGAAGCACTCCCATTGGGCTGCTGAGCAAAGGGGCCTTTATGAAGATTTTTAATTGGTCTTTGGCCCAAACCACTGTCCCACCTTGTCTGAAATCCTCTACGATTATACCTCTGCCTAAAAAAACTAACATAGATAGTCTGAATGACTTCTGCCCTGTGGCACTTACACCTGTCATAATGAAATGCTTTGAAAAGTTGGTGCGGAACCGCATTTTGGCTTGTTTACCAGTTGGACTTGACCCTTGTCAATTTGCATATAAGAGAAAGAGATCCACGGAGGATGCTGTGGCTACGGCCCTACATGCTGTTCTGACCCATTTGGAGAAACAAGGGAGTTATGCGAGACTGTTATTTGTAGATTTCAGTTCTGCTTTTAATATTATTCTTCCACATAGACTGGTGCCCAAAGTATTAGATCTGGGGCTTCTGCCATGCTTATGCAGGTGGATACTAGATTTTCTATCAGATCGTTCCCAACAGGTCAGGATGGGCTCTCATGTCTCTGCAGATCTCAGTATAAGTACGGGGACACCGCAGGGGTGTGTGCTGAGCCTGCTTCTGTGCATTCTTAACACATATGATTGTGTTCCCAGTTACCCCAGCAATAAGATCATCAAGTTTGCAGACAACACAACGGTGGTTGGTCTGATTACTGCTGGGGAAGGGGAGTTGGCTTACAGGAAGGAGGTTGAGATGCTGACGGAGTGGTATAGGGAAAACAATTTATTCCTCAATGTAAAAAAGACAAAAGAGACCATTGTGGACTTTACAAAATGCAAATTGAACGTCCAGCCACTTATTATTGAAGGGAATTGTGCGGAACAGGTCTCGGTGTTTCGATTTCTGGGACTGGAGCTGAGGGATGATCTATCATGGGGAGCAAACACCAAAGATCTGATGAAGAGAGCACAGCAGAGGTTATACTTCTTGAGAATCCTCAGGAAGAACAATCTTTCAAAGGACCTGCTGTTGGTATTCTACCACTGTACCATAGAGTGTGTGTTAACCTATGGGCTGTGTGCATGGTTTGGGAGTTGTACAGCTAGGGAAAGAACAATGCTGTCCAGGGTCGTAAAGACTGCGGAGGGGATAATCAGGCGTACTCTTCCCACTCTAGATCAAATCTATGCCACAGGTGTTATAAGAAAGCTGTAGATAGTACACACCCCGGGAATGATCTCTTTCAGCTTCTGCCTTCTAGAAGAAGGTATAGGGTCATAAAGACCAGGACCAGCCACTTGAGAAATAGTTTCTACCCAAAAGTGGTTCTGGCTTTTAATGCAGTGAAATACAGTCTATGAGGGAGCTTCTGTATATATTTTTTAGAGTTTTTAGAGTTTTAGAGTTTTTAGAGCCTTAGAGTTTTAGAGCTTTTTAGGGGTTAAATGTGTATATGTGGGGTGGGAGTATGTTGATAATTTTGTATAGTTGTATTTTGTTTAGGTTTTGTTGGGTTGATAAGTGTTTTCCCCCCCAATCTTGTTGTTCTGTGCAGGACAATGACAATAAAGATTTATCTATCTATCTATCTAAGGGGCAGTGTGAACTCTGTACTGGGGTGACAATGTGTGTGCCCACAGAGATAACTCTGAATGCCCCCCCTGGCACACATGCCATAGAATCGCCACCATTGACTTAGGGTGACCTTTCAATAAACTAGGGGTGGCCAACCTACGGCCCATGGGCCAGCCCCGGCCCATGGCACCATTTCATGTGGTCCACAACCACCCTTGCCACTACCAGAAGTGGAAGTCGACACATTTACGACAGCCATAAAATGTGCTTGTGCATGTGTAAACGCATCCACACCTGCTGTAATTGCACCCGTGGCTGTCATAAATATATTTATGATAGTCATGGGCATGTTTTATGGCAGCATTTAAAGTGGGAGGAACCACATGACCGGCCCACTCAGATGTTTGGGGGGCGTGATGCACCCCATAGTGCAAAAAGATTGGGAACTTGTTGTGTATTGAAGCAGAATTGCAAAGTAGCACAGAGGCACTCTTGCAAAAGGAAAATGGTGGTTTCCCGCCATTCTAGCAAGAAGCCCAAAGTGGTGTGAAATCCTTACAAAAGGGTGCACCTAGTAGTCTAAACCAAGCCCTATGATTGGTTACACTTTTGGATCCTGTTCTCCATTGGTTAATTACATACATTCCCAGTTATGATTGTTTAGTTACGTCCATGCGGCAGGTTGCTACCTTGTATCCAGGATCTACTGCCAGAGAGACACTATATAAGCCCCACAGGTAGACAAGGGTGGGGTTGGACTAGATCTATACTTCCCAAACACCAGTTGGGTAGCCGGGTAGCACTATGCCCTGGGTACCTCCACTGCTGCGCTTCATGGTAGAACGTATATTGCCCAAAGACGGGTAAGAGTCCGGAGGGACTGAATACACTGGGATTGTACAGCCATCCCGGGATCCGGGGATGCCTTATAAGCTCATCTCTATTTGACTGTTAATAAAGCCTGTTGCTGTTTGTTACATCGTTGTCCTGGACTATAAGGGCCGGATCCAACAGAACCCCTGCAATAAACAGAATGTCATATATCTAAAGGAAAGTTAATTGTCTAACATTGGAAATTATAACGGTAACTAATTTTGGGGGACTTAGACTGATTATTCGAATTCCTTTTAAAAGTATTTTCCCCATTGCTTCTGATGAAAAGTTATCCAATGGAGGTGAAGGTTTGGAAACTGTTACATTTATTCCCTTGCTGCCAAAGCTTTATGTGCTTATGGATTTCACTGTGGCTAAAAAAAAGCCTTTTTTACCTAGGAATTCTGGAGAACTCTAAAATCTAAGTAATAACAGACTTTACAAAGCTTTGTGGCTGTCTTGCTACAGCCTAAGTTTTGAGTACCTGCATAAACTACAGATTAGCCCTTATCTGTATCCTTTATTAACTGATTAGTCATCTGACCAGATCAGGTTAAAATGTAATAAAATAAATTAGATAAGATAGAACAGAATAAAAACAGGTTAAATGTAGGATACAGTGGTATCCCATACAACGTATGTGTCGTACAATGAAAAAAAGTACAATGAAAAGAATTTTGAAATTTTTTTGCTCCATACAACAATTTTTTTCATTGTACAATACATTGTGTTTTTCCCCGGGTTGCTGTGTGTCTGGGCAGTTTGAAAAGTGCATGCTTTACTCTGTGGGTTTGCACGAGGCGAGGAGTGAGTAGGTGGAGTTTTTCGGAGCAGTTTTTGAGTGACATTTTAATTTTTTGGATTATTTCCTCTGCATTTTCGGAAGCATTTTTTGCATTTTTACTGCATTATTTGGATTATTGGAGCATTCTTTGACACAGTGGAAAGGTAGGCAGATGAGATTTTGGGTATGAATTGCTTGCGGGTGAGGAGATGGATGGAGGGAGTGTGTGTAGGGATCAATGTTTATTCAAAAGAAATTCCTTTTGGCTGCTCCTGGTAAAATGTTTTTATTTTTAAAAAGAAATTCCTTCATCCAGTTGGTTGTTTTGGGCCACTGCTGGGGAGGGAGGTTCCAGAGCAATATTTTCCCTGCTGGTAAAATGTTTTTTTAAAAAGAAATTCCTTTGTCCAGTTGGTTGTTTTGGGCCACTACTTTTGCAGTGGGTGGGGGTGGGGGGGTTCAGAGCAATATTTTCGCTGCTGGTAAAAGGTTTTTTTTTTTAAAAAAAGAAATTCCTTTGTCCAGAAAGATGATGGTCCTTTTAAAATGGAGTCCTTTGCACATGGCTTCATATGGGCATATTGTGTGGTGGGAAAGTTTGTCATCCATTTTGGGCCTCCTTCTAAAACTGTTAGCTTTATAAATGTGTTTGCAATGTACAGTACTATTTTTACCCTTTAAAGAAGCACTTCATAAACTTTTCAAGAATTTAAAAATGCCGTATGGTTTTTTCCCCTACAGTCTGGTTGGTTTTACTTTTTTTTGTAATGTACTGTACTGTACTGTGCTATATTTATCCTTTAAACAATCACTTCATAAAGTTTTTAAGAGTTTAGAAATGTTTCATTGTTTGTTCCCCTAAATTCTGGCTGTTTTGCCATGAGTTTGCAATGTACAGTACTGTTTTTACCCTTTAAAAAAGCACTTCATAAAGTTTTAAAAAGTTTTAAAATGCTGTATGATCCCCCGCCACCTAAAGTCAGGGTGGTTTGGCATGTTTCTGCAATATAATTTACCTTTTAAACAACCATTTCTTAAAGTTTTTAAAGGTTCCAGCATGTTTCCTTGGCTTTCCCCTGAGGTCTGTGCTGGTTACAATGTATCTGTATGGCGTTATTCGTTGTACGAGACATCCCATAGTGTTTTTTGTTATATGATACATGTATCATATAATGAAAAAAATGTACAATGACAGACATTGTGGAACCAAACTTTTTTGTTACATGGGGTAGTACTGTAATAATAATTTCATGTCAGAGATTACTCTGGGTTGAAAGGATAATAGAATCACAATAAAATGAGATATAAAATTTACTCAGAATAAATTATAAATAAAATCTGTCACCTTTGCATTCAATCCCTATCTGGTAAATAAAACATATTTTTCTATTGAGAGAACGATGCCCTATAAATGCAACAAATAAATAATATAAGCATTATTGTACTTATTTTTAATCAAACTATTGTATCACAGAATACAGAGAAATGTGAAAAACAAAGAATAGTTGTGTTCTAATTCACTATTAGTTCAGAAATATGGTTGCAGTTGGTACCTTTTGAAATATAAATGGAGTAAATTTGTTACCAATGCTTAACTACACTGTAAAATTTACTAGCATATATTACACCATTCATCATTATCGACAGTAACTTACTCTTTATCAAGTTATGTGATAACATTTGCTGCTGAAAGATATCTTGTCTCTTCTATTTAACTGAAAGTTTAATACATAACAGATTTTAAAACTAATTTCTCTTCATGTTTTCCACATTGTATTAAACAGCTGAATGCATACACTTGCTATACCTCAACAACCACTAGTCTGTGCTATTGTATAAGAAATATATCTATGCAGATTTATCGTTTGTAAAAGAAATTATAAATACAGCAACACTCATGGTCATAGCTATACCCTGTAATTTATATGGGACAGTTTTTCCAAAAATTCAGTTTTTTAATGTTTCTACTACATTTTCTAGTCACTCAAGCCTCATATGAAATTGAAGTAATTATATTGCAAGAACTCTACCTTCTAGAAAAGTTATTCCATGAAAAAGTAAAACTCAGTGATGGAGGGAAACACAGAAAAAAAGGAGCTGATTTGAACAGCTTCATATATAACCACACTTTTGTCATATAGTTAACACTTAAATACACCCTAACAGCTAAATATCAGCAACAAATTAAACTAAGGGATCAAGAGAATGCTCAAGCTGTTTGTTTCTTCCTGCTACAGGACAGTTCTGAATATACTGAACATTAAGTATTCCAAATACTAGGTATTCAACTCTGCTGTTATTCAGTACTATGTTGAAGAAACGTAACACTTGTGAGACTTCTCACACAGTGGAAATATGAACACACATTTCTGAGTAGAAATGTTTCGTGGAACATACAGAAAATGCAAAAAAGGTATAAGAAAGGAAAAACTTATTAGAATTGTAATATTCAAGATATACTGATAACAAAAGATGTATACAAGTTATGTTTGACTTCTGCATTTACAAGAGATGCTCAAGGTGGTTACCATCAGTGTCCAGACACTTCTGATTATGGTGAGCAATGTTGACCAAAGTGTCTACTTGTATCACTGCACATATAATTTAAATTCCTTTCCAAAATACTGCCAGTGCAGCCAGCCAGTTTTCTACTGCACACTACATCCTCTAAGGTTCCCCATAGGTAGAAGTCAAGGGGTGTTAAGTCATGAGTACTTAAATTATTGTACTTCCACAAAATTCTCAATTTTCAAATACTACTTCAAAAAACTGTAGTATTGAGCTCAAATGACAAGTTTGTTACTTAGTTTACTAAGCAGTAACTTAGCAAATGTACTTGAGCCCAGATCAGAACTGTCAATGCCTGTGAAAACATGGTAGGCTTCTTGTTTACTGCTTGCATAGATGTTGCATGGCATCGTAAAAAAATTGCATGGGTATCTTAGGGAGATGGTACACCTGGGAAATGGCCTTATCAATAAAACCAGAGTCATTGTAGATTTTTAATGTAAAATATTAAGATCTCAACATGTTCACTCAAGTTCTGAAATGTTAATAAGTTGCAGCTATTAAATGTCATACCCTCAAGATACAAGGTTTAGAATACATATGCAGTGGAACCTCACACAACAATCACCCCGTGTAGCAACAAAATTGCATAACAATTAGGGTTTTTTTTGGTGGGGGGGGGAATGGTGTCCCACATAACAATTTTCCCAATGGAAAAAATTGTACAACAATTTTTGAGTGGGACAAACCACTTAGCAAAAAAAAAAAAGAAGAAGCCATAGGGAAGCATCGTACAACAACCAGCCCTGTGGAATGGATTATAATTGTTGCATGAGGTACCCCTGTACCATATTGCCAGCATATAAGATGCATCGGAGTATAAGACACACTCCATTATTACTAAGATAGCCCCTATATGGCACTATGTACAAGATACACCCCATTATTCCAGTGTATTTTAAGAGGGAAAAAGTGGGTCTTATATTCCAGCAAATAGGGTATTTATGATTCTGTATGTAATGTTATCTTGGAGTGGAATAGTTTTTTAGTGGCAGAATGTGGGACCTGGGTCTCAAATTTGACTGTTTAATGCATTAGATACATATTGTCTATCAACCAAAGCTATTGAAGAACTGTAGCTACCATTACACACTGCAAATGGCAATCAAATTCCTCCACAACGTATGATTCATTTGTTTCATTCATTCTTATTGTTTGTACTTCACATTTCTCCTAAAGATACTGCATGGCTGCCTACAATATTTTAAAAAACTAATTAAAACTAAAAAAACACAATAGATTATTAAGTCAATTAAATAATAGTAAAATTTATATATAAAAAGTTTTCATAACACATTCAAAAGAACATCCATAACAACCCTTAAAAAAAAACACCTTCATGGACAGCTAGTTCCTGGAAGAATGACTAAAGAGAAGGTTTTTCGACTGTAGGAAAACAAAGAGGGGCTAGTTTGGCCTCCCTTTCATTGGTGATGTTGAAGGCAATGTTAAAGGTCAATGGAGGTTAGCAACAATCATAAGATTCTTCCTTACTCCTTTTGAGTAAGAGATGAGGAAAGGTGACTGGGAGAGAAAAAGAAATTAAGCAAACAGTGCTACAAAAATGTGAATATCAGCAGTAGGGATGCTTAACCCAGAAATGCCGGAAGAAAGAAGGGCCTTCAAGAAAAATAAGAAGCTTTTTTTGACCAAGCAGTGAGTCAGGTGATGCTGTACAGTAGCTCTACTCTTCTTTCTTATCTTACAAACATAATGCCTTCTTCTAATTGCAGAAGCCCAGATCTTACAACAGGGGTCACCAACATTTTAAAGTCAGGGCCGGGTCACGCTCCCTCAGACAGTTGAGGTGGCTGGACTGGTGGTCTCCCCACTGTTTATGGCTGAGTCCGTGGCTGATTCTGGCTGCAGCAGCAATGGCTGGAGTGAGGGCAGGGGCCGAATTATTTGGTGCCATGGGCCAGATCTGGCCTACAGGCCATAGCTTGTCTATCCCTGTCTTACAAGATCAGAAGCAAGTCTTTCAGCTTGGTAATACTTTCCTTCCATATTGGAATTTCTGTAAAACTGAAGTGGAACCACAGGCTGGTGGTATCTGTAGACAACTTTCGTGGTCTCATTTTGCTAAAGCAAAGCAAGATTTCCTGGGCAATGAGTAACGGGAATATTTGAATATGCTCAGCAGCCAACAATAATTCATTGGAATGGGTGAGATTCTTTTACAGACTTAGCTAAACTAGTAGAATAGAATATAATCTATATCTATCTATATCTATCTATCTATCTAATCTATCTATATAAAAGAGTGGTGTCTGTTTGTATGTCCTGTATGCGTTCCCACACCCCAGGACCGAACCCCGTGAAATTTGGCAAGAACCTACCTTGGCACTCCAGCTTGGTTTGTGCAGGGGAACCATGGCCGACGGGGGTCCATATGCCCCCCCCCACAAATGAGAAAAATGAAAAAAAAACACAAGTCCCAGTGGCACGGCACGGCCAATCATGGAGGCCAGTGCGGGAGAGGTGGGATGAAGGTGCAACCAATCAGGGAAGCCAGTGGGAGAGTGGGAGAGGCAGAGCAACAGATTCATGGCCACAACCCCAATGGACATTGAATGTACAGAATAGACCACACCACACACCGCCCCAGCAGGAACCCCACTCCATGCCCCCTCAGACAGATCATCAGGCCTGGGTCATGACATCACTGGGCCAGGGCTGTGAGTAGCAGCAGCACATGGCCAGGTGAAAGAGTGCCCACCTCCCAGGGAGGAACACCACCACCACGCCCCCTCAGACAGATCACCAGGCCTGGGCCACAAAATCACCAGGCCAGGGCCGTGAGTAGCAGCAGCACACAGCCAGGCTGAAGAGCCCCCACAAACAACACCAGATGCGGGGCCCATACTGAGGCCTGCTCTGCTGCAGACAGGTAAACGCCAGAAACAACGCATGGCTCCCTACCTTGCCTCCGTGGCTTGCAGAGCCATCAGGGGTGGGCCTGGGCATGGTCACCAGCCATGAGGATCCTTCCCTCCCCTCTGGTGCTAAGAGGGCACCAGGAGGCAGTCCTGGCCACTGTTGGCGACCACATGCCATTTTGCCTCACCCCTGGGACTTTCAGGGTGGCTGGGGGCAATCTCGGGCCATGGTGGAGGGAGCATGGCAAAGTCGGTCACCTCCAAGGCTTGGGTGGCAGCCAAACATACACCATCTGAACACCAGGGGGGAGGGGGGAAGCCATGCAGCCTCCGACAACATCCGGAACTGACTCCAGCTGCCCACCAGAAAACCACCTGGGTGAAGCTAGGCATTCTAGTGAGATATAATATGAATGCTATATTTATATCTCTTGCAGAACACCTCCAAGTCTTCCGACAGGTATAAACAAGTATCTACAGATGATAAATCTTCAATAGGAAAAGTTAGCAAATGTGAGCATTGTTCTTGAAAAAGGCAGCCCTATGAAACTATGAACATTATGAAATATTCTCATTTCAAATGATTTCTTGGAATATTCAAAAAGCCCAGTTTAGATGAATGAGCAGACACTTTAAAAGAAATACTAGAATTCATTATTACCATCCTGGTGTTACAAAAAAAGAGACCCAGAAAGCATTTGTTCCTGGCTTATCTAAAGAGAACCTCCCAGCAAATATACCTCAACTGAGAAAAGAAAATTATTCCAACAGCTGGGTTGTACACAGGATTTTCCAGCCACCATTAAACTAGATATAAAATTCAAATATGCCTTACTGCTATCACCTTTTTATAAGTGGCCCATTGTAATGAGTACTTGTGGAAATTATCCTTAAAAGCCTGAGCTGCAGAGTCCAAGAATTAAAATGAGAGCCAAAATCTCTGTAGATAAATCTGGAGGCAATGTTGCTATTAACCTCCCAGCAAACATGTTAACCCCGGCCTGCTGGATAATTTAGTAGAACACACACTCTCTCTTTTAAGTTTTTTTTTAATCTTTTCAAATTTTTGTCAGGAGTTTTTTATTGGTTTTTTAAAACTGCCATTGGTTTTATTTTCTGTGAGCCACCCAGAGTCTTCGTAGGTGGATAGCAATACACATTAGAAAATAAATAAATGAATAAAATAACTCCCATGTACAATAGGGACACAAATGAGCACTATTAATTTCTATTGCACTCTTGTGTAAGTGCTTTCAAGCTCTTGCATTGTTTATCATCACAGCCAGGCACATTTTCTCACAGATACTAGCAAGTATAATCAAAGCAAAACCAACAGAAAACTTTCTTGGAATAACTTCATTTATACCGTTGCATCCTCCTATTGCTCAGAAAGATCAATCTGTGAAGGCATTATAAAGCTGCAATCAGTGATACCATGTATGCTGGTTATTAAGGTCTGCAGTTGTTCAGGTCACAGTCTTGTTAAGTCACAACCAAAGACTTCTGTAGAAATAATGCAGCCTCCCCACTCGTTAAAATGTACATCCTGTATTTTATTTACTCAGTCTCTAATGACCAAGGGCAAGCATTTCACATGCAGGCCACTAGTATTTCAAGCAATTGATTAAACCTGGAGACTACTTTACAACAAAATCACTGGGCAAAGTTGAAATTCTATACACATTATCCTGGAATCGAGCTTCACTGAAAACAATGACACAAAATTCAGTTTAACTGTGTCAGGGCAGTGCTCTAAAAACCAACCTTTTGAAACAAGATGTAATCTTACTCATTTTAGAAATTATGCTGTTTCTCAGTACAACTAGGCACACAATGGGGAATTCACTAGTGTATAAAGAAAGCTCTGTTTATTTCTGCAGTTCTTTTCAGACTGCAGGATGCATGCCCATCATTTAACATCCTAGGTAGGAAGTCTTCCTTTTTAATTAATGAAAATATGTATTCATTTACATGCTAGAAAATACATTGCCACCCTTGTGTCTGTCCTTTACAGCATATGAGCCCTGAGGAATGGCAAATAAGGAATTATGTGTTTCTAGGATATTAATGAAAATATGAATGTTCTGATAACACACCATAAGAGTCTGTATCCCATGTATCTGCCTACTCAGTTAAATTTAATATACTGTACAATTCTTCTACTTTCCAGGACTGTATTCTACCTGTCACACAAAACCTTGCCTCAAGCACTTTAATAAACTCAAATTATGGGCATCCAATCTGGAACATTTTGCAGGTAATAAGCAGATCAAATATTCATGAAAATGGGTAATTCAATTTTTAGATATTTATGGACAGTTTGTTCCTATGGATGTTTTATTACACACACTTTACTATTATTCCAGATGTGTTTTGAACCTGAAAAATCAGTAATCACTGTATTCCAGAGTTATCTTTTAGAGAATAGCAAGTGAATACCCAAGCTTAAAGTAGTATTACATGACTACTAATTTATCCTTCCTAATTAAAGTGAAAGATGAAATTAAATGGAGGGAGCAGAGTTCTACAAGAAAGAAAAGGATATGTCATTTTTAAAAAACAGCTTTATCTTTATTGTTTGCATATAACAACAGGACTTTTAGCTGTTGTTATCTTACTACTGAAGCACTTTATATCTTAAATACTCAATGCAAGCTGATTTTCTGCCTATAGCAGCCCCATTATGCTAGCACTACTGCAGTGCTATATCTCATCTGGTGACATAGCTTTGGTTTAGTTGATGATGTTCTTGCATCCTGATTGTTTATATGATGTTACAGCAATTGTAAAAACTGATTCCAGTTTTCTAAACATGATGCTTAGACAAAGCAATAGTTTATTTTTTATTTTTGCCCTTTTATTCCCAAAGGAAGATGGGCAGATGAAGGTTTCATGTGCATGGAAAATATAGGTTTTTTAAAAAAAAATCTGGAGTTTAGTATACTGTACTCTTTCACTCACTGTGAATGGGAGGGATCAACCTCAAGTTACTTTCATGTGGAAGCTTCAGCTTCTGAACTTTCTTTTTTCCTTTCATGTCCCGATCAAATCCTGGACTGCCAAAATGAAGCCACTTTCTTCGCTTTGTCATTGCTTAAACCCAAGTCCTCATCGGTGCATGTCTCTGACAGCAATCGGCAGACCAGTAAATGAGCTAGACTCCACATTCACACCACATGTTGTTGTCCACCAGCAGTCCCCACTTGAGCATGTTGGTCTTGCATTTAGGTACTCCAACCCTCAGCCTATTCAGGGTCCTCCAAGAGATGTAGGGTAGGTTGAGTTCCACAGCTATATCCTCCTTTAATGTTGTTCTTTGTCCAGCGAGTTCCTTCCTCCATCTTCTAATTTTGTTTCGCTCTTGTGTACCCTCAAGAATGTTTGCTCTTGCCATAAAGCTCTTCCTGGATCTAAATATACCTATAATGATGCTGCAAATGTATGCCCATTTACATAAGACTATGCAATGAGACAACAACCAAAGTACTGCTATTTAACTTACTAGCTTGCATTAGAGTAGAAGCATGGACTAAGTGGATATTTGCTGTGTCCTCCTCCATATGTGCAACTCTTTCAAAATGGCCCTACCATAGTTGCAACTTTCTGTGTGACACAACAGGATTTCAGCTAAAGAATTTGCCACTTTCAGCTTTCCTCAGTTCACTTCCCAATTTGATCATGCCAATCAGTTTGTGATTAAAATGCCAAAACAAAAGTTCTGCAAGACGTTTCATGTGCAAGTTGTGTGCATTTGTTATATATTTTTTTCATAGCATTGTCCATAAGTCCCCCCAAACAATTCATTTTTATGTTACTTTTATTATTAGATGGATTTTTGTGCTTGCTTTTCTCATATGTCCACTGCTTCACAATATCTGAAAATACAAATACAGAGGATAACATAACTGAAATTGTGATATGTTTCAGGAAATATGAACTAAATAGTTCTTATTTTAAATGCAAACTGAACTATTTCCCTCCATATTGCTACTTCTCCTTAGACATGCATAGGGTAGTGCTGTTAATAATGTTTTTATTGTGAATGCCAGCTGGATTTGGAATACTGCATCCCAATGCATTGTCTTGAAAAGTGTTTATATGTGGCTCCACAAAAATGTAAGAACTGTATCTTTCTTCAAAGCAAGATACAAACTGAACCTATTGATTATGGCTTTCATTACTTTCATAAGCCAAAGACCTACAAAGGAAAAGCAAGTGTATTAGTACAACCACGCAAGTGATTTCCCCTTCCCCCCTCTAACTCTCATGCAATTGGATATATAATCAGTTTCACAAGTGAAAGATGACAGGGAGTGCGACAGTCTGCCTCCAAATTTGGTAGATCCTTAGGGGTATTACCCTTATACAATTATGCTAGACAATACGATTCTGGCTCCAGAGAATTGCTGACAGAACAAAAAGAAATACAGTACATGTCAAGATCTACTGGTAGTCATTCAATTTTTGTCTGCATTATTTTTAGTAATGACTCTTGAGTTATAATTTGTAAGTGAATTGTTGAATGGTAGCATTTGTATATGACTCAAACGGGCTTGCTCATGCAATCTTTTTGACAACACTCACCATAACTAATTTGGCAAGGGTATGCTGGAAAAATAAAAGACTGCATTCTGCGGATATTATATTTGTATACAATCCCTCCTCCGGGGAGATCAGTATGATTTTCCCTCTTCACAACAGAAAAGATATACTGAACTATTTTATATATTCAAGGTCACGTAGGAAACTTAACAGCTGAACAGCAGCCTCTGCCAATGCATTTACCAACAAGCCACATGCAAGGAAGCATTTGAATTTGGCAAGCAAACATGCCCGGGGGTTAGGTGACTGGATAGAGCTTGCACTGCAGCAACCAGAAATAAATAAGATACTATAAATAAGGTACTATGGTACTGACTAGCAGACCTTTCAACTAAATTCACTTCCATTAGTTTTGCAACGAATCTCACATGCAAGTGGAGATATCTGTCTCCCTCCACACAAACAGGAGCACAATCCTAGCAATCTATAGTGAAAATATTCAGAAAAGACCAAGGTCTGATTACAGTGGCCAGTGTGGATAACTCCCCAGGTTTTTTGGAGCACAACAGATTCCACTTTTTTATGGCAATAGTGGCAATAACCAGCCACCACCATCCCTCTCTGGAGCATCACATTGAAAAATTCAATTTTTCCTCCTTGCATTAAAGCAGAGAAGATGTAGTCTGGCCAAAAATTAAGAGAGTACCCTTCGCTTCTAGCTCTGCTATTGAGACTTGCTTTCTTTTAAAAGTGGAAAACAGAAACAATAATAGTAATAATAACCTGCAAAATTAATACTTCTACGCAAAGATCCTGTGCCCACCTAATCTGAAGTATGGCTTCCTGAAAGTGGCCAGCTTCTACTGTACAGTGTTTAAATGTAGTCACACATCACAGATTACTGCTGCATGCAAGAGTACTTGCCTGTAGGTAAGTCATATTAAAAAGCAAATCAGGACTCTGGAAGAGGTAAGTCAACTTTTGCTCCCCTGGTGGATATCCATGACTGCACAGGATTCATTTGAAACTGACCAAATTCAAAATACCAATCATTACTAGGGGGTTGCAATTCATTGCAGTTGTTATTGTTTTCTTTTTCTTTTGAACTGCAACTCATCTGCAGAAGGCTGAGGCTGCCAAGGGTATGCAGCAAATTTCCTGCTAGTAATGTTTCTTGGAAGAAAATATTGAAATGCTTCTTTGGCACTGCAGTGTTTCTGGGAGGCCCCCTCTATGCAACCTAAAGGGCAGCAATACTCTCACACCCAGGAAACATTGCAAAAGGACACAAATCCTAGGATGTCCTACCGCCTCAGAGTCCTCGGGATTTTTCCAGGCAAGTAAAATAAAGGTGTCAGTTTGTAGTCTGGAACTACCCGAATTCTGCTGGGGGAACCCTTGGAGAATTCTGGAAGTTGAAGTACATACAACATCAAATGACACATGTACACCCACTGACTATCACTGTTAAAAGCTCTTCTTTGTAGCACATGGAGCACATGGTAGCACTAAATTGTGTGATTTCATTGTATTGTTATTGTTTCTCTAGGGATATGTGAGATTGTTGTTAGTATTATGATTAGCACCTATTATTAAGTGTAGTAGACGATCTAGTAAATGTAATTTAATTTTTCATTATATAGAGAGCATATGTACCAAAGACAAATTCCTGGTGTGTAAGCACACCTGGCTAATAAAGGATTCTATTCTATTTTATGGAGCCAAATGAACACATATTCTAGCAGGATTCTGGCCACAATTTTTTTAAAAAAAACCCAAAACTTTCTGTTCTCTTTATGAAATCAGCATCTCATTAAGGAATAGTCCAAAAATATCTCAAAAAGTTTAAAACAAATTTTAAAATAGTGTTCTATACTGATTTTTTTAAATAAAAAGTAGATTGGTTATATTAATGAAAATTTCTAATCTGAGTGCAGAGGCTTACTCCACTGCTAATTATCATTGCAAGAGAGTGCAGTGATGTTATTACGCAGGAGAACAAATTAACATTCTGCAAGGCAATTCTAAACATGGAGCATCCCAAACAAAACATTACAACTTTAAGAGTGGATTTCAGCACCTAGGTGTAGCACACAGTCTGCAATTCTTCTGTGCCAAATTTAGGGAAGTTTGGGCAAAGAGTTTCTGAATTATGATTTTCTATAAAAAGCTAAAGCTGCCCCTCCCTCAAAACAAGCAATCGTAAATGTCCCTAGATTTAAAGTAGGTTGTACAAATTTAAAGGTCCAGTCTTGGTTATCTTGAAGGGTAATATTTGGTCCTAACCACTTTATTAAAAAATTGGGGCTAAAACAGCTGCAGGGGCTAAAATAGTGGATCCTCAAAAAAGGCCACTGAAAAGGGGAAAGCAGTGACTTTGTTATAAACTGAGCATGTTTACTAGAGCTTCCAAACTAGATATGCTGTTACAGCTTTGAGCTATGATGGTTGTGACAATTAAAGTTGCTGCTGCTACTACTGCTTCTTCTTCCTCTTCTTCTTCTTCCATATCCGAATCCGAATATTGGTGATCCTCATGGTGATCAGCCATGAGGACTATCATGAAAATATAATGCAGTGGCATTTCATCTGCCTTCTGCATCATAGTGCGACACCCATGGTACCACTGATCCAGTTCTGTGAGTCAGTTTCTGGTCCTGAGCCCTTTTGGCACGCAAAGTCCTTATCGGCCCCTCCTAGTACAAGTTTTCAAAGGGGGGACCAGCCACAGATCTGGGACAATCTGATTTTTGAATTTGTCAATCAGGATCCAATTAGCTGAGTCACATATTCCTTCCTGGCCAAACAGGCATTACAAAGAGATCCTGTGTCTGGTTGTAAAAACATTTTAATTATTTTAAAAATAGAGAACAAATATTCAGACACTCATTTAATCTGCAAAATTATTGTTTAAACCACTATTTCCCAACTTTTATTTTTTGGACGTCAATTCCCCAAAGCACTGATCAGCCAATGTACTGACTTAGGCTTCTGGGAATTGAAGTCCAAAAAATAAAAGTTGGGAAATAGTGGTTTAAAGAATAATATTGCAGATTAAATGAGTGTCTCAATATTTGTTCTCTATTTTTAAAATAATTAAAATGTGAAGAATATTATAATATTGTATATCTTATGATATTATTATATTAGATACAGACATGTAATTACATGATTTTCTTTCAACGTTTGTGATATCTTCAAATAGGAAGTACAAGACCTCCCTATTTTATTCTTCATTGGTTTTTCTTAATTGCACAAATGCTGGTATAAAAAAGAAAGCCTTAAAAATGTTTCACAGCCCTTGAATAAGTTACAGTGAGTCAAAGAAATGCACATGTACTGTAAGATAGTAATGCTCAAACACCTCTGAAGTATGAGATTACTGAATACTGTTCATTTAAAGAGGCAAAACCTCAGCATATGTTCCTGCATTATTTGTATGAAGCTTGGCAAAGTTGCTCTTAGCACTCCAACTGTTAAGCTTCTTCCAATTTGGAAATTATGAGTCTTTTTACAAGGATCACAGTCACTTTTATGTTCACTTGATGGTCATTCCCACCCACAAGTAAAAGGAACAGACCAAGACAAGCATTTAAACATCATTGTTAAACTGTTTCAGGGACATAGCAGGATTCTCAGATAATACATAGCCTTCTATTTATTGCCAATGGTTGGTTTCCAAAGTAATAGTACACTAGCTTGATACAATTCTTCTCCACTGCTGCACCCAATAGCCAAACCAGTCATCTATGGGCTTGTCCACACAGTGGAGTTTTCTGTGGTTGTTTTAGTGTTCTTCTGGGTCATTCTGTTGCAGATCTGAATAGATTGTTTCAGTATTTGCATCTACATATGGGGAGGATATTTGCTGATAGATGTCTCAGTTCCAATACAAATGACTTGCCCAATTGCCCTTTGCAGGCGCACCCCCCAAAGAAAGACTCAGACACCGGTATATGGATAAAGGCATTGGGCCACTTTTATTGAATAATGCCCTAGTCCGAATTATAACTTTCAATTGGTACTCATCCAATTATAATTCTTAAGGCAAGCAGGCCGCAGTAACACTGGTAAGGTTTTTCCCAAAATTGCCAATGGCAATTGGCTACAATGTATCCATTTGTATCAATTTGTTTGTTGACACAAACAAATTGTTGACCGTAGTCAATAAACTATCTACTGACCCCACCCTCTGACGTGTATCCGTCAAATCACGGGGTGATGCATGCTGAAAAGCTCCTGCCATCACCCCTTGCCTGGTTCGTCGTTGACCGGTCAACGTTATTACACCTGTACCTGTCTAAGTGTTGGCCAGTCAATTGCGAACCTGCCGGATACCTATGGGTCATAAATCTTTACCTTACCAGTGCTACCCGCCTAAGTGACCAAAGTCAAGAGCAAAAACCCCTATGTCAAACCTTAGCAACAGTGTGGGATGGGCAAAAAAGCCAGAACCCAAGGGCCAATTGCAGGTTCAGGCCAAAAATTCCCACCCGGCCCCGAAGCGACCAAAATATCACACTGTTCACTAGGGAGGGGGTGGAGGGAAAACTTCTCCTCTCCGTCGCTATTTTAAAATGGCAGCTCGGCTGCCTCGTGGCCACCCCTTTTATAGAGGGATGTCTGAGTCCAGGTGAGGGGGGGCTGCAAAGAGCGTGGCGGCCATTTTGGCACCACGCTTTCATTGCAGGCGCACCCCCCAAAGAAAGATTCAGACACCGGTATATGGATAAAGGCATTGGGCCACTTTTATTGAATAATGCCCTAGTCCGAATTATAACTTTCAATTGGTACTCATCCAATTATAATTCTTAAGGCAAGCAGGCCGCAGTAACACTGGTAAGGTTTTTCCCAAAATTGCCAATGGCAATTGGCTACAATGTATCCATTTGTATCAATTTGTTTGTTGACACAAACAAATTGTTGACCGTAGTCATTAAACTATCTACTGACCCCACCCTCTGACGTGTATCCGTCAAATCACGGGGTGATGCATGCTGAAAAGCTCCTGCCATCACCCCTTGCCTGGTTCGTCGTTGACCGGTCAACGTTATTACACCTGTACCTGTCTAAGTGTTGGCCAGTCAATTGCGAACCTGCCGGACACCTATGGGTCATAAATATTTACCTTACCAGTGCTACCCGCCACACGGGGAGGCTTCAATGAAGACTCACCACCCCCCCCCCCCAGACCGTCAGCTCGGTCAACAGGCCTGCTTGCAAATCTTCCAAAAAGAGGTTCATACCTCTAGCCGACAGGTGGACCCCATCCCCTGCATAAAGATCATTTTGTAAGCTAATGGTGGGGTGTCAGATGACCATCCCCAGACCCTTGTCTGCCAAGAACTGGGCAACTGCCCTGTTCACCGAGCGGCGAGCGCGGTCAAGGGCACGGAGGTCAATACCTCCCCTGTAAGCGTGACGTGGTATGATGTCCGACCATAGCAGCCTTGTGGCCGGCCACACATAATGCAAATAAGCTAGGTCACTGCAAATCGTGAATTTTAAAGAAAGGCCAGTGACCTGGGCGAGGTCATTGCCCCCGAGGTGCAGTACAAGGACATCAGGCGGTTCAGCATCCCTGATGGAAAAAAGGAATGGCAACAGTTCCCGCCATTTCATTCCACGCTTACCGTACCAAAGTATGCATGCGGATGCACGCAGTCCAAGCTGGGGTCCCACTCTGTCGCCGCAGCATACTGCGCTGCCCAGTGCACGTAACTGTGGCCCACCAGCCATACTGCCACTGGTGTGCGGGGACACACAGGGTCTGTAAGAGAAAAGAGAGAGAACAGTGACTTAACTGGTACTCAAACCTGAAGAGGGCGAACATATAATGCAAAACGCATAGATCCCCATCTTCCCATACGGCGTATATCAGCCTCAGAGTACCCAAATGCAGCCGCAGTTGAAGCAGCACCTATCCTAAACAAATGGGTGCCGTAACGAGCCCCTGGGAGGCCAACACTGGATAGTGCCATACCAAAATTGAAATTTAGTAAGGGGAGACCCATCTTGGTGGCAGAAAAACGGGCCAGGGTGCGTGCCACGCACTGCCAAGAACTCCTGTAGGGTACCAACTGGACAGATGTCTGCAATGGAACATCGTAGCAGTCTGACTCCACTGCCTACGCCGTGCTGATCAACTTTTGAGGACCGTATCCTCAACTGAGCCCACTCATTAGAAACATAGACATCGTCGAGTTCCAGTGCCCTACGAGTCGCATCCGCCTTAGACAGTAGTACCAACTCACTGATGCGGAGCGCTCCAAAGAAGGCCACCGTGGTAGCCACATGAAAAAGAGCCGCCTCATACCTGTCAAAACACAGGTTATGCCAGCCTCGTGCAAGGTGGGTAAGCACCCCTGGGGAAATTGGGTGGCGAGTGTCCAGGCGGCGGCCACGTTCCTGTATCCACCCCTCCAAAACATGTCGTATGCAGAAATCGTTCACGCTGTCAGCAAAACCCCTCACCTTGGCCATAAATGCCAGTGCTTACAACCTGGATGCTATAGTGCGGGGAGCGAGGCCCAGACTGTGCAGATAAACCATAAATTGTAAAACTTGTTCCACTGGGATGGGCCACACTTCGGGCAACTGAAATTGCATGCAAATTTTTTAAAATTGAACGAAAGCATGATGATATGCCTTACGCGTGCGGGGCGCCAAAGACCTCTCCTTGCCAAATGTCCAAATCTCGGCCGGAAGTGGCGAGGGGAATTCCTCTGCATCTGGAGCCAAGGCGCGGAACCGGGGGATCTGCAGGCGGGATAAAGCATCAGCAATATCATTATTAATGCCTGGTATATGTCTGGCCCTAAAAAAGCACATTCAGGCGTAGGCTACGTAACACAAACTGGCGAACTAAAGCCATCACCCTGGGTGATTTTGCCGTCTGAGCATTAACAATGTGCACTACCGCAGCATTGTCACACCAAAAGTGGACCACTGAGTCGGCTCACTCCTCGCCCCATAACATCAAAGCTCCCAGGATTGGAAAGAACTCAAGGAATGTAAGATCGCGGAGGCGATCCATGCCCCGCCAAGCTGGAGGCCATTGGCCATAAGCCCACCTCCCCTCAAAGTAAATCCCATATCCCAGGGAGCCGTAGGCATCCGACTGTACTTGAAAACTAGGGGAAACTAAAAGTTCAGATCTCCAAAAGGAGACCCCGTTGAAGTCCCGCAGGAATGTGAGCCAAACCAAAAGGTCAGCCCTCATATCCCTGGTCAGTTGGACCCTATGATGGTGCCTTGACAAGCCAGACATGGCGTCACATAGGTGCCGAGCAAATGCTCTGCCAGGCGTGACCACCCTGCAGGCAAAGTTAAGATGGCCATGTAGAACCTGAAGCTCACGAAGTGACACTTTACGTTTGGCCAGCAAGGCCAAAACCATCGCGGAGATCCGGGTGACCTTATCAATGGGTAACCGGGATGCCTGTGCGACCGTGTCAATTTCAATACCCAGAAATGTGAGCGTAGTTGATGGGCCCTCGGTCTTTTTGGGCGCTAAAGGGACACCCAGTTCCTGCATTAGCGTCTGAAATGTGGTGAGGAGACGCGTGCACGTGTCCAAGCCCCGTTCACCCCCAAACAAAAAGTCATCGAGGTAATGGGCTACAGACCGAGACCCGGACCTGCGAACAAAGGCCCACTGAAGGAAAGTGCTAAAACGTTCAAATGCTGAACAGGATATAGAGCAGCCAAAAGGCATG
This sequence comes from Bradypodion ventrale, assembly GCA_035047345.1. Lineage (NCBI taxonomy): Eukaryota > Metazoa > Chordata > Lepidosauria > Squamata > Chamaeleonidae > Bradypodion > Bradypodion ventrale. Next base: position 115,721,173 of record JAWDJE010000002.1, read on the forward strand.
GCCTTATCTACGTAAAACTTCCCTTGGAATCTAAAACCCAATAGCTCAAAGTCCCCCGGGTGCACTGGAAACAATCGGAATGCCGATTTAATGTCACATTTTGCCAGGAGGGCACCAGGACCACAAGATCGCACCATTCGCAGGGCTTAGACAAAAGACGTATACCTGACCGAACAAAGGTCATCAGGAATAGCATCATTGACAGAATAACCTGCCGAGTACGATAAATGGTGAATTAAACGAAATTCCCCCGGGGCCTTTTTGGGTACCAACCCCAGAGGGGAGACCTTCAGGTTGGGAAAGGGTGGTACAGAAAAGGGGTCAGCTACCCTCTTGGCCTCTACCTCTTTGGCAATACTCAGGGCAGCCACCTCCTCTCTACCCTTCAGGGACAGTAAATTGGGTGCATCTTGGGGTCCCCGCACTCCTTTGAATGGGATACGGAAGCCCCACTGAAAACCCTCCAGGAGGTACCTCGCATCCTCTCTCCTTGGATAAGTTGAGAGCCATCGCTCCAACATATACACATTAACTGGGGAGGGGGCCTTTTGTCTGGCTAGCTCCATCAGCAGAAGCTCTGCCCGCTCCCTGTCCACTCTACCTCTGCCCCATGACCCACCGGCCCGCGGGCACACGGCGGCGGCGTGTGGGCCAGCACAAGAGGGACACTCGTGTTTGTATCGGCACTGCCGCTTATTGCACACGCCATTAGCCGAGAAGCTCCAACACAGCAAGCGGGCTGGAACCCCCTGCCCCGCCGGCTGGCGGGGAGCCTGCGTTGGAGCAGCTCGCTGCACGGCATGGCCACAATGGTACCTATCCCCAGGCGCCGGACACGTGGGGGTCATGAACAAAAGCCACAATTTCTGACAGGGCTCGTCCCATCTCATCTCCGGGTGCAAGGGCACCCTCATTCTAAATTCCTCATCGTAAGCCAACCATGATGGGCCAGAAAAATCCACCATCACCCTGTAAATATTGTCCAAATATTGGACCATAGGAATGGCCAGGTCAGGCCGGGCCCTAAGGTACACCGCCATATAAATAAGATATGCGGGCAGCCAGTTGGCCCAGGTGCGTGGTGGCTTACGACGGCGGGACAGTTCTTTGTCTCTGTCGTCCTGTCCCTCTCTGTCCTCCTTAGTGGGCTCACGGTTCAATAGGGAGAATATATATCCCCCCACCAAATCTTTTCCCTCGTGACCTGGGACAAATGATCACCAAGAGGCAATGAATAACCAGCCGTCGGCAAGGCCGTCACCGGCACATTAGGTACACGGGGCATACGCAGCAGAACCTGGACAGCCCCTGCGATGCCCGACACTGCCCCGGGGGCGGAAACCCCCACCCCCACTGTTGTGCCAGTATGAAACCAAGGGGCACTGGGATAGGCTGGCAACTGATGCCCACTCGCCTCTACTTGACAAGGCCATGGCCACTGAACTCCACCACTGGAAGTGGACTGTGATGTGGGTGCATTAACTTGAACCTGATACTCACTAGGTGCACCCCCGTGAGCCGCCCCCACTGGGGGTTCCGGCCCACGGCGGGTGTCAGAGCTCGCGACCGGAATCAAGCTCTGGGGCCACACCTGACCACTCCCCGGCTGTAGCTCTGGACGAACAGGGAGCTGCGAGACACCGGCAGGCGCTGGCCGGAGCGTTTCAAGCAGCTCAACCCGGCTGGCTGCCTGTTGCAGTGTGGCAGCCGTCGAGGTAGCCGGTGGACACGAAGGGACCCCAGCAGAGAGAGAAGGACCCCCCCATGGGGTTATGTGCAATCCCCAAGGATGCCTCCAGCACAGCTAAACGCGTTAGCAACGCATCTACTGCCACAGATCCCCCAGTATAAAGTGGGCCGGGTGGGCCAGACGGCCCACTAGGCGCTTGACCAGGAACCCCAAAGTGAGAGCCTGGGCCCGAATAGGGCCATGCCCAAAACTCCGGCCCATGAGGGGCCGGAGGGGGAACATGCTGTGCACTCGCACCAGGCCCTCCCCCGCTGTCCTGACCTATGGCCAGCAACTGCGGGCTGAGGGCCGAAGCCCCTGAAGGGCCGGCCGGAGGCTGGCCAGCCGAGGGCCAAGCACAAGCCTGCATCGCCCCACCGGTATCGATGGGTAAAGCTGGGGTAGTGCCCTGCCGCAGGGGCACAGCCTTGGTCCTCCGACCTGAGGGCTGCCCCCCGCCCTGCGCAGGGCCCGCAAAAGTCCTCCCCTTTTGTCGCCGGGGCCTTCCGTTTGGGAGGCATATCTGGTAGAAAAAGCAGGATCCCTTTCCAGGGATCAACCTAACGCCAAAAACACAGAGCAGCCAGCAAGCCAAAGGCTCTGTGCGAGATCCTTCCTTCCCAGCCGGGAAAGAGTAAGGGCTAAAGAGCCGAAGAATCGAAGGAACAGCGACGGAGAAAACTTCTCCTCTCCGTCGCTATTTTAAAATGGCAGCTCGGCTGTCTCGTGGCCACCCCTTTTATAGAGGGGTGGCCACTCCCCCTAACTCACCCGGATGTCTGAGTCCGGGTGGGGGTTGGGCCTCCAAAGAGCGTGGCGGCCATTTTGGCTCCGCGCTTTCATTCTTGTTTGTCCTCTCCCTTTCTGCTTCACTCTCTCCTGCTTTCTTTTCTTGTTTTATTTGTCCATGGGATGTGGAAGGGTGGAGATGGACAAACAGAAAAACACACATTAGAAAATGCAATTAAATGACACATTTAAGTGCAGTAAGGAACACAGTTCAACAAGGTCTACATCAGGGGTGCCCAAACCATGGTCTGTGGGCTGGATCCGGCCCCCAAAGCTCCCAGAAGTGGATGGGGGAATGCCCACCAATGTGCATGCACATCTGAAACCACTTCCAGGAGTGGCACAGATGCATTTGCACATATGTGGTGACACCCAGAGCCAGAGCCACATCTTGGTGTGGCACAGATGCATTTGTGCATATGCGGGGATGTCTGGAACCACTTCCAGGAATGGCATGGCCACATTTGCGCATGTGCCACTCCCAGAAGTGGGTCAGGCCTGCTCAGCTGTTCTGAGGGCATGGTCAGACCCCTGGTGCAAAAAGTTTGGGTACCCCTGGTCTACATAAAGCAGATCCTGCATTGGAGGAAATGGAAACAAATCAGAAAAAAATGGCAATCATCTGGTGGTAATTTAAAACTCCCCAGAAAGCAATTTTTTTTTTTGCTTTGTCTCTATTAACACTAATATCACTGTGTAACCATCAGAATGCAGTAATGATATCATGGGGGGAAGACAGGTTGAACAAATTCTCAGTGTGGACAGGCTCTCAAGAGTTCTGGACACTCACTTATGAAACCAGCAGATCACTAGTCAGAGGTGTTTCCAAGTAAAGGCAATTTTAGCATTTCTTTAGTTTAGTTTGCTTTCAGTATGTTCTATGCAGGAGGTGAGCCATATGAGAGAGGGTAACAGGAAGGGCCATTTGGCCTGTGCCTCATCTCTGTCTACAGAAAAAGCTTAATAATATTGTGTCAACACATGTTAGGAAATTAAAAACAAAATTACACAACATTATTTACATCAAACTGTTTACATCTTCTCTTCCCAAACAGTGAAGTGGTCCCACTACGTGAAATGGCATGGGCTTCTTTTGAACTATCAAGAAGCTTGGAAGGAGGCTACATTTGTCTTCCCAGCTTGACCCTCCCTTGGCTAACCCTGTATTGCAAATGGTATGCAGTAGCTTGGATGGCAGCTGTTATCTACATTCCTGTGCTAGGCAACATGACATAAGTTGGTACCATTGAAGAAGGATGTGCCACTAGAAATGCTTGGGTTCATAGTGGCTATTACTCTAAAACAAAGCTACCACTTTCATGAGAAAGGAAGGTAAGGTAAGATTGAATAATTTCTTTCATTCAATGTGTTACCACCGTATCATAGTTTCTGAGAAGTTGTGTTAATCACTCTTCTTCATTTTAATCATTACTCTTTCTCTCCCTACATCAAGGGACATTGTGTCACTTCTTTGCCAAGGACACAACAATCCTTCTCTCTTTGACAAATCATAGTTATCTTTTCTGTCTTATGTCTGCTGTAACATTCCTCCCCACCCCCAATTCCTGCATTGTGCATCATTCTTCCCCACTACAGAAGCCGGTCATGGTAAAGGTTTTTTACTATCTTCATTCCCCCACACTAACCTGCTATTCTTATGAAAAATTGCTAGGCTTTTAATAATTAATAATAACACAAATAATTATTTAATAGCCATTGCCATTAAGGGTGATGATGATGTGACTGTACTGATTAAAGTGGTGCTCAAAATAATGCCTGTTGCTAAGCTATTGGGGACAAGTAGAATGTAGAAAAAGAGACTGATGCATCAAAAGGCACCATTATTCAGAACACAGCATGCATTATTGACGGAGGTTTCATTATTAAGTTGTAGATTCGGAAAAGGATCAAAGGAAGTATACGTGCTGACACATTTGTACCTCTAAATCAGCACTGGGAGGAGTAAGAGTAGGGCATCTGCCTTCTGCAGTAACCTGATGTAATGGTGTGAGGAACTGATGCTATGAAAAATGGCAGCTACATTATTTTGAATTTAGCTCTTTCTCCAGCAACCATTTATAATATATAGAGCCGCATATAGAGTGGTACCATGATGTCATGGTTAATTCTGGTAAAAGGAGGGAAAATCTCTTACTAATGTAAATGGTGGCATTTGACAAGTTCCCAGCCCAACATACCAGATTGCTGTGAAAATAAAACACACTGCTAGGAGTTCCTAAGTACTTCCAGTCTCCAGAAGGCAGCTTTTCAGGGTTCTAGTTAAATTTAACTGCACCCAATCTATAGTTATAAATCGTTGCCCTTCTCAGATATTTTGAGAGGTGAAATATTATCTTGATACATGTTTTTGGATTGTGAGAATAATTATTGCATAAATAAATCAAATAATACATAACACAAACAACACAAAGGAATGATAGCCGTCTTTTGGCTTCATAAACGTTTATGGATTAGAAGCATTAGAAGGTTGTTTGTATCCTTTAAACAATAATTTCAGGATTGGAAATATTCTCACTGTAAGAGTGTGGACATACAATTAAACACCTATATACTGTACACTGGAGGGAAAGAGAGTATGGTAATATATTTAGACCGTAAGTACTTTATTTGAATTCTGGAATTTCTATAGTAATGAAATTCTATTCCAGAGCACTGCTTTAATTTGGCAAACATCAGGAAAACAAACAGGAAAATAATTTTTGACCTTACTTCACTATAGATCTTGTTAATGTATACCTATTGTTTAACTTGTTTTACAATACTAGTTCCTTGTATGTTATTGCTCTGTTGCTATTTAATTTTGGGAGATGTCCAAGCCACCACTTTAACATTGTAAACGAGGCATCAACAAAAAGCAAGTGATCTGAAGCAGTGGGCAAGAGCAATAGGAAGAATACCAAGAGTCTTCTCTAAATCTGTGTTTAGACTGTTAATTAGTTTCTTTCTCTGAGATCTCTGCTTGTTTCTGCCTCGACTTGCTACAGAGAAATAGCAATACAAGTCTACTCCATAATGGCGCTTTGTACAAACTTTCAGACATGGAGGCTGTCTCTAATAACTTACATTAATAACTTTAGACATCTTTCCTCAATTCAAAAATGGACTTCTCTGGACAATAAAAGTAAGGTTTTTTTTCCTTTCTGCTTAACTATCAGTCTCCAGAGTGGTTAGTATTGTTTGTCATAAGGTTAGCAGAATAGCACTACATTCTGCTAGTACAAATAATATTTGCCTATAAATCCAAAAGAGATTTTTCTTATTCTATCCCAGTCTTCTCTAACACTTTAGACCACTTTTTTATATTCACGGGGAGAGGGGGGGGGATCCTATTTTGTAAATTTATGCTGCCCGAAGCTGCTATTAGCTAGTATTTGTCATGAAAATCCTTAAAGGGAAGTTACTTTTACTCAAGTTACTTTGTTTTTACTTCAGTTATACTGTAGTTTTTCTTAAGTCTCTGTAGTCTAAGTTAGGCAAATACTGAGAAGCAGCTGTAACACCATTTGCATTCCAATGCAAGCAGACTCCACAATTAACATGTCATTAAGAAACACGCTGGCCAACAAAGCAAGGCCAGATTCTTGGATGCCAATCAAGAGAAGGAGCATCTTAGATGAGCAGCAAGATAAGGTAAGACCTGGGAATGTTAACAAACATGATAGTGGTCACACCACATAGATTCTAGAACATCTCTCACATTCTAGATGGTGGGAGAGGGAGCCCAAAACTTGTATTTAAGATCTGACATTTCGGATCTCAGAGGAGGATTTTTCCGACGTCAGCGCGAGCTTTTCTCATTTGAAATAATTACTTAGCTGAACTCATGTCCTGAATGAGGGCTAACAAACCCGTCCAAATCCATACCTTGATTAAGTTAGCTATTTTGCTATTTTGTTATTTTATTAGATTTGTAGTTCAGTGTAAGTTAGATGAGATCTTTGCACTTTTACCTTGCATATTTTGGATAATTTTTATGATACAATAAAGCTGCTTAACTTCACTGCAAGGAACGTTTTGACTCTAAAAAGGGAGTAACCACGGAGAAGCGATAAGACAAAAATAAGTCTCTTTTCCCACACCATCTACTTTGAGGGGTGTCGAAGGAATCCTAATGGGAGGACTGGTGACTTTCGTTTCCATGGCCCAGGCAGTGTTATCAGCTCAGACAGTTTCACTTCAAAGGTAAAACATTCCTTACTCTATGGAGCTCTGCCTGAGCCAATTCCCCAAGGCCCAAGTCTCTGTGGGTCCACACAAATGGGTTTGCTCCGTGGACGTGCAACAGACCCATTCATGTTGATTTGCAGAGGCTTGGGCTTCTGGGATTGAGGTCCAGGAACACATGGAGTGCCAAGGTTCATCATTGCTGTTCGCCATTTTCTGTGAGCCACCCAGAGTCTTTGGAGTTGGGCGGCAATCTAAATCTGAAGAAAAAAAAAGTTCTCCATGATTTGTGTGGTTGGGTTAGGAAGGTGGCATCATATTGGGACTTTTAATTTGTCATTGCCCATTGCTACCAGACACCTGTTATATTATAGCATTACCACTTTCTTACTTATGAACCAGTCTAACTGGGCAGAGATCCGTGCCACCGGCAAAATGCCCGGAGCAGGAAGAGAACATCTAAACTCAGTCATATGCCATAGAGATGAGTGAAAGTGGCCCAAGGTCCATGCTGTGCCACGAGTAAACCGTAACAGTATTGATTAAATTTTAATTAATTGAAAGCTTATGTTTCCTCAGTTGAGGTTTCAAGCAGGCATGTGCTGGAAGGGGGGATACCAGGACATATCCTGGGGGTGCCCTCATTTTAAAAATAAAAAGGCGCCCTTCTGTGCTGCCCCCCACCACTGCCACCACCACCACAAAACTATGCCTGAAGTTTGATTGATGACTAGAGAAGGCAGCAGGCGGCAGTGGCGATGACAGGAGGAGGAGGAGCAGCAGCAAGAGTGTGTGTTTGTAGAGTCCGGTGTCTTCTAGTCATGCCTGCCACCCATGGAAATGTCTGCAGTTGGATATGACTGGCTTTTGCGCAAGGGGAACCTTGCACACAGTAAATTCACAAGAACTGACTAATTAATCCAAAAAGTACAAAAATCCAAGCAATATTTCTAATTATTAAAAATCTTTGAAACAAGCCAGCAGTTATGAGAGTGCTGCATAAATTCGTGCCTTGCAAATGCAAACATTAAGTCAAGATGAAGAAAAAATATCTTGCACTCTGACAGGTGAGAAGTTTCCCCCCATTTATTGTGCTTACACATGAGAATGTGAAAAGCTAGGATTTACATCTATAGTATTAGGTTAATTTAAACAAATGATTAGAGAGAATTAATCACTCCACAAGAATATTTTCATGAATTTTAGTTTAAACGTTGAATAATATTTGAATCTGATTTTTAAAAATGCAAATATAGCTAATGAAAAGATTATAGATAGTAATGAAAAGATGGCACCCTGGCAGGTTGGCTGCTAATTAGCTCTGACAGCTTCTTTGTAAATTTCTTATGTTTGTAAGTTAGGTTATTTTGGTAGAGCAGTTTAGATTAGTTTAGTTATTATAGTTTATAATTTAGTATAGTTATTATTATGCAAGCGTGGTGCCAAAATGGCCGCCACGCTCTTTGTGGGCCCCCCCCCACCCGGACTCAGACATCTGGGTGAGTTAGGGGGCGTGGCCACCCTCTTTAAAAGGGGTGGCCATGCAGCAGCTCGGCTGCCATTTTGTCAAAGCGACGGAGAGGAGAGGTTTTCTCCGTCGCTTTTTCCCCCGGCTTTCGCCTGCTCTCTTTTAAAAAGGGATTTTTCCCCCTTTTCTCCCTTTACTTCGGCTTGGGAGACATGGCTCCCAAGTGAAAAACAGCGGCTCCGAAGCCACGGACGAGGGGGAGGGCTCTGCCCACCCCCCACATCTAGGGGGCCACCCCCGGGCCGGAGGGCTCGGGCGGCGCCCCTGCGCCCTGGTGGTAAGGCTGGTTTACCCACTACCACCAATGTGGGCAGACAAGCTGCTGCCTACCCGCCTGACACCGGGCTCCAAGCAGGGGCGGCACAGGCCGGCCCCTTGGGGATCACCACCCCTATGGGGTCTTTGCCTGGCTCGGGGCAGTGCAGCCCACTTGGGCCTGGTGCAGGTTTACGCCCCACCATTCCCCCAGCCCCACATGGGCCAGATTGGTTGGTAACTCTGCAATTGCCCAGTGGGCCATCAAGCCCACCCGGCCCACCATATACCGGTGGGTCTGAGGCCGTTGATGCCCTCCTAGCATGCATTTCTGTGCTTGAGGCATCAATGGGCATTGCCCCACCACCTTCGGAAGGTGGGTTTGCACCTCCTGCATTTCCGGCCCGTACGTCGCCCACCGCTGTCCAGCGGGCTGCTGCCAGGGTCAAGCTGCTTGAGGCCAAGCTGGTGCCTCACAGCTCCCTGCTAGATCATCGCAGCGGGGCTTGCCGCAGGGGCCTGGTCCTGCATGGCAAGGGTGTAGCGGCATGCAGAGCTCGATTCCCATCGCGAGCTCCAATGCCCGCCGTGGGCCGGAACCCCCAGTGGGGGCGGCCCACAGGGGAGCACCGGGTGAGTATCCTGGTCAACTAAGTACACCAGTGACACTGCCCAGCCACACTGGGGGGGTGCAGTGGCCATGGCCACGACAGGTTACCACGGGTGGACAGTTGTATCCACACTGTCCCGTTAGCTCCTGGTTACTCACTTACCCCCTGGTTATGACAGGGGTGACCGCCCCTCGGGGTATGCCCAATGTTTCAGGGGTTATTCAGGGACCACGGGGTTCACCCTTGATTCAATCTGTCCCAACCCCTTGCCCTTGGGTGACTATCTTTCCCAGGCCACTAGGGAGAAGATTTGGAGGGGGGAATATGCGGATATTTTTTCCCTCCTAAACTGTGAGCCCACCAAGGAAGTTGTCCCGTCGTCGTAAGCCGCCGCGCACCTGGGCCAATTGGTTACCGGGCTACCTCATTTATATGGCGGTATATCTAAGGGCTCGCCCTGACCTGGCCATTCCAATGGTGCAATACCTGGATAACATTTATCGGGTGGTGGTTGATTTCCCTGGACCATTATGGTTGGCCTATGATGAGGAGTTTAGGATGAGAGTGGCCCTCCATCCTGAGATGAGGTGGGATGAGCCCTGCCAGCAATTGTGGCTCTTGTACATGACCCCCACGCGGCCGGCGCCGGGTGATCGCTACCATTGTGGCCATGCCGTGCAGTGGGTGGTTGCTACACAGGTTCCCGCCAACCGGCAGGGCAGGGGGTTCCAGCCCGCCTGCTGTGTTGGAACTTCTCCGCCAACGGAGTGTGCAACAAGCATCAGTGTCGGTTCCGGCACGAGTGCCCCACTTGCTCTGGCCCTCACGCCGCCTCCGTGTGCCTGCGGGCTGGTTGGTCATGAGGCAGAGGTAGGGGTGGGCAGGGGGCGGTCAGAGCTCCCTCTGACGGTGCAACCAATCAGAAAGGCCCCATCCCCAATTGATGTCCAGGTGCTGGAACATTGGCTTTCCGCTTATCCTAGACGGGATGATGTGAAGTACCTACTTGAGGGTTTTCAATTTGGCTTCCGCATACCATTTCAGAGGGTACGCGGGCCTCAAGATGCCCCGAACTTAATTTCCCTCAGGGGTAATGAGGATATCGCTGCCCAAGCTATAGCTAAGGAGGTCACCGCGCTAAGGGTTGCTGGGCCATTTGCTGACCCACCATTCCCGAACTTGAAGTTGTCACCTTTGGGTTTAGTCCCTAAGAAGTCCCTGGGTGAATTTCGGTTAATCCACCACCTTTCTTACCCTGCGGGTTCTTCGGTCAATGACGCAATACCTGATGACCTTTGTTCGGTCAGGTATACTTCCTTTGACCAGGCCTTGCAGATGGTACGCTCATGTGGCCCAGGGGCGCTACTGGCAAAGTGTGATATCAAATCGGCATTCCGATTGTTGCCAGTGCATCCGGATGACTTTGAGCTGTTAGGTTTCTGTTTTCAGGGCAGTTTTTATGTAGATAAGGCCATGCCTTTTGGCTGTTCTATCTCATGTTCTGCTTTCGAACGGTTTAGCACCTTCCTTCACTGGGCTTTTGTTCATAGATCAGGGTCCCGGTCTGTAGCCCACTACCTCGATGACTTTTTGTTTGGAGGGGAACAGGGCACGGACATGTGCGCTCGGCTACTCGCCACTTTTCAGGTGCTTATGCGGGAACTAGGTGTACCCCTGGCGCCTGAAAAGACTGAGGGACCGGCCACCACTCTCACCTTTTTAGGTATTGAGATTGACACTGTTGCCCAGACATCCAGATTGCCCATGGAAAAGGTGACACAGATCTCTGATGCCATTCTGGCTATGCTTGCCAGGCATAAGGTGTCTCTCCGAGAGTTACAGGTGCTTCACGGCCACCTCAAATTTGCCTGTAGGGTAGTAACACCTGGCAGGGCATTTGCCAGGCGTCTGCGCGACGCCATGGCTGGCCTCTTAAAACGCCACCACAGGGTTCGGCTGACAAAATGTTTACGGGCGGATCTGATGGTCTGGCTCACATTCCTTCAGGATTTTAATGGCATCTCCTTCTGGAGATCGGAGCTTATGCTCAGCCCGCATTTCCAAGTACAGTCGGATGCCTCTGGCTCCCTGGGTTATGGGATTTACTTTGAAGGGAGGTGGCCTCAGACATGGCAAGGTACAGATCGTTTACGCGATCTTACTTTTCTGGAGTTTTTCCCCATTTTGGGTGCCCTGATGCTCTGGGGGGATAGGTGGGTTAATTCAGTAGTTCACTTTTGGTGTGACAATGCTGCAGTGGTGCACATTGTCAACGCCCAGACATCTAAATCCCCCAGAGTTATGGCATTAGTTCGCCAGTTTGTTTTGAGGTCTTTACGCCTTAATGTGCTTTTCAGGGCCAGACATGTACCAGGCATTGATAATGATATTGCTGATGCTTTATCCCGCCTGCAGATCCCCCGGTTCCATGCCTTGGCACCAGAAGCAGAGGAACTGCCCTCTCCACTCCCGGCCGAGATCTGGACATTTGGCGAGGAGAGGTGAACCGGGCGATCGGCATGTCTTTGGCACCTCGCACGCGTAAGGTGTACCTACATGCACTCCTACAGTTTAGGAATTTTTGCGGGCAAAGGCAGTTGCCCAAGGTGTGGCCGATCCCAGTCGACCAGATTCTGCAGTTCATCGTTTACGTCCATGATGTAGGGTTAGCCCCTCGCACCATTGCCACTAGGCTTTCAGCTTTGGCATTTATGGCTAAGGCGAGGGGTTTCGTTGACTGCGTGAATGACTTCCGCATACGGCATGTATTAGAAGGATGGACACGTGAATGAGGCCGCCGCCCAGACACACGTCACCCTGTTTCACCAAAGGTTCTGACGCACCTTGCACAAGGTTGGCATAGCTTGTGTTACGATAGGTATGAGGAGGCTCTTTCATGCGGCTACCACTGTAGCATTTTTGGAGCGCTCCGTATCAGTGAGCTTGTCCCATTGTCAAAGGGGGACATATCTCATAGGGCACTGGAACTCGATGATGTCTTTCTTACCCAGGAGTGGGCCCAGTTGAGGATTCATCCCTCAAAGGCCGATCAGCACGGAGTAGGCAGTGGTGTCAGACTGCTACGTTGTACAATTGTTGACATCTATCCGGTTGGTGCCCTACATAAGTTTTTCGCAGTGCGTGGCACGCACCCTGGCCCGTTTTTCTGCCACCAGGATGGGTCTCCCCTGACCAAATTCCAGTTTTGGAAGGTGACCGGTATGGCACTTCACAGTGTCGGCCTCCCTGGGGCTCGTTACGGCACCCACTCATTTAGGATAGGCGCCGCTTCAACTGCGGCTGCTTTTGGGTACTCTGATGCTGATATACGTCGCATGGGCAGATGGGGGTCCACATGTTTTTCTTTATATGTACGCCCCCTTACTGCATGAGTACTAGTTATGTCATTAATTCCCCTTCTTTCCTTCTTTTACAGACCCTGTGTGTTTATGCACACCGGTGGCAGTATGGCTGGTGGGCCACAGTTTTGTGCACTGGGCAGCGCAGTATGCTGCGGCGACAGACTGGGGACCGCATCTCGGGCTACGTGCAGCCGCACGTATGCGTTGGTACGGTAAGCGTGGCATGAGATGACGGGAACTGTTGCCATTCCTGATGTCCATCAGGGATGCTGGACCGCCTGAAGTCTTGATTCTGCACATCGGCGGCAATGATCTCGGACAGATCACTGGCCTCTCTTTAAAAATGTCGGTGTGCAGTGACCTGGCCTTTTTACATCACTTATGGCCGTACACGCGGCTGCTATGGTCTGACATCGTGCCGAGACACCGTTACAAGGGAGGCATTGACCTCCGTGGTTTGGATCGTGCTCGACGGTCACTGAACAGGGCTGTCGCCCGGTTCCTTTTTGACAATGGCTTTGGAACAGCCATTCAACATCCTAGGATAGGTTTGCAGGATTATGGTCTATATGCAAGAGATGGGATCCATCTGTCGGCCAGAGGTTTGGACCTCTTTCTGGAGGACGTGCAAGCAGGCCTGGTGACCAAGCTGACGGTCTGGGGGGGGGGGCAGTGAGTCATCACGGACGCCTCCGTGAGTCATCACGGACGCCTAGCACTGGCAAGGTAACAGATTTATGACACATAGGTATCCGGCAGGTTCGCAATTGATTGGCCAACACGTAGATAGGTACAGGGGAATAAGATTGGCCGGTCAAGGGTGAACCATGCAAGGGTTGATGGCAGGAGCTGCACAGCCTGCATCACCCTGATATTGAACGGATACATGTCATAGGGTGGGGTCAGTAGATACTATATTGACTCCGGTCAACAATTTGTTTGTGTCAACAAAAATTGATACAAATAGATACATGTAGCCAATTTCAATTGGCATTTTGGGAGGAACCTTACCAGTGTTACTGCAACCTGCTTGCCTTAAAGAATTACAATTGGATGATACACCAATTGAAAGTGATAATTCGGACTAGGGCATTATTCAATAAAAGTGGCCCGATGCCTTTAATCCAATACCGGTGTCTGATCTTTCTTTGGGGAGTGTGCCTGCAATGCAAGCGTGGCGCCAAAATGGCCGCCGCACTCTTTGCGCCTCCCCCCCACCCGGACTCAGACATCCGGGTGAGTTAGGGGGCATGGCCACCCTCTTTAAAAAGGGAGGCCATGTGGCAGCTCGGCTGCCATTTTGGCGAAGCAACGGAGAGGAGAGGTTTTTCCCCTCCCCTCCTCCCTAGTGGACAGTGTGATTTTTCTGGTCGCTTTGGGGCCGGGTGGGAATTTTTGGCTTGAACCTACAATTGGCTCTCTGGTTCTTGCTTTTTTGCCCATCCCACACTGTCGCTAGTGTTTGAGATAAGGGGTAAGTTGACTTTGGTCACTTTTGGCGGGTAGCACTGGTAAGGTAACAGATTTATGACACATAGGTATCCGGCAGGTTCGCAATTGACTGGCCAACACGTAGATAGGTACAGGGGAATAAGATTGGCCGGTCAAGGGCGAACCATGCAAGGGTTGATGGCAGGAGCTGCACAGCCTGCATCACCCTGATATTGAATGGATACACGTCATAGGGTGGGGTCAGTAGATAGTATATTGACTCCGGTCAACAGTTTGTTTGTGTCAACAAACAAACTGATACAAATAGATACATGTAGCCAATTTCCATTGGCATTTTGGGAGGAACCTTACCAGTGTTACTGCGGCCTGCTTGCCTTAAAGAATTACAATTGGATGATACACCAATTGAAAGTGATAATTCGGACTAGGGCATTATTCAATAAAAGTGGCCCGATGCCTTTAATCCAATACCGGTGTCTGAGTCTTTCTTTGGGAGGTGCGCCTGCAAAGGATCCCTTTGGATTTGGTTTACATTATGCTGCTTTTTGAGTAAAATCCAACATTGGTGCCATGAGAAGTCTTATTGCAGGTGCACCCCCCAATAAAGGACTCAGACAATAATGAAAGTGGATAACGGCATTGGGCCACATTTATTGATTCATGCCCTAGTCCGAATTATAAATTTCTATTGGTAAAACGACCAATCATAATTCTTAAGGCAAGCAGGCCGAAGTAACACTGGTAAGGTACCACCCAAAATTGCCAACGGCAATTGGTTACAATGTATCTATTTGTATCAATTTGTTTGTTGACAACAAACAAATTGTTGACCGTAGTCAATATCTAACTAATGACCCCACCCTCTGACTCGTATCCGTGAAATCACGGGGTGATGCATGCTGTCTAGCTATAGCCATCACCCCGTCGCCTAGTTCGTCGTTGACCGGACAACGTTTAACCAACTTATGCCTGTCTAGTGTTGTCCAGTCAATTGCGAACCTGCCGGATACCTGTGGGTCATAAATGTTTACCTTACCAGTGCTACCCGCCACACGGAGGGGCTTCAAAGAAGGCCTGACGCCCCCCCCCCCCAGACCGTCAGCTCGGTCAACAGGCCTGCTCGCCAATCACCCAACAGGAGGTCCATACCTCCTCGCGACAGATGGACCCCGTCCCCTGCATACAGGTCATAATTTTGTAAACTAATAGCGGGGTGACGACTGACCCTCCCCCAAGCCCTGTCGACAAGGAACCGCGCCACCGCCCTATTCACCATGCGTCTAGCACGGTCAAGGGCCAGGAGGTCGAAACCTCCTCTGTACGCATGGCGCGGGACCATGTCCGACCAAACAAGGGTTGTGGTGGGCCAGACGTAATGCAGGTAGGCAAGGTCCTCGCAAATCGCATGCTTGAGCGACAAGCCGGTGACCTGGCCCAAATCGTTGCCCCCTAGGTGTATGATGAGAATGTCAGGCGGGTCAGCATTCTGACCTGAAAAAAGGAAAGGCAGCAGCTCCCGCCATAACATTCCAGGCTTACCATGCCATGTGAGACTTGCGTATGCACCCAGTCCCAGTCGGGGTCCCCACTCTGTCGCCGCAGCGTAACGTGCTGCCCTGTGCACGTAGCTATTTCCCACCAGCCATACTGTCACCGGTGTAATACGACACCCAGGGTCTGTAAAGAAAACGAGGAAGAGAAGGTAAGGTGACCGAAATGGTACTCACGGCGGAAGTGGGCGCACATAAAACTGAAAACATTGCGAACCCCACCTTCCCATGCTGCGTATGTCAGCCCCGGAGTACCCAAAAGCAGCTGCAGTAGAGGCCGCCCCTATTCGGAATGAATGGGTGCCATAACGGGCGCCCGGGAGGCCCACACTGGCCAGCGCCTTGCCTGTCACCTTCCAAAATTGAAATTTAGTAAGGGGAGACCCATCTTGGTGACAGAAAAACGGGCCATGGTGCGTGCCACGCAGTGCAAGAAACTCCTGTAGGGCACCAACCGGACAGATGTCTGCCAAAGAACACCGTAGCAGTCTTACACTACTGCCTACGCCATGCTGATCTGCCTTAGAGGAGCGTATCCTCAACTGAGCCCAGTCTTTGGCAACATATACATCCTCGAGTTCCAGTGCCCTACGACTTGCATCCGCCTTAGACAGCATCACAAGCTCGCTGATGCGGAGCGCTCCAAAAAATGCCACCGTTGTGGCTGCATGAAATAGGGCTGCCTCGTATCTATCAAAACAGAGGCCAGGCCAGCCCCGGGCCAACTGGGTAAGAACCCCTGGGGAAATCGGGTGACGGTCGTCCGGGCAATGCCCGTGCTCGCACACCCACCCCTCCAAAACATGTCTCACACGGAAGTCAGTGGTGCTGTCCACATGACCTCCCACTTTCGCCATAAAAGCCAACGCTGACAGCTTAGATGCTATGGTGCGAGGTGCAAGGCCCTGAGCATGCAGGTAAACCATGAACCGCAGAACATGGGTTACCGGGATCAGCCAGGTTCCTGGCAGTTGAAATTGGGTACAGAATGCTCTGAAAGAATTAAATGCGTGGTGATATGCCTTACGCGTGCATGGCGCTAGTGACAGGCCAATCGCCCGGTTCACCTCTCCTTGCCAATGGTCCATATCTCGTCCGGGAGTGGCGAGGGAAATTCCTCCGCATCCGGGGCCAAGGCACGGAACTGGGAGATCTGCAGGCAGGACAAAGCGTCAGCGATATCATTATTAACCCCTGGGACATGCCTGGCCCTGAAAAGAACGTTGAGGCGCAGGCTGTGCAACACAAACTGGCGCACTAGATCCATAACCCTGGGCGATTTAGAAGTCTGTGCATTGACAATGTGGACAACAGCCGCATTGTCACACCAGAAATGCACAACCGAGTTGGCCCACTCCTCGCCCCATAGCATCAAAGCACCCAGAATAGGGAAAAATTCGAGATATGTGAGATCCCGCAGGCGATCCGTGCCTGCCCAGGCCGGTGGTCATCCACCATAGGCCCACTTCCCATTGAAGTACATCCCATAACCCAGGGATCCTGAGGCATCGGACTGAATCTGAAAACGGGGGGAAGCCAGGAGGTCAGACCTCCAAAATGAGACCCCATTGAACTCCCTCAGGAACTGTAGCCAGACAAGCATGTCTGCTCTGATACCCCGGGTAAGCCTGACCCTATGGTGGGGCCTGGATAATCCTGCCATGGCGTCGCACAGGCGCCTAGGAAATGCCCTGCCCGGTGCGACCACCCTGCAAGCGAAATTGAGGTGACCATGGAGCACCTGCAGTTCCCTCAGTGATGCCTTGCGCTTGGCCAGCAAGTCCGAGATGAGGGCCACTATTCTGGACACCTTATCCCGCGGTAACCTAGAAGCCTGTGCTACCGTGTCAATCTTCACCCCCAGGAAGACTAGCTGGGTAGATGGGCCCTCGGTCTTTTCGGGCGCTAAAGGGACACCGAGTTCCTCCATTAGCGTCTGAAATGTGTTGAGGAGACGTGTACACGTGTCCCAGCCCCGTTCACCCCCGAATAAAAAGTCATCCAGGTAATGGGCTACAGACCGGGACCCTGACCTGCGGACGAAAGCCCACTCTAGGAATGTGCTGAAACGCTCGAAGGCCGAGCATGATATGGAACAGCCAAAAGGCATGGCCTTATCAAAGTAATATTCACCCCGGAATTTAAAACCCAGCAACTCGAAGTCGCCCGGGTGCACCGGCAAGAGGCGAAAAGCCGACTTAATGTCGCACTTAGCCAGCAGCGCACCCGGGCCACATGAGCGCACCATGCGCAGCGCGTGATCAAAAGATGTGTACCTGACTGAGCAAAGGTCATCAGGGATAGCATCATTGACCGAGCGGCCGGCTCGGTAGGATAAGTGATGAATGAGGCGAAACTCGCCCGGTGACTTTTTAGGCACTAAGCCCAAGGGCGATACCTTAAGATTGGGGAACGGGGGTGAAGGGAAAGGGCCAGCGACCCTGCCCGCAACGACCTCCTTATTAATGCTGGCAGCAGCCACCTCCTCCCTTCCCCTAAGGGATAAAAGATTGGGGGCATCCTGGGGGGACCTAACCCCCATGAAAGGGATACGGAACCCCTGCCTAAAACCCTGAAGGAGATAATCCGCATCCTCTCCCTTCGGGTACAATGTGAGCCAACGCTCCAACATGTCCACATTAATTGGGGAGGGAGCCTTTCTGTGAACTAGCTCCATCTGCGGCAGTCTTGCCAGCCCCCTGTCCGCCCCTCCCTCTGCCCCGCGTCCCTCCAGGCCTGGGACAGGCAGAGGCCGCATGGGGGCCAGCACAGGCGGGACACTCATGTCTGTATTTGCAGTTCTTCCTATTGCAGGAACCATTAGACGAGAAGGTCCAGCACAGCAGGCGGGCTGGAACCCCCTGCCCCGCCACCTGGCGGGGAACCTGTGCTGGGGCCGCTCGCTGGACCGCATGTCCACAATGGTATCTCTCCCCGGGCGCAGGGCGCGTGGGCGTCAAGTACAAAAGCCAGAGCCTCTGACATGGCTCATCCCACCTCATCTCGGGGTGCAGGGGAATCCGCATACGGAATTCCTCATCATAAGCCAACCACAATGGGCCCGGAAAGTCAACCATCGCCCGATAGATGTTGTCCAAATACTGGACCATCGGAATTGCCAAATCCGGCCGGGCCCTGAGGTACACCGCCATGTATATGAGGTAGGCCGGAAACCAGTTGGCCCACGTGCGTGGTGGCTTGCGACGACGTGCCTGCTCCTTATCCTTCTCATCCTGCCCCTCCCTCTCTTCCTTGGTGGGCTCTCTGTTGAGGAGTGAGAAGATATCCACGTACTCCCCCTGCCAGATCTTCTCTTTGGTGATCTGTGCCAAATGGTCACCAAGTGGTAAGGAATACCCTGCCGTCGGCAAGGCCGACACAGGCACGGCAGGAACTGCGGGCATCTGAAAAGGGGCCTGTACTAACCCAGCCACCCCCAAAACATTCCCCACAGGATAGGACACCCCCACCACCACGGGGCCCTGAGTGTTAGTTGTCGTCGCCGGGCGGGGCGTCAGCGGCTGTACCGCCGCACCACCCGCGCGAGGCCAAGGCCATTGAAACGCCCCCCCAACGTGGCCACGTGTGTAGGTGCACTGGTTTGAACCACATACTCACACGCTGCACCCCCATAGGCCACCCCCACCGGGGGTTCCAGTCCACTGGGGGCGTCGGAGCTCACGACCGCCGTAGAGCTCGTCGATGGGGCCTGACCCGCGCCGGTCTGTTGGTTGGGGAGCTGCGAGGCAGTGGCCGAGGTCGTACCACGCGCCTCAAGCAGCTCGACCCGTCCCGCCGCCTGCCACTGCCCAGCAGACGACGCATCAAAATGAAGCCCAAAGGGAGCCCCAGCGTGGCTAGCCCAGGCCAGGGATGCCTCGAGGGCCACAACGCGGGCCAGTAAGGCTTCCACGCTGACATGGGGCAAAGGGCCAGCCGGCCCGCCTGCTCCAGGCATGAGTACAGGTCCCTGTACCCCAGGGCCCGAATAGGGCCACGACCCCACACCCGGGCCCGGTAGGGCCGATGTAGCCACCTGCCAGGGAAAGGGACCAGACCACCCCCCAATGCTGGAAGGCCCCGGAGCGAGCTGCGCCCCTACGGAGGAAGGCCCCGCGGAATGAGCAACACCAGGAGCGGTGCCCACCGCTTGCGGGCCGAGGGCCGCAGCCCCAACTGGACCCGTGCGTGGGCCCCCATTATCCGGCCAAGGGGGAATAGACCCCATTCCACCGGTCCCGGTGGGTGCAGGCAAAGGCGGCTGCTGGGGAGGCGCAGCCGCGGTCCTCCGACCCGGATTGCGCCTCCGAACCGCGCGAGCCGCGCTCGCAGCTGCCTTCTTCTTCGAGGGCATCTCAGCCACTCGATGGAAAGCCGAAAACGAGAAAATTCAGCAGCCAAAAGGCTTCCCGGTAAGGGTAAAAGCGACGGAGGTAAGAGGGAAAAACTTCTCCGCTCCGTCGCTTCGCAAAATGGCAGCGCGGCTGCCTCGTGGCCACCCCTTTTATAAGGGAGCTGGCCACGCCCCTAACTACCCGGATGCCTTCGTCCCATGGGGGGGCCCCGCAAAGAGCGCGGCGGCCATTTTGGCGCCACGCTTGCATTAGCCACAACCGCCACTGAACATCAGAGCCAAAAGGGGATTTTAATCTCTTCTCCATATTCAGCAGCAGCGACCAAAGCAACAATGTGATGATAATCCAATTTTGATAATTTGGATGGGCTTAGCGTGGCTGCCAGTATCTTTCCGAGCAAGAGAAAAAAAAAGAGAAATGGCTTTTCCCTGGATCTGTGTTTTTCTGTACCTTAAATGCCCTTTAGTTACATAAGAACATAAGAATAGCCTTGCTGGAACAGGCCACAGCCCATCCAGTCCAGCATTCTGTCTCACACAGTGGCTCACCATTTCCTTCAGGGTATTCCCAAGCAGATGCCTTCATCTGTTTAGGATTCCCTGGAAATGGCATTGAGAGATATCCTGCCTATCTCTCCAACTCGGAGGTTGTCCTTAAGTATCCATAATTATAGCCATTGATACCCTTGTCCTCCATTAACTTGTCTAATCCTTTCTTAAAGCTGTCAAGATTGACAGCTGTCACCACTTCTTCTGGCAGGGAGTTCCATAGACCAGTAATCCTCTGGGTGAAAAAGTACTTTCTCTTATTTGTTTGAGAACTAGTACCCAAAAGTTTCATGGAGTGTCCCCTAGTTCTAGTGTTATGCGATAGGGAAAACAGTTTTTCCTTATCTACTTTGTCCACACCATGCATGATTTTATAAACTTCAATCAGGTCACCTCTTAGACGTCATCATTCAAGAGTGAAGAGGCCCAACCGTTGCAGCCTCAGATGGTAAGGAAGGTGTTCCAGTCCCCTCAACATTCTGGTTGCTCTCCTCTGCACTTTTTCCAGCTCCATAATATTCTTCTGGAGGTATGGCAACCAGAACTGTACACAGTATTCCAGATGGGGCCTCACCATAGATTTATAAAGAGGCAAACTGACACTTGCTGACTTATTTTCTATACCATTCCTAATGATCCCTAGCATTGAGTTTGCTTTTTTCACTTCTGAGGCACACTGGGTTGACACCTTCATTCAGTTGTCCACCAGGACACCAAGGTCCCTTTCCTGGTTTGTCGCAGAGAGTTCAGACCCCATCAGTTTATAAATGTAATTGGGGTTCTTTGCCCCAACATGCATCACTCTGCACTTACTAATGTTGAAGATCATTTGCCACTGTTTTGCCCACTCCCCCAGTGTCAAGAGATCCCTCTGGAGCTCCTCACAATCTCTCACAGTTTTCACTACCCTGTATAATTTAGTGTCGTCAGCAAATTTGGCTACCTTGCTTTTTACTCCTACCTCTAGATCATTTATGAAGAGGTTGAAAAGCAGGGGTCCCAGTACTGAACCTTGGGGGACCCCACTCTTTACTTCCCTCCACTTGGAGAAGTGTCCATTTAGTGCTACCCTCTGTTTCCTGTCCCTTAGCCAGTTGCTGATCCAGGACAAGACCTGTCCCTTTATTCCATGACTAGTAAGTTTATTCAAGAGCCTTTGGTGTGGGACCTTGTCAAAAGGCTTCTGAAAGTCCAGATAAACAATGTCAACTGGATCCCCCTTATCCACATGCTTGTTGACACTCTCAAAAAATTAGTGAGGCATGATTTGCCCTTGTAAAAGCCATGTTGGCTCTCCTTTAGCAGCGCCTTCTCTTCTATGTGCCTATTAATTCTATCTTTTAGGATGGTTTCCATCACTTTACCTGGGACACATGTCAAACTGGCAGGTCGGTAATTTCCTGGATGACCCCTGGATCCTTCTTTGAAAATTGGTGTTACATTCGCTACCTTCCAGTCATCAGGCACAAAGCCTGATTTGAGGGAAAGATTATATATTTTGGCTAGGAGATCAGCAATTTCATCTTTAAGTTCCCTGAGAACTCGTGGATGGATGCCATCTGGTCCTGGTGATTTGTTAGTGTTTAGTTTAACAAGACATGCAAGGACCTCCTCCCTGGTTATTTCTATCTGGCTTAATTCTTCGGTTTCCCTCCCTACGAAGATAGGCTCTGTTTTGGGCATGTAGACTGGTTCAGTAGACTGGTCTTGCATGGAAATGAGCACGAGGGAATGAGAACTAGTGATGGTGCATAGAGAAATATTTGGTTGGATTTGATGAAGGTATTTATAGGAGGTTGTCATTTTGGGATGATTTTTGTTGTGTCTTGGAGGTCATGGGAGTACAGAGAGCAAGGGAGAGAAAGAGTGGAGAGCAGCAAGGGAGAGAGAGTGGAGATTCTCATGTGTGTTATCTGTGATTGTGTCAGATGTAATATCAAACTGACCTGAACTACATGTACCACAATGCCTTGCCGGTGTAATCTTACCCCTCCGAACCCTGCACCTCTGACCTCACCTAACCCTATTAAAGGACCCTCGCATACCTCCTGCCCTTCCTTCCATCCCTGACCCTTGATAGAGCTACTGACCGCTATGCGGGCAGTGGGAATAAAAGACTTTGATTATAACTGATTGATTCTGGAGTTATTGGGCCGAGCCGTCTGAAATACTCTATCAGATTGATGTTGGACACGGATGATATGAGACTGAGTTAATGATTGTGGATGGAGAAGAACAGCCTTGTGAGTATGATCTGGAGACCCAAATGATGAGATTGAGGGTGGCAACACTGAAGGAAGTGAGGAAAGCTGACACCAGAAATCATGCATTTTCTGTTGTGGCCCCCAGGCTCTGGAATGGGCTGCCACCTGAAATAATAGCTGCCCTCTGTTCATTGGCCTTCTGAAAACACCTAAAAACTTTTCTATTTCACCAAACTTTTTGGGGATAAAATGACATCAAGCTAGCACCTTTGTGGCAGAGCTGTCTAGTTTTTTGCAATGTTCATTTGTAGGTTATTTGTTGTTATTAGTTTTGGTGGGTCTTTATTGTATTGGTTGTCTTCGTACATCTAACTTTTATTGTAAGCCATCCAATCAAATGGGATATCAATCAATTAGTCAGTCAATCGATACATTCTGTCTTGCATAAACCTATTCCTTTGTTAAACTGCACCTCAAATTTTTTTTAGCTATAGATTTAGTTTGATACTAACTAACATTAAGTTTACTTGCTTGGAATGGAGCAGCTGTGTTGCAGGAAATATCAAACAAACATTTTCCTTAAGTTGTATATCTTATTTCTTATATAAAAAGAAAAATGTGCAGGGAGTACAAAAGAGGGGGGGTTATTTTGTGTTGTTTTGGAACTTAATATTAAGGGGAAAGATGTTTGATGTCTAAATGTTTAGTTCATGGGATCTTTTTAAACTTGAGCACCAATTCAGTTTATTCTGATATTTGCTTAGAAATGAGTATTTTTAATTGCAGACAATATTGAGACTTCAGCAATTAAGGAAAATGGTTGGCTGAAAAAAGAGGCAGAAGGAAATCAACTTAATGAATCAAACAACCATAAATTCATGCTTTTTGATGTTTTGCTTTCATTACACAAATTACTGTTTAATGAGGTCAACAATTAATCATATCAAATAGGTCAAAAAAGTAAATTGAATCAGCAAAATAAAAATCTAATTATCTTTGGGAACAAGATCTCTTGTTTCCTTGATCTTTCTTCCAGTACATTTTCAACCATCTGCCTGCAGCATGTGGCTGAATTAGACCTTGGTCTAATTCAGCAAGTCACTTCTTACATTCCAGATCTCACCCTCTCAACCATGACCAGTGCAGCTGTCCCATTTGAGAGTGGCTGTCTGGTTCACAAACCACTCCTATTTTACAATATGTTTCATGGTGTTTTCCAATCTCATTTTCCCTTCCACAAATTAGCCAAAAGCAGATGGGAGGTGAAAGTATCTCGTGAGTTCATGGCTGCTGTTCACTCATAATTTGTCAACTGCTAGCTAATGTACCAGTTGCCCTGAAATGAAATATTTAGCAAACACAGGATGTAAAAATCTGGCACTCAACTCACAGAAGCACTGACTAAAGCAAGGTGTGTTTCATGAAGTTCTTAGCATGATTTCAAAAGCTGCCATCAAATGATTAGTTCAAATCTCTGACAAATTCAACCTATGACATGCCAGACAACGCACAAGGTCATAATGGCATTAAACACATGAACCATCAGGTTTCGGTCTCTGTGAAGGGGGAGGAAGAGACTGTAGCAAATAGAAAGTGTGCTTTAACAGAATTTCCCAAATGGACGGTATAAAAATGCAAGGAATAAATAAATAAATACATAAATATTCAATACCATCATGAACAAATTTTGATAACAGTCTAACTGATACTAAGAAGGTCATTTGGTCTGGGACAACACAAGACTTGTCTTTTGATGCTCATTACTTATCGTGAGACCTTGTCTGGGACTAGAGGTGCCTTCATAAGGCTGGTTGAAAATGGCACCCATACCTGATAAAAACAAGTATGTTGGCCCCATTTTAACAGGGGTTGGTAAACCTGGGAAGCAATGGCCATCAAAGAGTAGCAATAATATGATCTGATGATTCCTTCATCACAGGAGTAGTTTTTGTGTTGGGGTAACGTTGAGTCCGAGAGTAATTAGCAATGCAACGATCAGGGGTTAACCAACAAGTAATTTATTATAGCTTAGTTTGGACTGGGGAAAACAGGGATGAGGTAGCAACTTATATAGGGACAGGAAGGCAGTTACAGTGCTACATTTGCCTGAACTTTAGTTAATGCGGGAAACCTGTGCAGAACTAGAGTTGCCATATTTAACGGAAAACTGTGAATTTCACGTTTTTTTAACTGTCGTGCACGGTTCCACAAAAAACATGGAAAATTCACAGTTTTCAAACCACTTGATTTGGAAGAAAAAAATTCTTGCACTTTTATTGAAACAACCAGTAGGTGGCAGCAGCAGAAGCTTGGTAAACAAGGAGGTGGGGAGAAACGCGCTTTGGCCTCTGTTATCTGTAGCAGCAGCAGCAGTTTGATACCCGAATACTGCAGGACAGAATGAGCTCCCGTCTTTGTCCCAGCTCCTGCAAACCTAGCAGTTTGAAAGCAAGAAATGGCAAGTAGATAAATAGGGACCACTTGGGGGGGGGGGACAGCGTTCCGGTGCTCCGGTATCTAGTCATGCCTGCTGCATGACCATGGAAACGTCTGCTCTCGTCTCTGTCCCAGCTCCTGCAAACCTAGCAGTTTGAAAGCAAAAAATGGCAAGTAGATAAATAGGGGCCATTTTGGTGGGAAGGTAAACAGCATTCCATGCACTCTGGTGTCTAGTCATGTCTGCCACATGACTACAGAAACGTCTGCAGAAGCAGACAGTTCTGGCTCTTTGGCTTTGAAACAGAGATGAGCACTGAACCCTAGAGTTGGATATGACTGGCTTTCAAGCAAAGGTAACCTTTACTTCTGTCCCGTTTTCGTGAGAGGGAATTATGGTAACCCTATGCAGAACCAATCAGGGTACATTGAAAACATATGAATAAGGCGCCTTACAGGAAAAGGGTGCAAATACAGCAAGGACTAAATGACGATTGCAACTTAAAGTAATATACGTTAATAAATGTTTGGACACAACATGAAAGGAGAACAAAACTGTCTGTTGATCCTTCAGCCACAGGAGGAGCTCACATGGCTGGAGGGAAAAGATGCTGAGGGTCCAGGAAATGTGAGTCCCGGAGCCTAAATGTTACTTTAAGGTGAATCATCTTTATTTTTGTGTCACAGAGGGAAAAGGTCCTACTTTTATAACTTCTGTCAAAGCCCCCTGTCAGGATGGAGTTGTGGAGGAGGGTTTGACATGCAACTCAGTAAACAGACTCAAGTAGTCAGCTTATATTGGTTTATAGCTGGCAGGAAAGAATTACTGAAGATTCCCTTTCTAGGCCAGTGGGTCCAACTGGCACCCATTTATAGGTGTTAGTTGACCAAACAACCTGATATAGAGTTCTCTTACATTTGTAGTTCAGTCCATCAGTTGGCAATAGTTTTCACACTTTAAGAAAAATCCTAAATAGTTTGCCTTTGGGATATCTGATGTCCCTAAATCTCATTTGCTGGCATTTCCTAGCCTGATCTGATATGACCAGACTCAGATCTGACTGAACAGAGCACTCAGAGATGAACATGTCACCTGTCTATCTACTTAAAAGAAGAAATGAAACAATTACTAACGACACCTATTATTGAACTTTGTGTTTTAGCTATTGATATGTATAGATGATTTCCATTTAAGCAGGGACTTTGCAGCCCCAAATGCAAGTTTAAGACAGCAAACACTGGTAAAGAGGCATAAAGACACTTTTTTTTAAAAAAAAAAGATTATTTTCAAATTTCCAACATTTTTTTCTCAATAACGTAGGCACTGTGAGGGGGAACAAAAATTAAACAATGACACTCTTTTAGATATCCCCTTTCTCTCACCCACATATTGGACATGGGTGACAGAATGCCTCTTGTTTAACTGGCAAGTATAAAAGGGTCTCCACAGTTCTCAGGTACTGTATGTGTATGCATGCCTGCTCTCCAGAAGTGCAGCAGTAACGTTTTATTTGTTGGTTAGGAACAGCCTGAAAATTATAAATTTTCTTATACTAAACAAGATGATTTTTAAAAACTTTTATTTTCTATTCTTATGCATGCAAACCAGTGGTGGGTTCCAATTTTTTTTTACTACCACACTGTGGGCGTGGTATGGTTGGTGTGGCCAAGGGGAAAGCCCTGCATTGCACCCGAATTAGGACTACTTTAATCCAAAACTTGGATGAGTGGGGCCAGCCAGAATTTTTGCTACCGGTTCTGGCGAACTGGTGTGAACCTGCTGATGCCCACCACTGATGCAAACAGAAATAATTACAACTGAATGAGACAGTACTATTCCATTTTTAGAATTAAACTATACAAATGCACGATACTGTTTGTTGGATGCCTTACCAGAAAGCAGCATAATTTTTTTATTATTTTATAAACTTGTTTCAAGTCTTTGAAAATAAGTCTTTGAAAATGGATTCTAGTTAACCTATTTGTTTAGTTTCATGAAGGAAAGATGGGTTGTTTTTGCTTAAAAAATTTCTTTGCATAAACAGAAAAAAAGAGTCTGCTGCTTATGGATTATTGAAGTGAAAAGTATTAGAAGACTTTGTTTGTGATCTTGCAAACCATTAATTGGAGAAGTACACTAAAATTTGGTTAGTACAGATTTTTCCTTCCTAAATAATTTATGATGAACATTCCTGCCTTCTTCAAGGATGGCAAAAGGGCATCCGTTACTCTTGTCACATTACAAGACATACTATATCAATAACCATGTTTGCTGTATGTAGAACAAGAAACTGCATAGCTTGGTTTCACAACAGGAAAGACGGTAAGAAATTGAAATAATGGTTCTTGTGGTAGAAGACTGCTGTGATGACAGTAAGCTAATTTTCAAGGCCTGAGAATTTAAAAAGTGTTTTGACAACCAGCAGTGAAAAGCTTTCATCTCTTGTACAAAAGTGCTAGTCTATCTCCCGCTCCTGCCCCTGCTGCTTTCTCCATGCAATCACAGACCTCTCTAGATGAAGGAGAATTAGCATTACTGATTTGTTTTCTCCATTACAAAGAATGATCACACATTTTCAAGACCTGTTCATTAGCTCTACATTTGCTACAACAGCAATCAACTCTTAAGACCGCCTTGGCAGAAATGGTAAGAAGATTTTGAATACAATTCTTGTAAAAATGTATAAGCCAGCATAACATTCACAACATACACATCAGCCAAACTGCTTAAATGCCTTTTAGTACATTTTAGGGCATAGATTCTATTAATAAAACTCAACTGTCATTGTTTTCATCACAAAAGCCTCTCCATACTGATTTATTAATTTACATACTTCTAGTTAACAGCATTCCCATTAACTGATGATATGGTATAAAAATTCATAAAATCAGCAAGAGGAGCCCTTCGTATCTGCTTTATCCAATTCAGAGGACTATATAGAACACAGAAACAGAATACTTATAACTTTAATGCATTAGTATGTGCATGCGTGCATATGAAGGAAGAGCTTGTGCATTACAAGGACCTCTGGGAAAACTATTCTAGATCTTTGCAAACCAGCTCGTTATCAATCCTGGCTTGACCATTCAGGTTTAAATGTTTTTAAGTGTAGAGTTCAACTTTCTCCTACTGTATACGTGAATAACTTGTTCTTTCTTATGTAAGGAAGTAAACTACAACAGAGCATGCATAAGGCATTCCAAAGTAAGAATAAAAAATGACTGAAACTTTGGGGAGCTGCTGTTAATTAATGTTTGTATAGTGCAGGAGCCCAGCTTACCTGAACTGTCCTATTTCTGTTCTATGCTTTGGAGGCATTCCTTCCCTGCCAGGGAGAAGAATAAAATGGCACTTCTTCTGCTGGTGGCCACAGTTCTCTTCTAGGAAGCGCCTTGAAGAAGCTTCTTTAGGAAAAACACTGGAAATGACTGTGCACCTCCTCCAGGAAACACCAGTGGGAAGAACTGAGAAGGTTCTTTTCCATGTTCACAGGATAACTGTCTATCTTTTCTAACCGTTTCTCACCAGGCAGTCTTCTGGAGTTTCCCCATCCATCTCTTCCTGTGTGATGTATTCTGTAAAGTATCTTGTTGCTTATGGATCCATCATGGCTTTATGACTGGACAATAGTTTGTAGCAGCAGGTGGGGCCTAAAAGGGTGAAATGTTGGGGGAGGTTGTGCATTAGGTTGGGAAGCAGTTTACTTGGATGGTTTAAATTTTTTGTGGTTCATTGGAAACAGCGGGATATCTGTAACCAATTGTTGTGGCCTTTCATACTCCATTTCAGGTGCATTGTGTGTGTTTTCTCCCTTGAGAATGGAATACCTACCATGATCAAGAGGAACACAAGGTAGCTTTGTATAAAAGGATTAATAATGAAGATGTAAGCAAAATCTCCTCTCTAATGTTGATAACTAGAAAACTCAGGTTAAAAAATCATGTCTATCTCACATCACTGGCACAATGCTATGGTTTTGGATCAAATTGCTGGGAGTCACCAGGGCCACGGCCTTACCCAGGTAATTCAGGGCCCAACAAGGAGCAGTGGTCACACACCTGATTTAGCCTTCTGTTGGAGCTGAAGCAGAGTGATCTGAAATTACAGCATCCAGTTATAATACCTGTGCCATGGTCGGATCACTACCTGGTGACTTTGGACTTTCAGGGGGTGGCTCTTCACCACAGGGAGCCTGAACCCTTTAAAATGGTTCACCCCCAGTGACTGATGGACCCAGATGGGTTCCAGAGGGAACTGGGTGGTTTTCCTATGGAACGGTTGCATGATTCTGCAGAGGCGTTGGTTGCCTTCTGGAATAAGGAGGCAGTGGCAGCCTTGGACGGGATCGCACCACTATGGCCTCTCTGTGCACGTGGACCCCTCTCTTTGCTGTGGTTTATGGAGTAGTTGAGGGAGTCTAAATGGGTAAAGAGATGCCTAGAGTGTTGCTAGGGAAAGACTCATAATGATTCCAAACAGACACTTGCTAGAGCCACTATTTGGGCCTATTTTGTGGTGATAGAGATGGTGAAGCGTCAGTAATTCACCGCCCTTATTGCCTCTGCAGATAACCATCCAGCAGCCCTTTTCCAGGTGACTGGATCACTTCTCGGTAGAGGGGGACATGAACTTGGGTTGCAGGGGTTTGTGGACAATTTTGCTGATTATCTGACAGATAATCAGAATCATTCACAGTTTGACTCCAGGATTAACATGGAGATGCGGGAGTTGACTGGAGCACAGTCTGGCCATGTTATCTGGAATCAGTTCGATCTAGTTGTTCCTGATGAAGTGGACACGATCCTTGGATATGTCCACACTACTGCCTGCCTGTTGAACCCCTGCACCTTATGGTTGGTTAAGGCTGTCAGGGGAGTGACAGGGTTGGAGCTGTCATCAATGCTTCCTTGAGGGAGGGTGTGTTTCCGGCACCCATGAAACAGGCACTCCTTAAGAAACCATCACTTGACCCAACAATACTGGTCAACTTCTGCCCGGTTTCAAACCTCCCCTTTTTTGAGAAGGTGGTGGAGAAGGCAGCTGTGTGGCAGCTCCAGGGTGTCCTGGATGTAGTGGATTATCTGGACCCTTTTCAGTCAGGATTCAGGCCCGGATATGGTACTGAGACTGCTTTGGTCACACTTATGGATGATCTCTGGTGGGAGCTGGATGGGGGTAATCTGTCCATCCTTGGTCTTCTTGACCTTTCAGCAGCCTTCAATACCATTGGTCATTGCATCCTTCTGGATAGGCTCCGAGAGATGTGGATTCAGGGCACAGTGTAGTCCTGGTTTTCCTCTTTCCTTAGGGGTCAAAGCCAGTGTTGTTGGGGGATGAAAGGTCCAGCTCTAGGCCACTCCTATGTGGGGTGCCACAGGGCTTGGTGCTCTCACTTCTCTTGTTTAATATCTACATGAAGCCATTGCGGGAGATCATCCATTCCAATGTGGTGAGGTATCATAAGTGTGCTTATGATATCCAACTTTACATCTCTGCCCGTGGTGATCTTAGTGAGGCAGTCAAAGTCCTTTCCAGGTGCCTGGAGGCCATGAGGGTCTAGATGGGGGATGATGGGCTACAGCTGAATCCTGGCAAGATTGAGTGGCTGTGGATAAGGGGTCCTGTTTTGTCAAAGGAATTACCAACTTTGGAATTGGATGGGGCTATCTTGCCTCAGACAGACCTGGTACATAATCTGGGGGTCCTCCTGGACTCACAACTCCTGCTTGAGGATCAGGTGGCAGTCGTGGCCAGGAGGGCTTTTGCTCAAGTTCAAGTGATTTGCCAGTTACACCCATTCCTGGACCGGGACTCCTTGCTCATGGTCACTCATGTACTGGTCATCTCCTGGCTAGATTATTGTAACACACTCAACATAGGGCTGCCCTTGATGACCATTCGGAGACTACAACTGGTGCAGAATGCAGCAGCCCGCATGGTGATGGAGTGTGGCCATTATGACCATGCCACACCCTTGCTGCAGGAGCTGCATTGGTTACTAGTGTGCCTCCGGGTGTAATCCAAGGTGCTGGTTATGACCTTTAAAGCCCTACATGGTAGTGGATCAGGTTACTTAAGAGACTGTATCACCCAGAGAACATCTGCCTGTCCCACTTGGGTAGGCCGGATGGGCTCTTTACGGGTACCAATGGTTGGAGAGGCTCACCTCTCCAGCACTAGATGGAGGGCCTTTTGGTATCTGCCCCGGCCCTTTGGAGCCTCCTGCCGATGGACCTCCACCTCCAAACACAACTGCTGGCCTTTAGGAAAGGCTTAAAGACGTGGCTGGCCCAGCGGGTGTGGGATGCTGCTGTTGGATCTACTCCACCCCTCTGCTCATATGACCATCAGACAATTTTGTAATGGGGATTTTAGATTTTTAGATTCGTGATTTTGTGATTTTAAGATTCTTAGATTTTAGAATTTTTATAATGTCTGTCTATGTGTATGGGTCTTTGGAGTGAGTTATGTTCGGGGTGTTTCTTATGTTGTAAGCCACCTGGAGTCGCTTTGGTGAGGGGGCAACTAAACAAGCCAAATAAATAAATAGATTTCCATAACTATATAGTTCAAGGTTTTTTTGGTTTTTTTTAAATTATAAAGCCAAAAACAAAGTCTAAGAATAGTGAAACGAAATATTATGGTGAACTTTTTTTCCACATCAGAAAGTATCTTCTTAGTAGAAATGACATACAGCTTTTGCTATATATAGCTATCAAATCTTCCTCTGATGCATGTCAAAAATTTCCATGGGTTTTTAACTGTTAAACAAAACTGAACAGTATGATGGGAACAAATGATTATATGTGTTAATGTTGAAAAGACAGTCATTTATTTTTAATTGCTTGCCTGAAGAGGCAGCGTATATACATAGAGGGAGGAAATGTCACTGTAGATAAATGAAATATGTATCTCGTACCCTCATATCTAGGCTATGGAAGAGAATATCGCTGTCTGCTGTTTTACACAATGCAAGCCAAGGGAACAGGAAAACCCACAGTCAGGTAAGGAGGTGGGGTCAGTCTGAAAGAAGAGGTCCAAAGTAGGGAACCATGAAAAGTGATGTGTGTATTGTCCAAAGGCTGCAAACAAATATCAGGGATGAGAAAAATGGCAACAAAATGCCCTGGTCAGCATATACCTGTCAACTATCCCGGATTGGCTGGGATTTCCCATATTTCCGCACCGATTTTCGCCATTTCCCGCCTGGAGCTGCCGCTACCCCGTAGTTTGGCAATGGGGGGAAAGGAGTTACTGCAAATCCCTTCTGTGCAGGTCCTTTCTATGCATCTGTAGAAGGCTTCTGTGCAGAAGGGGATGCGTAGAAGCCTTCTACGCATGTGTAGAAGTGAGCTGCACAGAACAGTTCTGCGCAGGTCCATTCTACACATGCGTAAAAGCCTTCTACACATGTGTAAAAGCCTTCTACGCATGCGTAGAAGTGAGCTGCACAGAACGGTTCTGCACAGGTCCGTTCTACGCATGCGTAAAAGCCTTCTTGGAGCTTGTAGAGGTAGTCAATTTGGTGTGCATTCCCCACCTAGAGCAAGCCAAGTCCCTAGAAGAGTGGGGGACATATCTGGAAAACAGACCCCTGCATGGGGGATACAGTGCAGTTCTGTTTGCCAGGCAAGAAAGTCTATTTACAGGAGAGAGTTCAACTACTTGCCAAAACCTCCTACTGGAGAAAATGAGAATGATGCCAGAGGTGGTGCTGTTGTGGATGAGGAGGAGCAGAGAAGCTGAACTGGCCAGACCA
Organism: Bradypodion ventrale; assembly: GCA_035047345.1. NCBI lineage: Eukaryota > Metazoa > Chordata > Lepidosauria > Squamata > Chamaeleonidae > Bradypodion > Bradypodion ventrale. The sequence continues at coordinate 115,753,937 of JAWDJE010000002.1, forward strand.
GTGGAAGAAAATCTAGGATGGGGGGGGGAGTTATGGGTCCAATCTGAGGAGCCTTAGAAGAATCTGTTCCTTCTTCCACCACTGCCTCAACCTTTGTTGAGACTAGTACATACAGTCTCTCCTTCATGAAGGAAACCTGAGGGCAAATTGATTTAGACCTTGGACAACTAAAGGGAGGGGAATGAAGGGAAGTTGTTGTTCCCAAAATATATTAACTGAATTATTGGAATGATTATTACAGCTTCAGGAATAGGAATGAAAATAACCCAAAAAGTTGCATGAGTATTCTTGTTTTGATCCAGAACAGACTAATCATAACTTGTGTTGACTGGCAAGACTTTTTTATTTCTGACTTGGTTTTCTTCTGACTTCTTTTTTCTATTTAAAAGATGTGATTGGGGCATAATTCCTTGTAAATTGAATCATATTGTGATTTGCCATACCTGCTATCATCAACCTGCTATTGCTGCAGAAATAACTGTTCTCCTTCTACCATTTGGTAAATCTCCACTATTGGGATTTCTGACAAATGGTGAACAATCCAGGTGCCTCTAAGACCAGAGCTTGAAAGTTCCAACTTCAAATAATGTGTTACCTGTAATCCATTTCTTTTCCCCAATAATGAAGATCTGCAATCTTTCCCTGTTGTCTTTATTGCCAAAATGGTCAACCCTAGCCTCTGCGGGATATATTTTTAAAGAAACAATAACAAACACATTCTTGCTGTGTGATCAACTGGTTGTTCTGAGGGATAAAAGGAAAGCATTTTATATGTATTTTTAAAAGTTTATTGTTTCATTGAAATTCTGGGCACTGTCCTTGGGCATCCATATTGGTGGATTCTGACTAGACTGGCTAAACTATTATGCCACTCTCTTATTGTTTTCTTTTTCTTTTATCCTCTATGCATGTTTATTTTTAATTCTGTCTTAGGCTGCTTCTGTTGTTAAAGATAAGACAGAGTGCAGCTAGTGCAAGAAAATGAGATAACACATACCTGTTATCCTGTTAACTCTCCCCATGTTTCACATTTCCTTCCTGTCTCTTATCCCATCCCTGCCCTTTTGATCTCCTAAAATGTAGTCCAAAAAAACAACAACCTTATTATGGCATGGCCCACATAGATTTGCAATTAGTGCTTAATATCACATAGCCAACAGAATAAATATCAAAAGTAATAGTGAGAAATGTAGCACAAAGAGCAGAACAAACATTCGAGTTACCCCCTTACTTTCCTTTAACAGAACAAAAGAAGCAAATAGAAGACAGTGAACACCATTCCCTGGATGAAAGAGGTGGATTGTTGTTTAAAATTACAGTCAAATCTTTTGCTGCACACTGGGAGTACACTCCCAATAAAGTAAATAGCATTTTTTTACATACTAGGATGTAATAGAGACCATAAAGCCTATCTGGTATGCAAGGCTGTGTGAAATTCTGGTGATTTGCTGTACCAGCAAGAGAAGCCTTAATGTTTGCAAGGTAACACAGGTTGAAATCATGTTGCATAGTATCTTGTTTGCAATGGTGATGATATCAACATCACATTATTGCTGATTAAAGGCTTCCTTTGGTGACTTCAGAGCAACACACAATTTGTTGAATTGTGCACGAGACTATTGCAACTTGAAATTTCCCTTAGTAAGCAGCATTTGTGTTATGACACTATCACCATTGTGAGCAACATGATTTCACCTACAGTGTCATGCAAGCCTTTATGTAATCTGTCAATTTGTTATTTAATTTCTTAATTATTCTAATACAGGGAGATGAGTTAGGGGAAAAATTTCTTGGGGGAACTGGACCAGATTGTCTCATATTTTATAATGGTGTAATAATGAGGCTAGCATGCAAATAACACATTAATAATGTGTACTGTAATAGACTACTATTTTAATAGCAGTGGCACTGGTACTGATAATGAACATGCCTGATGCCTGACCGAAGAAAGAAGTAACACAGTTAGGTCACCTGAAAAAATAATGTTCCAAACTCTGAAAAGCGCCAAAGTACAATGGACCTTTAGACCAGCTACAGTAATGGGATGATCCCATGTATGAGGAGCTAAGAAACCTTGCCTCTTACTAGGATCGATAATTGAAAATAATTGGAAATGATGGCTCAGAAAAATTTGCTCATCATCCTGTCTGATTCATATTAAAATCTGTTTAGTGAAAATGTTTCCCTATGTCTGTTTTCTGGAAATGTGATGGAGTTTGATAAGAGCAGTATGATACAATTTTAAATTGGTTAGGGAGCATCTTGTTTGATTCTCACCTGGGAAAGGATTTCACAAGACTATTTTAGTCCAGAAAAAAAAAACCTGGAACAACTTTCAACACAATGAGTGACATATTATTTCTTTTCTCCTCGCATTTCACCCAGGAATGAACACGAGAAACTAGGTCAGCATTCTTCAGAACAGCAAAGATTAAGGGAAAAGCTCACGGAGGCACATAATTCAGAAGGGAAAAGGGGAAACAGCTACTTCAAGGCAGTTTGGAGCTAGTGTCAAGTACAAGACATAAGAAAATGTGAGTAGGGGGTTATAGAATAAATTACCAGAGGTAGACAGAGGTGTTAGTTGGCGTTAAGAAAAATTAAAAGAGATTTGTCTATTAGAAGGGGTTTTGCAGCATTGAAAATATAATTTCTGAATGAAATGTATGAATAAACAAATCACTTTTATGGATACATCTTATTCATCATTTTGTATGGTGTTCTTTGAATGCAGAGAAATGTACTATGTCCACAGCAGTCATCTGACCTCTTCCAAGAGCCAAGCTGTGTTTTCAAAAGCACCAAAAATCGAAAATATACTTCTTTCAGAGGAAATGCAACTTTGTTCTCTAAAAAGCTGCCAAGGTGGTCCTGATGAAAACTAATGGAAATGCCATATCTAATCTATACCCATATCTGCTATAACTATGTAAGAGACTCTACTACATAGTACTGGAAACTAGATTAAATTTAAGCAACAGAGACCTATATGTATTCTCTCTAGTGCCCTATAACCAAAATCTTACAATACTTTTCAAAATGTTTCTATCAAAACAATGATTTAATTAGTATAGAAGAAAATAAAGAGTTTCTGGGTACTACTCTATCACTGAGTTATTGGCAAATTATCAAATCTACACATATGACAAATAGCATAATTTGGGAGGAAACAGCTGAAGAAGGAGTGTGCATGAAAGTATAGCATTTGACTTTGGTAATACCAGCCTAGTCAATTTTGGATTGGATCCAGAGCTTTTAAAGAGGCAGATGGGATTCCTTCAATGTTACTTGTTAGGGGTAATCCCTGCTGGCATTATTTTGTGTAGCTCCAACCCACTACTGTTAATTCTTTTTACTGTCTCTGATTCCTAAACAATTTAATTTATTTTTACTGCTACTGTCATCTTGAATCTATTGCCCTGTAGCATCACTGTTATATATGTGCTGAGAGTTACACATTCACAAAACATGCAGCTGGAGTATTATTTCCAATATAATGGAGGTGGAAGCAGCTAAGGATGGGAGCTGCAAGACATTAGGTTCTTGTTATCTCTCTGCCCATTATGCTCCATACAGGAAAGATTCAGACCCCTAATGCCTTTCAGCTCCTACAAAGCTTAGCCCTGCCCTGTCATTTTCCCCATCTTCATGATTCATTGGGTCCAAAGGAGCCTTTATTTCTCAGCTGTAAGCAATTTAAGACACCTGATATCAGTACTTTGACTGATACCTCCAGAACTCTGGCTGGGGCAATTTCTGTTGATCTGTTGGGGGATTTAGTGCAAAGAACCACAAAGTCCCATGCCTAATCACCACACATCCCCTTGCAGCCCATCCAACAGCCATTCTGCAGGGCTGTAGAGCAAAAAGAAACATTTGCATCACTACAGATGGTGCCAAAAATGTATACATGTGTTAAGAGATGTTATCTATGTCTAACTTCTCAAAGTTGAATTGAATAAAGGATAGTGTCACCATGCGATAGGCAGGAAGTTGATGAAACATGAGAGCTTATCTTGATAAGAATTTGTCAGGACAATGGACAGGACAAAAAGGTGCAGTTGAGTTTCTCCCACATTCTCCTGACTTAAAAACCCTTGACTTGTACCCATGGGTGACCTTAAAGCAGGGTTTCCAAACCTTGGGCCCCCAGGTGTTTTTGGACTTCAATTACCAGAAGCCCAAGTCAGCACAACTGCTGATCAGGGCTATTGGGAATAGAAGTCCAAGAACATCTGGTGCCCAAGGTTGGGAAACCCTGCCTTAAAGGATGTAGTGTAGTGTAGAAAACCAGCCACACTGGTGTAACTTCAGGAAGAAACTGAAATGGCACACACAGTGATACAAGTCAACGTTGCTGATGCAATAGTTCACTTTTATCAGAAGTGTCTGGATGCTGGCAATAACTACTTTGAGCATCTCTTGTAATTGCAGAAGTCAAATGTGACTTCTATTCATCTTTTGTTATCAGTATATATTGAGTATTACAATATTAATATTGATTTTTCCTATCTTAAAATGTGTATTCAGTAATACCTCATACAAAGTCTGCTTCATACAACATCAGATTCATACAACATCACCTAATTCCTTGAAAAAAGTTGCCTCATACAGTCGCATGACTTTGTATGAGGCATTGGAGTTCTCCCAGGTTGCATTGTGCCTGGGCAGTATAAAAGGCAGGACCCATGCGTGCATTGCTCTTGTGGGTTTTGCATGAGGCGAAGAGTGTTTAGGAGTGGTTTTGAGCACGATTTTGGATTTTTTTGAATTTTTTCATCAGTATGTTTAGAAGCATTCCTGGGATTTTTGCAGTATTCTTCAAGTTCTTGGACAATCAGGGTTGTTTGACATGTTTTTGTAATGTTTTTAGCCTTTAGACAATGATTTCTTAAAGTTCTGTCAGTTTCCTGTCTGTTTCCTTGACTTTGCCCTGAAGTCTGTGCTGTTACAGTACAATGTATCTCTATGGAAACAACGTTGTACGAAGCATCGCGGCAAGGATTTGGACGTTGTATGAGGCATCATGGCTAGGATTTTGCATGCCTCATACAAAGTCCAAATCTGTATAAAGTCCAAACTTGTGGAACCACTGTACCTTTTTTTTGGTACCCTCTGTATTTAGTATTCCTTATTTTCTCTGATCTCTCATTCTGCTTAGATTACTAAATTGTACTGAAATAGCATTACCCTATTAGGAACGTGTGAGTGAGACTGTCATATGGATGAGTCTGTGTCATATGCGTCTGTGTATATCTTCCAAGCCACAAAGTTAGAGCACAGCATAGTCTTCCTAGTCATATTTACATTTGCCACATTTGGCATTTTTATTCAACCTGAATCTGGAAACACACAGATAATGACACAGACACAATATCTCTTAAAAGGTATGTGGCAAATTGGCCTCAAGCTACATGTATTTTATTCAGGAAGAGGCCAGGTCAAGTGATCTTCTTCAGGCTCTTACATAATCTACAGCAGCATTTCTATGTTCTGTGGAACACTGGTGGATTTCAATTCCCAGAAGCCTAAGTCAGTACATTGGCTGATCAGTGCATTGGGGAATTGACTTAGGCTTCTGGGAATTGAAGTCCAAAAAACAAAGATTGGGAAACACTGCATTCTAGACAATGTAGTGTCTACAGGACATGATGACTCATTCTGGTGTTTAATCTGGGTGATTGTGGTGGTCACAAACATGCAATGGATTATCTAACATTGTGATTATCAAATTATTGGACATCCACAGATGACTAAACCCATTCCTATGTAATTGGGTAGCTAGGTTTCACTTAGTCAAAGGTGTTTCATATGTTAGGAGATTGTTTATTTTCAAACAGTGATTTACAAGGCTGTTCTTGTGCATGTTCCCCATTGATTTATTAATATAACTTTTCAATAGGGCAAATACCTAGTTTGAAAAGGTGGCACTGGTGTAATACTCCTCACAGACAGCAGAGAAATAATGCAACTTAATTAGAATTCTTCAGTGGCAGCAATTAACTGACAGAACAATCACTATGATTTTTTCTGAAGTTCATAAAAAAACACTATTCAAAGAGAATGTTTAGCTTTGTGCAGGTTCAAAATAACACAGCAAAAAAGTCTGCAATCTATTTAAAATGCACTAAATAATTGTTGATCTATTATCAAGCATGATAAAGTGGAACAGACCAGATAATTCAGCTAAAGAAGCAACTGAAATATGAAATGTACTCCACCATTAAGTATGTTCCTCTGTCATCTATGTATGCAGTTTAGAAATGGGAAACTTGTTCTGATACTCAGTCAGTGAAATGTGTGGCAATTAAGTCTATGCTTTGATAATAATCCCAGTTAAGCAAATATGTCAATTTCTACAAATAGATGCATTTTCTTGCAGCAGTAAAGTCCCCTAGGTCACAAAACTTCTGAAAGTTTGAATTAGATAAGTAACTTTGTTCAATTTAGCGAGCAAACTGCTTGCATCTTCAGTATGTTACATACCGGTACCTATTTGTGGATGCATACATATCACACACACACACACACACACACACACACACACACACACACACACACACACACACACACACACACACACACACACACACCAATATACCATAGACGTTAATGTCATCTTACATGTGGGTAGGTTGAGCTCTGTTGGCGCAGTGGTTAAACTGCTGTACTGCAGCCAAAACATTGTGAGTTTGATGGTTGCAGGGTTCAAGGTGTCTTGAATGCTCGACTGGGCACTGGCATACAGGAGGCATGTACCGATCCTTTAGGCTGCGATAATTTCCTTTATCCACAGCCTAAGGTCGCCTCACCGTACCGCTTCCCAATCGGCTTCAAAGAACTCCACCTGTCGCTTACAGGGAGTATGCGATGGTTTTATATATTGGTAGCATGTGGGGGCTTAGAGCAAAGCACTTAGAAATAGCCTGATAAATTGACATCCACTCCGTTGATGTTACTCACAAAGAGTTTTATTTTCCTTTAGTATCTGGAAAAGAACAAAGACAGGAACAAAAGACAAAGTACATAGCATAACATATTATAGTCCACTTAGATCTGAGGGGTTTAGATCATAAGTGTTTAGAGTCCAGCTCAGGTAGACATCTCTGCCTTCAACCTGAGAGGACCGAAAAACTCAGGGAAAGGGCTCTGCTTTTATACACAAAAAGGAGCCGATTTCCCTCCCACCTTTGCATTCCTAGGATGACTCAATCTGCAGGTGTTTCAGAGTCACGGGGTTTTGATTGACAGGGGGGAGGCATCTTCTCCCTCGTGGGGTAGTCAGATGTCTCTGCCGTCACTCTGCCACCTGACCTATATGTCATCCTCCCTCGAGGGGTCTGCAGGTGTACAGGTGTGCATTCCTTTAAGGGAATGCAGCTGTGTTGATTCCATCAGAAAGGAATGTGTTTACAGCTCTATCTGCAGGTGCAGTATTGCTCATCAGAAAGGAATGTAGGAGTGTTTACAAGTGCTTCAGTAGCTAAGTGATAAGGCTGCCATGGATACACAGGTTCATGACACAAGGTTCCTTCAATGATGGGTAAATTGACTACCCAGCATGTTGGGAGCAAAATACTAATTGCATTGTGAACCACCCAGAAAATGCATGAAGCACTATGAGGTGATCTTATTCTGTGTCTAGGCCAGACATGAAACTGCAAAAATGAAGGCACAATTTGGTAAGTTCATTTTGCAGTTCCTTTCACCTGGCCTAGTGTGAGAAAGATTAGCCAACAACACAAAATTGCTGTTACCAGGGTATGCCCAACTGTGGTTCAAAAATACTGCATTCTTCAAGGAGGCTCTTTCTGTGTATCCCTATGGGGTGATATATAAGTGTAATTACTATTGCAGAAGGGCCCTTAGTATCACCAATTTTTGGGTTCTCCTAGCAGTAAGATGGATGGCCACTGTATGGTAGATGGCAAACCAATGATCAAGCCTCTGTCTTATGTATATGAACTGTAATAATTAAGTTGTAGCCATTTCTCTCTTATCTCAACAGTTAAAATTCTCTTGCGAACACTTAACATGGCATAAGGCAAGTGATGTCATCTATGGTTGTCTGACCCAGGATCCAAGCAGAAAAATCTTTCAGCAACTGCTAATTACAATTCCCACTTGGACTGTAGTTGAATGAAAACAGTTCACCACTTGGAATTTGGTTTGTACCGCTGCAGGTTAGATCATTTCCCCTACACCGTATAAATTTATGCAAGTTGGTTTTGCCTAGCAGGCCTTCCTTTTTGTATTTGTCTGCTTCCCCTCCTGTGCCTAGACTCATCAGAGTGCAAATCTGTTCCACTCTTTTAAATGACTATTTGAAAGGACTCACTTGCAATTGTTAAATCACAAAATCTAAAAAACTTCCATATGCTCATTGTTTCTGTGTTACACCGGCAGTTCCTCTAGGACACTGTGCTCATCACTGAGTGCTTGGATTTTTGGAAAGAGACCACTGAAGCCAGAAAAGTTAGCTATGTCAACAAACCAAATGGACTTCTAATTATTTGCTGAAATTAACCCAACTGAAATCTGATCAATTTTTGGATTAATACAACTGTACACTGCACCAGAAAATCCCCCAGTTTGTCAAAGTAATCCCTCACAAAAGTAAGGGAATTGTGCTATCATCTTTTACTATACATTTTCACTGACATTTGAGCCACTTGTAAGAAGTTTTCCAAACAGATGTCTCATTTAGCTTTCACAAGGGAATATGGAGAGTGCACCACAGTGCTTTGAAACAGAACTAAGTGGTCTTTTTTTCAAGTTTATCCCATCTCAGTAACAGCAGATTTTTTCTTCTTGTCAATGTGCAAATTACTTTAGATGGGGGGGAGGGGGAGGAAGTTATTTTGCATATAAATCTTGTCGTTGAATGGTGGACTCTAATATAACTTTGCTTTTCATCCTAGTGCCAAAAGATTAAATGGTGGAATGAATATACAAACATTCATGTTTTTCAATTACATTTTGTAATTTTTATTACTAATTACTAAGTAATCAGAAACCAGTAGCATTTATAAATTCATTAAACAAACAGACAACAGATGGTAATGCTTGTTACAAGGATGCATTTTTCTCCTGAGTTCATCAAGCTGCTCTGATTTTTTTTAATGATTATTTTAATCTCATGTTCAGCATTATTCAACTTTTAGAAAAATATAATTTATTTAGGCAGAAATGTATACATTTTATAAATTGAAGATACTAAAACACAATAAAATGATCACCCTTGTGTACAAGTCTGTTCAATATTATACAGGTACTAACAATCAAAATAAATAACAGAGTCATTTAATTTTTATGCTTTTTAATTAAGGCAATAATTCACTGGACACCAGATGCTCAGCAATATTTTTTTTTTGTATTTACTGGTATCAATTAATAGAAATTTATAATTACCAGCATTTCAATGTATCTACTGAGCTTTCTTTTAGGAATTTTGAACATTTTCCTGTTAGACCAGTTTTCATTGATTTATCTCTGTATCCTCTTCATTATTTCTTGGTTTAGATCACTCAACTTAGTATCAATTCCTTCATTTGATTATGTGCCATGGTGAAAAACAATCAGAATGTTAAATAATAGATATTTTGTTACTGTAGTATTAGACCTAGTAACTCTATTTATAACCCTTAGCTTTAACACACAGGAACAATTAGGATTTGGTTTATATGTATAAAGAACAGTTTTTTACATGATTGCTTTTAATCTCTGTGAAAACTGGTAGATGCAACTATCAGAGACATAGGGGGAGGAAAATGCCTCACAGGGGCTTCATTGGGCACCCAGAACTTCTTGGGAACACCCGGCAGGGCAGACCAGAGATCCTGCAACCTGCTGCCTCAATGAGCATACTTCCCCCTAGCCCGATTCGCTGGGGAACAGGGTAAGAGAAGCCATCTGCATATGAAAGGTAATAATATTCCGTGGCTGAAGCTAAGCTTCCAAATACTGCTTACTCTCCTCTTCCCTTTGACAGAGCAATCCCCTTCTGGCTGGGCGATGAGGACCGTTGAAGTTTCTTCTGGTTTCTCTGCTTGGTTTCCAAGCTGCTTCCTCATATAAAAGGCAGGCACTCAAACTACAGGTTTTTGTAGTTTTATTGTTGAAAACACAATTACAAATCTTACTTACATAAACACATAAAACAAAGAAATAAACATAAAATATATCTTGATATTTTCTAGCAGGTAGCTTCTTAAGTGTTAGGGGCTAAGAGCCCCACATGGCATAGCCTCTATCCCCGAAAAGACATCTTGCCTATGAAGTGGCTGAGAGCCAAGGGCTTCTCCCTTGGTCTCAGGAGTGTGCTTGCTTCACTGCTCAAACAGTGCTCTTTTTATAATAAAAAGAGAGCTTAGGAATGTTATGACCTAATAATGATCTCATTGCTGTGCACCTGTGTTCCCTTGAGAAATGAGACAAGTGTACGTGCTATGTGACATCTAGCCCCCACCTGTGCATTCTTGGGATGACTCAATCTGCAGGTGTCTGGGGTAATTAGTTTGACTGACAGGAGGGGGGCTCCCCTCCCTTGGGATAGCAGGTGTTCAAGGAATTTGTCCAGGACTGGTAAACACATTCCTTATCTTATCTTTGGCGTCAGCATGTCCGGTCAGTGGGTAAAGGAATGCTAGCACCTGAACTTTGCAACATCTGGTGATTGACATTACATCATTGTATTTTAAAATGGAATCTGACTTTCTAAATCTAAGAAAGATACATGGATCAAACATCATCTATAAATCTATACAGGTTTGAACGTGACGATCATTACAGCAACAAGTAAGATGAATTTACAAAAACAACAACAACACAATACCAGGTTCTGCAAAGAATAAATACATTATCAACTCCAGTACCTAAATTAATATATTTACACAAAAAAGAAGAGAAAAGTTCAGTTATGGTTTGTTTCTGTTTAAAAGAAAAAATGAGGTCTAAAGTTATAGCTAGTTTCAACCAGAGTAGATCCTCTGAACCAAGTATGGAATAATGGATAAGTCAACACTTAAATTAATCTGATTAATACAGGGCATGTCTACATTTGTTAAAAAAACAACCTCCTACATCTGTAGCTGCAACATAGATTTGAATGGTGGTTATGTTGATATGTTTTCCCAGAACTTGACTGATATTATTCTGGGAAAGTTTGCATTAACCACCCTAACTGCTTGTGATATATCTTGTCTCATAGCCTCTCCATTTCTTCTGAATTGTTCATTTCCAGAATTGAAAATATGACTGAAAATATACCAGTCCACTTTCATTCACTGATACTAAGCACCACATTTTTTACATGTTCCATTTCTTCCTTTATGATTTCTTGTTTGCCTTGATTCATATATCTCATTTTCCATGTTCCAGTTTTATGTGCTGTGCACCACTGGACTTCCATTCATTTGTGTGCACATCAAACAAAAGATGTACTTTCCATGTTTTATCATTAGCAACAGTACAGTTTGTACTTTCCCTCCCCTCTTCCCCAGGAGCTGATTGAGTGCTTTCTGACCTGATTGTCTCATTTTCCAGCACTATCTCTTGTTACATTATGCATTATCTCATCATAGGATTTTCAAGATAAGAAAAGTTGAGCAGTGGTATGCCATTGCCTCCTATTTCCAATGTAAGAAAAGTTCATATGTGGTTTACCTTTTCCATCTTCTGCCTAGTACTAGGCAAAATTTCACTTGAGTGCTATCTTCCCTGCCTCTCCATCCAGTGTCAGCTTCAACTACTACTGCTGCTCAGAAGATGCTGCCCTCATTACCACCGCAGCTATCCATTCTCCTCTGCTGATGCAGTATCCTGATTCTATGTTTATTCTTTCTACACCGTTCACAGTGAAATCATAAGAACAGCATTGCTGGAACAGGCCACAGAAGCCCATCCAGTCCAGCATTCTGACTCACACAGTGGCTCACCATTTGCTTCAGGGCATTCCCAAGCAGATGCCTTCACCTGCTTAGGATTCCCTGGAAATGGCATTGAGAGATATCCTGCCTATCTCTCCAACCCGGAGGTTGTCCTTAGGTATCCATAATTATACCCATTGATACCCTTGTCTTCCATGAACTTGTCTAATCCTTTCTTAAAGCTGTCAAGACTGACAGCTGTCACCACTTCTTCTGGCAGGGAGTTCCATAGACCAGTGATCCTCTGGGTGAAAAAGTACTTTCTCTTATTTGTTTGAGAACTAGTACCCAAAAGTTTCATGGAGTGCCCCCTAGTTCTAGTGTTATACGATAGGGAAAACAGTTTTTCCTTATCTACTTTGTCCACACTGTGCATGATTTTATAAACTTATATCAGGTCACCTCTAAGATGCCGTCGTTCAAGAGTGAAAAGGCCCAACCGTTGCAGCCTCAGATGGTAAGGAAGGTGTTCAAAACAGAGCCGATCTTCGTAGGAAGAGAAACCGAAGAATTAAGCCAGATAGAAATAACCAGGGAGGAGGTTCTTGCATGTCTTGTTAAACTAAACACTAACAAATCACCAGGACAAGGTGGCATCCATCCACAAGTTCTCAGGGAACTTAAAGATGAAATTGCTGATCTCCTAGCCAAAATATATAATCTTTCCCTCAAATCAGGGTTTGCACCTGATGACTGGAAGGTAGCAAATGTAACACCAATTTCCAAAAAAGGATCCAGGGGTGATCCAGGAAATTACCAACCTGTCAGTTTGACATGTGTCCCAGGTAAAGTGATGGAAACCATCCTGAAAGATAGAATTGATAGGCACATAGAAGAGAAGGTGCTTTTGCAAGGTCAAATCATGCCTCACTAATTTGTTATAATTTTTTGAGAGTATCAACAAGAATGTGGATAAGGGGGATCCAGTTGACATTGTTTATCTGGACTTTCAGAAGGCTTTTAGCAAGGTCCCGCACCAAAGGCTCTTGAATAAACTTGCCAGTCATGGAATAAAGGGACAGGTCTTGTCCTGGATCAGCAAGTGGCTAAGGGACAGTAAACAGAGGGTAGCACTAAATGGACACTTCTCCAAGTGGAGGGAAGTAAAGATTGGGGTCCCCCAAGGTTTAGTACTGGGACCCCTGCTTTTCAACCTCTTCATAAATGATCTAAAAGTAGGAGTAAATAGCAAGGTAGCCAAATTTGCTGATGACACTAAATTATACAGGGTAGTGAAAACTGTGAGAGATTGTGAGGAGCTCCAGAGGGATCTCTTGACATTGGGGGAGTGGGCAAAACAGTGGCAAATGAGCTTCAACATTAGTAAGTGCAGAGTGATGCATGTTGGGGCAAAAAAAAACCAATTACACTTATAAACTGATGGGTTCTGAACTCCCTGCGACAAACCAGGAAAGGGACCTTGGTGTCCTGGTGGACAGCTCAATGAAGGTGTCAACCCAGTGTGCCTCAGCAGTGAAAAAAACAAACTCAATGCTAGGGATCATTAGGAAGGGTATAGAAAATAAGTCAGCAAGTGTTATTTTTCCTCTTTATAAATGTATGGTGAGGCCCCATCTGGAATACTGTGTACAGTTCTGGTGGCCATACCTCCAGAGGGATATTATGGAGCTGGGAAAAGTGCAGAGGAGGGCAACCAAAATGGTTAGGGGACTGGAACACCTTCCTTACCATCTGGCCCACGTCAAGGCAAATATTTCTGGAAACTGAAATCTCTAGTAAATATAAGCAAATGAAATTATAAAAATAACTCCATTGAGCATGCAGCCTTGTCTAATGTCGGCCTACAGTACATGTCTATTACAAGGGAAATGTAATGGGACTAAATTCCTTTGTAAAACTTTGTGCCTGGCATAATAAAGTATGCCAGCATCCGAAATATTTAAATTACACAAACTAAGAGCTTTCTGTCCCTAATTTCTACATTCTGAAGCTCCCTAGGGTTTGCTTTTTTGTAATTTTACACCCTGCACAAAGTTATGCAACAGGAGATTGATTGCTCAATGTTTGCGGCTGATATAAACACTACATTCTAAATACCTGTTGATTGCATTGTGTCTGAGATTGCTGTTATGTCATTGTGATGAACCTTATTTGTATAAACTCCATCTCCCCAACCCACACTTTATCAACATAAAGTGCCACAAAAGTTCTTGTAGAGGTATAATTCCTTAATTATTTTATTAATTTAAATAGTTATCTAGTATCAAATATCAAACCAGAGTGGACCGGAGGGGCTCTCTAATAGTGCCATCGGCCAGAGGGGCTCGCCTCTCTGGCACAAGGAGGAGAGCCTTCTCTGTATCCGCACCGGCCCTTTGGAATCTCCTGCCTGTGGAACTGCATCTCCAGACGGAGTTGTTGCCCTTTAGAAAAGAACTAAAAACCTGGCTGGCGGGCCAAGTTTGGGGTGCAGGTGGAGGGGTAGCTTCCGTTGGGTGGTTAATATGGGGGAGGATGCCTGCCCCATGGTTTCTTCAGTTCCTGCACCCCTCTCTTTTTAGGGGTGGGTTCTTATTGCTGGTTTTTATCTGTTTTATTTGTTTTTATCTGTTTTTACCCACTGTTGTGAACCGCCCGGAGTCAGCTTTGGCTGAGTGGGCGGTATAAAAATTTAACAACAAATAAATAAATAAATAAATAAATTATTCATACCCTTGCATTCTATTTTTGCCACATATAGCATTTGTGTAATATAAATTACGAGAAAAAAGTGGCTGAGTAATCTGAATTTCTCAATTTATTCATGTTCAATAAAAATTCCTACATAAGCTTAAATTCTGCTGTGAGTTCAAATCAAATTATAACCATTTGGGAAGGCAGAATTTAATGTGTCAGCTGTGGGAAGAGATAAACAGATTTTGAAATAAATCTAAATTTTGGGACACTGATGTAGTGACTAACAGGCTTTAGTGTGCTTTAAGAAAGTGTGCAGGCCTTGTTTAAATTATAGCCATACCTTTCACCAATCATCTATTTTCTAAGTAATAATGTTATTCTAATTGTTCCTCACTTTGTTTTCCGCACCATTATGATAATTTGATTCCACTAACTGCCATGGTTCCATACTTCTGTAGCTGTAATCCATCTCAAAGCAGAATTCTACAGTTCTGGGAATGAATTCAAGCTCCCTGATGGAGAATTTGAAGGCTCTCACCAAACTACAAATCCCAGCATTCCATAGGTGGGACTTAACTCATGTGAAAAAATTAGAATCAACTGCATAATGTGTATATATTTTTACTGTCTCTGTAATTATGAAATATTAATATATACAATTATTATTTTTCAAACACAAATCTAGCCGAGTCATACCATAACACATTGCACTATTCAGTAATTTGCATTGTAAAATTTGTACAAAACTGACTGCTATTATACTTAAATTGAAACATATAGATAGATAGATAGATAGATAGATAGATAGATAGATAGATAGATAGATAGATAGATAGATAGATAGATAGATAGATAGATAGATAGATATAAACACAGAGGTGTACGTTCGTATGTCCTGAATTGGCTCCCACACAACTGGACATAGGCCGCTGAAATGTGGCACACACCTACCTTGGCTGTGGGAGACCATCACTGTCAGGGTCCTGTGGGCAAAGGTGGGGTGTGTGCCCCAAAAACAGGACAGAAGAACTGTGCATGCACGGGGGAGACATGGAACTACATCTCCCAGATTGCCCTGTAGGCGCGTGTGCAGTCAGTCTATGAGGGGAAGGGGGAAAGGAACAGAAACATTGGCCATGGAGGGACAAAACAACTGTGCATGCGTGGGGAAGACAGGGAACTACATCTCCCAGAATGCCCTGTAGGCATGTGCACAGTCAGTCCATGAGGGGAAGGGGAAAGCAACAGGACCGTTGGCCACGGAGGCGTTGGAGGCATGGCAGAGACAATGGGACCATGGCATGTGGAGGAGGGGGAACGGCCTGCAGCCAACAGAAGACGTTGGGGAATCCAACGGTGCTGGGCAGGAAGGGGGAGAAAAGGGTGGTGGACGATGAGCGCAAGACAGAGGAGGAGGACAACGAGATGTGGGGGGATGCAAGGCAAGGCCCAGAATGAGGCGAGGACGTGAGAGACGATGCCACATCCGACATAGGTGAGTGGACCCCCCACCACTTGTGTGAGGAGGAGGCTGGCACGGCATCTTCAGGTAAGGTGTCTCTGGCCTGTGAACATCACGTTCAGCCATGCCATGCCCTCCAAATAAACACCCTGGGCGAAGCTGGGTAGTCAACTAGTACATTACATAATTGACGCAATGGGCATAGATCTGGGTGGGCTGTGGAGGATGGCAGATGACAGAGGAGCCTGGTGTACAGTGGTCCATGAGGTCACAATGGTTCGTACTTGACTGTGCAACTTAACAACAACAATTGATCGGACAGCATCTCTGTAGGGTTATAAGTTTGTTTCATTTGTTTTTCATTTTGGGAATAGCTACCTTTCACTGCAAACTGTTTTACAGCATACAAGATCAGAGTTGTGTGGTGATAACAAATGCTTTCTTATTTCACTATTTCATACATATAAAAAAACCATGCTATTGCCTACAAAATATATACCACAATAAACCATAGCATAAAACAGGCAGCTCTTTATTGCTGTATTTGTGCGGGCGGGGGTCTTGCAACTACAGTTTGCTCTTTTGGAGTGTCATTTCAAGTATGACATGCTGAGATTTCTCCTTACCTTATTTAATAAAAGAGCAAGTATTTAGAGTGATGTCTCGTCACTATAGTTTAAGTTGTTGGGAGGTAGCTTGTATAGTGAGGACATCAAAGCCTTGAGTGGCTATCATAGAGTTTCGGGAAATTGTTGCTGCTAGTGATAACTGAGGAAAATATATTCCTACAATTTGATGACAACTAGGCCAAATGAAGCTGAGCTGAATCCAAACCCTTCCCAGCCCATGGATACTGGAAACCACTTTGCACTACCCTCACCTTAGTCTAAGTTTGCATTGGCACAGTGGCTGTTTCTCTGAGATGGAGAAAGTTTAGATCTGACACATCTCATCAGTTTCCTTGTCCACTTCTTCTCTTTCTTTCTGGGCTTTTCAGTTGATCTCCCAAATATTTCCAAATTAGACCAACTCAGGGCTCACTAGCCATTCACTGGAAGTGGATCGTCCTTAAGGCTGAAAATATCTGATTGTAACATCAGGAGGTCCCCTGGCCCCTGTGTTCTGTCATTACATTGCTTCATTGTGTGATTGTAAAAGAGAGATGAGCCAAACGGTGTATATATACGTGAAAAGAATAATCCGTTTGAGGCAAAAAAAAGATATCAATAATGAAATCTTCTTTAATTCAGAATCAACTCAAATAACTTAATGCAGTATTTTCAAAAAACAAAAATAAAATCTTCACTTGATCTTGTGTTCAAAATTTCAAAGTTCCAATATTATAAGTTCCAATATCTTCTCTTGATGAAGCTTGGTCCTCCTCAATGGTAATTGGCTACATGTATCAATTTGCATCAATTTGTTTGTTGACACAAACAAATTGTTGACCGAAGTCAATATACTATCTACTGACCCCACCCTATGACGTGTATCCGTCTAAATATCAAGGTGATGCAGGCTGTGAAGCTCCTAACATCACCCCTTTCATGGTTCACCCTTCACCGGCCAATCCTGTTTCCCCTGTACCTATCTACGTGTTGGCCAGTCAATTGCGAACCTTCCGGATACCTATGGGTCATAAATCTTTACCTTACCAGTGCTACCCGCCAAAAGTGACCAAAGTCAACTTACCCTGTATCTCAAACACTAGCAACAGTGTGGGATGGGCAAAAAAGCCAAGAACCAAAGTGCCAATTGAAGGTTCAAGCAAAAATTCCCATCCGGCCCTGAAGCGACCAGAAAATCACACTGTCCACTAGGGAGGGGGTGGAGGGAAAAACTTCTCCGCTCCGTCGCCTCTCTTAAAATGGCAGCGAGGCTGCCTCGTGGCCACCCCTTTTATAGAGGGGTGGCCATGCCCCCTGACTAACCCAGATGTCTGCATCCGGGTGGGGGCCCCCGCAAAGAGCGCAGTGGCCATTTTGGCACTGCACTTGCATAATTTGAATATTATGCCCAGAATCACTGGATTCTTCATTCTCACTTATTTTTGCTGTTTCAAAAGTGATAAGGCATCTCCATGAAGGATTTTAAAGATTGTTCACCACCAGCTAGGGACAGGATAAATGTTTCTGTTTGTTCCCTCCCAAGATGTTTGTAATTTGTGCAAAATGTTTTTCTGGTGTCTTTCCCTTTTGGGAAACAAAACATTCAGCCAAAAAACAAGCCAAAAAGAATAAGATGATTGTTAAGAAAGATACCAACAAGCCAGTGAATGCTTCAAATTTTTCAGTAACAGCTTCAGTCCTCCTGATTTTGTGCAATTTGCAAAATTCCAACAATTTGTGAATTACATAATTCTGAGTAAATCTAGGAAATTTAGCACAACATTTGCTCTGGAAACTGCAAGAAGACTATTGAAAACCCAAAGTAATTCCTCATCATCCTCAACAGGGAGGGGAAGTATGTTTTTGAATCCTTGTGCTTGCCTGTGATGATGAGACAAGCAACAATTTACATACTTAGGCGAGACAAACACAAAAAAAATCATTTCATAAAAAACACATTAGACTGGGGTAGTAGTGATCAAAACTAATCTATTTTTTAGTTTTAATGGAACAGCTACATAGCTGTAGGCTCTTTTTTGGTAACAGACATTTCAGAAACTATGCTAGGCTGCCATTTAATAGAGTTGCAAGGTTAAAACACATTTTAAACCTACACCATTTTTGATAAGCTCTTAGATAACAAAAGCATGATTCACCATTCTGGAGGTAAGCGGGGCTTTTATCAGAAAAGACCATGTGCAGCATGATTACTGAATTATCTAACCTGGATTCATTGGCCTCCAAGACACAGTATTTTGCTAGGAGATTTATAATTTTGAGTACCTTAAGACCCTCATTTTCTCCCGTAAAATCTTTCTTCTTTAGAATGAACTCTAAAACATTATTTGAAGATGCAAGGACAAATGTGTTATGCTTTTCTGGAGAATATTATAGCAATAAAAACCAAAACCTTAGACCAGCTTTTGGAAAAAAGGTATTTTAAAAATTATAATTCCCATGTTGGCTGTGAGATTCTGAGAGCTGAGATTCAAATAATTTACCCCTTTTCAGAGTCACATACTTAATATACAGACAAATACAGCCATGTGTATGCACAGCCTCTGCCAGGTATCTTCTTCAGGAAAGCATTAAAATGTTTAATTTGCAGCTTTAACTATTACTTTTATTCATCAAGCATCTTATCAGTTTAGTATTTTAATATTGCTATTGGCTTCCTTATTGCTTTGGTAGTTTCTGGTCTTTTATTGATTGTGGAGGAGTTTTACTGTTGCAAACTATCCTGAGGACACTTGCCAGTTGAGCTTTTTCTAAAACAACCCAATAAATAAACATTACTGTAGTAGCAAACTGCTTTTCCAAGCCAATTTACTAAATTTTATTCTAATCAAATGAAAAGGTAGATATTACTATCCACCTAGTACTTGCAGTAATAACTATTATTCATGATACCTTTTTTAAAAAACAACAACCAACAAAGCTATTTTCATATTGTATTGTTTTGTTTGGATTTGTCTTAATAAATAAGTTAAACAAGTAGGTGTTCCCCAAGGAGAAATACCAAGTAACAAGCCACAGTATTGACAGCCTTGTGAGACTCTTTGATTAGCTTTTGTCTTCAGCTATCGATCTGCTGTCTTCTAAATGCTTCCTCCCTTTGTGTTGTCCCCAGTTGTCACCTAGCTAGAAAATCTGACAGCAAGAGAGGGAGAATTACAAAGAGGATAGTGTGGGTGAAGGCAGACATAGCCTTGAATTAGATAAGATTTTTGTCTTAGATTTGGCAAAAGTATTGATGTTATTTATTGGAATAGGACTCCTGAATTATTACAGGAGAGAATTCTATGCTCACTTACCTGGATGTAAGCACTGAATATAATGGGACCTATGTCTGAGAAAGCATGTATAGGTTTGCACCCTGCATAGTATAACAGAAGCTTTTATTACTTCGATCTTTTATAATTAAACAATTAAATATGGAGGGTGGGCTACAGCACAAAAATATCACTTAAAATATATGTTAATGGGCCAGAACTGACAGTGACAGTTATTAAAAAGCTTGCAGAGAACAGCTTAGTGAAAATGACCTCAGAGAAGAGAAAAATCAAATTCCATATTGGTGATTATTAAAAAAGGGAAGGGGAAAAATTGGCTAGCATTTTAAAGTGCTTATTTATGGTGTGGTTATATATATCTTGTTGCACATGTAATTGTATATGCCATCTGGTGTGAAATATTTCACAGAAATGAAATATTGTTCACAGTAAACCTGAATAATTATTAGTGAGTTCAATCACTTTGCATTTTCTTTCCTACTTGAGGCTGCAGGGCAATGAGAATAAAATTATACAGAGAATAGGACTAATGCAGGAAACTCTTGCTAGTAGGTGAACCAGGTTCAATTCTTAGCAAATGTATTGACTGCACCCTCAGCATCTATGAAGGGGACACATATGACCTGTGTTATGTATCCCAGTGGGCAAATAACCAGAGATGATTGGAAGTTGTTCAGAAGTGCAATTAATTTGAAGATTTATTTAAATCACAGCAGATAAACAGGGAATAAGATCCATGAAATGAAGGCAAAATATAAAAGAATTCAAAATCAAAACAATTTGAATTAAAGTATTAGATGTAATCATAGTTATGAAAAATGAGCCTCAATTAGCCTTTTATAAAACACTATATTTACAGTTCAGCTTCCAACTCTACTAGGCTGTATGTTACTTATCCTTCATGTAGAAGAAACAGGGAGGGAGAAATAACATCTGCAAAATAGGGGTGGGGGACACATACCTTTTTATCTCCTCCCCTTTAAAACAAGGTGTGTCTGCCAGATAATATCTATCTCACAGAGAATATGACAAAACACAAATGATTCGCTGTTACTGAGTGCTAGAACTCATTATTAATATGAACAAATAGAAGTGGCACCATATTCCTGCAGCTACTCAATGCCTTTGAAAGTGGCCTTGTTGCCTTGTACTGTGATATAGGAAGACAAGAGAATGAAAGTGGTGAGGAAATTGTAACCTCCTAAAGTTAGACTGGAGGGGAAGAAGCCATACATCTAGGTTCTGGGTAGCTGAGACCTTCAGTTCCCTGCAAATGCAATGAATAAAAAGGTATTTTTCAAACTGTACCAGGTGTCCTCACATTCTTGTTTGACTTGATCAACATCAGGATCCTTTGTGGTGTAATAGTTAAATTGTAGTATTGCAACTGGAACGTTTCAATGTTAACGTTTTAGACAATTATAACCACAGAAAAGTCAGGGGATACAATTTCTGCTCCCTAGTATATAATTTTCCTATAAAGAGAGAACTTTGCTTCAAAAAAGAACATAGGGACATTCAAGCCTGAGATACCCCACTTGCAATTTGAAACAGGACACTTTATGTAATTGACCCTGGACAGCGAGGAGAACAAATGGGTCAATCTAAGAAGAAATCAAGCCTGACTACTCCTTAGAAGGTCAAATAGTAAAGATGAAGATGAAGTACTTTGGACATCAAATGAGAAGAGAGGATTCACTTGAGAAAGCCTTGATGCTGGGGAAGGTGGAGGGCAAAAGAAGAAGGGGGTGGCCAAAGATGAGATGGCTAGAGGGTATTGTAGACTCAATGGGCACAGAGCTGGGTAGATTGAGGAGGATGGTGGAGGACAGAGGTGCCTGGAGGATAACGATCCATAGGGTCGGAAAGGTTTGGAATCGACTGTGCAACTGAAAAACAACAATATGATCCTCTTGAGGATGGCTTTGAAGCTTATTTCGCAATTGGTGAGTTCCTGCAAAAGGATGGGAAACAAGCACAATTCCATGTATTCAAGAAACTGACCAGTAGTTGCTGGACAAAGATCAGCATGCACCAGGAATAGGAGCAATTCACATCCTTGCAAATCCATTTGGAAAAACATATATCCCAACCAACTGGTGAAGTCTGCAAGTTTCAGGGGGTGGGGGGGGAATTTTTCTGCTGGAAATGGCACTTAATAGCACCATTACTCAATTAAGGATGCTATAGAATTAAACCCTGTTTTATCCCTTGCAGGAATAAGAACTCTATTAGGGATTTTAAGCAATGAAACCAGTGAGGTTAATATAGCCTATAGCTGTGATGGTGAACCTTGGCACTCCAGATGTTCTTGGACTTCAATTCCCAGAAGCCTAGGCCCTGTGAATCCACATAAATGGGATCCTGGAAGCGGAAGTAAAATTTGCCCGTATGGGCGCATTTTACTTCTGCTTCCAGGAGCAATGAGGGCAGCGTTGTGCTGGCCAGATGAATTGCAGCAAACCCATTCATGTGGATTCATGGGGGCTTGAGATTCTGGGAATTGAAGTCCAAGAACATCTGGAGTGCCAAGGTTTGCCTTCATGGGCCTATAGGATTCAAAAGTACTTCATTGTTAATGAACAAAATTACTTACTTGCAGATACACCCCTCCTTACTTCACTCCCATAACACTGCAAAAATAGTTAAACTAAGCTACAGGTTGTAATCCTATATGGGCAATACAATCCTAAAGTTTCATTAATTAGCACTACAACAAAGACAAGTTCATTACAGTTTATAAAAAATACGAGTTTAGGTTTATGTCATCTTCCTTCCTTAGCTAATTTTTATTTATGTATGTACAGTCGCTTTATTTTTGTTTTCTAGAAAACAGTTTTTATAAATGAAAGAAGAATAAGTTATGGTACAGTATATAAATGGCCCATGTTATTTTAAATGAAGCCACAGCCATCTGTCACCTTCTAATTTAGAAACAGGGCAAGAACATATTTTAGAATTATACCTTTAAGAACTACTAAATAAGTTTTATTATAAATGTTTGTGCAGATTTCCATTACAAAAAACACCTGTGATGCTATGCAGCTATCTGAGGAAAATTAATCCTTATTTCAGCCAGTCTGTTTGCACTTCGCTGGCAATGTAAACGTACACTGCAGTGCATATAAAAGCTGCCTTTAGGCTTCCTGGGCTTTGTGAAAGAGAGTTAATGCATTGAGAGGATTCAGGGTTAATTATTTACGAGATGTTGATTTTACTGAAAAGTTAAACCTCACCACATGACAATGGTAATGATCTGGCCAGACTCAGAGAGAACAAACTAGTAATGTTAATGCTTATATTCTTATAAGAGAAAAACCTTGTAAGGGTTCCATCCCTGCTACTGCATCCTCCAGAAGGGGAGGACTCTCAGCCATCTGATCCAAGCTGCTCCACCCAATGGAGCTCAGGAAAAAGTATTTTTCAGTTTCAGTAAGAGGAAAGACTAGCATGCCAGCCCTCCCAGACTGCAAGGTTCCAGTCTCTTGTCCCCTTTTGAGTTGGGCAGATTTTTGTAGACTGAAAGGTTTGTTCTCTCTCTATCTGTATCTTACCTTGGATACCTTGGAGTCGTTATTCAGCAAAGAGTCCGTGCATTAGTAGACGTCTCCACAATGACATTCCACACATGTAAATGGACTTGAGAAATCAAGTCCATCTGTTTTTGGATTTTTTAAGACATTTGGATGTCACATCACCCTTTGGCTAGGCAGACCATGACGTGTGCCCTCCACTTTGTTGAATTTTAGTCCCAGCCTAACATCATTGACAAGAGATGGGCAAGACTGCCTAGTGAGACTGATCAAGCCCCAACTTTTTATTTGGCAATTTTACTTCCCACTCCAGAGTCTGGGTGTGGGTGAATGTCTTTTGAGTGTGTCTCCCTTTTCTGCTTTATTGTTCCAACCTGTTTTGTTTTGTTTTAAACCATGATGCTCAGTGAGTGCGAATTCCAGTTCCTGGTTCCTAAAAAAATCTGGATGCAGACATAGAGCAGCAGTTGCTCAAATCAGCTACTCTCATGGAAGGCCAGGTGTGCACTAGACCTAGACCAAGAGTCCTTCCCTTTTGAAGAATGCACTCCTGGCAAGCAGTGGAAATCAGCGGAAGGGACAGAATGCTTTCCTCTGGCTGGAACATGAGATAGTCCTCCTCGCTGCCTCTGGGGTCCATCTCTTCATATATGCAATGAAAGTTATTTATTATTATTATTATTATTATTATTATTATTATTATTATTATTATTATTATTATTATTATTATTATTATTATTATTATTAGGTTTATTAGGTTTATTAGGTTTATTAGGTTTATTAGGTTTATTTCTATACCACCTTTCTTCACCTATGGGCAACTCAAGGCAGTTCACAACAGTAAAATAAACATTAAAAAATACAGCATTACAATATCAGAACAAATAGCAATAACAATACAATAATCAGCAAAATAAAAGATTATCACATACAAAATAATACAGCAAAATCCATATAATCAATGACATAGTAACAATAAATAAGATCCCCAGAGATACAATGTATAACAGATCATAAGCCCATACAGTGCGATACAAAGCATCTTGCCTCACAGACCACAGCCCTAACACAGCACAAGGTATACTTCCCCTGGCGATGGAGTGGCTATAGGAAGAGGCGAAGAAGTCTGGCTTTTTCATATCGGCCTGAGGCGGGACCCAGGAGCATGAAGAAAAGAAAAGGTGCTCTCCCCCCCCCCCCCGCAGCAGCAGCAGTCCTTGAGCGGTGGCGGCTTTCAGCCCATCCTGGTAGCCCACAGCCCTTTATCCTCCCCACAGATGGACTGAGAATGAAGGGTGGGGCTCCCCACAGCTGTGGGAGCAGTCCTCGGGTGGCAGCAGGTCTTTGGCTCATCCTGGTAGCCCACAGCCCTTTATCCTCCCCACAGATGGACTGGGAAGGAAGGGTGGGGCTCCCCACAGCTGTGGGAGCAGTCCTCGGGTGGCAGCAGGTCTTTGGCTCAGCCTGGTAGCCCACAGCCCTTTATCCTCCCCACAGATGGACTGGGAAGGAAGGGCGGGGCTCCGCACAGTTGTGGAAGCAGTCCTTAGGCAGCAGCAGGTCTTCCAAGTTGCCTCTTATTTATTTGCCTCAAGTATAGACTATGCCCCTTATTCATTTCAGATTTCTAACCCAGTACAAGTGAAAAATACAGACCATTCCCCCATCCACAGTGGTATATAATGTGAGATTTATCATGGATACCTAAAGTTGCAGATAATAGTGAACCTTATGTTTTACAGTGCCTACAGTAGCCTTTAGTGGCCAACTCTGGTAAAGCAGAATATGAATATTTGTAGACCTGTGGATAACTGAAACTGTGGATACTGTACCTACAAATTGTTCGGACAACTTGTACAAATAGATATGTAATTAATTATTATATATGCCTATAATAATTTATACATATATTTATTTAATATATTCATGAATATTAAAATGAAGAAGGAAAAAGATTAGTATTTGTTAATTTGGATGAGTAGGAGTAGAAAAAAGTGGAAGACTGATTCAGAAACACAAACAGAAGGAATAGAGGAGCTCTATGATATCCCACACTTTATGGCAAAAAAGATTTCTCTGGTGTCTCAGATGTATTGGACTCACCATCACCAGCTAACAATTGTATTAATAGTCCATCTGAGGCAAAGAAATCCATGCGATATTAAGGAAGGCAATTTTAAATGACATGGAAAAAAATCACTTTTAAAAGGGCCAATAACAAATGTGGCCCTTGGGAAACAAGGAGGACTAGCCTCAAGCCTTTCTAGCTAATCCAAATATTTAATTTGTAAGTAATAACTTAAGTAACAGATTAATTAAAAAGAAGTTCATCAAATCACAAGGTTTGCATTTAAAATGGCAACAACAAAACTGTCCTAATGAGTCAGTCTTCAAATTTTAAAATCCAAGCTGTGAATTTTAAGATGTTTTTAATATATTGTTGGTAGCTGCTCAGAGTGGGGATGAATCTCCAGATGGGTAGGATATTATTATTATTATTATTATTATTATTATTATTATTATTATTATTATTATTATTATTATTATTATTATTATTATTATTATTATTATTATTATTATTATTATACAAATCAAACATTTGGTTCACAGTTGAGGACTTGAATAAAATTAACAGTTCAAGCCCTAGCCAAGGACCTAAAACTGTTAAGGTAATGTCTGAGTATATATGCAGTCCCCAGTATTGTTTTTTGTAGAGTTAGGATGTTCAAATTAGATAAGACCACATTTCCAAATATCTAGGGAGTCCTTAAAGTACTGCTCCAAGGGCTCCGATCACTATGGGAACCACAACAGATTTCTTCTGCCATAGACGCTCAACTTCAATTTGCAAATCACGATATTTTGTGATTTTCTCCAGTTGTTTGTCTTCAATTCGTGCATCTCCTGGTATAGCAATGTCAATAAACCAAATCTTCTTTTCCACAACAGTTATATCAGGTGTGTTGTGAGGCAGATGTCTATCTGTTTGAATTTTAAAGTCCCACAGTAACTTGACTCTCTCATTCTCTAAAACTTTCTCTACGTGATGTTCCAAATGATTTTTAATGCATACAAATCCAAACTTCTGGCAAAGTTTCCAATGGATAATTTCTGCAACCCTGTTATGATGGTGCAAATAATCAGTCTGTGAAATTTTGCTGCATCCACTGATCATATGATCTACTGTTTTATTCTTATCATTATAAAGCCGGCATTTGCTATTGTTGGATATGTGCTGTATTTTTGTCTTCATGAAATTTGTTGGCAAAACTTGTTCCTGAGCTGCCAGGATAAATCCTTCCATTTCCTTCTTCAAAACTCAATAGATTAATTAGTTCATAGATGAATTAGTTCATCTATGGATATGAGCTCTTGCAAACTTTTATCTCCTGATGCTCTCTGTAACCTCTGAACATCCTCCTTACAACAGCAATCCATTGGTTTCTCTTCTGCCAGCAATTCATTTGTCTAGTTCTTTGGTTTGTTGTGCCCTAATTCTGACCAATTTCTTTTAAAATGTCTGCATGAACATCTAAATGCATTTTAACATGTTTTATTTCAAATGTGTGCATTAATGTATGCACTGATGTACACATTTTCCTAAGAAATAAATATTTTTACTAGCAATTTCCCCTCATTGTACATCATATTTTTTCCACCTGGAGAATTGTATTAAAAACCAGATAATAGCAAATTTGGGCTCCAATTTGCCTATGAGTTTTTGAAATGCAGTGTAAATTTGAAGATTTGGTTTCAGAGACACAAATTGGGCATATGTGAAAGTTCAGAATTAAGTTATTTTGACTCTGATTGTACTCTGATCTAGGGTCTAACTTGACAATATAGGTCTATTGTATTTGCTGTGCAGGGGCTGCGGTGGCTCAGTGGTTAAGATGCTTGCCTTGTTAGCTGGAATGGTGGCAAGTCAGCAGTTCAAGACCTGGCTACTGCATGACAGATTGAACATTCGTTTCTGTCCCAGCTCCTGCCAACCTAGCAGTTCGGCAGCAAGAAATTGCAAGTAGATAAATAGGTATCACGTGGGTGGAAAAAAGATCCTTTTAACCCAGAATAATTTCTGACAAGAAATTATTATTATTATTATTATTATTATTATTATTATTATTATTATTATTATTATTATTATTATTATTATTATTATTATTATTATTATTATTATTAGCCAATTGTTAAAAAAGGAGACAATGTTTTCTTTGGACAATTATCTATTGACTGAAAGGAAATAAATCTTGGTAGAAAATTATCCACTAAAATAATTTTGTGAGAACTTCCAGCTACTTTCCTAGCAGCCTTGGATGCCCCATTCCTACAGGTATTTTATGTGATGCAAGTTGCTATAGAGACATGAAGGGACAGGCTAATCTGCCTTCATGAATTTCTTTCCATTCACTTACCTTACAAACTAAGACACAATTTCTAATCTTGGCTGTATTTATTTTGGATCATAACTGTAACAACCTGCAAAGAAATACATTTCTATGAAAGACATAGGCTACATCCATTTGTTAGTCTCAACCGCAGTAAGCAGACTGAATCAGTGGAAATTTCCTGACTATTGTCCTATCAAATGACTTTTAATTCAGTGGGTGTGTTTCACCTGAGACTAATGCTAATGTGAATCAAAAATCATTACTTGCAGGGCCAGAAATACACTTGTATAAACAACCAGTGTGGTGCAAGATACCCTTATTCTTATTTTAAACGATCTATCATGCCTACTGCAGCCACTCATCATTGACAAGTAGGACAGGTAATCAATTGGCGGAGGTGTGCCATTTGGGACAAGTCAGAGGGAACGTTAATAAGGGAAGTGAGAAATTCCCTTACTACAGAAGGGAGAGTCCACATTTAATGTTTCCTTCTCTGGAATTATCCCCCTGTCTGTACCTGTGGTGTAAATTTGTCCCTATGATTGCTTGTTTGGAGGAGAAAGAGGCCTGCACTGCACAGATTGCTCAGAAAACAGAAACATGACTGCCATGATTGAAATTTTTGAAGTGGTTGCCATGTTAATCTGTTCAAGCATATCAGAGAGTAAACAAAACAAAACAGACAAAAAACAAGAGTTAGTCTTTAAGGTGCCACATTTTATGTCTTTGTTGTTGTTGTGTTGTGCACTCTTTGATAACCTTTCCATGAGTATCTAAAAGTCTGGCAAAATAAAATAAAACAAAAAATATTTGTTTGTTTATTACATTACCCCACAATGCAGACTCTCTGTGTGTGGTTTACAAGACTACCAAAGAAGAGGACAATACCAATCAAAAGTAAAAGCAACAACTGCCAACTGTTGAAATAAAAGAACACATCATATGCATCCATAATAATACAGGTATTCATTCCACAGTATCACATTCCCATTTTCCTCCATAAATTATCACAGTTACACATAATCCCTCTATTTGAGCTGAATTAATTTCTAACCCTAGCAAATGTACTCTAATTTTCAAATCTTATTAGTCTTATTATTTACCAGATTTAAATAATATCTCCACAAGCAGCTTCGTAATAACACTAACAATTTCATGTCAGAAATTATTCTGGGTTGAAAGGATTTTTGTGGAAGAAACTCCAATCAGGGGACACCCTAATGAGGCTCCTTTCATGTCCCCAAGAGCTGGGACAGAGATTGGTGCTCAATCCATCATGCAGTATCCGGGTCTCGAACTACTGACTTTCCAGCCTTCCAGCTAACAAGGCGAGCTTCTTAACCACTGAGCCACTGCAGCCTTCTTAGTAACATATGTAATTCTACTCTCACTTGTTGATGCACTGGGATGATGGACAGCACACTATTCAGCACACAGCATCAGAGTATACAGAATATGTAAACACAAACTAAGATTTGTTACTGAATGAATACTCAACCAAGAAGCTAGTAGTACAGCTGGAGATGGGATAGGCCATGTTATGTCTGTTTCTTGTATATTTCCAGAAACATCCCAGAACCTGCCACAAAAAAATAAGCCCCAGCCTTCTCAGAAACCCTTGCAATCCCATGCAAACCAAAGCCTTCAACTAGATTCTGATTGTTCTAAACCTCTATTACATCTCTAAAATAATAATAGAATGTTCTTGGAATAATACTTTATACTGGTGTTTCCCAACCTTTGGGTTTTGGACTTCAATTCCCAGAAGCCTAAGTCAATTTCCCAAAGCACTGATCAACCAATGTACTGATTTAGGCTTCTGGGAATGGAAATTCCCCTGTGGGATGTGTGCCTCATGTTGGGAACCACTGCTTTAAACGGACTTCCCCTATACTGTATCCTAAACTAGGTTTAATACAGACCATCTGTGATCAGGAAATCTATGTTTGCTTTTGCTTTTATTTGAAAACAGATCTGATATGTAAAACAGCATCAGGACAAAGTGTTTAACCATTACTTCAAGTTACACTTGACCCCTGAAGCGTAATAGCTGTAACATTAGTTGTGTATAGGGTTGTTGGATAGATGCTTAGGATCCAAAGCACTGCACTAGCTGGCTTTCAGATGTCCCCTATTTCATCCCTAACATTGATCTCATAGAAACATAGGATAATTGTGCCCATGACAGCTAAGAGAAAATAATGTTACTTGGAGGGAGATGTAAGATATGCCTTAGTGAAATGTCATCTTCCATGTTTTTCTGGAAGGAAAAGCAAGAAATAGTTCTATATTTCAATATTAACATATTCTAACATTTTTATGGGGACTGTGGTGGCTTAGTGGTTAAGACACTGAACTTAATGACTGGAAGGTCAGCAGGTCAGCAGATTGAGACCCGAGTGTTGCATGGCAGAGTGAGCTCCCACCTCTGTCCCAGTCCTTATAACCGAGCAGTTCAAATGCAAGAAATTGGATGTAGATAAATAGGTAGAACTTCAGTGGAAAGGTAAACAGTGTTCCATGCAATCCGGTGTCTAGTCATGCCTGCCACATGACCACAGACAGTGCTGGCTTTTTGGCTATAAACGGAGATGAGCACCAAACCCTAGAGTTGGATTTGACTGGCTTTCGAGCAAGGGCAACATTTTTACCTTTTACCTATGTTTATGAGAAATTGTTTTTGAAATCTCTGACAATCTGGAAAGTAAATGTTCAGGAGTAAAACTAAGTATGTTGGGGGAAACATCATTCAGACTGATTTTGAATATGTACTTTGAAATGTTTGTGCCTTTTTTCCTTCCCATTTCCACATTTTTGTGAGACTTCATTTTTCAGTCCATTATCCTAATATTCAATTCAAGTTTTTAGAATAAACAATAAAACAGTTGTTCAACCTCTAGCTTGAGGTTTAGTTTTTACTATGCACTACATCAAATGGATAAATGCACATTTGGAATTTTCTATGTCTTGCCTTCTTGACCAACCAACCACACTAAGAACTAGTTTACACTAAATTGTTTCTAGTGTTTCTTATTTTACTTTTGATAATATATCTAGTGCAAATAACTTAATCACACAATCCATCAATTTTAACTTGAAGGTAGAGCTTCCTCAAAGATTGTGATATTATGTAGAACAAAAGAAAATAAAAGGCAAATTTAAATTACAGATTAGAGAAAGTTTGAAATATCTGGGAATAAATATCTCAAGTAAATTTGAGGATCTAAAGAGGTTAAATTATGAAAAACAAAAGAAATTAAAGATAAAACCCAACAATATAAAAAATTGAAGCTGTCTTGGTTCGGCAGGGTTGCATTGTGTAAAATGATGTTATTGCCAAGAATTAATTTTCTGTTTGATGCTCTGCCAATCCAACTCAACAATAAAAAAAATTAAGGAGTATCAAAGTTTATTAAATAATTATTGTAATGGTGGATGTAAGGCTAGAATAGCAAAGAATTTGTGGTATTTATCCCAGAAAGAAGGGGGATTAAGATTGTCATGTGTGAGGAATTATTATAGAGCTTTTCAAAAATGTTGTGAAGGTTTTAATGAAGCTATGCATCTTTGAGCTATAAAACTTTCATTTGTTGGTTCTCACTTGCAAATTGCAATATAGCTATTCCTTTATTGTCTCCTACTGTCACCTTTTGAAATGGAACGAAGTATTTTACAGTTTTGACTATTCGAGCCATACAAAGATTTTAAGGTTGACCAGACTGAATAAACCTACATGACAAATACAGATGTCCCTTGGGGTGACAACACCAGTGTTTTGACAGGAGGAACCAGGTTTTCTTGTTTAAATCAATCATCAGGATGACTGTGTTCCCAGGCCACAGTTCCAAAAGAATATGCTAATACTGGAGTTGCCCAGCAATTAAGAACAATAATTTTTCCTTTTTAATTAAGTTCTGTTCTAAAAATTTCACTCTATGAAAGTACATGTTCTTGAATAATGGTTTAGGTTCTTGTGGTTTATATGGAGTTTTTCATGGCTCTCTAGATATTTACAGGATTTTTGCTTCCTTAAGCATTGAATAAACTATTTGTTAGTGCTTGTATTTACTGCCCTCTGAGAATTTGCCACTTTTGATGTGGATAATAACACATTTATCAATACCAAAACTCATTTTGCTATCTGTACTGCAACACAGCAAGGTTTAAGTGTCTATTCAGTTTATCAGGTGAGCTTATAAATAATTTAACATCTTTCATGCACTTTAAGTGAGAAACATCAAGATCATTTTTCCAACAATTAGGCTTGCAGCCTTTAGCGCTATCATTTAGCTGGGATTTAAAGCCAGACAGAAACCATAGAGGTGGCAAGGGAAGAAACCAAATGTAAGGGTTGCCTTATGAATCTCCTTGTGAGAAAATGCTCATTGTGAGACTATGTTCTCAAGAGGAGATTATCCTGCAAACAAAAATTCCACACTGGAGTTTCAAGCCAGGCTTGTTCCTTCAGCCTTCCTCACTTCTTAAGCTAAGAAGAAAGCCTGGTATCTACCATGTAAAGCACGTCCTATCTGGTATCACAATACTCAGAAGAATATATGCATGCTGGCTTGGTGTGTAGGTGCATACACATCAAGAGTCACAGTAGGATGTTTTGTTTGCCAGGAGAGGGGGTAGACCAAAAGTTACAATTTTGGTTATGCTCAGGAACAGGATTTCAGTCATCACCTGTTGCATACAGAGTTGTATGACTCAGCATGTAATTGTTAATATCGGTGGTGATTTCTTCTCTTAGCGAAGTTTGCCTTCAGAAGTTACACCACTTTGTATAGTTGCACAAGAGAATTTTGACCAGTATATATAGTAGGATTGAAACAACAGTCATGATAGAAATGTTAATTCTGGCCGTATCTTCCAGAATGAAAAGTACATTCTGTTCTGTGCCAGAAATGCTGGGGAAGCAGAATCTTAAATATTTTGGACAGTCTGCTTATTGCACTCATTTAATGATTATACTTTGCAAAGCAACAATGCATAATTACAGATTCTAAATTCACGCTGATGGTCTATTTTAATAGGATTACTAGTTCATGAAATAATAAGGCAGTTGGCAGACAAGTGTTTTATTTCTTAATTAGACAGAGTCCTCTTGAAAGTCTAGTATTGTATTTTTAAAACAAATAATTGAACCTTGCAACAATACAACTCATAAATATTGCACTAGAATTATGAATGCTTAGATTGGGTATTC
Organism: Bradypodion ventrale; assembly: GCA_035047345.1. Taxonomy (NCBI): domain Eukaryota; kingdom Metazoa; phylum Chordata; class Lepidosauria; order Squamata; family Chamaeleonidae; genus Bradypodion; species Bradypodion ventrale. Next base: position 115,786,997 of record JAWDJE010000002.1, read on the forward strand.
TGTCCTGTGAGGACCTGTCTTCTATATAAATGAGACTGAAGCTCATAAATGGTGTATAGGATCTCCAGGGATTGCTTTTTTTTTTTTGAAAGTCCACTAAGACCTGTCACCACATGAAGATAATTATTTGCATGATTTATGTCCCCACAGAGGACTTTGTTCACACTGAACATCCCTAATCACCTTTCTTATGTAGCCTATGGATTCTCTGAAGGTTTTATTTTGTCCCCTATTAGTAACTAGTTCACATCATTAATAAAAGTATGATTGTTCTTCTTTTAATATTTTGTCACTGGATTCACTTCTATCCCAACTTCAGGAGTGACTTGAGTTCCCTAGGTAAAGGGATACAGTAAAACCCTGTTTTATGGGAAAAGTCCATTCTGTAGTTTTTCCCGTAAGACAGTTTTTCCGTAAAACAAAGCACAATTTCCCATAGGGATGCATTGGGGGAAAAAAGAAAACGGTCCAGACTGGACCAAAAATAATCAATTTTTAAAAATTACCCCCCAAAATTAAAAAAAATAGCAGTCACAACCCTCTCCCACACCCCGATCATCTCACCAGCTGGTAAGCAGCTGGGGTGGAGAAGAGGGGGTGTTATTAGAGCATTTCCAGCCATTGGGGGAGTGGGAGCATCTGCTACCACTAGCGCTGCCACCACTGTCCCCACTGCTTCCACCAGCACTGGGAGAATGAGTGTGAGGGGGGGGGCATATCCACTCCATTGCACTCATTGTCTGCGCTCCCTCCGCGGCATGCTTTAGCCAGAAACGTGCATTGGACGGAGACTGGAACAGAGTGGTCTTCATCCGATGCACATTTCCAGTTAAAGCGCGCTGTGAAGGGAGCATGGACAAAGAGTGCAACTGAGCAGACATGCCTCCTACACTTCCCCAGTGCTGGTAGAAGCAGCGGGGACTGTGGGAAACACAGAAAAACTTCTACAATTGCTGCGTCCACCGTAAGTGAAGTCTTGCAACTTTCGGCAGTGGGGGCAGGTGGAACAGAATAGAATTTTTTAGTCTAAAATGATGTGGGGCCACCATTTTAGAGTCTAAAATGGCAGGGCTGCCATTTTAGACTTACCAGATGGAAGGAAATTCTGGGGGAACCGGTTCCAGGCAACGGATTATGGAATGTTATTGTCCTGAGCAAGGAAATCTAGTTTTGATGGCTTCTCAGGGCCACTAGCAGGGTGTGGAACTGATTATGGATCATGATACACTAGTTCCCATCTTGAGGTAAGGTACTAACAGAGGCACTGTTTGAAGTGGTAGCTTTGTTAGTCTGTTCAAGCATATCTGAGAATAAACAAAACAGAACAGCAAAAAAGGACAAAAATATTGTGGCACCTTAAAGACTAACTCCTGTATTTAAATGTGAGCTTTCGTGAACCAAGTCTGATGAAATGGACTTGGTTCACAAAAGCTCACGTTTAAATACAGGAGTTAGTCTTTAACGTGCAATTAAAAATTGTCTTTTTTTTTCCTGTTCTGTTTTGTTTACTCTCAGATATAACAGAGGCAAGCTGTTTCTTTCAAATATATTGCTGTAGTCTATACTTTGCATGCCATGCAATGCTAAGGTTATAGTAATTTTTATATGTATACAGTATATCTAGCTACAGAAAGTAGAATTTATGGGACCAACAGGGGATATATTGCAATATTTGTCTTTCCTGAAAAACTCTAGTACTGTGGATGCCCTAACTCAGGGTTCCTCAAACCTGACTCTCTGGGTGTTGTTGGACTTTCCCCTGTGGTATGTAACGTAGCTGGTTCCTCTCATATGATTTCACCTTTCTGTAATTAACACAGTGACACAGAGAATAGAGATTCTACTAAAGTAACATTCAATACATAGGTTTACTGTTGGAGCTTGTTTATATCATGATATCAAGGTGTATAGATGTGTATAAACATAAGTTCCTCTCTTTCTCAATCTTTGAATTCCTTTATTTCCTTGGTTCACCCTGAAAATTATTTGGGGTACAGTGTAATGATAAAGATAAGACCACAACCATTTGAAATGTTCAACCAGTCAGTATTGGGCATACATATAGTCCTATGCTCTCAAAAGTTTATCAGCAGAATTCCACAGTATTTTTCACACTCACATACCATGTTTTGTTTTCTAAACCAAATTCTTATTAACACTCCCCCCCCCCGACATTAGGTCTTGCTCCTGGTTTTTTTTTAAACCTATCTCATTCTATTTTTACTGATATAATTCACCACATCTATAACCCCCACCTATGGATTCTTTATTTCCAAGCTGAATAGAAGCCTTTTGATTTCCAAAAGTTAGGCTCTTCAACTGATTTCTCTCTGCATGGGCTCCATCCTACTTGAATACGGATATCCAAAAGTGGGCACAGTAGGTCAGGGGTTTCTAGTTTCTGACTGCACAATGAAGTTTAGGAAATATCCTGACTTGCCTCAAGTATCAAAGAACAAAATTCCACCTTTCTTTACTTTAAAATCCTCTTGAGGAAATCTGTTGATAACCCAGCATTGGCGTTCTGTGCCTTTTGAGGTAATGGATTTGGCTGCTTCTGATCATTTTTGAGCCCAGTTTAAGATGTCATTTAGAATCTGTAAATGTCTTGAGAGCCGAACACTGACTTGTCCAGATGAGTCTGCTTGACTGCTATAATAACTGAATGAGAAAATTCCTTCCAGGCTATCTGAACAGTGGATCTCCCTGTTTCTGATGGACTTTTTTTTTGCAAGCAGCAAAATACAACTTATTATCTAATTTCCACCCCCAGCTTCACACCATTTTAACTGCACTTTCCCCTGGATTTTACAGTTGACTGTTTTGTATTTTACATAAATGTAGACATATAAGCTGTTTTGGACATTTCTTTTAGTCAGTTAAATAATTACACATGCACCTCCACTTGGCCAATTCAAAGTTTTCAGGGTGCTATCCATGGTAGAGATTAAAATATGAATAGAAAAAGCAAGATCCACTTTCATAAAAATGTGACACTTGTTATGCTTAAAGGCAGGATAGCAGCACCCGTCAGAGCAAAGAAACAGAAGCCTTGTTTCCCTGCTCTGATCAGTGCTGCGGTTCTAGCCCTTGGGTCTGGGGTTAGGGGGATGGAAATTCCCCCCTCTGACCCGACCTTAAAGGCAGGATTGCAGCAGGGGAACAGAAGCCTTGTTTCCCTGCTCTGATTGGTGCTGCAATCCTAGCCCTTGGGGCCGGGGTTGCGGTGGTGGAATTCCCAAACACACACACACACACAGGCAGGATCGCAGCGCCAGTCAGAGCAGGGGAACAGAAGCCTTGTTTCCCTGCTCTGACTGGTGCTGTGATCCTGCCTTTTGGGTCGGGTGGGGGGTGTTGGGAATTCCACCTGACCCTAAAGGCAGGATTGCAGCAGTCTGGGAAACAGCCCTGGTCTCCTCACAAGCAAGCCATCAGAGTCACAAAGTGCTTGTGGACCCAGGCAGCTTGTTTGCAAGGAGACCAGGGCTGTTTCCCAGACTTCTGCAAGCCAACCTCCTGGATCCACAAGCGCTAGGCAACTCAGGTGCTTTAAACCCCTGCCCAGGGGGAATGCAGCCCAGCACTGCCTGTTCACACAGCGGCTTTAAGGGGGCGGGGAAAGGCTCCCCCACGCCACCCCCAAAAAGACAGAAAACATTTCCAGTGTGATAAAGCAAACCATAAAGGTGGTTTTTGCCTTTTGAAAAATAAATTGTATCATACAACAATGAAAATCGTTGTGTGATACAACTTTTTAATTAAAAGGCAATCGTTGTATGATTTCATCGCTGTGCAATGCAATTGTTGTAAGAGGTTTTACCGTATTATGTTTCTGTCTCTTACTTGGATTCTATTTGTGTTTATATACATAACTCCATAACACACATATAAATATTCTATTCAGTTTTTCTTCCAGTTGTATGAATGGTTTATGTTAGAAAGCCTTGTGCTCCATAAAAAGATGATATGAAATTTCTCTCTTGGTCTGTAATTGTTTGTATACTTATTAAGGATCTCTATTTATTTGACATACTGTATCTCAATTCTTCTGAATCTACCCACCCACACACCATCCAGAAATAGTCATATACCACCTTAAATGAAGATTTTTGAACAGTACTTTTTGCCTTTCTGAAATCTGTGCACTTTTAAGACTATTTCCTACCAAATAAAGGGAAATGGCTCTTATAAATGCCATTGCCAACAGATTTCATTTCCAGCAAATAACTGGAACAATAACAAGCAGTTTACCATTTAGTTTATGGGTGGTGTTGACAGATTCTGCAGCTAGCAACATAAAATGGCATTATAAGGGACTATTAAAATAACATGCCCTTTATGGTTTGCATTATCATACTGGAAATGTTTTCTGTCTTTTTTATATGTTTATTAATTTCAATTTTTTTCTGAATGAAGTCATTGAGGGTGGACTGCTGGAATAGAGGCTTTTCTCCCCTTGTTTAAACAGTGTTATGATGTGGAAGCCTCAGTTTCAGATGAAACACAAAGAGATGCCTCCCTTTCAAAAGAGATTCTGAGGAAACAGGGATCTCAGAGCAATCTGAGCACTCCAATCATATTTACAAAAATCCTTTGCTCAGTGGGTTTTTTTTTTGAAACTAGTACCGTATTTTTCAGACCATAAGATGCACTCCCCCCAAAGTGTGTGTGTGTGTGGGGGGGAAATGAGGGTGCATCTTATAGTCTGAATGCTGTCCAGCAAGGCTGTGTCATCATGGGAGGAGCCCACCACACCACCATGCCCACCTCCCAGTAGTGCTGGCAATGCTTCACATTCATCTCGCCCAGGGCCAAAGGCACACGGGAAGCACGGAATGGAAAGCACACCCAGATGGTGAGGTGCTGACCCATCAGCAGCACCTGGCTGCAGAAGACCAGCTGACTTGCAGCAGCTCCTGCAGCACTTCCCGTGTGCCTCGCTTGGCTGGTGAGAGCTCAACCCACCAGCAGCTTCCAGAGAAAAAAGACCAGCCGACCTGCCAGCAGCGGCTGCAGCTGCCTCATCCTTTCAGCCATGCTGCTCTGGAAATCCTCCTCCTCTCCTCCGGGACAATGAGGCTCTTCCTGAGCCTGCCGTCCCAGAGTGGCATGGCTGAAAGGCCCTCACCAGATGGACGAAGTGAGCTACAAGCAAAGTGAGCTACAGCTACAGCTCCTGCTCCCTATTTGGTTCAGAATATTTTTTCTTGTTTTCCTGCTCTAAAACTGAGTGCATCTTATGGTCAGGTGTGTCTTATGGTCTGAAAAATATGGTATTTTAAACTGCATCTCACTCAAATTTTTGTGTGAAATCTGTGAAAACAATGTTCTTTCATTTCTCTAAACTGTCATGAATGCTATCCCTTCTACCAAAGTGATGGGAATAATCCAGCAGTGCCTTATTCTCACATGTAAGCCAGGACATCTGAGAATCTATATCCCGACAGTCCAGGCTTTGTTGCATGCCTATGAACCTTCAAATTGAAATCCTGACTTAAATATAATGCTGAATTGACTAAAAATGCTTAGACTGTTTGCTGTCCAATGTGTCTAGCTTCATATTTAATGAAAATCCCAATTGCAATTAAGGATAAAATTTCAGTATTTCCTACATTTTAGGATATATTAGGGTGTGTGTGTGTTTTTTTTTTTTTTGGTTTTGTATTCTTTTGAATACAAACACTATCAATAAACCTAAATGTATATGAAATTTTTTGGCTCTTTTGTTTCAATTTCCCAATTCTGGTTTCTGGTCCTAGACTCAATTAAAAGTCAGAAAACTAGTGTAAAAATCCGGGACAAGGCAATACACTCCAAAACAGAATAACAATAACATTATATAACAAAGCGGAATCAAACATCCACAGACCTATGCAGACACTAACTGTACTGTAAAGTCCCCATTTATCATCACTTCATCATCCTCATTTTTTATCTTTAGGAAAAAAATACAACTGAGAAATAAATCATTATTATGAAAATAATAAAAATAAAAACACACAACGGGTAATATTATCAAACCCTCCCAACCGAACCCAAAATTTGGGGAATTGGGAAAAACAGCTCTCCCTTTTGCCACTTTCATAGTTTCAAGTCTAGCAGCAAAGGCAGTAGCCCCCAACTGCAACCCAACCCCCACTTATATGACAAAGTGCTAACACAGCAACAGGGGAGGAAGGAAATGCTCCCATTGGGCTGCTGGATAGAGGCTTGGGTGACTGCATGGGTGCCCAGAGAGAAGGCTCTGAGTGCCATCTCTGGCACATATTCCATAGGTTCACCACCACTGGTATAGGTCAACCAGTAAGGCACTCCAGGAAACAATAAAAGAAATGGGAGAAAATCCATCCAAACATCAATAAAATAAAAGACAAAGAGCAGCATAATTCATAATATGAATTGCAAAATAAATTTGCAATTTTCTTTATCCCCTTTTTCATAACCCCAAATCTTTGGTATTTCAAAGGCTTGCAATCATAAAGCCAAAAGGAAAAGAAAGGGTTTATTTCATCCCCCCCCCCACTCCAACATTAACGTTAACCCGGAAATCCCATCCCTAGCTGTTATATGTCTAACATGTCCTAAAGAGCTTGTCTTGCGGAGGCCAGTTTATATCTTATGATGATCATGAGGATCAACACAGATGTTTAGTCCATTACCAATTTCAATTTGGCTTAAAATTGTGAGATAGATTTTCTGATACTGAAAAGTATGAACACATGATTATGCACACAAGAACACACACACACACGGCAATATAAAACACATTTGCCCTTGGTCTTCTAGAACACAATACATTTTTAGGAACATGAGCACCAGTTATAAAACATTTCCAGTCATGTCTATCCTGGTTGAATGCACTGTTCAGTAGATACAATTACCCTATCCTTTCCCTTTTCTCCTTCTCAAAATACATTGTCAGGGAGTGAGAGTTGATTTTCTAAGGAAACTAGACATGCCTACCTGCCTCTCCCTCCTACCCCCAATGGTTGTTTTCTGTTTAGGACTTGGACTCAGGATAAAAATCCTCACTTGACTTTCTGCACACAAAGGCAATCAACTTCTACGCTTTTCCTCTGCTGCAAGTATGGTTGTGAATTTTCATTACACTTTCAAATGGTTTTTCGCTTTTGTGAGAGGAATTTTGTGCATAATGAAATAAGAAAAGAGAGCATAAATTTCAACAGAGCAATAAAACAAAGCAAGCTGTTGCCAACTCTTGCTAACATAAAACCATGGACATATTGTTTGTGTCTTTCTTAACAAGCTTCTGGTTGTTGGGGACCTGGGGAGGAGTCTCAGAGGTTATCAGGGGGTCCCTCCTGACTTTGGGTACCCATGTGGGGTGATCGCTGTAGGTTCAGTGGCCCACCTACCCCAGTAACACCTTCCCTCAGTCCCTTTAATTGGGAATGGGAAATATGGCACTTCTACACCTTAGGCAGGATTGTGATAGCAAGGCTGAGTAACAGTCCATTATATTGCCACTTTTACACACGCACATGCGCACACACACACACACACACACACACACACACACACACACACACACAAACCATTTAGCCTGGCTGTGTATCTTTTGAGGATTATTCTGGACCAGGGGTCAGCAAACTTGGTTCTCCAGATGTTCTTGGACTTCAATTCCCTGAAGACCTGAATAGCAGGTGTGCTGACAGGGTTCTGGTAATTGAAGTCCAAGAACATCTGCAGAGTTATGTTTGCTGATCCCTGTTCTGGATGAAGGGACACAGACAAGTGTGACAGGCATTGGAAAGTAGCCATACTGATGAGCAATATGACCCATAGGCAATAATTTCTATTGGTACACAGGATATTTCTTCATCTACGGAGGAATTCTTAGCTTCACTTTACTGTGAATGGACATGTGACTCATTATTATTTTTTGTTTCAAACAAACCCATGGACGAACTGATCAGCATCAACCAAATGTTCCCGGAATGTATCTACTTGCTGGGAGGTCCAACAACAACATGGAAGAACCATTTTTGTAAGATCAGGTGTTAAATTAAACTCAACATGCTATACTGAAGAAGATAACTTAGAAATCCTGATGTTTGACATTACATTATGCTTTAAGAAACCATCTAATATGAAAATACCAAAACACTCATTCTCTAGTACAGTGATGGTGAACCTTGGCACTCCAGCTGTTCTTGAACTTCAATTCCCAGAAGCCCTGATCATCAAGAGTGCTGATTTGGGCTTCTGGTAATTGAAGTCCAAGAATACCTGGAATGCCAAGGTTTTCCATCACTACTTTTGTAGTTGAAGATTTCAGCATCCATAGTTACATTTGGGGCTATGAAGATGATAATGATGAAAATGGCAAAGCCATGTAAAAATAGGCAGAATCCCATGCAATGTGTCTTATACATGATCCTAAACTAGCAAGGTCATTCATCAGTGGCAGGTAGCAGAGAGATTAAAATTCAGACCTAATTTTTGTCAGTGAACTGTGCACTAAGAGCCTGTAGCTTATGTCAGATATACTCAGCCATCCTACCTAAATCTATACCATTCCATAGGAGCAATATTTTTAAAGTTAACATGGAAAAGTTTACAATAATGCTAAATGCAGCTGTGCTTCAGACTTTCCATCAACCAAAGAACTTTGATCAATTTGTTACTTCCATTATGCCGCTTTATAATACCTCCATTCCAAGAGGGCACCAGAACAACTACATCCCAAGTCTCACTCATGTGAGCAAATTAAATGTCCTGGGCAAAATACAAAGGAATGGCTCCTTCAACTCTTTAATAACTTTTGGACAAGCAAAGAAATCCCAAAAATAAGGCAGAAGACAAAAGGAAACATTATAATGAAACTAAGCAAAGAACCATCAGATCACAAAAGCTACAGGCCAACCCCACTATTATGCCACTTACACAAAATGTTTGAACAAATGATCTTAAATCGTCTAGAGCCCCTAAAACAGAATCTCTTCTAATTCTAGAACATACAGTATACATTTAGGTACAAAATGCACTCCACAGTTATTTTAACACTGGTCATTTAGTGTTTCTGGTAACACAAACATCTTGGTAATACAGATAACACAAGTAGTGTCATAGGCATTTCATAACCAATACTATTCAGCAGTTTCTTGCTGTTATCTGTGTTCAAAATTGCTTCACATCATAAAGCAACACAAACTCCCATTAAAAAAAAGATTTTTGAACTGTAAATTAAACAAGAGAGTCCAGTTGTGCACCTTCAAATTTTAGAAATACTGAGGATACACAAAATACAATTGTTGACAACCTACATACTCCTAGGATGTTTTTGTTATAAACAACAATTTTACATTACTGGTTTCAGTACTGTTATGAGAACGAAAATAATGCCTGGCTCCAAGAGAAATAGGGACTTCCTTAGGATCAAGCCATCTGCCTGAGGGCCAGTCTCTGATGGGAGTATGAGGTAGGGGTCAGAGGCTTACACTTGACCCTTGAGTGGTGCTCTGGGCAACATGCATACTTTAGGCAGGGAAGGCTCAGTGCTGGGAACAAAGTACTCATTACCATGTTGTGTTTTGTTGGCCAAACCTTGTTGCTGTGTGTGCGTGTAGCTTCACTGTGAATGATCAGGGCTGTTTTTCACTGTGTTCTGTTTTTCCTCCACGAGATTCTCATTCTCATTCTGCCAGAAAATTATCTTGGAGTGCCGACTTGTCTTAAGATATCCCTTTCTTGAACTGATTATCACTCGACTACCTGGTTCAGACGATGTGCTTGAAACCTTATCACAGTAACATGCTTCAGAGACAGCCACTGGCTGGGAAGCAAGATACAATAAGATCTTTTCTTTCTCTTTGCTGCAAGCTTCTCTGCTGCTGCCAAGCCCTCTGGAACAGTTTTCTGAGCATGTGGAAAGAGAGGAAGAATCCTCTGAAAGGAATGGTAAAATTCAATCACTACATCTTAGCCTGTGTTTCCCTTAAGTCTTTGTAGGAAAGATACAAATGCAAATAATAAAATAAATAGGAAGAGAGGAAACCATTACTTCACCTCCTCTTCCTCTTCTTAAAACAAGCCTTTCCAAAAATTTCTTCACATTTTATTTTGAAAAGATTAAAAAAAAAACCTGAATGTGGGAGAAACCAAAATTGACATGTCTATTCAGGATTATGTAACTTTAGTGAATTTGAATGATAATGGTAAAGGGTTGTCATCCCCCCCCCAGAGGCTCCTCCTTCTTAACATCTGTTTGGCAAGCACATTGGCCAGGTTCTTCTTTGAGTGGGTAACAGCTTCACTTACTGAAACTGGCCAATACAGATAAGGGTTTCCCCCCCCCCTTTGTTCAAATAAAGAGGAAACAAACAATTTTGTGATAAAAAGCATTGGGCCACATTTATTAATCAATTTGAATTCCACTGATTTGTGAAGGGGCTGGAATAGCATATTCCTTACACTGGAGCAGGAGATGCCTTGTCCCCTCTCCAGACTAGACGGGTGAATCCCATTGCCCCCAACAGCTACTACCCAGGCCAGCTAAATCTGAGAGGTGTTTCCAACCCATTCCTGAGAATGAAATTTGTCATACTGCAAAGGTGGCTCTTGATATCTCCTTGGTGCCAGGCTAATTCGCCTGAATCATGCCCATAATCTAGGATTAACCATGTACAATTCACTGCTACCTCCCTAATCCTGCACTACCCATCTAAAGGTGATCTACTTAATGACTAAAACTAAGCCATATAATGTTCCTAGCACCAGAATGGGGTAGGTGAAAAATTACCCATCTTCTATGTTTGCCAATCAGAAGATAGCCTTAAAAATGCTATTTGACTCCCAAAGGTGACCTGCACATTCTAGCCACTAAGGTAAGGAGGTTGACCTGGTGCAGGGCAAACTTATAACATGGCCACTCAACCCATCCCCAGACCTCTGAGTGGGGATGCCAGAGCATCACCTCTTAAGCTTACTCTATTAATTAATTGGAGGGCAAATTCCCTCCTCCATCTTCACAGCCAGATGCATGATTGAATTTCCTTTTTTTACAATTAATTTGTAATATGAAAAAAAATCACAGTTTAAGATTTGAATGTGGAAGATGGCAACTCTGACATTTCGTCATCTTTAGAGAAGAATACATCTAGGTCCTTGCACGTCAAATGAAATACATATTTTAAATCTGCACCAAATTATTTATGATTCAAGCATTTCCCAAGCTATTTTATTCACCTGCCAGTTACCTATCCCAAATAAGGAAACACTTATCAACAAGAAACATCTAGTCATTTTATAATGCTAGACAGATCTGTGTTTTAACATTTTTGAATCAAGTTTTTTGTGTGCGCGCCCCCCATTAACTTAGGACTGATCTATAAAATAAAGAATGAAATGTCTTGCCATCCAGAGAGATAGAGCAGTCAAATATAGCAATGCTATTTTGTACTTTTTTGTAAGTATAAGCCGGAAAAAGAGAAAGAAACAGATGCTTATTAAGTAAGCGTAGGAAGGTGATGACAAGGCTCAACAGCACTATCATACCAGCTGTGAATCCTGCAGACAACTTCTCTCCCTCCCCTACCAAGTCCATTTTCATACTATTCAACAGATGCTGAATGTGATGGAAAAGGTGTCAAAACAGAATGGTAGTGAGAAGTTATAGATTCACTGCTGCTAAAACTTTTGGAAAGGTGTAAAGTTTTACCAGTCCAATATGCGCTACAGACAAATCAGACTTTCATGCGACAGGGGACTAAGATGTTTTATAGCTGCTTCTGTTAAGCTTATATTGGTCCTAGCTTTTACAAACAGTCCATGACTAAAATGTTATTTATGAACTCTTGTTGCAAACAGTATGCCAACATGATAGACAGCACTGTTTAAAGCATAGAGGTCGCATGCAGTTTGATACCCACCAAGCACAATGGAAATGATATATCTAAAAGAAAAGCTATAGGACAGGGGAAAAATTTTTTTAGATGAAATGCTGGTTTCTAAGAGTGACTTTGTTTACCAATATCAATCTTGAGAAATTGCATGCTTTTATTCATTAATATTTTGGCTATAACATATCTTGACCAGCAAAGCATTTGACTAAGTGCCATTGGCCTTGGATGTAATTGCCTTGGATGTAATCGCGCCAATGCGGCCTTTCCTTTCCCGCAGGCCACACACAGCTCCTTGGTACACGGATGAGCTGAGGGAGCTGAAGCAGGTAAGGAGATGCCTAAAGCACTGTTGGGCAAAGACACGGAGCAAGTGTGACCAAACACAAGTTAGATCCTCTGTTAAAGCCTATCTTGTGGCGGTAAGAGTGGTGAAGCGTCAGTATTTCACCACTCTCATCGCCTCTACTGATAATCATCCAGCGGCCCTGTTCCGGGTCACCAGGTCACTTCTGGGTAGGGAGGAGCCTGGACCTGGGTGGCAGGGCTCAGCTGACGATTTTGCTGACCATCTTGCAGAGAAAGTTGCTTGCATCCACTCAGGTTTTTGTGGAAATTGATAGCCTGGAGAGGGCTGGAGCAGAGTCTAGCCATGTTATCTGGGATCAGTTTGATCCTGTTGCCCCTGATGAAGTGGACAGGCTCCTTGGAGGTGTTCGTGATTCCACTTACTTATTAGATCACTACCCTGCCTGGCTGATTAGAGCAGCCAAGGCTACAACGGGCAGTTGGGTCAGTGCAATGGTGAATGCCTCTCTGCGGGAGGGGGTGTTTCCAGCAGCTTTTAAACATGTGTTGGTACGCCCCCTCCTGAAAAAGCCTTCGCTCAACTCTACAGTTATTTCAAACTTCAGACCGATCTCCAACCTTCCCTTCATGGGGAAGGTTTTGGAGAAAGCAGTGGCTCGACAACTCCAGGGGGTTCTGGATGATACGGATTATCTGGACCCGTTTCAGTCAGGATTCAGGCCTGGTTATGGTACCGAGATGGCATTGGTCACACTCATGGATGATCTCTGGCAGGAGCAGGACAGGGGCAACCCCTCTGTCCATGCTTTTCTTGACCTCTCAGCGGCTTTCAATACAGTCAACCACGGTATCCTTCTGAGCCGGCTCCGAGGATTGGGGGCCCAGGGCACTGTGCTGTCCTGGTTTTCCTAATTTCTAATGGGCCAGACTCAGTCAGTGTCTTTAGAGAGTGGGCAGACCAGCCCTAGGTTGCTCCCTTGTGGGGTACCTCAGGGCTCGGTACTCTCACCTCTATTGTTTAACATCTACATGAAACCACTGGGTGAGATCATTTGTTCCCATGGGGGTGAGGTATCATCAGTATGGAGATGATACCCAGCTGTACATCTCAGCCCATGGGGACCCGAGTGATGCAGTCAAAGTCCTAACCAGGTGTCTGGAGGCTGTTTGGGTCTAGATGGGGGACAATGGGCTGCAAATGAATCCTGGCAAAACTGAGTGGCAATGGATCAGGGGCCCCGTGATTTCCCGGGAGCTACCATGTTTGGTCCTGGCTGGGGCATCTGTGCCCCAGTCAGATCCGGTGCATGATTTGGGGGTCCACCTGGACTCGTGGCTACTGCTTGAGGATCAGGTGGCAGCCGTGGCTAGGAGGGCCTTTGCACAGCTCCGTGTCATCTACCAATTATGCCTGCTCTTGGACCGGGACTCCTTGATCACAGTCACTCACGCTCTGGTCACCTCCAGATTGGATTACTGTAACACGCTCTACATGAGGCTGCCCTTGGCAACCATCTGGAGGCTTCAGCTGGTCCAGAATGCAGCTGCCCAGGTGGTGATGGGGTGTGGGTGTTATGCCCATGCCTCACCACTGCTTTGGGAGTTGCACTAGCAAACGATTTGCCTCCAGGTACAATTCAAGGTGCTGGTTTTGACCTTTAAAGCCCTACATGGCATTGGTTCAGGGTACTTAAGAGACCACATTACCACAAGATGTTCAGCCCGTCCTACAAGGGCAGACAGGAGGGGCTCAGTGGTGGTCCCATCAATGAAAGAAGTTCATCTTAGTGGGGTCAGGAAGAGAGCCTTCTCCGTGTCTGCCGCAGTCCTGTGGAACCTTTTACCACCAGAATTGCGTCTCCAGTTGGATCTTCTCCCCTTCAGAAAAATGTTGAAGACCTGGCTATGCCAGCGGGTTTGGGGCATGTGTGACTCTTCTGTACAAGCCCACTGGCTTATTTAGCCTGTTGAGGGATCCTGCTTCTCGCTGTTTAATATCTCTGTGTTTTTTTTTGCCATTTTATGCTGGATGGGGAGAGGGCAAGGGTGTTTTTTTGTCATAATCTGGTTAGTTTTATATGTTTTTAATGTTTTTTTGAGGGATCTGGAATTTTTTAGTGGTTGTTGTTTTATCTGTTGTTGTATTGTACTTTATATATGTTGTTAGCCGCCCTGTAATGTTTTTCATCAGGAGGGTGGGATATAAATTCATAAATAAATAAATAAATAAATAAAGTGCCTAACATTATTCTGATTAGCAAGCTAACCAGGTGTGGACTGGATAGTACAAATCTCTAGCCTTTTCCTTAGTTTGTTTCATCACTCAAAATTCCTCTGTGAACTATAGAGATGGAAAATCTCTGCAATGGAGAAAGCACTTGCGGGTGATCATTTCAACCACCCAGGACACCTGTGTATATCATTTGGCAACATGCTTTGACAGGAACTGAATCAACTGGAAACCCTCTCAATGACATGGTCCAACTATTGCCAAGAACTGAAGGGTTTATTTCATGATCTTGCACCTATTTAAAAATAAATAATTGAATCTGAAAATTGTTCTTACATATCAGCGAGTTGCTTCTCACTTATTGCAACCCTAGTAAAGATAAAGGTTTCCCTTGCTCGAAAGCCAGTTGTATCTGACTCAAGGGTTCAGTGCTCATCTCTGTTTCAAAACCGAAGAGCCAGTGCTGTCTGCTTCTGAAGACATTTCCGTGGTCATTGGCAGGCATGACTAGACACCAGAGCACACGGAACACTGTTACCTTTCCACCAAAGTGGTTCCTATTTATCTACCTGCAATTTCTTACTTTGAAACTGGTAGGTTGGCAGGAGCTGGGACAAAGATGGGAGCTTATTCTGTCCTGAAGTACTCGGAAATCGAACTGCTGACCTTCTGCCTCCCAGTCAGCGTCTTAGCCACTTGATCCACTGCAGTCCCTATGAACTAAGTATTTCCGAAAGCTCCTTTCATTAACACCCCTGTTTGGGTTGTATAAATTATTGGCAATGACTCCGTTTTTTAAGTAAATTATCTCTTGTTTGGTTTTTCAGGTTTCCTACTATCTTCCTCTTTTCCTAGTTTTTCTCATCATGTCCTATAATTTCATCATGTGTCCAAAATACAATAGCTTCATTTTAGCCACTTGGGTGAATACTTGCATGAATTACAGCATGTATTTAATATAATACAGAATATACAACATAGAATATACCAGAGGGGATGTGCAGCGGCGGATCCGTAGGGATGTATAATGAGTCTGGAACAACCTCTTTCCATTTTTATATTTACAGAACCGTAAACCTATTGTGAAATGTAAACCTGTGTGAGAAGAATATCCAGAAGGTGCAAAAGCCACTAAAACTTTGTGACAATCTGTACATTAGTCCAGGAAATATGCATTATGTCAGTTCTCATTGGACTTTGCCAAGTCAGGGTTCCTTAAACATCTGTAAAATATAACAGACTAAAATATTCAAGGGCTTACCCAATACTATATATTCTAATTAGCTCTTGAAATGCAATCTGCTGAAATTGGTCAACAGCTCAGAACCAGAACATAGTTTTAGAGGCTGCCAATAACATTGTTGAGAGGCAAAAAGTGTCAAATAAGGCACTGTAAAGCTTCTGAGGTTACTTTTCAATAACCCCATTTCATAAGCATTAGCAATGAGTGCCTCTGGCAGCTAAATGTGGGAAAGATAAAAATAATAATCAAATGAAAAGGATAGATAGATAGATAGATAGATAGATAGATAGATAGATAGATAGATAGATAGATAGATAGATAGATAGATAGATATTACCTCTACTGTTAGACCATATTACTACACGCATCAAATTAAAATCAATATGTTGGTCCGTTAGAAATGACCTTTATTCCTATCATTCTTTCGTGTATTAAGCAAAGTGCATTGCATACAGAAGAGATCAGGGAACCATGGGTAATGTTATTAAAATAATTGGTAGATGTAAAACCTAATGTCCATTGCAAAGTTCCAGCCTGATTTCATTTATGCTTTGTATAGATAACATTATGAATTCAAACAAAGTACTTTGCCTTTTCATTTTTAAATATATAGAGAATTCTGGTGACAGCCGCTAGGCAACCCCAACAGGAATCCTCATTGTATTACCTGCCAAATGGCCCAGCACTGCCATTTATATAACCTGCTTGCAGCTAGCTGGAGCTAAACTATAAAGCACTCTAGCCCTGCAAAGCACTGCTTATTGTGTTGCAAAGCTAAGAAAGTGAAGCAACTACTTACTTTATCCAATGTGGAGATACTGCTTCTTACCCTTCTCTGTTGCTAAGTCACCCAGTGTCAAAAGCAACTTTCTCAAAAATCAACTTCAAGGCAAATCCTCTAGCAGAGTTTATATTATCTAAATATACTAGCTTAGAATTCTCTTCTAGTTCTCTGATGGCAAGAAGAATGTACCTTATCAACTAGATATGCAAGCTGCTACAGCTTTACCCACAGGATCATCAAGGTGCTTTTGGTAACATCCTTTTTCTTCTTCACAATGTTTGAATGATGGCATGTCTGATATTATTAACGTACACTTGCAGATATGTATGACAAAGCTATTTATCTCACACTGCTCTCTCAGGAACACAATAGAGTTATCACTGAAATTTCAAAGAAAGTATAAGCCTCCCAAGCCACTATATAATAATATTATGAAAGATCTTGATATAGAAAAGGTTTGTGAAGAAAACAATGTTTTCTGAATGTTGTGTCAGAAATTCTATGTATTTGATACATTTCAAATACCAAACTTTGTTTTTCAGATACACAGATTTAAGATCAGGGAAGTATAGTTTTCTGTCTTAGAATTTGTATGTATGGATTTGTCTTGAACCAGTATGGAAAATTTTTTGAGAAGCCACTTTAGGTCAGAGAAAGGAGCAAAGTGCAATCCAAAGGTCCAGACAACATTTTGCTTCTCTGGTGGGGCTATAGCAGCTCCATCAACCCCAAAAGCAGCCACTTTGCAGCTCATGGGAAAGGGGTTTTCCAATCAGCCGCAAAGCAGCTGTTACTAAGATACGGTCACTGATCTACAACAGATTGGATGCTGATCAGCAGTAGATCAACAGTGCATGTCAGCTGCAAAAACAGCCATTTCACCCCTGCCATTGATTGGAGTCTAATCAGAGGTGGGTGCAGTAGTAGCAGCAGCCTGCAGCTGGCCGGGAAAAGGCTTCTTCCATCAGCTATAAAAAGGCTGTTACTCTCCTGCTTTATTTCACCCCATCACCAACATGCATAATCCCGAGGTTGGGATAAAATACAGTGCAACCCTGCTTTATGGATTGTTTGTTTAATGGAAAACTCATCACATGGAAAGAAATCCATTAAAAATGATGCCCGCCTCACTGAATTTTTCGGAATGGTTTTTCCCCAATGTATTCCTATGGGAAACCATGCAATGCATTCTTATGGGTGCTTCATTTTAAGGAAAAATTGCTAAAAGGAAAACCTCATGGAACAAATTAATTCCATAAAGCGGGGTTTTACTGTACAGCAGTTTAATTTAGTTGGGCCCTTGACAGGATTTCAAAATGGGTTATGTGAGCAGACCAACCTACCCCAGGAGTGAGCTATTATGTGCACCAGATGATACTAATCAAATACTGCCAAATTCAATCAAGACATAGTATATTATTAAATTGACTATGAAATTCAAAAAAAACCTCACAAAGATACATTAAAGTCAACCTAAACTTATAAATAATAACTGAGAATGTAAAAGTAAGACAGGATAGGGAGCTATTTAAATTATTGTTCATCTTGGCAAAAGAAACTGTTTCTGAAATCAGTTGTGATATGGGGGGAGGGATTTGAACTTTTTTATCTTTGAGTAGCAATGTGAAGAAATGTCCATTTCTTTTTTATGGCTGAGACAGACTGCCACAACATGGTGATACAGTCTGTTGAAGATCTTCAAGCTTCTTTAAGACACCTCATTGTCAGTAACAAATTTTCTCACTAATAGGTCTTCTTGACCACCAGTGGTTAGTTCCCACTTCCAAGCTGCCACCCTCCTAGCTGAGCAACCCAGATACTAGATTAGTGTAGATAAGGTAGAGAATAGTGAAGTATACACTCCAGACATCTTCAGGTATTTTGAAAGTATATTGTAATCAGAGTAAGTTACAGAAGAAAGATTATCAAAAGTTCAGAAAGCATATCAAAATAAAGAAAGTTTCTCTATGGGGAAAGCCTGGGGGGGGGGGGGACTTCTGGCTTAAGCAACTACATGTTTGCAGTTCACCCTTAGCTCAGAGCATTGGATCAAGAGAACAACTTGCCTCCTCGCTCTGGGTTATATCTCCTCCCTTAGGGTCCATCTCCTTGCCATTACCCTAAAGGAATCCAGCCAATGATCAGACAGTATATCATGTCTATCACACATTAGGTTTCATTTCTTCCAACCCATGAGGCCAGCATGTTTACACATTCCAATCTCTCTAATATATGTGAAGACCTGGCTGGCAGGGCAGGTGTGGGGCCCGAATGGGAACATGGTCCCTGCCTGCTGGCTTATGTAAACCATTAAGAACTCTCTCTTCTTCTTTTTATAATGGGTGGGATGGGTGGGTGGGATATGGGTCTTTTAAAGTGGGTGGGATATGGGTCTTTTAAAGTGGGTGGGATGTGGGTCTTTTAGAGTGTTTTTATGTGTTTTTAGAATTTGTTGTAATGCCGCCCTGAGTCAGGTTCTGCCTGAGTGGGCGGCATATATAAATATGACTATTAAATTAAATTAAATATGTGCTAAAGGGTCTCCCCCACATGGAAATCTCCATCTTGGATGAGGCTGCACCAGGGCACAAATCCTGCCCTGACACTCATCTCCACTGTGAGACTAATAACTTTTTCCCACTATAGGGTTTGAAGAATTTGCAAATGGTCTTTTCTGTTTTTGAAATTAGGCACTTTTACACAATGAGCACACAAGGGGATGGTGACTGCTCAGGCAAACATGCTATTGTATGCTTTCATTTTTAACTGCCCATGCAACAAGGCAGCACTTATTACTTTTTGTGTTTTTGAAAAAGGTGGAAAAAACTGTCTCACAAATGTACAAATACACTCTGAGAGTTACCCACCGCTCCAAGAGCTTGCCTTCATATGGGAAAGAGATTTTTTTCTTGATTTCTATGAATATATAAGACTTGATTAAGGTCAGGTCTTGCATTTATATCAATGGTAGCGGCTGTTTATATCCTTATTACTGACAACATGCTCTCTTCACACACTAAAGATGACACTAGATATGTTGAGTTTAATAGTGCTGCATAAAATGCCGTTTGCACCTGTAATGCCAGCTGCTTTTCTAGGTCACACAATAAATTCAATGGTGTTTCCACACTGTTATTCTATTGATGCAAAATAATATTTGTTTTATCACTAAATTGACAATTCTTGCTTCCTTAGCTTATGCTAGAATGCAGTTGTAAAAAACAACCTATTTTATAAGTGTATAGGTTAGTAAGAAAACAACTTAGTTAATTCCATCATTTATTCTGTTACTTATGGCAAATGAGTGAGAAGGTGATAGAATGTTATTCAAATGACAAAAGATCACACTGTGGTCTGGATCCACTAGATCACACTGCAATTTTCAAAAAGAGCAAGTTTCTTTATTCCAAATTTGATCATTACAAAAGTTCACTAACAACATCAGATGACAGGAATAGGTGACAATATTCATTGTCATAATGTACAGATTTCCAATGCCATACTTATTTGTCACATGAAAGATAAAAAATTGTTAAAAGTTGTAGAGTTGATTTGGAATTCCAGGGCAGTCATGACTAGCAACTCCTATTGTATAATTTGATGGGAATAGGCAAATACTTAACAAGATGAAATCCACATTAAAATAGAACTAGACTGATAGAAATGAAGCTTTATTTAGAACACTGCAAATTGCTTCTAACAATCAGATTTCATCTTTGCTCTCTGAACAGAAATCAATGATATAATGTTTCATGCTTGCAAGCTAATGGCCCACAATGAATAATGCAATGAGATCCAAATGTTTCAAAAAATAAGGGAGAAAAATGTGTTGCTGTATTACTACCAAAATGAGAGGATTGGTTTGTATGTGCAGTAACCCTCCAGTAACTGCAGGTGATACATTCTAAAATCATTCATGGATGCCCCGAAATGTGAAAAGCAGAAAAGCCCATATTACACATACGGGAGTCATACAAGAGGGGGAGGGGGAAGATATGGCTGCAAATGCCTCCATCCATCGTATGGAGAAGCTGGAGTAAATGGTCTGCTGCTGAACAGGCAAAGAACTTTTGAGTGAGCTCATAAAATGGCTTCCCTAGAAACACTGTCCCTTCTCAACATGAGAGTTCCATGCATTGCAGATAGTGGCCTCTAGTGGCTGGCTCTGATAATGCAACTTGGAAATTTAAATCTATATTATTTATTTCTGGATTTTTTCCTGAATATTTTTGGGCCTGTGGATAACTGAAACTGTGGTTAATGAACTCATGGCTATTGTGCGGGGGGGGGGGGGGATTGAACCTACCTACATGCTTGTGAAGGAAGTCTGTCACTTGTATAATTTAGGGAAACATGATGTCTTTAACTCCTTAAGTAGGATGCAGTGCCAGGAACCACAGCAAATATAATCCACACTATTTATTTGAACTACCAAGAAGCTAAAATAACTAAATGAGGCTATTGTACCTTGGACATATGATGGAAAGACATACTCGCTAGAAAAAGAAATGGCTGAAATCATGTTGCTTAGCATAGTAAATTTTAATTAGATTAAGGCCACTGAAACAGTGGTGATTTGGCAAGTCAACTCCTATGGAAATTCCATTGGCTCAATGGATCTAGTCTAATTGTATATTACCATTATAAGCAATATGAGTTAAACCAAAAATGTTAGGAAAAGTGGACGGTTGTAAGAGGAGAAGAAGACAAAACATGGAATAAAATCATTCAGTAAAAGAAGTCAGAGCCTTGAGTTTGCAAAATCTGAGCAGAGCTGCTAATAATAAGAGTTTTTGTGAAGTTATAATTCATTGGCAGGGACTTGATGGCACACAATGACAAGATTAGAACTATACTGTATAATACATTTTTTCTTGTAGCTAACCATATGAATTATTGCTTAAATTTAAGGTGTTCATATAGCCTAATAACTGATTTTTATACCTTAATATTGTAAACTGTCTAGGGATATGGCAAAGAAATATATTAACCAAATGAATAAATAAAATGTATTACCTTTGAAATCTTGGTTTGGTTGGATTATTGTAAACACATGCATCTTAACTATGTAGGTCAAGTACCATATATACTCGAGTATAAGCCAAGTTTTTAAGCCCCAAAAATTAGCCCCCAAAAGGAGACACAGCTTATACTTGGGTCAATGACCATGATGGTTCCAAGACCATGCTGGATTAAGATGTGCCAACAAGTTAATTAATTTTACCATATTTTCATGTATTTTGATTATTGAAACTCACTTGGAGCTGCTGCATTTCCTACCCTCAGCTTATACTCAGGTCAATCTTTTTTCCTGTGTTTTTAGGTCAAAATTAGGTATCTTGGCTTATATTTGGGTCAGTTTATACTCGAGTATATATGGTAATGTATAAATCCAATAATAGCAAATTTGGGAGCAAATGAATGAATGTTTAGAATGTTGAAAGCAGATGAATGGCCATCCCAGCATATTTCAAGGATTCTTTTGGAAACAGCTGCTCATTGAATTTAACTGTAGCATCCTTCCTAACTTTCTCAACACTAACACAGAAGCATTTGAGCTGTCTAAACAAGAAATACCACTAGACTATCTCATAAAATGACACACAGTCCTTTCCTTATAGTACAGAGGATCATTGACTTAGGTCTTCTTGGAAGTTTCCTTTAACTGGAGGTCCTATTTAGACTCTGATGGACAGGGAGAAATACAAGTTTCAAAATCTGAGAAGAAATTTATTTATATATTTGTTAAAATATTTCTAATAATGGTGTGCTGTTAAGTCAATTCTGAATTTTGGTGACCTCTTCTATGGATTTTTAGGTAGAGAATAGTCCAAAGTGGTTTGCCATTCCCTTCTTCTGTAATGTATTTATTACAGTTATCACTGCTGGGTTAGGTTGTTATTGCTATTTTTATTAGTAATGTTTGTTGTACTTGTTTTAAACTCCTCAGAGTGGGAAACATTTGTTCTCCAGAGGGGTGGTATACAACTGTATTAAATTAAATAAATAAAATAAATATCTGGCTCCCCAGCCACATATCTAAACCACTGGGCTAAAGTGATTGTCATTTGCCACTAACTTGGTTAGTAAAATTATTATCTCTGCCTCTGGCTCATATTCCTGTTTTGCTAACCTGAGAACAGCATGATGGAATGAGCACCCGTCTCTGTCCCAGCTCCTGCCAACCTAGCAATTCAAAAGCAAGAAATTGCAAGTAGATAAATAGAGACCACTTTGGTGGGAAGGTAAACATTATTCTGTACACTTCGGTGTCTAGGCATGCCTGCCACATGTCCACAGAAACGTCTGCAAATGCAGACAGCGCTGCCGCTTTGGCTATAAACAGAGATGAGCACTGAACCCTAGAGTTGGAGATGACTGGCTTTCAAGCAAGGGTGACCTTCTACTGTTTTGTCTCTCTCTACTTTCCCTGATTTTCAAACATGTGGCAAACATGGAGAGTCTCTTCTGCATGCTGGAGATTTCATTTTCCCTTTTTTCTACTAATTGTAACTGTAGATGGCAAATATAAGTAAAGATACTTATGTCTACTTTAAATGCTTCCCGAGTGATTGTTTTTAATTATACAAAGAGCTAGTAACTGTGAGAAGGGGGTTAGGTCTGAGATGTGTAGAACTCTATCACATTTCCTGGCTTCTATTGTTTTGTCTTTTATCAGATATTATGTTAACTATATAAAAAGGATAACCAAATTCACCAACAGTTACTTTGTAACTGAACAAATGTACTGCCTCCACTGAAAAATATTGTAATTGAGATAATTCTGTATAGAAAGATTGAAGGATGTGAATTAATCCATCCCATTTCTTGAAGCTTACAAGGGAAGTTACCTCTTCTTTGTGGTATTTGCCATTTTTCTCATTGAGTAAGAACTTCTGGATCAGTCTTAGATCTGAATCACTACAATTTAAGTCTGCTTCAAAATTAGACCCACTCCCACCCAAGGCAATCCTTCTCATCAATTGCTAGTGCAGAAGTAGGAAAGATAGTTCACCACAAGTAGGACATTTGAAGAGAACAAAATGTAGCATTCATAAAATTACAATTCAGAAATAGCTGAACAGAAATGAGTGGATGCTACAATTCTGCCTCAGGCTTAAGGATATTCGGCAGTGGCAGTGGTGGCTGCTACTCGTATCAGAGTATACATTTTTCCTGGAAACAAGAAAAATGCCATTGGTGTGAATTTGTTTAGGCTGGATCCCAGCTTGCCATGAAGTGACCCACACACTGTGATCACGGAGCTATCTTCTGCGACACGTATTAAATGAGATGTGCAGGATTTAACACTGGGACTGCAACGGACTGCCTCAGGCTTAAGGATATTAACAAGGTGCACCTTCACAGCCAGTCCATCTGGCATGGCCTCTTCCGCCTCCATGACCATTGGAAATCAGATTAGTGAAGTGGTTCCTCCTTCGCTCATTTTAACATTGAGCCCAATATGATGGATTCCAGTGGAATTTCCTCCATCACCCCACCTGAAGGGGCTCATCTACCCTCCATCACCCCACCTAAAGGGGATCATCCACCTGTAGCCATTGACCCCTTTAGGAAGTCAGGTTATTTACCGCCACCCAACACTCAGTGTTGAGTCGCTGGCTGTACAGTCTATCCATTACAATAGTGGGATGTCCAGCCAGACACTAAACCATATATTACTAAAGATAAAAACAATTATTTAAGTCTACTTTTTTATGGAAACTGTATCCAGGAACTCACTATAACTAACTGTAGTGACAATTTTCTATCTACCCTCTGGCAGTAGTCATAAGAAAAGGGAAGGAGAGTGAATGAGGGATGTTAAAATTTGTTCTAACCATTTTTTTCTTTCTTTCTTTTTTTGAAGCTTAGTTTCATTCTGTGCCATCAGTGAGTCTTGTCAATGTATCTATTTATTCAGTTCAAGTAGTGAATAAATAGAATACTTGTTAAGCATCACTCCCTGTAGAGTGTGAATGAGAAGGGGGAGCAACAAAACAAAACAAAAAGGTTCAGGCAGCAAACTTCTTAAATTCAGATGGTTCATATAATAGTATTCCTAATGGGCAAAATGACATGCTGAGGTATGACAATTGTCCTTGTTCAATTACGATTAGGACTGATACAAATGTAGCATTGTTTGTAGAAATATCCATAGAGAGATGTAGCAACAGACATTATGCTTTTTGTAGCTAAAAAACACACACACAGGAAATGAAGGAATCAAAAATAAATGTTGCGATTGCATTTTCCTGTGAGAGATTAATCAAAATCTGCAATACTTTGGTTAGATTGTGGAAGCTTTTAAAACTACATTATTTATTTGGATGCACTGAAATAAAAGATATTGATATATCACTGACTCTATAATTGGATTTTGATATATCACTGACATTGAAATTGACGTGAATTTCTGCTTGTTTTTCACCACCTAGCAAAACCAATCTGTCTAAAAGGAGCTTCTTCTTCTTCTGTTTCTAGGCTAGGTGTGAAACTGCCAAAGAGAAGTTTGACAGTGAATTCATTTTGTAGTTTATTTCTGACCTAGTTTGAGAAAGATTAGCTGGCACAAGGTTGCTATTGCATTGCCTGGGGTACACCCGATTCTGCTTCAAAAATACCACAAACTTCGAGAAGGCTCTTTCTGTGTAATCCCCTAAAAGGAGCTAAGGGTAAAAAAATCTCTCATGGATGGGAAGGTTTAATTTAGTGAATGGCCACTTCCACTGGTCCAAACACTTCATCTTTAACCCTCAAGAACCATGGAAAGATGTCACCTATGCTTAATGATTTGATACACTTTATAATTTCATCTCCCTCCTCTCCTGCTTCCTTCAACCTTTCCCAGCATTATTGTCTTTTCTAAAGAATCTTGTCCTGTTATGTGCTCAAATTAGACAGTCTCCGTTTCATAATTTTTGCCTCCAGAGACAATTCAGGATTTATTTGCTTTAGCATCCATTTGTTTGTCTTTCCCTCCCCATCAGTAAAATAAGTGAGCAAGACATATTTCATATTTTGGTCAAAGGCTTGGGCCACATTTTATTTAACATTTTAACCCCTAGCCCAGGTGTTCAAATTCCCTGGCCCGCAGGCCTTGCATTTTCCACTGCCCAGGGAGGATGCATGGCTGAAGGATTCGGCCATGGTCTCCTCCCTGGGCTAACGGACCAGCTGGCAAAAGGTAAGGGGGCAAAGACTGGGGGGGCAAGGTGGTGAGGCAGGGGGAGGATGGCTTGGTTACTGGGGCCATGCCTCCCCCCACTCCATAACCCCCACCGATCGCACTTACCTTTTGCCGACTGGCCCGGCTGGGTCTTTCCCCACAAGATGTAGCCTTCTGCATTGGGAGAAGCACCGGCCTTGTCCTTTGTCTCTGTGGACATGGAAGCCTCCATGCCCACTGGGTCAAAAGGAAAGGCCGGTGTGCCCCCCAACACAGAAGGCCGTGCATTGTGTGGAAAGACCCTGCTGGTGAAAAGGTAAGTGTGTTCGGTTGGGGTTATGGAGTGGATGAGGGGCAAGGTGGGGGGTGGAGGTGGGGGTGGGGTGGGGGAGGCATGGTTACTGGGGACACCCCCTGCCCTACCACCTTGCCCCCAACTCCCTATCCCCTACTGACCGCACTTACCTTTTGCCAGCTTCAGCTGGGTTTTTGAAACTCTTTCACTCCCATTGGGGCCTTCTCCATTGGCCTGTCCTTCATCTCTGCAGGTGTGGAGGCCTCCATGCCCATAGGGTCAAAAGGAAATGCCGGTGTGCCTCCCAACACAGAAGACCATGCCCAGGGGAAAGACTTTCAAAGACCCAGCCGGAGCCGGCGAAAGGTACGTGCGGTCGGTGGGGGTTAGGGAGTTGGGGGGGGCAAGGTGGTGGGGCAGGGGGGTGGCGTGATTACCGGGTCTGTGCCTCCCCCCTAACCTCCATTAACCACACTTGCTTTTTGCCATCTGGGTCTCGGCACGGTTTTTATTTTTAAACCACTGCGCTGTCTGCCCAGCCTCCTCCACGCTCGCGTTCTTCAGTCTCATTGGCTGAGGGTGGTGCAGCATGCAGGAGGCTGTGACTTGAGGTTTACTTTATTGTGTTCGTGTTCATGTGGTGGCTTTTTTTCCCTGCGACTCGGTTTCAATTGGGCGCACCACGTTTCCCAACATTCTCTTTGCTCTCACCTGTCAGCCTGATTGCTGAGATGCGGCTCAGTGCAGAGGACATTGGGAATTGATGTTGTTTTCCTTTGTTTGCATTCATGGGGCTGTTGCACCACTGGCGACTGCAGGAACCATACGGTGCTCAGCGGGCCGGGTTAGGGCGAGTGCAGGCAGCTTGGTACAGGACAGTATGGACGGGTGCAGGAGCCTTTGTTACATTCCAATGGTTAACGTTCTTCCTTATAGGTATAGATGGGGAAATGCTTCAAACCCAGGAGTACACACACACACACACACACACACACACACACACACACACACACACACACACACACACACACACACACACACACACACACACACACACACACACCTCCTTTTGATTTGGGCTGTGAATTTAGCTGACCTACTGTTTTCCCTCACCCATGAAGCTACAATGTAGCCTTTGCCTGACAAGATATTTACAATGCCTGCTCAGTGTTATGAGAATTCACTATTTTTCCAAATTGAAAAAGCCTTTTTTGAGAGCCAATGTTTCAGCCCCTGCAGCATGTATGTTTTGCAATTTAAAAATGTCTGTAATTTTCTTATCCCTAAAGGAAAAGACAAGGAGTTGCATTATCCTCCTCATCACTAAGGAGAACATGGAATTTTGTTGCATTTTGTGGTGGGAACAATATTTTTCTACTCAGAATTGCTACATGCATAATTATGTGAATTGCCAACAATTAGAGCGATTATTGTTTTATTAAGAATCTGACATACTAAATGGGTTGTCATCCTCATTATGGTAGATGTTTTCCATATCAGAGGAGAGGAAAAACCTGGATGAATTTAATGTAAATTATAGAAATCTCATGGGGAAAAAAAGAAGAATGCTAAATCCCTCCCAGATGAAAATGAGTAATTTCACAGAGCATTAAAATTCCTTGTCAGATTGCATAATTGTGTCACGATAGCCTAAACTAGCCTAAATTGCAACAATGAGAATGTTAGTAAGAATATTCTTTTCATTTTTTTATTAAATAAATAAATTTCATGTCAAAATTTACTCTGGGTTGAAAGGATTTTTGCTGGAGAAACTCCACTTAGCTGTCACCCAAATGAGACTCCTTTCATGTCCCCAAGATCCATCACACAGCACTCAGGTATCAAACCCCAACCTTCCAATCTCCAAGCTTAGCATCTTAACCACTAAGCCACCACAGCGCAGCATTTTTTCATGAAAAGAAAGGAGATAGTAATATCTTAGTAACATTTTGCTCTGAAAGCAAAGCTGCAATCCTGTTGCTCAGAACAGTAAATTGGAACTAAAGGTAAAGGTAAAGGTAAAGGTTTCCCTTGCTCGAAAGCCAGTCGTATCTGACTCTAGGGTGCAGTGCTCATCTCTGTTTCTAAGCCGAAGAGCCAGCGCTGTCTGCTTCTGCAGACATTTCCATGGTCATGTGGCAGGCATGACTAGACACCAGAGCGCACGGAACGCTGTTACCTTCCCACCGAAGTGGTCCCTATTTATCTACTTGCAATTTCTTGCTTTCGAACTGCTAGGTTGGCAGGAGCTGGGATGAAGACGGGAGCTCATTTCCATCCTGCAGTACTCGGGAATCGAACTGCTGACCTTCCGCTTCCCAGTCAGCGTCATAGTGACTTGAGCCACTGCAGTACCCAAATTGGAACTAGAATAGACCAATTTCAATCAAATGAACTTACAGAGTAGTTGACTCATCAAATCTCCATCAATACAGTTGGCATACTCTAGTGTAACTTACTGTAGCAAGAACAATAACAATTACTCCATGCTCTCCCCGGTGCCACGCCATCGCTCTGGGGATGAGAGCCATCTGTGCTTGTCGCCACCGCCCCTTCCAAGCCACGCCTAGCCGGAGGGGGAAAAAGCAGCCAGTGCCACAGCACGGAGGTCCTGCACTCTCCCCGGAGCCATGCCATCACTCCAGGAATGGGAATCACCTGTGCTTGCTGCCACCACTGCCGCCCCCTTCTGAGACACGCCTGGCCGGAGGGAAGAAAAGAAGCAGCAGCAGCGCACAGAGGTCCCGCGCTCTCCCTGGAACCATGCCATCACTCCGGGGATGGGAGCCACCTGTGCCTGCCACCCTCTTCTGAGCCACGCCTGGCTGGAGGGGAGTAAAGCCACCACCACTGCTGCACAGAGGTCCCACACTCTCCATGGAGCCATGCCATTGCTCCAGGGATGGGCGCCACCTGTGCCTGCCGCCGTCGCCACCCCCTTCTGAACCACACTTTGCTGGAGGGTAGAAAAGCAGCCGCCACCGCCGCACAGAGATCCTGCTCTCCCCCCGGAGCCACGTCATCGCTCCGGGGATGGCAGCTGCCTATGGCTGCTGTTTGCCGCTGTTCTCAAGGATTTTGCCTGTCCAGTCTTTGTCGTGATGTAAGCGCGGGCTTGTACTTGCTGTTTGAACTTTTTGAACTTTTTATTGATTCACTGTATCTCTTGTTTTGTATTGATTACACTGTTTAGTGAATTTTGTATTATGTACTTATTTACTCTTTATATTGTCATTATTGTATCTCTTTCGCTTTTTTCTGCAGCTGTCTGCTGTGCATTGGTGAAAACCACTTTGAGTCGCCTTTGAGCCAAATAAAGCGGTATACAAATAAAAAGTGAAATGAAATACTGCAGGACAGAATGAGCTCCCATCTCTATCCCCGCTCCTGCCATCCTAGCAATTCAAAAGCAAGAAATTGCAAGTACATAAATAGGGATCACTTCAATGGGAAGGTAAACAGCACTCCATGTGCTCTGGTGTCTAGTCATGCCTGCCACATGACCATGGAAACATCTGCAGAAGCAGACAGTGCTGGCTCTTTGGCTTTGAAACAGAGATGAGCACTGAACCCTAGAGTTAGATATGACTGGCTATCGAGCAAGGGTGACCTTTACCTTTACCTTACCACCCCATAGTGCTTAGTTGACTCTCTGGGTGGTTCACAAAAGTAATTAGCATTTTGTCGCCCAACATGCTGTTGTTTTTTTTTTTTACCAACCTCAGAAGGATGAAAGCTGTGTCAACTTTGGAGCGAGATTGAATTCAGGTCGTGAGCAGAGATTTGGCAGCAGTACAGCAGCTTAACCACTGCACCACAAGGGCTCATATTACACTAAGCAACAGAATTTCAGCTATGAAAAACAACAATTTTGGAATTAAAATAGTGCATACATTACTTTTTAAAAAGAAGACCAGGCTCTGGAAAAAAAAGATAGACATATCTCATGACTGGAGAAACATTTGGGAATAAATTTTCCAAAGGAAAAATAATAGGAGGGAGAATGGTTTTACTGCCTTTTCTACAATCCTAATTATAACATTTCATAGCTGCTTTTCATTTAAAAGGAAAATGCTATTGGAAGACCGTTATATATGTTAGGTCTATTTTGACCCTTTATATCTGTGAATTTAGAGACCCTTTGGAGATAAACATAATTGAATATGGCACTCTTTTCATTTTATAGTATTTTGGGTTTTCACATTATTGACAAAAAAGCTTTGATGTTTAGGAGGGAACCATGGCCTCCGAAATGCCTTGAAGTAAAGCTCTCTTACTAAAGGTTTAGAGCGGTTAATATCGAAACCACAACATCTTTCTCAGCAAGCAGTTCAGTTAAATGTCTCCTTTACAGCTTGAATCACTTGAGTTAACAGGAGACAAGGTTTTATCAGATCAGTGGACAGTTGTGAAGATATATAAAATAAAGATGTTATCAATCCGAACAAATTGTCTTTTATACTGAACAGCTGAAGTACCCTTTTGAAGACAAGTATTCAATTGTCTGTTTTTGTGAGCATTAGATTCCCAAAGCCTACCACACACAGTGTATCATTTTAAGCTTTATTTTTTTTAAAAAAATAATAGTCTTCTGTACTCACATCATTAAATTCTTCAACTGTGATTTTTACAGCTTACTTTGGACATACAATCCATCTCAGTATTTCAGGAATGGGCCATGTTGCATTACAAGCCAATATGACTGTTTCAAATGTGTGCAATCTATTTAAATAAATACTGTCTCAAATTATCTTTCATTTACTACATAGAAAAATCAGGGCTAACGTGGAGAAGAATGAATGCTAATTGTTAATTTGAGAGCAATTACTAGAAACAAGCTGAAGTACATTTTACAAACCACAGAAGATTCTCTAACACAGTTTGCACAATAAAGCAACCCATTTTAACAATCTGAAAGCCTCATTTAACAAAAGCTCCCCATCCTCAAGATTCACACACAAATATGTATAGACAGACCAAGTTTTAAGTACATCAACAGCTATTTTGGGGGAAATTGACATGATAGAATTTGGTGGATTTTTTTCCCTTTGCTATAGAAAAAAAGTATTGCAATAACCAAAAGAACTCAGGTTATAATTTGTTTCCTTTGATTCTGAGCTGGAAAGGTTTTGGCAATATAGCAGGCAACCCCTTCTTTTGATCAAATTAATTCCAAACTTTCCAAATTAAAAAGTCAAATTAAAAAAAGGAAATATATACAAAAATCTTCCCATTCATCCAAAGCGTTAAACTAACTAGTTTGGAATGCTTGCTTTTAAAATCTGTGAACTCAGTTTGGATGCATTGTGAATCTTGTTTTGCTGTTGTATTTTACAATGATTTTGATTTTATGGTTTCACGCTGACTTCTGAATTTATCAGAGATGGAAAAAGATTTTTTGGGCTATATATTTCAGTATCCTACAGTCAGCATGGGCCTTTGCCCCTTTTTCATTTTACGTTGCCCAGTGATCTTTATGTTTATGGGACAGAACACAAATGTCATTTTAAGAAGAAAAAACAGTTATGCAAGTGTTTGCAAACTGCTACAAGGCAAACAGGACTATGGGATACTATTTAGTAACTAAAGAACTCCTACTATATTTCAGAATGTTCTACCTACTTAGTAATAGTGTGCCTCTTCAGTGCAGTGAGTTCTAGGCTTTAAAGAAACAAGTTCATTCTCTTGAGGCCAAGGTAGCTGACATGCAAAGTAGGGAAGTCTGGAGAAGTTGTTATGGTATCCCACTCCTGAACTGTCATAACCTATCATTGAGAATGAAGGTCTTAGGGAAGGATGGTGTCAATCAAAGGATAAGGGCTTGTACTAATAATGTGGCTAGCAAACATTCTTTGCAGTAGAATAAACAATGGAATGAAATTGGGAGAATTATGGGAAGATTAAAAAAAAAGGACTGCAGTGGCTCAAGTGGCTAAGACGCTGACTGGGTGGCAGAAGGTCAGCAGTTTGATTCCCAAGTATTACAGGACAGAATGAGCTCCCATCTTTGTCCCAGCTCCTGCCAACCTAGCAGTTTGAAAGCAAGAAATTGCAAGTTGATAAATAGGGACTACTTTGGTGGGAAGGTGACAGCATTCCGTGCACTCCGGTGTCTAGTCATTCCTGCCACATGACCACGGAAATGTCTGCAGAAGCAGATAGCGCTGGCTTTGAAACAGAGATGAGCACTGAACCCTAGAGTTGGATACAACTGACTTTTTGTTGTGTTTGTGGGGATCAAGGAGAGTCGAAGAAGGCTTGGTTCATCTTGAAGCAAAGAGCAACCGGGAGAAGGGCAGCAGCAGCTCAGCCAGCCCAGCCCAGTTGGAGTTTATTAAGAAGTACACAGAACAAAGAAAATTCCAGAGAACAGTATGCAATCACCTTGCTCTAATTGGACAGAAGCTGCGTGCTAGCTAAGTGCCATCCCTGATCAGTGCAGGGAGGGGCAAAAGGCTTGAGTGAGACCCTAACGGGCCTCTTTTAACTGTGTAAAAACAGATGAGGTAAAGGAGACAATTATACACGATTTATGGCCAATGAGTCACAGCAATCGCACCGTGAAACCCCACATCTTCCCCCTTCTGTTTTTAAGAAGCTTATAAGCATAACAAATTTAACCCTTGCATTTGTGAGCCGGAAGCGTCCTTGCAGGCTGGCAACGAAGGTATGCATAGAATAAGCAACAGGCAGTTATCAGAATTTACAAATGCACAAGCAAACTTGAAGGCAACAAGTGGTTAGAGAGGTAAGCAGGAATATAGTTCCAAAGTTAAAAAGAAGGTCCTCAGCTTCTCCCCCGGTGTCGACCCCGGGAGGGAAACAGTGAGGCTTTGACTTACAGTTCACAACCTTGACACATTTACTAGCATGCTAACAGCTACAATAGGAACATAGAGAAACAGCATCAAAACTCATTTACATGTGTCACTGCTAACAGCTATAATAGGACTGAAAACTTTCTCATGTACTTCTAAAGGAATCCTGAAAAATGCAGTAACATAACACAAAATATATAACATAAGCAAAGTCAGGTCTTTCCCAAGCAAGAGAATAAGCAGAATATTTAAGCATGAACAAAATATGAACAGTTCTCTTCTTCCTTACAAGAAGGAGGTTGCATTCTAGAAAGCAATTCTCACTCCCCAATTAAGGCATTATATTTTCTCTTCTCTCACTGGTGTAAAGTGAGAGAGGCATTAATAACTTTTACTAGCAAACAGGTACTAATATCATTAAAGCATTTAAAGGCATTGAATACAAAACAGAAAAAAGCATGATCATACACTTGAACAATTTACCCAATTTTTAAAAGGTTTTCAGGTTTTATAATGCAAACAAAGCCAATTCTTCTTACAAACTTTTTAGTCCAATTAAAATGTCCAAATTAAAAGATCAAACGTTGATTGAAGCTCAGAAAAAACTATCTTCTTCTGTTTTTAACTTCTCTCCAGTTCAGATTACAATTTAAACAAACACTTCTTCTCCAGCACAGTTTTTTGGCAAGGTCGAAACTAAGCCATAAATTACCTCTCACTGAATTCACAAGACAACCAGTCACCCACCCCCCTCTCTCAGCCTTTCAGGCAAACACACATTCCTTCATGCTCCGGCCATCCCCATCTGTAAGGCAGGCCGATGAGGTGAAAAACACAGGAAATTTCCATTTGCTTTCTCTGCAAACCGGATGCCTGAAACTTGGAACAGCCCATTCGGATTTCTTTGTCTGAGGGGTGGATAGCTCAAAATCAGCCAAAACCTCCTTGTACTTTTGAAGCAGTCTGTTGTCGTTGGAGGCTGAATTCACCCCCCTCCTCCTTTGGTTTTCTGTCATCTGCAGTAGCTGATCCTCAACTTTATGACAAGCTGCATCTGTTAGTTTGTACTTGCGAGAAGACCCCTTTTTGGGCTTGGGTTTTGTGCGTTCCTCCTTTGGGCCATCCTCCCATTTCTTGGCCATACGTGAGGTATCAAGTTTACCACTCAGCTTCTCCGGCTTTTGTGAAGAGGGTTGCTTCACGGGGGGGCTGAGATCCCCTAAGCTGCTCTTTGAAACACACTCCTTGCTTCTTGCCACCTTGCATGTATCAACAGCTTCAATCTGTGATGAGGTTCCCACCATTTGTTCCTCATCAGCTGGCATTAGTGGTTTTTCAGACTCGGCAAGAGCCTCTCTGTTCACTGAACCAGCAGCAACAGGTTCCAAATCCAACACATCTGGAGCTAAAGCAGCAGAGAACAGGTCTTTTGTAGGGCTAAAAGGACTTGCTTGCTCCAAGGCAGGATTTAATGTCCCATCTCCATTTCCACCCCCATCTCCATATGAGGGCTCCTGCTGTTGTGTCCCATATGATAGAGGGACAGTCAGACTCCATATCTTGGCTGGGGGCAAAATCTGTGGCAATTGTAAAGTAAACTCCTGGGAGAACAAAAGATTCTTTGGAGTAAAGTCTTGCCCTTCTTTTGTTTTCGCTCTTTGCCCATCATCCCATTTGAGTAGTCCAATTTCTGGGTGCCAGGGACATTGGCATTTGACTCCCTTAGTGAAGCCTTCTATACTATTAAGCGTGATGTCTGGACATCCGCTCTCCTTGATGGATCTCTGCAATTCATTTGCATGGGTTCTTGGCCCTGAAGAAACTTCCCCCCCCCATACTCACAATTGGGAGCTCAAAAGCTGAGCTGATCGGTGCACCAGGGGGCTATGCCAGCCGGCAAGTAGGGGGGTTGGGATCCAGTGATCACGTCGGGGTCACCAGATGTTGTGTTTGTGGGGCTCAAGGAGAGTCGAAGAAGGCTTGGTTCATCTTGAAGCAAAGAGCAACCGGGAGAAGGGCAGCAGCAGCTCAGCCAGCCCAGCCCAGTTGGAGTTTATTAAGAAGTACACAGAACAAAGAAAATTCCAGAGAACAGTATGCAATCACCTTGCTCTAATTGGACAGAAGCTGCGTGCTAGCTAAGTGCCATCCCTGATCAGTGCAGGGAGGGGCAAAAGGCTTGAGTGAGACCCTAACGGGCCTCTTTTAACTGTGTAAAAACAGATGAGGTAAAGGAGACAATTATACACGATTTATGGCCAATGAGTCACAGCAATCGCACCGTGAAACCCCACAACTTTTGAGCAAGGGAAACCTTTACCTTTACTATATTTCATTATACCAGCCAATATACTGCATCATTTTTAACTGAACAGCACTGAAATAATTACTCTGTTTGTTTCTTAGTAAATTATGATCACAAATTAACTAGTATAAAAATGGTACGGAGGTAGCAAGCTGAGCTTGAAGCTACAGATTACAACTGTGTTTAACAGAAGTTCCAATTCTTTTTAAAAAAATTATACAGGCAAGGATGCCACTTTTTCTTTAACCAAAAAAAGGGAGGGGAGAGCAGTGTAGTCCAGGTACTGAGTCCAAAACTAAGGATATTACTTCATTTACTGGACCAATATAATACTAAAACACACACAAGCTCCCATGTCCTGTTTCTCAAACTGAGCACTGCATATATCAAGGGGTGGAGAAGAGGAAGAAAAACTTAAATCAACCTGGGCAGATGTTGTGGACTCAGGGAATGATTTAAATGACCCAAGATGGAGAGTGGGTAGGTGACCTCAATTTGCAGCATGGTACTGAAGCAGCTTTGGCTGCCCTGCATGATGACATTGAGAGACGCCGATCTGGGAAATGGTTTTCCTCAACCTCTCAGCACCTTTGATCATGGTATACTCATGAGCAGGCTGGCAGAGTTGGGGACCAGATGTCTAGCCCATACCTGTCAAGTTTTGGATTTGGAAATAAGGAAAATTTCCTGGCAAATACGGGATACTTGACAGCTATGCTGATCCTGTGCTGCCCTCCAATGGTGGCAATAGGGCATTGCAGTCTAATTAATAAGGGATGACGGCGGGAAAGATGGTAAAATAAGGGGTTTTCCTGGCCAATAAGGGATACTTGACAGCTATGGTCTAGCTTTGTACTGGCTCCAGACCTTCCTCACTGACCGATCTCAAGGGTGCTTGGAGAGATCCTAAATAGTGGGGTTCCACAAGGGATCATCATCTCCTCAATACTGTTTAACATCTGCAGTAAGGTCCAGAAATATTGGAAGAAGGATAACTTTTTGGGCATTTTGCCTCCGCACCCCACCACAGTGAAGATGAAGGGAAACAATTGAGATGTGACCATCACAAGGAAGCTCAGAAGACATATGGACAAGGAAGGCTCTTGTCTCCCACATATGGCTACAGTAATTCTCTTTTGCTTTAGCATCCCACAGGAACCAAGAGTCAATGTTGAAATTTCACACTTTTATACTTTCTGCTATTCTTATACTTTCACTTATGCATATCAGCACTTGATTAGTTAATATAATGTCTACCAGTGTAATACCTGTTACAAGAGAAGCATGAATAGGACCTGGCATGTGAGGAGTTGTTCAATCGGGCAAATCAGATTCACACCAGCTTATAGCTGCAGAACAGTATGCCTTACCATTGAACTCCACAATTGTCAGGAAAATTGAATTAATTGAATTTACATGTAGACTTTTGGACTAGTGATGTTACTTGTCTCTTACAAGAGATTAATCTGCAGTCTCTTATTCTTAAGGTCTCAGTGGTCATTCTGCCTATAAACAATATTGATGGAGAAGAGAGATTTTAAATAATGAGGTATCTTTCCTGCTCAATTGTACCATATAATTTGCAGTAATTATGTTTGTCTAGCTTGAAGAAGAAGATTGAAAGATTATACCCTGTGCTAGACAAACAAAGCTTATCTTGCTGGAAAGGAAAAAAAGATAACCAGCAATGCTTTCAGAAAAAGAGTACATCTTATTGATGTTTCATTTTATTTCTTTAACTATAGGGACACATTTCATCTTCACTAGAGATGCACATCTATGAAATTCTTCTTATGAATAAAGTAGAATTAAAATACTGTAGATGATAATTTTTAGAATATACATGTACGGAAGGAAACTCCTCACTCTGCTAATCTACATTTAGAGTTTATGAAAAGGAGCTGAAGGTTTTCAAGAATCTTTTTTCTTACAAATTCAGAGAAATAGGCAGCACATGGATTTAAATTGTGGGTTGAGGTTTCACCCTATGCACAAGTAATGTTCAGATGTGACGCAACTAGCACAGCAACTTTGGAATGTACATCCATAAATACTAGTGTCTATGTACAACAGTATTGTTAGGATGAAGAGTGAAGCTCTTGAGTTGCAAGGGCATGGCAGCAAAAGTCTGAGAGTACAGTGAATAATGCAGGAACCAAACAGATACTGTAGTGTGAAAAGAGTTGTTTACTTATGGCAAAAGCAAAGGTTGAAAGCAAAGTCCAAAAGTAAAGTCTCTTTCAAGCAAAACACAATAGTAGCAGATAGCAGAATGGTGTTTCAAAGCAAAACAGAAGTATTCCTTTCTTCTTACCAGTCCTCAGTAAACATGGAGAAAAACAGTGCAATCCAAATAGTCAAACAACAAATAGTCCAATAGCAAAAGTAGCAGTAGTAATGTGCAAAACGACAATCAGTAGTTCAGCTTCAAGCAGTAGTTCACCAGCAGTTGAACTTCAGGTAGCAGTCCGGCAGCATTCAACTATGGCGAGCATTGGGTGTGTTGAGCATTAAAGCTAAGGTGACTATAGCTACAAACCTCCTTTTATCCACAGTAATGTCAAGCTAATGAGATAACCATGAACCCAGGTAGTGATGGGGTGTGGTCATTATGCCCATGCCTCGCCTCTGCTCCGGAAGCTGCACTGGTTACTGGTGTGCCTCCGGGTGCAATTCAAGGTGCTGATTTTGACCTTTAAAGCCTACATGGAAGTGGGCCAGGATACCTAAAAGACTGCATCGCCCCAAGAGTGTCTGTCCGCCCAACCAGAGCAGACCGGAGGGGCTCCCTTATTGTTTCATCAGCTAGAGGGGCACACCTCTCTAACACAAGGAGGAGGGCCTTCTCTGTGTCTGCTCCAACTCTGTGGAACCTCCTGCCAGCAGATGGAATTGCCGCCCTTTAGGAAAGGGCTCAAAACCTGGCTGGCAGGGCAAGTGTGGGGGGCTGATGGGGAAGTGCTCCCCACCCATTGGCTCTTCTAAGATAAAGTGCCTCTCTTGTATTGATGGGGGTGGGTAGGCTTTTTAACTGTCTTTTAATGGGTTTTTATGGTGTTGTCTTTTTAATGATTTTATGGGATGATTTTATATGTTTTATACTTGTTTTGAGCCACCCAGAGCCGCCCCAGGGCGAGGGGGCAGCATATAAATTTAAATAAATAAATAAACTCAGTACTCTTAAAGCACAAAAGCATATATATTATACTTCCCAATTGGTTAGGTGAAGACTTAGTTCCTAACAAGTATGCCATTATACCAAAGCCATATTTCTTCCTTGTAATGAAAAAGTATGTAGTAAAGTTAGAATAAAATATAAGCTGCTAAATCAGATTTATAAATTTCACAACCAAATTTCTTGACTGCCTTGACAGAGGCTACCTGTCTAGAAAGCCAAGAAGAAGATTCTGTGTCATTTAGCACATAATGAGCCTCATAAGACAACCAACTGGGAGGAGAGATGACTGATGATTGGAGAAGCTTGGAAGGTTCACAGATGCCCCACATATAGGTAAATGCCTCTCTCTCCAGCCTGAAGTGATCTGTCTACCACTTAAAATGCTTACTTCACCCCAAGCCTGAAGATACATTTAATAATTCACAATGGGGTTAACATTCCCAAAATGATTGACGTGTGGGAGTGTGCAAGGTTTTTCAGACTACCACCTTTGTATTACATATCAGTAAATGAAATCTTATTAAATCATAAGAAGATATTGCCTAAATAACATTCTTCTAAATTTGTCCCTTTCTGCTCATTTATTTATTTTATTTATTTATTGAATTTATATCCCGCTCTACTCAGGCACATGGCCGACTCAGAGCAGCTAACAACAAATTAATTAATCCACTGAGTCTCTGAGGTTGAGGGTGCTTCAACAAGTATCTGCACAAACAGTTGGCCAAACAGTAGAAATCCACAATATGCAAAAAACCAGTTGAGGCAAAGCGCAAAATAACTCTAAAGTAATGAGTCTTATAATAATGTAATAACAAGTTCACAAAAATAAATCACTGGATGCAAAATCCAAAATAAATCACTTCATTTCAGTATTCAACAAAAATCACTTAATTCAGTATGTAATAAAAATGTGTTCAGTCAATGGATTAATGGTCTTAACAGTAACCTAAAGTTTAGCCATGAACATAGCACAGAATCCATTGCCTTTTTGGACCTTACAGTTTTCATTAACCTCAATCAATTGCAGATGAGGCTCTATAAGAAACCTACAGACCGTAACACTTACCTCCACTTTAACTCGTTTCACCCGATTCATTTAAAAAATAGTATTCCTTTTAGTCTTCTGTCTCGTGCTAGGAGGAATTCGTCCCGTGATTCAGACTTTCTAAGATCAGCTGATT
Source organism: Bradypodion ventrale (assembly GCA_035047345.1). Classification (NCBI taxonomy): domain Eukaryota; kingdom Metazoa; phylum Chordata; class Lepidosauria; order Squamata; family Chamaeleonidae; genus Bradypodion; species Bradypodion ventrale. Next base: position 115,826,376 of record JAWDJE010000002.1, read on the forward strand.
CAATTTGTTCTAATCTTAGGGAAAGGGGTTACCCCAAGGACTCTTTGGATCATGCGCTCTGCAAGGTTCGCTCCACCCCAAGATCGCAATTTTTAGATAGAGCTCCCTCCGACTCCAGACTTAATTTCTCTTTGCAATACACCCCGTTTGCTAATCACATCAAATGGATTATTAACAAACATTGGCATGTTCTTGACAAGATTCCATATTGTAGTTTGAAGCCGAGGATTGGCTTCAGGAACACTAAATCCTTTCACAATTTACTCACGAGAACTGATATCTCCCTTGATTCTCGATCACCCATCAGTAGTAATAGCTTTTTGCAGACTACCGCCCATACAATCTCGGGCCATTTCAAAAGCTGGAGATGTGTGTTTTGTAAATTTTCATTGGAAACAGACACTGTAAACATTAGAAATAAGGGTATAACTCACAAATTAACACATTTTACTTCTTGTAATCCCAATAATATAATATATACGATTACGTGCCCTTGTGAATTACATTACGTCAGGGAAACCAGTAGGCAGTTGAAAACCAGGATCTCTGAGCACAGCTCCCGGATTCGGAATCGGACTTTTGGAGATCCTCTTGTTGATCATTTTGTAGCCAAGGAGAACCAGTTCTCCTTTGTAGTGCTCGAAGTTGTTTCTCCTCGACAGTTTGAACGGGCTGATTTGAAACTGTTACTACATCAGCGTGAAGCATTTTACATTCATCATTTTGGCACCCTCGAACCTCATGGACTTAATTGTGAGATTGATTTTACCTGTTTTCTCTGAATTCTCCATTTTGTCTCATTATCAGGAACACTTACATTTCAATGGTTTGTATTTAAGGAGACCCTTGAAACACTCCTTTAACGTTGAGAGCACACAAAGAGAACAGCGAAGTGAGGCTCAGGACGCTATATAATTATAAAATATACATGAATTTCATTTGGTATGTATGTTTCTTATTTTTTTTTTAATTTTTAATTTTCATGATTATACATGCTTTATGATGCTGTAAGTATATGTTTCAAGTTTATCTTTATTTAGTATAGTTATGCTTATTTTTTAATATGTTATAAGCTGTTGGATATCATTATTTGCATTATAATTTACAATATAGGATTGTTAATATAGGATTATTGTATTTTAACATATGATTTTTAATTTATGAATTTTGCATTAATTTTAGAATGTCCCTGATGATAAGTTTGAAAAGAGAGAAATTTACCAGATTCGCTTCGGACTACATAGTCTCTATTCTTCATACATTGGATTGACTGAACACATTTTTATTACATACTGAATTAAGTGATTTTTGTTGAATACTGAAATGAAGTGATTTATTTTGGATTTTGCATTGAGTGATTTATTTTTGTGAACTTATCATTACATTATTATAAGACTCAATACTTTAGAGTTATTTTGCGCTTTGCCTCAACAAGTATCTGGGCTTCTTGTCAGTAGCACTCTGGAATAATCTTCCTTGTGGAATCCATCAGGGTTATTCTCTCCCTTTTTTTCTTTTTTTAGGAAGCAAATAACTGCATGAACCACCCAAAATTGTTTTTAAGCTAGATGGGCAGAAGAGAAAATGAATGAATGAATGAATGAATAGAACTGTAATCCTAATAAAGGTAGTAGCTTTAGCACAGCTTCCAACTTGAAGTCCTGTGTGAAGTCCTCTCTCTTTAACATTTCAGCAGCTCAGCCAATGCTATTGAGGGGTTGGCAGCTATACCCAGGGGTGGCCAACCTTGGTGCTCCTGCTGTTCTTGGACTTCAATTCTCAGAAGCTCAAGTCAGCACACCTGATGATCAGGGCTTCTGGGAATTGAAGTCCAAGAAAAGCAGGAGCACCAAGGTTGTCCACCCCTGCTATAAACAAACATAAGTGGGTGGTCTTCCATTCAACCTTATTTTATGTCCCTTTCATCTTACTTTTTAGGCTAGCTATCATATTTCTGAGTACTATTTTTATTGTTTATTCTTCCTTAAACCCTTAATGCACTATACCTTATGAAAAAAAGATGCACAAGCTTCAGAATGGAGCTGTGCTGCCATCTCGCCTAGTCCATGTGGGAGTACTGCAGCCAGCTTAATTTAGAATAGCCGTAGGCCTGTTTTGAGTTATGCCAGGGGCCACAACAGGTGAGTGGATGCTAGTGTGCAATTGTGCCTGGTGAAGCTGAAGATATGTCAGGTGACATTCAGCAAAAATAGCCACCTAAGACTTTGTTTCAGCATTTGCAGTTTCACAGTGACACCGTGAATGCAGTTACAGACTGGCAACTCATGCAGGTAAATGTTATGTCAAAGAATTAAATGAGATTATATATATATAATAGTTTCATTTTTCTTGCCAAGGATTGCTGCTAACATCAACTGGAATTCACAGGTCAAGGAGTTATATTACTGAAATTAACACATATTTATTGGAACTTAATGGAAAACAAATATAGTCTAATAACATTAGGGATGTCTAATCAAGTGAAGAAAATTAGAGACCACCTGTTTATATAACTGAGTTCCCTATAAATCCATTTTTGCTAGGAAACTCTATTCTCCCTCTCAAGAATTTATTCCTCTCCTGATTTAGACTTACTGGATCACGTAGTTTTTTTTTTGTCAGTATACCATTAATGCTTTAGAAATCTGACATTCTTTGATTTTTAATTTTCAGTCATAGTATGGATTGATTCACACACTGCTTGCTTCTATTTCCTCCAAATTCAATTAGTCCTTTTCCGCTTAACATGTGAAAATACATACCTATGTCAGGGCTGTAGCCAGGATTCCAGATTTTTTGGGTGTGTGTGTTAATATTTTTTCAAGAGGGGCAACAATCTCTCTCTCTCTCTCTCACACACACACACTCTCTCTCCCTCTCTCACACATGCACACACCATTGGCATCATGAGGTGGGGGCTGTTAGCTATTGGGGGGATGACCCCCCCCGGCCAGTCCCTGGCTATGCCCCTGATCTATGTGAATGGTAAAACACAGCAAGTCCCCCCTCTCTCTCTCTCTTGTGTGTGTGTGTGTGTGTGCGCGCGCGCGCACGCACGCATGTGCATGTGTGTGCGCGCATGTGCATGTGTGTGTGCGCACGCACTACCTTGAAAACTAACAAACTTATTATGCCACAAACCTTTTGGGCTATATACCCCTGATTCAACTGATTCAACTGATTTATTAGTCTTCAAGATGCAAAAGGACTTTGTTGCTTTTGTTGCACCAAAACTAACTACAGCCAGCATCCTAGCAGTGCTTGTGAAAGGTTTCTGTAACTTGCTGCTGCTAATTGTGAGTCAGAGCATGTCTCAGTCATGTGTTTGATCACTCTTCTGGATTGTGCAATCTAGCTACAATTACTCCTGGTAAGTTAACACAAACTTTAAATAAAAACCCATAGGAAATCAGTCTGTGTGTTTGGAAACTGATAGTTTCAATTTTTCTCAGCTTCCTACTTTGTTCCAAACAAAATTCACCTTATTCTATTTCTACATTAGTTTATTACTTTTACATAAGATAAAGGCCACCCAAGCCAGTCATATCTGGCTTTGGGATTCAGTGCTCATCTCTGTTTACAGCCAAAGAACCAACACTGTCTGCATCTGCAGACATTTTCATTGACATCTGGCAGGCATGCTTCAACACTAGAGGGCACAGAACACTGTTTACCTTCCCACCAAAGTGGGACCTATTTATCTACTTGCAATTTCTTGCTTTCAAACTGCTAGGTTGGCAGGAACTGGGACAGAGATGGGAGCTTATTCTGTCGTGCAGTACTCGGGTCTCAAACTGCTGACCTGCCAACCTTCCAGTCGTTAAGTTCAGCATCTTAATCACTTGAGCCACCACGGTCCTACTTTTACATAAATGTCTGTACAAATATTTGCATTCATGTGTGTGTGTGTATGCTTGCCTATTTAATCATCTTTCAAGAAGCTCTCTTTATATGTAATGCTGTTGCATGAAATCTTCCACACTAATATATTATCCTGCTATGGTAATAGAGTAGACCATATGGCCAGTGACTCAATGCCGAGTGTCTGGCAGCAGTTTACTTACCTAACAACCCTGAGGACTAAAGGCCTAAAGTCCACAGGGAAGGGTGATGGTTCCCAAGTGGATTAAATCCTACTTAAATCCACCTTGATGGAGGGCAGCAGCTTCATCAATACTGGCCTGGGGCTGATAAGGACTTTGGGTGCCAAAAGAGCTCAGGACCAGAAAGTGACTCGCAGAACTGAATCAGTGGTATGGATATCATGCAGCAATGTGAAAGGCAGATGAAAGGCCATTGTATTATATTCTCAGGAAAGTCTTCATGGCTGATTGCCATGAGGATCACCAAGATTCGGATTTAGATACAGCAGCAGCAGCAGAAGAAATATATTCACTACCGAGAACATCTACTCTTAATATGGTGATTTGATAAACACTGTCTCCTAACCTTTCTTGACATATACCTTTTAAATGCCTTATTGTTGTTACTGTTCAGAAAATTGCATCACAATATAAATTTTGTAAATATTGGACAAAACCTGAATGCCATGCAGGCGAAGATACCCAACAAGATTTCAGCCCTAACGGTTTTAAAATGCATTTAATTATATACTTTGTGATCATGTTTTATGAGCAACAGTAGGCAACTTAGCCAAGTCTCCAGCCATTTCCCCCTCTTCTGATCCTCCCCAACATTTCCCCATTTTCTAAAACCTTGTGTCTTCTTTCAGGTCTAACTGGAACTGACTAGAAAGCAATCTGGGACATAAAACAGGCCCATAAGGGTACAGAATAAACTTTAGATGACTAAGCACATCCCCTACGTACGGGCTGTGGTAGGGGAAAATGGCTATTTTTAAAATTGATTTCTCTTTCTATCTTTCTTTTTCTCTTCCTCCCCACATATATCATGAACTCCCCAGGCTACATCCTGCTGTTTCTGCCAAATAATAAGAGTAGACGCATTGAGTGAATGGAACTTATTAAATGAATAGGTATGAATCAAGGTCCCATTGTTAGACACTAGCTGAGATTAGCAATTAGATGTAGCCACATCTAATTTCATGTCTTTTCTTATTCATTTACTGTTTTGCCTTCTTTTCAGTGTCCTCTGCTCTAGATACCTCTCTCACCACTTAATATTCAGAATGTAGTGAGGGTGAGACTTTAAATGTAAGAAATAGAATTATGTCCTTTGAGTACATTGTCAAATACATATGTTGTGAGATAAATGACTTTTTTTAAAAAAAACTGTTATCATGACAATGCAACCCACTAATTTTTGTTCTTGATCATTATCTATTATATTTAACTTACAGACAACTCCTTCCCGAACAAAAACAGTGTCAAGGAAACCAATGTCAACCTCCAGTTTCTTACATCCACCTCACATGCACCCACACACAATTACATACACATATACATCAGAAATCAGGCATTTTTTTATTGCATCTTTGTTGTGATCATATTGTTACATACAACTTTTTTTTAGAGGTACCATCACTGGATACAATCAATTTGCTTCTCACCAAAGAAGCAAAGAATTATAAAGTTTAAGATATCCCAATTGTCATCTGGTATAATTCCCAGTCAATGCAGGAAAAGTTTACAAGTAGGTCAACAATAAAAAAAATGTTGTCCCAGGGCTTGAAGATAGGCCACAGAAGAGCCTGCTTGTCTTTATCTAGCATGATCTTCCATAGTTAGTGACACCAGGTTGCCTTCAACTACTTGCCTTCAGTTAGGTGCCTTGAAATATTGTGCCTGTCCTGATACTTCTGATCAGGAAAACATTCTCTGAAAGGACTGCATGGTCTTTAGAAATACTGGGAAGGCCCTAATATTCCTCCTTTGCTTTATTATTATTATTATTTATTAAATTGATAGTCCACCTCCCTCAACCACCATGTGCGACTCGAGGCGGCGTACAACATAGGTATATAATACAGCACAATTCATAATAATACAGTACAGTTACAGATAGAAAAAGAAGTTAACAAAAAGTTCTCAAAATGCACAGTTCTAATCTTACAAAATTTACAGGACAAGTACAAATTATGCAATTATGCAATAAACAACATTAAATACCGACATAACAAAATTAATTGCATACTACCCTCATCTATCCAACGTCCATGAGTGGAGCCCCATGGCTCAAAACGTCCACGAACATAGCCTCATGCATGGCTTAGAACATCCACAAACGGAGCCACATGGCTCAGAGGTCCAGGAATGGAGCCCCATGGCTCAAACTTCCATGACGGAGCCAGGGAAGAACTGGCCCCAACCCAGCTGACGTAAAAAGTGTCCTGACAACTCCAGCGGCGGCGGCTTTTCATGGCCCCACTGCCAGAACAAGGCTCAGCTGTGAACTCCCACCTCCCCTGACCGGCCGGGCCAGAGAAGGGTGCCGGGATGGTGTGGCGGCTCTGGTGGCTCAGTGGCAGTGGCTTTTCATTGCCACGCCACCAGAACGAAGCTCAGCTGTGAGCTTCCACCTCCCCTGATCAGCCGGGCCAGGATGGTGCAACGGCTTTCATAACAAATAGAAGGGCCATCTCTTGAGTGCAAATAATGATGGCCCAAATTCTTTTAAAACAAGCCCAAATGCCATTGTGGGCCTTAAGGCTGCCTGTTCTTCAGGTATCATTTGAGTAAATGCAAAGGCACGGCTACACTCTGAAGTCAAAACCTAACCTAGAATCAAAAGAACAGGTGAGATACTGCTATGTTTGAATCCCTCACTGAAACAGATTCGGTTGGTGGCTATGCTCAGGAGGAGCTTGTTCACAACAACAACAACAACACTGTGGGGATTTTATAAAAGGTAATTTGAGTCTAAAAATCCAGGGATCGAACAGAACATTGGACCCATTGGAGTTTTATTACAGCCTTCTGTCTGTAGCAAGAGTGATTGGGGGAGACTTTTCTGTGCTGGGGTGACTGTCTATATATCCACTATTAACCAGTTGTTCCTTCGGATAGCAGAACTGAATGATAGCCCCACCTCTTTCTGCTCTGTGTTCCTTCTCTCTCTTTGTCAGTTAGTGTCATTTTTGTTTGTTGCTCATGATCTGTTTGGTTGGTTGCTAGTATGTATTTATTTTTTAAAAAAACAGCACACACACATTTGTAATTCCAAGTAGTTGTAAATAAAGAAATGTTTTTTCCCTCCTACAAATGTCTGAAAGTTATTGAGATTGTGAATGTCAGTTAATGAGAAAGTGGTAGACACCGGAGGATTTGTAGCTATTCTGTGGGTCTCTGGGCTTCTACTGTGTAACTAAAGTGAATTTTACTAGGCATTCAAAACTCTGCAATAGGACCAATCCAGCCAATGAATCTGAGAACACTCAATATTCCAAGGCCAGTATCAAGGTGCCAGGAAGGCAGGAACAGCACAGAATAAGTCCTCCCAGACACTGCGGGCTGTCAGCTTGTAGAATGGGCTGGGTGGAGGTGCCTAGCACCCCTACCCAGGCTGATCTAAATGCTGACATCCCGCTCAGGCTGTCAGCTTGTAGATCGGGCTGGGAGCAGTGATGCACTGCAGGTGGTTCTGCCCTGTTCTGGAAAACCAGTAGCGGAAATTCCCCCAGGCCACACCCACCTGGCCGGCCACACCCACCTCTGTAGCCACTGAATTGGCCATGCCCACAGATTTGGCCCCACCCAGATATTTGGCCCCACAGATTTGGGCCCGGCCACAGAGGTGGTAGTAATTTTTTTGGGAGTGCATCACTGGCTGGGTGGAGGTGCCAGACACCCCCACCCAGCCCAATCTAAAAGTTGACACTCCGCGTGGTGCGTGCTTTGGGGGAAAGTGGCTTTTTTTGTCATTGTCCAATGCATGCACTGGAAAATGATGAAAACTGCATAACGACACGACTTGGGTATCCAAGTTTTGTCATTATCCGGGGTATCAATGTATTTAAAAAATCTCAAATTCCACTTTAATTTCTATTATGTTTCTTCAACTACTACTCAAACCCAGTATGCTGGCTCCCACCATTTTCTTTTCCTCCTTCTCTCCTCCAAAGAAGGAAGATCTGTGCAATTTAGAGAAGTTAGATCCTATTCCTAGTACCTTTGTGACCTATCCCACAAACTCCTGCACAATAGCACAAATTCCACATACACATGCATCCGTTTTTGCTGAATCTTCAGTTGCTGAGGAGAAATCTTCCAATTGTATTTTCCATCTGAAAATGAAACTGAGATGAATAGTAATCTCCCTCTATTTTCTAATATGCTGTCATCACAAAATTTCCACCAATCACATTGGCAGAAAAATCATCCTCCAGAAGTGCTGTGTTTGGGTTTGCAGGATAACCTGGCTTTTGTGTCACTTTAGGTTCCTTCTCTTTTCTAAGAATCGCTTTAGAAATGAACAAATACTCCTGATTTGCTTAATTATCCAAATACATTCCAATGCTGAAGCACATGGTTATAGAATACCATTTGAAGATGGATTTGCAAGTATTCTTCTTCAGTGGTAGACAGCAAGATTGTATCTCTTTATTTCATAATCCGCTGATGTTTCTTTTCCTCCAATCTCTGACAGCATTAGTCTACGGCAGTGATGGCCAACCTTGGCACTCCAGATATTCTTGAACCTAAATTCCCAAACGCCCTGATGAGAAGGTGTGTTGGCTTGGGCTTCTGCAAATTGAAATCCAAGAACGCCTAGAGTGCCAAGATTGGCCATCACTGATTTAGGAAAAAGGTACAAGAGGAAGACCTTGAGTCTGGTTGTATTTCCAAATGACAGAACACAGCAAAAGTAGAAAGAGGTCCACCTGCTGTTGATGTGGCATTAGGGACAGACAGAAAAAAATGAATGCATACTGGAGAAGAGATAGAGCCCCTGAATTTTATTGACCTAAATATAGAAGAAATTGTTTCCTATATCTTAAAGATGTCTCTATTTGTATGAAAATGATACATAATTGCCATATAAACAAACCAATTATGTTTCCTTTCCCCCCCTTTTAAACATATTATGCGACATCAGGTGACATCTGATTTATACTGACTCTAGTAAGGGCTTCAAGAAATGTGAGATACCGTATTTGCTGGTATATAAGATGCATTGGAGTACAGTAAAACCCCTACTTACGCAAAAAGTCCATTCCGTAGGTTTTTGCTTAAATTGATTTTTTATGTAACTCGAAGGAAACCCATAGGAATTTTTTTTATGTAACTCGAAGCAAACCCATAGGAAATTGTGTTATGTAAATTTACATAAATTGGGACATTTATGTAAATCGGGACATGGTTTTAGCACAAAATCATTATGTAAATCATTTTTTATGTAACTCAGGGCATTTGTAAGTCGGGGTTTTACTGTATAAGATGCACCCCATTAATACCAAAATAGCCCACTATAGGCTACTATATCTAATCCTATAAAATGGTGCGCTAACCATTGGAATGTGACAAAGGATGTTGCACCAGGCCCCACTAGCCTGTAATGGGCCTTCGTTCACTCGCCCGAACCCGGTTAGCAGGTAACTGTTGGGTTTAAATTTTTGGCCAGGGGGCAAACAAAAAAAGGAACTTCAATTCCCAACGTTCCTTGCGCCACGCCAGAGCCAATCAGGCTGAGCGGCGCGGCAAAAGGAATGTTTGGAAATGCACCGCGGCCAATCAAAAAAAGCCGCAGGAAAAAACCCGCTGCAGTGAGCGAACACGCGCAGGAAAACTTCAAGCCCCAGCATCCTGCGCGCCATTAGCGTGCAGAACGGTGAGGCAGCTGGCACGCAAAAAATAAAAGTAAAATAAACGCCCGCCGCTGCTGCCCTTCTTCATGACGGGCCAGCCAGCATGGCCCATGAGGAAAAAAAGAACACCCCCCCCCCCGCCGCCGCTGCCCTTCCTTTCGATGGGCCAGCCAGCATGGCCCGTGGAAAAGAAAGCACACCCCCCGCCATTGCCCTTCCTTCCCACGGGCCAACCAGCATGGCCTGTGGGAAAGAAAGCCCCCCACCCCCCACCATTGCCCTTCCTTCCCACGGGCCAGCCAGCATGGCTGGTGGGAAAGAAAGCCACCACCCCTGAAAAAGTAAACACAAAAACACGAACCAAAAACAATCAAAAACACTCAAAAATCCAAAAAGGAAACAAAAAATAGCCAAAAACAAACAAGAAAAAACACACAGACACCCCCCCCCAAAAAAAAAATCCCACCTCTCCAAAAAATAAAAATAAACCAAAGAGCTTACCAAAAGATGTCTTCTATCCATGAGGACCAGAACTCAAATGAGAAAATAAAGAAAAAACTTACTGGAAGCGACACCCAGAGGACAGAAGAGAAAAATTGTAGAGAGGAAGAAAAGCTCACCACCCCCACCCAGAGGCCAAAAGAGAAAAAGCATTCAAAAATATTGAAACTAATAAGATTAATTCCAAAATTAATCAAATAAGTTATAAAAACATTCAAAAATAATCACACTAATCTCAAAAAATACAAAAAACCCAGAAATCACTTTTCACTCAAAAAAACCAAAACAAAAAATAAAAATGCGTAAAAATAAAGATTTTAAAAACCAAAATTAAATTTTAAATTAAATTAAATAAAATTTAATAAATAAATATAAAATAAAATTTGCATAAACATAAAACAAAAACCTTCAAAAACAAATTTAAAGAGCCCAGCACTGAGGAAGCCGGCACGCAAAAAAAAAAAAAACCCCACTGGGAGTGCAAGTCTGCCGCAGGCGGACGCAGCGCCTTGAAGCCACAAAATCACAAAACCTTACAACACCATTTAAAACAGCCCAGCACCATTGGTTCAAGAAAAAAAATGAAACCCTTTACTATCCAACACAATTTTAAAAAGCCCAGCACCGCCGGGCAAAATATGCTAGTACAGTATAAGACACATTCTGTTTTTTCAGTATATTTTAAGGGGGACGAGTGGGTCTTATATACCAGCAAATATGGTAATTAAGACATGATTTTACCAATGCTGTGGTGGCTCAGTGGTTAAGAAGTTCACCTTGATAGCTGGAAGGCTGGCAAGTTGGCAGTTTGAGATCCGGGTATTGCATGATGGATTGAGCACCCATCTCTGTCCCTGTTCTTGGGGACATGAAAGGAGCCTCATTTAGGCATTCCATGAGCAGAGTTTCTTCTGCACAAATCCTTTCAACCCAGAATAATTTCTGACACAAAATTATTATTATATTACCAATGCTGACCCTTAATATGTTTCCATGGCCAAACAAGAATCAAACCCATATCACTGTATCCTTGGCCATCACTCTATGAATCTACAGTAGCTCTTTAAATGCCTAAAGGTTTCCCTTGCTCGAAAGCCAGTCATATCCGAATCTAGGGTGCAGTGCTCATCTCTGTTTCAAAGCTGAAGAGCCAGCGCTGTCTGCTTCTGCAGATGTTTCCATGGTCATGTGGCAGGCATGACTAGACACCGGAGCGCATGGAATGCTGTTACCTTCCCACCGAAGTGGTCCCTATTTATCGACTTGCAATTTCTTGCTTTTGAACTGGTAGGTTGGCAGGAGCTGGGACAAAGATGGGAGCTCATTCCGTTCTGCAGTACTTGGGAATCGAACTGCTGAATCGAACTGCTAAATGCCTATCTTCTGCAAAAAAAAAAAGTTAGTCTTTCTTGTTAAATTGTGCATATACCTGTAAACCTAAATATAATGGCTAGTCCCACCTGAAGTAGATCCAATTAATCAATGGGTCTGTTTTGGCTTATATTTAGCAATTGATTGAACTCTGATTTATAGAAGTTGGGACTAAAAAAATATCTATCATCTACATCTGTTACTGCTTGCAAAGTATGTAATGCAAACAAACACATAAAAAATTATGCATGTGATATCTATCTATGCCTAAGCAGTTTAAAAAAAACTACCATGAGAGGAAGAGCCATTTTGACTATGGCACCCACATTTTGGAATTCCTTACCAACTATAGTTGTGGGAAGGGGCTTCATCCCCTTTTCCTTGTGTTCCCGGTCCTCACCTCGGGCCAACATGGAAGGATGAAGCCGCCGCGATCAGCTGGACTTGCCATCATCGTCACTTATGGTCTTGGCCTCGGTGGAGGCAAGGAGGCCGGTTGGCTAGGAGCTCCAGGACTTGCACACGCTTTTGTCCCACTCCCCCTCTGGAAGGACTAGAAGGACTGTGCGGGGCATATTTTTGATATTGTTACTCTGTGATGATTTGTATTTGATGTTTTGAATTTTTTATATTGTGTACTTTTTGATGCGATTAATTGATGTTTATATACTATCTTATAATTGTGATTTTGTATTTTGTCTGAATTTGATTTGTATACTGTTTCTGTATTTTGGATTGTATTCTTTACTTTATTTTACATGCTGTAAACCGCTCTGAGTTCTCTTAGGGGAAGTAAAGCGGTATAGAAATGTAAATATAATAATAATAATAATAATAATAATAATAATAATAATAATAATAATAATAATAATAATAATAATAATAATAATAATAATAATAATAATAACTGAAGTTAGAACAGCTCCTATTCTGTTGGCCTTTCAGAAAATGCTGAAAATGTTTTTTGATTACACGGTCTTTTCCAATATAGATCTTCCCATAGCAAAATCGTCGACACTGGAGCTATTATGACTTTCTTTTTACATTTAAAATTTGGGGGACTTTTGTTTTAGATATTGGATGCAATCATGGTTTCTTATGGGATCATTTAAAAAAATATTTGTATATGTACATTGTAAGTTGCCCTGAGTGGTGCTTGCACCAAAAGGATGGGGTATAAATTGGAATGGATGAATGAATGAATGAATAACTAAATTGTTATGTTTTTTCTTTTTTCTTTTAATAATATGTTATTTGATTGTATTTTTTTCATATTTTACTCAATGTTTTTCTTATCATTCAATGTTTTTTTGTTTTATAGTGTGCCACTCAGAGTAGCCCCTAGCAATAAACTGCTGGCAGGATATAAATTAAATAAATAGAGATTGAAATTCTAAGTCCATATGCTGTTTCTAGTAGATGGAAGTACTTGTTCACAAATACAAAGTGACCTGATTTACTGTACATTTGGTCAGAATTAACCAAGAAGCACTATTATTTGATACAATTTTTTTTAGTTCAAAAGTAGGGTACACTCTTATGGAAGCTGTAAGAATCAGTAAATCAATTAAGGATAAATAAATAATAGAAACTGATATTCAGGAATGTTAAGTAGAATATCTAGGTAAAAAATATCCATTGAGCATGAATGATAAAACCTACAAGTTGCTTCTATGAAAGAAAATAAAAACCTTTATTTTCTCCACTAATGTAGTATCTTAAGGAAACTACATAAAAGAGAAAAATGCATTTATTGTGTATGCAAAGGAGACTGGCATGTTCCTTTTATTCTACATAAAATTCTTAAAAATCAATTCATGTAAGTATTCATTGTGACTGGGAAACTCTTCCCTACCATTTTATTTCATTCAATCAAATCATGTGTATTTTCTGCTAAAAGGAAAGGTAGACATGCTAGCCACTAATAAATTACAAAATCTTTACTAGTGTAACATCTTTATTAGGCCAGTCTTTAAAAATATCTGTTCATAAGGCATGTTGTTAAAAAAAAGCAATTTTAAACAGATTGGAGCGTGATCTGATGCTTAAGTCATGGTTACTGCATCACATGTTAAGGTACAGTGAAGGAGGAAGTATCTGCTGTAGACAATGTCATGTTTTAAATTTTACCAGGGATAACATCCAGCAATGCTGAGTGCATGTGTGTATGGGGCGAGCATTTCATTGAATAATTCCATTCTTGGAAATAACAAAACAGCTATAAACATGCTACCATCTCCTTGACAATACTATTACTCACACCATCACTTAGGATCTTGATATGGATGAGCAAAAGTTGAAGGAAAATAATTTATTTATTTATTTATTATTTATTGTTAAATTTTTATAATAGCAAATTTATAATAGCAAATTTATACAGATTGAAGATATTCTCAGTGTTTTTAATGAGGGAATTGTCACCTCCAGTTTCAAGTAAACATTGTATGTGCAGGATAAACAGGCATGATAGATAGATAGATAGATAGATAGATAGATAGATAGATAGATAGATAGATAGATAAACAGCATTCTTAACTTGATTTTCAGCAAATCTGTGTAGCAAAGAGCAAGTACTATGGTTTAGGTGGGGAAACAAAGTGCCCAATTAGGCTAAATTTAAAGTTACCCAATTAGGCTAATTTTGTTTCCAAGAAATGTGTAGTGAGCCATGAGCTGATCAAATATAAACAAGAATTCTACATGACCAGTTAAGGAAACAACCAAAAACTCTTTTCAATGATCATGGGGAAGGTTCTGGAGAAGGCAGTGGCATGTCAGGTGCAGGGGGTATTGGATGAAGCAGAATATCTGGACCCATTCCAGTTAGGATTCAGACCTGGATATGGTACTGAGACTGCATTGGTCGCGCTGATGGATGATCTCTGGCGAGAGCGGGATGGCGGTCATCCGTCCGCCCTTGCTCTTCTTGACCTCTCAGCGGCCTTTGATACCATTGACCACAGTATCCTTCTGGAACGGCTCCGAGGATTGGGGATCCAGGGCACAGTGTGGTCCTGGTTTTCCTCATTTCTGAGGGGCCGGACCCAGTCGGTGTGGTTGGAGAGTGAGAGGTCGAGTCCTAGGCCCCTAAAATATGGGGTGCCTCAGGGCTCGGTACTCTCTCCTCTCCTATTTAACATCTACATGAAGCCGCTGGGTGAGATCATCCGTTCCCAGGGGGTGCGGTACCACTAGTATGCGGATGACACACAGTTGTACATCTTGGCCCGTGGGGACCCCAGTGATGCAGTCAAAGTCCTTTCCAGCAGTCTGGAGGCTGTTGGGGTCTGGATGGGGGCAAATGGGCTACAGCTGAATCCTAGCAAGACTGAGTGGCTATGGATAGGGGGTCCTGCGTTATCCCTGGAGCTACCATCTTTGGTTTTGGATGGGGCTGTTTTGCCCCAGACCAAACCGGTGCGCAACTTGGAGGTCCTCCTGGATTCGCGGCTGCTGCTAGAAGAACAGGTGGTGGCTGTGGCCAGGATAGGGGGTCCTGCGTTATCCCTGGAGCCTTCGCCCAACTTCGGGTGATTCGCCAGTTGCGCCCGCTCCTGGACCGGGACTCTTTGCTCATGGTCACTCATGCTCTGGTGACCTCCAGACTAGACTACTGTAATGCGCTCTACATGGGGCTGCCCTTGATGACCATTCGGAGGCTGCAGCTGGTCCAGAATGCTGTGGCCCTGGTGGTGATGGGGTGTGGACGTTATGCCCATGCCTCACCACTGCTTTGGGGGCTGCACTGGTTACCAGTTTGTCTCCGGATGCAATTCAAGGTGTTGGTTTTGACCTTTAAAGCCCTACATGGTAGTGGGCCAGGGTATCTTAGAGACCACATCGCCCTAAGGACGTCTGTCCGTCCAACCAGAGCGGACTGGAGGGGCTCTCTAATTGTGCCATCAGCCAGGGGGGCTCGCCTCTGTGGCACAAGGAGGAGGGCTTTCTCCATGTCTGCACCGGCCCTTCGGAACCTCCTGCCTGTGGAACTGTGTCTCCAGACGGAGTTGTTGCCCTTTAGGAAGGAACTAAAGTCCTGGCTGGCGGGCCAAGTTTGGGGTGCGGGTGGGGATGGGGGTACCGTTGGGTGGTTGGTATAGAGAAGTATGTCTTCCCCCAAGGTCCCTTCGGTACTTGCGCACCTTTTAGGGGTGGGTTTTTTAACTTTTAACATTTAACTTTGTTTTATCATGTGTCTTTTTACGTATTTACTGTCCGCTATGTAAACTGCCCTGAGTTGGGTTGTACCTGAGTGGGCGGTATATAAGCGTGAAAAATAAATAAATAAATAAATAAATAAATAAATAAATAAATAAAATGAAATGAAATGAAATTCATTGTGATTCTATTTCAGTTTGATTCAACAGTCTTAACAGAAAAACTGGATCCTTCCATGAATCCTTCACACCTTCCATGAACCGTTGTGAATCCAGATTCACCTCCTTGAGAATTCACAGATTTGCAAGGCTTACATGGTGTTTCAGAGCAACAGAGTGCACACAAATCTATGTGCATGTTTTTAAATTTGAATAGTTTAATTTTCTCCAATCATTTGCAAACAGGTAGGAGAAATGAATTTTGCGTCTTCTAGATCATTTCTGATCAAGAAATTAAAAAAAAAACCTTGTGTGTATGGGTGTGCATTGCCAATCAAAACTGCAGCTGTGCAAATTACCTTCTTTCCACATTTCACAACAGCAATAAGCATTACAAAACTTCACTTTCCCTGTCTGTTCACAAATGAACATGGGAAGTGTTTAGTATCCAATAAACAGAAGAGACTCTTCAGCATACCAGTTGTTTATACCAGAAGCAATCTTTGACAGCTGTAAGGTTCCATATAGCCCATTCCCAGTGTCAACAGACATGCTAGTACTATATATGGAAGTATGCTGAAAAAGCCAAGTGCCTTGAGAGGGACTAAAATAATTAAGCATTGGAGGGGAACTGGGACAGTGTGGGCACTGTAAAAAAGAGAGGCCTGACTGCCCCAGATCATACTGGGATGCAGACCAACTCTTTGTCTGGCTCGTCACAGTCTGACTATGCAAACCTTTCTTCTTCCTTCCTTCTTTACTACACTGCATAAACAGCAGCCAGCATGAACCCTACAAACCATTTTCATCAGAAAGTACAATACAGTAGAGCCCTGTATAACTAATGCCTCGTACAGCAAATAAATCATACAACAACAAGGATTTGAAAAAATATTGTGCCCCGTATAACAACTAAAATTGTTATACAATGCAATGCAGCTCTATGGGGAAAATCGTACAACGAATTTTTGTTGTTGTACAATTTTTCCCATAGAGATATTCATTGTACGATGCATCCCATAGGGAAAATCGCTACATGATGCATGCATCGTATACCAATTTTTTTCGTACCACAATGAGCCCTGTGGAATGGATTAAAATCATTGTACGAGGTACTACTGTACCAGTGGAACCTTGCTTAATAAATGGCCTTGTTAACACAAAAATCACATAACAAAATGAAATCCATTGAAAATACCTGTAGTGGCTTGGTTAACAAAAAATTTCCTATGGAAAACTGTTTCGGTTAACAAATTTTGGTTTTCAATGCATTCCTATACGAAATTGCATTCAATGCTTTCCTATGGGAAATTTGCTTTACAAATTGTTCATAGTACAAAAGGTCCCGGAGACCACATTAAATTTATTAAGTGAGGTTCCACTGTAGCACTCCTTAGAGAGAAAGTCACACAAACAACAAATCCTAGTATTTCATGTCGTTCTGTACTTATTTCTTACAATATCATAAAAAATGCAAAGAATGCAGGAGTGAGGCAATATGTTACAATGATCATTTACTCCCAAATCTTTGCTTTGTGAGAAGGTAAATTAGTTTTTACAGTGGGTTTTTCCCCTCAGCTTTCATAGCCCTAATCTCAGTGCAGACCTCTTCTGCTGTATCTGCATAAAATACAACAATGTAACAGAGTAATTTCCTGCAGGATACTAGTCTATACCTAACAGTAATCTAGAGTGACAGTAGCACAATCTCAGCACAATTTCAATTTATATTGTAGTCAGTGCTGAATAATGCTGATGTTGGATTAACATAACATGGAAAAAATTCTCCAGTGTAGAAAAATATGCAGGACAGGTGCTTAACAGCTTTGCTTTTAAAAATAGACAACATCTTTGTAAAAAAATACTGTATTGCATTACCAATTAAAGAGATACAGGTAGGTTAATTGTGGAAACTGATGATCAATTGTTTCTATGGAGAAATGCTAAGTTGGCATCCGGTCAGAGAAAAATCTGTCAAACAATATAAATACAAAGAGGTTATTATTATAAGATGGGCTGTATCTTGTGTAGTCTAGTTGTTTGCAAATTCTTTGCTCCCTTCTAGCAATTGCTTCAATTAAAACTCCCTTACATTGATTCAGATTATTGTTCCATATTTAGGTTTGTTCACCAAATGTATGCACTAACTCCTTACACTTTTTGAAAAACCCTTAAAGTTGGCACAATTTCACAATTAGCATAGGTGGGTGGGTGTTATTCAAAATCAACAGCATGGCAAGTTTCATTTTTTCATCTGTTAAATTGCATAGATAAGGTTGTTTGTGCATTATATATATATATATATATATAAGATTTTTTAAAGGATTGAAACCTTCAACTGATACTGAAAGTTGTTGTTTTGTGTTGTCAAGTCTCTTTCAATTTACAATGAATGTACAAATTAGCTTTTTGGATAATAGCAATCTTGCATGCACCTAACACTGGGCATTAGTAAGAGGGTTCACTGCAGGGTAATGTGATTGCCCTTTGCCACCAATGTGATTGGTCAAGTCTGTTTTCTTCCTTCCCTTGGTTCTTTTTTTAAAAAAATATTCCTCCAACCAAGCTGCAAGCATTGAAGTTTTTTCCATGGACTGCTGCTAAAGACTCAATTTTCCTCCCCCCCTTCTGACATTAACTACTAATGGTCCCTGTAAAGATATTTTTTTTCTATTTAAATACTTCTAGAGTGGTTTTATCATACAAGGAACAAAAAATGACAAAACTGAGGCTAGCATTTTTTTAGCATACAGTATAATGCAGAGACAAGGCTGACTGAAAGAGTAAAATTCAGAAAGCTGGAGGGCAGCAGGAAAAGCAAGTATCTTTTCACATCAGGATAGCTTTTAATGACAAAAATGAGAAATGTATTCTTCAAATCCTCCAACAATGATATCGAGAGTACATCAAGTCACCTGAACTTATACGTTCTACTAAAAAAGAATTGTCGTAGGTATTAGATTAGATTAGATATTTAATTTATATACCGCTTTTTTACCCTCAAGGGTTACTCAAAGCGCTGTACATGAGCAAAATACAATACAATCCACACCAATATACAAAATAAATAAATGCACAATAGAATGATAAAAGTCCAAGAATACAGAAAAAAGCAATAAATACAATTACAATAAATATACAATGGCACTAGATATACAGTAAATATATAGCGACCCTAAATGAGAAAAATCCCCCATCCCTCACATCCCCTCACATCCCCACAATCCCTACTGAGCTGGGGCTTACGGAGCTCCCAAAACTCAACGTCTTTGTAGAGCCTGGGCTCCTGTGCTCCCAATTCCCCGTCATCCAGTCAAGCCAAGGGGAAGGAGTGCGGGGCCTCAGGTTTGGCCACAATTATTCACCCCGAAAAGCTGTTCTCTATCTCCCCTCAAGGCTCCATCTCCCCTCAAGGCTAGTCCCGGAACACCAGCGGCGACAGTGGGGGGGGGGGGCTTTTGAAGTCTGCACCGGTCCTCGCAGCTATGTGCAGTTGGTCCGGCCAGCCACCGGGCGAGTGGAGCTGGCTCTCCTTCAACATCAGCGGTGGGGTTTTGAAGCCCGCCCTGGGCCTCGCAGCTGTGGGCAGTTGGTCCGGCCGGTTGCCGGGCTAGTGGAACTGGCTCTCTTTCGGTGTCAGCGTCCGGGTTTTGAAGCCCGCCCCGGGCCTCGCAGCTGCGGGCAGTTGGTCTGGCCGGTTGCTGGGCGAGTGGAGCTGGCTCTCTTTCGGCATCGGCGGAGGGGTTTTGAAGCCCGCCTCGGGCCTCGCAGCTGCAGGCAGTTGGTCCGGCCGGCCGCCGGGCGAGTGGAGCTGGCTCTCTTTTGGCATCGGGGTTTTGAAGCCCACCCCGGGCCTCGCAGCTTCGGGCAGTTGGTCTGGCCGGTTGCTGGGCGAGTGGAGCTGGCTCTCTTTCGGCGTCGGCGGAGGGGTTTTGAAGCCCTCCCCGGGCCTCGCAGCTGCAGGCAGTTGGTCCGGCTGGCTGCCGGGTGAGTGGAGCTGGCTCTCTTTTGGCGTTGGTGTCAGGGTTTTGAAGCCTGCCCGGGGCCTCGCAGCTGCGGGCAGTTGGTCTGGCCGGTCGCCGGGCGGGTGGAGCTGGCTCTCTTTCGGCGGCGGCGGCAGGGTTTTGAAGCCCGCCCCGGGCCTCGCAGCTGCGGGCAGTTGGTCCAGCCGGTTGCCAGGCGAGTGGAGCTGGCTCTCTTTCGGCGTCGGCGTCGGGGTTTTGAAGCCCGCCCCGGGCCTCGCAGCTGTGGGCAGTTGGTCTGGCCAGGTGCCGAACGAGTGGAGCTGGCTCTCTTTTGGCGTCGGCGGCGGGGTTTTGAAGCCCGCCCCGGGCCTTGCAGGTATGGTATGGATGTCACATAATCTGATTATTTTGTGCATTAATGTACTCAAGTAACTATTCTTTGCCCCACTTTCAGAGCAATGTTTATAGACACCTTTTGAATAAGCATTTTTGTGTACTCTAAAGCAATTACTCACCAGGCAATGTGGGCTTTTTTATTAGGGCCCAACCAAACCTGTTGGGTTTTATTCATGGCTCCACTATGTTCTAAATTGAAGGACTTCACCCCAAGCTTTGCATCCACCCTGCTCATTTCAGGGAAATTCTGGACAGCTTCTGTTCAGCTTTCAGTCCAGAACACAAAATAAACACATTACTATAAAATTGAGGCTCCATTCTGTTTCAATTGCACCAATCCTGGCATAAGGAAGGAGTTCAGGATGCACATGATCACTCCCAAATAATTGTTAGCAAGGGCTATCTAAGTAAGCAAAGAAGAACAGAGGTAAATTTCTCATGGATGTATGGGGGGAAATGAAGAAAAAAAGATGCTTTGTAAAAAGATGTATCAGTGTGAAAGAGATGAAATCTCAGCTTTAAAAAAATCTATTTTTGTTCCCTATTGAACTATATCTCCAGGAAGCCTTGTCCTTTTCAGAGGACGCTGGAGTCAAGCGTGACCCTTAACATTATTGAGTGAACAGAATGTATCACTCTGCTTCAGAATGAAAAGAGACAGTTTGGGGGATGGGGAGGTAGAGAATAACCTACTTGTCCTGTAACTTGAATATTCCCACCCACATTAAAGATAGCTGAATTGTATTCTTTGTATAACACACACAAAGAGACAAAGAAACACTTTTTTAAATAAATAAAAAAGTCTGCTAGTTCATATCCTTATATTTAAGGTGATTTCCAGATAGATAGTACTTAGTACAAATTTAGCCCGTGGCCAGGGTGGAGAGGTTGTTATAGGATTGTGTTGTGGTATATTATGTTGTGGTATATTATTATATTATTATATGCTGTTTTGGTAGATTGAATTTTGTATATTGTATTACTGAGTATTTACTGTGTATATTGTGTATTGTGCATATTGTTTATTTACCATGTGAGCTGCCCTGAGTCGGGTTCCCTGATTGGGTGGCATACAAGTGCGAAGATTAAATTAAATTAAAATTAAATTAAATTTCCCTCCTAGGCAGTGCTTTAAATAAATAAATGTGAACACATTAACATTAGGTTTGTTACTTGGTAGGCTAACTTAGAATATATTTTTTGAAATAGTAGTAGTGTTAGTATGTGTTCCAAGCATATCAGAGAGTAAATAAAACAAAACAAAAAGACAAAAAATGTTGCGGCACTTCAAAGACTAACTGCTACATTTTAATGTTAGCTTTCGTGGATCAAGTCCACTTCATCAAACATGGGAGTGAGACTTCATCATGGCATCAATTTATACACACCAGGTACAAAGGTTTAGAATGGTTAGCATAACAGATAGGCAGGGTCGCCATCAGGGCAGTACTACCAGTACTGCCGTATAGGGCCCTGAGCTGACAGGGGCCCTTCCGCCGCCAGCCATAACTGTGACATTATTGTGAGAAAGTATGTGTGTGTGTAGGGGAGGGGCAATGGGATTGCTCAGTATGGGGCCCAGAAATTTCTGATGGTGGCCCTGCAGATAGATACAGTATGCGTGTTATTTTTTACAACTGGTAATACCTGTTATTCAAATTAGTGATGAAGCTTTGCCCTGCTGAATTGCAAATGAATGCAAGACAACCATTACACACTTGTTAATGAGAATTCAGGCCTAGTATCTACCTCCAGATCAATGAAACTGCCATGGATCAGCAGTATTATAACTTGGTTCCTCAATGTGGAGAGAAAGAATAGAATATTGGAAAACTCCAGGGTAACTGTCTAAGTACCTACACTTGAATTATTTTTTATGTTTTTTAAAAGAAAAATGATTGCATTGGTGTCCAGAGAGGATCAAAGTGTGTTTCTGTAGTGGTAGAAAGATATGTAAATCCAAGTTCCATCTCCCTCCTTCCAAACTTTCTACTGTTTTGTGATGTAAAGCCTTGAATTTTATAAAGATTATTGTATGTTTCTGTAGCTGTTGTGATTTTTTAAAATGTTTCTTGTTTATTTTTGTATTTTAATTAAATAAATAAAAATATAAAGCAGCTAATCTGCAAGCATATTTAAAACAGTGTGGTAATAACTAGACCAGGATACTTTCCAATTCCAAAAAAGGGCAATGCCAAAAAATGCTAAAATTATCAAACAATTGCACTCTTCCCACATGCTAGCAAGGTCATGCTCAGGATAACACAGGACAGGCTTTAGCAGCACATGGAGAGAGAACTACCAGAAGGACAGGATGGGTTCAGAAGAGGCAGGGGAACTAGAGACCACATTGCCAACATGCTTTGGATCAGAGAGAAAACAAAGGAATATCAGAAACAAGATAGGAATACCAGAACACCTTATACATCTCATGAGAAATCTATACACGAGTCAAGAAGCAACAGTTAGGACAGGAAACGGAATGACAGAGTGGTTTGGAATAGGAAAAGGAGTAAGATAAGGCTGCATTTTGTCACACTGCCTATTTAACTTATACACAGAGCACAAAAGTGTCATTTTGCCTCTTTATAAATCTATGGTGAGGCCCCATCTGGAATACTGTGTACAGTTCTGCTCGCCATACCTCCAGAAGGATATTATGGAGCTGGAGAAAGTGCAGAGGAGGGCAACCAGAATGATTAGGGGACTGGAACCTTCCTTACCATCTGAGGCTGCAACGGTTGGGCCTCTTCACTCTTGAACGACAACATCTAAGAGGTGACCTGATTGAAGTTTATAAAATCATGCACGGTGTGGACAAAGTAGATAAGGAAAAACTGTTTTCCCTATCGCACAACACTAGAACTAGGGGACACTCGATGAAACTTTTGGGTACTAGTTCTCAAACAAATAAGAGAAAGTACTTTTTCACCCAGAGGATTACTGGTCTATGGAACTCCCTGCCAGAAGAAGTGGTGACAGCTGTCAGTCTTGACAGCTTTAAGAAAGGATTAGACAAGTTCATGGAGGACAAGAGTATCAATGGCTATAATTATGGATACTTAAGGACAACCTCCGGGTTGGAGAAATAGGCAGGATATCTCTCAATATCATTTCCAGGGAATCCTAAGCAGGTGAAGGCATCTGCTTGGGAATACCCTGAAGGAAATGGTGAGCCACTGTGTGAGACAGAATGCTGGACTGGATGGGCTGTGGCCTGTTCCAGCAAGGCTGTTCTTATCTTATCTTATCTTATCACATAATGTGCAATGCAGGGCTGGATGAATCAAAAGTTGGAATTAAAATTGCTGGGAGAAACATCAACAATTTGAGATATGCAGATGACACTATCCTAATGGCAGAAAATGAAGAAGACCTAAAGAATCTCTTGATTAGGGTGAAGGAGGAGAGTGCAAAAGCTGGCTTGAGACTTAACATCAAGAAAACCAAGATAATGGCAACAGGCCCTATCACTTCCTGGAAAATAGATGGGGAAGAAGTAGAAGCAGTGACAGTCTTTACATTCTTAGGATCCAAGATCACTGCAGATGGTGATTGCAGCCATGAAATAAAAAGGCAACTAATTCTTTGGAGGATAACTTTGAGAAACCTGGGGAACATAGTCAAAAGTAAAGACATCACCTTGCAAACAAAAATTTGTTTAGTCAAAACAATGGTATTCCCGGTGCTAATGTATGGTGGTGAGAGCTGGACCATAAGGAAAGCTGAGTGCATAAGAATAGATGCCTTTGAAATGTGGTGTTGGAGGAGAATTTTGAGAGTCCCCTGGACAGCAAAGAGAACAAATAGGTTGATCTTAGAAGAAATCAACCCTGACTGCTACTTAGATGGTCAAATAGTAAAGATGAAGCTAAAGTACTTTGGACATCAAATGAGAAGAGAGGATCCACTTGAGCAAGCCTTGATGCTAGGAAAGGTGGAGGGCAAAAGAAGAATGGGGTGGCCAAAAATGTGATGGCTAGATGGTATTGTAGACATAATGGGCACAGAGCTGGGTAGGTTGAGGAGGATGGTGGAGGACAGAGGTGCCTGGCAGGCAATGGCTCATGGGGTCGCAAAGGGTCAGAGTCGACTGTGCGACTGAATAAAAAATAACTAGAAGCAAGCATCATTTTGTAAAAAATAAATTCTACCAGATTTATCTCATTTTTTCATCAGATAGTCGCCTTTATAGATTGTAGGAATAGTGTATACATAGTATATTATTGACCTCAGAAAAGCTTTGGACAAATAGCCTCTTGATATTCTGATTAGTAATCGAATTAATTGTAAACTGGCTAGACAACTGTTGGATGCAATTTCACACAAGTGTAAAGTTCTTCATCTAGGGAAGCGAAAAACCCCAAACACAGTTACAAGATGTGCAATATTTGACTCAGTAATCCTACATGTAAGAAGGATTTTGGGACTATTATAGCTCACAAGTTGAATATGAGACAATTGTGTGATGAGCCAATAGGCAAATGCTATTTTAGGCTTCACTAGCAAAGGTTGCCCGGCGTTGCCGGGCTGTTTTAAATGGTGTTGGAAAGTTTTTGTTGTTGTTGTTGTTGTTGTTAATGTTTGTAAAGAAGAGGTTAGTCTATAATTGAAATTTTTAAAATTTTTATTTATACAATTTTTTTGATGGCTTGTTATAAACTGTGATGAGTTTTGTTTGGTGTTTTGGTTTTGTGGATGAAAAAAGAATAAAGGATGATATACTTTTTCAAAAAACTCTTGGGGCCTTTTGTGTGGGGCTATTGTGTCTTTTTGAATTTTTTTTATTATTGTGGGCAGCAAGTGCTGCTGGTAGGGGTTATCTTGTATTTTGACTGTTTTTTCTCTCGTGGCCTCTGGGTGGAGCTTCTTCCAGTAAGTAGTCTCTTTCTTTATTCATTTCTTTTCCAGTCGTTGTGGTATGAGGTCGTGTGGTGGTGAGTTGGCTGTTTTTCTTTATTTGGGGTGGTGGTGGTGTTTGGATTTTGTGGTGTTTGGCTGGGTGCTGAGTGTGTTTGGAAATGTTTGTTGTTGTTTACTTTTTTGGTGTTATTTTTGTTTGTCTTGTGTATTTTTTAATGTTTTTGATTGTTTGTTTTTGTGTTTTTTGCTGTCCTATGGGGGGGATCCCCTCTCGGCTGTCTCCCCTGGCTCTGGAAGGCTTGGGGGAGGGCAGACCCCTTTTGTCTCCCCAAACCTTCCAGACTCATGGGACCCAGGAGAGGGGATCGAATCCAGGCTACCCTCTGATATTAAAAGGGAAATCTCAATTGGGGATTCCCCTTTAATATCAGTGGGGTGTGTGTGATCCCCCTCTCCGCTGGCTTCCTTGGGTTTGGGAGGGTTGGGTTGAAAAAATGGGTCTGTCTCCCCCACCCTTCCTGACCCAGGAGAGCCATCGAGAGGGGGATTCACCCCCAACCTCCATTTTTAAAGAGAAGTAACCGCTTGGTTTCTTCTCTTTAATATGGGGCGTGTGTGTGGGGAAGGGAATCCCCTGTCTGCCAGATCCCCTGGGGTCAGGAGGGTTGGGGAGACAGGCTCCTTTTGTCCCCCCAAACCTTCCAGACTTATGGGACCCAGGAGAGGGGATCGAATCCAGGCTACCCTCTGATATTAAAAGGGAAATCTCAATTGGGGATTCCCCTTTAATATCAGTGGGGGGGGTTGTGATCCCCCTCTCCGCTGGCTTCCTTGGGTTTGGGAGGGTTGGGTGGACAAAAGGTGTCTGTCTCCCCCACCCTTCCGGACCCAGGAGAGCCATCAGAGAGGGGGATTCCCCCCCCAACTCCGTTTTTAAAGAGAAGTAACCGCTTGATTTCTTCTCTTTAAAATGGGGCATGTGTGTGTGTGTGTGGAAGGGGAATCCCCTCTCTGCCGGGTCCCCTAGGGTCAGGAGGGTTGGGGAGACAGGCTCCTTTGGTCCCCCCCAACCCTGTCAACCCCAGGGGAGCCAGTAGAGAGGGGGAGCACAACACCCCCGCCCCCACCCAGTGATATTAAAGGGGAAACTCCAATTAGGAGCTTCAGGCACAGATGGGGAGGGGGGCTTTGGTTCCTGCGGCTTGTCGGACTTGCTCTCCTGGTGTTTTTGTTTTATTTTTTGGGTGCGCAGGACACTGAGGCTTGTAGTTATGGGTTTGTGCTTTGTTTTTTAAAAAACGGTTTTCTTTTGATTGGCTGCGGTGCGTTTCTGAACGTTCCTTGCGCCGCACCATGCAACAGCCTCTCAGCCTGACTGGCTCTGGCGCGGCGCAGCGCAAGGAATGTTGGGAAAGGAAGTTGTTTCCCTTTTTCGCGTTTGTGGGGCTGTTGCCCCACTGCCTGTTTTCTCAATCCTTTGTTGACCTGCGGACCCAGATCGGCCGTGTGCACGAAGGGTGAGTGCAGGCAAGTAGGGCGAGGCATAGCAACCTATAGCAAATTCCAATGGTTAACTCTTGGTTTTATAGGTTAAGATGAAAGTCTCCAAATCCTATGTAGTAATAACTAGACTTTGTTCAGCCCTAGTTAGGCTTCAACTTGCGTATTGTGTCCATTTCTGGATACTGCACTTTAAGAAGAATGCCAACAAAGTGGAACAAAATCAGAAGAGGAGAACAAGGGATGATAAAAGAATGGAAGCCAAGCCCTATGAAGAAAGAACGGGGCATTCTTTTTCTCAGTAAAAAGAAGACTGAGGGAAGATACAATACCACTTTTCAAATACATAGGCTATTATCTGGAGGAGGGACAGATCATCCCAGAATACAGGACATGTAATAACGGACTCATGTTACGAGAAACCTGATTTCGGTAGAATATCAGAAAAAAAATTATTGTTACACCATTATGATAATGGAACCAATTACCTTGGGAGTTGGTAAGTGTCTCAGTGCTGGAGGAATGAAGAGAAATTATATATGTGAATATGAAAGTGTGCAGTATACAAAAAAACTCAACAGAGGTTAATCATCTGCTTTCATATCGATTCATTTACACAGTAGTTGAAAAGATGCTAGCTGGAAATTCCATATCCTTTTAATCTGTATAAATAATGTGGAATGAAAATTCTAATTTGTGCACAGAGACACAAAAGGTCTTTAATGTTCCCCATCTAGCCATTAGAAAATCATGTGGGGCTTTTCTAGTTGCTCTCCATTATTTTATGGAACTCATGAACTAATTACACAAACACGCATGCTGTGGAACCAATGCCTACTCTGATTTTTACTTGCATCTGGAGGTTTCAGAAAGCAGGATGTGAATGGGTGATAAAATCAATTACCACCAACCTTTTCTTTGTTCCAAACAATATTTCTTCACCATTTGAAATATGGATTTTGATGCCAGAGGTACTCTCTGGAGTAGAGAAACAGCAGGCATGAAAACAGTTAAGTGTCCCTGCTATTTCTCAGCAGTAAACCCAAACATACGTTTAAAGCTAGCATCAGAACTCTGTGGGATTAATTATCTCCTTAGCTTCCATTTTAAACTTCATAATATTTGAAATACATACTTGGTCAACAGAGTATTTCACAGTCCACTTCTATGATTGGTCATAATGTTAAGGTTGTTATATAAGATTAAAGGTGTTGGCATCTCTGTAAATGTGATATGTTACATACCTGACAAAAATAACGAAGTAGACATGTATGATATGTAGGGATATGAAAATCTCTGTGTCAGTATATATATTTTTTTGTTTCCTTGAATCCCATTTGTTTTCCTCCTGACCTTCTTTTGTGTCAATTGGGAGACATTTTCTCCCTCCCAATAGCAAAATTTGTGTAATAAATGCAATATATTTTTACTAATGTGAAGGCTTATTTACACTTCTCCCTCACCCTCAGGATAACATATATTCATGGAATTTTTTGTAAGTTATGCACCCACCCCTTTTGACATATGCATTATGTTGTTTTTATTCCACACTTTGTTTTTATGAAAGAACCATAAGCCTTGTAAATATGTGAATTTTTGGGATGGCATGCATTTCTTTCCCAAATACATCGCAAAGTAACCCTCAGGAAAAGTCATTTTCAAGGCTGTGCTGTGGTCAGAAGCCAAGGCCGAGGAGGTTTCAGACAATGCTAGTAATTATGACCAACTAAGAAATGAGTATCACACTGGGAGACAAAACTAGGAAACAAATATCAGGACCAGAGAGCATGTTAGCATGAAAGGGCAACACAAGAGACATGGCCTATTACTAGATCAGAAGAATGGACCAAAGGACTCTAGGGGCAAAATGCAAAACCTGGGGCAAAACCTGAGTCAGACTGTTGTTTAACAGAGGTTGCAACCAAACAGATCTTTCTCTTGTCCAAGATAATTCATTGATCAATTTTAGTTACCTAGGTAAGGTCAGGTATCTGTGGTGAATAGATTGCTATGTAGATTCTGCAACATACATGTCAATGGCTCATCTCAAGAACACAGAACTGAAGAGTCTCAGAATATCACCACAACACAAAACACAATGTTCCAGGGATAATGTTAGCCTTAGTGACAACTGTCACTTATCTCTGTAGCTTGAATATCATATTAGCAATAGCAATTACACTTATATACCACCTCATAGTGCTTAGAGAACTTCTGGGCAGTAGACAAAGGAATTAACATTTTGCCCCCAACAAGGTACTCCTTTTATCGATCATGAAAGGATGAAAGGTTGTGTCAACTTTGAACCTATTGGGATTGAACTCAGATTGTAAGCAGAGTTTTGGCTGCTGTGCAGCTTAACCAGAGAGCCATGAGGACTCTAGTCATATCTTTATTTTTGCTTTAGCTTACCCCTCTCCTATAATGGGTACGGCTAGATATGTATTGAATTTATTACCCAGGTATTGCACATCCTAGGTTAAAACATGGTTGTTTGCTTCTTAATGCCTTCAATAAGTAGTGAAGTCAGATGTTGAGCAACATGGAATTACTGTTAAGCAGTTGATTTCTATTATGATTACTTAATTTGTATTATGAAGACCATGGGGTAAACAAAAAGAACTTCCTCAAAGATTGTGGTATTTTTGAACCACAATCAGGCACACCCCATGCAATTGCAAGCTTGTGCCACATAATCTTTCTCATACTAGGTCAGGAAAAAGGAACTACAGAATGAATTCACCAAAAGGTGGCTTCATTTTGGCAGTTTTACATCTGGCCTACACACAGAAGAAGAAGAATTGAGACCATAATATTATGAATTAACTCTATTAACTATCCTCCCTTTTAAATAAGATATAGGCCCTGTGGGCCTAACTAGGACACACCACCTGACAGCCTAAAATGTTGGACAGTTCAAAATGGCATTGACCCAAAATTGTACATTGAGCATCATGTCCCTTTTTAGTTGTCATTCACATGTCCTGCATGTGCGATAAAGAATACCCACATTTCCAGATTTTACCATCCCTTGAATAGCTGTTCCCAACCCCTTTGTAATCAAACAGCCTCTCCTTTTGGGATTGTTGAGGTTCGCAAGGGGAAAAAAAACCAGTTTAGCACACATTGAGTTTTGCACAAATCATATTTCATGGAAATTGTGGAAGCCCTGGCATGTGGGTGGGTGGGGTGGAGTATTATTTGGTTTCTTAGCGCTGTGCTGAAACTGGAGTCTCTTAAGGAAACTGGAGAAATCTTGAGATACTCCATTACCATGAAAAGGCAATCAGTTTGACCTAGAAATCACACCATTAGTGAAATTTCTTCACATCACTGGAGAAAATGGATAATGGAAACAGATGATAAACACTACTTACTTTCCTTTCTTTATTTTCTTCTATATTGACTATTATCTGTTTTTACAACCACACTTATTCACTTCAAAAGCAATAAAAATAGAACAAAAAGTTATATGTATTACTGATATGCTTCTTCACTGAATCTTTTAGTGATTAAGAATCCATCTTGATATAATATTGTTTTTATATTATATCTTCATTATTGTTTTAATTTATTGTGTATGTTGACTTTTCAGTTCTGCTGCTAAGCGGCTCCAGAAAGAAAGAGGCAACATAGGCAGTAATGCCACGGCATCACTATTCCTAGCTTTTAAGGCTGACCCTGCCCCAGAATCAACTTATTTCCTGTGTTGTCATTTTGAGATGGTGGAGGAGCTTCCTGTGGCAGCTTCTTGCTTATTTTGAGATCTCTTCGGGGCTTGCTGGTTGGATAATGCCACAACATGAGATGGACTGCTGTCCTTCTTGATGTCTGCTTTATTTGCTCATTTGTGAGGGAGTGATTTAAGATGAATCTCTTTTCCTCACAAACCTCTGTTACACTCTACCTTGGTTTTCACCAGGGGGAGAAGGGATATGAATAGAATAAAAGAAAAGTATTATAAGTAAATATGAATAAACAAAATGCAAACTGCACATGGAAGTGTAAGACAACGTAGGGGATAGACTTCGGAGACCAGAATTCAAATCTATGCTTAACCATGGAAACAAATTGGGGGTATTTGTCAAACCAATAAAACCATCCATTAAATATCTCATGTACTTTAGGAACTCTACGATGGTCACCACAAGTCAGAATTAATTACAGAGCATGTAACATAACAACATACAAGTACCTCAATATTTTATGCACAAACCACAAAGCAGTAAAATAATGGTTAAAACATTGTAGTTACTTTAAAAAAAAACCTTGTATCTCCCTCAACACCCAAAGGGGTAAAAGAGGAAGCAAAGAAGAAGATAAAGACTTTCAAAGAAGAGGGGACATGGTTTTTCATACAATTCTTTCTTGATAAAAAAGACTCAAATAAAAATATAGTGATAAAAATGTGCATGTTTCCTCATCATACATGTCTGCTTCTGGACAAATAAATGTATATTGTAGAAAAACTAAACTTTTATCTGCCCTCTGCAGTGATTTATTTGGAGTGGATTTTGTCATACTGAATAATTTAATCAGCTTAGTAATTTTTTTACCGCTCTAACTCTGGGATTTTATAATATGGTATCTATGCAATTTAATGAATAACACTTTCATCATACCACATTCACAACAAATCTTTTATAACAAGACAAGATTATCTGACTTTTTACACATGTAAGTCACAGCAGTTTAGGATGGTGGGTGCTGAAATTTCATCACCTTTTCCCTTGCTGTATACAGAGACAGAACATAGAGCCAACCTGGATTAAACATTTTTCACAGATCAAGCAATGGCATGAAGATCTTTTAAAAAATAAATTTTGAAAAAAGTGAACCTAGTCTAGTTTGAAACTTTGAAGGGGGAAGGGAGACCTTAACCCTTATTTCTATGAATACATTGATGGGCAGGTTGAGAGCTTGCACTTGATGTTAGTACAGTCTCTGCATTTTGCCTATATAGATCAATCACTTGCATTTGACAAAAATAAAGGCATGAGTGACATAATTCTGGTCATGACTTGTACTCGACCCCAAACAAACACAGATATATTTAACCTTGATCAGATGCTGATCATGTTGAACTGGCAATGAACTAGGGGGAAAGGGAACATGCAAAATTACTAGAGTCTGAAAGACATATTTTAAAAAGAGACCTGCACCTTTGGAGGGACTGCAGTAGCTCAAGTGGTTAAGATGCTAAAATTAATGACTGGAAGGTTGGCAGGTTAGTAGTTTGAGGCCCGAGTACTGTACGACGGAATGAGTTCCCATCTCTGTCCCATCTTCTGCCAAGCTAGCAGTTTGAAAGCAAGAAATTGCAAGTAGATAAATAGAGACCACTTTGGTGGGAAGGTAAACAGTGTTCCGTGCACTCCGGTGTCTAGTCATGCCTGACACATGACCACGGAAATGTCTGCAAATGCAGACAGCGCTGGCTCTTCGGCTATGAAACAAAGATGAGCACTGAACCCTAGAGTTTTATATGATTGGCTTTCGAGCAAGGGTAACCTTTACCTTACTATGTGACCTCCCATTAATTAAGTTTGATTCATTTATAGCCCTTTGCTCTATCAAGAAGGCCCAAATCAACTGACAACTTCTAGACTTTCACCACATTCCTATCCCTGGAAACCTCCTTTCCAAATATGCTTTTAGATCAAGGATTCTGAACCTGCAGCCCACAGCACCATTTCATGTGCCACCCCCCCCCCTGCCTCCACCACACCAGGAAGTGCCATGAGGTGGAGGAAGGATTCTATACCAGACTTAAATGTAGAAAAAATACTTCATAGATACTTAAATAAATAATAAATATCTTTACCTATAAAATGGTGGATGGGCCGTGCGTGTCTGGCATACACGGCCACACCTGGCCCAACCATCCCGAACCGAGCCGGCTATAATTACCTTAACAACCTGTGAGGGTCACTGCAAGTGTCCAGTCACCGACAGTGGAGCAACCGCCCCACGAACCCAACCACCCCATGAACCCAACCAGAAAAAAGAACTACCCTTCCCAGCATACTCTGGACCACACCACCCCTCAGCCAATCAGGCTGAAGAGCGCGAGTGCAGAGAATGCTGGGAAAGCTAGTGCATGATAAAAAAATGCTGAAGCACCGCAAACCCCTCCTGGAGACACTTCATCTTCTAGAGAGAAGCCATCCCCAGCTCACCATGTCAGGTGGGCGGCCACGTCCGTTGCCTGCTGGGACACCAGCTTTTGGTGCCCCCACCTGACCAATGAAGGCCTGGACACCGGCAAGGGCAGAGGACAGGCTGCGCCATGGAGGCACGGAAGGTGAGCAGCCCAGTGCAGAAGGCCATGCCGGAGAGACGCAGAGTACAAAAGGCCCAGCAGGCAACAGGTAAGTGGAGCGGGGGAGAGGAACTGAGGGGGGGATGGGCCCGGGGACCATGCTGCCCACCCAGGTCTGGGAGGAGAAAGGGGGAACACGAACACACCACCTTCCCCCCAGTTCCCTGTCCCCCGCCCCACTTACCTGTTGCCGGCTGGGCCTTTCATACTCTGCGCCTCCCCAGTGGGGCCTTCTGTGCTGGGCCGCTCACCTTCCATGCCTCTGTGGCATGACCTTACCTCTGTCCTCGCTGGCCTTCGTCGGGATGGGGCCACCAAGATCAGGCAGCCCAGCCGGCAACTGACGAACCCACCCACCTGGCAAAGGCCGCCTGGGTGTCCTTGCCAAGGTTTGGGGGGGAAGAGCCCCTCCTCTCCCACAAAGTTTCAGTGTGTGTGTGTGTGTGTGTGTGTGTCCTTGCTGAGGCTTCAGGGGGAGGAGGGGGACCCCCTCCTCTCCCCTTGCAGCTTCGGTGTGTGTGTGTGTGCGTCCTGGGGAGGGAGAGCCCCTCCATTCCCCCGTGGTGCTACGGTGTGTGTGTGTGTATTGTGTGTGTGTGGTTGTGTTGTGTATGTGTGTGTGTATTGAGTGTGTGTGGGTTGTGTTACGTGTGCTGTGTGTGTGGTTGTGTGTGTGGTTGTGTTGTGTTGTGGTGTGTGTTGTGTGTGTGTGTGTGTGTGTGTGTGTGTGAGAGAGAGAGAGAGAGAGAGTGGGTGGGTGGGTGGGTGGGAGGTTGCATTGCATGTATAGTTATGTTGTGTGTGTACCCCACAAAACCATCCCAACCACCAGCACACAAATTAAACCTGCCCAGCAGGGCCAAGCAAAAAATGCTAGTATATATATAAAACAGAGGTGTTTGTTTGCTTGTTCTATATAGAAATCCACACCCCTGCACCAATCACACTGAAATTTGGCACACGCCTACCTTGGGTGTGTGGGAGTGCTCCCATTGTGGTCCCGGGGCAGGATGTGGGGGTGTACGCCCCTTAATTGATCTGCAAAGGGAAGTATACTCAACAGGAGGTTATGTGTGTGACCCAGTGTGGTCATAGTGATGCTAATGTCATAGCCCCAGATAGGTCATTCGATTGCAACATCATTGTGATGTAATTGAGCTGGATAATGTCACAGTCCCAGTTAGGGATGCATAGGGGACACATATATGGGAAGGATAAAGGTGGACTGTTGACAGAAAAGGGAGACGGGTGAGGGAAGCGAGAGATGGAGCAAGGGAGGCAGGAGTGAGCCACATACACCCCACAAGGTTTCCAAGTGGGAAAGTCTGGCCTATGTTAAAAAAATAAACCTGAGCAAACCTGGGTAATCAGCTAGTTCTCTATATAGAAACATTTTAGTCTACATATGCTAATACATATAGAGAAAGTAGTTAATAATTGGCTCTCAGGAAAGGACTACCTCTATGCCCCTTTGGTCTTCCATGGAACCTTGCAAAGGATATCTGTGGTGCATGAGGTGGACTACATATTCCAGGTGAATGCTCTTTATTACCACAGAGTGGTAACATTGTTTCCTCCATGTCTTCTCCAAGAGACAGAAGAGCCCTAGGAGGATGGGAAAGTGAGAAATGTGGGGAAAAGCCTTGGTTAGGAGTAGAATAAATGGGAGGCATAGGCAGTGGTGGGCTCCAAATATGTTTACTACCACACTGTGGGCATGCCCTACTTTGTGGGTGTGGCTATGTGACTGGGTAGGCGATCTAATCATGCCTGTCACATGACCATGAAAATGTCTGCAAATACTGACAGCACTTGCTCTTTGGCTGTAAATGGAGATGAGCACTGCACCCTAGAGTCAGATATGACTGGCTTTTGAGCAAGGGCGACCTTTCCTACCAAAGTGGTGCCTATTTAGCTACAGTACTTGTGGTTTCTTGCTTTCAGACTGCTAGGTTGGCAGGAGTTGGGATAGGGACGGGAGCTCACTCCGTCATGCAGTACCTGAGAATTGAACTCCAGAAGCAGGAACAAACCAACATGTTAAAAGCTTTGCTCTTAGAAGCATTGGAGGGCTGAGTTACCAAAAGACCTTCTGCGGGCAATGTTCCCTCAAGACAGTAAGGGAGGAAAGGGGAGGGGGAGCAGAGGCTAGAGGGAAAAGAAAATGGTCCTTTTCTGAAAAGCCTCCCTTCTGGTCCATTCCTTTTCTCTTTCCCCACAAGGAGGAAAGGGGATTTGGGAGCAGAGGCTAGAGGGAAGAGGAGTTCCCACCCCGGAGAGAGGTTTTTTCTTGGGGTGTGGTGTGATGGGGTTGGAGTTGGGAGGGGAAGTAGTTGGGGGTGCCCTCCCCAGACCTACACCTTGCCCCATAGATTGCTTGTTGGTGTGCAGGAGGAGGTTTCTGGAAGGGAGACCCAGGAAAAGAGCCAGCAGGGTGCAGGGAGGGAAATGGGTGTGGCAATGGGGAATTTATACTAACACCCATCCCACCAGCACAAACCAGTGTGATCCAGGAGCTGCCCATCGTTGGGCATAGGATCCTGACATATAGAAGCTCAGATCCTGACATACAGAAGCCTTAAAGGATCAGGAGTTAGACATCCCTTGGGTTCTTTCCTCCCCTCTTCACTGCTGAAAGGGCTATTGCAGGCGCACCCCCCCCCCCCAATAATGGACTCAGACACAAATGAAAGTGGATAACGGCATTGGGCCACATTTATTGATTCATGCCCTAGTCCGAATTATAAATTTCTATTGGTAAAACGACCAATCATAATTCTTAAGGCAAGCAGGCCGAAGTAACACTGGTAAGGTACCACACAAAATTGCCAACGGCAATTGTTACAATGTATCTATTTGTATCAATTTGTTTGTTGACAACAAACAAATTGTTGACCGTAGTCAATATCTAACTAATGACCCCACCCTCTGACGTGTATCTGTAAAATCAGGGGGTGATTCCAGCTGTCTAGTGGTAACCATCACCCCCTCGCCTGGTTCGTCGTTGACCGGACAACATTTAAACAACTTATGCCTATCTAGTGTTGTCCAGTCAATTGCGAACCTGCCGGATACCTGTGGGTCATAAATGTTTACCTTACCAGTGCTACCCGCCCATGTGACCAAAGTCAACAGCAGCACAAAACAAACCCCTATATCAAACCATAGCAACAGTGTGGGATGGGCAAAAAAGCCAGGACTCAAGGGCCAATTGCGAGTCCCAGCCAAAAATTCCCACCCGGCCCCGAAGCGACCAAGAAATCACACTGTTAACTAGGGAGGGGGTGGAGGGAAAAAACTTCTCCGCTCCGTCGCTTCGCCAAAATGGCAGCACGGCTGCCTCATGGCCAGCCCTTTTATTAGGGTGCTGGCCACGCCCCTAACTACCCGGATGGCTTTGTCCGGTGGGGGGGGGGGCGCAAAGAGCGCAGCGGCCATTTTGGCGCCACGCTTCCATTGCAGGCGCACCCCCCCCAATAATGGACTCAGACACAAATGAAAGTGGATAACGGCATTGGGCCACATTTATTGATTCATGCCCTAGTCCGAATTATAAATTTCTATTGGTAAAACGACCAATCATAATTCTTAAGGCAAGCAGGCCGAAGTAACACTGGTAAGGTACCACCCAAAATTGCCAACGGCAATTGTTACAATGTATCTATTTGTATCAATTTGTTTGTTGACAACAAACAAATTGTTGACCATAGTCAATATCTAACTAATGACCCCACCCTCTGACGTGTATCCGTAAAATCAGGGGGTGATTCCAGCTGTCTAGTGGTAACCATCACCCCCTCGCCTGGTTCGTCGTTGACCGGACAACGTTTAAACAACTTATGCCTATCTAGTGTTGTCCAGTCAATTGCAAACCTGACGGATACCTGTGGGTCATAAATGTTTACCTTACCAGTGCTACCCGCCACACGGGGAGGCTTCCCAAAAGGCTCACCGCCCCCCCAGACCGTCAGCTCGGTCAACAGTCCTGCTCGCCAGTCTACTAACAAGAGGTCCATACCTCCCTGCGACAGATGGGCCCCCTCCCCTGAATAAAGCTCATAATTTTGCAGACTGATGGCGGGGAGGCGAATGACGCGTCCCCAACCCTTGTCAAAAAGGAAACGGGCAATAGCCCTGGAGCGACGAGCCCGGTCAAGCGCCTGGAGCCCAAACGCTCCCCTGTAAGCGTACTGCGGTATCATGTCCGACCAAATGAGGGGTGTGGCAGGCCACACATAATGTGAGTAGGCCAGGTGACTGCAAATCGCAAGCTTCCGCGATAGGCCAGTGACCTGTCCGAAACCATTGCCCCCAAGGTGAATAACCAGGACATCAGGTGAGTCAGCATCCCTGATGTAGAAAAGGAATGGCAACAGTTCCCGCCATAACATGCCGCGCTTACCACACCACCTGAGATGTGCGGGTGCACCCAGTCCCAGTCGGGGCCCCACTCTGTCGCCGCAGCGTAACGCGCTGCCCTGTGCAGCGTAACGCGCTGCCCTGTGCAGCGTAACGCGCTGCCCTGTGCACGTGGCAACGGCCCACCAGCCATACTGTCACCGGTGTAAAACGACACCCAGGGTCTGTCAAGGAAAAAAAAGGGGGGGGTGAGAAACATTGCAGTGACTAAACTGGCACTCACGGTTGAAGAGGGTGAACACAAAATTGAAAACAATGTGATCCCCACCTTCCCATGCGGCACATTTCAGCCCCAGAGTACCCAAAAGCAGCTGCAGTAGAAACCGCCCCCATCCTGCAGGAACGGTTGAGTAAGGGGAGACCCACCCTGGTGACAGAAAAACGGGGCATGGTGCGTGCCACACAGTGCAAGAAACTCCTGTAGGGCACCAACCAGACAGATGTCTTCCAAGGAACATCGTAGCAGTATTACTCAACTGCCTACGCCGTGCTGATCTGTTTTAGAGGAGCGTATCCTCAACTGAGCCCAATCATTGTGAACATAGACATCTTCGAGTTCCAGTGCCCTACGACTTGCATCCGCCTTAGTCAGCATCACAAGCTTGCTGATGCGGAGCGCTCCAAAAAAGGCCACCGTTGTAGCCACATGAAACAGGGGTGCCTCATACCTATCGAAACATAGGTCATGCCAGCCCCGTGCCAGTTGGGTAAGAACCCCAGGGGAAATTGGGTGGTGGTCGTCCAGGCTACGCCCACGTTCCCGCACCCACCCCTCCAAAAGTGTCTCACACGGAAATCAGCGGTACTATCCGCATGACCTCCCACCTTGGCCATAAAAGCCAGCGCTGACAGCCTGGATGCTATGGTGCGGGGTGCAAGGCCCTGGGCATGCAGGTAAACCATAAAACGGAGGATGTGGGCCACCGGGATCGGCCAGGTATCTGGCAGCTGAAATTGTGTACAACATGTCTGACAAGAAACTAATGCATGGTGATACGCCTTACGCGTACGTGGCGCCAGCGACATGCCGAACGCCCAGTTCACCTCTCCTTGCTAAAGGTCCATATCTCTTCCGGGAGTGGCGAGGGAAATTCCTCCGCATCCGGGGCCAAGGCACGGAACCGGGAGATCTGCAGGCGGGACAAAGCGTCAGCAATATCATTATTCACCCCCGGGACATGCCTGGCCCTGAACAGTACATTGAGGCGCAGGCTGCGCAATACAAACTGGCACACGAGGACCATGACCCTGGGAGATATAGAGGTCTGTGAGTTGACAATGTGGACAACGGCCGCATTGTCACACCAGAAATGCACCACAGAGTTGGCCCACTCCTCACCCCATAGCATCAAAGCCCCCGGTATGGGAAAAATTCCAAATATGTGAGATCCCTCAGGCGACCCGTGCCTGACCACGCTGGTGGCCATCCACCATAAGCCCACTTCCCATTGAAGTACATCCCATAACCAAGGGATCCCGAGGCATCAGACAGAATCTGAAATTGAGGTGAAGCCAGGAGGTCGGACCTCCAAAATGAGACCCCATTGAACTCCCTCAGGAACTGGAGCCATATGTGCATATCTGCCCTGATGCCCCGTGTCAATCTCGCCCTATGATGGGGCCTGGATAAGCCTGCCATGGCGTCGCACAAGCGCCGAGCAAATGCCCTGCCAGGTGCGACCACCCTGCAAGCGAAATCAAGGTGTCCATGTAGCACCTGCAGTTCCCGAAGGGATGTCTTGCGCTTAGCCAGCAAGTCCGATATAAGGGCCACTATCCTTGACACCTTGTCTCCCGGCAACCTAGACGCCTACGCTACCGTGTCAATCTCCACCCCCAGGAATACTAACTTATTAGACGGGCCTTCGGTCTTTTCGGGCGCTAAAGGGACACCAAGTTCCTCCATTAGCGTCTGAAATGTGTTGAGGAGACGTGTGCACGTGTCCCAGCCCCGTTCATCCCCGAACAAAAAGTCATCCAGGTAATGGGCTAAAGACCGAGACCCTGACCTACTGACGAATGCCCACTGCAGGAATGTACTGAAATGCTCGAAAGCCGAGCAGGATATGGAACATCCAAATGGCATGGCTTTGTCAAAATAATATTCACCCCGGAATTTGAAACCCAGCAACTCAAAGTCACCCGGGTGCACTGGCAGGAGACGAAAAGCCGACTTAATGTCACACTTAGCTAACAGTGCACCCGGGCCACATGAGCGCACCATGCGCAATGCCTGGTCAAAGGATGTATACCTGACAGAACAAAGGTCATCAGGTATAGCATCATTGACCGAATGACCGGCTGGGTAGGACAAGTGATGAATCAGGCGGAATTCGCCCGGGGACTTCTTGGGCACTAGCCCTAGAGGAGAGACTTTAAGATTGGGGAAAGGGGGTACGGGGAAAGGGCCAGCGACCCTGCCCGCAGCAATCTCCTTATTAATGCTGGCGGCAGCCACCTCCTCCCTACCTCTAAGTGACAAAAGGTTGGGTGCGTCTTGTGGTGACCTATCCCCCTTGAAAGGAATACGGAAACCCAGTTGAAAACCCTGAAGGAGGTACACAGCGTCTGCTTTCTTCGGGTACAATGCGAGCCAACGCTCCATCATGTCGACATTAATTGGGGAGGGGGCCTTTCGGTGAACCCGCTCCCTCCGTGGCAGTCCTAGCTGCCCCTTGTCCGCCCCTACCCCTGCCCCTGTATCCTCCCGGCCTGGGACAGGCGGAGGCAGCATGGGGGCCAGAACAAGAGGGGCACTCGTGCTTGTACTTGCAATTTTTCCTGTTGCAAGAACCATTGGACGAGAAGGTCCAGCACAGCAGGCGGGCTGGAACCCCCTGCCCCGCCACTTGGCGGGGAACCTGTACCGGGGCCGCTCGTTGGACCGCATGCCCACAATGATATCTCTCCCCAGGCGCCGGGCGCGTGGGGGTCATATACAGAAGCCACAGCTTCTGGCAGGGCTCATCCCACCTCATCTCTGGGTGCAGTGGAATCCTCATGCGGAATTCTTCATCATAAGCCAGCCACGACGGACCCGGGAAGTCCACCATATCCCGGTAAATGTTGTCCAGATACTGGACCATAGGGATGGCCAAATCCGGCCTACCCCTGAGGTAAACAGCCATGTAAATTAGGTACGCTGGCAACCAATTTGCCCACGTGCGTGGCGGCTTACGACGACGTGCC
Source organism: Bradypodion ventrale (assembly GCA_035047345.1). NCBI lineage: Eukaryota > Metazoa > Chordata > Lepidosauria > Squamata > Chamaeleonidae > Bradypodion > Bradypodion ventrale. The sequence continues at coordinate 115,866,942 of JAWDJE010000002.1, forward strand.
TGCTCCTTATCCTTCTCGTCCAGCCCCTCCCTCTCTTCCTTGGTCGGCTCCCTATTAAGCAGGGAGAAGATATCTACGTACTTGCCCCTCCAGATCTTTTCCTTGGTGGACTGGGCCAGATGGTCCCCCAGGGGCAAGGAATACCCTGCCGTTGGCAATGCCGACACCGTCACAGAGGGAACTGCGGGCAAAGCAAAGGGGGCCTGTATCAGCCCGGGGTTCCCCAACACATTCCCCACCACATAGGGGGCGCCACCCGGACCCGGGCCTTGTGTCAGGGATGAAGTCGCCGGGTGGGCCGAGGGCAATTGGACCGCCGGGCCACCCGTGCGAGGCCATGGCCATTGGAAAGCCCCCCCCATGGAAGTCAGTTGTGTGGGTGCACTAGCTTGAACTGCATACTCACCCGATGCACCCCCACGGGCCGCCCCCACCGGGGGTTCCGGCCCGCTGGGGGCGTCGGAGCTCACGACCGAAGCTGAGCTCGTCGACGGGGCCAGACCAGCACCAGACTGCTGCACCAGTTGAGTGGGGAGCTGCGAGGCAGTGGCCGCCACCGGCACGCACGCCTCAGGCGGCTCAACCCGACCCATCGCCATCCGCTGTTCGGCAGCCAAAGGGGGCACCTGGAATCCCAGAGGCACCCCTGTCTGATTGGCCCTCGCCAAGGACGCTTCAAGGGCCGCTACACGGGCCAGAAGGGCCTCTACGTTGACAGAGACCCCAGCCCCAACAGGGGGCAAATGGGCAGCCGGCCCATAGATCCCGGGTACCTGTCCAGGCCCCTGAGTCCCAGGGGCCAGATAAGGTCAAGAGCCCATGCCCTGCCCTTGAGGAGCCGTGGGCACGCCCTGCAAAGGCAGGGAACCCAACCACCCCCCGTGGCCCGCTCCCCCCATGGGAAACTGCGCGCCCGGGCAAGCGGGCCCAGCCACGCCAAGGGCCGAGGCCCCGTCCGGGGCAGCCTGCGCACACCGCGCATCGGGCCAAGGAGCCACGGATCCCATCCCACCGGTCCCGGTGGGCTCCGTTAAAGGTGGCTGTTGCGCGGGCGCAGTCGCGGTCCTCCGACCCGGCTGGCGTCTCCTCGCCGATCGAGCCACGTTAGCAGCTGCCTTCTTCTTGGAGGGCATAGCTGAGTTAGCTAGGAAGCCTAAGAAGAGAAAAAGCTGTCCAAAAGGCTTCCCCTGGAAGGATACGAGCGACGGAGGTAAGAGGGAAAAACTTCTCCGCTCCGTCGCTTCGCCAAAATGGCAGCACGGCTGCCTCGTGGCCAGCCCTTTTATTAGGGTGCTGGCCACGCCCCTAACTACCCGGATGGCTTCGTCCGGTGGGGGGGGCGCAAAGAGCGTGGCGGCCATTTTGGCGCCACGCTTCCATTTTAGGGGACACATCACTTGCTATGAAATTTATACCCAGAACACCCAAATGTTTAAACTCTGAGTAGTCACACCTAGAGATGTGAAGGAAGCAGGGACCAGATCAAGAGTTTGCTATAGCCCCCTGGAATTAATTGCCAATCCTAAAAGAAATACATCCTGACTGCTCCTTGGAAGGACAAATACTGAAGCTGAAGTACTTTAGCCATCAAATGAGAAGAGAGGACTCACTGGAGAAGTCCCTGATGCTAGGAAAGATCGAAGGCAAAAGGAGAAACGGATGGCAGAAGATGAGATGGCTAGATGGCATCATTGATGTCGTGGGTGTAGATCTGAGCTGACTACGGAGGGTGGCAGATGACAGAGGAGCCTGGTGTGCGGTGGTCCATGGGGTCGCAAAGGGTTGGCCTTTACTGTGTGACTGATTAACAACAACTACATCAACATCTTTACTAGAGTTAAACTCTTTCTGTGCATTTTTATGTCACTATGGTTTAAGTTGTTATTTTTTTAGTTAAGAACAATTCAATGAAAGCACAGAACTGGAAATACATATTTTATTACCAAATTTCAGACCGAATATGCAGTAAAACTTCATAATGCAACCCTTTGAGCTTTTGTCTTTCTTAAGTAAGCATTCATACCCTAATGTTGCTCCATAAAACAAAGAATAAAATACAATAAACTCAATAAGGAATAGTGAACACTATTGAAAAAAATTAACATAAACAGAAGACATAAATCTTTATAATGATGTGTATGCCACTGTAAGCAAATTTTGCTTAGCTGCAGTAAACAAAGTATCAGAATATCACACTGGGAGACATTAGTTATGCTGCGAAGGTGAAATAATTTATCAACCTGCATTCTTTTCTTAAGCATCTTAAAAAGGAAACACAATCAGGGATTCAGACGTTGAGTTTATAAATTAATGAATGTACAGTATCATGAAACTGATACAGTGTACTCTACATACAGAAATATTAAGGTAGGCTTCCATCAATAACCCACACACTTCAAAAATTTATCAGAGAGTAAACAAAACAAAATGACAAAAAAATGTTGTGGCACCTTAAAGACTAACTTCTGACTTTTTATTTTACCTTTTGTGGATCATTCTCCATAAAAGCAGCAGGAAATTTTACATGGATGTGAATTTGTACACATATAGAAGCTAATTTCAGTACTGTTGTGTTTTAAGGGTTTTACCTTCCACATGGATTACAATGTATCTGAACCTTGCCTATAGCAACAATGTAACCTTCAGCTGTATCATATGAACCCTGAATGAGGACGCGAGCTAATGTCCACCAGCTGGCAGCAGCGAGCGTCCAAGCTCTATTGGTCCGATCTCATCAAAGGCAGCAGCGCGGGAAGCTTTCCCGCCACTACCTACACCTGGACAAGAAGGGCGTGACTCGCAATGACGTCACGCAGGCAGTAGCCAATGGGCTACGATGGCACCACGTTCAAATGTATTACCACTGTATATAAAGAGCTATCGATCCGCCATTACCTCATGTTCCCTCTGTCCACGATGCAATAAACCTGAGTTAACCCAGCCCGAGGCTGTGTCCTGTGTCTTGGTTTGCATACACCAAATTGGCGACGAAGGTGGGATGATGGATTCCCAAAGTGCCAGGACACAGAGCGGGTTCAACATTACCAAGCCGCAAGACTGGACCATCTTTAACATGGATTTCAAGGCGGCATTGGTGGAACTCAAAGTCAAAGACGACGAGGAAAGGAAGAGGGCCATCCTCACCCGAATGCTGGGTGTAGAGACCAAGCGGACGCTGGTGGGCATGATCGAACCGAAGACGTTGGACGACTTCAAAACCGACGACATACTGAAGTTGCTGCGTGAGCGTTTCCAACCCTCGAAGGCAATGTTTCCTGCTAGGAGTGCGTTTTGGAGGCGAGTCCAAGCGCCGGATGAGTCGGTAGAGGCGTTCGTGGAGGCCCTGAGGGTAGCCGCCGTTCCCTGCAAGTGGGACAACCTGGAGATGATCATGAGGGACGTCGTGCTGTGTGGCCTGAAGGACAAGGAAGTGCAGCGCCGCCTGATGAACAGGGAGCCGCCACCCACGTTGGCCGAGGTCGTAGAGACCGCGGAATCCGCGGAGTCCACGAATGCGGGAGTGGACGAAATACACGAGTGGCGTGAGTGGCGTCCTAGGGCCAGCAAAGCGGAAAGCTCGGTGCGTGGCAAGTCAGGACAGCCGGTGCACGCGACTCGACGAACCTCGAGGTCCTCTACAGATGGCAGCGACGGCGAAGAGGTACAGAAAGTCCGGAAAGGGGGGCGCCGCTGCGATGGTTGCGGGGCGGCCCACGAGCGTGCGAAGTGCCCTTTCAGGAAAGCCGAATGTTACAGCTGTGGCCGGCGCGGGCACATCGCCAGGGCGTGCAGAAATCGGAAAGAGGGCCGGAGGCAGTCGAAAGACCGTTCGGCCAGACCGGACCGTCCAGCGAGACCCCAAGATGGCGCCCGACCCACGAGGAAGCAGGACGGCGTGGGCCGCGTCTCGGACGGCAGTGAGGACGACACTGTGTTCAGCGTGTCCGCGGGACAAAACCATTACTTCATTGAGGTAATAGTACAAGGGGCCCCCGTTAGGATGGAGATTGACTCGGGGTCCTATTATTCCATAATCCCCCAGAAAGAGTTCTTGAAGATCGACCCCCAAGCGCGGCCCAAACTTAAGACTCTGAGGTCCACGCTACGAGACGTACAAGGGAACTGCATTCCAGTGCTGGGGGTCGGGAAATTTCGGGTTCACTATAAAAGACATTCCGCAGAACTCCCGTTAGTCGTTCTCAAAGGGGGGAATTGTAGCCTCCTAGGGACGCAGTGGTTTCAGCCCTTGGGTTTGTTCATAGGGGGGGTGCATGCCGTGGGCGCGGATCCGATACAAGCGGTGTGTGACGCGCACCCCACCGTGTTTGAAAAAGGACTTGGAAAGTTCAAGGGACCCCCTGTAGCCTTCGACCTAGACCCGGAGGTCCGCCCGATAAGACTCAAACCGCGCAGGGTGCCTTTCGCACTAAAGGACAAAATAGAGGCGGAACTGGACAAATTGGTGGGCCAGGGGATTCTTATTCCTGTTGATTCCGCGGAGTGGGAAACTCCAATCGTAACAGCACTGAAGGCTAATGGGGAGGTGCGCATTTGCGCTGATTATAAGTGTACAATTAACAAGGCGATTCGCCCTAATGCATATCCGGTGCCAGTGGTCAGCCACCTTTTGGCCAGGCTAAATGGGGGAAAGTGTTTCGCTAAGCTCGATCTGGCACAAGCCTATCAGCAACTCCCCGTAACCCCCGCCACGGCCGCGGCACAAACGATAGTCACACATAAAGGAGCGTTCCAGGTGTCGCGGTTACAGTTCGGCGTGAACTCGGCACCCGGCCTTTTTCAGTCGCTTGTGGAACGCCTCCTGAAGGGGCTGGAGGGGGTGTTGCCTTATTTTGATGACGTATTGATAACAGGGGGGAGTGAGGCCGAACTAGCAAAGAGATTGGATAAAGTGCTAACTGTGTTCGAGAAAGCGGGGCTGAGACTGAGGAAGGACAAATGTGTTTTTTTCGAAACCGAGGTCGAATTTTTAGGGTTTCGGATCACACCTGAGGGTATTAAGCCGTCCAAATCCAAGGTAGCAGCCATTAAGAAGGCCCCTCGCCCCACATCCAAAACCGAACTTCAGTCATTCCTGGGGCTCCTCAATTTCTACCATACATTCCTTCCGCGGAAAGCCTCCGTGGCTGAACCGCTTCATCGGTTACTTAAGAAGGAGGAGGCATGGATGTGGGGTGACGAGCACGAGAAGGCGTTCAACGAACTTAAGCAACTTTTAACATCGGACGCAATCCTTACACACTTCGACCCCAAACGGCCGGTGGTCTTAGTCTGTGATGCATCACCGGTGGGGGTGGGGGCGGTGCTTTGCCACGTGTTGGACGACGGTCGGGAGGCCCCAGTGGCGTTTTACTCAAGGTCCCTGTCCCAAGCAGAGCGAAATTACGCGCAAACCGACAGGGAGGCATTGGCAATAGTAGCGGGGACCAAAAAGTTTCACGATTTTCTGTATGGCCGCCCATTCAAAATCGTGACGGATCACAAGCCCCTGTTAGGAATTTTCACGGCAGGCAAGCCCACGCCGCAGATACTGTCCCCGAGAATGTTGCGATGGGCCATTTTTCTTAACGCGTACCAACACGAGTTGGAGTACCGGCCTGGAAAGGAGATCAGCCATGCTGATGCGCTGTCGAGATCCCCTTTGCCCTTGACGGACGACCAAAAAGCCAGAATAGGAAGAGACCGCCAGGTGTTGCTAATCGAGGTTTTAGACGAACCCCCAATAGTACCAGCCGATATAGCCAGGGCGACAGGCAAGGACAGAACGCTGGCGAAAGTCAGCTCATGGGTGCAGAAAGGGTGGCCAGCATCGTCCCCAAGCAAGGAATTCGACCCATTCTTTCGGAAGAAGCTAGAGCTGTCCATAGAAAGGGGGTGCCTATTGTGGGGCCAACGGGTGGTGGTCCCAACACCCATGCGGCCGAGGGTTCTCAAACTGCTGCACGTCAGCCACCCGGGCATTGTTCGCTCAAAAGCGCTGGCCCGCAGTTACTTTTGGTGGCCGCAGCTGGACGAGGACATTGAGCACATGGTCGGCACTTGTGAGGCGTGCCAGGGGTCCCGACCAGAGGCGGCCCGGCTTCCGCATAGGGAATGGGACACAGCAAGGGGGCCATGGTCCAGAGTGCACGTAGACTTCGCTGGCCCTTTCCGAGGAACCATGTTTCTCCTGGTAGTGGATGCATTCTCAAAGTGGCTGGAGGTCATTCCGGTAAAGAGCACATCCTCCACCACTACAATTAACCAACTACGGAGGGTCTTTTCAACGTTCGGGTTACCCGACACTTTAGTCAGCGATAACGCGAGTTGCTTCACCTCCTCAGAGTTCGGGGCATTCATGGAGGCGAATGCCATTCGGCATGTCACGTCCGCGCCGTTTCACCCGGCCACGAATGGCCAAGTGGAACGGTTGGTGCGCACAACGAAGGAGGCGCTTCGGCGCATGGGCCCCGGGGACCTGAACCACCAAGTATGTCAGTTCTTACTAGCGTATAGGGTGACCCCCTTAGCGTCAGGTTACTCGCCGGCAGAGCTATTGATGCGGCGGAAACTGACTACACTCCTGTCCAGGCTGGACCCCACAAGAATTGAGGATAAGGGAAAAAACGTGGGGCTGGCAGTCTCGAAAGGGTTCGCCGCCGGCGACCCTGTCCATTGCAGGAACTATGCCAGCGCGGGGCCAGCCTGGGTGCCGGGGACGGTTGTAGAACAGACGGGGCCGGTGTCGTACCGAGTCGAAACCCACACCGGTCTCCTCTGGAGGAGACACGCAGACCAGCTGAGGCACCGAGTCAGTGGGCCAGTCAGTGAGGATCCCCAACAAGATTCAGCGTTAGGGTTCTCCCCCACCCGCGTAACCCAAGGGGGAGACAGCGGCGGACAACAGTCCCAAGCAAGGGGGGAAGGAAGAAGCAGCGGCCCCGACTCATATCCTTTTGATAAACCAGTTCCGTCAGAGGCCGGGGAAGGGGGAGAGGAGTTCGCGACCGCTGCCCCCGAATGGACTTTAGATTTTGATTTAGCGAGCCGGGGGGGTTTTCAGGAGTGTTCCCCCACCCTTCCAAGCGAGAAGAGGGGGTTTTCGTTAGCCCCCAGTGCCCCCGGTTCATCCCCAAATAAGAGCACACCTCCCAACAACGCCGCAGAGCCGCGGCAAGTCACTAACGAGTCTCCCTCTCAAATTACAGGACAGGAAACCAGGGGACAAAGAGAAGGTAGCAAACCCGGGGAGAGGCAGCCCGCATCGAGACCCCAGCGTGTTCGAAACAAGCCATCTTGGCTGAGAGATTTTGTCTCCTAGGAGGGGGAGTGTCGGGAAGCATGGGCTCGAGACGTTGTCTCGTCCTAGGGGGGAGGGATGTTGTGTTTTAAGGGTTTTACCTTCCACATGGATTACAATGTATCTGAACCTTGCCTATAGCAACAATGTAACCTTCAGCTGTATCATATGAACCCTGAATGAGGACGCGAGCTAATGTCCACCAGCTGGCAGCAGCGAGCGTCCAAGCTCTATTGGTCCGATCTCATCAAAGGCAGCAGCGCGGGAAGCTTTCCCGCCACTACCTACACCTGGACAAGAAGGGCGTGACTCGCAATGACGTCACGCAGGCAGTAGCCAATGGGCTACGATGGCACCACGTTCAAATGTATTACCACTGTATATAAAGAGCTATCGATCCGCCATTACCTCATGTTCCCTCTGTCCACGATGCAATAAACCTGAGTTAACCCAGCCCGAGGCTGTGTCCTGTGTCTTGGTTTGCATACACCAAAAGTACCATAATATATTTTTCATCTTTATCCAAAAAAAAAAGAATGGAATGAATTCAATGTCAGTCAATAGGAGTCATACCCAAATGGAGATAAAGGTATTTTATCCATCTCCCCACAACAATTCTCAGTTCTTAGAATTTCGAATCTTAAGTCCCTTGTGTATGATTTTCCTCCAGCCTAATGCTCTCTGATGAAATATATCCTAATGTCTCTCTTATCAAGACCAAAGTGACAGACACTTTTGTTAAGTTTCCATCTTCTTTCCCACATTTTCAAAAGCAAAGCTAGGCAACATGAGCCCCTGGGCCATTTGCAACCTACAAAGATCAAAATGCACTCACCCACCCACCCCCGCAAGGATCCCCATAAGACCTCTCAACTTCACAGTGCAATGGAGGACTGAAGAAGTCCACTTATGCCCTATAGGGGATTGGAGGGCAATTTAGGTTGAAAGGACTCTAGCACACCTTGTTGGCCCCTACGCACAACATTTGAAAAGGGTTTCAGTAAAAATCTTATTTTTCAAAGAAAGAAATTGGGATAACTTTTCAGTATCCAAGGATGTGTGTATGGATCCTGATCTTTGAAGCCTGGACTAAACCCTACTGACAAACTGAGCAGCACTTGCTGTAATACAAACACATTATCCACCTAGCAATCTACAACAGTTTAAGGTCTATTTTTCCACTGCAACTTTATGAGACTATCCTGCAATCCATCTCTGAATTAAATTGTTCTGTCAGGTAGCTAAAATGAGATTAAGAACTAAGGATTCCATTTGCAATCAGTTTCACTATAATCCTTTCTGAAGAACAGAGAAAGAAAAAGTATCTTACAAGCCACAAAGAGAGTCTGCATTTCTCTGGAAGATATAAACACAATTTCAAACAGTATTCCTCCAGGTGAACTGCAAAGTAACCAACATGCAAGCAAGGCTGACGACACAAACAGCCATGAATGTTATGATCATGTCATTTATTAGTTTCAAAATGCATTAACATAGATGTCTATAAATTTACTGCACTATTGTACACCCAAACTGAAACAACCCAATTGCACAATTTACACATGGAATGAAATATAAGTGCCTCTTCATATCTATACTGTTTTTTTATATCTTTCTGGTTTTTTTACACCCTGTATTCTTTAGAGAGAGTAGTGGATTCAACAGAACTGCAGAAGTATGAATTATCTACAAAATAATGTAATTCATAAATCCTGCATATTAGTGCACCTAACAACAGATTTAAGCTGTACTATCATAAGTAGAGTGAATGTGGAAAATATTCACTTATTTTTAAAGAATGAAACATTTCATAAGTTTTCCCCTGCAGGGCATGACTAGGAAAGTTGTCATCCAAAAAAATTGTTTTGCATTTAGCGATATTGTGCGAAAAATTCACAGAAGGCCTTTTTTTTTTACAAAAGAACAATTAGCACAAGAAAATGTGTATTTTGTGCAAAAGGCAAGGTTTTTAAAAGTAAATACAAGGCTTTCTTTACAAAATATCATGTTGTTTTTACTAATGCTGCTGCCAAAAAAGAAGCATTTTCCTTGTCATGTAGGAGTGAAACATTTCATACTGGTTGACAGTTTCTTTTAATCACCCTTTTCCTTCAAAGCTGAGAAAAATTGTGAATATTCATTACATCTTTATAACAAATCACTTAGACACAGAGCAGAAACCTGAAGGAAACAAGTAAAACTGCAAGATAAGAGATTTATTATTTATTATATTCATACCCAACCCATCCATACCTGTCAACTTTCCCGGATTGGCCGGGATTTCGGCACCGATTTGCGCCATTTCCCGCCCGCAGCTGCCAAACCCCCGGAATTGGCAGTGGGGGGGAAGAGGTACTGTGCATCCCTTCTGCACAAGTCGTGTTCTGTGCATACGTACATGGCTTTTACACTTGCTTAGAACCTTTTTATGCTTGCATAGAACCCTTCTACGCTTGCGTAGAAGGCTACGCAAGCGTAAAAGGGTTCTAAGCAAGCGTAAAAGCCTTCTACGCATGCGTAGAATGCGACTTGCGCAGAACCCTTGTGCGCAGGTCCCGGATTGTCTGGAGCCACGGTTGACAGGTATGCACCCATCTAGGAGATATTCCTACTCTGGGCTGCTAACAGCACAAACCCACACATTAAAAACAGTCCCCCATTTTAAAAATACATTTTACACACACACACACACACACACACACACACACACACACACACACACATGCATCTGAGGGCACAGAGGATCAACTAACTTTCCAACAATATGTAAAGCATTTCAATATAAAAAACAAGAATCTTCTTTTAAATAGGTACAAATATATAGTAAATATTCTCAGTAAAAACAACACCCAAACTAGATAAGGTTTTGTAACAAGATTATCTTGTGCCAGTCAAAACACACACACATGTAATGTGAAGATGTTATTCTGGGGTATAATATGGCCCATAGGTTAATGAGCTCATTATGAAAAAAACTCAATAAAAGTAACAGAAGAGAAAAGCATGACATAATGGCAGAAATTCTTGTGCCTAGTGCTGGGGTTCCCAAACTTTCCATGCTGCAGGCCGGTCATGTTGTTGAGCGGGCCAGTCACATGGTTCCTCCTGCCATAAAAAGTGTCAGCGGCTGTCATAAATGCATTTATGACAGCCACAGGTGCATTTACAGCAGTGTTTACAACAGCCGTGGATGTGCTTACACATGTGTGGGCACGTTTTACGGCTGTCATAAACACGTCTGCTTCCACTTCCAGTAGCAGCGAGGGTGGCAGGCAGCTCGATGAAATGGTGCGGCACGGGATGGATCCAGCCCGAGGGCAGTAGTTTGGTCACCCCTGGCCTAGCATAAGAAACATTTGTAACTTTTTATCTGTTCCTAGCTGGCAAATTTAGAGTTCTTTCCTGCAATTCTTGGGGCACTGGCTTGATATCTGCATGTGCACCCATGACAATCAAAGCAGAGACTTTTTTATCTGTCAGTTAGGAAGAGACTGGAAGTTGTGGATCCTCTTATGCTAAGCAACAAAATTTCAGGCAGAATTTCAATTTCTTCCGGACCATAAGAACATAATCCTTTCAATTACAGTATACCTGTACCTCTCATCTAGGAGAGACGAAGTTAACACATTAACACATTTAGAAGTAAATGCTGTCTGTTACGTTAGGAGACTGTCGCTTGCCTCATTCTCATTGCTGCTGCCTATCCACATGCTGACATGAATAATGTCTTTGGGCTTACAAGACCAAGTCATTATTCACAGTTAGTTGAGGAGCAGTGTGCACATAAATGGTGGCAGCAGGAAGGTGTCCCTTCTTCTTCCTCCTCTTCTTTATTTCCCCTCCCAGTGGATGGAGTGTGTGTGTGTGTGTGTGTGTGTGTGTGTGTGTGTGTGTGTGTGTGTGTGTGTACAGTGTGAGAGCATGCACTGGTGCCACTGGATGTATTCAGTCAATGCCCCTCTTTTTGTATTTATGTATTCCCCCTTACCCCTTTTTAGCTTTTTAAAGGGGAAGTGGAAGGAGGGTGGGTAGATAAATGGGTGATTGGGGTTTTTAACTTGTCTTTATGCATTTTTAAATGGGTTTACACCGCCCTGAGTTGAGTTTTTACCTGACTGGGCGGCATAAAAATTGAAATAAATAAATAAATAAATTGAGGGTAGCGAACTAGGTGAAAGGACAGGCATGTTCAGTGTCACCTAACCTTGAGAGTTAGAACATACTGTACAGACCATTCATTCATTTGTGAAACAAAAACCTATTTCTGAAGAGACTCTTGGGAGAAGATGCCAAGATCAAGGAAAAATAAAAATGCAAAGAACACAAACAGGTGCAAGATTCTCAGCAGTTGCACTGCATTTGGATTTATTTCTATTTATTTTTTTCTTTCACAAGTTCCCCTTTCTGTCCAGTCCCTCAATGCCCAAAACCATTGAGTGATTTCAACACATGCACTTACTCTTATGTAGACATCCACTGGCAAACTTGAAAAGCTTGCAAACCTCAGGCTGTCAGGATATGCAAACCTAGGGGCTGCCTAGTTGACAGTTTTGTTGCTCACCCTAGGAATGCACCTTTTTCTTATATGAAAACTCTGTGGCTTCCAGATATATAGAATATATTTTGTTTTCTTTTAAAGAAAATTAATTGTTCCAACAGCACTTTAAGAAAGACTGTAGGCTGGGCAGGGGATTTGGTAGCAAATCATGGCCAGACAGCCAGTATGTGCTCTTATCTTAGTTGTGCTCCTCTGTTTTTTTTTCCCCATATGCCATTAACCTACCAAACAGTAGATTGTTGGAGGTCTACACAACAAAAGGTAAAGGCAAAGGTCACTCCTTGTTAGAAAGTAAGTCGTATCTGACTCTAGGGCTTAGTAGTGTTCATCTTCATTTATAGCCAAAGAGCCAATGCTGTCTGCGTCTGCAGATGTTTTCATGGACATGTGGCAGGCATGACTAGACACTGGAGTGCACAGAATGCTATTACCTTTCCCATCAAAGTGGTACTTATTTATCTCCTTGTGATGTCTTGCTTTCAAACTGCTAGGTTGGCAACTGGGAGAGAGACAGAAGCTCGCTCTGTCATGCAGCACTCAAGTCTCGAACTGCTGACCTGCCAACCTTCCAGTCATCAAGTTCAGTGTTTTAACTACTAAGCCACCACAGTCCCTGTAGGAAAAAGTGCCAGGCCACAATTTTGCATCTGATTGACTAAGGCAGCAAGGGTCCTCTTATAACAGGATGATACTCAGTTTCTAGGGTATATGTCTTGATGTCTACGCTGGAGCCAGGACTGCCGCCCAAGCTTCTCCTGGGGCTCTCTCCATCAGCGCCATGTTGGAAGCAGCTACGCCTGGTGCCCCTCCTCTTGGCCTGTCCGGGCGGGGAGTTGAAAAGGTGCCAGAAATGCCGGGGAAGCTGCCATCTCCACTGGAGCCTGGATTGCCGTGTTCCTGCTGTGTTCCTTGTTTTGTGTTGATTGCGCTGTTTGGTTGATTGTGTGTTGTGTTCCTAATTGTTGTTTGTATTGTCATTGTTGTGTCTTTTTTGCTTTTTCCCCTGCTGCTGTCTGCTGTGTAGACAGCATGCATTGGTGTACACTGCTTTGAGTCGCCTTCGGGCCGAATAAAGAGGTATACAAATAAAAAGTGAAGTGAAGTTCATATACAGCACTGACCAGGAAGCAGAGCGTCATCACTGAAACCACATTTTATTCATGGTGATGAATATACAATTCCTGAATGTCTTCCATGAGTTAAAGGGAAGTTTCTAAAACCTTGACTAACAGCACCTGTCTGCAAACACTTTTTCATGCACTCCTTGTTAGTAAACCTCCTCAGCAATATTGGTGATCATTATGGTGAAGGCAAAACAGCTTCTTTCCGGAACTGTGAAGCCTTTTAAAGTTTAAAATGCATTATTTTTGTAAACGGGTTGCAGGTGCTTTAGATTGTTGGCTGGTTGACTTTTCCAGGGAACACAGACAAGCGCAGATGCATTGCCCAGCTGCCATCAGATTGCAAGAAAAACAGACCCTTCTCTTTGCTCCTGATGGTACCAGCTCACCCAAAGAAAAGAACAACCCGACCACTAGACCATAAAGATATGGACTGGATCCAGAGCAAGGTTGGGCTTATTCAGTATTTGGAATAGTCTTCTGGTCATTTTCAAATACAGCAAACCAGACAGTACTGCCAGTGCTCAAAAAGTGTTCTAAACAACCATCTGGTCACAGCCTAGTTTTCCCCATAATTACCAATCTGCTTCCAATCTAGACATAAATTCAAAGCATGCTTCTTACATACAAAGGAATTAGTTCTACATTTGAAACTTCTGTAGGTGGCATTATGGGTCTGATAAATTGTACTCTTGTCTGCCACTGTTGTATTAAATTGATTAACCTTCAGCCTGCTAGAACAGGGGTTTCCAACCTTTTCAAGCCAGGGGCTGGCTCATGCTCTCAGTCAGCTTCGAGGGCCGGACAGCCATTTTGCCCTGCCTGCATGATGGGAGTGGCCATTTTGTACCAATACCTTCAGAGGGGTGGCCATTTTGTTTCTTGAATGCCCTTGGAGTGGTGGGAGGCACATGAAATGGTGTCGTGTGCCGGATCCGACCTGCATGCCTTAGGTTGGGAACCCCTTTTCTAGAAGGATCCCTGTTTGCTTGCTTTTTAATAGACAGAGAGAGTTTGAGCTGCAGTCTACTGTTTAAAATGCAGTGGCCATCCATGAAGAACTTAAACGTGCATTAATAGTTTTCCTAAGCAGATCTCATCCTACATTGTGCCTCATGTCCTATTTTAAAATGCTTAATTGACTTGTGAAATGAGCTTTGAGCAATAAGCTTGCTCTCTGCTGACAAATTTAATCTTTTAAGGCTTGATTATGTACTTTTGAACAAGATACTGCATTATATTCTCAGGAAATCTTCGTGGCTGATTGCCATGAGGATTGGCAATATTCAGATTACAGCAGCAACAGGAGAAGAAGCAGAAGCAGAAAAAGAAATAATGAAGGGTCTAAGATACACAAATATTTGGTGACTTGTAGAGTTTTTTCTTTACAATAACCAAAGTGGATGACCCCATAATTCAAGTTTTATTTTTTTTCAATTTTACTTTACAAGAACTCCACCCATTTAAGATTAAACTTTATGGGGTAGCATGGATGTAGAATGTAGCTGGGGGTTGTTTGTTTTGTACAGTAGTTTAAATCTCTTACTAAGAATAAAAAGTGGAAATATTTCTCCTAATGAGAACACAACATGCTGGGGCTCAATAAATACTGTATTTTATTAGACCATGTATTTCAAAAGCCAGAATGGTAGTGTTCTTTGGTTATGAATTCAACTAACAACAAGATAAACAAAACCAGTCTTTAACCCTGTAGGATAATAGGCACAATAGCTCCTGCTGCAGACTTTGTAAAGCTACACTACTATACTTCAGGGTCAGAACAAGCTCTGGCACTGGCCAAGGAAAGGAAAATCATAGTCCATGCCATGAGGCAATACTTGCCAGAGATGGGGGGTGGGGAGAAGAGGAAGATAAAGGAAAGGGTGGTGACCATGGGACCTTTTATTCCTTGAACCACAATGTATGCATCTTTAAACTTCAGCTGCTTCTCAGTAGTCTGTTGGGATAATGCCTAGATGAGTGATGGTGAACCTTAGCACTCCAGATGTTCTTTAACTTCAATTCCCAGAAGCCCTGATCAGCAGGAGTGCTGACTTGGGCTTCTGGTAATTGAAGCCGAAGAACACCTAGAGTGCCAAGGTTCACCATCACTGGCCTAGATTCAGTTGGTCTTAGAGTCAAACCAGTTTAGGAAGGATAGCCTCAAAGTTGCCTTTGTCACTTTTCCCACAATCCCTTGGTCAAGACCGTGCCCTTGAAGCCAGGAATTATCGCTACAGTCACTGAAAAATGGCTGCACTGTGGAGTTAGACAGACAGCAATTCAAGGGTGGTAGTGATGGTGGTCAGCCTTGTGATAGTAAGTGTGAGGAAATACAGGTCTTCCTCATTTACAGGGTGTTCTAAAAACTTGACATATACAGTAAAACCCTGTTTTATGAACCCCTCTTTTTACAGAAATCCCATTTTCCGGAAGGAAATTCTGGGGAAATCACATCCCGTTTTCCAGAAAAAAATCAACTTATGTAATGGGTTTCCCCAGAATTCCTTCCATTTAGGAGAGTCTAAAATGGTGGCCCCATGCCATTTTAGACTAAAAATTGCACCCCATGTCACCCAGCCCCACCGCTGGAATTTCCAAGGCATCACTTACCATGGCGGCGGTGGAGGCAGTGGCAGCAGCAGCAACGATTGCAACAGTGTTGCTGCATTTTCCACAGTCCCCACTGCTTCTACCAGCACTGGTAGAGTGTGGGGGCATATCTGCTCTGTTCTGCTCCTTGTCCAAGGTTCCTCCGTGGCGCACTTTAGCGTTAGAAGGAGATCGCTCCATTCCGGTCTTCGTCCAACGCATGTTCCTGGCTAAAGCATACTGCAGAGGAACCTCGGACAAAGAGTGGAAAGGAGCAGATATGCCCCCACACACTACCAGTGCTGGTAGAAGAAGTGGGGACAGTGAAAGCAGCAGCAGTACTGGCGGCGGCTTGCCTTCCCCTGATGGCCAGACATATCACTCAGAAAGCAGCAGCAGCAGCAGCATGGAAAAGTTAGGGAGATTGCTTTATCATTCCATTCCTTTTGTGCTCTGCTTTTTCCCTTTTTTATCTCGCACCCCCACAACTTGATCGAGGTGTGGAGGTACAGGATAAAAAAGGGAAATGTTCTAATAACATCCTCTCTTCTCCACCCTTGCCACTCACCAGCTGGTGAGATGATTGGGGTGTGGGAGAGGATCATGTCTGCCATTTTTTGGATTTTTTATTTTTTTAATTTATTTTTTGTCTGGTCGGGACCGTGTTTTTATTTTTCAGTGTATCTCTGTGAAAAATCGTGCTTCATTTTACAGAAAAAGCATTTTATGGAAAAAGTTATGGAACCAATTTCCCCCATAAAATGGGTTTTTACTTTATAGAGAAAATGGGAAATTGGAGCTAAATATAACTTGATGTACTAAATATCAATTCCAAAAATTTTACAATTTTTTTACAAAATACTCTCTATGTGTTGGCTACCTCTTTCTACACACACTCAAAGTCTTCTCCCTGCTCATGGTGAACATGTTCCAAGATATCTGTTGTTACGTATGGTGACTTTTTGGACACCCTGTACTCTTTCATTTTCATAAGTGCAGATCTGAGTGTCTTGTTGCTTTCTAGTTGATGTACTTTGATCTGAAATTGATTGTTTAAAAGTCAAAAGAAAAGATCCTAACTCTAACACCAGGCTTTCTTTAGTCAACATGCAGTTTCCAAGAATGTAGAAAACTAAACTGCCTATCTATTGGGATATTAGAACCTTATTCCCCGCCCCCCATTCATAGATAAACAGAAATGGTACAGAATGAGACTCTAGTGGCCTATTTCTAAAAGCAATCAAATCCACAATGTTTGTGTCCCTGAAATTTCTCACTGCATAGAAGATAATATTAACAATACATAATTATGAGCTGTCAAGTTATGACAACCCTTTCCAGCACTTGCTAGGTACAATGTACTGCATTGTATCTTGTTACGTTCTATTGTATTTTGTCGCTTTGCTTTTGCTATCGTGTATTTTTGCTATATTGTATTTGGACTGAGATTTTGTAATTGTAACTGTACTTTTAGAGATTGATTTTTATAACTGTATTATATTTTTCCTGTAAACTGCCTTGAGTCACACTTGTGCTGAGTAAGGCGGTATATAAATTTA
The DNA here is from genome assembly GCA_035047345.1 of Bradypodion ventrale. Classification (NCBI taxonomy): domain Eukaryota; kingdom Metazoa; phylum Chordata; class Lepidosauria; order Squamata; family Chamaeleonidae; genus Bradypodion; species Bradypodion ventrale. The sequence goes on from JAWDJE010000002.1 coordinate 115,884,069, forward strand.
ATAACTAACTAACTAACTAAAGTGAGTTGTTGTTTGTTCTGTTCCGTGCTGTTAAAAATTTGTTGTTTTTACTTATTAGCATTATAAGATGCAACTAGACTGGACAACTGAATGAGTGGGGATTTGGAGAGTCCACCTTCTATGAGTTCCATTCAATGAATCTGCTATACTTGTGACTGACTATGCTGAGCAATAGGATTTTCAGCACCATGTTATTTGTTCCACCACCCTGACTTTCTTTCAAGAAAATGTTGAGCTAAGTAAGAGAATGTCATTATATCAGACATATGGCTTTAAAATCCCCTTGAAAAGTTACTCCAGAAAGGATTAAGAATTATTCATTGCAGGAACAAAAGTAATATCATTTGCATTTTTTGTGATCCAGTCAAAATGTAACTTTGTAATGTTCTTGTGACAAAAAGAGTGGCGTAAATAATGATGACCACATTCATTGTAGCCTGTTATACGAAAGCCTCTTCCTGGGCCTTATGGATTCAGAGACATTTTCTAGTCTGGTGTTATTTCCGAATGCTTTCAGGGCTAAACAAATGGTGGGGACAGGGGGTCGGGAGCATACATAACCCTCAGCCCCTTTATCTCCCCTGATCCAGAACACACTTCACTAAAATGAAGGTATACAAAGGAATTTGTGCATTCATGTGAATGTGCATACATTGCCTCAATAACCTGGAGCTCGATAGCACTGATAAAATTTAACACAGAGACCTTAAATTTTCAAACAGGAAATTTCCCAAAGATGAGGAAACTAGTAAAAAAGAAGCTGAAAGGGAAAATTGAGAGAGTCCAAACACTCCAAGAGGCATGGAGGCTGTTTACAAAAAAAATAACAGAGGCCCAATTGGATTGCATACCCATAAGGAAAAAGGGCACTGCCAGGTCCAAGAAGACTCCAATATGGCTTAAAGGAGCTGTTCGGGAAGTGATCAAAAGCAAGAAAAGCTCATTTAGAAGATGGAAGGCTTGTCCGAATGAGGACAGCAGGCAGAAACATAAATTCTGGCAGAACAAATGCAAGGCAACAATCAGGAAAGCAAAGCAAGACTTTGAGGAGCGTATAGCTAACAATACTCAGAGAAATAACAAAGACTTCTTTAAGTAAATTAGAAGTAAGAACCCAACTAGGAAGGCCATTGGACCATTAGATAACAATGGAAGGCAAGGGGTTATTAAAGAGGAAACAGAGAGAGACTCAATGAATTCTTTGTGTCAGTATTCACTGAAGAAGACAGAGACCACATGCCCAAAACAGAGCCTATCTTCGTAGGGAGGGAAACCAAAGAATTAAGCAAGATAGAAATAACCAGGGAGGAGGTCCTTGCAAGTCTTGTTAAGCTAAACACTAACAAATCACCAGGACCAGATGGCATCCATCCACGAGTTCTCAGGGAATTTAAAGATGAAATTGCTGATCTCCTAGCCAAAATATATATTTCCCTCAAATCAGGCTTTGTGCCTGATGACTGGAAGGTAGCGAATGTAACACCAATTTTCAAAAAAGGATCCAGGGGTGATCCAGGAAATTACCGACCTGTCAGTTTGACATGTGTCCCAGGTAAAGTGATGGAAACCATCCTAAAAGATAGAATTAATAGGCACATAGAAGAGAAGGTGCTGCTAAAGGAGAGCCAACATGGCTTTTACAAGGGCAAATCATGCCTCACTAATCTGTTGGAATTTTTGGAGAGTGTCAACAAGCATGTGGATAAGGGGGATCCAGTTGACATTGTTTATCTGGACTTTCAGAAGGCTTTTGACAAGGTCTCACACCAAAGGCTCTTGAATAAACTTACCAGTCATGGAATAAAGGGACAGGTCTTGTCCTGGATCAGCAACTGGCTAAGGGACAGGAAACAGAGGGTAGCACTAAATGGACATGTCTCCAAGTGGAGGGAAGTAAAGAGTGGGGTCCCCCAAGGTTCAGTACTGGGACCCCTGCTTTTCAACCTCTTCATAAATGATCTAGAGGTAGGAGTAAATAGCAAGGTAGCCAAATTTACTGACGACACTAAATTATACAGGTTAGTGAAAACTATGAGAGATTGTGAGGAGCTCCAGAGGGATCTCTTGATACTGGGGGAGTGGGCAAAATAGTGGCAAATGAGCTTCAACATTAGTAAGTGCAGAGTGATGCATGTTGGGGCAACAAAACCTCCCAATTACATTTATAAACTGATGGGTTCTGAACACTTCTGCGACAAACCAGGAAAGGGATCTTGGTGTCCTGGTGGATAGCTCAATGAAGGTGTCAACCCAGTGTGCCTCAGCAGTGGAAAAAGCAAACTCAATGCTAGGGATCATTAGGAAGGGTATAGAAAATAAGTCAGCAAGTGTCATTTTGCCTCTTTATAAATCTATGGTGAGGCCCCATCTGGAATACTGTGTACAGTTCTGGTCGCCATACCTCCAGAAGGATATTATGGAGTTGGAAAAAGTGCAGAGGAGGGCAACCAAAATGATTAGGGGACTGGAACACCTTCCTTACCATCTGAGGCTGCAACGGTTGGGCCTTTTCACTCTTGAACGACGGCGTCTAAGAGGTGACCTGATTGAAGTTTATAAAATCATGCACGGCATGGACAAAGTAGATAAGGAAAAACTGTTTTCCCTATCGCATAACACTAGAACTAGGGAACACTCCATGAAACTTTTGGGTACTAGTTCTCAAACAAATAAGAGAAAGTACTTTTTCACCCAGAGGATTACTGGTCTATGGAACTCCCTGCCAGAAGAAGTGGTGACAGCTGTCAGTCTTGACAGCTTTAAGAAAGGATTAGACAAGTTCATGGAGGACAAGGGTATCAATGGCTATAATTATGGATACTTAAGGACAACCTCGGGGTTGGAGAGATAGGCAGGATATCTCTCAATGCCATTTCCAGGGAATCCTAAGCAGGTGAAGGCATCTCCTTGGGAACACCCTGAAGTAAATGGTCAGCCACTGTGTGAGACAGAATGCTGGACTGGATGGGCTGTGGCCTGTTCCAGCAAGGCTGTACTTATGTTCTTATAAATCTTCATTGTCTTACTGATCTTTAGGTAGAATTGTAAGGAGTGGGTCTGTTGTATATTGAGGCATATTTGCAAGTAGCGCAGGCAGCACCTTGCAAAAGGAAAATGGCAGTTTCCCGCCATACAAATTAGGAGCTTAAAGTGGTGCGAAAACCCCTTGCACAGGGTGCACTAATTATTCTAATCCAAGCCCTGCGATTGGATACAGTTGAGAGTCCTGTTCATCATTGGTTAAGTACATATATTCCCTGTTATGATTGGTCAGTTACAGTTATCCGGCAGGTCGCTACTTTGTATCAAGGAGCCACCACCGAAGACACACTATATAAGCCCCACAAGTAAACAAGGGTGGGGTCGGGCCAGACTTCACTTCCCACTCTGTACAGATAGCCAGATACATGCTAAGCCTGGGTCCCTCGACTATGCTACGCTCCTATGCTAGCTAGTATTTGCCAGCTATGCAAGAGTCCGGAGGGACTGATTGCTTTGGGATTGTAGAGCCATCTCTGTGTCTGGAATATTTTATAAGCTCATCTCTAAAAGACTGTTGAATAAAGACTTGTTGCTGATTTGTTCATCATTGTCTGGACTGCTGCGTATGAGGGCTGACATAACAGGGTCCCTACCAACAATTTAGCTGTATACATGTGTCAAGCAAAACAACTGAACAGGACTCCATGCAAAAATGTTGGATTCATGTTATTTTTCAACATATTAGTTGAAAGTGTTCCCACATCTGTGTTGCCATAAAGCTGAAGATATTAAATAACAATCTTGATTCTATACCTGACAAATGAAGAAATTTCTCATCTTTATCATCTGGCCCATTAGTAATTCACTACAGATGAAATAGTTTCCATTTTCTCTGCATCATTTCCTTCAAATGCCTACTTTACTGGAGAGCATTTCTTTTTACTTTCAGTTAGTCTTCTGACATTTATAACATCAATTACTGTATAATGTCACAGGAGAATGAAACATAACAATCTTCACTTACATTCCAATCCCAAAATTATTTTCCTTTATTTTACTCCCTCTGTCAATCCCCGAAACAATAGTTTGGTTCCTAGTATCATTACCATCGTTTTTACGAAAAGGATAAGAATTGCTGTTTTATTGAGGAGTCATAAGATCTTACAAACTAACGTAGCCATCTAATTTGTGCAGACGATCTCATGTAAGATCAAGAACTCTTCTGCTCATTCTCCTTGCAAATGACCATCTCCTCACAACTTAAATCTGGAACAGTTTGATGAAGGGACAAACTGGCCATTAAAGGCTTGTAAATTAATCCTGTGCTTACTTCCCAGGAAACAAATAACAGAATGCACTAAGGCTGGAGTGGTGTTATAATTGTGGAGTGTAAATGAATAATTGTACAAGCAGTGCACACAGCCTTGGTGGCTTTTGGTTGTTTATTTGGCTATGTTTAGGTCATGCCATCTCATCACACTATGTGAAAAAACCCTTACAAAATTTGAAAACTACTTCTATGGTTGCTTTAGTGTGCATGATATTTTGCAATAGGATTTTGGCCATTATGCCAAGATGTCTTTGTGCCATGTCAAACAGAGGCCTTTCGCCACCTGAGGGAGTGCATCTTATAGAAGCATAGTAATTGCATTGCATAGTTTGACCCTAAGCTATCTTTTATATTTCTGTAAGTCCATAAACTTTAAATGAACATTTGAAGTGCTTGCTCCTCCAGTAATTAAATGAACATTTGAAGTGCTTGCTCCTCCAGTAATAATGGCAATAATTTCCCAAGCACTCACTGCTTGCCAAATCTCTCCTTACATTCTTTGGAGACCTTGTATTTTCAGCCAAAAGCCATATGAACTGTTTGTCTTATGGAGTCATTTCTGCATGAGTTCTGTACTACGTAATGTCTTAAGCAAGCTCCCTCTTATTCCTCTGAATTTCCAGAAGAAACAAATCCTAATAGTTATAATTCAATATTTAGTACAGGGGTTCTCAATGTTTACAGGGACTGCAGTGGCTCAAGTGGCTAAGACGCTGACTGGGAAGCGGAAGGTCAGCAGTTCGATTCCCGAGTACTGCAGGACAGAAATGAGCTCCTGTCTTCGTCCCAGCTCCTGCCAACCTAGCAGTTCGAAAGCAAGAAATTGCAATTAGATAAATAGGGACCACATCAGTGGGAAGGTAACAGCGTTCTGTACACTCCGGTGTCGAGTCATGCCTGCCACATGACCACGGAAACGTCTGCAGAAGCAGACAGTGCTGGCTCTTCGGCTTAGAAACAGAAATGAGCACTGCACCCTAGAGTCGGATACAACTGGCTTTCGAGCAAGGGAAACCTTTACCTTTACCTCTCAACGTTTTACAGCTGTCGGCTGGACCATGCCCCCTCAGACAGCTGAGTGGGCCAGACTGTTGTTGTAAAATGCGTCCGCGGCAGTAGTAAACACATTTATGATAGCAGTGGTCTCATTTATGGCTGTAGTAAACACATTTATGGTGCCCCTCATTTATGGCTGCATGAATGTGTGTATGTGGCCATAAGTGAGTCTGAAGCTGATTCTGGCAGTGGTGGCTGCGGCTGGAGCGAGGTTGGGGGCCGGATTATTTGGTGCCACGGGCCATATCTGTGTCATGGCCTTGGAATCATATTGATTTGCAATGTTATCCTTAAATAATTCAAAACTCCTTCTTTTTTTATTTGATAATTCTGCATGCATTTATTTTATTCACTAATTTTTGAGTTCGGTACTGTTTGCAAATCCATGCTTAATCTGTGCAATAGTTCATAAGAATGGTCTCCAAATACAAATCTTGCTACATATGTTACAATGATAGAATTAAGGTGTCATTTGATAAAAAGAAACATTTTCTAATAAAATCAAAGAAGGAACACAACCAGAAATTTTCAGCATTGCAGCCGAAAACAAGTTTTAACGGTCTTATGATTAGTGAGAGAAAGACAATCCAACACATGACAAAACAACTCTCTCTCTCTCTCTTGCCATCTTTCTCTTTCTCTCATAACATATTATTCCAAAACTGCCCCAACTGATTTTTTTTAAAAAAATCTATTCTGAGGAAGAGAGAAAAACATAATGAGAACTGTGACAAGCACTTTGAGAAAATAACCATTTTCACTGATTTATATACTACCATTTTCAGACCTAGCAAAGCAATATACTCCACTGGCGAAAGGTCCTGACCAATGTGACAGCTTGAACATGTATGTTTAGTTTGGCAGCTTCAATGCCACCTCCTCTTCTCTTGTATTTCACATCTCACACTGCAGAACATGTCACCAGAATGAAAGGCAGGGAAAAGGATGACACATTTTGAAAATTCAAGCACGCTGGCTTCAATTCACATGGTAACATTTTGGGCAAACAGAACAAGTTGTTGGACTCTTCTTCTTTTTTTAACACAGCGACTGAAGGAAAGCTCAACTTAAAACCAAAGTTAGAATATCATCTAACACTGCAGATGACTGTGAACAAAACCCTTGAGAAGTATTCAAGCTCCTTATGTTCACTACAGTTCTTGGAGATGAGACAAGGTTTTTGCCCAAGCTCTTCATTACACTGGCTAACCAACCTGAAATTACTGCAACTCAAAATTCAGACCCCATATTATAAAAATGCAGGAGATGATCTGGAGGTACATGGATATACCTATTGCTACTGCAGTCTATGCAATTTGTATCAGAATAACATAAGCAGCCTAATCTAAAGCATTCAGCAGAAGAGGTATCCTTGTTTTTAATGAAAACCAATGAACAGATGAAATGCATGCAACATATTTAAGATATAAAAAAATCTTATAAATTTAAAATCATGTAAAAACTCACCAGATTCGACGCATTAAAGATACAATCAACAGTCTTCAAAAACCTGCAACAATAAAGAATAATTTTAATACAGTATATAAATACACATACTCACAATTCACAGGAATGAAATTATTTGTCTATGTGGAACAAAAGGTCCCCAAAACACACACACACACACACACACACACACACACACACACACATATATATATATATAGTGTCAGGAGCACATAAAGGCGCTTTCTGGGTTGAAAGGATTTTTGCTAAAGGAACTCTTCTCAGAGGACACCTGAATAAAGCTCCTTTTCATGTCCCCAAGATCTCTTCTCACTGAAGTGGTCCCTATTTATCTACTTGCAATTTCTTGCTTTCGAACTGCTAAGTTGGCAGGAGCTGGGAAAGAGATGGGTGTTCATTCCATCATGCAGTACACAGGTCTTGAATTGCCGACTTGCCGACCTTCCAGCAAACAAGGCGAGCTTCTTAACCACTGAAGTTCCTATATTTGCATTAGGAAAATACAAACGACACACTTTAGATGGATCGGTATTATACACCAAAAAACCAAGAACTTCTACTTTGCTATTTAAATATATCTGTTCAACTCTTAGTTGGATGGTACTTTCTGGTCCAGATGGCATCGTGGAACACAGGGCTCCAACTGACCTTAAGCCCTTGGGGAAAAGATTTCAAAATAATAACAATAAAGGAACCCAGCTTCCAAACCAGAGGATAAAGCAAGTTCTTATCCTAGTCTAAGAGTTCAAGAGATGTTAAGGACAAAGACTTGGTTAGTGGCTACCGGGAAGAGTGCCTGTCTCCAGGAATTTACTCATTGGAAGTAAGGCAGTCCCTGTGACCAAGATCTTGTCAGTAGGGTCCTACTCCTTTTTCCTGCAGGGCAATTTGGACAAATTGCCTCCAGGAAAGTTCCCAGAGCTTTCTGGCCAAGAAAGCAATGTCTACCACTGTCTATAGTAAAACAAAGAGGAAATCACTTAAGTCTTGGTAAAGCCATTGAATGAGGCTCTGTACACGTCAGAATGGAAAGGCTTAGTGCAAACAAATGTGATTTAATATCTCTTTCAATTTTTTCTTTACTCTCCCTGTCTTTGTGGAAAGCTCTTTCATTTACAATGTAAGTGGAAATGTGGTTTTTCTCTTTGCTGTAGGAAAGAAAACCCTCTAAGCATTAAGTACTTTGACTATTTCACCCTACTTCCAATTTCATTTTAACAACTTTTTTTAAAGTACCAAGTGAATATTTATTTTCTTTAAGGCTTTTCTATTCCTGTGATATTTGCAAGAATTAACAGTTCAACAATTTCTACACTTCTTGTGTAATAAACCCATAAGAGGAACGTAACAGCTTTTGTGTCAAAAGGCACAGACAGATAGTTTGCTTTACAACTACCAAAAGACATGCTTATTCCCATATTCTCAATTATGTTCTTTTGCCTTTGAAATAAGAATAAGAAAGGATGGTGAATTTCCCAAAATTCATTATAATACAATTCCATAAACTATGCCTTGCTGGATCAAAGACAGATGATAAATTTTTCAACAAGATTCATAATCCATAATGCTATACTAGTTTTTGGAAAATTACTCTAACACAATGTGGTTACTATTAAAGCTTACTTTAAAAGAAGAAATAAAAAAAATACTGTAAGCATGAGCAATTTGTCTAACTGCCACAGCAGGTTATTTTTTTTGTTGCTTTGTAAAAAAAAAAGCCTAAAAGAAATTATATTCAAAAAAAAATAGACGATCTGCTTTGGACCATAAAAATTGGTTTATCGGTTGTAAAAACATTTGAACCTACAATGCTTTTTAACAGATATATTCATCCTCAAACTATGTAGCAATAGCAATTACACTTATATACCACTTAGCACTTAGTAGACTCTCTGGGCAGTTCATAAGGTAATTAGCATTTTGCCCTCAACTTGCTGAGTACAGTGGTACCTAGCTTAAAAGAGCATAATGCGTTCCATGAGATTGCTCTTTAAGCGAGTTTACTCTTTAATTGAAACACCATCATTGTAAGTGACCAATTGTGACTTCTGGTGAAGGAGGGGGGTTGTGAACCTCTATTAAGTTAAGTGAGTTTTTGGTTAGTTTTAGTTGTTAAGCGAGGCGACCATTCAGAGAAAATTCTGCTCTTTAAGTGAGTTAGTCTCTAAGTGAAGCACTCTTTATGTGAGGTTTTACTGTACTCATTTTGCTGACCTTGGAAGGATGGACGGCTGAGGCATCCATCAACCCTGTCAGGATTGAATTCAGATCATGAACAGTTTTGGCTAAAGTATAGCGGTTTAACCACTGTGCCAAGAGGGCTCTATGTAGCAATCTGGAGCACAGTGTCAAGAGCAAATATCTGGGTAGTTCATTAAATGCACGATTCAGCAGTCAGTTCTTTGCCTTTCTTTGGTAGAAAGCTAAACTGAGACCAACTGGACACAACAGGAATGCTCATGTTTAGGGGCCATAAGATCTGGATCATATGTGGACTCATAGCAAAAGTAAAAGGTCAACACGCAGGCCTCCATTTAAAAGTGAGGATCTGCCACTGAACCAAACCCTTATCTAGATGCAATGGGTTTCTGTACTATAAACCAGATATACTTGCCCTGGTGTCACAGTGGCTAACAAGCTGCACTGAAGCCAGAACATTGTGATTTTGATTCATCCATCTTTCTTAGGTCAGTAAAATGAGTACCCAGCTTGTTGGAGGCAAAATGCTAATTAACTTGTGAACCACCCAGAGAGTACACTAAGCACTATGTGGTGGTATATAAGTGTAATTGCTATTTCTATTTCTACTCCTTATGAAAAATGAAGACTAATGGTTTTACTCAACTTCTGAACATCTGCAATGTTTAAATCAACAGTGACCCAAATCCAGGAAGCAGAGCAGAATTTTGACTGAGACTATTTCCCCTGGAAATGTGCTTCTGCTAAAGCAATTGTATATATTGCACTGAACGAGGTAAGAAGCTTTGGAGGATTGTGCAATGTTGGGAAGAAGAAGTTTCACACTTCTACTTATGGCACAAAGTGTGTCAGGTTCTACATTGGCTTCTATTTCACTGAATAATTACCAAAGTACTGTTTTAAAAAGCTCAAATCTTTAAGGAAAACAATGTCCTCACTCAAAAAATAATAAATTTGGCTCACTTTTTGAAAACTCATTTGAAGGCCATGAATTGTTGAACTCTGCTGAACAATATAGTTTCATCTATCCACTTCATCATGACCTCAACACCCAACACAGAACGTGAAGCAGCAACACAAACTAGCACATGAACCATGTGATGTCTTCCTCTGCTATTTATTCATGCCATACATCCAATAACTGTAAAAGTAACTGAACAGTTCCTCTAAAATAGTTAGTCCTTGTTAAGTTACAATCATAATGCAATACAGTTATTTGGGAAATGGATAGGTAATTACAAATTAAATTATTTTACAAGCTCCAAGCCAAGTTATTGCTAGGCACAAATATATGAAGCAAAATATGTGAGCCAGAACTTTCATTACACTATGCAATACCAAGGTAATCTGGTTTAATAGCACAGAGAAGCTGCTATCGATAGTGTTATTTAGTTGGTTCAGACACTATGAAACCAAACAGTTTCTCTTTCCAGTGTGTTATTACTTAAAAGCTTATTACCTCAAAAGAGATCTGTGACTGAAGGGGCAAATCAGGTTTCCTTTTTGGAAGAGCACAATTTAGGTTTACATTTCAGAGTATTAAAGGGACATTTTATGTGAAAGATCCATTACTCAGCAAAGAAATGTATGCACCATTTCACAGTTATCTTGCTTTTTGCAACAACATGACGCCATTTGCCTTTGAAATAAAGCTTTCAGTTGTTAGTAATGCAGAAGGAACATATTTCTACTTTATAACCTATTCTAGATCATGTATTTTGTGAATATTGATTCATTCTGGTAACAATGTGCCCCTTATTTCTCTGCCTCTATATGCCATTATAGAAATCCAATCCATGGAGATACTGGAAGCTGCTTAAAATCTATATGTAATAAGGAAAAAGGATGAAAAATGCTTGGAAATGTCTGGAACAAAACTTGTGAACTTCTACAGTTTTTTGCAGAATATTGTTATATAAGACTCTGGAAAACACCATGAAACCTGTCATTCTCAGTGTTTGCGTTTCATTTTAAGGTGCAGTTCTAATCCGCTTAGTTGTAAATATTTGTACGAAGGTCAAATATTTGTCTGAATGTGTGAAGCGTGGACAAAATTTCAAGGCAACTGGATATATTCATGGAACATAACCTAACCAAGAGCTGGCAGAATGACAGACATCCCTTCCAGTACCAGAGGCAGTATGCCTTTGTATAGAACCAGTTGCTGGAAAGACCAATAGGAGGGTGCTGTTGTAGTCATGGACTGTAGGGAGGCTTCCCACAGCCAACTGGTTGGCAATGGTGTGAAAGTTCTGGACAAGATCGACATTTGGCCTCATCTAACACGGTGCTTAGGGACTGTGGTGGCTGAAGTGGTTAAGACACTGAACTCGCTGGCTGGAAGGTTGGAGTTCGATTCCCAGGTACTGCATGATAGAATGAACTCCTGTCTCTGTCCCAGCTCCTGCCAACCTAGCAGTTTGAAAGAAAAAAAAACTGCAAGTAGATAAATAAGGACCACTTCAGTGGGAAGGTAAACAGCATTCTGTGTATTCCGGTGTCAAGTCATGCCTGCCACATGACCACGGAAACGTCTGCAGACAAAGTATAACCAGAGATGAGCCCTGAACCCTAGAGTCAGATACTGCTGGCTTTCAAGCAAGGGTGACCTTTACTTTTACCTAACATGGTGCTTAAGTATGGGCTTTACCCATATATGAACTAACCCAGTTATGAACTTTGATGACATCACTTGGAACAGACCCTACAGTGTAAGAAGAAATACTTCTATTATAACCTAACACTGAAACGCCAAAGCTTTCTATTAAAAATGCCCTTTTCGGTGTCCTTTCAGGGTAAAAAGCAAGTCGGCATCTTTGAGGTATGGATTCAGGAGAGAGCTAAAATCCTTGACTTTCTCTGTTACATAAAATTAATCAATGTGGAACATTGCTAACTACCATTCATCCTTGTCAAAAAAACAATAGCTTGTTTTCTTTTAACTTATCTTGGTGGTAAGATAGCAGATTTTCTTTTCCCAGAGAATGCTGTTCAGTTTTAGGTATTGCCCCAGGTATGTGTGGCCAAGGGATCTCAGCAACCAAGGGATGACATTCCTATGATATCTAGTAGCATCTGAATGTTGTGTGTGGCAATGCCTAGAGCCAGTGGAAACTTCTCACCTTGCATTTTTAAGATAAGTAACAAAAAAGGAAGTAATTATGAAGAAGAGCTGCAACTCATTCTCTGCTCCACAAAAGGCCTGGATTGTCTTGTTGAATGTCTATAGCAGCAGCAACTCCGTCATTTGCTCTGTGAACCATGATGCTAATTCAATCCTTCAAAAAAAGAAAATAAACCTCTTCTTTATGAATGTGGGATATTGTGCTTTTGTATCCACAATTTAAAACACCAGGAAATACCCTGGTATTGATGCACAATATCAAGCCTGAGTTGGCAGCTGTAAAAAGGATCCACGCTTTATATAGAATCATAGAATAATTGAGTTGGAAGGAGCCTATGAATCCACCAAGTCCACACACACACACACACACACACACACACACACACACACACACACACACACACAAAGCTCAGTACAGGAATCCAAGTTAAAACAGATCTGACAGATGGATGTCCAATTTCCTCTTGAATGCCTCCAACGATGGAGCACTCAACACTTCCTCCAGTAACTGGTTCCCTTGTCATACTGCTCTAACAGTTAAGAGGTTTCCCCCCTGATATTCAGCTGAAATCTTAGTTCCTGTAATTTGAACCCATTATTATGTGTCCTACATTCTGGTATGACTGAGAACAGATCCAGCCCCTCCTCTGTCTAATTAGCTTTCATATATTTGAAAAGTGCTGTCATATCAGGACAGCTTTCCCCCAGACTCCTTTTCTCAAGGCTGATGTGCCAATTCCATCAGTCTTTCCTCATAGGGCTTAGTTTCCATTCCCCTGATCATCTTTGTTGCCCTCCTCTGAACTTGATCCAATTTTTTGGCTCTATTCTGGTCGCAAAGTATCCTCCCATCTTGTAGTTGTGCATTTGTTTTTTTATCTTCCTTGGTGTAGAACTTTGTATTTATCCTGCTTAAACTTCATTCTGTTGTTTTCTTTTTCTTCTTCTTATTGGAACGGTTTGTAGTTGTGTCTTCAGGATTTCTTTTCTTAAAAAGAAACTCTCACCTATCTTGGACTCCTTTTCCTGTTAGTACCTTCAGCCATGGGACCTTGCCTATCATTGTTCATAACAAAGGCCAGTTTGGATGCTTACAACACCAGTTGCAGCAGGCAAGATGGTCTATGCAGTGATGGTGAACCTTGGCACTCCAGGTGTTCTTGAACTTCTATTCCTAGAAACCCTGATCAACAGGAGTGCTGACTTGGGCTTCTGGGTATTGAAGTTCAAGAACAGCTGGAGTGTCAATGTTTGTCATCACGGGTCTATAGGATGCCTTCTTGAGCTAACTACCATTCATTCTTGTTAAAAAAACAGCCATGAGAATTGCTTTATGTTTGGATGAGGAGTGGTTAACTGAGTCAGCTTCTGGGATTTTTCTTCGCTTGGTATCTCTATATGGGTAATTGTCAGGAAAAATTATTTCCAGGAAAAATCTATACTTGGAAAGGAGCCTCATGTGGAGCCTGAGTGGAGTTTCTCCAGCAAAAATCCTTTCAACCCAGAGTAATTTCTGACATGAAATGTATTTATTTATTTTTAGTAGCAGCTGACAATGACAACAGCAATCTCTGTATGAATGGTACAATTCTCTATGTGATTTCAGACCATTTTGACTGCTCTTATTGGAGTTGTCAACATTAAGGCTGCCCTTTTCTATGTAAAACATAGAAGATTTTGTTTTGTTTTTGCATAGGGTGCCCTCAGATTTATAACTGCTTTGTAGTGCATTGTTTTGCTCTGCTGCACAATAACAAACTCTCATGCTGCTATAATGTCTTTTGGGGAGGAGAATCATTATACTGTAGTACCATGACCCTTCACTACTGTCTTAGGATTTAATTATATTTCACTTACACCTGATTTATAATATTTAATATATTTCCTTTAGTTTCCTATATTTATAGAGTTAGTATTGACTGTTTCTCTTAATGTGGAAGGGTGAGGCCCAAACCCCTCCAAATAATTTAATCAAATAATTCAAACCAATGCAGAACTACAACTGCTGTAACCCTAGAAGACAGTGACTGCTTGATTTTGTATTCCTTTGCTTTTTTAAAATTTAAAAATTGCCCTAAACACATCTTTTAATTCCGAACTCAGTGAAGTGTATTGGTTTCCAATTCTCCTTGATTTGCAAAGTCACTGGTGCGAGGTAGAAAAGAATAACTTTTTATATGACTGTGAATAAAAATGTCATTGTTTTCCATTTTCATCTTCAACATTACTATCTAGACTGCAGTCCTCCATATAATTATACTTGTTGAGTGAACTGCAGCCAAAATATTTCTCTAAGCTCATTGAAAGTTTTCAAGCAACAACAAAAAATCTCACCAGAGGTGGTAAAATCTACATTTACTTCTTGAATGGCTCTGCCTAATACAAAGAGCAGAAAATCCCCCCAAAAATAACACCAAAGGCATTATCTTCATTTTTTTCATGAGGCTAAAAGCAACAACAGCATCATGTCTTCAGCCAAAAAATAAATAAAGGGTGATAAAAGGCAACCTGGCTTGTCCGCCCCAACCCAACCCCTAAAATCAAGCTAACAGTCAATGCTATCTACTTTTCAAAGTAAAAGCATGCATTTGCAATGCTATTTTAGAAACATAATTTTAGTGGGAACATGATGAAGGTTGTTATTTACAATCTTGCAAACAGTCCGAACCATTGCATAAGTGAGCTCCACAAAGTTCTGTTGAACTGCAAAAAAAATCTCTATGCCAAATTGATATAATCATATCTTAAAGAACCAAATAAAGAAATTATATTAATGTAAGTTCTTTCTTTCTCAGTAATGAAGGAAATTCCAGTAGGGTTGGACACATTTCCCTCTAGCATCAGAGATTCATTTGCTGGGAAACATGAAAAAGAGGGTGCTCACCTGCTTGCAACCTATTGTGCTTGCTGTGGATCCAAGGGGCTGATCTTTGTAGGCATGTAATGTGATGCAATGTGGCTAATCTGTTTCTTAACATGCACCTTTTAAATTCTATTTTGTTTTTAGATGTGTTAATTTTAGCTTTGCATGTTATTATATGCTGGTGGTGCCTCTGACACGAATAAAGAAAGAAAAGAAGATGAACCTTTCTGAAATGTGAATAGCATCTGTGAGGATGTCTGAGGAGCAGGTCAGGTTAGCAACCTCCCATTTCCTGAGATCTCGAGTCCCAAAACCCAGGAGAAATGGGTCCTTGTGGGGAGGTGCTTTGTGATGTCATTGGATGGCTGCTGTGACATCACAGAAGCTGAGAAGGCAAAGACTGAGATGGAAACAAACACAAAACATACACAATGTACTTTTGCCCTGAATTACTGTGTTGGTGCACTATGGGGAAAGGGATAAATGGGTACCTAGGGTTGGATGCTACTTCACATACAAAAAATTAAACTACTACAGTGGACCCTTGATTAACGACGCGTTCAAATAGCGTCATTTCCGCTTACCGACGCATCGTCACTCACCACGTGACTATCCGCACAATGACGAAAAACTATAATTGTGCAGATTAATGATTTTTTTTAACATCGTCGTGTGGATAATGACAGTTTTTGGCTGCTAGATGACACAGCTGCCATTGAAAACTGCACAATGACATTTCCCCTATAGTGACGCTACTTGAGGAACCAAGCAACATCAGTATGTGAGGGTCTACTGTACTTCTTCCTCCTGTGCTGCTCACTCTGGAGAAGCACAATAGCACCACAGATTTCCATATGCTCCCTCACCCTCAGTCTGAATAGTCCAACTGAGTGGTCCTGTAACGATAGGGGAAGTATAGAAGGGATTCTCAACTTTTCTTTCCTTCCTGCCACACCAAATCCCCCACAAAACAAAAACATCTTCAAAGTTAGTGTTTCCATTTCAAACAGTACATTTTTCTCTCATGGTATGAATATTCCTTCCATTTCATACTGCTTCTCTGGGGTACACAGAAAGAACCTCCTCGAAGATCATGGTATTTCTGAACCACAACTGTGCGCAATGGCAACCTTGTTGTGCCAGGCAATCTTTCTCAAACTAGGTCAGACAAAAGGAAGTACAGAATGAATTCACCAAAAGGTGGCTTCATTTTGACGGTTTAAAGTCTGACCTAGACACGAAAGAATACTGCTTCTCTAATCTAGAGTCCATAGTCAAAACTCAGTAGGACCAGTACCAATATTGGTTACAGAATCCTTCACTGTTTAAGCAGCACAACTGCTGGTGAAGTCATTAGAGCAGAGTTGGGCAACTCCTCACCCTACTTCAAGAGTTAATTTTGTCTCTCTTGGGATCTGCTGTGGCCTGAAACTCTGTTCTTTTTATGTGGGGGTGGACTGGACATGATTGGAAGTTATGTTCTAGTTAAAAGAAAGAGAAGGCTTAACAGGTTGATCTTGCAAACTTCTAGGGCTAAGCTCCCCACAGGGCTAAGCTGGCAAAGACAAAAATGGATGAGACAAGGCCTGTATGGGCTTTGTGTTACAAAGTCACCGGGGCAGGAGGATTCATTCAGTGGGCCCTTGCCTCTGGTGTCCTGGGGTGCAAATAATAATTTTATTATTATTTTATCCACCCAGTGTGCTGCACTTTAGATTAAGCCATTGCTCCAAGCTGCAATGTGCAGTGTGCTGCACTTCAGATTAAGCCTTCAGCTTGGAGCAATGGTTTATTCTAAAGTGTTGTGTGCCAGGCAGAGCAAGTGAGGGGTGGCAACCAAGAAGTTTCTGGGGGCAGCCTCCTTCCCCCATCTTTGGTTGCCACCCCTCACCCCTGTACAGAGCCCTCGCATGGTACCCAGCACACCCCTGCTGTGTGTAATGGATCACCTGTGGCCCATGCCTTCTTAAGAACTAGCATTACTGCTGGAGGTTTCTCCACCAAAGAAATTTACCACTACTAAATCGGCCAACATCATTTGGGAGCAGCTGTGGTGGAGCTCTATGATGCTGAAGCTATCAAAAGGAGCCTTCATTCTGGCAGTTTCACATCTAGCCTAGACATGGAAGAAGAAGCAGAAGAACCCTCTCCCATTACAGAGTTCTGCAATGCTGCAGGATACAACATCCGATCCAGTGTTGATGGACCAATTGCAGAGATGGTGATGACAGCCTTTGGCAATGTGGTGGCAGTGGATGCCAAACACGTGTGTAGAGTTGCATATGGTCAGTGGCTCACATGTTGCTCATATCTGCTCTAGGATGGGTTGGGTTTCCCCCCATAAGAACATAAGAACATAAGAACATAAGAACAGCCTTGCTGGAACAGGCCACAGCCCATCCAGTCCAGCATTCTGTCTCACACAGTGGCTCACCATTTCCTTCAGGGTATTCCCAAGCAGATGCCTGCTTAGGATTCCCTGGAAATGATATTGAGAGATATCCTGCCTATCTCTCCAACCTGGAGGTTGTCCTTAGGTATCCATAATTATAGCCATTGATACCCTTGTCCTCCAAGAACTTGTCTAATCCTTTCTTAAAGCTGTCAAGACTGACAGCTGTCACCACTTCTTCTGGCAGGGAGTTCCATAGACCAATAATCCTCTGGGTGAAAAAGTACTTTCTCTTATTTGTTTGAGAACTAGTACCCAAAAGTTTCATGGAGTGTCCCCTAGTTCTAGTGTTATGCGATAGGGAAAACAGTTTTTCCTTATCTACTTTGTCCACACCGTGCATGATTTTATAAACTTCAATCAGGTCACCTCTTAGACGTCGTCGTTCAAGAGTGAAGAGGCCCAACCGTTGCAGCCTCAGATGGTAAGGAAGGTGTTCCAGTCCCCTAATCATTCTGGTTGCCCTCCTCTGCACTTTTTCCAGCTCCATAATATCCTTCTGGAGGTATGGCGACCAGAACTGTACACAGTATTCCAGATGGGGCCTCACCATAGATTTATAAAGAGGCAAAATGACACTTGCTGACTTATTTTCTATACCCTTCCTAATGATCCCTAGCATTGAGTTTGCTTTTTTCACTGCTGAGGCACACTGGGTTGACACCTTCATTGAGTTGTCCACCAGGACACCAAGGTCCCTTTCCTGGTTTGTCGCAGAGAGTTCAGACCCCATCAGTTTATAAATGCAATTGGGGTTCTTTGCCCCAACATGCATCACTCTGCACTTACTAATGTTGAAACTCATTTGCCACTGTTTTGCCCACTCCCCCAGTGTCGAGAGATCCCTCTGGAGCTCCTCACAATCTCTCACAGTTTTCACTACCCTGTATAATTTAGTGTCGTCAGCAAATTTGGCTACCTTGCTTTTTACTCCTACCTCTAGATCATTTATGAAGAGGTTGAAAAGCAGGGGTCCCAGTCCTGAACCTTGGGGGACCCCACTCTTTACTTCCCTCCACTTGGAGAAGTGTCCATTTAGTGCTACCCTCTGTTTCCTGTCCCTTAGCCAGTTGCTGATCCAGGACAAGACCTGTCCCTTTATTCCATGACTGGTAAGTTTATTCAAGAGCCTTTGGTGTGGGACCTTGTCAAAAGCCTTCTGAAAGTCCAGATAAACAATGTCAACTGGATCCCCCTTATCCACATGCTTGTTGACACTCTCAAAAAATTCCAACAGATTAGTGAGGCATGATATGCCCTTGCAAAAGCCATGTTGGCTCTCCTTTAGCAGCACCTTCTCTTCTATGTGCCTATTAATTCTATCTTTTAGGATGGTTTCCATCACTTTACCTGGGACACATGTCAAACTGACAGGTCGGTAATTCCCTGGATCACTCCTGGATCCTTTTTTGAAAATTGGTGTTACATTCGCTACCTTCCAGTCATCAGGCACAAAGCCTGATTTGAGGGAAAGATTATATATTTTGGCTAGGAGATCAGCAATTTCATCTTTAAGTTCCCTGAGAACTCGTGGATGGATGCCATCTGGTCCTGGTGATTTGTTAGTGTTTAGTTTAACAAGACATGCAAGGACCTCCTCCCTGGTTATTTCTATCTGGCTTAATTCTTCGGTTTCCCTCCCTACGAAGATAGGCTCTGTTTTGGGCATGTGGCCTCTGTCTTCTTCAGTGAATACTGAAGCAAAGAATTCATTGAGTCTCTCTGCAATCTCTGTTTCTTCTTTAATAACCCCTTGCCTTCCATTGTCATCTAATGGTCCAATGGCCTTCCTAGTTGGGTTCTTACTTCTAATGTACTTAAAGAAGTCTTTGTTATTTCTCTGAAGGCTAGTTTGTGAACTGTAAAACATACAAGGATATAGCACCATTCTAACTCAGAAGAGTAAGAAATGGTAGAGAATTTTTTAAAAAAGAACAAAACACCCCTATATGTTGAAAAGTTATAGGTAGGTGTTGGTTTAAAAAGCATTTGTGTTACAAAGTCATTTGTATGCTGTACGTAGTGACTATGATGTGTCACAATCCGATCTTTTAGAAAAGGTCATCCCTCTAAGTGGAGATTTAATCTTGTAGCACATGTATGCAAAATGGAGTTGTCATTGGTAACCATCCTTTAAAATTAATATTTATCTTTAAAAATCAGGGGCTTCATAATGGCAGTACTTGTGATCTATTGTATAGGTAGAGAAATGAACGAAAACATGCACAAATGCAAATTCTGATACATTCCAGGAAAATGGTTAAAAAGAAATCCCATTCATTTGATGGAATTCTAATGCATACAGAATTCTACAGCAATCCTACAAGTAAAAGAATTGTAAGCAGAATAACTGTACATGGATGAAACAACACATGAACACTATCACAAATATGATCCAAGCTGTAAGAGCCACATACTGTATGTGTACCGTCCAAAATTCAATCCATAAGAATTTATTTTTAATTGCAAGAAGTACATTACAGTTTCTAAGAGAGATTTCAAGTTGAAAAATAGAGATACTACAATTTATTTCAGTATCCTGTCCCTCACCTCACCTCTCAGTGATATTAGTGTATTTCCTGCTGATGGTGGATTTAAAATCTTTTAATGGTACAATTGTTCTTGAAAACTGCTCAGTAACAGACACAACACAGACATAATTGGTGTGTCTGATGAAACTTATTTGAGGCTCATCTTCACTGCAGTGTTTCTTTTTTAGCATTGTTATTTAAAGGAAGAGAATGTCTAGTGAGCAGTATCAAACATTTTGGTAACATTTCATTCCTTTTTTCCTTAATTAACATCTAGCATATCACTCTCTTCTCTGCTGTCAAATACTGAAGGGTAAATGCTGGCCTTTGTAGAGTCCCTGCCAGATTTCAGTGCCACTTGAAACAAAGTAACTGATGTCAAATACCTTTTCCCCTAATTTATTTCAAAATCATTCTTTGGAGCTCATTCATTTTCTTTCAATGTAGAAACATTTACATTCAGAAAGCCCATATACAGTCAAACTTCTACATACGAATTTAATTTGTTCCTCGAGGTTGGTTGTATCTCGAAAAATTCTTATCTTGAATTTCACATAGGAATGCATTGAATGAAATTTTCCATAGGAATGCATTGAATTTCTTAAGTCGAAAAAACCCCCTATTACAAATTTGTATCTCGAACCTGTTTTTCCCCTAAGATTTCCGGATGTATCTCCAGTTTTTTTTTTAAGTTGAGTCGTTCTTATCTCAAAGTTTGACTGTATACATATTCTTAGGGTGGTTCAAAGCAACTGACAAGTTCTGTTAACAGCATCTTTCTTTTTTCATGTCTTCCATGTGCTTCAGGTAACTCCAGCTTTGGTTCATTCTGTTCCTCTAGGGAAGGCACCCCAATAAATATCCCACATCTGCTAACCGCAGTATCCGTAAGGATATCCCTAGGGATAGCATTAATTAGTAAACATAGAATAATCTTCTCCCCATGCTCCTCTTCTTCAGTTACACCTCCTAAAGAAGCAATATTCTATCATGGCTTAGTCCTGTCCTTCCCAGTGTTGCTGTTATTGTCTTCAACTTATGGTGATCCTATAAGTGAGAGATCTCCTAATGTTCTGTCCTCAGCAGCCCTGCTTAGCTCCTGTAGGTTATAGCCTGTGGCTTCCCTTAGGGAAACAATCCATCTCTTAATTGACCTTCTTTTTCTGCAGCCTTCCACCTTTCCAAGCATTACAGCCTTGTCCAGAAAATCTTGCCTTTTCATGATGTGCCTAAAGTAGGACAGCCTCTGTTTAATCATTTTTGCTGCCAGAGAAAGTTCAGGTATGAATTGCTCTAGGATCCACTTGTTTTCTTTCTTTCTAACAGTTCAGAATATCACCAGAGCTCTTCTCCAGCAGACATTTCAAACAGATCATTTTTTCCCCTGCCTGCTTTCTATACTCATCCATCTTTTGTATGGTGATCAGGAACTCAATAATATAAAGATTATGGTCTTGGTCTCCAGCGAATTGGCCTTACACATGATGATCTTTTCTAATTCCTTCACTGCTGCCTTTCTGAGTCTGTCTTTTGATTTCTTGGCTACATTCTCCATTTGAATCAAGGTACTGTATATAAAATATTTGGCAGTTGTAGGAATCGGGGCCACTGGGATGGCCGTTACGTCCCGGAGGAGACTGATCAAGTGACGACATGAGGCAAACGGAGCGAGATCAGATCAGTACTTTATTGAGAAAAGGCAACATCATTTATAGGGAAAAAAGCGCAACGGTGGCAGAACCGTCATCTGACAGGAAAATTACCTCACCCACGTACCCGGGTTAATGGGGAACACCTCAAAGGGAAGTTAATTAACTTGGACAAACACAGGGCAAGGAGAACCATTGTTTAGGGCTTAGGCATGGGCAAACATGGCCCTTATTTGCACCGGGCATAACCTTGGGTAGGAGATGAGTCATTACTCTAATGGGTAACTGGGGTCAGCGAAATGCTCTTTCCGCGGAATCGCTGGTCAGGCAATAAGCGGCCGAATTAATCCTTACCATTAATCCACCTCCCTTGCTCACCGACAAAGGCCAGAGGCCAGGAGTCTGCTCGCTGGTTTAACCTCTGCCAGAGGCCACCGATGCCCAACCGGGCACGCGGAATCCTCATCTCCCCTTTCTGTTTAATTTAAGAGCCTGACCGGTGATCCCGCGCAAAAGCGGCATCAGCTGTTGGGCGGGAGTGACGTCACGGAGTTTCTCTTTGGGGCGGCACTTGGAGATCAGCGAGGGAATGCACTGAGCAAAGCAACAAATCGTGATGCCTAGTATGACTATCCCCACCACTACCTTAAGCACCGTTTGCAGCCACCCCCAGGGAATCCATGACCACATCCAATTCCACAGGGAACTCCACCAAGCTCCCCACGCGGAGCCTTCTGTAATGCCTGCAACTATGGTGTGGAGATCCGTGATCTGGCTTTGGATCTTACGGGAGTTATCAGTGAGATTGAAACAACACATTCCATGAAAAGATTCGCAACCCAGGTGGTGCAGCAAGAGGAGGTAGTCGATAGCCGCTCGATTGTCGAGAACGGCATGGCGAAGTTCTGCCTGCTCCTGATTGAGGAGCGCTATCGCTGTGGAGGTATGGTTAATGGCTTTAGCCAAACCGCAAGCCAAGCGGCCAATCCTCCGTGCGTTGCCGACGGCCAAGCCTGGCACACCGACTAGGCTGACTGCTAGTGATACATACTCAGCGGGACTCATTACCCTAAAGCTGCTGTCACAAGAGCTGTCTAACTGGGTTGTGCGTGTGTGCCGTATGAGTGGGGAAACATCAACATTTGATACATTGGTGTCATTTGCACTTGGGGCAATCATGTCCTTAGTAGGAAGTAGCAGTGTCAAACGACTGATACAACACATTGAGTCCGACAGATTCGCAGGGATATAGTTCCATGTGAACTGGTTGCAGGTGAAAAACCACCCTGAAGGTAGGGTGACATGAGCGTACAGCGAAATGAGTGTTTCTGGTTTATTACAAGTCCAGTTGCCGCTGCCGGGGTTAATGCAGCGGCGCCGAGTCTGACCGCCTGAGGTGCAGCCGGTCATTCGGGTACAAGCAGCGTCCGGGCTGATCGCCACTCGAGGGGTATGAAGAGTGGCTGCGTCAGCCGGCAAGGTTGGTGCAAGTCGCAATCCCCCCCAGCGTGCGTATGCTGAGAAGGTGGTGGGAGTGTGTGGGCCAAAGAACGCCTTCAACAACCAGTCGCCATCCTTGGTGCGTGCGTTCAGAGTGTGGCACACGGGGATGAGACAGGTGCTGAGGATAGATGCAGAACCAATGTCCTGCTGTAAGCAAAAATCGGACTGGTTGACGAGACCCGCCAACCTTTCCCACAAGTTGTACTGCATTCGTGCGGAGAGATCTTCACCAGGCGGCAAGCCGTCGGCCTGGATTGGGGTAGCCTGAACGCCTCCCCCCAAAAGCAGGAGGAGGGCCAGGATGATGGTGTAGATCGCAGAATTGATGTGAATCTGGGCAAAGACTGCTGCAACGAAGTTCTCCGGTGTCGGCTCCTTCCCCTCGCGTTGGAGGGCGTCCCGGGCCTCACAGCAAAGGGTCTTGACCATCCCCCAGGTGATCCTCTGTGCCGGGGTCCGCAGCCGCCGCGTCTCCCGGTAGGTCTCCTCGGTCAGAGCGAGGTCCTCCATCTCCGGGATCGGACTCGGGTCGGTCTGGGTCCACGCCATGAGGTTCCAAGTGAGGCTTGACGCACCACGCTGGGATCCAAACGACACCTGTAGGAGACATAACTGCAGCATACCCTCTTCCCCAGGTTATGAGCGGCACCGGGCCCCTCCAAGAAGGGTCTGGTGGCACTCGGTACCGGACCATAGGTCGCGGGTGAGCTTCCGACCGGCGGAAATGCCTCTCCTGCGGCGTACAATCCGAAAAAACATTGAGGTGATTGTATGTGAACAATACTTTATTCAGACAAAACTGAGCTTCTCCCTGTGACTTGGGGAGGGCTGGTGGCTCCCCCCTTTCTGTTTGTTTGTCAATATAGGACTTTAGCGTCCGATTGACCCGCTCTACAATCGCTTGCCCTTGCGGATTGTAGGGAATTCCAAAGGTATGCTTGATGTCCCAAGTGGCCATGAAGGCGGCCAACTGCCTAGAGCAGTAGGAAGGGGCGTTATCCGTTTTAACGTGCCGTGGTTTGCCCATAGCAGCTATGCAGGAAAGGAGGTGCTGCTCCACATGGGTCGCAGTTTCCCCTTTCTGCGCCGTAGCCCAAACGAACTGTGAAAAAGTATCAATGCACACATGCATGTATTGCCACCTGCCAAACTGCGGCACATGCGTGACATCCATCTGCCACACCTGATTAGCCTCTGTCCCTCGTGGGTTGACCCCCCACGAGGGCCCCCCCGGTGCCCCTGCACAATGCTGGCAAGAGCGGACTATACCTTGGGCTTGGGAAAGTGGCAGATTGAACTGTCTTGCGAGAGCTTTGGCATTTTGGTGAAAAAAGGCATGACTTTGGATTGGATTAGTGAAAACTCCCAAAACCGAACGTTGCTGAATTTCCTTTGCGGCCGCGTCCGCTCTGCTATTGCCCACGGAAATTGGACCCGGTAGGTCTTGGTGACTTCGAATGTGGGCAATATAGAGCGGCTCCGTGCGGTTTCGCAAATGAAATTGAGCAGTGAGAAACAGACTAAGCAAATTTTTGTCTATCGCGGGAGTGATGTAAGCTCCCGGTAGACTGTGAAGCAAATTCCTTACATACAGACTGTCAGTAATGATATTTAAACGTTCTTTGGCGAAGGTGCGCAAGGCAAGGTTCACGGCTGCCAACTCTGCCCGCTGAGTGGACTTCTGTGGAAGAGTTAACAGCGTGTGCCAAGCGTCGCCCTCCTGCCAGGTCAGGACACCATAGGTGCGACCACCATCAGAGAAAACTGTTCTGGCCCCCTGAAGTGGGACCAGCGAGAGCAATTCGAACAAGCTGACTGTTCCTGTTTGCAGCGAGACGAGCCTGGGGTCTTTGGGCAAATGATATGCTAAACTGCCGGTGAAACCTTCCAAAGCTATCGGGAGCGAGTCACCTAGCTGCATCAGCTGATGAATTTGTTCCTTGGTGAACGGAACCACAATTTTGGCCAAATCATTTCCTGAAATGTCCCTAGCTCTCAGCCTGCCGCGGTAAATCACCGCGGAAACCAGCTCCTGGGGCGGAACGATGTTCCGTGAAGAGGTGTTAGGCAAGTACACCCATTCCACAATTTTCGCTCCCTTCTCTGAGTCTACTCCTAACGCCCCAGTGAACATGGATCCTGACCGTACGATGTACAAATTCAGGATCGGGGCATATGGCCCCTGGGTGATCCTATCCACCCACCTCTGGCTGAGAACTTGGTTCACTTTCTCGAGCGCCAAGCGCGCGTCTCGAGAGATTTTTATCCGGTCTGCCGGCTGCTTACCTAAAGTTAGCAGCGAGAAGAGCGGTTTTAGAAGATCCGTATCCAATCGGAAGTACGGTCTGGCCCAATTAATGTTTCCTAAAATCTGCTGTAATTCTACGAGGGTGACTGAGTCCTGTAGATTTATCTGAGGCAAAACTGGCGCTGCAAAAGAGCGGAGAAGCCGATGGCCCAAGTATGAGAAGGGCTCGGACTTCTGCACCTTTTCCGGGGCAATGAGTAAACCTTTGTCCCCCAGGCTGGCCTGGAGGTCTGAAAACACTGTGCTGCCAAGCTGCGGCAACGCTACTAAAATATCATCCATAAAGTGACAAACTATGGCTTGTGGGTAGAGGTTTCGGAACCTTGCCAGTGCGTCGTGAACGTAAATTTGGCACAGAGTGGGCGAATTGAGCATGCCCTGTGGCAAAAATTTCCACGCGTAACGCTGTGTGGGCTCACTGTGGTTCACGACCGGCACCGTAAAGGCAAACCTCTCCCGGTCCCTGGGGTCTAAGGGGATTGTATAAAAGCAATCCTTGAGATCTACGACTAGAATCTCCCACCCCTCTGGAATCATGTTAGGATTTGGGATGCCGCATTGAAGCGGACCCATCGGCTGAATACATTTATTGATCTCTCTGAGATCGTGGAGGAGTCGCCACTTCCCCGACTTCTTCTTAATCACAAAAACTGGCGAATTCCAGGGGCTTGTGGACTGTTCTATATGTCCTGCGTCTAGCTGTTCTTTCACTAGCTGCTTGAGAGCAACCAATTTCTCTCCCACTACCGGCCATTGTTCTACCCAGACCGGAGTATCGGTGAGCCATTTAAGTGGCAACGCCATTACCCGAAGGTAAGGGTGGCACCGTACTGCTGGAGAATGTCTCGCCCCCAAAGGTTGATGTGCACGTCAAGAATATGCGGTCGGATCACCGCCGTGCCTTCAGCCCTTGGGATTGTGACTTCTACCCACTCCCGGCTCCTAAACGCTTCCTGAACACCGCCTACCCCCCACACATCGGAGACCGGCTCAATGGCCCAATCTCGCGGCCACTGACTCCTGCTTATCACGCTCACATCTGCTCCGGTATCGAGTAACCCTGAGAACACTCTTTTGTTCAAAAATACCTCGATAACGGGGCGCTGTTTCCACTCAATGTTGGTCTCCACTGTCGCTAAGACCTGGTATCCTTGCACTGCCTCGCTCACGCTCAAGCGGTCAGCTGAACCGGGCTCTGAGCTGTCACTGAGCCCTCCCTGGCTCTCTGCGGGCAAGTGACAAGGGACCATGATCAGTTGCGCTAAGGTGTCTCCCTTGTGAATGGTTTGGGGCAGGTGCGTCCAAAGCTGAACTTGGAGAACGCCTGAAAAATTCGAGTCAATGACTCCTGGAATTATGAAAATTCCACGTGCACCAGCTACACTACGGGGCAAAACTAAACCTAAAAAGCCTCTGGGCAGGGGTCCCATGTACTGGGAATCGACCAGATAGACTGTGCCTGGCAGGTCGCACGTAACGTCCGCCTGGCAAGTCAATTCTAGCCCTGTGCTACCCTTGGGGCTGGCCTGTGCCCTCGCAGTGCCTGGGATGTGCCTAGAACCTAGTCTAGTTCTGGGGAGTTCTGGATCTGGGTGAAGGAAGCCTCTGTTTGGACTGGGGCCAGAGACGTGCCCGGATTCCGGTTTCCCGAACTCGGACAAAACCTGGCCCAATGATAGCCTTTCTTGCACTTCGGACAGAGGGTATTCGGAGCCTTGGAATGGCCGGACTTTTGTCCGCCTCCCTTGGATCGGCACTCCCTAGCGAAGTGGCCAACCTTGCCACAAGTGTGACATGCCCCTTTGGTCTTTCCATTAGGATGAGATCTTCTACCCCCTTGCACGGCTGCCGCTAGCAGACCCACTTTATAGGAATCTGTGCCAACGTCAGCACATGCTCGGATCATGTCCGTTAAGGTCAAGTCAGGACGATTGCCTAGCGACTGCAAAACCTTACGGCAGTCCAAGTTGGCATTGTCCTTGGCTAGCTTAATCATGAGCTCTTGCTGGGCTTGCTCATTATCAATCTGCCTGGTGATTGCTTCTTCCAGGCGGTTGATGAAGTCCATGTAGGGTTCCTGGGCTCCCTGCTTGATCGCAGTGTAATTTTTGGCCGTTTTGCCAGTCGCTGGGACCTTGAAGTATGCCCTATAGGCGGCTTCGGCCGACATCTCTAGGGTGGCTAGAGGCAAGGCGATCTGAGCATTGATGGGCTCAAAGGCACCTGAACCATATAGCTGTTCAGCAATTACCGCGCCTCCCATCCTAGCGGCTCTGGCCTGAGCCTCGAGCCGATACTCGCTGTCCCAGATCATGTACTGGCTAGGGGTTAGCATCATCCTCATGACGGCTTTCCAATCATGAGGAATCCACATGGTGGTTTCGCACGCCTGCTGAAGCGTGCCCCTGGTAAAACGGCTTTGGAGCCCTGTCTCTGAGATTGCTTTCCGCAAAGCCATGAGAAGCTTGTACGGGACTGGGGAATGGACGATTTGTTGAGCGCCCGTGAGCGCGTCCATCTCCATTCGGATTGGACATATCTGTCTAAGCTCAGCTAGTTCTTCCGCTGACAATTCCCCCTTTTTGAGTTCTATCTCGGCTGTGCGCTGAAGGGCACTCTTCACGACTAGGGAGCTTGGAGCTGTCAGAGAAGCGCCTGCGCTTCTCATTCCTTGCATTCCTTCGGTGACGTCTGCAGCTGTCACCGCGGGAATGCTCCCTGCGTTACTATGCTGATAGCTGATTGACGGATAGAGTGCCGTGGGCGCAGTCGGCTCGACTGGCCTGCCTGATGTCTTTTCTAACGGGGGTTCTTTGGCCTCTACCCGGACTGGCTCGATCTGTTCTAAGAGCTTCCTACACTTCCTCCAAGTACGAACTATCCCTCCTGGAGCTTTGGGGGGCTGCTGAATGCAGTCTCCTATCTGATCCCAGAGCTGCAGGGTTAACGTACCTACTTCTGGGTAAAGTAGGCAGTGTTCCCTGAGGTACGCCAAAAGTCTCGCTAGTTCCCTGCTGTGAAATCGTAACTGAAATACCCTGGCCAGGATTCTGAACTCTTCCTCACAAGTTCTTTGGCTAGCGGACGGACTTGGTCTATGAGAACAAGTCCCCATATTACCTGCGATGGTCCTCTGAAGTTTCCTCCTCGGGACGAAGATCGACGCGTCTTTGCAGGCAACAGGTTCGGGCGTCTAGTGTCTGGGGTAGACCTCGGAGCGTGGACCTTCTGCCACGGGCCCTCGGCGGCCTCTGCGCTGTCAGGGGCTCACAGCTGCCCTGAGCGGAACGT
Organism: Bradypodion ventrale; assembly: GCA_035047345.1. Classification (NCBI taxonomy): domain Eukaryota; kingdom Metazoa; phylum Chordata; class Lepidosauria; order Squamata; family Chamaeleonidae; genus Bradypodion; species Bradypodion ventrale. The sequence goes on from JAWDJE010000002.1 coordinate 115,912,845, forward strand.
GTTTTTCCCTTTGCGCAAGCCTCCCCGAAAGCTGGGAGCAAGCTGTAGGAATGCCTCTCAGGAATGCCTCGCCGCTGGCCGTCTCTCTGTCTGGCTGGCTGCCGACCAGAGCGCCGCGCTGTCCTCCGGGCTGACAGGTCGCGGTTCAAGCGCAGAACCGGACCGCGTGGATCGTTACTCGCGAGTAGACCTCTCCAGGGTCCCTTACTCATGAGTAAATCACGTCGGGGTCACCAAATGTAGGAATCGGGGCCACTGGGATGGCCGTTACGTCCCGGAGGAGACTGATCAAGTGACGACACGAGGCAAACGGAGCGAGATCAGATCAGTACTTTATTGAGAAAAGGCAACATCATTTATAGGGAAAAAAGCGCAACGGTGGCAGAACCGTCATCTGACAGGAAAATTACCTCACCCACGTACCCGGGTTAATGGGGAACACCTCAAAGGGAAGTTAATTAACTTGGACAAACACAGGGCAAGGAGAACCATTGTTTAGGGCTTAGGCATGGGCAAACATGGCCCTTATTTGCACCGGGCATAACCTTGGGTAGGAGATGAGTCATTACTCTAATGGGTAACTGGGGTCAGCGAAATGCTCTTTCCGCGGAATCGCTGGTCAGGCAATAAGCGGCCGAATTAATCCTTACCATTAATCCACCTCCCTTGCTCACCGACAAAGGCCAGAGGCCCGGAGTCTGCTCGCTGGTTTAACCTCTGCCAGAGGCCACCGATGCCCAACCGGGCACGCGGAATCCTCAGGCAGTTCCTCTGCAGTCATGTTTTTTTTCCTTAATGTTCAACTGAAGTCCTACTTTGGCCTTTTCCTCTTTCACTTTCACTAAAAGTCAGTTCAAGGAATTGATGTTTTCTGCCAGTAAGATCTGTATATCTTAAATAGAAACTTATTCCACCAATTGTCATTCCTTCGTCATCTGAATCTCGTCTGGTTTTCCATATGATAAGTTCTGTGTAAAGGTTAAACTCATAAAGGGATAAAATGCACTATTGTCAGACACCTTAGTCTACAGCAGTGGTTCGCAACCTATGGCCCATGGTGCCAAATAATTCGGCCCCTGATCTCACTCCAGATGGCAGTGGCAGAAGAATTGGCCACAGCCTCATTTATGGACACATAAATGCATTTATGCAGTCATGAATGAGTCTGCAGCCATTGTAAATACATTTATTACAGCCATAAATGAGTCTGTGGCCATCATAAACATGTTTACTACAGCCGTAAATGAGTCCATGGCCATAATAAATGCATTTACTACAGCTCAAAATGAGTGCACAGCCATCATAAACACATTTATGACAGCCACGGACATGTTTTACAGCACCCGTCCAACTCGCTCAGCTGTCTGATGGGGCATGATCTGGCACATGACTAGAAAACTTTGAGGACCCCTGGTTTATAGGAAACCATTTTGTTTCTCCACGTTCTGTCCCAATAGTAAATTTGTATCCAAAACACAGGTTACACATCAAGACATATCAAGGCACACCCTTTACTTTCAGAACAACCCATAGTTTTTCATGATTCACATAGTAAATGGCTTTGTTGCAGTATGCAAAGCACAAATTAATCTTCTGAAATTCTTTGATGCACGAGTGTGAACAGATAATTGCAATATGATAGAATAGATAAGTTAGAATAGATAATTGCAATATTATGTCAAGTGCCTTTTCATTTTTGGAATCCAGCTTGAATGTTAGATATTCCTCACTCCATTAAACTTAACATCTTTTTGCAACATCTTGAGCAGAGGTTCCCAACCTATGGCTTGCAGATCATATCCAGTGCCAGGGCTGAATTCACCACCTCCCAGGCTGAATTGCCGCTGACACCAGAAGTGCCCTGATGTCACTAGAAATGCCAGGTTTTCACACTGAAACACACTGAAATTGCAGTAACAATTTCAAAAATGACTAAAAAAATGTTCCTCTCTTGCTCCCCTCCTCCAAGGAAAGCAGCAGAGAAGGGGGAAATGCCCAGAAATGTGGCAAAAATGCATGCACCACTGTCGCCACCGCTACCAGGAAGAACCATGTGACTGGCCCCTCAGCTGACTGAGGGGGCATGGTCAGGCCCCTGGCAGGAAAAGGTTGGGAATCCTTTATCTTAAGCATAACTTTGTTTGCATGGGAAATTAAAGTAATGGTCCTATAGTTGCCACACTCCTCTGGCATCCCCTTTTTTGAGGATTGCAATGTATAATCATCATTTTCAGTCTGTGCATCATTATTCTGTTTTCCATATTTTTCATGTTTTCCTGACAATCTGGGGCGTGCATTTTCAAAAGATGAAGATCAAAATGCTTTAAATAATTTTCTGTTGGTGCAAGGAATTGCTGGAATGTAAGTGATGGTGAAGGAGAAAGTGTGCATGTTAATATGTTCATAGTGACTATGTCTTGATATAACAAATTCATGTCATATATAGCAAAATGCAGCTCCCCTAATGCCTTACTGGTTAAGATACTGAGCTTGGAGACTGGAAGGACGGGTTTTGATACCCGAGGGCTGTACTTGGGGACATGAAAGGAACCTCATTTGGCCATCCTGAGTGGAATTTCTCCAGCAAAAGTCCTTTCAACTCAGAGTAATCTCTGACATGAAATTATTGTTATTACATGCCAAAATCATAGAGCAGTAGCTCCCAATACCAAAATTCCAAGTACTTTGACTATTGTAACAAGATAAAAAAGGTAAACAAGAAAAACTGTGCCTGGAATACAGAAAAGATATAGCATGATAAAATGCAAAGGCAGTATTAGCAGTTGAAACATAGTATGATATGTAGGTTATATCGGTAACACAGGTCTGCAACCAAAAAGCTGCATAGGATATTTTTAAAGTTTCCTATAGATTTTTACTTAGTTAAACCAAGAAAAATACTAAAAAAAAACCAATTACATCAAGTTTTCTTGTAAAACTCATGTTTTTAGTTTAATTTAGTGTGAAGTTTGCCTTTAATCCAAAATCTGATATCCTATTCTTGATTCTAAAAACCCTATCCAAAAATTATTTCTTACTTTCATTTAATATTTATTAGAGCTATAATCAAGAATAATGCAAAGAGATAATAAGAGGAATGGTAGTGGTGGGGGCAACGTAGTCAGTAGTGGACAGCAAAACCACACTACCAACTGCTATTTCTGTTCCCAAAACTGTCTGAAGCCAAGTTGAAAAAGGGAGTTTTTACTGGCCCCGACATATGAAACCTGTTATCCAATCCCCTCTTTTTAGAAACAATGGGAGAAAAAGAAAAGGAAGGGTGGGACTCTTTATAAGACATAGTTAACAAGTTTTTTAGGGAATACTAAAGACCCTCACTACAAAACCATTGTACAATGCATGTTGAATGCATATAAAGCTCAAGTTGCAAGACGAGCCTAAAAGTTTATTTCTTACACTCCCATGTATGGGATGTCCGTGATATTGAGAGACGCTACCAAGGAAGATGGAATGTCAATATGCTAGCTTGCTGCTGTTGGATGCTCAAATGGGAAACAGAAAATGGAAAGCGAAAGCGTGTTCAGAGGAACATAAAAGAGAAGAAAAAAAGGTTTCACAGACAAAAAGAGTGAAAATGGAATGTTAAGTGCTGTATATATTATGAAGAAATTGTTTGTTAATTATAAGAAATAATATGTTTAGTTCGTTGTAATAAAATAGTGATTTTCTCATCGCTCCTGCTTTTTTAATGCAGAATCTTCATATTTTGTGGGGGAAACTGTATGTAATGGGGGGGGAACCGAGGTCATTTTTGGATTCAGCACACTAGAAAACATAAAATTTACCAAAAATATCCTATGCAGCTGATTTGATTTTTATTTTTTTAATTATTTTTTTGAAAGACCTGTGTTCTCATCTCCCCTATGCATTTTAATGCAAAATATCTTTTTAAATTAAAAAAAAAAAACATATGTGATGGGAAAAAAGCGATCTTTTTTGGATTCAGCACACTAGAAAACAAAATTTACCAAAAAAAAATACTATGCAACTGATTTATTTATTTATTGGTTTTTGGAAAATCCTGTGTTCTCATCTCCCCCATGTTTTTAATGCAAAACCCTCATATTTTGCAAAAAAAAAAAAAACAAAAAAAAACACAACCTTATGTGATGGGGGAAACTGAGATCATTTTTGGATTCTGCACACTAGAAAACATAAAATTTACCAAAAATATCCTATGCAGCTGATTATTATTATTTTTTGCAGACCTGTGTAATTAATATTGAAACGCACCCATTAGCAGGTAATTAATGCATTCCATTTCTGAAGCTGTGGAACAATCAATAATCTGGCCCCATGTCTTTCCTTTTATTACTACATAAAACAGACAATGCGGGACATAACATTAAAAGACCTCTACAGGGAGTCCAGATCACAGGATACAGAGGTGCTGCCTCGAAGGGAAGTTATAAAATTTGTTGTCAAAGTAGGCCAAATCCCAGTTTGAAAATGTAGCCTGTAAATGCATTCTGTAATGGTAGACTAGTAAGATTAAGTAGGTACATTGAGAAGATTTTTTTTAATTGAGATTCTGCAGGAAGAACCCTAAATGCTGAATCAAACCAACCTCTCAATTGGCACCCCACTCAGGGAGCCAGCTGGAGATCTTTCTTGTGTCCGAACACTTAATGTCCTCTAAGAAGGGCAGAAAATAGGTTTACAGAAAGTGGGGCAATATATTTGCCTAAAGGTTTCCCTCCCAGTCCAGCCAATAATAGGAGCTGACTAAAAGGACATTGGAGAGGGTTTTTTAAAAAAGAAAAAACCCACACTGCTCCATGGCCACTCTTGGACAAGCCTAAAATAGCACTTTGGTTCCTAGCTGATACATTTACAACTTGGTACTATCGTTTTTTAAACAAATGAAATTTACTGTGTTGATATGTGCATTTGAATAGGACAATTAGCATGAAGACAATTTATCTAACATTCTATTTATTGATATTCTCTATAGCTTTTTTAAAAAAACAGCACAGGATAAATAGTTCTCAGAAATACAGTAGAATACCTTTCAAAAGTACTCTTATTGTTCCTTAGAAAAAGTTATATCAAAAGTCTTAAAATATCATAATGAGAATACATTTCTACATCAAAGGAAGCCACAATTCTGCTAAAAGGAATAAAAATCCACCCTGACAAGCTATCTTTGACAACAGAGCTCACCTATGCATGGTCCTCCATGTTATTATTTTATTACTCTTAAATTTTAAAAAAGTATATTCAGCACTGGAGAAATATTTTAAGAATTATCTGACCGAAATAAAATGTACTGGACATCTCTCTTCAAACTGAGAAATATTGGAAACTGTTCAAAGTATAACAAAGGGTTCGCTTTTGGATTTGAAAGTTAAAAAGAAATAAAGTGAGCTCATGTAAATGCATATTTTTTTCTTCTTCCCTTCCTTTTTGCAACCTTATTAAAATAAATCTATTTTCTTTTTTGGAATTCAGATGGTGTCCTGAAAATATATTGTTTCGATTCCATGGACACTCTGTTGTGGGGTGCCCCTAGATTCAATCATCTACCCAATGTTATGCAAAACATGAACTGGAGTGTGCTGTCATCAATATGTTGATGACACACAAGAGAGCCTTGACATCTTCTGCAGTGGATGCAGTCTCATGCTTGGAGGAGTGCATGGACTTGATTATAAAATGGATCAGAGCAAACAAGTTGAAACACAATCCAGACAAGATGTTGAGGGGCTTGCTGTTGAGGGCCCCTTATGTGGCCAAACTCACCTTCACCATAGACTCAACAAGCTGCCATTTGTGCTGCACCCTCCTTGAGTCACCCACGTTACCTCAGACAGGGGAGGGAGGAAACACTCCCATTGGGCTGCTGGGCAGATGGATGGGATGAACTCTGTGCTGGGGGAGGGAAGAAGTGCTCCCATTGGGCTGCTGGGCAAAGGGGTGGGATGGACTCTGTGCTGGGGTGACAGCACACATGCCCAAAGAGAGAGCTCTGAGTGCCACCTCTGGCACATGTGCCATAGGTTCACAATCACAGCTTTAGAATCAAATTGCTGCCTTCCCTAAATCTGCATTTTTTCAGTTTTGACAAATTGCTCAGTTGTATCCATGCTTGGACAGGCACTCCTTGACAACACTGGTCTAAGTATTAACTATTCCATCCTGTTTATGTGGGGCTGCTCTTATCTTTAATATGGAAGTTGTAGTAGGTACAGAAAGTTGCGGCCAGGTTAATACTCAACAAATATCAGGGGCAAAGAAGGACCATATTACCCCACTCCTGGCTCAGCTGGTCCCGTGCTCTCCCCAGAGCCACCGCTCCAGGGATGGGAGCCACCTGTGCTCGCCGCCACCACCTCTTCCAAGCCATGCCTGGCCAGAGGGGAGAAAAGCTGCCGCCGCCACTGCATGGAGGTCCCAGCAAGTACAAGCCCGCGCTTACGTCACGACAAAGAAAAGGACAGGCAAAAGACCTCGAGAACAGCGGCAAACAGCAGGCATAGGCAGCTCCCATCCCCGGAGCAAGGGCGTGGCTCCGGGAATGGGAGCTGCCTATGCCTGATGTTTGCTGCTGTTCTCGAGGACCTTTGCCTGTCCATTCTTTGTCATGATGTAGGCATGGGCTTGTACTTTCTGTTTGAACTTTTTATTGATTCCTACTGTATTCCTTGTTTTGTATTGATTATGCTGTTTAGTGGATTTTGTATTATGTACTTATTTGTTCTTTATATTGTCATTATTGTATCTTTTTCACTTTTTTCTGCTGTCTGCTGTGCAGACAGCACGCATTGGTGCAAATTACTTTGACTCACCTTTGGGCCGAATAAAGCGGTATACAAATAAAAAGTGAAATGAAATGAAATTAGCTCCCAACTCCCATCCGTATTAGGCATTAGGTGTTGGTGATGACAGGCCTGTGGGCTGTAGGTTGGGAACCCCTGCCTTATGGGCAGCTGAATAACAACCAGTAACTAAATTTATCACATCATAACTGTGGTGGGTGGGTAGGTTGTGTTGGGTTTTTGATAAGTTTGAAATATCATTTTAATACTGTATCATACTTTTTTCTTGTTTAACTGGAAACCACCAGTGTGGAAAAATCTTCAAGATGGATGATAACAAGCAAACAATATTTTATTTTATTCATCCTTGTTTCATACAAATTAGCAATGTACATTTTCATCACAATTACAAACTCAAGATATGGCATTTCGTTTACAGTATTTGTAATTATAGACTATGCAAATCAATTTCTAATATCCAGTTTAATGTAACATGAACACAAGGATGGCTTGGCTTAAACATGATTCGGTTTCACATGTTTGCTGTATTCAGACATGCATGGCACCATTGTTGGTTTTTCATGAGGGGAAGAACCTCAATTCTCTCCCTCTCTCAGGTTTTGAAAAGGCAACCCAGGAAAGCTGAAGCAAGGAGAGAAACTTCAGAAGAAAGATAAAAACAAGATGGGACGGGGAAGTCTCCTCAATTTCTGGGTACTCAGAAGGGGAAAAAAGGCTCTCCCAACACTGCCATCCAACACTGCCATCCCCAATATTTTGCAGAGGAAAAGAAACCCTAAGTGCTCTTAACCAACAACATGGTCATTCTTAATTACCTTACCATCACCTACCTGAAGCAGTGGTGAATTACGGTATTATTTTATTATTTATTTGTGACTGGCCATCGGCCATAATAATAAAGATTTTATTTGATTATTATTTATTTATATGATTTCTATGCTGTCTGTTTCCTATAAAAGAATCTCAGGGTGGCTCACAACAATTAAAATATGAATAAAATTTAAAACACAGTAAATTATTTAATTAAAAGCAATTAGAGACAGAATAGTGTGGGGTTGTGATGGTAAAATTTTGTTATATGTTGATTTGATATTATAATTGCTTATGCTCTGATTTAGTCTTTCATATCACATTGCCTGTTAAGATTTTTATAGATATGACTTAATTGAGAGTTAATTTTTATAATTTAGAGAACATGTCTTTGTAATACTTTTTTTATTCTTGAGTATTTAGTAACACTTTAATTATAGTCTTATTATTTTCTTCATAAGCCTTATGTTAATTTTTCTTAGAGCTGATGTCATTTGCATTCCAATACACATACTTGACATACCACACAATAACATGTGAATAAGCATTATTATTTTCTTCTTAAGCCTTATGTTAATTTTTCTTAGAGCTTTTTAAGGTTTTTGTTAGAGTATTTGCTTATATGTTACATTTATTAAGTTTTCATAGCCACATTCCTACATTCTTGTGTTAATTTTTTGTAGTTATGTTTTTGAACATTCATCAGAAAGACACCCATATACACACTTGAAGTTGAATTGAACTGGACACATACAATCCATCTGATTAAGGAACTCATGAAGGTGAGAAGCCAGCACATCTTCCAGCACCTTGCCCAACAATTGAGCACTGGAAATTGTGTGATAATTGTCCAATGTAGTGGGATTTAAGGAGTACATTTTCAAAGGGGATGTTGCTATTGCCTCTTTTAGGCATGCTGGAACCTCCATTGTTCTAGGAATTCATCATTCTTTTTATCCACCACACCTCTGCCCCCTCTGGCTGTTTTTATAAATTAGGAAGGCAAGCTTTCATAAGCTAGGAAGGCACACACATGGTGGTGGCCTTCATCTCTGAAAATGATCTTGTCAAGTTTCTTGGGCTGCACAGATTGGAACATATCTATTAATGCAGGAGAATTTGAGGCCAAAGTTGCATCCACAAGACCTATATCAACTTGTTGTGTTCTCAATTAATATGCCCTTAACATATATATCATGTATTCTCAATACTATGCTTTGTGTTCTCAATACTGTGCCTTTAACATATATCAATGTAACCCGTTACAATCAGGACGCGAGCTAATGACCACCTGGTGGCAATAGCGAGCGCCCATCTCACAGGTCCCAATTCCCCAAGGAACCACAGCGCGGGAAGATTCCCGCCACTACCTCACCTGGACAAGAAGGGCGTGACCAGAAATGATGTCACGCCAACGGTAGCCAATGGGTTATCGTGGAGCCACATTCAAATGTATAACCACCATATATATTGAGCTGCTCGTCCGCCATTACCTCATATTCCCCCTGACCACCATGCAATAAAGATGTGTTAAGCCAATCCTTCGGCTGTTCTTTTGTCTTGGTTCTCATACACTAAACAACTACATCACCCAAGTGAGAGTAACCTTTTCTTAAATAAAGATTTCTTTCATTAAGAGATGTCAACCCTAGGTGTATGAGTAATGCCAAACCATCGCCGCCTGCTCTGCTAAAAACATTACTCAATGTGATCAGAATATGTTCACTTGGAGCCCCCAAAGGCAATTAGATAGGTGAGCACATAAACCAGAAAGCAAGACTAAACAATGTAAATAACAGCATTACCACTAATTGGACAAAACCAACTGAATATCCCTGGGAAAAGACCATACATATTTACAATTTGGTTTACATTGTCATGATAATCACAAGGGATGATTTCATATTTTAATTTTCTTTACATTTATTAAGTGTTAAGATTCATATAGTATATTCTCTGTAGATTTGAGGATAGCTGACTTTCAAAGGAAGACACTGATGTCATCTGCATTCCAATACACATACTTGACATACCACACAATAACATGTCACTAAGCATCTAGGTTGCTAAGTAGCAATGCCAATCAGTTAGACACCTGTGAGAGAGCTCACACTTGCATATCAAGGGGGATTCCCAAGTTTACAATCGGTCAATACCCATCACCTTAGAGAGAGGGGAAAGGTGACATACACATAGAATTGGATCATGGGACATTAACATCTGTTAAAACATCTGGGGACAGAGTGATAACAAACACCTGCACAGACACCTGAGAATTTCAGATTACATCATTTCATGTCTGGGAATTCGGTTACATCATAAACACCTGTTTGGATAAGCAACATTTAGTCAAAACAATGAGGATATCTCACATGTTTAACATTCTGGAGGAAGATGTGAGGACCCCAGAAAATATATTTAAATCTGAGATTTTGAGGGTTCAAGAGCACCAATTGGAAGTGGGTATGAACCTACGTTCCTTAGGAGGGGCACCATTTGGGAGGAGGCGATAGCCCACGGTACTTCGAACCCAGACCATGGAGATCTAAGGAAATCCTATGGGGGCTTTCAAGCCCATAGAGAAGAAATGCTTTCTTAGTGAACTTAGCAATTTTCTTATTTTGTTAAATTAGAGTAGAATAGATTACTACTTTGATATCTATCCTGCATATTTTTGGATCATTCTTCAATAAAAACCCTCAAAGACATCGAGAAAGCCTTGTCTTTGGCCATCTGAACCAGAAGGGGAGTAATTTTGCAGAGTGGATAGAAGCCAAGCTGTAAGGCTACCTTTCTCAAAGGGACATTTTACTTTGGGGGTGATAAGGTTGACACGGTGATCCTGAGGGAGGGACTCTTGCTTCAATCATCGGCCTAGGAATATTATCTGCCGATACATCCCAGCCTTTGAATGTAAAACCTATCTTCTAGCAGTGCAGTTTCCCAGGGCCAAGTCCGCTCTGTATGTGTGTGGAGGGGGTGGGGGTGGCGGCAATATAATGGACTGTTACTCAGCCTTGCTACCATACTTGCTACCACTTTCCTGCCTAAAGTGCAAAAGTGCCATCTTCCCCATTCCAGCAGCGTGTGGACCAAGGGAGTGTTCTCAGGGTAGGTGGGCTGCTGAAACTAGACGGATTGCCCTGCGTGGGTACCCCAAGCCTGTCCCCCCCTGATAATCTTGTGAGACTTCTCCCCCAGACCCCCCTGACATACATCATGTATCCAACAGGAAAAATATCAAGGTAAACAGTGAGAACTACAGTCTTAACAGTTGGACAAATGTCTGTATAGTCATGCCCTTAGTTGCTTCTGCCTTGATACATCATTTACATGGGCATTTGTATACAAAATGTGAAACACAGCAGGTGGAAAGGGAAGATTAAACGCAGAACAGCAATGTAAAATTTCAGTGAAATGATACAGTAATTAATGTGAAGATATACAACTCTAATTGCTTAATACTTAAACACAGCCTATTCCAGAATAAGTTTGTTATTAGTAGCAACTAACTGAGTTCTCCTGGAAAAGAAGATTTTAAGAAAATCATTAGGTTGCCTATGTCTAACCTTTATGCAGATTTATGATAATTGTAATATATAGACAAAGGCATATTTTTAGACCTGCTCTGAAACAATAATGAATAAAAGGACATATGGCATACCATTTTGTGAAACATTATTGGTTCTAAAACTTTCTGACAACATAAAAGAAGTCTAATTAAATTAGGCATGTTCTTCAACATTAAAAAATTAAGTAGCTGGGGGCATAATTTAAGAACAAGGCCCAACAGGAATTGGTTATTTCACCCTCTGGATTGGTCTTACTGTTATGTGAAGTACTTATTGTGGAAAGTCGAGTATTTTTCAAAATACTTGAAAAAAATGAAGTTTAGCATTTTCAGTGCCAAGCAGATGTTCTACATAAATAGGGTAATAACATTTTCAAAGTATACAATTAAGACATCTTAATTTCTCTATTGGCAAACTTTTGATTTAGCTGTTTATGGAGTTAAAGGAGGACTTGCTTTCTTGCATCCATTTCTGCAGAAGTTTATCAAGGATGTGATCTATTGATATGAACAATATTTGCCAAATATTGATCTTTTTAATTTAGGCTGTTTTGATTTGAAGAGATATCCTGATGAGGCACTTTCAACCCCTGCAAGTCTTTAAATCCAGAGACATTGAAATGACTGCAATTTTTTCAAAACCAAGATCCCCACAACTCCAGCAAATTGTGTGTGCAAACTTTATCTCCAGATGGGCGGTATAGAAATTCAATAAATAAATAAAATTGAGAACCATAGCATGGGCATGCATGCAAACATACAATAAAATGATAGAATAAGGGCTGATTGTTAAAAGAGAAACAAACATCCCTTCTAAATTTTATAATCCTTAAAAGCCTGTGCATCAAAGCAATAACCACTGTGATCTGCACAAGCAGCATTTTATCATTAGAGCACATTTTGCATGATTTGGTGCGGCTTACATAAAAAAAGAACTCTTCTCATTCCTCTCTTGTTGAGTGTGTTAACAAAGCTGTTTGGTTGGAGGAAACAATTTTGTAATTTCTCACCTTGACCTATGAGGGTGGGGCAAGCAAGAATTTACATCCCTAAACCTATGTATTGTTTGGAGCCAGGGACTGCTTCAAAATCTTCATGCACCTGTCACTACTGCCAAGGACTAAATTTTTGGTGGGATGGTAGCTGACAGTAGCATTGATGTCAGTGAATAAAGTATATTTGAATGAATGTATATATTGCAAAAGCTTCAGTTTCCTCATAGGGTCTGCAACAGGAGCTGGAGCTGGGACACCAGGCCTGTGCGGTTTTTATATAATGCATATGCACTTACATAAAAGATTCAGTGGTTGATGGCTTTGGGAATTTATGGAGTTCAATATTAACTGCACATTTAGTATGGCACTCAGTTAATCCTAACTCATCACATCTGTGACACATACAAGTACTTACAGTGACAGCCAGTGGTTATGACCATTTAACCATTGTTAGGCTGCTGACCAGAGAAATATGAGATCAATGTTCTGGTTCCCAATAAACTAAGAAAAGTCACTGGGTGGTGACCGTGGGCTAGTCTGACTCTTACCCTTTTGGTGGCTCCATGAGTTCAGTGTATTCTGATAAGAGCTATCACATTCACGACCAAGGAATTAATGAAGTAAATAAATAACTATTTTCTGAAGTGATAAACAGTGTATTATGCTTCACACATAAGTGAATGTAGATCTCTTGACAGTTCATTGTGAAAAATTTGTGTGATACTTTATATGGAAAAAAATCACTCAAATCCACTATGTTGGTGGAGACTGTAGTTGAGACAGATCCAAGATGTAGCTTTGAATTCTAACTGGCAGATGACAACAGAGAGGCTTTTATGGATATACTGCCAAATATTGAACGATAGGGTTTGATTAAGTTGTGGTCTTTGCTAATGGTTATTTTTCATTGGGGTGGGTGGGCATTATTTTTGTTTTGTTATTCAGTTTGTTCTTTTTATCCTTTAATGTCTTACTGTATAGATTTTTAAAATGTGTTGTTAGCTGCCCAGAGTGGGAGAATATCCCAGATGGATGGGGTATAATAATAATAATAATAATAATAATAATAATAACAACAATAACAATAATAACAATAATAACAATAATAACAATAATAACAACAACAACAACAACAACAACAATAATAATAATAATAATAATAATAATAATAATAATAATAATAATAATAATAATAATAATAATAATAATAATAATAATAATAATAATAATAATAATAATAATAATAATAATGTGAATACTGAAAATGTAGATTGGATTCTCAGAGAAGAAAGAGCCCACATAAATGCTGGATCATTGCATTTTGTCTCAGAAGGGGAGGAGGGGGTGGGGAATATCATTCATGTAGGTAAGGGGAGTAGTGAATACTAGTAGAGCCTTATTCAGTGCCTGGTTTGTGGTAGCTCTCAGAGTTCTGCCTTGTCCCACCATGTTATTCCAACCATGTTATTCAACATACATTTTGAAACCTTTAGCAGAGGTTGTCCAGAGTTTGTGGTTTTTGCTGCTGCCAGTATGTAGGTTATATCCAACACTATCTCTTCTGTCAGAGAAAGATCTTTCATCGAGTATTCAATTATATGTAATTGATACTTTCACCACAAACCTGCTCTAGATATTAGATTAAGTGGAACTGGAATTGTGAAATGTTTCATCTAATGGATGAGACCTAGAAGAGCTATGAAAAGACAGTCACTTTTAATCAGATTAGCTAATGTGGCAGGTAGGAAGGAAGAGGAAGCAGCTGCTCTTAGGATGAAGGTTTACAAGTTAAAACTGGAATAGATTTTTTAAAAATTGTGTTATGTATTCAGAAACAGATAATAGCAATCTTTTTCATAGCAAGTACTATTAGCTACTAACACTGATAGGACTTAATGTATTTGATGTTATCTTCTACTATAGTAAATGTAAAGGTAAAGGTTGCCCTTGCTCGAAAGCCAGTTGTATCAGGCTCTAGGGTTCAGTGCTCATCTCTGTTTATAGCCAAAGAGCCAGGGCTGTCTGCATCTGCAGACCTCTCTGTGGACACTTTGCAGGCATGCCTCAACACCAGAGTGCATGGTAGAATGCTGTTTACCTTCCTACCAAAGTAGTCCCTATTTATCTACTTGCAATTTCTTGTTTTCAGACTGCTAGGTTGGCAGGAGATCTTCTATTATAGGTAAAAACAATTCAGTTTGCAGAACTTTTTAGTCACCCATTGATTATACTTTCTTTGTAGGGTTTATAATGGCAAATAACCAAATAATCTGTATAATGACCCTTAGAAACGTTATTAATCTTTGGGGCTTCAAAACAAATTTTATATATCTTGATGCACAGAAATCTCATATGAACTTAAAATGATACCAACAATAGCTGATGTGAAAATAACTGTTTCAAGTGTAAGAAAAGTAATCCACACACACATTTAAAAATACTATCCCTATAATTTACTAGCCACAAAACAGTCTCAGGAGATCAAGTATTTCTATCAGTATATCTATTGATAGAATACTTGATCTCGTGAGACTGTTTTGTGGTTAGTAAATCATAGGAATAGCATTTTTAATATATCAAGTAGTCTATGAGTATAACTCTTGCAGCTCCCCTGATGGCTTAGTGGTTAATGTTGCTGAGCTGGAGACTGGAAGGTCGGGTTTTGATACCCGAGAGCTGCACTTGGGGGCTTGACGGGAGCCTCATTTGGGCATCCCTTAAAAATCCTTTCAACCCAGAGTAATCTGTGACACAAAATTATTTTTAGTATATCTATTGCTTTTTAAACCAAATGGAAGATAAGAAAATCAACCTAACACTTCAGCTGTGATCTCATCATTCAGGAATATCAGTCCATATAGAGGCTGTGGTGGCTCATTGTTTAAGTAGCCTGCCTTGTTAGCTAGAAGACCAGCAAGTCAGCAGTTTGAGACCTGGGTACTGTATGACGGATTGAGTGGCCATTCTGTCCCAGCTCCTGCCAGCCTAGCAGTTCAAAAGCAAGAAATTGCAAATATATAAATAGGGATCACTTTTGGTGGAAAAAGATCTTGGGGACATAAAAGGAGCCTCATTCAGGAGTCCCCTGAGCAGAGTTTCTCTAGCAAAATCCTTTCAACCTAGAATAATTTCTGACACAAAATTATTATTATCAGTCCATATAATGGATTAAATAATGCTTCTTCATCTAAGAACCCTCCCAAGTCTGATATGTAAAAATAATATTAAGGTCAATAGTTTTTTGTTCAGATAACAGAATCAGATACAGGGAGTTATATAAGGTAGGGAGTTATCTAAAACATCATTCCTGCTAGTGGGCGAAGTTCATAAAAAGTGCCAGAAAATGTTTTGCTATCCTCCCTGGTGAGGAAAGCAATCGTACAGTTCTCCATCCTCTCATGTATACATGAACCAGACAAACATTTAGATTGTAGATACTGTACATATGGATCACAAGGTACAGATGGAATAATTATTCTAAGTGTTTTATTGCATTGTCATGTTTTAGTTTTTAATATTAAAATGACTGAATGTTGCCTTTGGTATGGAAGACAGTTTAAACTACAACTTTCAAGAATCACATCCTAAAATCAGTTTCCCCCAGTGTAATCTTTCTGTTTTATACTATTACTTCAGTAACAGCTATACAGTTTCATTGATTAACATGGTTTTAAAGTAGATTTGCAGTAAATCCATGAATGCCTTGCAGTGCCTTGTTTATTATAACTATTCACAAACTTGATTGCAAATACTGGAAGACATTAACAAGCATAGGGTGAAGATAGACAAATAATTCACAGAGAGAACTCACTCATTAGTCATTAATAGCTGCTTTAGACAGATTATATCATAGCTTGATGTTAGCAAAACTTTGATTACCACTCTGAGTTCAAGCAACAGCAACATGGGAAAAGTCTATGCAGAGGAATGGAAATAATGCTTTTGTCAGTATTAAAATAGTGAAATACATAGGCAAAATGGCATAACGATATCTTAGAACATGTTTGCCATGAATAAGGGGGGGGGACTTTGTGTGTATGTGTGTGTAGAAAAAGGTGGCCAACACGTAGAAACTATTTTGTAAATATTTTGTAAAACTTTGGGGCAAATATTTCAAAGGTACATTTAGCTGTAATTTCCCATTTTCCCTATGTATGTGGTGGCTTAGTGTTTATGATGCTGAACTTGACAATGGGAAGGTTGGCAGGTCAGCAGTTCAAGACCTGAGTGCTGCACAATAGAATGATCTCCCATCTCTGTCCCAGATCCTGCCAACCTAGCAGTTTGAAAGCAAGAAATTGCAAGTAGATAAATAGTTGCCGCTATGGCGAGAAAGGCGACAGTTTTCTGTGAGCTCTGGTGTCTAGTCATGCCGGCCACATGTTCATGGAAATGTCTGCAGACGCAGACAGCACTGGCTCTTTGGCTATAAATGGAGAAGATGTTGAGGATTTTATGGTTTTACTGAAAAATGACCACAGACGCCAGAATAAGTTTAGAGGCTTTATTGATTACACATCTCCTCTCTCACAGTGTCCTCAGGGAGGACGCCATTAGACTGGGAGGCCTCATGGTGAGGCGAACCTTATTTTATAACCTTCTTTCAGGGAGGAGGGGTTAGGGTGAAGGGTCAGAGGGAAGGATGAGGTCAGAGTTCAGGGGGTAGTGGTGCATTGTGGTCATTGGTGACGAAGGGCAGTGAGGCATTATTTATCTGACAAAATCCCCTTCTAATGCCTCATTGCATCTTCATCTACAGTTTTCAATTCTTCTCTCTCGATGATAAGTCCCATCTTGTTTGCAAGATATTGATGTTGGTTTGATGGGAGAGGTTTGGTTAAAATATCTGCAATTTGACTCTTGGTGTCACAGTAAGTCATTTTAATGAAGCCTTCTTCGCACATCTGCCTTATGTTGCAATACTTGATATCAACGTGCCTGGATCTGCGCCCTACCGCGTATGCTTTTGAGATTTCAATTGCGGCCTTATTATCTTCATGTATAGGGATGGGGAGAGTGGGTTCATCCCAAATTTCGGATATTAATTTATTGAACCATATCAAGTCATTCGCTGCATCGGATAGGCAAGCATATTCTGCTTCTGCTGTGGAAGTGGATACTAATTTTTGTTTCCCCGTGCACCAATATATGGGACTGCCGTTTAAAAAAATCACGTAACCGGATGTGCTTTTCCTCTCTTCACTGTCTCCAGCCCAATCTGCATCTGCGTAGCATGATAGGGTGGGTCTCTCAGTTATTGAGGGGACAATTGACAGTATGGCGCCCTTGGTTTTCTTCAGGTACCTTAATAGTCTCTTAACTGCATTCCAGTGGTATGTCTTTGGGTTGTTCTGATGTCTCGATAAAAGGTTCACCGCTAGATTTATGTCCGGTCTGGACCAATTGGCCAGGTAGAGTAGTGACCCTATGGTGGATCTGTACAATGTGTTATCTCCAAAAATTTCATTGCAACTATACGTGTTCCTTAAAAAATCAGTTTGCATTGGTGTGTCCGAAGGGGTGGCATCAGCCATGTTGCATTTCTTCAATAGTTCAGTTATCTTGTCTTCTTGCGAAAGGGAAAAACCACCAGTTACTTCGGATATTTTGACTCCCAAGTAATTGTTTACCTTCCCTAGTAACTTCAGAGTGAATTTTTCTCGTAGATTTTGTACGAAGTAGTCACATTTGGCCTTACTTTTCCCTATGTACAGAATGTCATCAACGTACACCAGTATTTTTTCTATATCCCCTTCATTTCTCTTGATAAAAACGCATCTGTCGGCTTGGGTGTGTGAGAAACCCATCTGTTCCAATGCATTAGACAAGCACTCATACCACATTTTGCCAGATTGTTTTAATCCATAAAGACTCTTGTTTAGCAGCCAGGTCCCACCTTCTCCCATCTCAATTCCCTGGGGTGCTCTGATGTATATTTTCTTGTCTAAGGCCGCGTGCAGATAGGCTGTTTGCACGTCGAACTGGTATACATACTCTTTTCGGATTGAAGCTAAGGCTAGTGCAGCCTTCACACTTTCGGCCCTCACGGTTGGCGAATACGTGTCGGTGTAGTCATCTGGGAATCTTTGTGCGAAACCCTGTGCCACGAGCCTGGCCTTGTAAAGGACTTCGTTGTTTTCAAGGGTCTTGACCCTGAAAACCCATCTTGTGCCTATGGTTTTCTGTCCTTCTGGTGGTTCCATCGGAGTGTATACATTGAGCTCCTTGAGGCTGTCCAATTCCTTTTTCATCGCTTGCTCCCATTTTATTTGTTCTTCAATTGGTAACTTTTTCACGTCGGCGTAGTTGTCGGGTATGCCAGTCGAATCGCCTATGGACATCACGTAGTCTTCCAGGCGCTTGGGGGTTTGGCCTTTTGTAGCTCTGTTTGACTTCCTGTTTGATGCTTTGGTGGTCTCTCTTGTTCCTTGAAGTTCACTTGTGCCATCATTTGTGTTGTTTTCTTCAATCCTACATTCTCCAGGAAGTCTTGGTGTATCTTGAGTACGCCTGTCAGTTACTACCTCATTTGAGTGTAACTTCATCCAGTTTGCATTTTCATGGAACGCGGCTGATCTGGAGATGGTTACCTTGTGATACTCATCTATGAATCTGTATGCCTTTGATCCTGGTTCATAACCAACAAATCTCAGCCTCTTCGATACCTTGTCCCCTTTTCTCCTTAGTTGTTTTGGTATGTGGACATCGGCCATTACCCCGAAAATATGGAGGTGGGAGAGACTAGGCTTGCGCTTGTACAGCATTTCGTATGGGGTCTTCTCTACTACACTCGACCAGATCCTGTTGAGTGTGTAATTTGAATACATTAATGCTTCACCCCAGTAAGAGAACTTTAGTCCAGCATCTTCGAGTACACATCTCATCATGGTCTGTAGTACCCCATTCCTGCGTTCAGCTATTCCATTTTGAAAAGCTGAAAAAGGTGCGGTGGTGGAGTGCATCATGCCTCGGGAAGTGATCCATTCCTTGAATTCCCTTGAGAGGAATTCAGAACCCCTGTCTGTCATTATTTGTTTTATTTGTGAGTTGTGTTGCGTTTGCACTCTCTTGTAGAATTCCTTGAACTTTGCAAAGGTTTCACCTTTGTCTCTGAGCGTGTAAACAAATCCATATCTGCTGTAGTCATCGACGATGGTCAGAAAGAATTTCTTTTTGTTTATAGAGGTGGGGAGTGGCCCCACTAGGTCCATGTGTAGGAGTTGAAAAGCCTGAGATGTGCTTCTCTTCGACGTTTTTGGTCTTGGCATTTCCTTGGACTTTGAGCTTAGGCACACAGAGCACTCCAGGTATTTGTCACAGTTTTTCACCTTCAGACCTTCTGCATGTTCTTGCATTTTTTTGACGGTGGAGAAACTGGTGTGTCCTAATCTTCTGTGTAGCAGGTGGGCGCAATCGTCGTGCATGAGTTTCCCTACGGAAATGACAGTGGTGCTGTGGGGAGTTGTTGCTTTAGTATACTCGATGTCTGAATTTTCTTCCCCCTGTAGTTTTGCAACACTTGTTTCGGCGTGACTTTTGTAGATATTATGTCTATTGTTTTCCCCTTCTATTTCCTCTGTTTCTGTTCTGCATGTACTAGCGTGATCCCTTTTATCACCTTCTCCAGTGGGCACGTAGTAGGGCAGACCGCCCACAATGATCACTTCCCCGACGTTTCCTTCTTTGTTGGTGATGGATACTCTACCTTTCTTAAAAAGCAACTCCGTGGCGGTGTCTTCACATAGCTTGAATGCAGCCAGTATGTTGTATGGAATTTCAGGGATGAATAAGACTCCATTGATTTTTCCCAAACTTGGGATGTTTATGTCTCCTTTTCCCATCACGTGAGCTTCCTTTTGATTTGCAACCTTTATTCGGAAGGATGTTTTTGTGAATGAGTCAAATAGGTCTTTGTTGCATGAAGTGTGTATGGTTGCCCCTGAGTCTATTAGCCAATATTTTTTGTTATCCAGGGCGCCTGTGGGGTATACCCTGTCTTCTGTGTTGTTTATGGAGTTGAATTCATGCTTCTGGTATCTGTGTTCCCTTCCGGGGCTGGGCGACCTATTCCGCCTGTGTTCATATTTGTATCTTGCGTTGTTTTCAGGTGTGTATTTTTCCCTTTGCGTGTGGTCTTCCTTTCCTTTTATTTTGGGGCAGTTCCGTTTGATGTGGTCCCTTGAACCACAGAAGAAACAGCCTTGTTGCTGGCTGGTTGGCTCCGTGAACTTCACCATTCTACCTGGTTTGGCGTCTCTGTGTATGATTGATCTGTCCCTCCTCATGTTATCATGTGCTATGAGTTTTCCTGCCAATGTGTCCAGTGGCATGTTTTCACAGTCTATTACGTCAAGCTGATCCAGGAAATTATTCCAGCTGGGATCCAGGGAGTTGAGTATTATGCTGATCATGCTTTTCTCAGCGATTGCTTCACCACGCTGTAACAGCTGGGATCTCATGGAGTTTAATTTTAGGAGGTGCTCACCCATAGGGGTGCCGGGTTTTAATCTCACAGAGTGGAGTTCCCTGGAGATCCGGCTGGTGGTGCTTCTGTTGCTGCTGTGGAACAAGGCATTCAATTTGTTCCATATCTCAAAAACTGTCAGTTCATGGGGTATGCTTGGGAAAATGGCTGGCTCAATGGAGCTTAGGAGTAGGTGGAAGGCTTTATGGTGTTTGCGGTCTGTTTCAATGGACCACGGTTCTTTAGGAGGGTCTAGGATAAAGTACAGTGCATCATGACCCATCAGCAGAATTTGAAATCGTTGTGCCCACTCTGGCAGATTTTCCCCGGTAACACTTAATTTTGGGAAGTCATTGGGCAGGTTGGTTTGCTGGTTGGAGTTATCCTTGGATTTGGTCTGTTGTTCTAGGTGTCCCTTTTGGTACTGAAAAGGGCAGAAAGGCATAGGTATGCAAGCGGCCGCCTTTGGGTTTCCCATTGGTCCTTTTTGTCTGTAGGTTGCTGTTGGAGTTGATTGCGCATGCACGGCCCAACGTGCATGCGTGAGGTTTATTTTGCTCAGTTCTTCATTGGGAAAGTACCTCTGCTCTCCTGGTCTAGGGTCCGAGTGGCTGGGTAAAAGGTAGTGGCTAACGGATGCTCCTCGGGGCTTGAAAAATGGTGGCAGTGTTCTCTCTTGGTATGGTGGGGGGGTGCCCACGCTCCGGGGTTCATTTTCGGGAGCCTTTGGGAGTGAGTAAGTTGGTGTGCAGTAAGGTAGTATTGGGTTGTTCGGAATGCCTCTGTCTTCCGATGGGGGCCATGGGGGTGCCTGTCCCTGGCTGGATCTATGGCTCATATGTTGAGGGCTGCTGCGCTGTGGGGTTCTTTGTGGGGGGTTGTTTTCATGTGGAGAGTTTATGCGTGGAGGGCCGAGGACAGCTGAAAGTATTTCTATGGCTTTTGAAACTTCTGCTTCTGGGTAGGGTCCTCTATGATCTCTGTGATATTTCTCTTGTCTGGCTTTATACAGTTCCCAGAGATCATTTCTTATTTCCTCCACTTCATTTTCTTCACTATTGCTGGGTTCCCCTTCTGTGCTCTGTTGCCGCGAGGGGGAGGGGGTCTGCCCTTGGCTCTGGAATTTCCCCTCCCTCCTGGCTAGGCTATTTTGGAGTCCGGCAGCAATTTCCATTGATTGCTTGGATTCCATTGTTGTCCCGTCGCTTCCCCTCCTGGGGTGGCTTACCGTAGTTCCTCTTTGGATCTCCGTCTCAATCTGGTCATCTCCGATCAGGCTCTCTCCCCCATCCTCTCTTCGCTTTGAGTTAGATGGGTGCTGATTTGCGTGTGTTGTTGGAGAGAAAGCTCTCGGATGCTTTCCTCCACTTCGGCAAGTTTTATTCGAATTTCCTCAGCCATTCTCTGGACCAGGTCGCCCCCTCCTGTTGCTTCGTCCAGCTCTCCTTGGGGGCTGGTCTCTTGGGGTCGATTCTTTTTTGACCTCTTTATTCTGGGCATTTTGTATTTTTGTACGTTTTGTGGTTTATTCAGCAAACCATCCTCTTGCTACCATTTGTTGAGGATTTTAGGAATGGTTTTACTGAAAAATGACCACAGACGCCAGAATAAGTTTAGAGGCTTTATTGATTACACATCTCCTCTCTCACAGTGTCCTCAGGGAGGACGCCATTAGACTGGGAGGCCTCATGGTGAGGCGAACCTTATTTTATAACCTTCTTTCAGGGAGGAGGGGTTAGGGTGAAGGGTCAGAGGGAAGGATGAGGTCGGAGTTCAGGGGGTAGTGGTGCATTGTGGTCATTGGTGACGAAGGGCAGTGAGGCATTATTTATCTGACAGAAGAGTCCCACACCTCATTCTTAGATACGCTTGGCTTTCGAGCAGAGGGCGACCTTTACCTATAGTGACTTTTTGGGACATCCTGTTTCATTTATACTTAAGTTAAATTAAAATGCTTCACATTTTGTATATTTTATTGTTTTTCAGAACAGCTTAGTCCTAAATTTATGGCTTAGTTACTTGGTTCGGTTACAGTACGTTTCCTTAGAATCATTACAGTCTGCATTTAAGCTTTTAACTGTTTTAAATTAAGGGGTATGCCTTATTTGAGTAGATATATAGCAACCGAGAAATGTCATTGTTCCTGCAAGGGGACAATGACAACAAAGATTTATCTTATCGCTATCTTATCTAACTTCATTGCAGGGCTAGTGCCAGCTCGGGAATGAAGTGAGTCACTGGACTCCTGAGATACAGATTGCAACTGCTGGTTTGACCTAGGACTCCACAGAGCTTTGGAAGGACTCTTGTGTCTGCAGGTATATGCATGCACAAGGATACCTCTGGGTGGCAACTTCCACCTAGTTAAGCTTTGTTGTTCAGTCGCACAGTTGATTCCGACCCTTTGTGACCCTATGGACCATTTTCCTCCAGGCACCTCTGTCCTCCACCATCCTCCTCAACCCTCCCAGTTTTGTGCCCATTGTGTCCACAACACGATCTAGCCATCTCATCTTTGGCCTCCCCCTTCGTCTTTTGCCATCCACCTTTCCCAGCATCAAGGCCTTCTCAAGTGAATCCTCCCTTCTCAATTGATGTCCAAAGTACTTCATTTTCATCTTTACTATTTAACCTTCCAGTGAGCAGTCAGGGTTGATTTCTTCTAAGATTGACCTATTTGTTCTCCTCGCTGTCCAGGGGACTCTCAAAACTCTCCTCCAACACCACATTTCAAAGGTGTCTGTTCTTCTGTGTTCAGCTTTCCTAATGGTCCAGCTTTCACAGCCATAAATTACCACAAGGAATACCATTGCTTTGACTATGCGAATTTTTGTTTGCAATGTGATGTCTCTGCTTTTCACTATGTTCCCCAAGTTTCTCATATTTTGTCTCCCAAAAAATCAGTCGCCTTTTTATTTTATGGCTGCAGTAACCATCTGCAGTGATCTTTGATCCTAAGAATGTAAAATCTGTCACTGGTTCTACTTCTTCCCCATCCATATCCCAGGAACTGAATGGGCCTGTTGCTTTTAGTTAAGCTAAAACCATCAAAACACACTATTGAGCCTAAAATCTATCATCACTGAATTTAATTGGAAAGTCTTATTTTAAATAATAATAATAATAATAATAATAATAATAATAATAATAATAATAATAATAATAATAATAATAATAATAATAATAATAAAACCACTTTCTTCAACCAATATTCCTACCATACCTAAAAACCAGGGTGCTAGAAACATATGAAATATTATGCAATAGTGAATTAAATTCAAATTTAAATTGTGGGTCCAGTACCCACTGAGTAATCACTGAGTTTACCTGGGATTACATTGACTGAGATGGATCCAGGAGCACCTCAAAACTATGTACCTGCTTCTCCATTTCTATCCAGAACAGACTGCCTTCCCAGCTCTTAGACATAAGAACCACCAAACATCAGAGTCTCCTTCAGGATTCTGTTTTTTTGAATAGTAGCCATATTTGTCTGTGTTTCAAGCATATTGGGGAATAAACAAAACAAACAGAAGACTAACTGTTATGTTTTAATATTAGCTTTCATGGATCAAGTCCACTTTATCTGTTTTATTTATTCTCTGATATGTTTCTTTTTTGGCACTTGTCAAGCCTTTTGCATCATTCAGACAATGGTCCAGTGCCCACCCAGCCACAGAAGACTTCAACAATAATACATCTCCTAATCACTGCTTCTAGAGGTTTCATGTAAATACTGTAAATCACAGGAGACAGAATTAAACCCAGTAGCAGCACATGGCTTAATTGTTATGAACTGAAGCCCCCTTATCAATGTCACTCTTTGAAACAATCCCTCAGATAGGAATAGTACCACTGTAACCAATGGCTTCAGTTCTCATTTCCATGGAGTTGCTCCAAGGGGATAATATGGCAAATTGACTCATAAGCAGCCAAGAGGTCCAAGAGAATCAGAAGGATCACATCCCATCTCCCTGGAGCATTATCAAAGTATCAAAGGCCATTTCAGTACTAAGCTCTGGCCTTAGGACAGACTGAAATGGCTCAGTCTATTGAGACAATATGTTGCAGATTCCAGATTGAAACGGTATAAACTCATTGGAAACAGTAAAGCAAAACAAAACAGATTATATTTTAGCATCTAATTTCTGTTTCTCTCTATCTTGTCAAAGTCATAGTCATAATCGTGAAAATAATTTGCAGCAAAATCTTCTAAAACATTAGTTTACTGAGATGCCAAAGAATTTACCTGGATGGAATTAAGAGGTCTATGCCAATTCAACTTCACTTATGCACGTACTATTCTTGGAGAAATAGGGCACACTAGCCAATACTGCTAAACAAACACAAAATACACAAACACGCGCACACACACACACACACACACACACACACACACACACACACACACACACACAAAAGATGTAGCCTCATATGCTGCTTGGACATCATATTGACAATTTAAGAGCATGCTGAGTCTTCAAAAACAAGGAAAGGGGGACTATGCAGAAATATTCAGTGTAGCCAGATGTTTGCTGAGCTCATTACGGAAACTTGAAAAGCTGTATTTTTTTCATAGTTAAGAAGATCATTATTCACACATCTTATACTTTTGTCTCAGCTTAAATATATTTGCCTCTTATATTCTTTACTGAGACAGGCTACGTAGAATTTCAC
Organism: Bradypodion ventrale; assembly: GCA_035047345.1. Lineage (NCBI taxonomy): Eukaryota > Metazoa > Chordata > Lepidosauria > Squamata > Chamaeleonidae > Bradypodion > Bradypodion ventrale. The sequence goes on from JAWDJE010000002.1 coordinate 115,938,162, forward strand.
TCATAAGTATCTTTTTGTCTACACATTTCTTCTCTGGATGATAAAGGGGAGGATTACAGACTGTGATGCTCTTATAGGAAGGTGGGATAAAAACTTTAAAATGTGTGGCAATGAAGACTAAGAATGCATTAATCTACGAAGTGCTAGTTTGCTGATCTTCTTTTTTAACTGCTGAGCTAATTTTAATTTTGACTTAAATATGCTCTAAGAATTTCCCCCGCACAAAAAACCCAAGATATAAAAGGTATCTATGTCTGTCTGTGTGCATTCTTCTCCACTGATGAAAGCATGTATGTGCACATTTTTCAAATATAGCTTCTTTTTTGTGCAAATCATGCTACAAGCTTTGAACTTCACGGATATCTGACAGCTCCTGGGAGAGAAATATATTGTGTGTCATCAAATTGATTTAGGTTGATTATCTCCAGTTTTTTCTTGTTAGATTATACTCAGAAGTGGTTTACTGTTCCATTCTTCTGGGGGCATACTGGACACTTCCATATTAATATTTTCTGCATCTTTTTCAAGCATTGGTTTCTAGGTATCTGAAGTCTGTAGGACTTAGTCCACTTTTTGCCTTTTTTAAAAGAAAGGTTTCTCTTTCTCCTTGGAACCTGTATTTTCCAGGGTTTGATACTATTTCTAACTTCCTCATCTTCTTGTTGATAGGTTGTGTCCTTGTGGTGCCAAATGTGTTGAATCAGTTACCCACATTCTCTTCTACTGCCCATTTTATAAGGAAATCTGTCTCAACTACCTAGATTCCATTTTAACCAAATTTAGTGGACTCTCAGACTCCTCTAGATTGCTGCTTCTCTTGAACAATGGCTCCACCGATTACTTTGACCAAGTGGCTGCCTTTCTGTCAAGTGCCATCCAATCTCAACCATTCAGGGGGAGTTGCTTATTCTTAACTTTACATGTTTTGGTTATGCCGCTCCTCATCATTTTAACCATTTTTTTATTTTTTATATTTTTATATTCAAATGTATATGCAGCCCAATCAGGAAAACCCGACTCTGGGCGGCTCACAACAAGTTAAAACACACATAAAACAATACAACCAATTAAAACCCAACATACCCACCTACCCCATTCCTCTTAAAACCCCACATTAAAAAACTGCCTTCATTGACAATTGAAAGAAATGGGGGCTTAATTTATAAGCCAACAGGTGGGGGCCACTCTTCCATCTGGGTCCCACACCTGCCCCATCAACCAGGTTTTTATTTCTTTTCTGAAAGGTAGCAGCTCCATCTGCTCCCGCAACTCTACAGCCAGGAGGTTCCACAAGGCCGGTGCGGACACGGAAAAGGCCCTCCTTTGTGTACCAGACAGACGGGCCCCTCTGGCAGATGGAACAATTAGGGAGCCCCTCTGATCCGCTCTGGTTGGACGGGCGGACACTCTTGGGACGATGCGGTCTCTAAGGTATCCTGGCCCACTACCATGAAGGGCTTTAAAAGTCAAAACCAGCACCTTGAACTGCACCCGGAGGCAAACTTGTAGCCAGTGCAGCTCCCGAAGTAATGGTGAGGCACGAGCATAATGCCCGCACCCCATCACCACCCAGGCTGCCGCATTCTGGACCAACTGCAGCCTCCGAATGGTTGACAAGGGCAGCCCCATGTAGAGCGCATTGCAATAATCTAGCCTGGAGGTGACCAGAGCATGTGTGACCCTGAGCAGGGAGTCCTGGTCCAGGAGCGAACGCAACTGACAGATGACGTGAAGCTGTGAGAAAGCCCTCCTGGCCACAGCCGCCACCTGACTTGCTAGTAGCAGCCCCGAATCCAGGAGGACCCCTAAGTTGAGTACCGGGTCTGTCTGGGGCAAAACAGCCCCATCTAAGACCAAAGTTGACAGCTCCCTGGATAACGTGGGACCCCCTATCCAAAGCCACTCAGTCTTGGAGGGATTCAATTGTAGCCTGTTGTCCCCCATCCAGACCCCAACCGCTTCCAGACATCTGGATAGGACATTGACTGCATCACTGCATCGGCCCCATGGGCCGAGATATATAACTGGGTATCATCAGCATACTGATGATACCTTACCCCATGGGAATGGATTACCTCAGTCAACGGCTTCATGTATATGTTAAATAGGAGAGGAGAGAGCACCGAGCCCTGAGGCACCCCATACTGTAGGGGCCTAGCGCTGGACCTCTCACTCTCCAACCACACCGCCTGGGTACGACCCTCCAGAAATGAGGAAAACCAGGACAGCACAGTGCCCTGGATCCCCAAACCTTTGAGCTGTTCCAGAAGGATACCGTGGTCAACGGTATCAAAGGCTGCTGACAGATCCAGAAGAGCCAGGGCAGATGGATGACCCCCGTCCCGCTCCCGCAAGAGGTCCTCAACCAGTGCGACCATTGCAGTCTCAGTACCATATCCAGGCCTGAAACCCAATTGATAGGGGTCCAGATAATCCGCTTCATCCAGGACCCCCTGCAACTTCACCACCTTCTTCAGTACCTTCCCTAAGAAAGGGAGGTTGGAGACCGGCCTATAATTAGCTGGAACCGCTGGGTTGAGAGATTGTTTATTCAGGAGGGGGCGCACCAGAGCATGTTTTAAAGGTGCAGGAAACACCCCTCCCACAGTGAAGCATTTATTATAGCCCCAACCCAGCCTCCCGTCACCCCCTTGGAGGCTTTCACCAACCAAGTGGGACAGGGATCCAAAGAGCAGGAGGTGGTGCGAACAGCTGCAAGAAGCCTGTCCACTTCCGCAGGGACAACTGGATCAAACCGATCCCAGATAACACTGCCAGACTGAGCTCTGATCCCCTCCGGACCCTCCCCATCCACACCGGGATTAAACCCCGAGCGAATTCGAGCGATTTTCTCCACCAGATAGTCTGCAAAAACCTCAGCCGAACCCTGCCAACCAGGCACCGGCCCCTCCCGGCCAAGGAGAGACCTGGTAACCCGGAACAGAGTGGCTGGGCGATTATCCGCGGAGGCAATGAGGGCGGTGAAGTATTGTTGCTTCACCACCCCCATCACCACCAGGTAGGTCTTAATAGCAGCCCTAGCCAGTGTCCAGTCGGAATCACTTTGGGTCTTCACCCAGCGGCGCTCTCGGTGTCTCTTTGCCCGTTTAAGCTCCCGCAGTTCTTCTGTGAACCACGGGGAAGATCTATCCCTGCAGGCTCAGAGAGGCCGTAGTAGTGCAATTTCATCCAAGGCAGCGGTAGTCATTTTTATACCACTTGTACTTGTGGTGCCTTTGCAATACCAATGAAAGCTTTATATAAGTTGTGTAAGACAGGATCTGACCCTGTGGGGCTAAATGAGCTGAAACGGTTATCCATGTCCCTTTCTTTTGCACATATTATGAGGAAATTCTCCTTAACAATTTAAACCACCTTTTGACAAGTTTCAGTGGATTTCCAGATTCATCCTGTTGCTTCTCTTAATCAACGATTCTACTGATTTTAAGGATAGAGTTGCTGCTTTTTTAATGTGTGCTACTACATTCCACCCCTAGCTGTAGGAGCAGTTGATCCCAGGTTTCTCATGATTTTATTTGTACCACACCTTGTTGTATCAACTGCCTGTGATGCTCTTAGCACTGTAGTGCTGGTTGTAATAGCTTTTCCTTTTATTTTTCTACTTTCCTTGTTCCTTTTTCTCTCTCTAGAGAACTTGTGACTTCATCACCCTTATTAAAATGTCCTTAACTTCTCCCAGGGATAAATTTTCTACTTGGAGTTTTCCTGGCTCCTACACCTTGGATCAGAGAAAAGTCTTTCATCTATCCGACGATCCTTGTTTCTATCCACCCACCCACCCATCCCACTGATCTACCAATGTGTCCACAATTGCCAGCTCTGTAGATACCTACTGTGAACTAGGTAGAGACAAGATTTTGCTTTGAATACTACACACCCACATATTGGAATTTTAAAGGTTACATTGACTAGCTGGACTGGTATATAACACATGGAACAGTCCAAACCGCTGCTAATTTTAGTTGCTAATTGCTACTATCTTCCTGGCTACAAATATGTCTGTCCGAAATGTTAATATACTTTGTTTTACATTGTATTCATTTGGTTAGCCTTAACAACGATGAATATGGTATGAGATTTGCATGCACTAATCATTTTGCAATGGTGTTCTGTTGCAACTGTATTTCTCTATAATATCAGCATGTTCCTTATTTTATTTCTCTTTAAAATGTTCTTTAGCATTTGCTCTTCTATATGTGTTCATTTCCTTTGTTGTTTCTAATGTGATTTACTTAATTTATAATAATCCAAAAAGTGTTCATTTTTCACATTTGGTTTAGCCTTGGGTCATTTCTTCTTATTTCTACTTTAGAATTACTTATGATTAAACAGTGAGAGTAAACACACATTCTGTTGTTTCAAGTGTTTTCCTCTAAGCAAAACGCCAACTGTTTTCACAACAAAGGGCACCTTCCTATACACTATCTCAAAGGAAAGTGCTTTTTCTTTGAGTATGTTTCGTGTTCAGGGAATGAAAAAGCAGACGAGTGAAGTAGTGAAATTCAGCTCTTTAATAGTGGGGTTTGAACACAGTTTGGATGGCGCAAAACTCGGACTTATATACACTATAAACAGTAACAGTAACAATAATACAACAAGCCCATTGGCTAACAGAGTGTGCACATTTTTCGATCTACTTATTTGCATAAGAATAGATACATGAGAAAAGATACATTCCGCTCCTGTCAGAAAACACAGTTAACATACATAACAGTTTGTTATATGTTGGTTCTGCAATGATTCACAGCAACCCAACTACTAAGTTGTGAAGTTGTTAATTATCTAAGCATCTTTCCATTATAAATGTCTAATGTCTCTTCAAAAACTTTCTGTTTTACTAAAATCAACAATTTGGCTAATTCTGGCAGGAATTTCGCCATACAGGAATTCTGCAATATGAGTATAATAAATATTTTTCCACTAAAGATTCAAGAAAATGTTTTTACTTATGCATATTTTTATTTTTACATAAAATCTACAGCAAAGTACTCCTGAAAATATTTCCATTTTTTACATTTACATATCTTTCTGTGCAGGAAATGAGATTAGTGGAAGAATGATGGTTACACCTAAAATGTGATTACTCTTACATATGAACTGAAAAAGGGATGCATTAAAATATAATAGAATGAGCTACGACAAGTGAAAAACAGAGTCGAGAAAAGAAAAAAAAGCTGCATGGACTTTGTGCACAATCCAGAAAGTAAGGGGTGTGTGATATTTAAAGTAAAGGTAAAGGTTTCCCTTGCTCAAAATCCAGTCATATCCAACTCTAGAGTTCAGTGCTCATCTCTGTTTCAAAGCTGAAGAGCCAGCACTATCTGCTTCTGCAGACATTTCCGTGGTCATGTAGCAGGCATGATTAAACACCGGAGCACACAGAATGCTGTTTACCTTCCTACTGAAGTGGTACCCATTTATCAACTTGCAATTTCTTGCTGTCGGACTGCTAGGTTGGCAGGAGCTGGGACAAAGACGGGAGCTCATTCTGTCTTGGGAATCGAACTGCTGACCTCCCGCCTTCCACTGAACCATAAGGGCTATTTTGAAAAAACTACCAACAGAACATAATAATAGCATATTATAAGTATTCAGACTGATATAAAGGAGAAACTAACAATCATTTATAGTAGGGGTCACCAACCTTTTTTAGTCGGGGGCCAAGTCATACTCCCTCAGACTTTTGAGGGGGCTGGCCTGGTGGTGGTGATGGCAGCTTACCGCTGCTGTAAACGTGACTGCGGCTGTCACAAACTGGTGGTGGTGATGGCAGCAGCTGGAGATTATTTGGCACATGGGCCAGATTCGGGCTGCAGGCCAAAGATTGCCTACCCCTGGTTTTTTGTTGTTGTTCAGTCGCAGTCGATTCTGACCCTTTGCGACCCCATGGACCATTGCCCACCACACACTGACATCAAAGCTTCACAACTGCAGAACAATTTTTATTTTTAATTTCCATGTGCATCACAATGAGTCATGGCCTTCCTGCACCATAATTTGCATAACAGTTCTCTAAGCACTAGTACAGGATCTAATCATGCAAAAGAAAACCCAGCACAGTTTTGTTTCTCAAATTTCAGATGAAAATAACTGGCTTAATGTTTTTGCCACTAACACAGGAAGAAGAATGGCAACCAGGGAATTTAGGTAAGTTTAGATAGTAGAAAATAATGAAAGCTGAGAAGTATTACTATCCTTGGATACCTTGGAGTTTTTATTCAGTGAGGAACATGACAACATTCCACATATCCAAATGGACTTGAGAAATCAAGTCCACCTGCACATGGTTTTGTAACCATTTGGATATCATGTCACCAACTGGCTAGGTGCACCATGACATGTGCTGTTGACTTTCACCTTTCCCAAGGGATCAGACAGAAGACGTTTTGGCGAGTTTTAGTCCCAGCCTAACATCATTGATAAGAGATAGACAACACTGTCTCTTTAGACTGCTCATGCCTCTGTTCCCCTACAAGGCTCTCACCTGGTGGGGTGATTAATATTATCACATGTGATTAATACTCAGGATTAGTACAACAGTGCTAAATATAGGAAACATGAGAACACTGGGATACTTAAATATTTAGGTAAGGTAAAGGTTTCCCTTGCTCGAAAGCCAGTCATATCCGACTCTAGGGAGCAGTGCTCATCTCTGTTTCTAAGCCGAAGAGCCAGCGCTGTCTGCTCCTGCAGACGTTCCCGTGGTCATGTGGCAGGCATGACTAGACACCGGAGTGCATGGAACGCTGTTACCTTCCCACCGAAGTGGTCCCTATTTATCTACTTGCAATTTCTTGCTTTCGAACTGCTAGGTTGGCAGGAGCTGGGATGAAGACGGGAGCTCATTTCCATCCTGCAGTACTCGGGAATCGAACTGCTGACCTTCCGCTTCCCAGTCAGCGTCTTAGCAACTTGAGCCACTGCAGTACTTAGTATTTAGGAAAGTATTTAGGAAAGAAAAATGTAAGAACCCTAAATTATGTTAGGAAAGTAATGTGCTTCAGGAAACAAAAGCTGTTTGTCAATATCACCATTTTGCCTTTTTATTAAGGTCTCATGGGGCTGCGGTGACTCAGTGGTTAAGAAGCTTGCCTTGTTAGCTAGAAGGCCGACAAGTTGGCAGTTTAAGACCAAGCTATGCATGACAGATTGAATGCCTGTCTCTGTCCCAGCTCTTGGGGACATGAAAGTAGCTTCATTTGTATGTCCCCTGAGTGGAGTTCTCCCTCAAAAATACTTTCAACCCAAAATAATTTCTAACAAAATTATTATTATTATACAGTACAGGTATTAAGATTTTCAGACAGGATCCTTCTCTTAATGCCATCACCAGAAGAAATGTGTCATGCCCTTTGTTGTGTATGTAACTTTAATTACTGCTGTAACGTTGTGTAATTGTTATTATGGGATCGGGGTGATCCGCCATTTTGTCTTCTTCTTGGTACTGAACTATCGTGGGACTTGCGTTCCCGCCCTTTCTAACAAGACACACAAAGTCTTCACTCAGGTCCAGTAACCCCACAATCACCCCACTCCTCTCCTAACCAATCATATTGCTTCCCACCCAAATGTATCCATTGTACAGTATATATAAGGAGCTGTTGCATCATTGCTGTTCATGTTCAGTTTGCTTACAATAAAGTTGTTTGGCCCTGTTATGCTGTCTGCTTCTCTTCAATTCCCAAACATCAAACCCTTATAAAACAAAGCCTCAGAAACAAATGTTATGTATATTTTTTTTAAAAAAAATGTTGTACTCAAACAGGCATCTGGATTATTACAAAAAAATAAAAGAAAAATAATGTTAAAATAAACACAGTTATTTAAACAATAATTGGTTCATTGTTAATTATTACTTTATAAAATAAAATAGTATTGAATAAAGTTTATCAGATTGTCACTTTATGCCTAAGTAACATATGAACATTTGTATTGATTGACAAATTTTGGCAAGGTGAACACAATTACATTTAAAACATTTAAGGCTATGGAGAGCAAAGAAATTTGCATTCATAAATAAATTTCAAGCATCCTGTGGTATCATGTTTTTTCTTCTTCTCATTGTTGGAAAATATTTTATAAATCAAAAGACTATTTTAACTTTCTTTTTCTGCTTTCTGAAAGCTTTTCAGTTCACATAGTCCAGAACAAGAAACATATTCCTTAGATTGATATTGGATCTGCATTTTTCCCTGAAGAGCCTCCATACTTTATACAAAAGGAATTCTTAGAAGTTTCAAATAAAATTAATGATTTATCATATGTTATCCCTAATGATTTAAAACAAAGAGCTTAATAAAAATGACAGCGGTAGAAAAGCTGCATTAATAACATTTGTGGATGCAAATAATATTCACCAATGTTCAAAAGCCCACAATTGGGTTTTGGTTCAACAGCAATTCAAGGTTAAATTCAGGTGAAAATATTTTTGAAAAACATTTTCTCTAACATTCTTATTTGTTTTATTTATTACAACTGTCTCAGCCCTATTTTAAATTAATTCTAATATGCCTGTACTTGCAGTCATGCTACACTATGGTTTATGTTAGCCTTGGTTTGTTGGTTTAGCCATAAATTCCCAGTTCTGAATTTGATTGGTTTTTTTCTTGTCTCTTGTCAGCTCTTGCTTCAGGACAGTCAACGAGGCAAACAAGCTAAAAACAAGCCATCATTCTATGATTAGACATTTATTTAAACAATTCTGAGTTTATAAGTCAAGAATAAAACACAGCTTCTAAAAAGAAATGGCAAGAGATTCAACAAACCAGAAGCAAGAACTCTGTTGAAGAAAACCTAAGTAAGCTCCCACCTAAATGCACTTCCTCCACCAAGAAAAAGGCTTTTGTGTTCAGATTGCTCTTCAGTCCATACCTGTCAAGTATCCCATTTTGGCAAGGATTTCCCGTAATTCACTGATCTTTCCCCCTCTTTCTTGCCACCATCCCGTAATTGGAACAGCCAGGAAAAGGGTCACTGTACATGCGTGCATGCACAAAGTGGTTTCTGCGAATTCACAAAGGGTTTCTGCCCATGCATGAACGGGTTACTGTGCATGAGCGAACAGGTTACTGTGCATGCATGCACCGGCACCCAGAAAACTTCCCTTATTTTCATTGCCGAAAATTGACAGGTATGGTTCAGTCACTTCTTCTTTTGTGTCCTGATCAGACCCTGAACAGCCAAAATTAAGCCACTTTCTTCACTTTGTTGTTGTCCAAATGCAAATCCTCATTGGTGCATGTCTCTGGCAGTGATCGGCAGGACCAGCAAATGGTCCGGACTCTGTGTCTCCCCACATCCACACTGTGTGTTGTTGTCCACCTGTAGTCCCCACTTCAGCATTTTGGTCTTGCATTTAGGGACTCCAACCCTCAGCCTATTCAGGATACTCCAAGTGATGTAGGGGAGGTTGAGATCTTCAGCTATATCCACCTTAAATGATGTTCCTTTCCCAGTGAGCTCCTTCCTCCATCTTCTAATTTGGTTTTGCTCTTGTGTACCATCAAGAATGTTTGTTCTTGCTGCACAATCAATCACATGGTTTACATCAGGGGTTTGCAACCTGCGATGCATGGGCAGGATCCACCCCCCAACCCAACCTCACTCCAGATGCCCCCACATGAGCACATCATAAAACAGTGGGAGCAAAGACTAACTAAACATTCAACATTGGTTCAAAAATAAGCCAAAGTATTTTTGAAATTACTGTACATGTAGCTGAAGAGGACAGGCATTTTGATTTTATTGATTCAACTTACTAAAGATGTAGGAGTTTCCAAAACATAAAAATTAGTGTGTTTCCAAAATGAATTTCTGGTTTTGGAAATGTATGCTTCTTTTATAATGTAGGAACAAGAACAACTTCTTAACAGAACACTCTTAGGTAATGGTTTGGACACAACACAGCATCATCTTCTTAGTCATCCTGAAGTCATTATACTGTGGCACTTCTAGTGAAGAGGAACGAAGAGAAGAAAAATAAAGATAAATTTCATGTGATGGTTAGGGGCTACAGTGTCTCTGTGGTTAAGAAGCTCGCCTTGTTAGCTGGAAGGGTGGCAAGTCAGCAGTTTGAGACTCAGGAACTGCATGATGGATTGAGCACTCATCTCTGTCCCAGCTCTTGGGGACATGAAAGGAGCCTCATTTGGGCATTCCCTGAGCAGTTTCTTCCACAAAATTCCTCTCAACCCAGAATAAATTCTGACATGAAATTATTATTATAATTTGATGGTTGATGGTTAGCTATGTGATGGCAAAAAGGAACACAACATCTTCTCTAAAGTGTAAGAAACATATTTCTTTTGAATGGGCAGAAAACAAAGCTTAATCTAGTAATAAATCAGTGCTATACAGTAAGTCCCTGAAGTATAGAAAGATACCACAAACTCCAGTCTAAGTTAACTTAGATGTCTAGGTATTATAATCAGGTGCCAAGCTTGCTCAACCTTGTATAAATCTGTATTTTAAAGGAAAATATTGCTCTTTTTTCCTTTATGGAGAGATATTCAACTAACATTTTTAAAGAATAAAACCCCTGTTAACTTTACTTTGTAAAATGTTATTCCTAAATATTAGATGTTCAGGACTGCTCCCCTCCTCCCCACAGCCTGATATCAGACCCATAAATAATGAAATTAACATCCACATGCTAATTTTCATGTATTATTTCCAGCTGCTGGTTGTTATACTACGACGACGACCACCACCACCACCACTACTACTACTTCATCTTTGACTGTATCCGAATCCGAACATTACTGATCATCATGACGATCAGCTGAGAATATAATGAAGTGGTCTTCCATCTATGTTCCACATAGCAGTGTGACACTCATACTGATCCAGTGTGACACTCATACTGATCCAGTTCCATGAGACACTTTCTGGTCCTGAGCTCTTTTGGCACACAGTCCTCATTGGCCCCAGGCCAGTATTTATGAAGCTACTGCCCTCCATCAAGATGGATTCAAGTGCAATTTAATCCACTTGGGGACCATCACCCTTCTCTGTGGACTTTAGCACCCAAGCCATTAGTTCTCAGGGTTGTTTGGTTATTTGACCACCACCTGACACTCAGCATTGAGTCGCTGGCAGTATGGTCTATTATCATAGCAGGATAACCTGGCCAGACTGACTACATTAGTTATTTTTAAAACCCTAAATCACTTAATATGTTGTTAACAGCTAAACTAGATTTTGATGACCTGTGAATTATTTTAACCATGTCATGAAGATAATAGCAGGACAATGCACACATGTCCAACAAAATAAAACTCTGAAGAAAAACATCACGTCTGAATATATTCACTAACATGTTTTATGATCTATTGCTGCATTTGAGTATATTGTTATTTATTCAGGTATGACTGGCAGCTCAGTCTATCATGAACAATTTCATGGGGCAGACTATATATGGGAGAAACATAAACAGTCTGAAATGCTCTCTCAGGGTGTTGTAAATTTGATCACAACAATGAAGATGGAAGGGCTTCAACAGACCATGTTACTTATCAGAATAATCACCAGAAGAGATTTTCTATAAACAAGGAAGAGAAAAATGGTTTAATTGTTCCTATCCTGAAGTTAGGAAGGCACTTGAGGGCAAGGGAGGGGAAATGAGATAACGGGGATATATACTTGAACCACAGAGTTCAAATTCTCACCCTCTTCCTATTTTCAGTGCCAATATGTCAGTAAATTCAACAGATTGGTAACACTAAATCTGTTTTTCACTTCTACTAAAAAAATTCTTGAACACAATTTATGAAAGGTTGCATGTTATTTTTATGATTGGTGCTTGTCTTAATTACAAAATAAAACCAAGAAACTCCTCATGGGACCATGGGCTACACTTCCTGGAAAATGAACTGCTGGCAAGTGAAAGGTTGTATCACAAAAGAACTGGGAATAACGTGTTTGGCAACAGCATGAGGAATGCTTTAAATTAAATTAGAAGGGTAAAGGAGACACAGGTTCAGAGTTAAAGAAAGATGAAGGCTTATGCACAATAGGAGGCACTGGTTAGGCCTCATCCTGAGAACTATGTCTAATTTAAAAAGGATGCCAACAAATTTGAACAGGTTCAGAGGTGGGCAACAAAGATGATCAGGGGAATGGAAACTAAGCCCTATGAGGAAAGACTGAAAGAACAGAACATACAGTATTTAGCCTTGAAAAAATAAGATTGAGTGGGGATATGATAACATTTTTAAAAATATTTGAAGGTCACCATATAGAGGATGCACAAGATCTCTTCTAAGTCATCTAGAATGCACGATTTGTTATAAAGGGCTCAAGTTAAAGAAAACCAAATTTCAATTGAATATCAGGAAAAAACTTCTTAACTGATAGAGCAGTACAACAATGAAACCAATTACTTTGGAAGATGGTGAGAACTCTAATGCTGGAGGAATTATAGAAAAAGCTAGATAATTTGTGAGATATACTTTCAGTTTGGATTCCCACATTGAGCATGGGGCAAACACTATGGCTAACTACATTTTTCTATGATTCTATTATGAAAAATACAAGCGAAAAAACTGAACAGCAATTAAACCTTCATGCATTCTAAGTATGGGAGTTAATTGCCAGTTAAGAAGGACAAACACATTTTTCTATAACAGCAATTTCTATTACTACATACCATCATTTACAAAACAAGTAGACTATATTAATAATACAGATCTATTAAGAAATGCAGTTGCTTTCATTATTATCCTAAAACTGGCAAGAGAGGCAGCATTTTTTAAAAGGATTATTTTAGCACAGTTGTTTAGAATGCTTGTCATCTTTACACTTCATACTGAGTCATCTTAAGCAGTAATTTATCACATTATACTGAAAACCTATAATTTCTTCTGTGGTCATTTAGTCCCCACAAAAGTTAGGAATACATATTATTTCAGTTGAACATCTCCCTGGTCTGTTCTATAGCTACAGGCAAGTAAGACTACTGTGCAAAGTATGTAGTGTACACATACTGTAGACAGAGTTAAACAGGCAGCACAGGAAAATCTCCAGCATAATTGGGAAAATTGAATTCTTGAAGTCATATGTAGCACCTCAGTGCTGCATCAAATCCACCCACCATGCCTACTGGGCCCATCAGTTGCACCCCCTCAAGGTTAAGGACTTGGGAAATCACAGGGTTAACATATTCTAGTTCACCAAATGCAAATAACTAATTTGCATATTATACATATTTGCAAATGAAGCAAACTGAACATCTGAACAGTTACCTTTTTTATTACCATGGTTCAGCCTTGGCACCATTTCCGTAGTAAGCAGCAATCTGGGAGAACTAATATAATGTAATGATTAGTGTAATGATAAGTGCTAGAATTAAAGTGCTGGATTTGGAACAAGGAGAGCCATATTGAAATCTCTGCTCAGTTACAAAGCTTATGTGTTATCCTGGCACTCAGTCAAAGCTACTTTACATGATTGCTAGGAGGATGTATGTGGAGATGAAAACCATGTAAACTTATGTCTCATTGTAAGAGCTTCCAGTGATATTCTCACTAGATTACCACAGTTAATATTTTTGGCAGTTCTACTTTAAAAGAGTAAGTTTTCTGAAGTTCTGCATCATATTACTAAATCAAGTTAATTACAGCAAAAACAGAGTCCAAGGCACTTTCTTTACTAAAATTGTACTGTGTTACTGGCTGCTTTTATTTTACATTGTGCAAGTGCTTTGGTTTTCTTCAACTTCACCTACTCTTGCTTCATCCTCATCCATTCTTACTCCATTGCTTTCTATGCACTGTTTGTGGTCCATTATGTGGAACAAACTTCAGGTGTCTGCAAACAAGTCAGACCTTTTCAAAATTATTATTATCCAGGAATTCATAAATCTACAAGACCTTGAAAATGTCAATCACTGTGTTAATGCGAGCGCGGCGCCAAAATGGCCGCCGTGCCCTTTGCGGCCCCCCCATCGGACGAAGGCATCCGGGTAGTTAGGGGGCGTGGCCAGCACCCTTATATAAGGGGCGGCCACGAGGCAGCCGAGCTGCCATTTTGCGAAGCGACGGAGCGGAGAAGTTTTTCCCTCTTACCTCCGTCGCTCTTACTCTCACCAAGGAGCCTCTTGGCTGCTGATTTTCTCCTTTTCGGCTTCCCATCGGCTAGCCGCAATGCCCTCAAAGAAGAAGGCGACTGCGAACGCGGCTCATTCTGCGCGGAGGCGCAATCCGGGTCGGAGGACCGTGGCTGCGCCCCCCCAGCAGCCTCCTATGCCCGAGCCCACCGGGACCGGTGGGATGGGGTTAATTCCCCCTTGGCCGGAGGCTGGGGTTTCGCGTGCGGGCCCAGTAGGGGCCGCGGCCCACGGCCCGCAAGCGGCGGCCGCCGCTCCTGGCGTGTCCCATTCCGCTGGGCCTTCCTCCGTTGGGGCACAACTTAATGCGGGGGCTTCCAGCCTTGGGGGGTGGTGTGGCCCCATTTCATGGCAGGGTACTTCCCCGGCCCTACCGGGCCCGGGCTTCGGATCGTGGCCCTATTCTGGCCCCGGGGTACAGGGACCTGTACCGACGCCTGTAGTTAGTGGGCCGGCTGGCCCTTTACCCCCCCCCCCTTGGTTTAGGTGGCTATGTCAGCGTGGAGGCCCTCCTGGCCCGCGTTGTGGCCCTTGAGGCATCCCTGGCCCGGGTTAGTCACCCTGGGGCCCCTTTTGGGGTGCTGGTCGATCCATCGTCTGCTGGGCAGCGGCAGGCGGTGGGATGGGTTGAGCTGCCGGAGGCGCGTGGCCCGGCTTCGGCCACGGCCCCGCAGCTCCCCAATCAACAGGCCGGTGCTGATCAAGCCATGTCGACGAGCTCTATGGCGGTCGTGAGCTCCGACGCTCCCAGTGGGCCAGAACCCCCGGTGGGGGCGGCCCATGGGGGTGCAGCATGTGAGTATGCGGTCCAAAATAGTGCACATACACACATGGCCATGTTGGGGGGGGGCTTTTCAATGGCATTGGCCTCGCACGGGTGGTGCGGCGGTCCAGTTGCCAACGCCCCACCTGGTGACTTCAACTATCACCCAGGGCCCCGTGGTAGGGGGTGCTTCTTACCCTGTCGGGAATCTTCTAGGGGTGACCGGGTTAGTCCAGGCTCCTTTGCAGATGCCCGCAGTTTCCACCGTGCCTGTGTCGGCTTTGCCGACAGCAGGGTATTCTTTGCCACTGGGGGACCATTTGGCCCAGACCACCAAAGAGAAGATCTGGCGGGGGGAGTATGTGGACATCTTCTCCCTCCTTAACAGAGAGCCCACCAAGGAGGAGAGGGAGGGGCAAGATGAGAAGGATAAGGAGCAAGCGCGTCGTCGCAAGCCACCACGTACGTGGGCCAACTGGTTGCCGGCCTACCTCATATACATGGCGGTATACCTCAGGGCCCGGCCGGATTTGGCAATTCCGATGGTCCAGTATTTGGACAACATTTACCGGGCGATGGTTGACTTCCCGGGCCCGTCGTGGTTGGCTTACGACGAGGAATTCCGTACGCGGATTCCCCTGCACCCTGAGATGAGGTGGGATGAGCCCTGCCAGCGGCTGTGGCTGCTGTACATGACTCCCATGCGCCCTGCGCCCGGGGAAAGATACCATTGTGGACATGCGGTCCAGCGAGCGGCCCCAGCACAGGCTCCCCGCCAGGTGGCGGGGCAGGGGGTTCCAGCCCGCCTGCTGTGCTGGACTTTCTCGTCCAATGGTTCCTGCAACAGGAAGAATTGCAAGTACAGGCATGAGTGTCCCTCCTGCGCAGGCCCCCATGCGGCCTCCGCCTGTCTCAGGCCTGGAGGGATGTGGGGCAGAGGAAGGGGCGGACAGGGGGCTGGCAAAACTGCCGCAGAGGGAGCTGGTTCACCAAAAGGCCCCCTCCCCAATTAATGTGGACATGTTGGAGCGTTGGCTCGCATTGTATCCCAGGGAGGAGGATGCGGTTTACCTTCTTCAAGGTTTTAGACAGGGGTTCCGTATCCCTTTCATGGGTGATAGGTCCCCCCAGGATGCCCCCAACCTTTTGTCCCTTAGGGGGCGGGAGGAGGTATCTGCTGCCAGCATTACTAAGGAGGTCGATTTGGGCAGGGTCGCTGGCCCTTTCCCAACACCCCCGTTCCCTAATCTTAAGGTATCACCCTTGGGCTTAGTGCCCAAAAAGTCACCGGGTGAGTTTCGCCTGATTCATCACTTATCCTACCCAGCCGGCCGATCGGTCAATGACGCTATCCCTGATGACCTTTGCTCAGTCAGGTATACGTCTTTTGACCAGGCCCTGCGCATGGTGCGCTCATGTGGCCCGGGTGCACTATTGGCTAAGTGCGACATCAAGTCGGCGTTTCGCCTCCTGCCTGTGTACCCGAGCGACTTTGAGTTGCTGGGTTTTAAGTTCCGGGGTGAATATTACTTTGATAAGTAATGCCTTTTGGCTGTTCCATATCATGCTCAGCCTTCGAGCGTTTCAGTACATTTCTACAGTGGGCTTTCGTCCGCAGGTCAGGGTCTCGGTCTGTAGCCCATTACCTGGATGATTTTTTATTCGGGGGTGAACGGGGCTGGGACACGTGCACACGTCTCCTCAACACATTTCAGACGCTAATGGAGGAACTCGGTGTCCCTTTAGCGCCCGAAAAGACCGAGGGCCCATCTACTAAGTTAGTATTCCTGGGGATGGAGATTGACACGGTAGCCCAGGCTTCTAGGTTACCTGGGGATAAGGTGTCAAGGATAGTGGCCCTTATCTCTGACTTGCTTGCTAAGCGCAAGGCATCACTGAAGGAACTGCAGGTGCTACATGGTCACCTCAATTTCGCTTGTAGGGTCGTCGCGCCGGGCAGGGCATTTGCTCGGCGCTTGTGCGACGCCATGACAGGCTTATCTAGGCCCCACCATAGGGTGAGACTCACTCGGGGTATCAGGGCAGATACGCTTATCTGGCTCCAGTTCCTGAGGGAGTTCAATGGAGTATCATTTTGGAGGTCTGACCTCCTGGCTTCCCCTCGCTTTCAGATACAGTCCGATGCTTCGGGATCCCTGGGTTATGGGATGTACTTCGATGGGAAGTGGGCCTATGGTGGGTGGCCACCAGCCTGGGCAGGCACGGGTCGCCTGCGTGATCTCACGTATCTGGAATTTTTCCCTATCCTGGGGGCTTTGATGCTATGGGGCGAGGAGTGGGCCAACTCGGTTGTCCATTTCTGGTGTGACAATGCGGCCGTTGTGCACATTGTCAACTCACAGACTTCCAAATCACCCAGAGTCATGGACCTAGTGCGCCAGTTTGTGTTGCGCAGCCTGCGCCTCAATGTCCTCTTCAGGGCCAGGCATGTCCCGGGGGTCAATAATGATATCGCTGACGCTTTGTCCCGCCTGCAGATCTCCCGGTTCTGTGCCTTGGCCCCGGATGCGGAGGAATTTCCCTCGCCACTCCCGGACGAGATATGGACCATTGGCAAGGAGAGGTGAACCAGGCGATTGGCTTGTCACTAGCGCCACGCACGCGTAAGGCGTATCACCACGCATTCAATTCTTTCAGAGATTTCTGTACCCAATTCTGGCTGCCAGAAACCTGGCCGATCCCAGTGACCCATGTACTTCGATTCATGGTTTACCTGCAAGCCCAGGGCCTTGCACCTCGCACCATAGCATCTAGGCTGTCAGCATTGGCTTTTATGGCCAAGGTGGGCGGTCATGTGGATAGTACCGCTGACTTCCATGTGAGACATGTTTTGGAGGGGTGGCTGCGGGAGCATGGGCGTTGCCCGGACGACCGCCACCCGATTTCCCCAGGGGTTCTTACCCAATTGGCCCGGGGCTGGCATGGCCTCTGTTTTGATAAGTACGAGGCAGCCCTATTTCACGTGGCTACAACGGTGGCCTTTTTTGGAGCGCTCCGCATCAGCGAGCTTGTGATGCTGTCTAAGGCGGATGCAAGTCGTAGGGCACTGGAACTCGAGGATGTCTATGTTGCCAAAGACTGGGCTCAGTTGAGGATACGCTCCTCTAAGACAGATCAGCATGGTGTAGGCAGTGGTGTAAGACTGCTACGGTGTTCTTTGGCAGACATCTGTCCGCTTGGTGCCCTACAGGAGTTTATTGCACTGCGTGGCACGCACCATGGCCCGTTTTTCTGTCACCAAGATGGGTCTCCCCTTACTAAGTTTCAATTTTGGAAGGTGACCGGCAGAGCGCTGGCCAGTGTTGGCCTCCCAGGGGCCCGTTATGGCACCCATTCCTTCAGGATAGGGGCGGCTTCCACCGCAGCTGCTTTTGGGTACTCCGGGGCTGACATACACAGCATGGGAAGGTGGGGTTCGCAATGTTTTCAGTTTTATGTTCGCCCTCTTCCACCGTGAGTACCAGTTTTGTCACCGCACCTTTCTTCCTCCTTTTTCCCTACAGACCCTGGGTGTCGTATTACACCGGTGACAGTATGGCTGGTGGGCCATAGCTACGTGCACAGGGCAGCGCGTTACGCTGCGGCGACAGAGTGGGGACCCCGACTGGGACTGGGTGCATACGCAAGTCTCACATGGCATGGTAAGCTCGGGATGTTATGGCGGGAGCTGTTGCCATTCCTTTTTTCAGGCCGGAATGCTGACCCACCTGACATTCTGATCATACACCTAGGGGGCAACGATTTGGGCCAGGTCACCGGCTTATCGCTAAAGCATGCGATTTGAGGCGACCTTGCCTACCTGCATTACGTGTGGCCCGCCACAACCCTCGTTTGGTCGGACATGGTCCCGCGGCACACGTACAGGGGAGGTTTTGACCTCCAGGCCCTTGACCGTGCTAGACGCATGGTAAATAGGGCTGTGGCGCGCTTCCTTGCCGACAGGGGTTGGGGGCAGGTCAGTCATCACCCCGCCATTAGCTTACAAAATTACGGCCTTTATGCAGGGGATGGGGCTCATCTGTCGCGAGGAGGTATGGACCTCCTGTTGGGTGATTGGCGAGCAGGCCTGTTGACCGAGCTGACGGTCTGGGGGGGGCGTCGAGCCTTCTTTGAAGCCCCTCCGTGTGGTGGGTAGCAGTGGTAAGGTAAACATTTATGACCCACAGGTATCCGGCAGGTTCGCAATTGACTGGACAACACTAGACAGGCATAAGTTGGTTAAACGTTGTCCGGTGAACGACGAACTAGGCGATGGGGTGATGGCTACAGCTGGACAGCATGCATCACCCCGTGATTTTACGGATACGCGTCAGAGGGTGGGGTCATTAGCTAGATATTGACTACGGTCAACAATTTGTTTGTTGTTAACAAACAAATTGATACAAATAGATACATTGTAACAATTGCCGTGGGCAATTTTGGGTGGTACCTTACCAGTGTTACTTCGGCCTGCTTGCCTTACGAATTATGATTGGTCAATTACCAATAGAAATTTATAATTGGGACTAGGGCATGAATCAATAAATGTGGCCCAATGCCATTATCCACTTTCATCAGTGTCTGAGTCCTTTATTGGGGGGTGCGCTTGCAATGCGAGCGCGGTGCCAAAATGGCCGCCGCGCCCTTTGCGCCCCCCCCCCCATCGGACGAAGGCATCCGGGTAGTTAGGGGGCGTGGCCAGCACCCTTATATAAGGGGCGGCCACGAGGCAGCCGAGCTGCCATTTTGCGAAGCGACGGAACGGAGAAGTTTTTCCCCTCCACCCCCTCCCTAGTTAACAGTGTGATATTTTGGTCGCTTCGGGGCCGGGTGGGAATTTTTGGCTGGGACCCACAATTGGCTCTCGGGTTCTGGCTTTTTTGCCCATCCCACACTGTTGCTATGGTTTGATATAGGGGTTTCTGTGCTGCTGTTGACTTGGTCACATGGGCGGGTAGCACTGGTAAGGTAAACATTTATGACCCACAGGTATCCGGCAGGTTCGCAATTGACTGGACAACACTAGACAGGCATAAGTTGGTTAAACGTTGTCCGGTCAACGACGAACTAGGCGATGGGGTGATGGCTACAGCTAGACAGCATGCATCACCCCGTGATTTTACGGGTACGCGTCAGAGGGTGGGGTCATTAGCTAGATGTTGACTACAGTCAACAATTTGTTTGTTGTTAACAAACAAATTGATACAAATAGATACATTGTAACAATTGCCGTGGGCAATTTTGGGTGGTACCTTACCAGTGTTACTTCGGCCTGCTTGCCTTAAGAATTATGATTGGTCAATTACCAATAGAAATTTATAATTCGGACTAGGGCATGAATCAATAAATGTGGCCCAATGCCGTTATCCACTTTCATCAGTGTCTGAGTCCTTTATTGGGGGGTGCGCCTGCAATAGCTAATTGGCTAAGATATTCATTTTTCACTTCTCAATTTCTGCACTTCAGGGAAGATGTTATTAATTTTCTGCTCATAGCACCTCAGTCGTGAGATACAACTTTCACCCAGAGTTCTAGCTACTCCTTGGTTCAAGCAGAGTACAGTCCAAAGAGGCTCCAAGATTATCAGTGTTTGTGCTTGAAACATATGTGAGAAATTAGCTTGAAGCTCTATCATTGTATCAGTAGTTCTCCATGACTGCATTTGAAGCACTATCAGTATATCAAAGCCAGACCTCTAGTGTTCCCATTCTGTTCTCCTGTTTATTGCTAGAACTGCCTCAACCCTGTCCATACCTGTAAGCCTCTATATGCAATAGAAACAAATTAATACACTTCCAACAACAGATTCTCTTCTTGCATGCCAGAAGCAAATAGTCTTTCATTTGGCCTGAGATATGATGAAATAACAAACTGATCAAGCCAAGAGACAAAAAACCTATTTCTGGCTAGAGTGTGATTATTCTGTGCACAGCCATATCTGGGAGAACATAAGTCTAAAAAGGGCTCACACTCCACTTGACAAAGATTGGTTTTTTTAAATAAAAAAAACTAGTCAGCTGCCAACTAGGAAATGACCCCTACTTTCCAAAAAAGTACATACAGTACTCTCCTTTATGTATGGTAAATATCACCAGCACCTTCTTAAGACAGACTTCTAGATGTTGCATCCAATATTACTAGAATGTAGATTCTATTTGAAAATATTCTCTCTCTCTCTCTCTCTCTCTCTCTCTCTCTCACACACACACACACACACACACACACACACACACACACACACACACACACCACACAAACGTATTCTAAATACGTTCTAGGCTCATTAAGAGAGAGTGTGTGGAAAAGAATGTTAATTATCATACTAAGGACTGTAATTACTTCTAATTTGGATTCTTCACTATTTTCTATTGCCAACTATTCCTTTCTCCCAGGGAAATTCTCCCCCCCTCCCCAAAATTAAAAAACAACAACCATATTTCAAAATGAGTTACTATATCCTTTCTCTAAATGATGAATGTGTCACTCTACGTTTTTCTCAGTGAATAATAACACTGTTTCCATAAACAATGAATTCTCTCATTGGCTAATCATAATAATAATTGAAAAGCATGAATGGGATTAAACTTTGACTAAACCTTTCACTTCATTGACTCTGGATTTGTTTTTTTAAAGGTGGAAAAATGAAAATAAATAGAAAGAGGAAAGATATTTTATCAAAAATCTGCATTAATACACCAGACTCCTATTCTTAATGTTAGAGGAACAAGGCAGTCGGACTTATACAATAGAGTATACCCAAATGCTTAGAAACTAAAACAATACATAAGCAGGAGGGAACCTTACTCTCAGATTCTGAAATATTACATTAAGATTACAGAAAGCTAAGTGTTACAAAAATCAGTGCAGCCTACATATATTAATTCCTAATTATAGCTGCATTCTCCCCTCTTTGCTATTTGAATATTCAGAACTACTATTAGTTTGCCAGAAGCACTTTTCATTTCCCACATAACTTCAGGACTCAATTAAATGATTCTGGATACATTTTTTACAAGTTTTAAAACATTTACACTGCAAATAAATCATTTTACTTATTCATGTAGTTTAAGAGATTAGTTAATGACATTTCCTAAAGCTGGGGAAGATTATTGGGGGCTGTTTGCTACTAAAATTATAAAACAACTCAGAGCACACTGCTTTATCCATTTTAGAAGCTTTTGCAAGACAGTGTAAAAATAATGGGAGTATGTGTAAAGTGCATAACAGCATGAGTAGCTTGCAAAACTCTCAGCTAGTCTAATGAATGCTTGCACAGAAATGGAAAATAATAATTAATACTAAATTTCAGCTATAACATCTTCAGACAGAGAACTAATCATCAGTTAACTAATATTCAAACTCAATGTAGCTGAAATTCAGCAAATGTTGTGGACTGGTAGAAAGTGCTAGAATAATGATTGGAACTTGGCCATTTCTAAAATAAAAAAAAAAACAAACAGTGGAATTTTCCCTTTTGAATTCTTAAGCAGTCTTAATTTGCACTTATGGGGTAAAACTAATGATCTATACTGTACATACCTGTCAACTGCGGCTCCGGACAATCCGGGACCTGCGCACAACGGTTCTGCACAAGTTGCCTTGGACACAAGCGTAGAAGGCTTTTACTCTTGCGTAGAACCCTTTTACGCTTGCGTAGCCTTCTACGCAAGCAATGTAGCCTTCTACGCAAGCGGCATAGCCTTCTACGCAAACACAAAAGGGTTCTACACAAGCATAAAAGCCTTCTACGCAAGCGTAAAAGCCTTCTACGCATGTGTACAAGGCGACTTGCGCAGAAGGGCTGCGTAGTACCTCCTTTCCCCTGCTGCCAAATTCCGGAGTTTTGGCAGCGTGGGGCAGGAAATGGCGCAAATCGACGCCGAAAACTGTGAAATCCCAGCCAATCCGGGAAGGATGACAGGTATGATACTGTATATACATAAAAAAATATTGGGTTCAAATGGAGATTCCAAGGTAGAATCAGTAGGCAGGTGGTAGAAAAGTAATTCCTGAAATTCTCGGTACATAAAAGGGCAGCAACATCCAGCATTTCATTATGTGGCTGCCACTCATTAAGCAAACCAAAGCCCTCACATGGCGGAATCATCTATCCATCTATTATTGATAACAGAAAGAAGTTAAATCACAATATATAAGCTACCTTTCTTCTTTTCCCTACCTTCTTGAACTCCTGAGAATCTTCTACTGGTGGCCAAGAAAGTCCTCCCCTGTAACACAGGCTGTGGGAAGAGGGCATCAACCAAAACTGGGCAGAAGAAGTTAAGCTGAACTACAAAAATCATCTATCAATTATTATTATTATTATTCAGACAACAGTATCCTACATATCTAGTCAATAAATGTTATTACATCTTGTAAGTTATATTTGACAAAATAAAAGCCAAAAAAAATGATAACAGGAATTCTTAATTTACACTCCACCATGCTTCTCTATCTTTCTTTCCATATTATTTCTAACAATATGTGAATTGTAACAGGAATTTTTTTTGTTAAGTTATTATATAAAATATTTTATACCCTGGCAGAATTACACATGTAATAGAATTTACTTTCAAAATCCAATACACTACAGCAAGCAAATATTATAGCCATGTCATTCCAGTGTGATTGCTGAGTGTATTAGGTTAGTAATTGACTTATTGAATAGACAGGAGTTCAGACTTTTCTTTCTATTCACAGTAAATAAGAGAGCAAGATACATCAGAAAATGAAGGATGCAGTATGAAAGAGGGTAAAGGTAAGGAAACACTGCACAGACATCTTTAATGTTGACGTGCAAGATAACTAGAACTAACCTAATACAATCAGCAATCACACTAGAATGACATGGCTATAATATTTATCTAAAGTAGAAGTGCTCAACATTTTAAAGCAGGGGCCCAGGTCACACTCCCTCAGACACTGTCGGGGGCCAGATGGCCATTTTGTCCTTCATCCACCACATGGCACTTCCTGGTGTGGTGGAAGCGGGGGGGGGAGCAGGGGTGCAGGTTCAGAATCCCTGATCTAAAGTATCTTGGTCTGAAATTAAACCACCACTTTCTTCAGCTTATTGTGTATACTATCCTTCTCAAAATTATATGATTTTGTATAATATGAAATTCCTGACCAGGTTTCGTATGTGTGTGAATGACAGAGTCTTAAAAAATTCACTCTTCCTCTTTTTTCAGTGTGGACACAGACTATTTAGATTAATTTCTATAATACTTAAATTAGATTAAGCTCTCTGTACATATATCCACTTTGATTACTAGCTATCTATTATGCCCTCATTCAAAAGTACTTTATAAACACAACCCAATTAGACTTTTATAAATTGTACAAATGCATCCTCGAAACTGAGTCTGGCCAAGCTATTTCAGTTTTTAAACAGGAATTGCGAGGAAAAATGTTATCTGAAAAAAATATGGGGGGGGGGGACAGGATGGGAACAAGCAAAATGTTACTGTAATGTTGACTGGCTAAAATTTTACATCAAAATACCACATGCACTTGAGCAGTCATGCAATCCGTTATGACATTTTGTTAACCATTTGTCAGTCACCCATCCCCATCAGTGTGTGTGCAACTAGTCACATGACCTACACATGACTGAACCTGAACTGGACAGGTGGCTTGATAATACACACTTCTTGCATGATTTCCAGGTTGTGCTGCATGATGTCAACAGGCTACTCATTCATAACATGCATATGTTAGGATGAAAAGAATAAACTATTAATTTTTTAAAAAAACATTTTTTAAAAATAATGAAGGGAAAGGTTCAGCTTCTTATGATCAAATATGTTATCTTATATTCTGCTTGCCTGGGGTAGATTTCAGTTTTTATCGTTGTTTTGTAATTTGCAAGGCCACCTGAAAAGCAGATTCAAAAATATTTCAAATAAATAAATATTATGGAGTTAGTTTCTGTAATGTTTAATAAACTCTGAAGTTTTACTAAGTTTACTCTGTGTGTGTGCACGTGTGTGTGTGTGTGTATGTGTGTATGTGTGTGTGTGCATGTGTGTGTGTGTGTGTGTGCGCGCGCGCGCGTGCATGTGTGTGCACTAATGTTCTAGAAAACCTGTTAAAATATATTATGTACCAAGCAGAATATCTTCAAATCATTCCTTTTTTCATTAGCTTCTACTGTTAGAGACAGAACAAGTGTGTTGTGGCCCTGGATCCTAAGTACAAGGAGGATGGCCTTTGCAGGCGCACCCCCCAAAGAAAGACTCAGACACTGGTATATGGATAAAGGCATTGGGCCACTTTTATTCCTCCCAAAATTGCCAATGGCAATTGGCTACAATGTATCCATTTGTATCAATTTGTTTGTTGACACAAACAAATTGTTGACCGTAGTCAATAAACTATCTACTGACCCCACCCTCTGACGTGTATCCGACAAATCACAGGGTGATGCATGCTGAAAAGCTCCTGCCATCACCCCTTGCCTGGTTCGTCGTTGACCGGTCAACGTTATTACACCTGTACCTGTCTAAGTGTTGGCCAGTCAATTGCGAACCTGCCGGATACCTATGGGTCATAAATCTTTACCTTACCAGTGCTACCCGCCACACGGGGAGGCTTCAATGAAGACTCACCGCTCCCCCCCAAACCGTCAGCTCGGTCAACAGGCCTGCTTGCAAATCTTCCAAAAAGAGGTTCATACCTCTAGCCGACAGGTGGACCCCATCCCCTGCATACAGATCATAATTTTGTAAACTAATGGTGGGGTGTCGGATGACCATCCCCAAACTCTTGTCTGCCATGAACCGGGGTAACTGCCCTGTTCACCGAGCGATGAGCGCGGTCAAGGGCACGGAGGTCAATACCTCCCCTGTAAGCGTGACGTGGTATGATGTCCGACCATAGCAGCCTTGTGGACGGCCACACATAATGCAAATAAGCTAGGTCGCTGTAAATCGTGAATTTTAAAGAAAGGCCAGTGACCTGGCCGAGGTCATTGCCCCCGAGGTGCAGTACAAGGACATCAGGCGGTTCAGCATCCCTGATGGAGAAAAGGAATGGCAACAGTTCCCGCCATCTCATTCCACGCTTACCGTACCAACGTATGCATGCGGCCGCACGCAGTCCAAGCTGGGGTCCCCACTCTGTCACCGCAGCATACTGCGCTGCCCAGTGCACGTAACTGTGGCCCACCAGCCATACTGCCACCGGTGTGCAGGGACACACAGGGTCTGTAAGAGAAAAAAGGAGAACAGTGACTTAACTGGTACTCATGCCTGAAGAGGGCGAACATATAATGCAAAACGCATAGATCCCCATCTTCCCATTTGGCGTATATCAGCCTCAGAGTACCCAAATGCAGCTGCAGTTGAAGCAGCACCTATTCTAAACGAATGGGTGCAGTAACGAGCCCCTGGGAGGCCAACACTGGATAGTGCCATACCGGTCACCTTCCAAAATTGAAATTTAGTAAGGGGAGACCCATCCTGGAGGCAAAAAAACGGGCCAGGGTGCGTGCCACGCACTGCCAAGAACTCCTGTAGGGCACCAACCGGACAGATGTCTGCAATGGAACATCGTAGCAGTCTAACTCCACTGCCTACGCCGTGCTGATCAACTTTTGAGGACCATATCCTCAACTGAGCCCACTCATTAGAAACATAGACATCGCCGAGTTCCAGTGCCCTACGAGTCGCATCTGCCTTAGACAGTAGTACCAACTCACTGATGCGGAGCGCTCCAAAGAAGGCCACCGTGGTAGCCGCATGAAAAAGAGCTGCCTCATACCTGTCAAAACATAGGTTATGCCAGCCTCAGGCAAGGTGGGTAAGCACCCCTGGGGAAATTGGATGACGAGTGTCCGGGCGGCGGCCACGTTCCCGTGTCCACCCCTCCAAAACATGCCGTATGCGGAAATCATTCATGCTGTCAGCAAAACCCCTCACCTTGGCCATAAATGCCAGTGCTGACAGCCTGGAAGCTATAGTGCGGGGAGCGAGGCCCTGACTGTGTAAATAAACCATGAATTGTAAGACTTGTTCCACTGGAATGGGCCACACCTCGGGCAACTGAAGTTGTACACAAAAATTTATAAATTGAACGAAAGCATGATGATACGCCTTACGCGTGCGGGGCGCCAAGGACATGCCGATCGCCCGGTTCACCTCTCCTTGCCAAATGTCCAAATCTCGGCCGGGAGTGGCGAGGGGAATTCCTCTGTGTCCGGAGCCAAGGCGCGGAACCGGGGGATCTGCAGGCGGGATAAAGCATCGGCAATATCATTATTAATGCCTGGTACATGTCTGGCCCTAAAAAGCACATTGAGGCGTAGGCTACGTAACACGAATTGGCGAACTAAAGCCATCACCCTGGGTGATTTAGACGTCTGAGCATTGACAATGTGCACTACCGCAGCATTGTCACACCAAAAGTGAACCACAGAGTCGGCCCACTCCTCGCCCCATAGCATCAAAGCTCCCAGGATTGGAAAAAACTCAAGGAATGTAAGATCGCGGAGGCGATCCGTGCCCCGCCATTCTGGAGGCAATTGGCCATAAGCCCACCTCCCCTGGAAGTAAATCCCATGTCCCAGGGAGCCGGAGGCATCCGACTGTACTTGCAACCTAGGGGAAAGTAAAAGGTCGGATCTCCAAAAGGAGACCCCGTTGAAGTCCCGCAGGAATGAGAGCCAAACCAAAAGGTCAGCCCGCATGCCCCTGGTCAGTCGGACCCTATAATGGCGCCTTGTCAGACCAGACGTGGCATCGCATAGGAGCCGAGCAAATGCCCTGCCAGGCGTAACCACCCTGCAGGCAAAGTTAAGATGGCCATGTAGCACCTGAAGCTCACGAAGTGACACTTTACGTTTGGTCAGCAAGGCCAAAACCATCGCGGAGATCCGGGTGACCTTATCGATGGGAAACCGGGATGCCTGTGTGACCGTGTCAATTTCGATACCCAGAAATGTGAGGGTAGTGGATGGGCCCTCGGTCTTTTCGGGCGCTAAAGGGACACCCAGTTCCTGCATTAGCGTCTGAAATGTGGTGAGGAGACGCGTGCACGTGTCCAAGCCCCGTTCACCCCCGAACAAAAAGCCATCGAGGTAATGGGCTACAGACCGAGACCCGGACCTGCGAACAAAGGCCCACTAAAGGAAAGTGCTAAAACGTTCAAATGCTGAACAGGATATAGAGCAGCCAAAAGGCATGGCCTTATCTACAAAAAACTTCCCTTGGAATCTAAAACCCAATAGCTCAAAGTCCTCCAGGTGCACTGGCAACAATCGGAATGCCGATTTAATGTCGCATTTTGCCAGGAGGGCACCAGGACCACAAGAGCGCACCATTCGCAGGGCTTGGTCAAAGGACGTATACCTGACCGAACAAAGGTCATCAGGGATAGCATCATAGACAGAATAACCCGCCGGGGACGATAAATGGTGGATTAAACGGAATTCCCCTGGGGCCTTTTTGGGTACCAACCCCAGAGGGGAGACCTTCAGGTTGGGAAAGGGTGGTACAGAAAAGGGGCACGCCACCCTCTTGGCCGCAACCTCCTTAGCGATACTCAGGGCAGCCACGTCTTCTCTACCCTTCAGGGACAGTAAATTGGGTGCATCTTGGGGTCCCCGCACTCCTTTGAATGGGATTCGGAAGCCCCACTGAAAACCCTCGAGGAGGTACCTCAGGTCCTCTCTCCTTGGATAAGTTGAGAGCCATCGCTCCAACATATACACATTAACTGGGGAGGGGGCCTTTTGTCTGGCTAGCTCCATCAGCAGAAGCTCTGCCCGCTCCCTGTCCACTTCTACCTCTGCCCCGTGACCCACCGGCCCGTGGACATGCGGCGGTGGCGTGGGGGCCAGCGCAAGAGGGACACTCATGTTTGTATCGGCACTGCCGCTTATTGCACACACCGCTAGCCGAGAAGCTCCAACACAGCAAGCGGGCTGGAACCCCCTGCCCCACCGGCTGGCGGGAAGCCTGCGTTGGAGCAGCTCGCTGAACGGCATGGCCACAATGGTACCTATCCCCAGGCGCCGGACGCATAGGGGTCATGTACAAAAGCCACAATTTCTGACAGGGCTCATCCCATCTCATCTCCGGGTGCAAGGGCACCCTCATTCTAAATTCCTCATTGTAAGCCAACCACGATGGGCCAGGAAAATCCACCATTGCCCTGTAAATATTGTCCAAATATTGGACCATAGGAATGGCCAGGTCA
The DNA here is from genome assembly GCA_035047345.1 of Bradypodion ventrale. Lineage (NCBI taxonomy): Eukaryota > Metazoa > Chordata > Lepidosauria > Squamata > Chamaeleonidae > Bradypodion > Bradypodion ventrale. The sequence continues at coordinate 115,967,249 of JAWDJE010000002.1, forward strand.
GGCCGGGCCCTGAGGTACACCGCCATATAAATAAGATATGCGGGCAACCAGTTGGCCCAGGTGCGTGGTGGCTTACGACGGCGGGACAGTTCTTTGTCTCTGTCATCCTGTCCCTCTCTCTCCTCCTTAGTGGGCTCACGGTTCAATAGGGAGAATATATCCACGTACTCCCCCCGCCAAATCTTTTCCCTCGTGACCTGGGACAAATGATCACCAAGGGGCAACGAATAACCAGCCGTCGGCAAGGCCATCACCGGCACATTAGGTACCCGGGGCATATGCAGCAGAACCTGGACAGTCCCTGCGATGCCCGGCACTGCCCCGGGGGCGGAAACCCCCACCCCCAACGCTGTACCAGTATGGAACCAAGGGGCACTGGGACAGGCTGGCAACTGATGCCCACTCGCCTCAACTTGACGAGGCCATGGCCACTGAACCCCACCATTGGAAGTGGGCTGTGATGTGGGTGCATTAACTTGAACCTGATACTCACTAGGTGCACCCCCGTGAGCCGCCAACACTGGGGGTTCTGGCCCACGGCGGGCGTCGGAGCTCGGGACCGGAATCGAGCTCTGGGGCCACACCTGACCACTCTCCTGCTGTAGCTCTGAATGAACAGGGAGCTGCGAGACACCGGCAGGGGCAGGCCGACGCGTCTCAAGCAGCTCAACCCGGCTGGCCGCTTGTTGCAGTGTGGCGGCCGTCGAGGTAGCCAGTGAACCCGAAGGGCCCCCCGCAGAGAGTGAAGGGCCCCCTGACATGGGGTTGTGTGCAATCCCCAAGGATGCCTCAAGCACAGCTAAACGCGTTAGCAATGCATCAACTGCCACAGATCCCCCAGTATAAAGTGGGCTGGGTGGGCCGGACGGCCCACCAGGCATTTGACCAGGAACCCCAAAATGAGAGCCTGGGCCCGAATAGGGCCATGCTCAAAACTCCGGCCCATGAGGGGCCGGAGGGGGAACGTGCTGTGTGCCAGCACCAGACCCCCCCCCCCCCCCCCCGCTGACCAGACCCATGGCCGGCAACTGCGGGCTGAGGGCCGAAGCCCCAGAAGGGCCAGTTGAAGGCTGGCTAGCCGAGGGCCAAGCAGCCTGCACCGCCCCACCGGTATCGGTGGAGGTAGTGCCCTGCCGCGTGGGTGCAGCCCTGGTCCTCCGACCTGAGGGCTGCCCCCCGCGTTGCGCAGGGCCAGCAAAAGTCCTCCCCGTTGGCCGCGGTTTCGTCGCCGGGGCCTTTCGTTTGGGAGGCATATCGATAGCAATAGCAGGATCCCTGTCCAGGGATCAACCGATGCCAAAAAACACAGAGCAAGCAAGCCAAAGGCTCTGTGCAACTCCTTCCTTCCCAGCCGGGAAAGCCAATGGCTAAAGAGCCGAAGAATCGAAGGAACAGCGACGGAGAAAACTTCTCCTCTCCGTCGCTATTTCTAAAATGGCAGCTCGGCTGCCTCGTGGCCACCCCTTTTATAGAGGGGTGGCCACGCCCCCTAACTCTCCCGGATGTCTGAGTCCGGGTGGGGGGGGCCGCAAAGAGCGCGGCGGCCATTTTGGCGCCACGCTTTCATTGGCTGGTTCCTCAGCTTGCTGCCTGTTCAGATTTGGATCCTGGATCCTTGTCAGCTCCCCAGCCTGCCGACTGTTCAGATCTGCCTCTTCGTGACCAAGAGGAGGACTCCCTACCAACTCCACACCCTGCTGCCAGTTCGGAACTGACTCCTCTTGGTCAAGCTGATCAAACGGATCGTGGTTTGACAGAAGACCTGGCTGAGGTCCCAGGTGCCAGCAATTAGGAGGACGAGGCAGAGCCCAGCACAAGTGAGAGATGTGGGGCACAATTAAGGAATGTGCTGCAGCTGAGGAGAAGGGCTAAGGCTCGCCTCCTGAGACAATCTCCAGCTATGAGCCCTGAGCCTTCTTAAGAAGGCACCCATGTTGGCAAGCCTTTGTCGGAGCAATCATTTTGGATCCCAACATTGGGCTTCTTGAACATTTACCTGTTTCCTGGATATCGGACCCTGCCTGAAAACCTGACCACTCCTTCAGATCACCCTTTTGTCTACAGTGCTACTATGGATCAGCTTTTGAACCTGTCTATCCCTGACCACCAGGTTTGCTTGATCCTTTGGATTCATGGAAGACTTTCCTCCTTGCATTGGGTGCAGTGGCTGCAGGCCAGCCTGCCCTTCTGCATGTGTTGGGGCTATAATAAAGTGAAAGCACTTCTATTATCACAATGTACTGTGCAGCTTCTGGTGTAAAATACCTGTACAGAATCAAATCACTACACTTATAACTAACTACCTGTGTGCTACAGACATCTTTTAAACTTTTCAGCAACACATTCGCAAATCCCTAAATGTTTCAGACAATGTTAACTCCTCAGAATAGCAAAGCAGAAAGTATTTTTTGTCCAGCTTTTAAATGTGGCTTGAGGCTTATTATTATTTAAGTAAGATATAGAAATTCTGATCCCCTAAGAGGTGGGAAAATTGCAGCCTCCAGATGTTGCTGGACTGCATCTCCCATCATTCTTGCTGTGGACAGCTCACCAAGGGCTGATGAGAAAGCTAGGACTGTAGAAAACCTTCAGGCTCATACCAGAGGGCATACCTTAATTTATAGTCTTCTCTGTGATTTTATGTTTTAAGCAGTACATAACTGTATATCTGTTCCTTCAGAAAAATATCTACAGTGACCTCCCCTAAAGCATTCTAGAACCTTGGCCGATGGAATTCCTGATACTGGAAGCAATCATTTTTGGAGAAACTTGAAAGCTTTCACCTGTGAAGCATATTGGAGAGTTAACAAAACAAAAAGACAAAAAAAAGTTGAAGTACTTTAAAGATCAATCCACCAAAATACACATAAAAATACAGCAGTTAGTCTTTAAAGTGCCACAACATTTGTCTTTTTGTTTTGTTTACTCCCTGATATGTTCGCAACACAGACTAACACGGCTACCATTTCAAAGTTTTAAAAGAAACTCCATTACTTCACCATAAAGATTTTAAACACATGCACACATACAATTATAAATGAATAAGTCATGCTAAATGCAATAGCAGACTTAGTTGTCTAAATAGCATCTTCTGTATTGTGAAAAGGGCACATGGTTAGAACATCTTTTTGCAAGCATTTGTCAACTGTTGCCAAGTCAAAGTGGATATTCACAGGAAAAGGAACAATATGTCTAATCTTCTGGTCTACTTTAGCTGCAATCTAAAGGTCACCTTTGCTCAAAAACAGTCGTGTCTGACTCTAGTGGGCAGTGCTCATCTCTATTTACAGCCAATGAGCCACATGTGGTCATGTGGCAGGCATGACTAGATGCCGGAATGCATGGAACACTGCTACCTTTCCTACTGAAGCAGTACATATTTATCTACTTATAATTTCTTGCTTTTGAACTGCTAGGTTGGTTGGATCTGGGACAATGGGAGCTCACTCCATCGTGCAGCACTTGGGTCTTGAACTGCCAACCTGCTGACCTTCTGGTCATCAAACTCAGTGTCTTAAGCACTAAGCCACTGTGACACTTGGCTGCAATCTACAAGTTGACAAATATGTGCAAAGGAGAAAGCATTTGTTACTTGGCTGCAATCTCCAAGATGACAAGTAACAAGTGTTTTCTCCCTTGCACATAATTCTGTATCATCCATTCAGTAATTCTAAGAAACATAGAAGAAATAGGGACAGTTGACAAGAAGAAAAGCTACATAATTTAGGAGACACCAGTTTCAGCTTGAAAAGCCTACTGGCATGCTGCAAGGTTGAGATTTTGGACCTACGGAATGTGGGGGTTTAAAACAGGGAAGGGTAAAAGTTGGGCCTACATATATAATACTTTGGACTATTGATACAATTGTCCCTTTATCATTTGACATATGAGCTGAGGTTTCTGGAAGAGTTTAATATCTGAAGAGCAAAAAATTATCCACTTTTGCTTTTAAGTCAAAAAATGGTCTTCAGAAAAGTCTTATCAACTGTTTTGTTTCCATAACATAGTGGCTGTAATCCTATTGCTTCACTCTCCACGGGGAATGAGAACAATGATCATAAGGAGCAGATTGCTACTGCTTAAAAGGCTCTTTCTATAACTTTGGGGGTGTGCACAGATTATCAAGGTGATGATGTTATATTGCAACAGGAAGCCTTTAGCAGTAAATCTGCTAAAATCATTTCTGTTCAAACAAACCCGACCCAGCAAGATTTCAACCACTGCTTATACATAGACTAAATGCAGAAATACTGTCTGAGCATCTCAAAGTATGTTATTCAGGGAACAGGGGTAGGATAACAAAGCTGTAGCAAAGGTGATGTGAGATGGTGAAAGACTGACAACTATAGAGAACTTTAGTACTTTTTAAACAGTACAGTTGTCTGCACCAATTAAAATATATTTGTTATTTGCCTTCAAGTCGTAACCAGTGTATAGCAACCCTTATGGAGTCTTCAAGATAACTGACATATTTAAGAAGTGATTCTACCAGTTTCACACCTCCAGTGAATTTCCATGGTTGAATGGAGATTAAAGCCCAGGTCCCCTGAGTCCTAGTCCATCACTTTATCCACTACACTACGCAGGATATCCCCCAAATTAATGTATGCATGGATAATCTTGTCAGAATAAACATTTCAGTAAAATGTGGCCTGAAAGCATTCACTCCTAAAAGACAATGTATTAGGCTTTATGAGGCCTGAATGAGTCTTCAAAGTATGAAAAAAAACTGTTCAAAAGAACCAGGAAGGAAGCAACTCCCAAATAAAGACTAGGGGAAATGAGGTGCACTTCCTACTCCAGTTGCCATTTAGTGAAAATTTGCTTATAGAGTAAGCAAGCTTTGGCCCAAAGCCTAAGTTTAGAGATGGGAGCGGCTGATCTCCCAAAGATATAAAAGCAGGCTTCCTATGACCATAAACTTGGTTTACTCACTTCTACTCCTAATTACTCTGTAAGCAACCAATATAGGTGATAAGTACTTTTAATACTTTCTGAAGTTTGCCATCTGTCATTTACATGGAGCCTTGCTTTGAAACAATCAGTAATGCTATATGTATACTTATCACGAGATAAGAAGAAGAGTCTTACAAAACTCCAAGGGGTCAAGCAAAGCCATTGGTCAGGAATAGCCAGGTTCAAAAGCTGGTCATTTGTAGAACTGAAGACAAAGGGGGTATCAAAAGGTGTGGTCAAGTTTTCAGGCAAAGGTACAGTCTCCAGCAAAATTGACAAAGGAACAAGAAACGCAGTGTCAGGATCCACAATTATTGCTCCGACACCTTCCGCCAGTGTGAGGGTGGACTTAAGAGGGTTCAGGGTTTGCAGCTGAGCTCGGTCTCTGTGCACAAGCCTTCGCTTCCCTCCTCAACATCTGCAACTCATTCCTTAACACCAACCTGCACCGTTTGGGTTCAGCTTCCTCATCAGCTGGCTGAGCTGCTATCAAGCTTCTATCAGGAGGAGGCAGCCCCAGGTTAAGGGCAGGCTGCAGTGCTGACTGGAGGGAATGCAGATCCGCACTGGTAACAGGCTGAGGAGCCTGCAGAAGGTCTTCTCTCCTCGAGCCCAGGATCCAGGGCCACAACAATAGTATAGGACATTTTGCTTTGCATTTTCTTTTAATATAAAATGTATCTTAGAAAATTGACTGAAAGGAGTCTGCAATCTTAACTCTGAGAATTCATACTTGCTGACAAGAGGAGGGATTCGTTAAATGTCATTCAGAATCTCATTAGCATACAACACTGTTCATAACCAACACTGTGTAAGTTCTTCCTCACTAATGCAATGACAATGAAAAAATCATTCAGAATATTGCAACTATGAAGTATTAATATAGATTACCAGATTAAGAGTATAAACTGCAGATTTCAGAGCCTAAAAGACCAAAAAAAGAACCATACTTCACTACTGTTAGAATTAATTTGCATTACTGATAAATGGCAATAGCTACAGAAAACAGATTGATGGAAGGATATATTGCATATGCTTAATGGAGATAAAAAAGAAAGTAAGCCTGTGTGAAAAACTTTCTTATCGTTACACATGTTCGCGGACACATATTTAATCAATGTATTCAATCAGTGTCTAGGTTCCCATAAATAGCTTAAAGATCAGCAACTGAGGCACTGTTTCCAGCACTCCATCAAGAATTATGAGATTGGAGGACTGTTGAGGCAGGACCTTATCAACGGAGTCCCTACCTTTATGATATTCATGTCCCAAGAAGATAAAGATATCCTTTACACCATCAGATTCTGAACAGCCCATGAAGGTTTACTAATCCAAATCAGGTTTTAAATCTAATTGCTATTTGCTATACTACATAATGTCATATCATTGTCTGTCATGATTTAATGCTTAAATTATAAAACACTGTTTTATGTTGTTTTAACTAACATAGATTTTGAGAGAAGGCTAAAGGAAAGATATGAACATTTGTTACAAACACTAATTTATATCCATCTCTGTGGGTCTTTCATTGCAAAAAGATGCTTCTTGGAGATTTACATGAACCTTTGAAAGGAAGGTGAATGGCTTTGATTAGGGTATCTGATTGGCTGTGTCTTCCAGACTGAAAAAAAAAATAGGTTGGATATGGGTGTATAAACTCATTAATTACTCTCCCCAAAGCAGAGGCTCCATCACAGCACTTGATTATCATCCATAGTTTCGAAGCAATAGATTTCAAGAGAACATATTGAAACACCTATATAGTAATGTTAACACACTACTTTCTCAAACTCTGTAACAATAAAAAGGGACAAATGAGGCAGTAGTGGTCACAGAGTTTTTAAAAATCTGATCTCTTGGTTATGCCTATGTGACAACTTCCCAGTAAATTTTTAAAGAATAAGGCCAGATAAAAAATAAACAGAAAATATTGTAATATGTAAACCACACCTTTGGATCACACCTTTGTCTTCAGTTCTACAAACTGCTCAGTAAGAAAGACAGATTTCATTGGTTTTAGGAGATGATTATTTTAAAACACGTTTTCCCCACAGCATTTTAGGGCTATCACATCATATTCTTTTAAAAGAAAATAGCACAGAAGAGATGTTCTGCCTGACTAGGTGGAAGAATGATTAGGGTAGCAAGTTTTCTTGAAAGTAAATAAAGCATCAAATGCATCACCTTCATGCCCATAAATACTGCTAAAAACTTCCCTTAAATGCACTAGTCATATTTTATTTAATGATGGCTTACTTTATCATCAACTTGGAAAAGTTACTTTGTTTTACATTACTTGTCACCGTGTCTCAAATTTGAGAAACGGAGCTTTAAAAGCACAATGATTCAAAGTGATTCCTGGAAGCATTATAACATTGGGATTAGTGCCTCTAGTGGACAGATAAACACCTGAGGGATTCTCAAAGTTCAATGAATGGGAGTGAACTTTGTAATTAAAGTTCATTGTCCTTTTGAACCATTGGTCAATGACCCTGCCAACAAGATGGGAGGGGGGGGAAATGAGGGTTTGGCACTTTGTCAACATGTCTTGACCTTGAAAGATTTTGAGGAGATAAGCCTTATTTCAAGATCTGAGTCCAAGGCCACCAAAAATTCCTAAAGGAGAGAGGAAGAGGGGGAAATTGTGTATAAAAACCCGATTTTGTTCAGTTAAAAAGTGCTTCTCCAAAGGAGGTGAAACTCTTGCTGGAGAGATATAAGATCAGGAAAACATCAAGATGACACTCCGGTTTGATGGGGTCAAGCCAAGCCACTATTTGGGAGATAGATGAAATCTCGCCAGGCTGACACTTAGCTGAAATTACAGCAAGGCTGGACTTTAACTCTGGGAGAGGTGAGTCCAGGACGATACTTATAATCTACATGTTTTCTTATTTTTCAGTACAGCCTACAAAAAGTTGTGTGTTAGAGTATAATTAGATTAGGAACCCAGGAATGAGGAATTTTATTTTTAGAATGTGTTATGAGTTTATTAGCTTAGGTTTAGCTATGCTTTTCATTTGGATATTTTGTGGAATTATGCTTGGCTTCTCATCACTTCTACAATAAAAAGGAGGAAGGAGCCAGGATTGGTTTCATTTCCACAAAAGACAAAAGGACATTTTGTTTTGTGAACTGGATTATTGGTCCAAGTGTCGAGATAACCCGTGCTATAGGAGAGAGAGATCTTGCAAGACTCCCATTGTAAGAACTTGGGAACCTTGCCCAGGCGAAGGGGGGGATCAAAGGAGCAGCTCAGACTGGTGATATCTTCACAGGCTTACCGTGGGAGTATAATTTGTTTGCCTAGCAGTCTGAAAGGAGGGCCTTGATACACAGCCTTTTCGTCCCATAAAGGCAAGCACTTGGTTCCTCGACCTCTTCACCTGTGCGCCCTGCTGCTATTCCCTAGGAGGAGTGAAAGGAACCCCGATTTGGGGTGCAGTAAAAGCGGGGTGAGGTAGCGAGATACTTAATTTCTGGAAAATACAGTTTTCCAAGAGGACTTTCCTGATAACACTATCACATAAATAACTGTTAGGTTATCAGAATCACTTTCCAGATTTTTTTAAAGAAAAATATTTAAAATATGTAAGAAAACTCAAATTGCATGTATATATTTTATCTTAATTTTGAAGTGCAGTTTCTCTGTTATGTGATGAATTATGGACCAAAGTTTTAGTTCTATGGAGTCATGTATTTTTGTAAAATTAATGCAAAGCCAAACCTGTAAGGTGATATTGTCACCTGAGAAGCTGTAAGCAATGTTCTTGTGTTTCAACCGCTTGCCATTAGCAATTAAAGAATTATTTAAATGTACTCACTCTTAAAGAGGTAGCCTGTTGACAAATTGCTAAGTCCTACAAGTTTTCTCACCTCCTATGCAGGAACAAAAAAAAGAATAAATCACACCCCTCAATTGTGGAATCTGAAATTTGAGCAAAACTGTCTTTGCAAAAGTAATGACTTTTCTTTTTGTGAAAAGCACACTTAAACATAAATACCTGCCTGATTCAGTTTAAAAGATTCAAAAAACACATCCATTACTTCTGTCCATGCAACAGGGCAGTTATAATTTGTTGCAGGTGCATAGTATGAAAAATTGCAAGAACACTCATTGATACTAGCAGAAAATATTTTACTTTCTGACACGCAAGAAGATTTGGGGGAGTCATTTTCTTGTTTTCATTCACAAGAATGAGAGAAGCAAATGTTAACATCTTTGTATCTCCACAGATCAATTTTATTTTTGCTATGGGTACTTAGAGGCACTATTTTATCCCAAACATTGCAATATACTGGGACTGACAAAAATACTCAAAATATACAAAATCAGAGCTGACTTACTGGATTTCTGAATTTCAATATGTTGCTGTATTCATAGAGCGGAGAGACATAGGAATTCTCAGCTGCTTGAGGGAATTCAAAATATTTTACAGCTTTAGGGGCTGGATGGCCATTTTGCCCTTCCTCCACCACATGGCACTTCCTGGTGTGGTGGAGGTGGTGGGGGACGTCACATGAAATGGTGTCATGGGCCGCATCTGGCCCATGGGCTACAGGTTGAGAATCCCTGAATTAGAGTGATAGAAATCAGAAATATATCTTGTTTGTGATAATACTGAATTTAGATAATACTGAATTGTAAGTGAAACAAAGTTTGGTCACCAAATGAACAAATCAAATTAAGTTCCCAATACCTCCTCAGTATTCATGGGAAACATGCAAGCAGATCTGGGAATTTTAATTTTTTTGGCAACAACCCCCACCCCCAAAGTTACTGTTCTATCGTTCTCTTAGCTCTCAATGTGGATTACCAGAATAGTCATATTGTCACCATAATAGATACATACTATAACTTTTTTTAAAAAGACAGTAAAACAATTAGTTATACTTGGTTGAACCATTCCTGGACTTACATTCACTCAAAAATTATATGAATAGGGAATATGTACCTACATTATATATACATAGAATCTAGAAGTGACTTAAGTGAAACTTCAGTGAGACTCACATACTATTTAAAGATCACTGGAATAATGTTATTATATCTTCCATCACAGTTATGGAAAGACGGGTGTGCAGAGTAACAATCAGGGATAAGGCCAGAAATATGGAATTACACCAAAGAACTGGACTGCATGATGTGGTTGATGAATTATATGTGGCAAAAAGAAGATGGGCAGGCCATAACACTTGCCTAAAAGATAACAGATGGACCTGTAGGCTGGATACCGAGGGGCCACAAAAGACCACTAGGCAGACCACGAAAATGATGGGATGAGCTGATGGTAAAGTTCTTCAGCCAGAGATGGAAACAGAAGGCAAAGGATAGAACATTTTGGAGTTCAGTTGATTTGTACTAAAAGTGACAACAAATTGATATTGGATCTTCCATCACATTTATCATGGAGTATATGTGGCACCTCCCTTCCACATAATGTAAGAATTCACAGGGGACAAGTCTTTGTCAAGAGCAATTTGATTCAAATGACACTTGGTATATACCATAGCAAATTTGGCTTATGCTAGAAGAAGCTTGCTTCAGAGATTTATAGCCAAAGATTGAGACTAGCAGTTCACCATAAACTCAATTTATTGTCAGAGATTGCTTTAGCATATAGTTTCACTTAGTGGGAAGAAAATATACAGCAAGTTTCATTAATTCCGTAGCATATGTGGCTAGCTATTATGAAAATACAGCTTCAGTGTGCACATTTCATTGTGGGCTGACTTTATTCCTATATTGACATGAACATACACCTATAATTCTTTTAAAGGCATAAGTAGCATTCCACGACAATTAATTTTATTAATTTGTATTTTTTCCTCTGTTTTGTCATTGCCTTTCTCAAAGGAACTTAAATGGTATCTTCATTTTTTTATCCTGTAAAATGTTCTCAGGTGCATCTAATATACAAACCAAAGACAAATATTGTTTGCTGCACTGAACCAATAAGACTTAAACAAATCTGCAACAAAACTGTTAGATTTTGAGCTGCTGCTTCTTTCGTGTCTTGATCAAACCCTGGACTGCCAAAATGAAGCCACTTTCTTTGCTTTGTCATTGCCCAAACACAAGTACTCATTGGTGCATAGGGACTGTGGTGGCTCAGTGGTTAAGAAGCTTGTCTTGTTAGCTGGAAGGCTGGCAAGCTGGCAGTTAAAGACCCAGGTACTGCATGACGGATTGAGCAACCATCTCTGTCCCAGCTCTTGGGGACATGAAAGGAGCCTCGTTCAGGTGCCCACTGAGCATAGTTTCTCCAGCAAAAATCATTTCAACCCAGAATAATTCCTGACACAAAATTATTATTATTAGTGTATGTCTCTGGCAGCAATTAGCAGATCAGCAAATGGGCCGGACTCTGTGTCTCTCAATATTCACACTGTGTGTTGTTAACCACCATCAGTCCTCACTTGAGCATATTGGTCTTGCATTTAGGGACTATTCAGGGTCCTCCAGGTGACATAGTGGAGATATTCAGCTATATCCACCTTTAATGTTGTTCCTTGTCCAGTGAACATTTTCTTCCATCTTCTAATTTGGTTTTTCTCTTGTATTCCCTCAAGAATGTTTGTTCTTGACATAAAGCTCTTTCTGGATCTGAGCCAGCAGACTTGAGGCTCATATCCAGAAAGAGGGTGATGAGGGTCATTCTCTTGCAAGAGTATATTTTCTCAACTGGTGTAGGTTTGAGGCATCCTGTCGCTATCCACATGGCTTCATTAACAGCAATGTCAACCTCTTTTATGTGTGTGAATGTGTTCCATATTAGATTTTGAACTAATGTAGCAATATTAGTAGCAGTATTCTAGATCTCTTCTGCATGCTAACCAAAAACAAAGCAACTAGGCTATGAGCCAAAGATTCTCCAGTCAAAACTTGCTTCTTCTATTAATTGGCAAGGTAGTTTAAGAAAAGCCAAAAACTTTGCAATCTAAAATACATTTTGTGGACATTATCTGCTTGCCTCTTTACAGATATCCAAATGAACCTAGAGAAGTAGGGACAGCACTGTCATTCTAGAGAGGGGAGCAGCTGCCTCTCCAACCAAAGGACACCAAACTGTCACTTGTTTTCTTTGCTATCATTACATTTTTACTGCCATGGACAGAGGAGGGAAATTCTCTGTGGGATTTTCTGCCTCATATACCAAAATAGTATGTCTATCTTTGAGCACAACATGCTGGAGATCTGAACGGGGGTGGTGGGGATGTCCAACTCTTAAAATGTTAAAAGGCCATCTTACTCAGACCACGTGTTGCCCCTCTTGCTACACATGGGTATGATTGGTGGGGAAACATAATTTCCTTCTTTGCCACATGCAGTGACATGAACTAGGCCAACTCTGTATAATAGATGTGCCTGATCTGCATGAGTGTTATGTATGTTAACTGTGTTTTCTGACAGGAGCAGAATGTATCTTTTCTCATATATCTATTCTTATGCAAATAAGTGGATCGAAAATGTGCACACTCTGTTAGCCAATGGGCTTGTTGCATTATTGTTACTGTTTATAGTGTATATAAGTCAGAGTTTTGCCCCATCCAAACTGTGTTCAAACACCACTAATAAAGAGCTGAATTTTACTTCTTCACTCATCTGCTTCTTCATTCCCTGAACACGAAAATGAGTTCATTGGAAACCCAATTATTAAAAAGGTATCTTTCCCTCTCCCAATGATTCCCAAACCAGACATATAAAGTCTCAGCACATACTTTCATGCAGGTTGAGGTTGGCCAAACATAAGTCCTCAGCGGTGCATGTTTCTGGCAGTAATAGGAAGACCAGTAAATAAGCCAGATACTGTATCTCTCCACAAGCACACAGTGTGTTGTTATCTGCCAGTAGAAACCACTTTAGCATGTTGGTCTTGCATTTAGGGATTCCAACCCTCAGTCTGTTCATGGTCCTCCAAGTGACATAGGTTCATCTGTGTCTCCTAGATGAATGTAGGCTGGCCAACACAGCTTCTATTTGTTTCAACAAATAATGTTTTTTCCTCATTTCTATGTTCATTATCTATCCATCCATCTATCCATCCATCCTAACAAGCAATTTTGTTGCCACTCATGGTTTGATTCAACCTTCAGCAATTGGCAGGGTCTTCGTCATTAGTCCAAAAGCCCTTTAGGTGTACGGTCATGCAAATCACCTCTGTTTTATTATGTACAGAGGTTGTTTGGTTCTGCTTTTGCTCCAAGAAAAAAATGGGCTAAAATTATGCAATCATTGAGTAGGTTTCAGCTTCTAGACAGCAGCATGAACCATTCCTAAAATGGCTAAATCTACCAGCAACATAGCTCCCCCACTTTTTTTTTCAAGACTCAGTGAACTGCTCTAGAAGTAAATCATCTGTGAAGAAGTAGCACTTCCCTGGAAAGTTGATTGGTTGGATAATAATGCAAAGTCTACAGATCACTTCTAAGCTACAAAGCCCTACATGGATCACTGATGATGACAGAGAGTAAGCATACCGGAGTGTCATTTATAGTAGAAGAAAAACTTTTCTAATGCCGTTGTATCTATTTCCAGGAAGTGACAAGACTATTTTCTCCAGAAACTCTGTGACTGCTTGTGAAGTATGGAGCAGAATATATACAAGCTGATAATGCTATCCATCTTAGGTTTGCAGCCACTGCATTTCTCTTCCACAAAGAGCCTGTAAATTTTCCAAAAACGGTCTGCAGTAATAGCTATCTTGCACTTTTAAAGTGCTATGGATGTCTCAATCTTTGGATGGCAGGCCATTTAGGGGGAAATGGTTTTGGGGTGTGTGGGTTTTTTTTGGGTATGTGTGTGTTAAAATTTAGCCAAAGCATACAGATGAGAGAGCATCCTTTTTGATGGATTTGATCAATCACTCAGAGGATTCATTACAAAAACAGGAGCCATTTAAGTTTACAAAACACAGGCATTGGACTTGGGGTTTGTCTTTAACATTTAGTTTTCAAAATAAAGGGTTAAATGTATCATTCTGGTTGACATGAAAAGTCTTACCATATTGCTAAAATACTCTTAGATTTATAAATTTGAATAGGCACTTAGTGCTCAGAAAGGAAATACAGTAAAACCTTGCATAAAGAGTGCCTCGCTTAGAGACTAACTCGCTTAAAGAGCAGATTTTTCTCTGAATGGTTGTTCTCGCTTAACAACTAAAAACAACCAAAAACTCACTTTACAACTAAATCAGGGTTCGCAACCCCCTTCCCCACCAGAAGTCTTAATCGGTCACTTACAATGGCAGAGGCAGCGCTTTTCCCAAGTGTTTCACTTAAAGAGCAACTCACTTAAAGAGCAATCCCGTGGAATGCATTATGCTATTTAAGTGAGGTACCACTGTATGATGATCAAGTGCTAGTCAGAATTTTTTTTAAATACAGTAGAACTCCGTATAACGATCACCCCATACAGCGATGAAATCGCATAGAGATGAGGCTTAGAGTGGGGAAGCCATTCCGCATAGCGATCGTTCCAATGGGAAAATCCATACGACGATTTTCCAATGGAAAAACTGCTTAGCACCAAACATCATTGTATGGTTTTTCCCCATAGGAAAAATTATTGTACAGATTTCCCCATAGGGAAGATCGTACAATGATAAAAACTGCACAGCGATCAGCTTCGTGGAATGGATTAAACATTTAGCAGTTGTTATTTTAAGAAAGAAATTAGAGGAAGCATGCAAAAGACTAAATTAAAGCCAGACATAGTATTTCGTAGTTGATGTATCATCTCTGTCCAAAGTTTTCTTGCACTTGCTGTGATTTACAGTTTGTAATTTGCTGACAAAATTGAGCCTAAAATAATTGTCCAAGCGAGGTAGGTGCCAGATTATATGAGTTGAGAGAGAGGACTACAAAAGTGGGTGTTTTGAGGGATGGTGCTTAATCTGTAGAGCACCATTTACAAAGACTATTCATTGCCTGGTACCTATCTGGCACCTGGTGAAGACTAGATGTAAAAATCTAAAAACAATGCAAAACTCTCAAAGCACTAAAATATTTTTAGAACCATCTAAAGAACCATTTTAAGGCTTTTACACTGTTTTTATGTGGGGTGTTGAGATTTAGCTTTATTGCATTGGGTTGGTGGATATTTTCTTGGTTTTATTATCATAGTTTTCTTCTTCTATTGTATTTTATGTATTTAATTTACCACAACACTGTCCAAGAAATGCTCTTGCTCTTGTTTCCAACTATAAGACACTAAATTATTTTTGACCAACAAATTAATGAACTCCAGAAAGTTCTATCATTTAACAGTACTGCTCCAATATTAAAAACTACAAAGACTGTAGCTTCCTTTAGTTAGTCAAGCTCTCTCATGTTCAGTCTTCCTCTTTCCTACTTCCTTCCGCTTTTCCAAACAATGTTGGCTAAAGTCCAAACAACAATCTTATCCAAGTCCAAATCAAGCCCAGGGATCCAGAAGCAGTCCAAACAAGTCAGAAGTCAAACAACTGAGGAATTAATATGAAGAGGATCAGAGTAACGTAAAGCTGGAATGGGAGCAAGAGTGAAAACAGCATAAAGGGAACATGAGCCAGGATCAGGTCCATAAGAAATGGTCCAAAGTGAGTCAAGCAGCACAAAACACCAGAACCAATCAAGAAACCTCCATTACTGAAACAGCTCCTAGAGGAAAGAACCAGTTCCCCAGAGCTCCCAGGTGGTGCTCCTGAGAGCCTAGGTAGCTGTCGACTGCTGTGGGTCTACTCCTGCAACTAACACGGCAGTTTTTCTGTCATTCTGCCACCAGATTTGAAACTGACTCAGAACTTGACAGGTTCTAGCAAATAATGAACAAAATTAAGTAATGCCAAACCAAGCCCATCCACTTCATGGACATCAACCTCACAGACAATTGCTCTAATCAAAGAAAGGTTTTCTGCACATATTCCAAATATTAAACCAGAAGAGTCTATGCTAAACCTATTGCATTTATTACTGTATTTTGAATTCTGTATTTCCTATGTAAACCTCTTGGGTTACCTTGGGGTTATTTATATGTTGTTAGCCCCCTGAGTCGGCCATGTGCTGAATAGGGTGGGGTATAAATTGAATAAACATAACCACAAACAAACCTTGCTGAAAGCAGAGCCTGCCGAAGCATGTCTCCCACCAGGACAAGATTCCAGCTGGACCATCCGGAAGTCACTTAAGAGACTTCAAAGTGAAGTAAGAAGATTGAAGATTTATCAAGTAAAATAAGACTACTTGGATACAGGACAAATTTTCTTTTTTTATAAAATAAAAACAGAACAACAAAAAGGAAAAAATACAAATATATAAAAGAGAAATACAAACAAAAATACATGCTTAATAATCTTACATTATAACACATTGAAAACATTTTAATACATTTTAAAATTCATCAATATTCATTATAATATATATTTCTCATTCTTTTAATATATATTTTAATTTATTCTTCTTATCAAAAATATCTATCCAATTCTATACTCATACATATTTTTATTTATATATTTATGCTTATGATTATTATATTTAATATAATATAACAGCAAAGTGAAAATATACATTGCCCTGGAGGATGCAGTACATCACAGTAATCTTTCAATGTTTCCAAAAACACCTTCACCTCTAATCAATGTAGATTCCACAAACAGTTGCCAAATTCTCCAAAATCTATTTTTACTAACTATACCCCTTTTTTGTTCAATTTCCATGTTAACTTATCATTCAAAGCAAATTCCCACATTTTCTTGTACCAATCCTCAATTTTTAAAATCACATCATTTTTCCAATTTCTTGCAATTGAGGACAAATTTTATATGAGAAATTTATGTGGACAAAGTTAACCAATGCTACACTTATATACAGGCAATTTATGTTCTACCATGTGTACAAAAGAAGATTTAATAGATGGCCAAGATAATGCCGTTGACATAATTTGCAATATATAGTACAATTGTGCAATGCTCCAATATGAACAAAGAAAGCACCAATTAGTAACAGTTAGGTCAAACCAAAAGGTCAAAATGTTCGTCTGTGCACAGAAGGATAATTTACTTAATGGCCATTTAAAACAATTTCTATTTAAATTGTAACCAAAACCTATATTAAATGTTTAATTAACTGTAGAAGCAGTAAATTAAAAATATGAAATTAAAGAACTAATTATCCATTCACCATGATCCCTTTTTCACGAGCTACATGTAGTTAATAAATTTAAACTGCTCCTGTATCCTTGACATTTATGAAATATACTCTATAAATACATCATGTATTAATTATCCATATTCACCTCAGTTTCTGCATTTTTAGCATTAAAATTTGTACTAATTGTTCCAAACTAGCTTATCATACTTCCCACCATCCCTTGGCCTGCATCCCATAGGGAAAATCACTCTACGATGCATGAATCGTATAGCAATTGTTTCATACAACAACAAGCCCCACGGAACGGATTAAAATTGTTGTATGAGGTACCACTGTATATATATTCCCACCATCCCTTGGCCCTCCTGAATATAAGACCTGTTTTCCTTAACTCAGAAAAAACAAACTCTGTTAACAAATATCTTGAGAACATTTATTTATAATGCTTGGACTCCAAATAACAGTGGTATTCATAGTTCTGCACATTCTAATTTTCTTTTTCACTACAAAGAATAAAATGACAGTTCTTTCATTTGTTTCTACTCCAATTTAGTGACAGAACAAAACAGCAAAACAAAATAACAATAACAGCAATAAAAGATAGTATGTGGAAATGCATATAAATGAACATGAAGCCTACAAGCAAAGTAATGAGGCTTGCAAAAAAATTGGTAACTATTCAAATTATTATTAAGGTATGATAAATTCTTAATTTTTTTTTTAAAAATGTGAACTCTGTAGTACACTCTTCATCTTACTTCAGCGACTACAATTGCTGAGTTACTTAGTGAATACATTGTAAAAATTCTGGCCGAAGTTTGACAACAAAACAACAACAAAATTTGGAGTGGAGGAGAAGAATTAACAGAGACACATAGCCAGAGCAGTATGTTGTATTAACTGTAAAGTGTTGTATATGAGGAAAAATTCAGTTGTAGAGAATGATGACTCAAGGAACCCATTAGAGCAGTGGTTCCCAACGTGGGGCACATTCCCCATAGGGAGACTTCAATTCCCAGAAGCCTAAGTTAGTACATTGGCTAATCAGTGAATTGACTTAAGAGAATTTAGAGAATTGACTTAGGCTTCTGGGAATTGACGTCCAAAAACTAAAGGTTGGGAAACACTGCATTAGATGTTCAAAAGTAATTTCTTCTAAAACATTGGGTTCTGCTCAGGACTACAGAAAGTTGCAAGATCCAATAGGTTAACCTGCTGAATGTCATGTGCCTGCACAAATATACTTTTATTTTTTTCTCCTATGAAATAAGCATTGCACCTAGCAAGTGACTAGCAAAGCAATCTAGAGAACACCCTGTTTCCATTCTTCCATTTATATATTGCAGCCTTCCCCTTCCTCTCCAGCTAATTTCATGGCCAATTAACATAAAGCAGATTTACAGAGCCTATGCTGCTAATCAATGTATTTTCCATCCCCTCCTTGCAAAATGAAGATGAGTGCAACATATGATGTGACATAATTGAAGAGACTGATTCATCAATTCAACCAGTGAACTGTAAGGTGGAAGCTGAGCACACTGCACAGTACAACTGAATCACATTTGCTGAAATCTACTAGCAGATCACAATTAGAGTAGGCCCACTGAATCTGTGAGTATTGGTGAATCAACTCCTCCATAAGTTCCCTATGATTCAATGGACCTAATCTAGTTGTGACTTGCTTCTGGCTTTCAGCCATTAAATATTATGGTCATTAGTGAGAGGAAATGCTGCTCAGAGTAGTTGAAGAGAAGAGAGGAAGATCTGAGGGCCATGGACTGGTAAAGAAGCTCTTTGGAGTTCAATGAGACTGTTGAATGCAGGGGTGCAAGGCTGCTGCAGCAGAACAGGTCCGAAATGCACTTATTACGAACACAGCTTCTCTGAATTCTGGGGCATTTCTTTTGGAGACTCACTGGCAAGGCAAGCTGAGGGAAGGTGACGGAGCTTAGTCTTAAGTAACATTCTTATGACTGTGTTGCAAATGTGACTTTAAAATAGAACTCTGTAGGCCTATAATCCAATCTCTCTACCATGCTACAATTATTATCTTAATTTCAGTAATGCTGCTGCCCTCTGAAACAGAAATGGCTTTAAGTATCTAGAAAGAACTTAACAACTTTACTATTTTTATTTGCTGAAAATCTATACTGTTTAAAGTCTTTTCCTCACCCCCTCTTCCATTAACTGTCTTCTAGAGATCTGAGCTCCCTTATTAGCTGCCTAACATTCACTTCCTGGAAACACAAAGTCTTTTACTAATGTGGTTTAAAATATTCCTTTAATTCATCAGAGGTTCCTCCTCGGTTATGTATCTTGATTTTTATTTGGGGTGGACATTGGGAAAACTGAAGGTAACTTGGATTTTGTGGCTAAATAAATAAATAAATTTCATGCCAGAAATTACTCTTGGTTGAAATTATTTTTGCTGGAGAAACTCCACTCAGAGGATACCCAAATGAGGCTCCTTTCATGTCCCCCAGATTCATTGTACAGCACTCAAGTATCGAACCTTGACCTTGCAGTCTTAAAGCTCGGCGTCTTAACCACTAAGCCATCGCAGTTCTGTGGCTGAAATAGTAAACCATTTCTGAGTACTCTATACCTCGAAAATCCTGAAAAGGATAGCTGTAAATTGGAATCAAATTGTTGGCATGTAACGACTATTATTAGAGAGAGGCATGTATCTACACCTGCCCACACCCACTTTGCACCTTCTAATTATGGCTTTCTCAATATCTTCTCTATTCTAGTTAATGTGTCTAGTGCAACATATATTTACCATCTCCTGAGGGTATGCATGGGTGTGCAGAGGTGTGCAAATATGCGTTGGTTCAGGCAGCAGGATGCCCAGATGATGAATTTATGTCTCAGATGTACTATCAAGAGCAGCACTGGTTAATTTGGTAACTAGAAGCCAGTTACTTTCCCATTTGAGCTCAATTGTATGTGTCTCTAGTTTTGACCAAAGAATCCCTCCCCTCTCTCTTTTAGGCAATGGGATGGTGTCCTCTTCATGATTTTCTAAGCAACAGTGTAAACTAAGTTTAAAATAGAGAGAGAGTTTGAGTAAGGAAGACTTTAAAAATAGGCTGCTTAGAGGAGAGGACAGGATAAAAGAAAGAGTATGCTATTTCTCAACTGTAAAGAAATGTGTTTGGCTTCTCCCTTTTTCAGTTGCTCTGGTAGAAGTAAAGTGTAGAAGACAAAGCCAAAATGTTAGTTACTTTGATGTCATCACCACCAACATAATCACTGTCACCTCTGACATGTGCTGACTATGAAGTAATTACCATTACCAGGAGCACTAAGGTTTTGCAAAGTATTAGCTGTGGCTTCCTTTATTGGATCAAATTGTATCATGTAAAGTCTACTCTTTTCCTACTCCCCAGCAATATTATCTTTTCCAGTAGGTCTTCTTGTATGTGAAAGATATGTGATCAGTTTACTCTTTTTTTTTTTTTTGCTGTAGTGATGTTTCAGATTAAACTTAATTGACTCTTTTGGTTTAGGCAAGAAGTGGTTAATGTATTTTTAAAAAAAGAATCAGGTTCTGTGATTTTCTCAGCTTGGTTGTCTTTGTGAATGATAGTGAGCAAAAGGCACCCCATAGACCAGTGATGGTGAATCTCGACACTCCAGCTGTCCTTGAACTTTAATTCCCAGA